>OZ020307.1:37811028-40211028 GCA_963971305.1 Arcuatula senhousia | reverse complement strand
GAGAACTGCAGATACAGAAAAATAGCAGAGATTTTAAATACATTGTACTAGCAACCATTCAATGTTGCTTTCATCAAAATCTCTACCTTTTGTCTGAAACAGTTTTAATTTCTTTGGTATATTAAAATATTTATGGAGGAAATGAATGAAATTAGAACTTTAGCATAAACTCTACTAATCCGCATACTGTCTTGTTGTATGTTGTAGACATTGGGCCTGTGAAGAAGAAAGAAGTGAAGTGGCATTACTCCTGGTGGATAAGGGTGCTGATATTGCAGCGTTAAACAAAGTAAGTTGCTACAAATGTACCTATTTATGTAACTGTGAACACTGACATTTTTATCTAGTTTGACAATTTAGTTACAAAGTGACATATAGGGGTAACTTTGTCTTGGGGCATCACAAAAATTTCTATCAGTTTTCATAGCAACTTTATGCCACAGCCTCTTGATATTTCATATGTTTGTCTGTATGGTGTAAGGTAATTTTTGTCTAAAACTCATCCACTTCTGTCTCGCCTGCGATGAATAGTCTCGGAAGGCAAGACAGGTATTACTTTCCAGTGGCAGCAGCGGCATAAACTTTTTGTAAGACTTTTGTGGACAATGAATTGCTTGAAAAGGATAATAGCTAGGCAGCTGATATTTGGTATACAGATAGTTCAGGTATTGGTCTAGGCAACTGTCATCATGCCGTGTGACCCTGACCCCATTTTCACGCTCCAGTAACTCTGTGAACTTAGGTCTTTTTTCAGGTCGTAAACTTTTTTGTAAGACTTGTGGACGATGAATTGCTGGAAAAGTATAATAGCTAGGCATCTGATATTTGGTATACAAATAGTTCAGGTTATGGTCTACACAACTGTTACCATGTTGTGTGACCCTAACCCCATTTTCACACTCCAGTGACTCTGTGAACTTAAGTCTTTTTTCAGGCCGTAAACTTTTTTGTAAGACTTTTGTGGACGATGAATTGCTGGAAAAGTATAATAGCTAGGCATCTGATATTGGGTATACAGATAGTTCAGGTTATGGTCTACGCAACTGTCACCATGCCATGTGACCATGACCCCATTTTTACGCTCCAGTGACTCTGTGAAATTAGGTCTTTTTTTAGACAGAAAACTTTTTGTAATACTTGTGTGGACAATGAATTGCTTGAAAAGTATAATAGCTAGGCATCTGATATTTGGTATACAGACACTTCTTGTGTTTATATCAAGAAATGAAAGCTCAGGTAGTTGAATTAAGTGATGGTGCCGGCAGGGGAGACATACTTTTAGTGGCCACACTTGTTTTGTACATAACTTTGTTGACAGGTATCCCTTCATGAGTTATTTACTTGTGGTTATCTTTATTTCAGGAAGAGAAGACACCTTTGGATTATGTTTCTCCTTCGATGAGACGGTCCTTAGAAAATAGAACTGTTCATAGATAGACACCGTTCTCTGTGCTGTATCTTATATTTGTTACTGTTAATGATAAAATAAATTTGTTACAAATATGTATATATAATTTTTGTTGAACAATTTTTACTTGGAAGTTACATAACTTCCAAGTATAGGAATCAGTGAAATCGACACTTTCATCCCAGGCCGTAATGGTACACCATTGATATGCGAGCGTAGCGAAGCTCACTATTGTAGAGAGTCTGCAAAATTGCACGAGACTCAAAATACTATGGAAGAAAAATCGTTCTCACCGGAAACATTCGATTTTCGGAACTTTTCAAAAATGTCTGCGCGTGCTGAAAAATTGCGGGAAATAGTAATACATCGTCCCAAATTATTTCGTCCCAGGCATTATTCGAAATTATCAATGGAATAGATTATATTTTTGTATATACGCGAGCTTTTAAGGCAATGTCTTTCTCATATTATTTGGTATAGTTGTATTTACATCAATATTTTTTTTTAAATTGCCACTGCTGTAGTCACTTTATATATTTATGTCTCTCCCCACTTTTGTGTGGAGACATATTGTTTATGTTGTATCCGTCACAAAGTTTGTCAGCCCAACTCCTCTGAAACTACAGAACCAAATTCAACGAAACTTGGTATATAGGAAGTACACTATATGCAGTTGTGCATATTACCAGGAAATTTTGATCCTCAAATTTGGTGGAATTATTCTGAAAATCCTCATTTATCATCTTGTCAGCATAACTCCTCTGAACCTACTGTACAGAATTCAATGAAACTTGTTACATAGGAAGGACACCATATAAAGATGTGCACATTACCAGGAATTTTTTATTCTCAAATTTTTATTGTAGTTATTGCCCTTTGAACTAAAAGAAATTTGCTTAAAATCCTCACTTTATTATCTTGTCAGCGCAACTCCTCTGAATCTACTGAACCGAATTCAATGAAACTTGGTATATAGGAAGGACACCATATGTACAAATGTAGTTGTGCATATGACTAGGAAATATTTTGATCCTCAAATTTTTGTGGGAGTAATGGCCCTCTGAACTTAGAACTTTTGGGGGGAAACGGGGGAGGCATCGTTTTTGCAGGCAAAAACAAACTTTAATAGCAGTTTTAACTTCATTCTTAGCCATGTGAGCTATTGCCATCACTTGGCGTCCATCATCGTCTGTTAATAATTGTTTTAAATTCTTCTCCTCTGAAACTACTGATCAGAATGTAATGAAACTTGGTATGAATGATCCTTAGAGTGTCCTGCACCAAACTTGTGTTTCAATTCTTGATTCGTTGAAAAACATGGCTGTTGTGACTAAAAATAGACCAGGAGTCAGACTACTGTCTTTGGCCTGTAGATCAAAAAGTATTAGAGATAGATGAAATCTGATGCCACCCTACTACTTAAGCATCAAAAGTTCTATAAAAGTCTCAATTTGGTCAAAATTGTCAGATGATACCTTATGGGGGTTACAGCCCCTTAAAGGTGAAAAATAGCGTTTTTAGCTCGCCTGGACCGAAGGTCCATGTGAGCTATTGCCATCACTTGGCATCCGTCGTCGTTAACATTTTTCAAACGTTAACTCCTCTAACACCATAAGTCCAATGGCTTTTAAATTCGGCACAGTTGTTTATTAGCATAGGTAGTATAAAACTGGCATGGGGATTTTTGATTCTTTGAAAAACATGGCCGCCATGGCTAAAAATAGAACATAGGGGTAAATTGCAGTTTTTTGCAAATAACTCGAAAATGGTTACAGATATCAAAATTCTGGCATATTATAAGTGTTTAGCAACTCAAAATCTACTTGCCCTGAAATTTTCAAGAAGATGCAACAACCAATGTAGGAGTTATTGCCCTTTTTCTGGATTTTTTCGAAATTTTGCACTTATTTAGTCTTATATCTTGAAAACTATACAAGATATTTCAAAAATTGAAATTGCATATGATTAAGCACATCAAGATCTACATTTCATGTAATTAGGTCAATGCTTATACTATAGGAGTTATGGCCCTTTAAGCTTCAAAATTTACCATTTTTCATTACTTTTCCCCTAAAATAAAGATTAACTTGTCTAACACCATTAGTCCAACTACATCTAAACTTGGCACACTTGTTCAATGGCATATTGACTACAATTCTATCATTAAAATTTTTAATTCGTCAAAAAACATGGTTGCCATTGCTAGAAATAGAACATAGGGGTAAATTGTAGGTTGTTGCTAATAACTCAAAAACGGTCACTGGTACCTAAATTGTGGTGGAATAAAAGGGATTAGCACTTTATGAATATTGTTTTTGTCCATAGAAACACGTATTGCAGTTAGAGAAAAACTTAGCTTTAATGTTCTGCTCATTGTACTCTACAAAAGTGTCAAATTGGTCAAAGTTGTCAGATGATCCTGTATAGGGGTTATGGCCCTTTAAACGCAAAAAATAGTGTTTTTTGCCCATAGAATTTACCTCTTCAAATGTTTTTATTGGTACAAAAATTCTAAAACTAAAAGTTGTTTTTGATAAACAACTCTTAACAAGGAGAGCGATTCAGGCTCCTTGGGAGCCTCTTGTTTCATGTTTTTGGCTTATAAAATAAAAAACTATTGCAGATAGAGAAAAGCTGTTGCTTGCTTAAATGTTCAGCGTTTAGCTCTACAAAAGTCTCTATAGGAACAAAGTTGTCAGATGACCCCTTATAGGGGTTACAGCCCTCCAAGGCGAAAAATAGTTTTTTTGGCCTATGGAATAAAAACTATTGCTGATAGGGAAAAGCTGTTGCTTGCTTAAATGTTCAGCTCATTTAGCTCTACAAAAGTCGTCTAGGGTTGAAGTTGTCAGGTGACTCCTTATAAGGATTACAGCCCCTTAAAGGTGAAACCTAGTGTTCTTGGCCTATAGCAGAAAGAGAAAAGCTGTTGCTTGCTTTAAATGTTCAGCTCATTTAGCTCTTCAAAAGCGTGCATAGGGTTAAAGTTGTCAGATGACCCCTCATAGGGATTACAGCCCCTAAATTAACATGTTTTCAGTGATCAGACTGCCCTTAAAATAACATTTTGCACGTTTTTGGCCTACAGAATGAAAACTATTGCTGAAAGAAAATAGCTGTTGCTTGTTAAAATGTTCAGCTTATTTAGCTTTACAAAGTTATTCATAGGTTTGACATCAAGACAAGGTGAGCAATTCAGGCTCCTGGGAGCCTCTTGTTGGCCAATAGAAGATAGAGAAAAGCTGTTGCTTGCTTAAATGTTCAGCTCATAAAGCTCTTCAAAAGTCTTCATAAGGTTGAAGTTTTCAGATGACCCCTTATAGGGGTAACAGTCCCTTTATGGTAAAAATAGTGTTTTTGGCTTATAGAATGAAAACTATTGCAGATAGAGAAAAGCTGTTGCTTGCTTGAACATTCAGCTCATTTAGCTCTACAAAAGTCTTCATAGGGTTGAAGTTTTCAGATGACCCCTTATAGGGGTTATGACCCATAAAATAACGTTTTTCATGTTTTGGGCCTACAGAATGAAAACTATAGTAGATAAAGAAAAGTTGTTGCTTGCTTAAATGTTAAGCTCAGGTTGCTCTACAAAAGTCTGTATAAGGTCGACATTTAGACCAGGTGAGCAATTCAGGCTCCTGTGAGCCTCTTGTTTGCTTATAGAATGAAAATTATTGCAGGTAGAAAAAAGCTATTTCTTGCTTAAACCCTTCAGCTGATTAAGCTATACAAAAGTCTTCATAGGGTTAAAATCAAGACCAGGTGAGCGCTTCAGGCTCCTGGGAGCCTCTTGTATACAGTGTCCAGCTGCAAAAGGTAAGACATATCTCTGTGTTTATTAACCAAGTTTTGAAACAACTAGTATTCACTACACCTTTCATTTGTGAATATGGCACTCTTTCTTGAAAAAGGTTTCCCTTTGTGTGAAGCTGTTTTAGACCCCTGCTTCAAAGAAGAGAAGAGTTTACTGTTTTACCTGTGTCCGTCCGTAGTTCCATCCTGCTGGGCACTCTTGTACTTTATAAATGTTATGCTTGACAGATTTTGCACAATGATAGAACCCTATGAGTTGTGGGTTCTTACTATTTTCACGTGTAAAGGCACTCAGGGGTCGTGACAGGCCCCTCTAAATACCTCAAAAATTGATATTTTTATATGACTGCAAAAAAAATGTGGTCGTTTTATGGTATGATGCCTACATCGTTGTCTGTTAACTTTTATTGTTGCTACAATAACTTCAGTTCTAGTTATCCGATGGCTATTAAATTTGACAATGACGTTCCTTACCATAAAAAGATGGATGGGATTGAATTTGGGGGCCCCTTTTTTCGTTTAGAAATTAGGGGCCAAAATGTTTCTTTTTTTGTTTGTTCCTACAATAACTTTTGTTCTGGTTTACCAAATGCTGTGTAATTTTAGGTAAATGTTTCATACCATAAAAGGATGAATGGGATTGATTTTGGGGATCATCCCTATCTTCGTTTAGAAATTAAGGGCCCAAAAAAGGCAAAAAACTCAAATATTTTATTTGTTCCCACAACAACTTTGGTTCTGGTTGGCCAATTTATTTCTTTTTTCATGTCCCACCCCTCGAGAGGTGTCTGAGGGGGTCATGCCCCACCACTTCAAATGACAAAATATATAATATCTTGAAAATCCATTGAGATCCCCGCCCTATAACCATACACACTTTTAGTCCTTATGGTAACACGAATCATTTTGCGCCAAAGGGGTTCTTAGGGATCAACTCCGCCTCAAATGACAAAATATTTAATATCTTTAAAAACAGTGAGATCCTACCCGTTAACCATTTATATTCCTAGTCCTTACAACAAGACAAATCATTTGGTACCATAGGGGGTCATACCCCACCCCCCTCACATGGCAAATGGCTTAATATCTGGAAATCAAATGAGATCCTTACCATGTAACCATATACTAGTATAGGATTACTCCTTTTGATAGGAGGAAGCATGTGATACCATATGGTAGATAGACGATATTGAGATGTGGAATAAGTGTACGCGACACAACAAACATAAACAAACAGCAATTCAAAAAGTCACAACGGAAAACAGCAAGCAGTCTTCAACATGACCATAGGTCACTGCTTACCGTCTTGCATTGGCCCAAGACTTATAATACAATACAAAAGTATCAAAACCAATCCCTAAATCATCAACGAAAGACCCAATTCTTGACATAAAACAGTTAACACAGAATGACAAGGACAAACAAAGGCCTTGGCAAAGCCTCCTGGCCTAGGACAGGCACATATAAAATGTGGCGGGGTTAAACTAGTCTCTTGGATCCAACCCTCCCCCCTATCGACAAGCCTGCACAAAGCATACATATAAAACACACTGTAAAACTCAAAAGACAAAATACTGAACGAAAACAACAAGACAAGGAGGAACTCTCTTGAGAACACTCGAAGTTACTGACAACTAGCTAAGAAACATTTATCGATTGATGTAAAAGAATCAAATACATCAGTTCTAAATCCGACACCCCACGTCAAAACAATGAATGATTTAGAGTTGTATCATCACACAGAACCGACATACTTGATCGCTGTGGTGCTTATAAATAATACAGTGGATACAAAGTGAAAATATAACTTTTTAAAGTTACTATCAAGCTATCAATATTTCTGCCAAAACATACCAAATGTAAAGATTTTTACTAAAACATTGAATTCGTATCCTTTTTTCAAAAGGTTTTTAAGCCAGTTTTTAATTTCCATAAGGTTGTTTTTGAATTTTTGTGCTTTATAAACTACATTGCTATAAAAATCAGGATGAGATATTCCTTTAACAATCAGAAATCTACGTGTACAATCAAATTTTTCGATGAGATGTCCATATTTATGTGCAAATTTTGTAAAAGATTTGACTAATTTGTGGTAACGGTAACCTTGTTTTAGCAATTTTTCTGTAATAAAACGGTTTTTATCATTAAAATCAGACACATCACTGCAAATGCGAGCATACCTGACTACTTGTGAAATGTATACCCCGTAAGCTGGAGCTAATGGTACGTCTCCTTCAAGAAACGGAAAATTAACTATTGGGAATGAAAAGTCATCCCGTTTATACTTTAGTGTGTTATCTAACATTGATAATGCTTAAGTCCAAATCTAGAAATGGACATCTACTGTCGGTCGAGTTTGCTTTGAGGGGATTCCATGGGAGTCATGATTTCGGAACTTCATTGAGGGGGCAAGGGGGTTAGCTGTTCCTGTGTTATTGGCTTAAATTGGTTCTCTGTTAGCTGTTATTGCAGATATCAGATTTAATGTTAACTGTTATTGACCAGTTCTGTGTTAACTGTTATTGAAGAAATTCAGTTTACTGTTACCTGTTATTGAATAATATAATTTTATGTTATCTGTAATTAAAAATAGTATGTTAGCTTAATTGAAATGGTCAGTCCAAAAATGGTGTACTTCTGCTTCAGATTCTGCTTCTGCCACATAATTGCCTCCTTTATCGTGTTGAGGATTATGCAATGATTTTTGCTGGCATGCCAAAGAAAAAAGTGTTCTAATAGTCAAAAGTTAAAACTATGTATATAGGCTCTCGAGGGGTTATAACGACACTATCCTGGCGTTGAAAGCCTCAGGAGTGTCCACCTCCACGATGTCTGGTGGTAGGGCATTCCAATCCCGCACTGAAAGAATGACATTTTCCTGGTGTCAATTCTAGATGATAGGAGCTGGTATGATCGGTGTTGTCTCGATCTTCTGTTTGGTGGTGTTAGACGATGCTCTTTGCAGACAGCCACTAGTTCTCTGTCGATTTTGTACATCATGGTAAGTCTTGCATCTTTTCTCCTATCCTGAAGTGATCGCCATTTGAGCCTATCTATGATGTTGCTGACGCTCGATCTATTCCTGTGATTGTTTGCTACATATCTGGCTGCTCTTCTCTGTACTGCCTCTACTTTTATTATGTCGTTGATAGTGTATGGATCCCAGACTGAGCTCGAATATTCCACCAGTGGTCTTACCAGTGAGAAGTATGCATTTTCTTTTATGCTTAGTGAGGCAATTTTCAGGTTTCGTCTCGGGAAGCCTAGGGTCTTATTGGCTTTTGCTGTGATGTTGCTGATGTGTTGATCCCAATGTAGTTTATTTGTAATGGTGAGTCCTAGGTACTTGGCTGATGTAACTGCCTCTAGGATGTGGCCGTGTAGGGTGTAGTTGGTTTTATATGGAGTTTTCTTGTTGGTGACTGTGAGAACGGTGCATTATTCAGGAAGGAATTTCATGCACCATTCTTCTTCCCATTTCCCTAGGTAGTTTAGATCCTCCTGTAGGATATTTGCGTCTTGGCTGTTAGTAATTGTAAGGTATGCTATGGTGTCATCTGCAAAGAGCCGGACTGTGGATGTTAATCGTGCCTGTAGGTCGTTAATGTAATAAATAAAAAGGCTGGGTCCTAGTACAGAGCCTTGAGGAACTCCTGAGTCCACATTTATCTCTTCTGACGAAATGCCATCTATCACTACAGTTTGTTTCCTATTTCTTAGCCAGTTTTTGATCCAATTTATAACTCTATTCTCTATTCCATAATGTAACAGCTTGTGGATGAGTAGGCTATGGTTGACTTTGTCAAAGGCCTTTGCAAAGTCCATGATTAAGATGTCTGTCTGTTTACCTTCTTGTATTCAAAACGAAAGAATATGGAATATGTGCAGAAAGACACGATCCACATATTGAAATGATTTTGATAAATGTACAACAACCAAATTTCACTGCGTGTGAAGCGCTTTTCTGGAATAACCTTCATCAGACACGCTAGGAGTAGAAAACTTGGAAAACCGGTAGAATATTAGATTGATTGAACAAAACAGAAGCCAAAAGTATTACAACAATGACCAAACAGATAAATTTATCAAATATTAATGAAATAGCCAAACGTTGTCAAATTTTGGAAATATGTAAACTGTGTCTTTCCAACACATATTGTAGGTTATTTGATATATCATCAATGAATTCTATCAGCTGTGTTTCGCATGATCGTCTTTTTCTGGAACCATGCTGCAGTGGGTATAGGATGTTTTCTTTCTTCCCATGGGTCATAATATTGGTTTTGCAGCAGATAGATGTTAGTGATATATATAGGTCTGTAGTTTTCTGCTTTAGTTTTTGGTTCCTTTTTATAAACTGGGGAGACATTTGTAGTTTTCAAATCATCTGGTATTTGGCCTGTTTCGAGTGATTTTTGAAAGATGATTTGTAGTAAAAGGGAGATCGCTTCTGCTAGTTCTTTAAGTACTCTTGGTGATAAGTTATCCGGTCCTGGAGCTTTGTATGGATTTAGCTGTTTTAGTAGTTTTGTGATTCCATTCGGTGTAATATTGAGTCCTTCCACTGTTGATTTTACTTTGGAGTTGGGGTCCATTCTGCCAGATGTTTCAAATTCTTCGGCTTAAAATGTGGTTTTCTCAGATAATGCTGTTTGGAACTGTCTGTTAAGTATGTTTGATTTGGATTTGGAGTCTGTGAAGAGTTTTCCATCTACTTTCAGGGATGCTATACCAACATTATCCTTTCTCTTATGTTTTACATGTTTTATGTAGGTCCAAAACTTTTTCATTCCAGAGTGAGGTTCGTTTTCATTTGGCGTGACCATTGTTTCTATATAGTTCCAGTAGGACTGTCGTTGTATTTTCTGGGTATGATGCTTCAGTTTACGATATTTCTCTTTTGTTTCTTGATCACCTGATTTCTTTTTCTTATTGTAGAGTCGGTGTAGTCTTTTTAGGTTCTTCTTTACTTCGGTATTTACCCATGGTAGTTTGTCATTATCTTTTATGCGTTTCTGTGGTATAGATTTATTACTGGCTGTTTTGATGGTTTCTATACTGTACGTGGTGCTCCACATTTTGGAGAAGTTCACATAGTTTTTAGCTGTTATTGGTTTTAATACTTACATTTTAACTGTTTTTGACTTTTTAAATGCTGTTATCTGTTATTCTCTGTTATCTGTTATTGGGAAAATCAATTCCCTGTTAAGGTGTTATTTGACCCCCCCCCCCTTTTCATTCGAGAGACTGTTAGTTTCACTGTTGCCAGTGTTACTTGTTGGTAACAAGCTTGATATGGACATGGTGTATTGTGGGATACATTTTTGATTCCATCAATCATTTACTTTTAACTGCAAACTTCATAATTAGTACATGGCATAATGAAAGTGGGGTTCTTACTAGTGAGGCAGAGCATTGGCTCACAGATTGCTTTTTTAGGAGCTGTTGTTTCTCTTTATGATACTTTTCACACAAATACATTAATTACTAACTTTTCAAACTTGCAGAATTGCTAGTTTTGTGCTTAGTGTTGTCTGTTCAAATTAAAACATCCGACACAATCTGCAATATTTCAGGAACTGTTGGGCAAACTTAATTTTCATTTTGTTCACAAATGTGTAATTATTCCAATTATTGTTGTTTGCTTTATGTTCTGTCGTGATATTGCAGCCATTAATGTGAAAAAAGGGATAATCTTATTATGGGCTAAATAAGTGTCCTGTAGTGTCTATATTGCATGTCTTATAATTGTAGTTTACATTTTTGTTAAAGCTATTTTTTAGGGTCAATCCTCCGGTCCAAGTCTATGAAATTTTATGTACAAGTATAACAATGAAATAAAATTAGTAGAAACGTGGTTATATTGTATATTCATTGGCAGTGTCTGTCTATAACATACATCATAAATGGTTGTTTTCATATAGCTGCCCTGAAGTTATGCCCAGAATTTAGGGAAATTTGTGTAGCAAATACACCATGTTTTGTTTTGCAACCAATGATATGAAATACATCATGATGTAAAATAAATTGAAGTTATAAATTTGCTTTTTGCCTGAAAAGGCAATATTCCCAAATGTTTCCCCCAAAAAATGTAAGTTAAAATAGCCAAAACTCCCACAAAATTTTACATTATATGTACAAAATGTACTCTACTTGCTACACACTGTTTCAGAAGAGAATGTCCGAGATGACTGGAAACTATTTGAGAATTTTCTAGAAAATCAAAGTTTAAACAGCCACAACCTTCCATATACACAAATTAGAGTACATTTCATAACAGCAATGAAATTTCCTTTGCTCTCGGAGGGAAAATGAAAGGGCAATGTTTAAATCTTATGAGTGTACTGAAAACCTGTAGAGAAAATGCCTCAGTTAAGTAATGTTTGTATCATTACTTTGTACAATTTAAAAAAGATCCTGCACGATCATAAACATCAAGAGACACATGTGTTCTCTTTGATTTTGAATTATTGTTTACAGTCAGTCAGTTCTTCGCATACAGAGCATATCTAGATCATACTTTTAATGCCCGACCATTTATGGGGATTACCCTTGTTTGTCGGCCCTAAACACTAATACAGTTCTTGTCCATAATTTGGAGGCTAGATGTTGGGGGTAAAAATTATTCACCACTATTCCACCCACTAAAATTAGGTCACTATGACCTATATTTTATGCATGAACGGCTTTGGCTTGCCACAATTCTGATACTACATGTTAGGGCGTCAATGTTATTTCACCACCAGATGTGTCTTACACGTATTAGAAATGTGACACCACCCACTAGAATTTAGGTTAATGCGACCTATATTTTACGCATGAACAACTTTGGTTTAGACATTAGAATAGATTATAGATTCTAATCCAAATTTCTAAAAAAAATATGGGACAGACAGCTAGGCCAAATTTATTTTCTATTTTTTTCCATTTCGATCAGATGTTCTGCCATTTTAAAGGAAATCTACCACAAAGTGAAGATAATGTTTCTTTTTTTCAAGTGACTGAAAAAAAAATCAAGACAGGAGTCACATGAGGGATGAGGATCAAGGATATTTTGAATATTAGCATTTATATCTTTAACATATATTTATATACTAAATATTGGGGGTCAATTTTTCAATATTTCACTACTCGAGGTGACTTGGTTAGCGCAACTTAATCCATTACAAATTATATATTACACACAAATGGGTCAATTTGGTTAAGGTCTATAATGTGGATTCTAAATGTTGGGGGTCAATGATCTTTTACTGGAAAAAAAAAGTCACTGTGCCTTACATTTTATGCAGGAATGACTTTGGTTAAGGTCCATATGTTCGGGTCAATATTACTTCACCACTTGATGTGTTGGGTACGCAACACCACCCACTGGAGTTAAAGGTCAGTGTGACCTATATTTTTACGCACACACAACTTTGGTTTATTAAATCTCTTAGTAAAGGTTCATATTCCATGTAATAATATTAGAGGTCAATGATATTTTAAGAACGGGATGGCCCGGCATCCATCTTTGGCTCATAGACACATTTTCTAGTTTTTTTTGTTAGCTCACCGGACCTTATTGATGTCGTTAAGCGTCAGTCCCTCCGTTAACTTTTCTTAAAAAATCTTCTTCTGAAGCCACCTTAGAAACTACAAGTGCTAGAGGAAAAATTAGCATTAGAGAATTGTGAAGCTCACCGAAATCTACAAATATGATTTCAGGGTCAAAATTGTCAGATCAACCGTTTAAGAGTTATTCCCCTTTAACTGTTTTTTTTTCTATCAATTTTAACAGCTTAAAAAATATTCTTCTCTTGAAAGCTTTGAAACGTTGTCTTTAGGATGTCCTCTACCAAGTTTGTGAAATTTATGCATGCTGACCAACCAACAAGGCCGCCGTTGCTAAAAATAGAACAGGGGGTCAGACCATAGTTTTCAGCTAATAGCTCAAAAAGTATAATAGATAGAGAAAATTCAAAGCATCTCCCAATGTCTTCATCGAGTCAAAGTTGTGGGACGACTCCTTATAGGAGTTATTTCCCCTTAATTGTCAAAATTGACCATTTTCACAGTATTTGGGCTTCATTTTAAAACTGCAAGTGATAGAGGAAAAGTTAGCATTTGAGAATTGTGAAGCTTAGTGAGCCCTACAAAAATGTTATCAGGGGCAAAATTGTCAGATAACCCCCTTATATGAGCTAATGGTCCTTTTAAGGTGAAAAATAGTTTTTGTGTGTGTATTTGACCTATAGAATGAAAGCTGTTACAGATAGAGAAATAAAAGTTGCTTGCTTAAGTATTCAGTTAAATTATCTCTTCAAAAATATCCATTAGGCTTTTGCTGTCAGATGACCCCCTTTAAAAGGTATTGCCCCTAATTGTCAAGTTTTGTGTTTTTGCCTTGCAGATTAAACCTATATAAAAGATTAAGAAAAAAGTTTTGTTTGCTTGAATGTTTGACTATATCTACGAATCTACAAACGCCTTCATTATAAGGTGGAAATTGTATAATGATCCTTTATTGAGTTATTCACCTCAGGTACCGGTACTCCAAATTATTTTCATTCCATCAGTCATTGGAGTCAGGTGAGCGATTCAGGCTCATGGGAGCCTCTTGTTTTTTGGCAAGTGGGTGCATCATGATGAGACTATATTTGGCTTACCAAAATGTCTGTCATATTACTTTGACCTCAATGACCATAAATGCAATGCTGCCTTTTAACCTTTTTATAGCGAATAAAATGTTAAATTACCCCAAGCTGAACAGGGACTCATCAAGGTACTTTGGAGACACGTTCTTAATCCTCCTATTGAGTGTGTTACAAAGGAAGTTGATCTATCTGATCACTTTAAACTCACATCTATGGAGAGGAGATTATAGGAAAAAATTTCCTAGTATAAAAGATTTACCTGTTGAAAATTTCACATTGGCAAAATAGCTCAAAAATGGTATTTATACATAAGAAAATGTACAAAATAAATGTCAAAGAGTTGTTTAAACATTAAATTCATTAAAGAAAATTATTGAGTTGCAAAAATCATAGATATTAGCAATTTTTCTCAGAGAAAATCATCCATCTATGAGTAGTTTTCATTTTCAATGAAGGTGCGAGTTTAACTGATCAAAAAGATTAGCTTCTATTATTACAAAATTTTATAGATAGATCAAGCACCTATATTCCAAAGTACCTTGATGAGTTCCTGTTCAGCTTTGGGGAATGAAACATTTAATTCGCTATAAAAAATTATCAACTTAAGCATGTAGATGCATCATGACACAATGTGTCAGTAACCAGAATATCTTATATGACTTTCTTATCCAGAGCCCAACAGAGTTGGGGAGGGGATACAGCGTTTTGTTCACTTGTATTAACAAACCATCATTTGATCAGTGGGTACATCTTTGATGGTAGTAAGCACTAGTACCAAAATTAGGTCACCCTGACATATATGTTCAACATTAATGACTCAAGTTAATGTTTTGGTTCAGGTACATACACTGTGAATTCATTTTTAGCTCACCTGGACCAAAGGTCCAGGTGAGCTATTGCCATCACTTGGCGTCCGTCGTCGTCGTCGTCGTTATCAATTTTTCAAAAATCTTCTCCTCTGAAACTACTGAACAGAATTCAATGAAACTTGGTATGATTGATCCTTAGAGTATCCTGCACCAAACTTGTGTTTCGATTTTTGATCCGTCAAAAAACATGGCCACCGTTACTAAAAATAGACCAGGGGGTCAGACTACTGTTATTGGCTTGTAAATCAAAAAGTATAAGAGATAGATGAAATCTGATGCCGCGATACTGCTTCAGCATCAAAAGCTCTACAAAAGTCTTCATTGAGTCGAAGTTCTCAGATGACCCCTTGTAGGAGTTACGGCCCCTTAAAGGTGAAAAATAGCATTTTTTCATGTTTTCGGCTTCTAAAATGAAAACTATTACAGATAGAGAAAAGCTGTTGCTTGCTCAAATGTTCAGCTCAATTAGCTCTACAAAAGTGTCCATAGAGTCGAAGTTGTCAGATGACCCCTTATAGGGGTTACGGCCCCTTAAAGGTAAAAAAATAGTGTTTTTGGCCTGTAGAATGAAAACTTTTGCAGATAGAGAAAAGCTGTTGATTGCTTAAATGATCAGCTCAATTAGCTCTACAAAAGTGTCCATAGAGTGGAAGTTGTCAGATGACCCCTTAAAGGGGTTACAGCCCCTTAAAGGCCAAAAATAGTGTTTTTGGCCTGTAGAATGAAAACTATTGTAGATAGAGAAAAGCTGTTGCTTGCTTAAATGTTCAACTCATTTAGCTCTACAAATGTGTCCATAGAGTTAAGTTGTCAGATGACCCCTTATAGGGGTTACAGCCCCTTAAATGCGAAAAATAGTGTTTTTGGCCTATAGAATGAAAACTATAGCAGATAGAGAAAAGCTGTTGCTTGCTTAAATGTTCAGCTCAATTAGCTCTACAAAAGTGTCCGTAAAGTCGAAGTTGTCAGATGACCCCTTATAGGGGTTACAGCCCCTTAAACGCAAAAAATAGTGTTTTTGGCCTGTAGAATGAAAACTTTTGCAGATAGAGAAAAGCTGTTGCTTGCTTTAATGTTCAGCTCAATTAGCTCTACAAAAGTGTCCATAGAGTGGAAGTTGTCAGATGACCCCTTATAGGGGTTACAGCCCCTTAAAGGCTAAAAATAGTGTTTTTGGCCTGTAGAATGAAAACTATTGCAGAGAGAGAAAATCTGTTGCTTGCTTAAATGTTCAGCTCATTTAGCTCTACAAAAGTCTTTATATGGCCAAAGTTGTCAGATGACCCCTTATAGGGGTTACAGCCCCATAAATGCGAAAAATAGTGTTTTTGGCCCATAAAATGAAAACTATAGCAGATAGAGAAAAGCTGTTGCTTGCTTTAATGTTCAGCTCAATTGGCTCTTCAAAAGTGGCCTTAGAGTCGGAGTTATCAGATGACCCCTTATAGGGTTGAAGTTTTCAGATGACCCCTTATAAGGATTGCAGCCCCTAAATTAACATGTTATCATGTTTTTGGCTTATATAATGATAACTAAAGCAGAAAAAGTAAATTGGTTGCTTGCTTTAATGTTCAGTTCATTAAGCTCTCAACAAAGGTCTCTATAGAGCCAGAGTTGTCAGACGGCCCTAAAATAACATGTTTCACATTTTTGGCCTACAGAACGAAAACTTTTGCCGAAAGGGAAAAAGCTGCTGCTTGCTTAAATGTTCAGTTTATTTAGCTTTACAAAGTTCTTCATGGGGTTTGACGTCAAGACCAGGTGAGCGATTCAGGCTCCTGGGAACCTCTTGTTTTGTAGGGTATCAATTTTCGTGATTTTGGTGGATGCTGCTGATCCACGAGATTTGGTTACACATAAAAGTAATTTTAACATTCCCTTGCATACTGCAAACTTCATAACCATGAATTTAAGAGTCAATGCAGTAGCATTTTTTATGCAATCCATAATAAAAAGCTACGCCGAGCGCAGCATGATACGACTGCAACATGTTTAACCCTGTACGTTGGAGGCCTAATAAGGACAGTCCATTGTTTTGGTCACATGAAGCTCATGGTGGACTTACAAAGCTTTTTGACACATGCATCCTGTGGTGGACTTAAAAATGCATTTTTGACACATATATATTTACATCAACATCTAATACAAAAGCCTTATTTATATACATGTAATAACTACAACTTAATTTTAAGTATAAAACTATTTGCCTTGACAAACTTTTAAAATTGGTGTTTTTGGTCCCTTTGACCCCTAATTTCTCGAAAACAGTAAGAGATATTGCAAATCTGATTGAAGAACGCAGCCAGGGATTTTCACAAGGATTCCAATGAAAAAAAGATTTTGAAAATTGGACCAAAAATAAACAAGAGGCTCCCAGGAGCCTGAATCGCTCACCTGACATATGTGCCTGATGTAAAGGTTATAAGGCAAAATCTATTTAACATTGAAAGGGTCATAAGATTAATAAAGGGGTCATCTGACAATATGGTGGATCTAAAGGTGGTGATCACTTTTGTTCTCAATCAAAATTTTAAAATCTGTGTCACTGTTTTAGAGTTATTTGCAAAAAACTGCCATTTACCCCTATGTTCTATTTTTAGCCACAGCGGCCATGTTTTACGACCAATCAAAAATCCCCACATCATTTCTATACACCTAATGCTAATAAACAACTATACCAAGTTTGGTTCCATTTGGACTTAAAGTGTCAGAGGAGTTAACGTTTTCAATGTAATGAGGAAATGCTGTTAAAATGCTAAATTTTGACGTTACAAGGGCAATAACTCCTAAAAGGAAAGGTCCTACAACGTTGACCCTATAACATATTTTGTAGATCTTGATGTGCTTAACAATATGCAATTTAAATTTCTCAAATATCTAGTATAGTTTTCAAGATATTGAGCTAAACAGGTGCAAAATTTGCAAAAAATCCACAAAAAGGGCAATAACTCCTACATGGGTTGTTGGATTTTCTTCAAAATTTCAGAGCTGGTAGATCTTGAGGTGCTGATCACTTTTGTTCCCCCATCAAAATTTTGAAATCTGTCACCGTTTTAGAATTATTTGCAAAAAACTGCCATTTACCTCTATGTTCTATTTTTAGCCACAGCCGCCATGTTTTACGACCAATCAAAAATCCCCACATCAGTTCTATACACCTAATGCTAATAAACAACTATACCAAGTTTAGTTCCATTTGGACTTAAGTGTCAGAGGAGTTAACGTTTTCAATGTAATGAGGAAATGCTGTTAAAATGCTAAATTTTGACGTTCAAAGGGCAATAACTCCTAAAAGGAAAGGTCCTACAATGTTGACCATGTTACATATTTTGTAGATCTTGATGCGCTTAACAATATGCAATTTAAATTTCTCAAATATCTAGTATAGTTTTCAAGATATTGAGCTAAACAGGTGCAAAATTTGCAAAAAATCCACAAAAAGGGCAATAACTCCTACATGGGTGGTTGGATTTTCTTCAAAATTTCAGGGTAGGTAGATCTTGAGGTGCTGATCACTTTTACCCTCTGCCAGAATTTTGATATCTGTAGCCGTTTTTGAGTTATTTGCAAAAAACTGCATTTTACCCCTATGTTCTATTTTTAGCCATGGCGGCCATGTTTTACGACGAATCAAAAATCCCCACATCAGTTCTAAGCACCGAATGCTAATGAACAACCATACCAAGTTTGGTTGCAATTGGACATATGGTGTCAGAGGAGTTAACGTTTTAAAAAGTTTACGGACGACGGACGCCAAGTGATGACAATAGCTCACATGACCCATCGGGTCAGGTGAGCTAAAAAGTTGATTTTATGGGCGTGGCCTGTCTTTAGCCCCCTGTAGCAATGTAATGGTGAAATACATATCAAAATCATTGACACATTTATAGGCGAGCGGCGGAAAGGGTCTTGAAAAAACTTTAAATTACCCAAAAACCTCATGGGATATTTTACACTATATTGATAGTTTAATATTTCAGCTTTAATAATATCGATGTTTGCCATTTGGAATCTGGTCAGAACATGAAAAAAATTAAAGGTCAAAGGTCACTACCCAAAATCTAAAAGTTTGAGTCTGCAAACATTAAGGCAACTAAAATGTTACAAAATGTGGTTAAAAGTTAGAAAATAAAGACTAAATATTACTTACATATATAAGTGAATATAAATCATTCACTTTTGGTCTCCTTGAAGAAATTTATAACGTCAATTTTTCTATTTTTAGAAAAGGGTCAAATTATTTTGATTTTTGTGTATAAAAGTTTGAATTGCCAAAAAAAGAATTCACATTTTTATTCTTTTTTTTCCTGTATTTGTAAAACATTATCTTATCTTTCGTTTGTAACAAAAATAAATGGTTCAAATGTGTTCATTGACTCAAAAACACCACATTTGTGGATTATACCAGAATATAAAGTGTACTGAGTTACCATTAACATGTTTAAAACGGAATAGGAATCAAAAACCAACAACAATATCTTAAATCCAACTAGTTAAGTAGAGAACAATAACTTTGCAAAGAAAAAAAGAAAGAAAATCATCGAATAAAAAGCTTCGCCGAGCGCAGCATGATACGACCGCAACATGTTGAACCCTGTACGTTTTAGGCCTAATATGGATAGTTTATTGTTCTGGACACATGCAGCCCATGGTGGACTGACAAAGGTTTTTGACACATGCTTCTCTGATGGACTTTCAACCCAGGGGCTAAAAATATAAATTTTGATGTTGTATTCTACTCTTTAAAAGAATAATGTTTGGGGAAAAAATTAAAAATCGAACCAGAATTTTTTTTAAAATTATGATTACAGCCCCAAAAATTTATTCTTAAATTTAGAATCGCTACCTGACAAGAATAAATTTGCAAAAAAAATTTTCAAAATCGGACCACAAATAAAAAAGCCCCATTTGGCCCCTAATTACGTAATAGGGGGAAAAAGGGGGGGTCGCAAAAATTAATTCTTAATTTTGTATCCGCTATTTGACAAGAACAAACATGCAAAAAAAATTTTCAAAATCGGACCAGAAATAAAAAAGTTTCAATTTCGGCCCCTTTTGGCCCCTTATTACATAACAGGTGAAAAAGGGGTGGGGGTCGCAAAAATAAATTCTCAAATTTGGATTCGCTACTTGACAAAAATAAACTTGCAAAAAAAAATTTCAAAATCGGACCACAAATAAAAAAGTTTCGATTTTGGCCCCATTTGGCCCCTAATTACGTAATAGGGGGAAAAAGGGGGGGTCGCAAAAATTAATTCTTAATTTTGTATCCGCTATTTGACAAGAACAAACATGTAAAAAAAAAATTCGAAATCGGACCACAAATAAAAAAGTTTTTATTTTGGCCCCTTTTGGTCCCTAATTACACAACGGAGAAAAAGGGGGACACAAAAATTCATCAGGTTCATTATTTTATTGTAAGACACATTCTTGACAAATTTCACAGCAATAGGCCAACTAGGACCATAGTTATGGTGGAAACAAGTAAAATATTTGAATTTTTTTCCCCTTTTGGGCCCCTAATTTCGAAACAAAAAAAGGGGGGACCCCCAAAATCAATCCCATTCATCCTTGTATGGTAAGGAACATCACTGTCAAATTTCATAGCAATTGGATAACTAGAACTAAAGTTATTGTGGAAACAAACAAAAAAGTAGTATTTTTGGCCCCTGATTTCTAAACGAAAAATGGGGGGACCCCCAAAATCAATCCCATGCATCCTTTTATGGTAAGGAACATCATTGTAAAGTTTCATAGCAATCGGATAACTGGAACTAAAGTTATTGTGGAAACACTAAAAAGTTAACAGACACCGACGACGACAACGACGACGACAACGACAGCATCATACCATAATACGTCCGCAAATTTTTTGCGGTCGTATAAAAACTAACTAAAAAGCACATAAGAGTAAAGTGGCGAATAGAGGTTTTAAAAACTTTAAAGTTATATAACTTAATAACAAACCTTTGGCGACATTTTGGACTTAATAGAGAGAAAAGAGTTTTGGTTTTCAGAACATATTAGTTTGACGCCTCTAAAATGGTCAGAACATTGTGCAATTTGAGCTCAAAGATTAGATATTTTTAAGGCGTGAAGTCAAAAGTTCAAAAGACGACCAAATCATTGTACAATGACGGCTCCAGCAGGTGGGGTGTTCCGGGAGCCCCTAGATGTCGCTTAGTGACAAAATGTTAAAAAAAAACTTATACATTTCAGGCAAAACTGTCATGAACATCTTCAACAACAATGCTTTATGTAGAGCCCTCCCCCTTTTTTCGAAAATTTCTTTATTTGCTCCTGGATGCTTACGTGCACAATTTATACTTTAAGTTTCAAATAGATAGTCTAGTAACATAATTTCAAATATTTTCGCCAAAATATACGGCATTAATTGTTTTTCTGCAATCGAATTTTTATTTAGTTCAACATATCAAACGCACCTCAAAAGTCAAGTACACCTTTCACAAATTTTTAAAACTGCTTTTATCAAACATCGCAGGTTAAAAATAATAGCAAAGACCAAATAATAAATTTCTTGTGTTCACACAAACCCAAATCTAGCACATATTCTTCATAATTACACCAAAAAATGAAAATTCTTACAATTACTAATCAATCAGATTATAGTTAAAATGTAAATACGGGACACTCCGACAGTTTTCCGAGTCATCTGCAGTCAATTTTCTCAAAATCTTACATATTCAATTAAGTATAACTTTATTATCATTCGTCAGAAGTATGCAGTTTAAACTAAAAAGTAGCCTTACAACATTTTCTTGATCTAAGTATACAATTTGTTTGATTTAAATGACAATTAATGTTGCAAAAGTTAAAATTAACGTGTATTTTTGCTGCTTTTATTCGTGATTTTTAATTCGATAAAAAATGTAGAAAACTATTATTGTTTTTGAAAATTTCAATTGCAAACAAAGAATTGAGCAAAATATTTCATAATGTGATTTACAATTTTTTTTTCGTGTGTGTTTTTTTAGGTAAAAAAAATAATTTTAAAAATCAAGCCGTTAAATATTTTCATAGGGTACATGTACAAAACAACATTTTTTGATATCTTCTGACCATATTCGACTTGTCAAACATATATATCCATAAAATAGAATAATCAACCTTTTACTTGAGTTCAAAAAATCTCATGAGGTTTTTGGGTAATTTAAACTTTTTAATTAGACGACTTTTTCGATATCCGCTGCTCGCCTATTAGTAGACAGAATTTTATGAGCACTTCAACAAAAAAAGAATTTTCAAAATTGAATGAATAATGAACATTCTACAACAGTTTTGTCAATACACCCGTTTTAGCCCCTTTGGCCCTTTTTTTCTAAAACAGTAGGGGCCACAATCCCCAAATACAAAACCAACATTCCTTTAGTGGATATAATCATCATATTTAACTTCATAACAATTGGCTGGCCCACTACAACTTAATATTGGTAAATAAAAAGCTTCGCCGAGCGCAGCATGATACGACCGCAACATGTTGAACTCTGTACGTTTTGGGCCTAATATGGATAGTCTATTGTGCTGGACACATGCAGCCCATGGTGGACTGACAAAGGTTTTTGACACATGCTTCTCTGATGGACTTTCGACCCAGGGGGTAAAAATATAAATTTTGAATGTTGTATTCTACTCTTTAAAAGAATAATGTTTGGGGAAAAAATTAAAAATCGAACCAGAAATTTCTTAAAATTATGAATACAGCCCCAAAAATTTATTCTTAAATTTAGAATCGCTACCTCACAAGAATAAATTTGCAAAAAAAATTTCAAAATCGGACCACAAATAAAAAAGCCCCATTTGGCCCCTAATTACAAAATAGGGGGAAAAAGGGGGGGTCACAAAATTAATTCTTAATTTTGTATTCGCTATTTGACAAGAACAAACATGCAAAAAAAATTTTCAAAATCGGACCAGAAATAAATAAAAAGCTTCGCCGAGCGCAGCATGATACGACCGCAACATGTTGAACCCTGTACGTTTTAGGCCTAATATGGATAGTCTATTGTTCTGGACACATGCAGCCCATGGTGGACTGACAAAGGTTTTTGACACATGCTTCTCTGATGGACTTTCAACCCAGGGGCTAAAAATATAAATTTTGAATGTTGTATTCTACTCTTTAAAAGAATAATGTTTGGGAAAAAATTAAAAATCGGACCAGAATTTTTTTTTAAATTATGATTACAGCCCCAAAAATTTATTCTTAAATTTAGAATCGCTACCTGACAAGAATAAATTTGCAAAAAAAATTTTCAAAATCGGACCACAAATAAAAAAGCCCCATTTTGCCCCTAATTACGTACTGGGGGAAAAAGGGGGGGTCGCAAAAATTAATTCTTAATTTTGTATTCGCTATTTGACAAGAACAAACATGCAAAAAAAATTTTCAAAATCGGACCAGAAATAAAAAAGTTTCGATTTTGGCCCCATTTGGCCCCTAATTACGTAATAGGGGAAAAAGGGGGGGTCGCAAAAATTAATTCTTAATTATGTATTCGCTATTTGACAAGAACAAACATGCAAAAAAAATTTTCAAAATCGGACCAGAAATAAAAAAGTTTCAATTTCGGCCCCATTTGGCCCCTATTTACGTAATAAGGGGAAAAAGGGGGGGTCGCAAAAATTAATTCTTAATTTTGTATTTGCTATTTGACAAGAACAAACATGCAAAAAAAATTTTCAAAATCGGACCACAAATAAAAAAGTTTCGATTTTGGCCCCATTTGGCCCCTAATTACGTAATAGGGGGAAAAGGGGGGGTCGCAAAAATTAATTCTTAATTTTGTATCCGCTATTTGACAAGAACAAACATGAAAAAAAAAATTTCGAAATCGGACCACAAATAAAAAAGTTTTTATTTTGGCCCCTTTTGGCCCCTAATTACACAACGGACAAAAAGGGGGGCACAAAAATTCATCAGGTTCATTATTTTATTGTAAGACACATTCTTGACAAATTTCACAGCAATAGGCCAACTAGGACCAAAGTTATGGTGGAAACAAGTAAAATATTTGAATTTTTTCCCCCTTTTGGGCCCCTAATTTCGAAACAAAAAAAGGGGGGACCCCCAAAATCAATCCCATATATCCTTGTATGGTAAGGAACATAACTGTCAAATTTCATAGCAATTGGATAACTAGAACTAAAGTTATTGTGGAAACAAACAAAAAAGTAGTATTTTTGGCCCTTTTTTGGCCCCTAATTTCTAAACGAAAAATGGGGGGACCCCCAAAATCAATCCCATGCATCCTTTTATGGTAAGGAACATCATTGTAAAGTTTCATAGCAATCGGATAACTGGAACTAAAGTTATTGTGGAAACACTAAAAAGTTAACAGACAACGACGACGACGACGACGACAACGACGACAACGACGACGACAGCATCATACCATAATACGTCCGCAAATTTTTTGCGGTCGTATAAAAAGTTACAATTTTGGCCCCTTTTGGTCCCTAATAACATAACAGTAAAAAAAGGGGACACAAAAATATATCTGCTACTTGACAAGAATAAACTTGCAAAAAAAATTATCAAAATCGGACAAGAATTAAAAAAGTTTCGCTTTCGGCCCCTTATTACGTAACAGGTGAAAAAGGGGTGGGGGTCGCATAAATAAATTCTCAAATTTGGATTCGCTACTTGACAAAAATAAACTAGCAAAAAAAAATTCAAAATCGGACCACAAATAAAAGTTTCGATTTTGGCCCCATTTGGCCCCTAATTATGTAATAGGGGAAAAAAGGGGGGGTCGCAAAAATTAATTCTTAATTTTGTATCCGCTATTTGACAAGAACAAACATGCAAAAAAAAATTTCAAAATCGGACCACAAATAAAAAGTTTTTATTTTGGCCCCTTTTGGTCCCTAATTACACAACGGAGAAAAAGGGGGTGCAAAAATTCATCAGGTTCATTCTTTTATTGTAAGAAACATTCTTGACAAATTTCACAGCAATAGGCCAACTAGGACCAAAGTTATGGTGGAAACAAGTAAAATATTTGAATTTTTTGCGCCTTTTGGGCCCCTAATTTCGAAACAAAAAAGGGGGGGACCCCCAAAATCAATCCCATTCATCCTTGTATGGTAAGGAACATCACTGTCAAATTTCATAGCAATTGGATAACTAGACCTAAAGTTATTGTGGAAACAAACAAAAAAGTAGTATTTTTGGCCCTTAATTTCTAAACGAAAAATGGGGGGGACCCCCAAAATCAATCCCATTCATCCTTTTATGGTAAGGAACATCATTGTAAAGTTTCATAGCAATCGGATAACTGGAACTAAAGTTATTGTGGAAACACTAAAAAGTTAACGGACACCAACGACGACGACGACGACAACAACGACAGCATCATACCATAATATGTCCGCAAATTTTTTGCGGTCGTATAAAAACTATTTGCATGGACAAACTTTTATAAATGGCGTTTTTGGTCCCTTTCACCCCTAATTTCTCGAAAACGGTATGAGATATTGCAAATCTGATTGAAAAATGCAGGCAGGGATTTTCACAAGGATTCCAATAAAAAAAAGATTTTGAAAATCGGACCACAAATAAAAAAGTCAATTTTTTGGGTGTGGCCTCTTTTTGACCCTTATAGCAATGTAACGGTACAAGATACATCAAAGGTGTTGTTACATTTTGTTGACAGAATTTATTGAGGAATACAATAAGAAAAGAATGATCAAAATCGGATGAAAATCAAACATTCTACAGACGTTTTGTCAATACACCCGTTTTAGCCCCTTTTGGCCCTTTTTTCTAAAACGGTAGGGGCCAGAAACCCCAAATGCAATACCAACCTTCCTTTAGTGTTTATAAACATCATATCAAAATTTTATAACAATTGGTTAACTACAACTAAAGTTATCACACGGAAACCAAAGTGTCTACAGACGACGACGACAACGACATCGCCATAACATAATACGATCACAAAAAATTTGCGGTCGTATAAAAATTGATACCCACAAAAATAAGTGAATCCACATGCAACTGCAAGTAATAGAGAGATGATATTGGGCCAGTGAGTACATATTGGATGGTAACCAACTTCCATACCAAAATAAGGTCACCTATTTTCTGCATGAATGACTCTGGTTAAAGTCTTGGTTAAGGTTCATATCTTTCGCACTGTTAAGTGATAGAAGAATATTTGATAAGTGGGTATATCTTGGATAGTAATAAAAATCTGTTCCAGATTTAGGTCACCTTGAATTAAACTTTATAACTTTGTATAAGGCAAAAAAACATATGTGTTTCCTGCTTCCCTACCTACCCTTTTTTTAACCCTACCCTAAAGTTTTTATAGGCATTTTGAAACAAGCACTGTTAAAGTTGGGATTGCTTCCCCATTGACTCGAAGTAAAATAATTTTGTAAAAAAAAAGCAATTTTCCTACAGAATTGAGACGGATTTAAATAAGACTTTTAGTCTTTTAGTCTTGCTTCCGAATCCTTTTATTAATTTGTATATAATTGTTCCTTTGTTATGTTGCTTTGATCGTAAAACGTTATACAAATTATTAATAAAATATGTTTACACTAATTTTCCTACCTACCTACCCTAATTTTCAAGAGAAGGAAGCAGGAAACAAACATAAATTTTGTTTTGGCCTAACATCCTGCTTTATCTGTGACCAATCAACCATGAAGTAGATGGGACATGTACAATCTTAAAGTAATATTTCATTTGATTTGCTGAGCTGCATGTGTATCAAGTTTCATCATGACAATAATGTACTCCCTTCATGGAAAAGTAACTGATGCCTGTGTATAATACTTCCTCTCTCTCCAAGTGATCAATCAACCATAAAGTTATAAAGAGTAGGACAATTTTATGATTTTGTATGTTTATACCCTTATGAAAGTTTCACAATTAGCATAGAAAACTAACATAACCCTTAAGGTAACTCTGATTTTGGGCCGACAGAGAAACCAACATAAACACTGTTTTTCCTAGACTATGGAAGGAGTTACATTGAACAATCCATGCAACAAATTATACAAAACAATTTTCTACCTTGAATTTGATGACCTGGACTATGGACAAATCCTGTGGTTTCATTATTTTGCGGGGTACCAACATTTGTGCTTTTTCAACAATGAAAAACAAATCCAATATGAATAATTTAGTGTTGGCTCCTTCAACCAACATGTGCAAATAATGAAATTAAAAATTGAAACTAAAATTTTGACACAATTCTTGTTTAGAGAAACCACAAAAATTGATCCCCCCAAAAATAAATGAATCCACAGTAGAATTCTAACAGACATTAGTATATTCTATGGCAGTCTTAAATAAGCATGTAAGATTTAAGAGAATGCACTCAAGTCCCTTTGACATGGTATTTAATAAAATATAAATAGAATGACGACATCGTCTGTAGCCATCACCATGTCCACCAGTCTTCTTATTACTGCAAAGAGAAATAAAAACAAATGTTAAAGTGACAGTTCTAAATGAGATAACCATCCTTAAGAGGACAAGCCTTAACTGATCCCTATTCGTCAGTCCAATGTCATCGCAGCTAAAATTTTATTTGCTATGGAAAGTGTAGTTTTTGTTTGTTTCCTTACTGGTAGTCTAAATGCTAGTTTTGTGGTGAGTAGAACATCCTACAACCTAAAACTTTTTCCTAAAAACATTGTAATGAAATTTGTAAGAAATAGTAGCAAGATAAGGTATAGTCATTACGAAGAGTTATGCAACAATTATTATCAAAACAATGCAATAAATAAATACATGGGTTTCAATGTTATCTACATTAACATTGAACATAAATATATTACAGCAGACTTAACTTTATTGCATCCAAGTCCCAAACTAATACATGTAATATATCCATATGGAGTAGATGTTATAATAGAACTAAGAGCAGGGGGAAATATTGTTTCTGACTAAATGGTTTTACAATTAAATTGAGTCTACTGTAACATGTACATAACTGTTTCAAATACTTAATAGTAATAGATACATCAATTATATAATGTAAGAATTAATAACAATTATATAATTTGTATAACATTCTGTTCTTCTGAAACTGAAAACTAAAATATATCAACTGTACTGTGCAACTACAGTAAATGTGTAAGATAAGCAAGCAAACAGAAATAAAAAGCTTCGCCAAGCGCAGCATGATACGACCGCAACATGTTGAACCCTGTACGTTTTAGGCCCAATATGGATAGTCAATTGCTCTGGACATATGCAGCCCATGGTGGACTGACAAAGGTTTTTGACACATGCAGCTTTTGGTGGACTTTCTAAATTCACATTTTAAAAGGAATTATTTTTTTTCCAAAGGAGATCAAAATCAGACCACAAATAAATAAGTTTCGATTTTGGCCCCTAATTTCATACTATGGGGAAAGGGGGGGGGGGGGGGGTCTGCAAAAATTAATTCTCAAATTTGTATCCACTATCTGACAAGAACAACAAGAGGCTCCCAGGAGCCTGAATCACTCACCTGGTCTTGATGTTGACCCTATACTTTTGTAGAGCTAAATGAGCTGAACATTTAAGCAAGCAACAGTTTTCTCTACCGGAAATAGTTTTCATTCTATAGGCCAAAAACACAATTTTTCACCTATAACCCCTATAAGGAGTCATCTGACAACTTCGACCCTATGAAGACTTTTGTAGAGCTAAATGAGCTGAACATTTAAGCAAGCAACAGCTAATCCCTATCTGCAATAGTTTTCATTCTGTAGGCCAAAAACATGAAAAATCGCTATTTTTCAGGGGCCGTAACCCCTATAAGGGGTCATCTGACAACTTCAACCCTATGGAGAATTTTGTAAAGCTAAATGAGCTGAACATTTAAGCAAGCAACAGCTAATCTCTATCTGCAATAGTTTTCATTCTGTAGGACAAAAACATGAAAAATCGCTATTTTTCAGGGGCCGTAACCCCTATAAGTAGTCATCTGACAACTTCGACTCTATGGAGAATTTTGTAGAGCTAAATGAGCTGAACATTTAAGCAAGCAACAGCTAATCTCTATCTGCAATAGTT
This sequence comes from Arcuatula senhousia, assembly GCA_963971305.1. Lineage (NCBI taxonomy): Eukaryota > Metazoa > Mollusca > Bivalvia > Mytilida > Mytilidae > Arcuatula > Arcuatula senhousia. The sequence goes on along the minus strand of OZ020307.1, from coordinate 40,182,264 downwards.
TTCATTCTGTAGGACAAAAACATGAAAAATCGCTATTTTTCAGGGGCCGTAACCCCTATAAGGGGTCATCTGACAACTTCAACCCTATGGAGAATTTTGTAGAGCTCAATGAGCTGAACATTTAAGCAAGCAACAGCTAATCTCTATGTGCAATAGTTTTCATTCTGTAGGCCAAAAACATGAAAAAATGCCATTTTTCAGGGGCCGTAACCCCTATAAGGGGTTATCTGACAACTTCAATCCTATGGAGACTTTCGTAGAGTTAAATGAGCTGAACATTTAAGCAAGCAACAGCTAATCTCTATCTGCAATAGTTTTCATTCTGTAGGCCAAAAACATGAAAAAATGCTATTTTTCACCTTTAAGGGGCCGTAACCCCTATAAGGGGTCATCTGACAACTTTGACCATATGGAGACTTTTGTAGAGCTTTTGATGCTGAATCAGTAGCGTGGCCTCAGATTTCCTCTATCATACTTTTTGATTTATAAGCCAAAAACAGTAGTCTGACCCCCCTAGTCTATTTTTAGTAACGGCGGCCATGTTTTTTAACGGATTAAAAATCAAAACACAAGTTTGGTGCAGGACACCCTAAGGATCATTCATACCAAGTTTCATTAAATTCTGTTTGGTAGTTTCAGAGGAGAAGATTTTTGAAAAATTGTTAACAGACGACGACAGACGACGGACGCCAAGTGATGGTAATAGCTCACATGGACCTTCGGTCCAGGTGAGCTAAAAATGCCAAAAAAAAATTTTCACAATAGGATCACAAGTAAAAAAATTTCGATTTTGGTCCCTTTTGGCCCCTAATTACATAATAGGGGGAAAAGATGGGGTAGCAAAATTAATTCTCAATTTTGCATCCGCTATTTGACAAGAACATGCAAAAAAAATTTTGGGGGTCATCTGACAACTTCAACCCTATGGAGACTTTTGTAGAGCTAAATGAGCTGAACAATTAAGCAAGGAACAGCTTTTTGCTATCTGCAATAGTTTTCATACTATAGGGCAAAAACATGAAAAAATGCTATTTTTCACCTTTAAGGGGCCGTAACTCCTATAAGGCGTCATCAAATGGAGACTTTTGTAGAACTTTTGATCCTGAAGCAGTAGGGTGGCATCAGATTTCATCTATCTCTTATACTTTTTGAATTACAAGCCAAAAACAGTAGTCTGACCCCCATGGTCTATTTTTAGCCACGGTGGCCATTTTATTTTACCAATCATAAATCGAAACAAAAGTTAAGTGCAGGACACCCTTATGATCAATCATACCAAGTTTCATTGAATTCTGTTCAATAGTCTCAGAGGAGAAGATTTTTGAAAAAGTTTTTGTAAGAACAAACAAAAAAGTTGCAATTTGGCCCTTATTTCTAAACGAAAAAAGGGGACTCCAAAAATCAATCCCATCCATCCTTTAATGGTAAGAAATATTATAGTCAATAGTTAATTTCATTGCATTTGGATAACTAGAACTTAAGTTATCATGTATACACTAAAGTTAACAGACAACGACGACAACGACAGCATCATACCAATATACGTCCGCAATTTTTTTGCGGTCGTATAAAAATGAAATAAGACCATATCAAACTTCTATTCCATTCTATTATTATACAATTACCCATTTATATAATATTAAGTCTAAAACCAATGACATAAGAAATGAATCCACAATTTCGTATAATTTATATATATATTTTTTTGCATCTGCAAATTGCTTACAACTTGATATGGTCTAATACAAAGAAGACAGACAAAATAATTAAACAATCAAGCTGAGAACTAGCCAAGGATCGAAAAGTAAAATCTGATTCTTATGAAAACTTGTGAATAATAGAATCAATTTAAAGGTTTGGCTTGTAATAACATGGTTTACATGCAATGACTCACATTTTGTTGTTAAATATATTATAAAAGCAACATTTTTGATATAATTATGATTTTTTTTTCAATTTCACACCTAAAATTATTTTGAAATGGCTTATCATGGGTTCAAAATCAAGTAGATTAAGTTAGAATACTAGCAGTTAGTATTGAAAGGATGAATTTAGTGTTAGTGTGAGAAAAATCATGTCAGAGAAAAAGAAAAATGTAACATATGTGCAAAACACTAAAGTTTGATTATAAGTTCTGGGAGAAAGCTACAACTTTGAACAATATTTTGTTTTTATTATCAACAGAATCTGTTAATTTTGAAAAGTACACCAGTTTACAAATTTCCTGTTGGTTGCTGGTTAGTCTTTCTGCATGTTTAATTTTCATGTTCTTTCCAAAATCTAATGAACACAGAGTTGATCATTTCTCCTAGAACACTATATCAGTCAATCAGATTATAATCAGTGCAAAGCAAAGTAGATAAGGAAAAGAAATTCAAATCAATATATGACAGCATATAGAATGGAAACACTCTGCAATCTTACCTATTTTCATCTGTACATTTATTTCTGAAATAGTTACACCCCTGTACATGCCCATCAACATAAATCATGTATACATATAATCCGAAATGCTACCAACAACTTCAATGAACTTAAGGGCAGACTATTCCAGAAATCAAATATGTTTTAAAATGTTCAAAATTGAAACTTATTTTCAAGCATTGATATGAACATTTTATTTTCATAGACCAAAACAAGATTTGCAAACAAAGGTAAAATCTGTAAGAAATTAAAATATGTCTCTATCAACATGATCAATGTAAAGCAACAAATTCAGCCTTTTACTGGTATATAGTTATTGAAAATCAAAATATGCTTTAATTTTTTTGCAGAAATTAATCGTGTATTTGATTCAAGTCTCAGAAATATGATATCAAATCATTGATACATATTTATCCTTCAGTGTCCATTTTCAACTGATTTCTGGAATAGCGTTTACATAGGTTTTTGTTTCCCTTGATTTATAACAATCAAGACTTTTAATAAATACAATAGCACGAGTATTCTGATGCATGTAATACATATATAGCCTGTCATCTATTTGGTATGTCATAATCAAGTGCTTGAAAGATGCGTTCTTGTCCTGTTGCTAAAGCTAAGAAATTATGTACAAACAACATCATTCATCAATGTAAAGTATTGGAACTGTTCCAGTAAAGCAAATAACTACACTTCAGAAGGCAGAACTAATTGTTTCTCTACCCAAAATTATTGTACAACTTTCTAAAATTATTCCATGCCTTTATCATGCATAGAAATTACCCATGTAGCTCTCCTGAAGTATCTATACTACTAAAATAACGAAGCGATTTTTGTTAGCCGGGTTGCAGCCTAAACAGCAAATGCTACGACTAAGCTTCATATATCAAAAATAGGGGATAGTTGTGCCCTTTGAAAATTTCATTAGCACATATGCAATTATGTCTGCAGTTTGCTAATTAATCTAATTAATTGATCCGGAAACGCTATGACCGTCATCGTTCCGGAATTACCCCCTGCTTCTTTAGAAATGTTAAGCTGGCAACCGGCTCCCTACTGTTCAGATAAGAGCGGGGTACCAGCCTATAGAAATGTTTGAAATTATCTCCCCTGTTTCCAGACAATTACAAAAAAAATCCCACAAAACTTTTCCATTATTTATGTTATATATTTAAAAGATTTTATATAATAGATTATATTGATAAGTTTACTCTAAAAATGTATGCAAAAAATGTTTAACCGTCAAAATTGTAACTTGATAGAAAAATGAAAACCATATTAAAGTTTTTTCCCTACGTTTAAAATTTGGGAAGAAATTTGCCGGCCAATGTTTAATGGGACATTTGTTTAATTAACAGGTGGAATAACAAACAATAAAAGACAATAAACTAACCGTAGAATATTGTTTTGCGATTAGCACAACCATGTTAGGTCACGCTATTGCAATGCTTTTAATGCTGTGTGGTCTGTTTTTTAAAGCAACGCAACGATATTGAGATTTTTTCCCGCTAATTCGCGGGTTTTTCCTAGTAATTCATGATTTTAATGGAACAGCTCTTAACAATTTACACATTGGTTGCATAAAGATACAAATAATCAAATGATGAGAGGTAATAAGGCCAAGTTTTGGCCTATGATTTACAATAGAACTTAGCACAGAGATGTCTTAAGTTGCTGAAACATTAATCAAAAATCAGGCTTAAACAAAATGATCTACTAATTCCATATTTATCTTGTATATCTTTTCATGTTAATCAGTTATAGCAAGTAAAGTCTAACAATCCACGACCTTGGGTTGCATGACCCCGGTGAACTCTGGTAAACTTGAGAATAATCTCTCTGTTGAAATTTGCAACAATGGAACTTGATCTCTTTGATCAGTTAAAGTAACAGCTATACAAACAAGATTATCTTGTTTTAGGAAAGAGAAATTTACCTGTATGAAAATTTTACCTGTTTGAAAAATTTACCTGTAGAAATTGAATAGTACGAACTGAACTAATCAAATGCTATACAGACTACCTGTAGTAGGTTACATGTTTTTTTTAGGAAATACTTGTTATTAAAAACTATTTTCTATATCAGAGTACTTTTAGCATATTAAAAATATTTTTTTTTATGAAATGCTTTAATAATCAATTTTTTTTTATGGTTTTTCAACTCTATTCATCATAGTTTGTCCTCAGATATACATGTATCTGAAATATCTGATATTACTGATTATTCAGATTACTTAAACATTTTTAGTCATAAACGAGGTCATTCTTTTCGAAAGTATACTGTTGAATGACTTTAGATTACATTGACTGTTTAAGTGTCTATCTGTATATATAGTTTTTGGGCTCGTTTAGAAGGGGTACCAATATCCCCCCCCCCCAATCTTTTATCAAATAAATATTCCATTTCCGAAAAAAAAAGTGTTTGCCAATATCCCATATCAGGATTGAAATTTCCCATTACAGGAAATAAAATATGAGCAGAAGCGGTTTCCATATTTGCTTCATGTTATACATGTATTTTCAATTCTATGTGAATCAAATGGTATGGTCTTTGATGGTGTAAAATGTAAATGATGCATAAGTAAAAAGATTTTGTCCTTAGAGTAACATTATATTAAACAGATTTTGATTTGAAAAGTAAAAAACTATCAAATTGATGGTCATATTATCATCTTTGATGTAGGAGTTTTCTTCCTTCAGAGTAGGAGTTTTCTTCCTACAGTGTAGGAGTTTTTTTCCTTAGTGTAGGAGTTTTTTTCCTTCAAGCAAAAAAATTCATACCCATAACATGTTAATCTCCTCTGTATAGATGTCAATTTAACTGATCACGGTAATCATCTTCCATTGTTGCAAATTTCAATAAAGGGATTAAGTTGTAGTTTCCCTAATTTCATTAAGGAGTACCAATATAAACACAGGGATTATAATTCTTTATTAGCAGTAACTGTTAAAGCTATATGTTTAAGGAATTTTACTTCTTTCATAGACATGATTGATTACATGAATTTTTTTTACAAAGGTGGCAGCACCTGATTTTATTTCTTAAAGTTTGAAGTTGTTGCTTCCAAGTGCCCTTTTTCCTTTGGTAAAAATATGCCAAACATTTTCTCCATTTTTATTTTTCAGAGAAGCTTTTATATGATGTTTCCTCGTACAAGTTTAATATTATTTATGAAATCATAATTTTTAGCAAATTTTCATGGGCTAAATAATTACCCCTCATCCTTTATATCAATCATATGACAAAGTACATGTACAGCAGATTATAGGTTTAATATTGATGTAGCTTAAACAAAAGTTGTACATGTTGTATAAGACCATTAGAGCACTTTTATCAACTTTGTGCCAAATCTTTACTAGAATCAATAAGTACTTGTATCGGGATTTTTTTATCCTACAGTTTTTATGTAAAATTATTTTAACAAACCTGGCAATTAAGATTTTATATCTGATCAAAATATTTATCTATAACCATGATAACAAAATGATAATATTGTGAAAACATGAGTCATCTATTACATTGCTGATTTATTTATAATTTCTATTAAAATGTATGAAATGTAAATCAGTGCTAAGTGGCTTAAAAACTTTCTTAGTACACGGAAAAATAATTTTTGATAGTAGGTTTGTAAGATACTTATTGATACATGTATCTCCAGAAAATATCTTACCTTCTTTCCTGTTCCAACCTTGGCCTTTTTCGTTCCTCTGACTTTCTTTTGTCTGTTCTTTCTTTCTTTCCTTTGTTTACGTCCTGCTCTCTGTACTTTTTCTAAGTTTCCTTGCTGAAAAACATATATAAGTTCGAATGCAGGATAATTTAATGTCTTCATATCATTACATCAGTCTAGAAAAACAAACATAAAGGTAATTTTTTACAGTATTTCCAAAATTTCTATCTGTAATAAAAATTCATTTAATCTTAGCCATTTCAAAAAATTGAGCATTATTTTTTGAAGTAAAATTATTTAAATCATTTTTCAATGTTGGTTTTTTTGTTTGTTTTGTTTTTATATATAAATTGTATTTTTTATTGGTTAAAATGGTAAAGCATTCCAGTATCAATATATGTATATATATTTTATCTCATCTGATCATGCTCATGTATGTTTCAAAAGCGACGAATTATCATCATTCTAAGCCATACTCTGATCAGTCTGTATTTGGGTTCAAATTTCTTGGCAAAGTCTAAGCTGTCGTATATCAGTCCAAATCCTGTCGTCTTTCCACCACCAAACTTTGTCTTGAATCCAAAACAGAAAATGACATCTGGGGTTGTCTTGTACATTCTGGCCAACTTTTCACGGATATCTGTTTTGGGAATAGTCGCCTTGCCGGGATGCAATACATCTACAATCTAAAGAAAATATTTTATATTAAAACACTTCCTACATGTTAATAGAAAATAATGCCAATTCATGCAAATTTCTAAATACATGAAATGTCAATAGTCATTGGCTCATGGAAAACTGGTGACCATAAATGAAATTGAAAAACAATTGAAAGAAGTGCGTCTTCTAAAAAGACTAATGGCAATTTTGTTGCATAAGATACAATGATTTGTCTTGTTGTGCTCTATGATGATTTCATGGGATATGACTTGTGGTTTTTGAGAAATAAGCTTATATGTCAACGTAACATCCCAAGGTGTTATAGAAAGATGAATGGATATATCAAATAAATACATAACTGAATTTTATTGACAGGCCATAAAAATAGTCATTTTGAGATGATAAAAAATATTTGGATACAAGGATGAAGTTTTTGAAGGAATCAAGGTTTGCAGCTGTATTTTGAATGTCCATGTATGTTGAGTTAACAGTTAAATTATAGCAAGGTGGCATTTTTGCATACACTGTGTACTTTAATAATCTTCATGAATAAAGGATTGTTCAATCACCAGTCATGACAGTATTGCATGATTATAAGTTGAAGGCCAGTTACAATTGTTACTTCAGTGTTCTACAATTCCTATTACCCGGGGTAAGTGGATTTAAACAGTTTTCTGTTTTAATTTCTATTGTGGGTAAATGAATTTTTTGCAACTTTAAATATGAGCAAGTCAAGTGAGATTTAAACAAATGCCTAGAACACTGTACTGTCAAAGTCTAAAGTGGTGGATCAATCAAATAGCTCTTACCATCTGCTTCCGGCATAGCAGGCGATTGGTCATAAATTTCCTGGTTCTAATTGTAGCACCCTCCTGAATAATGATAAAAATAAATAATCTGTCAACCTGAATAATGGCTTTATTTTTTTCAAGGAAACTTAGTCATGAGACATGAAATCTAATCCCATGCTCATGATGCTGCATAAAATTTACATTTACACTGTATTTATACCAAAAATCAAACTTTTACACATTGATATTTAGTCCGAGATTGCTCAGACGTCCTCGGCATTTTTTCCAGCAAGCTGGTGCCGTGGGACGTCAGAGCTCCTTCCATATCAAAAACACGGGATTTAGCACAGCAGTTTTGTTGTGCACTTCCGAGATAAATTAAGCAACTTCATCATCATTGTTGCATATTTATTTTGGTCTCAAATGAAACATTTGGTTATTTAGAATAAAAATACAACATATTTTAAAGAAAAATATCTTGAATAAGTAAAATAATCTAAAGCTTGTACATTGTTTTGCTGATCTTGAACTTGATGTAATTGATAAAGTTCAAGATCAGCTCTTATTTTTTTCTTATTTTACTAAAATTATATATCAGGTTGTTTCTAGTAGTGATATACTTTGAAAGTATTAATTTAGTCTTGTGGTACATCTCCCATTTTATGAATGACTGATGTACGAGTTATTTTTTTCATTTAGAAAGCATTCGTTAAAATCCTGTGTTTTTGATATGGAAGGAGCTCTGACGTCCCACGGCACCAGCTTGCTGGAAAAAATGCCGAGGACGTCAGAGCAATCTCGGACTAATTGATATTGTGTACATATATCTACTTAATGTAGCAATGGCATGTACTCCACAGTGGTGGTATATTCAATGTATTGTCAGACTTATACCAGACTTGGCCAAATAGTTTTGGAATAGGCTGAAGTTTTGGTCCGATAACGTAATATCACTTGCCAGTCCGACCAAAACACCATCGGACCAAAACTTGATTTAACTTTGATATTATCGTCAAATTCCGGAAATTGTTCATGTTTTTTCTGGATTTCAACACATGATTTCACTATTTCTGATAATTTGCTCATGTGCAACAGATTTTGTGTTGACAGTTTCATCCATTTGTCAATAATGTAAATAAAGTAAAATTAACCGACTGTCTATAAATAGCAAGTAAAATCATGATATTTTAGTCAAAATCAAAAGATTGGAAGAAAATTTAACAACGAAAAATAACAATTAAATACATTATGAGCCATAAATCTGACGGACATCTGGTCTCGTGCAGTACTGACTTTCACCGATGATGAAAATCATCGGACATGTCCGTAGGACCGACGAATTCCGCCAAGTCTGCTTATACTAAAAAGCCTAAAGACCTTAAATGGGAGATCAAAGAACTGCAGTGATAACTGTACATAGTGTATATACATGTAGTTGAACTAGCTGCTGCAACTTTAAAATAGACCTCACCCTGTGATCAAAAACTTTCAGCAGGTTGAAATTAGTTACTTACTTAACAGATAATATTTGATAGCTCTGTATCAACTAATGAACTAGGACTTGAAAAGACCCATTGTTGTAGTGGTTATCAAGTCCAGCCACAAAAACCCAGGGGCAAGGTTCATGGTGTTCATGGTTCAATCTTTTGAGATCACATTTCCAACTCTCTAACACCATTTGTGAGGATGGTCAAATGTAATTTTAACAAGAATGCAAATGTCATGATTTGGGGGGGGAGGGTAGGAAGGCATGGTTTTCATCATTGAAAGAAGCAGAGGTAACAATGGGGTATCTGAATGTCAACAGTCCGAAAGGGCAGAGACAAAACCAGTAAACCCAAGAAACCCCACCAAGAACAGGACAAAAGCAGACCAGTGCTGCCAAGTTTTCATCACGAAAATGCATGAGATTTGGTAAAAAAAAATCAAAGATCAAAGGGAAAAAAAAACATAGATCAAAGGTATGCATGATATCAAAGGAATTTTCCAACAAATTGAGATAAAAATGTGTGATTCTCACGCAAAGTCCGTGAGACTTGACAGCACTGGCAGACATGTGAAACATGGAAACACAAATTGACTAAATATACAAGAGTGAACATACATGACATAGGTGCTCCGGAAGCACCGATATTGACATTATTCAAATTTCATTTCATTAGTACTTGTTGAGGTAACATGGATGCCCCTTTGCTTCTTCAGGGATCACCACACTTCAAAATCCAAGGGTGGTGCAAGTCTGACAATGATCTTTTTTCCTACTCATAAAAATTTCAGAGTGACATTTATTTAATTTATTCATAAAAGTGTTATCAGTCTTATCTAACTTGTGTTTTTGCTACCAGTCACTTCTTCTTCTTGCTTTAATCAGCAAGGGAACATTCTCCATCACGCTAATGCCACAATATACATGCATTTTGTATTTAAAAACTTCATTGTTTTAGGAATAAAGTCAAACTTTAGTATGGAGCTCTAAATTAAAGGGTGGGGGAAACATATTCAAGAGTGGAGGAGCACCGCTCTTGAATAGCCTGTGGTGAACCCAGTTCTTTCAAAGTTCTATGAGTAATTGACTTCGTCCGATCTTAGGCTAAAAATTATACTGGCACAGCAACAATTTTAACTTTTAATTGAGGTTTTGTGGTAAAACGCGTGTGCAATCCAATAAAATTGTAAGGAGTGATTATTGATCATTTTATTATTCAATATTTTTAGACTTGATGGCAAGGTTTGAGGCTGATACAATCGGATTTTTATGAAAAATTCGGCGTACCATGTTAGTGCATTTGTTGACGACGGAAGAAAAGACAGACCGGAAGTTGTGAATTCTGACTAAAAATTTTTCTAAAAACTTGTTAAAAATAATAGATATCCTATGCTAAGGATACATAAGCAAAGGACAAAGAATGTTCATGATCTTTTACTTGTTAATTTTTTTTTACTTAATTTTTGTTCTCTCTCACATAAAAAAAAATATTTGTAAGTGCACCATCAGGCTAGTTTCTGTTTGTCAAGATTACATCCGGTTTGAATTTCCATGAAAGCGGTTCTTTCCATATCAACTTTAGGATTTTCTACTCGTTTTAGCCAACTAAAAGTAAAGTGCATGATATCCTGTAAAACAATTAAGTTAGCATCAATTACAAACAATTTTTATTGAATTGTTGGAATAATTCCAATTGAAAACCTTTATTGGGCGATTCCAGAAATAGTCTGTACCCCCACTGTGGAAGATACTGGAATTTCCAGAAAATTTTTTGGCTGTAAACCCTGTGGAAGATAATGGATTTCCAAACTTTTTTCGAGGTTTTAAAAAAATTTGGTTGCCCAAATAGGTGGAATTCCAGATTTTTTCACTGAAATTCCAATTTTTGTCCATGGAAAATATTTTTTTTCATGGACCTCTTCCACAGGGGGGGTACAGAAAATTTCTGGAATAGCCCATTACATTTTGCAATTTTGTGCATTTTCATATTTCCTGCATTTACCTGTTCAGCGCGCAAAGTGACACATGCTGTAGGAGTCACATAGGCATTGTCCAATGTCTTGTGGTGTCTGTCACCCTGCGTCATAGTTTTCTGGGAAACTACATGTCCCAGTCTCTTGATATTATCATAGACCTGTATATACGAAATCTCGTTTATTTGCATGAGATATTGTGAGATTTCACCAATTTGCAAATCTATTTAATATACAGGACTAGTAATCATATACTTAGAATAGAAACAGGAAGACATGAAAGAATACTAGAAAATGGTAAATTTAAGGTTCTGCCAAGGGATGAGAGAATCTGCAAATATTGCAATAATATCTCAATTGAAAGCGAAGTACATTTTTTGCTTGAATGCAATGCATATGAGCATAAAAGAAAACCTTTTATAGAAAAACTACTAAAACAGCATGTAAATTTAAAAAAATTAAACAACTCACAATTATTTTCTTGGTTTATGATCAATGAAGATCTTGAATTCATTAATGATTTATGTAATCTGATAGAAGATCTTTATTATATAAGACAAAATTCTATAAATAATTGATATAGATTGTACAAGTAACATAATTAATATGTAGATGTAATATTAGATAGAGTTAATCCCCTTACCCCACCTGGCTCTCTCTCTCTCTATTAATAATTGTGCCTATTTGTGTTCCAATCATTCTTAATCATTGTTCTGTACTTGTATGACTTATATGTTTGTAGATTGATTTATATGCCCAATGATGGGCCCTATGATTAGGAAATAAAGATATTTATTTATTTATTTTATTTATTTATACAGGTCTATGATATTATGTTAGTTCAGTGTTCTCCCCAGGCCATTATAGCACCGTGGGCCCGCGGTGCTATGATTTTGGGCCGCGGTGCTATTAATGTTACTGCAGTGCTATCAGGTATTGCCGCGGTGCTATCGTTTTTCTTCAATTTTACTTTTTTGTCCAACATTTTTAAAATCTCATTTGGTTTTCATCACTTTTTCACTTGCCTTGATTGTTAAACTGTTTATTTTAGGGATTAACTCGGGTAATTTACAAAGGAGGCCATAAACTTGTCATAATTAGCCCCCAAGCCAGGCCAGTAATAGGTGAAGAACATCGAGACTTCAAAGGATTTTGCCGTCGGCAATCAATCATGAGTTAATCTCTAATCCCATTGCAAAGTCTTGTGTAATAATTTAAATGTTACAATTAACTATCATTTATGATTAGAACTGTTTGAATTTATTAATATATTCTTGTTTTAAGACTAGATTTGTAGATTGAAAGCCACAAAAAAAATCGATTTTTTAGAAATATTTATTAGTGCAGTGACTTAGGGTGTCGATTTCAAATTTTAATCAACCACCCTGACACACGGCTGAATCATACCTCTTTGGATAGCTTAATGCTTACTTCATTCATTTTGAGTGGTCGTAAAGGTTACAAGTGGTGCAAAAGTCTGTGATCAGAGGTCAAAGGTCAAATTGTCAGCATGCAATTTTTCGTAAAATTTCGAAGTTTATGCCTATATTTTAGAAGAGAATTGTGATTTTGTTTAAACTTTTATATTTTATTATATGTAAATCAAATACCAAACGAATAGAGTAAATAATAAGGGGTCATAACTCTGTTACTGAGTGAATTATGTCCCTTTTCCTTCTTAGTGCATTTTTTCAAATTTCTATGTTTATTCCGGAAGTTCTTAATAATTATACGAGTTTTTACATATTTACTGATTGCAAACTATTTTTCAATGTGACAAGGATTTTATAAAACATTATGAAGACCATTACATTTTATAAAATACCCATGTCATGGCCTGACAGCGTGTAAATTTCTATCATCTTTACCACTGAATCACCGTTTTGTAGCTTTTCTTATACTTAGAATACGTCAAATCCAACAAGACTTATATTAACTAAAACAAGTAGACAAGTATAAAAGTCACATAAGTTATTGAACACTCCTCCCCAAATTACTGCACTATCAAACAATGGTCGACTTAACTCTATACCGGTGGTGTTCATATAACATATTATGGATAATATAACAAAATGTTAATGTTCTTGGAGTTTTTTTTTTGCTATCACATTTTAGAATGTTCTATTCTTACATTTCTAGAGATCCTTTTCATTTGTTATTCTAGTGTATGCTTTAAACAATATTTTCTCGAACCGCGAAGTTCATTAAGTTTATAAAAAATCGCCTTTTACATCAGATATGAATCTGTCAACCAAACTTTTAAGTTCAGTAATGTTGTCAAAGACAAAATGGTGACCAGCTCTGTTAACATGATAAGCATCCAAAGGAAATCGCAAACCAAAGCAGGTCTGAAAAAAGTACCACAGGAAAGATATTAAGATACACTTTTTCAGTGGAAGGCAGACGGTTTGATCAACTATCGCATGCAGATTCATTGAGACCGATCCTATCAAAGATGGTTCATAGCTTTCAGATCTTATGCATCTGCAATTCAAACAAAGACGTACGTTTAACTAGGAAACTACCCTGTGCAAATGCGTTTCCTTTCAAAAGCAGTGGACTTGAGCTAAGCCATTAAAGCACATAACCTAAGCAAAACAAGCCCAAACCACACAAACTTAGACGAAATCGTCTGGCTACAATAACATAAGTGTAAAAAAACATACGATACGACCAAAAGCACAAGTTAAGCTTCTCTTATAAGACTAATAAATGCTTAAAGATCGGATATGGATACGCTAGGATTTGAACCTGGGGACACCATTTATGTTAAAGACTTAGATCCTGAACCAGGACCATCAACGCTTGGTTTAGATCTATTGATACAAGCTCAATCAGTATGGCAGCTAGTGAGAAGCACCAATACAAGATTATAAAATATGGCAGAGGTGTTCAGCAATATACAATTTATCAAAGTTTAACGATCAGTTAGCAATAGTCTGTGTGTAAGATTGTTCTTTAAACACTCATCACTGACTGACTTATCTATGGATTTTCTTTATTATTATTATTATTTATGTAACCAAATAAAGAAGGAATAGGGCACGGATGCCCTCGCTAGGCCCTTAACGAGGAGCAGAAGTCCAACAAGTCCTTAAGTCGCTTGAGACGTAGTTCGTGATACACAAGCCTGGTCGTCAGACTTGTCTGACGCGATTTTACCAATAAATTTCTAATATTTTTTGTCATTGAAATTTCCGATAGTTAAATTCAAAATTGTTTAAAACACCAGGTTTCTTTCCTTGTAATGCATAGGGTCGATATCCTTGGTGCTGGATTTGGCTTCTTGTTCGACATTTTTGGTTTTGAGAACTTTTCATTCAATATTTTTGGTTTTCGGTCTTCCAATGTTTTGATTCAAATGCTGCTGATGAATGGTTACTCCTTGAAATATCGATATACAGCATAACCAAATTAACCGTTTTATACCCATTTTTTGGTATTGTTTACTGAGCTATCCTGAGAACGTAGAAGTCCGACATGTTTGAAAGTCGCTTAAGGCATACAGTCTGTCATACTGAGCGGCCACCCTGCCAAATTATGTACAGTTTCTGAGGAAAGCTTGACAGAAATTCGTACGGACGGACAGGAGTAAAGCTAAATGCCTTTCAAATTATCATCGAGAGGCATAAAACTTGTCTTTGTAACGAATAGTCTGTGCTCATAAATATCTTTTTAATTTTAGATTTTAAGGTCTTCTCTTTGAATCTTGATTTCAAGGTTCGTATACTACTTATAGAATTACCAAAAATAGTTTGCCGACTTTTCTTCTTTTATAATGGTATACTCGGTTATATATTATAACATACTGTACAATCGAGGTGTATCAGATTGGAACACTCACAGAGACGATATACCGTATAAGTTGGGGTTTTTTTTCGCGGGTATCTAATTTTCGCTTTATTCGCGGTACTTGGCAATTCGCGAAAATATGAACCCGCAAAAATTAAAACTGGTATATAGTTTATGTAAAGTGTATACTCGCATAAAAATAATCGTGAAAATTGAGTTTCGCGTAAAAAAGATCTTTCATTTTTTAAGAAATCCGCGAAATTTAGCTCCCGCGAAAAAAAACCTAACTCATACGGTATCTTTATTTTGCTAAATGACTGTTTCCGACATTTCTTTCTATAATTGTATCAAGGAGGCCTAACCGTTTATCGAGAAATATGGTCTGTTAAAAGGTGTTTCACGGTTTTTGTGGTCCGTTAAAGTCGCCGTGACAGTCCGTTAACCAGGTATAATCGAGAAAAAACACTGAAGGTCAGTAATTAATTTGTTATATCATAATAAATACGCATTTTATATTTATAAAAATTACATCTGTCAAAATGAAAATGAATGACTGTTCGATACGATTTGCATATGTGCAAAAATAGTTCTATAAAACTTCATAAAATGAAACGGCGTGTGGCTCCTTAATATTTTAAAGGTCGCAAATGTAAACATGTTTACTTCATTTTTATCAATTTCTCTTTTGATATAACAAATAATATGTTTTGGTTGATATCCATAGAAAGTACAATAATGTATCAACATTCTGTTTAATTTTCAATGCTCTATGTTATATAATAATTTTGTAATAGGGGAAAAGTTATAAAATATGGTCCGTTAAGGGCTGATGACATATTATTTTGTCCGTTAAGTTGGTCCGTTAAGTGCCTGTGACAAATTGAAAAATATTATGACGTTAAATAACATAAATAGATAGAAGATTAAAATAGTTTTGTTTGATATGATATATCATAATTTTACTATATTAAAGGACGGAACGCTTGTATACAGAAGAAAAGACAAAATTCATGTGGATTTATCGAAACTAAAATACATACATTAGAATATGCACGTCTAAAAATGAACCATTGTCAAAAGGCTTTACTTGTAACACCATTCTAGATCATTCTACGAAACAATGGTATTGAAAACGTACAATACATATGTATATAATATATGAAAGAAGCAATAAGCTACTAATTATTAATAAATATAATGAAAACGGTTCAATACAGTCTGTTTTGGTTATTCATTTTAGGCAATGAAAAGAAAAAAGAACAAAAAACTATGGAAATGAAAAATATACATGTAAATGTTGAAAAATATCTTAATATGAAGGGATTTGTACCATAGACACATTTTTGGAACTTTAGGCCGTACTGATATTTTTGTATAGTGTATTATGTTTCTTAGCTGTGCATGGTTGTTGATGTACGTATATATTTTTCCACATTTTAATTTAAGATTTTCATAAATTTATTGTTTTGTGTTTTTTTTTATCTACCATACTACATCTAACTTATTATTTTTGTTTTTAATCAAGAGCATAGTATTTGCACTATTTTTTTTTCTTTTTTCAATATCTCTCCTCAGCTGTCGCTTATTATATTTTTTTCATAAATAAATGTAACACTATATTATTCTATTTGTATCATACATGGAAGTATATCCAAATAAAATACATTTAAATAAAATTGATAATTGTGTTCAGATTTATTTCCATTACCACAAACTCGTGTAAATATGTTAGGCATTTATATTATATTAAAATTAATACAATAATTCTGGGAAACCAATCATTAGAATCTTCTGAAAAAGATATCATCGATTTTGCCAATTTTTATAATTGGGATTCGCTATATTAAGGTTTATTTCCATCAGACCTGCATTTTCAAAATGTGAGACATGCATCATTAACGGACCAAAAAAGTGTCACGTGCCTCTTAACGGACCATGTTTCTCAAAGTAATACCAATTTTGGCATTTTTGTCCCAATATTAATGTTTTGGTCCAGAAAATCCTTCTCTTATGCTTTTTATTGTGCAAGAAGCACAAGACTTACTACAAAAAAAATGTTTCAATGACGAAAATAGCGTATTTTAATGCATTTTTCGTCATTATAAGGACACATTTTTGCAGAGGGTAGGTCTCCGCCTTTCCGTTTTGCGAAGAAGTGTCAAATCAAATCAAAATGGTTTTTGCGGGAAGTTTTTCGTGAATAACAACCATTTGGACACATCTATCACAAGTTTCACTTATATACTGTATTTTAGCCTCAGAGTTAATTTCGTAAAAATAAATGAATTTTTTTTTTTCATAAAACTACTTAACGGACTGCCTCGTGCAACATATAACGGACAAAACCGTAATGTTAACCTATGGTAACACGTAACGGACAAAATGCCTCGATAAACGGTTAGGCCTCCTTGTGTATGGCCAGGTGAAAAACGTCTGGTGGAATTGAAATACAAATTCATTTGAAACCGCGCCTGTCTGTTTTTTTTTCCATTGGTACCTTGTTGCACTGCTGACAGAGGGTAAGATGCAATTTTCATGCACAGTTTAAAGAATTACTTTTCTGTCATGACTTTTTTCGGAGGATAAACAGATTGTCTTTAAGAATTTAACACTTTTGCATTTTTATCAGTTATGTTGGAATCAAAATGCAATAACTTGGGAAAACAATGCTGTTTCCGTTTATTTACCTCTGACTTACTAGAATTGGAAGAATTTATATTAATTTTAGTGTCATCATTCAGTCAAAAAATTGCAAGTACATGGTTTAAAACGTTTTCAATATGATATTACAAAACGAGCTGATAAAATTTTTGAAGACATATAGGACCGTGTCAGTGTTTTGTTAAATAGTTTGGTCTTTAGATATTTTGAAAACTTATAAAATATTATAAGTAACATTCAAAAACTATTTGTAATATGTTTTTCTATATTTCATTTTGCTTTAAACAATGATTTATTGTCAGCAAAATGGATTTTCTATGTGTTTAAGACGATTTTAATGTGTAAAAAAATAAACAAATTTATAATTTTTGAATCGTACCGGCCATGATAAGTTATTGAAATCCGGAAACAAGTTTTGACAGATTTGAACAATCGTTATTTTTCAAACATATTTTTAAAAGTAGAACACACAAATAGATAAATGTTAGCTTAATATTTTACGATGATCATAAGCTAATTGTAGAAAACAAAAAATACAGACATTAACCTATTTTGATTGAGTTATTACAACTGAAATCGTCTAAATTCTGTTAATTGTTTAAGTTTTTTTAAATTTGAAAAAATATTTTAAACATCACAATAAGCACACTTCATTAAGGAAGTTTTAGAATTCTGAAACACTAGTCTACCTGAACCACTTACAAGTTTTAACCCTATTAAGCCCTCTTCAAAGTAATTGTAAACCAAAGTCAAAAGATAAATTTCCCCCAAACTAGAAGACCCCCCTTTTCCTTCATGAAAAACAAAACTGCACCATGGGAAATCTTTACGACCGGGCAAAAAAGTTGCCTTAAGGTATACTCTAAACATTAAAACAAAAATTAGCCGTGTGTCCACCCGGTTGATTAAACTCAGAAAATAAGCACGTTTTTTGAAATTGTCACTGCACTATATTCATGACCATAAAGGTACAGAGTTATTTCCCCTAAAAATTATTTATTTGCATTTTTTAAGCTAATAACTCATATTTATACCAAAATATGTTATACTTGCAATTATAAATTATTATTTAAGTTTATCAATATCCAGTTTTCTTTTTCTTTTAAAAACAATTATCTTTTTTGGATATTTGATTAAAAAACTACACTTCTTCAAACATCTGATCAATTATTAAGTATTGATCTAATTTGCTGCAAATTTTGCAATAGTTACTATGCACTCAATTTAAGTAATGGGCATTTGATTGCTAATAAGAATCAAATCTGAAAGTAATCTCAATTTGGAGATAAAGAAAGTCAAAGGTTCTAATACTCACAGTGACAGTCACACAGTTTGAAAATTGAGAGATTGGAAGTTTTTACAGAATAGTTTTTATTATACATTTATTAAAACAAACAGATACAAATAAATAACTTATATCTTAGATTTATACATTGCTATTTGAAAATCCATGAAATTTCATAATGCCGCGGAAAATCCCATGTTCGAAATTCTCGCCACGCATTACCACAGTGCTATCAAAATTTTCTGGGGAGAACACTGTAGTTACGGTAACGTAACCCTCCTTATGATAATTTCTGATTTTTCTCTCCGTGAGGATTATGATTTCCGCTCATTGCTCTCTATGGAGCATGGCGAAACAAATTGGTGCCGCTCGAGTACGCTTTAAAATATTAAATGTTGGTGTAGTTTACAAAATTTATAACAATTGGTTTAATAAAAAAAAAATTATTTCCCTGCCTGCCGGGTCTTAATTTTTTCTCATGTTAAGGGAAACCAACTATAAATGTTGATGTAGTTTACAAAATTTATAACAATTGGTTTAATAAAAAAAATAATTTCCCTGTCTGCCGGGTCTTAATTTTTTCTCATGTTAGGGGAAACCAACTATCAATTTTTCATGGCCTAAGTTATAGTGTGTATTAAAGAAAATAGTTTTGCTCCGTTGAGGTCAATGGCTATTATCAGAATATTTTTTAATTTGTTACAAAAAAAAAAATATCTTAAACATGTCAAGACTTTTAATATTTAATTTATTTTCTATGACTTCTGATCGAATGCCAGACAACTCGGCCCGAAGACAAGTCGGCCCGGGACAACTCGGGCCGGTCTGTAAGACAACTCGGCCCTCTGTAAGACTAGTCGGCCCGACTTTAACCTGTTCATATCTTTGATAGAAAAGTGAGAAAATTCCAATTAAATGTTGCTTTATTTCAATGAGTCTGTCATATACATGATTTTGATCTAAAAAAAATTGAAGTGAAGAACGAAATTACATCTTTTATTTGAGAAAAGTAGAATGACCATAGGCGGATCCAGGGGACAGAATAAACAATGTATCTTTGTTGGAAAAAATTGTCTGCAGTCCTTTTCAAACAATTTTTTTCCAATATTTATACTCAGAGTGTTTATAGGCATATTTCTTATTTTATGAATTGCTGGGAATTAAAGCTGAAAGTAACCAATATTTTGCAAAATGAGTTATTATGAAGTCAAAATTAGAGAACTAGAAAGAATTAGAGTTCAATTAAGCGGATATTTTGTGAAATGCACACAAAATTCACCAAAAACCATTAATAAAGCATTTGTTCTTTAATTAATACCTTAAATATCAACCTTTTTTTTATTTAACTGAATCGGGCCGAGTTGTCTTTTACCGGTCCGACTTGTTTTAAAATCCGGCCCGAGTTGTCCCGGGTCGACTTGTCCTCAGGCCGAGTTGTCTGGCTACCTTCTGATCCTGGTGGACTTAATTATAAACTTCATAATAAAGTTCAGTTTTAAAGTTGAAAACATGACACTATTATCATCAAATTTCATCATATTCATGATTATTTAAGAAGTTTTTAGCTTTAAATAACTCGATTATGCATTTTCTAGTTTTTCATGTTAACCAGAACCATTCAAAGTGTTCTCAGAGCTACATGTACATGTAGACATTATCAGCTCTATTACATTAACCACTTGTACCTCTGGCATATCATAAATGTCATAGGAGTTGCAAAGTTGCAGCTACAGTACACCAAGAGACATACCTTGACTGAACACCGTGATAGTGGTACACCACTCTTAGAGACATAACAAATATCTTGTTTGTGGTTAAAGATTTTAAAAAAATTCTTTTTAGAAATTGTTCTGTATAACCATTTCCTCTGAATGTAAAAAGAATTTTAAAAAAATCTTAAACCACAAAAAAGATATTTGTTATGTCTCTAAGAGTGGTGTACCACTATCACGGTGTTCAGTCACGGTATGTCTCTTGGTGTACTGTACCAGCTCCCCTTATCATGCTTATCAAAACTAAGAAGACTACATGTACATTTAAAACATTTGTTCTTGATTTGATGTTCTCTAAACATTTAATTTAGTTATTCCAACAAGGAATATATTGATATGATTATGTTCTACAAAAAAAATCATATATATCACTTTTCATGCTTTTCTCAGATCTATTTTAAAAAATCTAATACATGTATGTTCAATCCTTACATTGCACAAGTATGTTCATTAATTTCGATAATCATGATAACCACTGTATTATTTATTATAGGTTTCAGTTGGCTGTTGTATAATGACTGAACCCCCTTTGAAGAAAAAAAGAACACTTTTAGATTTCTTTGGTAGAAAGCAAAAAGCAAATAATGGTTTGTATTAATTAATTTACTATAATTAATAGGAATACATGTACTCCAGTATTTGTGTGTTTTAGGCAACTCTATCTGCAAAGTTAATACTAAAAGATCAAGCATGGACAAAATAACACATTGTTGACCCTGTCATTATTTATTGCGTCAGTAGAGAATGAAACCTAGAATAAATTTGCTAGTAAACAAATAAAATTTTTAACCTTATTTTTATGCCCCATCTACGAAAGTAGAGGGGCATATAGTGTTCGGGTCTGTTCGTCTGTCTGTTCGGATGTCCGTCCCAAATACCATATTTCCAAATTTGCACTTACTGACAAATGCCACATCAATCATATTGGTATGGTAGGTACATCTAGTGATGATAAGAACATTGCATGCTTCGGATGCTGGATGTGACCTATATTTTCTGCATGAATGATCATGTACAGAAAAATGGTTAAAGTCTATTCCCTCTAACTGACAAGTGCTACATCAACCATATTGGTATGGTATGTGCACTTAGTGATGCTAAGCACAATGCATGCTTCGGATGCTGACAGTGACCTATATTTTTCGCATGAATGACCACTTATAGAAGAATGGTTAAAGTCCATTCCTTCTTACTGACAAATGCCATAGTAACCAAATTGGTATGGTAGGTGCACCTAGTGATGCTTAGCACAATGCTTGCCCGTATGCTGGATGTGACCTATATTTTCCGCACTAATGACCACTTATAGAAGAATGGTTTAAGTCCATTCCTCCGTACTGACAAGTGCCATACCAACCAAATAGGTATGGTAGGTGCACCTAGTGATGCTTAGCACAATGCATGCTTCAGATGCTGAATGTGACCTATATTTTCCGCATGAATGACCACTTATAGAAGAATGGTTCAAGTCCATTCCTCCTTCCTGACAAGTGCCATACCAACCAAATAGGTATGGTAGGTGCACCTAGTGATGCTTAGCACAATGCATGCTTCGGATGCTGGATGTGACCTATATTTTCCACATGGATGGCCTCTTAAAGTAGACTGGTTAAAGTCCATTCTCACTTACTGACATGTGCCACATATACTCTTTTGTTATGGTAGGTGCACCTAGTGATGCTAAGCACAATGCATGCTTTGGATGCTGGCAGTGACCTATATTTTCCACATGAATGACCTGTGACTTATAGAAGAATGGTTAAGTTAAAGTCCATTCCTTCTGACTGACAAGTGCTTTAATAGCAACCATGTTGATGCTTTAGTGATGGTGGAAAAAAATAAATGTTGTGAGATGGGGCATTATGTCTTTTGGACATATTCTTGTTTGTCATTAATGATATAAAAAAAAGCTGTGATTTTATTGTTTATAATATTTTTTTCATTGAACATTGTACTAGGTGAATATACATGTATCTATGTAAAGCCCTTATTTTTATGCCCACTCATCGAAATAAGGGGGCATATAATGTTCAGGTCCTTTCGTTCGTCTGTCCTAAACTTTGTGAGATGGGGCATTATATCATTTGAACATACATGTATTCTTGCTTTTAAACTTTTAAAATTTTTGCAAATTAATTTATTATAGTTGAAAGTTAAAACTTTTAAAAACACCTAATATACATGAGTTGCCTTTTCATATTTGATTCAAAAGATTGAATCTTGTACTGTGATTGAATGCACTATAAATTTTATCATTTATGTTCAACAATAAGTCCTGCACATTTAGCTTGAGGTTATACACTTTATAACTTGCATTAAAGCAGTCTTAGTTTCATCAATACTAAATTTTCATCTGTCAAAATCTATAATCCTTCTTTAGGTCTGGCATACAATGTTAGTAATTGAATTTCAATACACATATGCATTTAATATATATATGTTGTAGAGGAATCAGTGAAAAAAGAAGAAAAACATATTGTTATTGACGTAGAAATGGCTGATGCAGAACCTACTTCAAGGTAACAAAAGTTAAAGTAAAGAAGAACCATTGAAGCATTCATATGTTGAATATAAGACAAGGCAAAGACAAAGTCAGCCAATACATAAGAAAACAAGAAGAAACAGATGACATTGAACAAAGCCACAACAAAAACTGAACTCCAACCAGCAATACAAATCCATGTTGTAGCAAGAGTAAAATCAGGTGTTACAGAATAAGCAGTTCCTGCTTGTGGGCAACATACCTGTTACATGATAAATATTCAAATCAGAGCATGTCAGTCAGATCCAGTAACGGGCAACAAAAAAAAAAAACACATCTGAGCTCATCTCTGAGATAGAAATCATGTATCTGTGTACAAGCTCTTGATAAAGTCCAAAAAATAAATTGTGTTTAACATAATAATGTAAACGTAGTAATTTTCGCGGTTGCTAATTTTCGCTGTTTCTTGAACTAGGGCAAATTCGCTGGTATCAATTTTCGCAGTTTTTAGGTGCAGCTTTTAATTATTAGTATCATATTTATTTATGAAGAAGATGGTCAAAGACTGAAATCGCCCAAGCAGTAATCAAACATTTTCTGTAATTTACTGTCAACCCAAGCTGTCAATTTCTCACTTGCTGACATATACAATACCTTGACCAATTAACGGATTAAGTGTTTAATGACTTGTTAATTGTGTGTGAAGTGTTTGATCCTTGTCTTTTAATCTGTTAAAGTTTATTTACCAATTTATGGTCACACCAAGCTGATTGTCTTTCTTTTCATAATGGAAATAATTAATTATGCTTTGTTTATAAATTATAATCATTTTCATTTTATAGCATGCTCAACGGTCAACGATATACAAGTACCTGCTTTCATGCAAACATTTACATTTTTTATCAAATATTCGCTGGTACTTATTTTCGCGGTTTTTTGGCAGCCGCGAAAATAGCAAAAATTAGTACACCGCAAAAATTACTACGTTTACAGTATTAATCCTGCTTCCAACAAATTCAAAAAATATGTACTTGTACATTTCAATTTAATCTTATTTGATGATGTTGTAGTTCATCAGACAACCCTATAATTAAGACATTTAAAGAGACAGCTGGTGCAACATCAAAGAGCAGCATGTCATCTTCCATAGCAGATAAGTGTAAGTATAAGGTAGAA
Source organism: Arcuatula senhousia (assembly GCA_963971305.1). Taxonomy (NCBI): domain Eukaryota; kingdom Metazoa; phylum Mollusca; class Bivalvia; order Mytilida; family Mytilidae; genus Arcuatula; species Arcuatula senhousia. The sequence continues at coordinate 40,158,095 of OZ020307.1, read as the reverse complement.
TTTAGTTCCATTCAATTTACAAGATAATCCACTGATTGACTTCATTAAAGTTATCTTTGTAGTTTTCTCTGTTTATCTGCAAAACAGATCTTTATTACAAGAAAGCATAACCATGATAACATGTATAAGCATTGATTTAAATCTGCTCCATTTCTTAAATTATCTGTTGTAATTCTTTTGATCAACATTTTTGTCTCGCCTGCGACGAATAGTCGCGGAAGGCGAGACATAGGTTTTACTTTCCGGCGGCGGCGACGGCGGCGGCCGCGTCGTAAACTTTTTTGTAAGACTTTTGTGGACAATGAATTGCTTGAAAAGTATAATAGCTAGGCATCTGATATTTGGTATACAGACAGTTCAGGTTATGGTCTACGCAACTGTCACCATGCCGTATGACCCTGACCCCATTTTCACGCTCCAGTGACTCTGTGAACTTAGGTCTTTTTTCAGGCCATTAACTTTTTTGTAAGACTTTTGTGGACGATGAATTGCTGGAAAAGTATATTAGCTAGGCATCTGATATTTGGTATACAGACAGTTCAGGTTATGGTCTATGCATCTGTCACCATGTCTTGTGACCCTGACCCCATTTTCACACTCCAGCGACTCTGTGAACTTAGGTCTTTTTTCAGGCCGTAATTTTTTTTTGTAAGACTTTTGTGGACGATGAATTACTGGAAAAGTATATTAGCTAGGCATCTGATATTTGGTATACAGACAGTTCAAGTTATGGTCTACGCAACTGTCACCATGCCATGTGACCCTGACCCCATTTTCACGCTCCAGTGACTCTGTGAACTTAGGTCCTTTTTCAGGCTGTAAACTTTTTTATAAGACTTTTGTGGACAATGAATTACTGGAAAAGTATATTAGCTAGGCATCTGATATTAGGTATACAGAAAGTTTAGGTTATGGTCTACACAACTGTTACCATGCTGCCTGACCCTGACCCCATTTTCACGCTCCATTAATTCTGTGAACTTGGGTCTTTTTCAGGCCGAAAAACTTTTTTGTAAGACTTTCGTGGACGATGAATTGCTTGAAAGTTATAATAGCTAGGCATCTGATATTGGGTAAACAGACAGTTGTGGTTATGGACAACGCAACTGTCACCATGCCATGTGACCATGACCCCATTTTTACACTCCAGTGACTCTGTGAACTTAGGTCTTTTTTTCAGACAGAAAACTTTTTGAAATACTTGTGTGGGCTATGTGGATTGCTTGAATAGTATAATAACTAGGCATCTGTTATTAGGTATACAAACACTTTTTGTGTTTATATCAAGAAATGAAAGCTTAGGTAGTTGATTTTAGTGATTGTGCCGGCAGGCGAGACATACTTTTAGTGGCCACACTTGTTTATTATCACTGTACAGTGGATTCCACTTAATCGACAACTCTTATTAGAATATTCCTCTTAATTGACTAAGATTTAAAAACTCCAAACCTTTTTCTATACTTTCAATGCTAAATTTTTCATTTAATTGCATTGAAAATCTTAGAAAAAACAAAATTCCTGTTAACTGACTTGATATTTTCAAAAATCACCTTGATACTTGTTAAAATCATGTTTTCTTAACAAGGTCTTTGAAGTGTGCTTGTTAAAAGTTATCAAACCATGTTTTTACAACCTTCATTTATGTCACATTTTTTTGTCTCGCCTGCGACGAATGTCGCAAAAGGCGAGACTTAGGTATGGTGATTCCGGCGACGGCGGCGGCGTCCACAATTGGTTAAAGTTTTTGCTTAAGTCTGTTTTGTGTGAACTAGTTATGTTACACCATTGATATTTGGTATGCAGTTGCATCAGCATCAGTACAGATCACTTTTAAAAGGATTTCACCTGTATGCTCCTGCAGTCACGGTCTACTGACTTTGAAATTTTACACTGATTTGGCCGAGGTTAACCTTTTTTCTTAAGTCTGTTTAACATGAAGCAGTTATGTTACACCATTGATATTTGGTATGCAGTTGCATCAGCATCAGTACAGATCAGTTTTAAAAGGATTTCACCTGTATGCTCCTGCAGTCACGGTCTACTGACTTTGAAATTTTACACTGATTTGGCTGAGGTTAACCTTTTTTCTTAAGTCTGTTTAACATGAAGCAGTTATGGTTCACCATTGATATTGGGTATGCACTTGCATTAGCATTAGTGCAGATCAATTTCAAAAGGATTTCATCTGCATGCTTCTGCAGTCACGGTCTACTGACTTTGAAATTCTACACCGATTTGGCCGAGGTTAACCTTTTTTCTTACATCTGTTTAACATGAAGCAGTTATGGTACATCATTGATATTGGGTATGCACTTGCATTAGCATCAGTACAGATCAATTTCAAAAGTATTTTATCTGTATGATCCTGCAGTCACAGTCTACTGACTTTTAGATTTTACACTTTTTAACTTTTTACTTATGTCATCAGTGTTTTATAAAAAGCAGTTATGGTTCACCATTTATATTTGGTATGCAGCTGCTTAAGCATCAGTTAAGATCAGTTTAAGGAGGATTTTTACTTCATTTTATACTGTGTCCAGTTGCGACAGGCGAGACATGTCTCTGTGTTAACAGTTTATTTACAAGCATAAGGACCTGACTATTCTAATTATACTCAACACATTTGATAATTAGACAAAAAATTTTATAAATTCTTTGTATTTTCTGTTTAAATTGACATTTCACTTTATGAAGTCATTCAGTTAATTGCATAAAATTCTCTGACAAATTGATTATGCTAATAAGAGGAATCCATTGTACTAGAAGTTCAATTTTTACTAGATGTTAAGCCTTGTAAAGTTTTGACTAGGACTGTAAAACTAGATACATGTGTAATTAGCTTTTTTTTTTTAACACATTGAAAAAAAGAACCATTTTATTGTTAAAACATGAAAATTTAAGTTATCAATCACAGGCATACACAATACTGTATGTATGCAATCTGACTGAACATTCATGTATGTAAACTTTTTTCTTACTTTATTTTACATGGTACTGTGGTGGACCTTGAAAAGAGATTGTTTAATTTATGAAGATTTCTATTTTTAGTGAATAAGACAAAAGGATTGGTAGACTCTATCAAATATGATGAAACACTAGAATATAACATAGAGTAAGTTACCCTACATGTAGTAAAATGTTTTCTTTTTAAATTTCTCAATAACTTGATTCAAATATCACAAAGTTAGATGTAATGGAAGAATTGTATGAAAGAATATTGGAAAATTAAATAGGGACATTTTTACTACTTATAGAAGATAGATGTGGAATATGTGTACTTGACACATCTTAAATAAGTTAGTGGCAATCTTTTGAATACATGTATATCATCAACAATTAAGACTTCCCAGGTGGAAAACAATCAGCAGCCTTCAATGCGACCAGTGATGGCTGCTTGCAGTTTTGCATTTGGCCCTAAATTTAAAATATAATCCATAGGATTTAAAACTAAACTGAAATTGCCCAAAAGTACCCCTTTCTGGACATGCAACAACTAACATAAGGAAAGACGATAAGTACAAACATAAGTTTTGATGAATATACCTGGCTAAAGACCAGGAAAATAATCTGGCAAGGTAAACCTTTTTTGGCCCTACCGTCTCATTATTGATGGGTTTCAGTTTCTCTATACTATTATGGTAAATACACTATTTCTTGTTATGTCATCTTGTCCTGGGTGCTGTTTCATAAAATAATCACTAACCAACAAGCCTGTTATCCCATGCAATTTAAATGAGAGAATGTGAAAGTTAATCTTACAATCACTTTATTCTGGCTTTTTCAGACATTACATTCAAATGCATCATTGGTACTTCATTGCTTCTTATAAAAGCAGTAAATGTCTAATTGACAAAATTTTAAAATAAATTTGAATGCTTGTAGTGCAAATGTATTTTTTTCTGTTAGAAAATTAAGATGATTTAAATGGATTTCCAAGCTTGTAATCATTTGTTTTAATATTTTTAGCTCAGATGTTACAGATTCCCAGGGATCACAAGATGGTGACAGTGTCAAACCTGATGTTCCTTGTAAAAAACCAAGTCAAAGAAAAGATAACTCTGATTGGAAGGTAGTTCCTGATTGGATTATTTTTTATCATTTACTTCTAAACTTTCTGTTTTGTTAAGTGTGTCCTTTGTTTTGCTTGGATATTTTCTATATTTTTCACAAGTAAATGCTTACCATGCAAAAGCTCTTGAAGTCAGGCGTGCAATTCAGGCCAAGGGGAGCCTCCAGTTTAAGTTTTAAACTTCAGATATGGTAACCTTTAGATCAGATAATGTAGTAAAAAAAGTGACAAATATGTAAGCTAATGAAATATAAGCTTAAATATTGTGTCAAGCTTTTAACAAAACAAATTTAAAGAAGAGAAAAATTATTATAAATTTTCAATTCCTCCACAAAACATGACAGATTCAACAACTATAAAACTTTTATGTTTAATGTATGTCCAATAGAATAATGTTTTATTGCGTACTTTTTCTGTTACATTGTACTAAATTTAAAGCATAATTGAAAGCATCAAGAATACATGCATTTTATACTTTCAAAAGAAAGATAAAATGGTAATTGATCATTGGGAAGGATGTTTGCATTAACAATCACAAGAAAAAACAAACGAGCAAAAATTGACACTGCCTACATTCTTAACAGTAGAGGCCATAATATTAATTTCATGTCTCTTATATGACCATGGCATTGTGATTAAATATGGATTGTTTTTTAAGGGTAAGCCTCTGAACCAGTTGAATAAAGCACCTGACTGCTTGGATAAACTTCCACCTCTTCATTCTACAGAAAACCACACTGTAATGGTTAAAGTTCCTGTAAGTATGTGACAGTGCATGGAATTCATATGCTAGAGATCAGTAAAATATGATTTTAGTTCAAAATTATAAATGACTGATAAAGTCCATACACAAAAATATCATTATTGTCATTTCTTTAACTATTGGAACTTTAACTGCTAGTAAGTTTTATGTTAAAAAGTAGAAACCTGAACATGCTTACAGCTAGAAATGGACTATAATCCACGTGTTTATATTTGTACTCCTCAAAGAAATTAGGTAAACTACAACTTAATCCCTCTATTGAAATGTGCAACAATGGAAGATGATCTCTATGATCAGTAAAATTGACATCTATACAGAGGAGATTAACTTGTTCTTGGAAAGAGAAATTTACCTACAGGAAAAAATTACCTGTTGAATTTTCAATTTAGTCAGATTAGTCTACAATAGAAAGAAGATTAGTGTACAATACAAAGATGATAGTCTTCATTGTAGCTTTGTTTGCTGTAACTGCTACTTGAAATTGTTGGAAAAAATCTTGCTCATTTTGCAGTTTTGAGTTTACAAAGAGCTTAAAGGATAAAGATTTGCGCTTTTCATTATTTGTATTTTTCCATACATGTGACAGATCTGTGATGTCAATGCGGGAGATTTTTATTTTTTTAGCGGGAGATCGGACCAAAAAGCGGGAGATTTTTAACACTCATTAGATTACATTTTAATGTCAATTTAGGGCACTAGCGTGTGCCAAATATACATGGCTTCACTGATTAATCTCCCACTGTTTATACAATTATCAGGTGATTTATGGCAATAAACAATCAGTTACATGTAATACCTTTACCTGTAAAAGTAGTCTGCCTAATTAAGAAACCCCTATAACACCGGAAATGTTTCATAACTGGACAATTAAAATGTCCATAAAATTAAAATTTTGTCATGTGTTGAAAAAGCGGGAGATTTCACAAAAAGTCGGGAGAACGGGAGATGGGTCAAAAAGTCGGGAGATTTTGTCTCCCGGCGGGAGAATCACATGTATGTTTTTCTTTAGTGTAGATTCCATTAAAATGTTAGCCTGGTTCTTGAAGTGAATTAAAAAATACATTAAAATATATATATAACATTTACACGATATAACTCATTTTCTTTTACCTGAATTATATAATTTTAGGTTTGCATAGTTTAATTTTGGTTGTAGTGGGGTAAACTGATTGTCTGAGCAGTAGATGAATGTTATAAAATTTTTGGATTTTTAACTTTTTTTAATCTTCATTTTTTTTTGGTTATTATAAGATTAAAAATGTTTGCAGGGTAGCTTCATTCTCTTCTGTTTGAGGTCTTCATCATAAATATATGTTTTTCTTCAAATTCTAATAACTTTTTCACAGGTATATATGTTAATTAAAGCTTAAAGCCATGAAAAAGACAAAGACAATCTTTTCCCGCATAAACTCATATTTATCTTTAAAACAAAAATACAGTAAAATCAAAATGTTTAGCTTACATGTATTTTTAAAATCGTCATCTTCGAACTTCCTTTCTATTCTTCATTTGGTTTAAAGAAAAACTCGCATTTTCATAGAAAGAAAAATCTTTTCATGTAATAGCTTTGTTTTTTTTTTTCAATTTGAGATTCACTTTTTAGCTCACCTGGACCGAAGGTCCATGTGAGCTATTACCATCACTTGGCGTCCGTCGTCGTCTGTCGTCGTCGTCGTCTGTCGTCGTCGTCGTCGTCTGTTAACAATTTTTCAAAAATCTTCTCCTCTGAAACTACCAAACCGAATTTAATGAAACTTGGTATGAATGATCCTTAGGGTGTCCTGCACCAAACTTGTGTTTTGATTTTTGATCTGTTAAAAAACATGGCGGCCGTTACTAAAAATAGACCAGGGGGGTCAGACTACTGTTTTTGGCTTATAAATCAAAAAGTATAAGAGATAAAGAAAATCTGAGGCCACGCTGCTGATTCAGCATCATAAGCTCTACAAAAGTCTCCATTTGGTCAAAGTTGTCAGATGACTCCTTATAGGGGTTACGGCCCCTTAAAGGTGAAAAATAGCATTTTTAGCTCACCTGGACCGAAGGTCCATGTGAGCTATTACCATCACTTGGCGTCCGTCGTCGTCGTCGTCGTCGTCGTCGTCTGTCGTCTGTTAACAATTTTTCAAAAATCTTCTCCTCTGAAACTACCAAACAGAATTTAACGAAACTTGGTATGAATGATCCTAAGGGTGTCCTGCACCAAACTTGTGTTTTGATTTTTGATCCGTTAAAAAACATGGCCGCCGTTACTAAAAATAGACTAGGGGGGGTCAGACTACTGTTTTTGGCTTATAAATCAAAAAGTAAAAGAGATAGAGGAAATCTGAGGCCACGCTACTGATTCAGAATCAAAAGCTCTACCAAAGTCTCCATTTGGTCAAAGTTGTCAGATGACCCCTTATAGGGGTTACGGCCCCTTGAAGGTGAAAAATAGCATTTTTTCATGTTTTTAGCTCACCTGACCCGAAGGGTCATGTGAGCTATTGTCATCGTTAAGCGTCCGTCGTCCATCCGTCCGTCGTCCGTCGTCCGTCCGTTAACTTTTCTTCAAAGATCTTCTTCTCTGAAACCACTGAAGGGATTGCATTGATACTTGGTATACATGATCTTGAGGATGTCCTCTACCAAGTTTGTGAATTATATTCATGTCGACCAACCAAGATGGCCGCCGTTGCTAAAAATAGAACAGGGGGGTCAGACCATTGTTTTTGGCTTATAACTCAAAAAGTATAAGAGATAGAGAAAATCCGAAGCAACCTACCTTGTTCAGCATCAAAAGCTCTACAAATCTCTCCATTGAGTCGAAGTTGTGAAACAACTCCTTATAGGAGTTATTGTCCTTCAATCATCAAATTTGACCGTTTTTGCAGTTTTTGGACAATATCTTGAAAACCGTTAGAGCTAGAGGAAAAGTTAGCATTGCAGAATTGTTTAGCTCATTGAGATCTACAAAAATGATTTCAGGGTCTAAATTGTCAGATCAGCCGTTTAAGAGTTATTCCCCTTTAACTGTTTTTTCCATGAATTTACACTGATTTTCAAAAATCTTCTTCTCTAAAACTACTGAAGGGATTGCATTGATACTTGGTATACATGATCTTTAGGATGTCCTCTACCAAGTTTGTGAATTATATTCATGTCGACCAACCAAGATGGCCGCCGTTGCTAAAAATAGAACAGGGGGGTCAGACCATTGTTTTTGGCTTATAACTCAAAAAGTATAAGAGATAGAGAAAATCCGAAGCAACCTTCCATGTTCAGCATCAAAAGCTCTACGAATCTCTCCATTGAGTCGAAGTTGTGAAACAACTCCTTATAGGAGTTATTGCCCTTTAATCATCAAATTTGACCGTTTTTGCAGTTTTTGGACAATATCTTGAAAACCGTTAGAGCTAGAGGAAAAGTTAGCATTGCAGAATTGTTTAGCTCATTGAGATCTACAAAAATGATTTCAGGGTCTAAATTGTCAGATCAGCTGTTTAAGAGTTATTCCCCTTTAACTGTTTTTTCCATGAATTTACACTGATTTTCAAAAATCTTCTCTAAAACTACTGAAGGGATTGCATTGATACTTGGTATACATGATCTTTAGGATGTCCTCTACCAAGTTTGTGAATTATATTCATGTCAACCAACCAAGATGGCCGCCGTTGCTAAAAATAGAACAGGGGGGTCAGACCATTGTTTTTGGCTTATAACTCAAAAAGTATAAGAGATAGAGAAAATCCGAAGCAACCTACCTTGTTCAGCATCAAAAGCTCTACAAATCTCTTCATTGAGTCGAAGTTGTGAAACAACTCCTTATAGGAGTTATTGCCCTTTAATCATCAAATTTGACCGTTTTTGCAGTTTTTGGACAATATCTTGAAAACCGTTAGAGCTAGAGGAAAAGTTAGCATTGCAGAATTGTTAAGCTCATTTAGATCTACAAAAATGATTTCAGGGTCAAAATTGTCAGATCAGCCATTTAAGAGTTATTCCCCTTTAACTGTTTTTTTCCATTAATTTTAACTGATTTTCAAAAATCTTCTTCTCTGAAACCACTGAAGGGATTGCTTTGAAACTTGGTACACTTGATCTTTAGGATGTCCTCTACCAAGTTTGTGAATTATATACATGTCGACCAACCAACATGGCCGCAATTGCTATGGTCCTTATAGGAGTTATTGCCCTTTAACTGGTTTTTTCTATTAATTTAAACTGATTTCCAAAAATCTTCTCTGAAACTACTGAAAGGATTGTTTTGCAGCTTTGTATTCTTGAAAGTTTGTGAAATTATTCAAACTTTGGCCTAAGAGATCAGGTGAGCGATTCAGGCTCCTGGGAGCCTCTAGTTGGCCTACAGAATGAAAACTATTGCAGATAGAGATTAGCTGTTGCTTGCTTCAATGTTCAGCTCATTTTACTCTACAAAAGTCTCCATAGGGTCGAAGTTGTCAGATGACCCCTTATAGGGGTTACGGCCCTTTAAAGGTGAAAAATAGCCATTTTTCATGTTTTTGGCCTACAGAATGAAAACTATTGCAGATAGAGATTAGCTGTTGCTTGCTTAAATGTTTAGCTCATTTAGCTCTACAAAAGTCTCCATAGGGTTGAAGTTGTCAGATAACCCCTTATAGGGGTTACGGCCCCTGAAAAATAGCGATTTTTCATGTTTTTGGCCTACAGAATGAAAACTATTGCAGATAGATATTAGCTGTTGCTTGCTTAAATGTTCAGCTCATTTAGCTTTACAAAATTCTCCATAGGGTCGAAGTTGTCAGATGACCCCTTATATGGATTACGGTCCCTGAAAAATAGCGATTTTTCATGTTTTTGTCCTACAAAATGAAAACTATTGCAGATAGAGATTAGCTGTTGCTTGCTTAAATGTTCAGCTCATTTAGCTCTACAAAATTCTCAATAGGGTCGAAGTTGTCAGATGACCCCTTATAGGGGTTACGGCCCCTGAAAAATAAAGATTTTTCATGTTTTTGGCCTACAGAATGAAAACTATTGCAGATAGAAGATTAGCTGTTGCTTGCTTAAATGTTCAGCTCATTTAGCTCTACGAAAGTCTCCATAGGGTTGAAGTTGTCAGATAACCCCTTATAGGGGTTATGGCCCCTGAAAAATAGCGTTTTTTCATGTTTTTGGCCTACAGAATGAAAGCTGTTGCACATAGAGATTAGCTGTTGCTTGCTTAAATGTTCAGCTCATTTAGCTCTACAAAAGTCTCCATAGGGTCGAAGTTGTCAGATGACTCCTTATAGGGGTTATGGCCCCTTATAGGTGAAAAATGGTGTTTTTGGCCTATAGAATGAAAACTATAGCCCTTTTCAAAAAGTCACCCGGAATTCCGATTCCGATTCTTTTGTTTTCATTTTTGCAAGAGTGATTTCCCTTTGTGGGTCGGCCTCATGGTGTAAACAACGTTGAGCTAAGGTAAAACATCAATTTATCCCTATCTGATTTTGGCGTAATTTCCCATTCCTGATTCAAATAAACTGGTTTGGAGTGAAGTCTTGGATGTTAACGTATGTTTTAGTAATTTTAGACTTTGGCAATCAGATTTAAAATGTTTTAACAAGTTGACGAATTTAGTTAATTTCAACAGATTTTCAATGGAGAGGCCTACCCGGAAGTCGTTAACCTGTAGTGCATAAGTAAAATATTTCTCAGGTCTGCGAGTCCGGAAAATACTTTCTAAAAAGGACTATTGCAGGTAGAGAAAAGCTGTTGCTTGCTTAAATCATAGTTAAATGTTCAGGTCATTTAGCTCTACAAAAGTATAGGGTCAACATCAAGACCAGGTGAGCGATTCAGGCTCCTGGGAGCCTCTTGTTATTGGTTGTAAAACATGGCCGCTGTGGCTAAAAATAGAACATTGGGTTAAACTGCATTTTTTGCTAATAACTCCAAAAGGGTGACAGATTTTTGAATTTTGATTGAGAACAAAAGTGATCAGCACTTTAAGATCGCCATATTGTCAGATGACCACCTTATTAAACTTATGACCCTTTCTATGTCAAATAGATTTTGCCTAATAACCTTTACTTCAGACACATATGTCAGGTGAGCGATTCAGGCTCCTGGGAGCCTCTTGTTTCATGTTTTGGGCCTACAAAATGAAAACTATTGCAGATAGAGATTAGCTGTTGCTTGCTTAAATGTTCAGCTCATTTAGCTCTACAAAAGTCTCCATAGGGTCGAAGTTGTCAGATGTCCCCTTTTAGGGGTTACGGCCCCTTAGGGTGAAAAATAGCCATTTTTCATGTTTTTGGCCTACAGAATGAAAACTATTGCACATAGAGATTAGCTGTTGCTTGCTTAAATGTTCAGCTCATTTAGCTCTACAAAAGTCTCCATAGGGTCGAAGTTGTCAGATGACTCCTTATAGGGGTTATGGCCCCTTATAGGTGAAAAATGGTGTTTTTGGCCTATAGAATGAAAACTATTGCAGGTAGAGAAAAGCTGTTGCTTGCTTAAATGTTCAGCTCATTTAGCTCTACGAAATTCTCCATAGGGTCGAAGTTGTCAGATGACCCCTTATAGGGGTTACGGCCCCTGAAAAATAAAGATTTTTCATGTTTTTGGCCTACAGAATGAAAACTATTGCACATAGAGATTAGCTGTTGCTTGCTTAAATGTTCAGCTCATTTAGCTCTTCAAAAGTCTCCATAGGGTCGAAATTGTCAGATGACCCCTTATAGGGGTTACGGCCCCTGAAAAATAGTGATTTTTCATGTTTTGGCCTACAGAATGAAAACTATTGCAGATAGAGATTAGCTGTTGCTTGCTTAAATGTTCGGCTCATTTAGCTCTACAAAAGTCTCCATAGGGTTGAAGTTGTCAGATGACTCCTAATAGGGGTTATGGCCCCTTATAGGTGAAAAATGGTGTTTTTGGCCTAAAGAATGAAAACTATTGCAGGTAGAAAAATTTAGCTCTACAAAAGTATAGGGTCAACATCAAGACCAGGTGAGCGATTCAGGCTCCTGGGAGCCTCTTGTTTAACATGCTATGCTATGGTCTTTGATGGTGTAAAATGTAAATGATATATAAATACAACGAATTATGTCCTTAGTGTAACATTATATTAAACAGATTTTGATTTAAAAGTAAGAAACCATCCAATTGGTGGTCATATTATCATCTTTGGTGAAGAATTATCTTCCTTCAGAGTAGGAGTTTTCTTCCTACATTAAAGGAGTTTTTTTTCCTTCAGTGTAGGAGTTTTTTTCCTTCAAGCAAAAAAATTCATACCCATAGCAAGTTAATCTCCTCTGTATAGATATCAATTTGACTGATCATCTTCCATTGTTGCAAATTTCAATAGAGGGATTAAGTTGTAGTTTACCTATTTTCTTAGAGGAGTACAAATATAAACACGTGGATTATAGTCCGTTTTTAGCTGTAAGAATGCTAAAACTTAATAATAGACAAGGTATGATAAGGGCTATTTTTGGCTTCTTTTTCAAAAGTGAAATTTTGTGGTAAAATGTTCATTTATTTGATATTAAGTAGTGAATGTTTATAAATTTAAATGTTTTAAACATAGAGTACATCAAATCTTATTTTAGCATTTGATCAAACTTGATGAAAAAGTGGCTTTTTCTCAAAATTTCTCAAAATTAGGTATATTTTTGGCTAAAATAACTATAAGGGGACAAGCGACACACAGAAATATTTTAACTGTTGGTTGCAGGTCCCCTCATATTTAAATCTCACAAAAACCATTTTTGTCTCGCCTGCAAAGCAGAGCGGGACATAGGTGTTACTTTACCGGCGCCGGTGACGGCGGCGTTAACCTTTTGGAAAAGTTTTATGAGCACCTCCATATCTCAAGAACTATAGGTCCTGGGTTGATGAAACTTGGTATGCATATGCCCTAGTAGTAGCTTAGCACAGTTGCATCCCCATCTTTTGACCTTGACCTTGATTTTCCGGTTGAGTGACTTTGACAATTTTCAATACATATAATTGCATTGGAAAAGTTTTGCGGGCACCTCCATATCTCAAGAACTATAAGTCCTAGGTTGATGAAACTTGGTATGCATATGTCCCAGTAGGAGCTTAGCACAGTTACATCCTCATCTTTTGACCTTGACCTTGATTTTCCGGTTGAGTGACTTTGATTATTTTTATTGCATATATTTGCAATGTTTAGGTTCTATAAACATCTTTTGATCTCAAAAACTGAAAATCCATGTAAATTCAAAATATAGTGGAAGTAAGAAAGAATAATTGTTTCTGATGGTGCCGGCAGGTGAGACACACTTTAGTGTTAACTCTTGTTATTTTAACAATTTCAGCCAATTTTGTTACATTTCACAGTTTTATCATTTTGTACACATGCATAGTTACGCCATATGTCAAATTTTCAATGAAATTTTGCCTGTTCCAAAAAATGTAACTTCTGAATCACAAAATTACACTGTTATTATTCATTATTCCAATTTTGATTAATTTGTCTAATTTAGGGGGCCAATTCATGCTCTTATCCTATCTTGTCCTTCGATATAATATGATTCAGAAATAATTCATGGCCGCCCGTGGTTTATTGGAGATTTAACCATGGGTGCCCATTATTTTCGTGGATATTTTACCCAGAGCGTAGCGCAGCAGAGCGAGGGGTTAAATACACGAAAATAATGGGCACCCATGGTTAAATCGAAAATAAACCACGGCGGGACATGAATTATTTCTATTCTAATATGACAATATTGTGTTTTCAAAGACCTATAGTGTACAATGCTACAGAAGCCATTTTGTTGTTTCTTGCTACGTTTATGTGCAAATGATCATTTATGACGTCGGCAATTTCAGCGTAAAATCATATAATGACGTCGCAAAATGAACTGTGACGTCGACCTGTGTTTTATTGGAATTTAAACATGGCTTGTCGTCATGGTTTCTATTGTTCTTTCCGGGGACCCATATTAGAATTAAAAATAAAATTGGTAGATCTAAAAAGCAGTAGGAATAGCTTATTCATTTCTTCTGTTTACTGGTTTTGTCTCTGCCCTTTTGGACTTTGACATGGAACAGGTAAAAAATATAAAATTGATCACCTTACATTTGTTTTGTTAAAGAAACATTGATTTTTTAATAAGTACAAGAAAAATGTTGTTACGTTTTCTACAGCATTGATACAGATAAAAATTGTCACAAAATAACAATATCTAACTATCATTTGATATTATGAGGAAATAAAAACTCAATATTTTTGGTATAATATTTATTGATGTTTATTTTCAGTATACTTACACTCCCAAGTCTCCACCAACGCCACACCCAGCTCATTATAAAGATGGATGGGACAATGACCATGTCAAGATGCCTTGTTCTCCTTCCAGTGAATATCCTGTTTACGGAAGGGTAAGGGATAATGAAGATAGTTGGCCTGGCTTCCCCCAGATTTTCTGATTGAAAAGCTAATATATATAGAGTAAATATGCATGACACAAAATAACAGTATTAATTTACAAATAACACCAGGCAAATAACAGCAGTGTTCATCGTGTTGTAGTGCTGTGCTCTCAGCAGACCTTAGTGTATTCATTACAAACTGTTTAAAGTGTTATTTCACATGTGAAAAATATTCTTGTTTTTGTTGAGAAAAGGTTGAATTATTTTCATGTTAATGTAAATTTTTATAGCTTTTTATGTTATCACTTTATAGTTCACATTATTTAATTTTTACATACAAGTGTTTGTCACTTCTCAGGGCATTTTTTTTCAAAAACAGATAAGGCAGGGAGGCTGTAACTTTATTTTTTTACTGGCACAGAAAGAGGATGAGGCACATTTTTACATTGTAAACACTTTAAAAAAGTGATGAGGCAGGTGATTTTTTCTTTTAATTTTATGAAAAAGTAATAAAAAAGGACAATGAGGCTGCCTCAAAGCAGATGAGACAGGGGCCAAAGAAGCTAATTATTTTTAGCCGAGTTGCAACGAAGTTGATCTCGGCTATTGTTATGATGATGGCGGGCGGGCATCAACAATTGGTTTCTGGACCATAACTCAGAAAGTTGTGAACCAATTTTAATGAAACTTGAAGATATTGATACAAACCATAAGAGGAGAAATTATATTGATTTTGGGGTTAATCCGTTCAAGGTCAAGGTCACATCGACAGAAAAATGCTAGAAAATTTCTTGAATTAGTGGTTTCCGGACCATATTAAAAAGTTGTGAACTGATTTTAATGAAACTTTTGGATATTGTTACATACCATAAGAGGAGAAACCTTCTTGATTTTTGGGTATATCAGTCCAAGGTCAAGGTCAAAGTGGCAGAAAAATGTTAGAAAATTTCTGAAAAAAAGTGGTTTCCAGACAATTTTTTTTAAAATGATTTCAACCAATTTTAAGGATCTTTGGGATATTGTTAACCATAAGAGAAGGAACCCCAGGAATTTTCACTCAAGATTTAGGTCAGCAAAAAATGTTAGTAAATTTCTAAAAAAGTGACTTCTTGATCTCATTATTTTCTATTCTTGACAATAGCTCTAAAATATTTTCATTTTAAATTGGCATGTAATGACTGTAACAACTTATGCTTAAGTTTTGGTTAGTAAAATACTGCAACTCGGCTTTTACACCCCTGTGCATATTGATATTTTTTTTTTTGTACTTGGCCTTATGTAGAGAAAATAAACATTGTGCATTGAACTTGATTCCCAGACAAGAAGAAGAAAAGTGATTTTTTCCTTATTTCAAGACACTGGAGACAGAATAGAAAGTTTGTACATTTGTAAAATCCAAGAGGTATACAAAGGCATATCCACTTTAATAATTATGATTTCAGTTTTCCTGTGTAATAAAATATGGGTCTTTTCTTTACAGAACAACAAACAAACAGTCAGGAAGAGATGGGAGATAATTGAGGAAGTCTTACTTAGTAAAATTCCAGGTCCTTATGAATTAGAGGTAACATTTTGTTATTAATTTCTATTTCTATAAATTATTTCATTTTCTAATATGAATAGGTATAGATTGATCCTCTGAATTATGAAATGGATTATTATGTTTTATTTAATAACTTTCTAGGTATCTGTCAAAGTTAAGAAAAAAACAACATATTAAGTTGGCCTGGTAATTTTTGGTGCACAATATATATGTTACAGTAAATGTGTGTAATTAGGAATTTCATGATATTACTGAAAATTCAGGAATTACATGTAATTCCTAAAGGGCTTAGTAATTACGTGAAATTACTGCTTTTCACCAGTTATTACATGAAATTACTGAAAATTTTAGGGAATTTTACACACATTTACTGAAAGCAAAATCTTCAACTATAGTTTATTTATTAAAGTACTGAAAAGAAAATTGTACTAGAATATATTTAAAGGTGGTTTAAAAGACTGTAAAAAAAAAAAACAAAGAAAATTAATGTTTCAACCCTGCAGGTAGGAGGCCACATGTCTTCCTACCTATACTCCATGAACTGTGTTTTTGCGCTCATAACCAAACATTGTCATTCTTTGACATAGAGAATAGGTTGATAATAGATATTCTAAAAGTTGTACAAGAGTTAAACATTTTTTAAAAAGGTGACATTTATGGAAAAAATAAGATGGACTGAACCAAGCGATAGACAAAGTTCCTATTTGTCAGCTGGCAGAGAATTAAAAAAAAACTAAAGTAAATCATATATAAAATGTAAAACAATTGATAGAAGGTTGCTATTTTGTCAAGTCTGTATTGAGCTATTTCATGAAAATAGGATGCACCTGGTTACCAGTATACGACAATAGACATTCTCCCAGTTATCTTACAAATGTATATGGAAAATTATTACTTTTCCTTATTTCATGCCTCCGCGACAACATGTCGAGATGAGGCATCTGTGTTCCATGGACATATTCCTTCTTCATTTTTTTTAATGTTTGTCATACCCATGTAGATGTTTAAAATTAAAAAAAATATATATATCTTTTTTTGCAATCTAGATTTCTCTTAATAATTTTTCTCTATTTCATTTTTTTGTGCATATTTCATCATCATTAAATAGCCAACATATATTAAAAATGGAGTCAGTAAATGTGTGTAAATTTTATGATTTTTTTCATTAATTTCATGGAATTACTGGAATTTTTATGAATTTCATGTAATTACTAAATGGCCTAGTAATTACATGAAATTCCTGAAAAAGTTAGTAATTTCTCGTAATTCCTAATTACACACATTTACTGTAACATATACAAGTGCATGCATGTGTCATATTTTTCGTTTATTGTAAATGTTCCATTGAAGAAAATCAGATGTGAAATAAGTGAAAGTATCACAACCTGCATACATAATAACAATTTAAAAATCCACATTGGAAAACAGCGGTCACTGCTTGAAGTATTGTTGAATAACAATCCTAAAATGTCAAAGATAAACCCCATTATTGACAAAGAACAAAGAGCATAAAGTTGAGGATTACAAACATCAGCTTTGATAAAGATTACAAGCACATGTAAATGTCATCTTTATGAAAAAAGATGCTGTAGAAAATAAGGGAAAAAATAGTAGATGATGAAAACATTAAAAGTCATGGTCAACAAGATAGGATTGAAATATTAAATAATATAGTTTAAATATCACATACATGTAAAATTTATTCATACATGTAGTATAAAATCAATATAAAAATAAAGACACAAAGCCCACTTTTCACCTGTTATGATGATCAGCTGTTAATTAGGTCGAAATGTTTCGCCCAAAGATGGGCGTCATCAGGACAGAGTAAACAATATTTTAACTTACTGAAGTATATAAAAAGCAGTTCATTGGTGGTTAATTAATAGTCACATGATCTTTACAAAAAGACAATGGTTACTGTAAACTACTATGACTAAAAGTTTTAGTATTTGTTATCACAATTATGGTAGTTCGTGTGGTAAATAATTCCAATGGGCAGACACAAAACTGTTCCCTACCTCTTATATGTAGTATAAAAGAATATTGAATGTTATGACATGCAGGTGAAAGAATATATTACTAACTAAAACTTTTAGTTTAAAACAATTGTTGCTCAGTTTCATTAAATCTGCTTTTTATCAAACATAAAGCACTCTTTAGAAATTCAATAAAAAGTATTTCAAATTCATTAAATTGATAAGCCTCTTAATTTTTTTAGGATGCCATTTTAAAGTATAATTCTCGATATTTTGGAAAGTGGAGTTTTGACACTATGAAATTTCTGTTTACAGAGGTAGGTACTCATGTCTTTTCTTACAGGTTCAAACACAATTTAAAACCTCCCAAGTTAGTAACTTTCAAATGTGACCTTTGTGACGGAATTAATTATATCACACTTACAAGAAACTTCATTACCATTGGAAATTATTTAGGGGGATTTTTTTTACTTTACCAATAGCAGAATTAACTCATTGCTCACAGTTCTAGAATTGCCATCTCTTATCAAACTCAACTGATGGATCTTTTGCTTGCATAGCATTTGCCATTCCTTATACATGAGACAACCATTTTTTAACTGTCCCTAAAAATTAGAGTTGTTGCTTGAGGATCCATGATAAGTCCTTAAATTTCATGAACCAATTTTCCAACTTTTTTGACACCATTTGTGAGGATGGTCTCAAGAAACAATGCTAGTCCTTCAGAAAGGATGAAAAAAGGTTGTCCAGTGTATTGGGAGAGCAATACCCTGTGCATGTTAAAGACCCCTTTGTAGAATTCGATAAGAGTAGGCTCAGTGGGGGCCATTTACGAAGGCCACACTCGCAAACTCCAGGCTGGAGAGGGATTCATAGAAGCATTAAGCTTGTTTCCCAATCCAGGATAAATAAATATGTTTAAACTAATTCCTTACAGAGTCTGAACCATAGTTTTTTTAGGAATATTTAAATGAGATGTATGCGTGAAACTCTGTCACAGATATGAAGAATTAAAAATTAAAGCTATTTAAACCACAAGCCAAATGAGATATAATATTAAGATGACATGAATTTTTGCTTTTTGTTTAGATGCTGATAGAGGAAGAGAGAAACCGATTCTTTGAAGTAGTTTTACCAAAAATAGCCAAGCTAGCCTTAAGTTTACCTCATTTATGTACACAGGTAATAAATATATTTAGAAAATTAAAAATGAATTATTTTTGTACATATTGATACAGGCATGTAAGTATCTGTCTGTCACAGTTTTTTTCTGTAACAGATTTCCCAACTACTATTTTTGGTAGGCTTTCGATATTTGGTATGCAGCTTAAGGAAGGAATCTTATATGATTAGATTCGTTTTCAGGCATGTTGCTTACCTAATGCTGTTTAACAAGCCGATTTAAAAAGACATGTAGAAGTTTTAATAAATGGAAGTTTAAAAAAAATTCATAATCATAGTATCTTGTATAACTGCAAGACAAAACATGATATTACAATTTTTTTATGAATTTGATTGGAAGTTTTTTTTTAGTTTTTTTTTTTTTTTTTGGGGGGGGGGGGGGGTCATTTGCATTGGTTTTCAAAATTTTGATGGTATGATTAAAGCAATAAGTTTGTAAAATATATATGAAATAAAAGCAATGAAAGTGGCGTTCCTTTACTTTGTTTTATTTCTATATTTATAACTAACCAGAGGTTTTGAAATTGTGTTTGGTTTTGCTGGACCTCAAGCTGTAAATCAATTTTTGCCTATTAATCATGTTAATCAAAGTGTAATTTGTTAGAATTTTTGCTGGACCTCAGCATTTTCTGCTGGACAAAAAGGCAGGTCTCCCACATTTCAAAATGTCTGATAACGTGAATGTGTATCATGCCATCAAATCTAAAACCCCTTCTTTTTATAGAGAATCATATACTAATTTGTTTATTATGTTTTAATTTGTTGTTATTTTTTAGCCAATACCTTTATTGAAGAGAGGAAAAACCAAGAGCATCACTTTCAGCCAACAACAGATTGCAAGTCTTTTAGCCAATGCATTTTTTTGTACCTTTCCTAGAAGAAATGCAAAAGGCAAAAATTCTGAATATTACAACTTTCCTTGTATTAATTTTAACAGGTAAGAGGAATTGTTAAAAAGACATAGTGACCCATCTCGTATTTTGGGACGGAAGGTCGAACAGACTGACGGACAAACAGACCCAAACACACTTCTTTCGTAAATGGGATATATAAACAAAAAAGCAGATAGAGCAGAGTTGGAAATAACAGCCTGCCCGACGGCCTGAGACTGGTAACTTTTAGACAGGGCTGGCTAAAATTAATGAAAATTTGACTGGCTATATAGTAAAACCAGGTAGAATTTCAATTCAGGGCTGGTTACTTTTTCAGCGAATTTCCTACCCTGGATAGAGAATAGTCAAATAATTTTATCTTTAAAATGATTGGAAATGAAAATTGACAAAGAAGGGATATAGATTAGATATGATGACCCAAACTACATTTTAAAATTAGATATTGAAATGAAATTTAAATAAAAACAGTTCCTTAATTGCTGCTCTTCATACCAAAGTTCAATGTGGAGGAAATGTTCAAATCTCACTTAATTATGAGCCTGTTTATGCAGAATTATATATCAAGACTGATAATGCTACAAGCTAGTCTTACTGAAGTTTACAAGTACTGAAGAATTATAAATCAACATAAAAAATCATAAGGTGTAGAATAATTGTAAGCAGCACATTCTATATAAAACAGCAGCCTTTTATGTGACCAGTGGTCACTGCTCACCGCCGTTGGCAACAGATTAAAAAACATACAAACATTTAATACAAATCAAAATGAAAATATGGATGATCATAAAATCAACCTATAAGTCACTACTAAAGGTAATATTATAACATACATGTATTATAGAAAACCATTAATAGGGTCTAGAAAATGTATGCAACATTATCAATTGATGTTAAATAATTTAAAGATAATAGATATTTCGGACATTCATATGTCCTTCATCAGTATAATAAACAATTTTCAAACACAATAACGTAATGACATTACCTAAAAATAGGTCATTCTAATCAAACTAGTCAAAATCGGGGCATGCTGAAATTTACTGGACAGGTGTAAATGATTATAAAAATAAGAACATATGTACATTGCAAATAAATAGTGAGTTAGTTGGTGTTTAACGCCCGTGCAACACCATACAGGCCATCCACAGACGACGTACACGAAAAGGACAACAAAATGAACACGAAATGATGATGATAAATGAAATATGGGGGTGGGGTGGGAAACAAAAGAACAGTAAATTTTGAAGGGGAAAATAAAACAATACAAATTGCAACAGATTGAGGTAAATATAAGTACAATTTAAAACAATTGGGTAGGTGACTTTGGTCACATCAAGAGATGAACACGAAAAGGCAGGGACAAATGAACATGTAATGATGGTGAAATGATGATGACAAATGAAATATGGGGATGGGGTGGGAAACAAAAAAATGAAAAAAAAAATTTTGAAGAACCAAAAATTTGTTAAACACCAAATGATGGTGAAATGAATACAAAATGAAGAGGTTCAGAGCGAGATGGAAACCGGAATATTTAATGATACAAATCAATCCACTATCTAGATTTTCTCGTTCATTCCGTAGGGATTTCTCGTTTCTAATGTTTCTAATGGTAGAAAATCATTACATGCTTTTTAGTCAAGAATTAAAGAAAATGAGATTATGACTTAAATTTCAGTTTGTTCGATGGTACACTTAATTCAGTAAAGTAACCTATTTAGACTATGACTTATATTTCAGTTTGTTTGATGGTACCCCTAATTCAGTCAAGTTGGAAAAATTAAAATGTATTATACATTACTTCACTAGAGTCACTGAAAATAGTAAGTTTGTGTTTAATATGATATACATGAATGATGTTTTTTCCAATGTCATACCGGACTGTTTTATATCAAATAGGTAAACTATATTTTATGGAAATTTGTATTCTGATTGTTCTCATGCAAAACATTTTCTTTTCTTATAGAATTTTTTAAAATTAATTCCTTTATTGCTCTAAATGGAATTTTACAATGAATGGATCTCAATACTATATATCAAAAGTTTTTGTCATTAAAAATAAAAAATAAAGTTTTTATTAAAATTCACAATTTAATGATGCAAGGTACAAATAAGCAATAAATAAAATTATGCTGTAAACAAAATAGCAATTGAACAATTAGCAAATCATATGTCCAACAAACCAAAACACTTTTAAACATTATGATGATACAAAGAACCAAACAACACTGAAACACAAAACTTAACAATTGTTATATATGTTTATGACAATAAAGTATTGGTGGATAATTATTGTGAGAGTTATACCCTTTGACAAAAGATAACTTGATGGGGGTCATAAAAGCTGCTGTTCCTGTGTAAATTTATTGAAACTGCTTTCCCATTTATGGCTATCACTGATGACCTTTTCTTTTGACAGTGCCTACAGGTTTGGTAACATTTACCAGACAATGTATCAAAGAGAGTACCTTTCCTAGATGGGAGGAATTAGAAACCAAATTGTTAGGTATTCATGTGGCAGCAGAAGGCACTATAGAGGATGATGGAGATGGTTTGTTACAGGTAATTTGATTGGATAGTTTGTGACAAGGTCATTCATTGGAATATACAAGTAAAACATGTTGACTGGGTGAAAACTATAACAGATATATTTGACTCTTTAACCAAAATATTGGATAGTTTGTGAAAAGGTAATTTATTGGACTATTACACATGTTGACTTGGTAAACATTATAACAGATATATTTGACTCTTTAACATAAAATGAAGAATAGAAATTAAAAAAAAACAAAACAGCTCTGAAATCTATATATATAAATAAAAAAGACAAACAAAACAAAATTAGAAAATAAGGCAAAGTGTAACTGAAATTACTAAAACAAATAGATGACTACTAGTGAAAAGTAATTAACATGCTTTTTGTTTTGCCCGCCCACTTACAAATATATGTGAGTTGTTCATATAGAGTTACTGATATCTGTCTGTTCTTTTTCACATTTTCAAGTTTATTAATTTTAGGTTGACTTTGCCAACAAGTTTGTAGGAGGAGGTGTACTTACTCATGGATGTGTCCAAGAGGAGATCAGGTTCCTCATTTGTCCTGAAATGATCATCTCAAGATTGTTTACAGAAATACTAGATAAAAATGAAAGTCTCATCATGATAGGTAATGTGTTTTGATTGTAAGATTGATTGGATATTAATTATTTGAATATTACAATTTTATGGTCCCTGCAATGTTTTATTAGCAAACACAAGAAGCCACTCTGGCACTCTTGTCCTATGTCATCACAAAAATTACTGTCACATTATCTTGAAACCCACATGCTTAAATTTCTTGCTTCTGTAGTTTCATTATTAGTTCAGTTCATTCATGGTTTTCGTTGGTGGATTTGACCCACAAAATTTGATACCTCTCAAAAAGGAAATTGAACATTGATCTGTATGCTACAGACATTAGAACCATGAATTTATTCCTTGAACTGATTCTTTTTCATCAAACCACGAAATCTAGTACCCACGAAAATTAATGAATCCATGGTAGTTTTGATAGCTTCATCCTAAAGCATTTATATGACATAAAGTGGTAAATGTTTGTTAATCATCTTTTTCCTGTTTATGGAATTTTTTTATCTTACATGAAAGACCAAAATTCTGGAATGAAATATTTTCCCCATGTTCCTCAAGTTTTATGTCCTTTAACAAGCATTGAGACTTATGAATAATCTATCCAAATATAAGTCACAAATCAATCTATTCTATTACAACAATTTTCTAACCTTTTCTTGCCATGCTTTAAAAATTATTGAGTATTGGGAATGTGTAAGTACTTTCATCTAATATCTTCTTGAAACTCTTTGAAAGAAGTTAAGTTTAAAGAGTCTTTTTCATTCACACATACAATTGAAACTAAAATGGATATCATTTCATCATTTTAAAAATTTTAAAAAATTGCAATGATTATTATGTTTTAAAATTGTTTTGTAGGTTGTGAAAGATTCAGTTCATATGATGGTTATGCAAGAACATTTGAATGGAAAGGAAATTATGATGATTCCAAAACGCCAAGGTAGTAAATAGATCAAGGGTCTGGAAATTTTTTGTGCTAATTTCGGTCATTTTTGTCCGACTGTATAAATGTTACAATTACCCCCCTCCCCCCCTTTTTTTCCTTGGCCTCCCTGGAAATCCACCTTTTAAATCCACAAAAGCAGTGTTTGTTTGTGTATTACATTCCAGACGTTGAACTTAATATCAAGATCACGTTTTTATTTCAGGTCAAGGCTCTTTATAATTAAAAATTTCTTTGTTTTCATTATAGACAAAACACGTTTCATGTAAAAATTGAAAGTGAAAGTGAAAGTAGAATCACCGGATGTAGATAAATTGGGACCACTTTATTGTTCTGTTTACAAAATAAACATATGTATGAGAAAAGTTACTTTAATTATGAAATTAGTAACAATTATTGATTGTATTAATATCAAACAACCTATACAGTGAATGAATGTTTGCAAAATAAATATTTTCTCCGCACATGCATAATCAAACACCATTAAATGTAAACAATATTTGGTGTGCACATGTTTTGATAAATACTGGATATAATGAGAAATTATTTCTAAATAAACAAAATGGGCATCTCAGGACAGATTAATAAGATGAGTTGACTCAATTAATTAAAACCATAGGTAAATACAGTGGCCATGGTCAGACAGGTGTGACCAATTATCTAATTAGCGTAACCCTACGGCTATGTTTACCTGTTTGACACCTGCTGGAGGTGTTAATTATGAGATTAATGACCACTAGACCGGATGCTCAGGAAGATAATTAAACAATTATATGACCGATAAGTCAAAAAATGTTTATAATAAAATTTTAAAATGTCCGATTGGGAGAATTTTTATTCGGTCATTTAGGACAAAATTTCTGTCATGTCCGGCAAATATGACCGTTTCCAGACCCTTGAAATAGATATTTATTGTAGGTTATGTTTGTTTCATCAAACTTATAAAAACTTGGTCCTGGAAAAGTAAATAAAACACAAATAACCAAATAATCCTTCAGTGACAGACTCAGAAGCATGATTTTAACTAGAAAGCTTTTTTGCTTATATATTTGGGGACAGGTAAAGGCAATTAAGTTTTCTCAGCAACTACTTATCAAAGGTTCTTGATTTTTTTTGCAGCATCAGCGATTAGATCCCATGATATGGGGTTCCATATAAGGTCTATCACTCAGCTACTTTTTCTTAAACAAAATGTGTTCTAGTTAACTCTGTTTCATTTATTTCAGCTTTATAGTTCAAACTTTTTCCAGAAAAAATTATACACCTTTGGTGAAACACCACTTTATTATTTTATGTAGTTGAAGGTCATTTTGCCTTTTTGTAAAGAACCCATGAAAATTGTAGAAATGTAAAAAAATACTCATAAAACTATTAGTAGTTCCCCAAAATAAGTGGCATCACCCCAGTGATAATTTTTTCCAGAATAGCCCTTTGTTTTCTTCTTTGCGCTTTATTACAATTTCCTTGCTCAACAACCTTCTCAAAGCTTGTATAATGGAGATTTTAAATGCTTGATGATAGAAATATTGATTTATTTTCTAGAGATGAATGGGGAAGATTGTGTACTCATGTTGTCGGTATTGATGCCTTAGTCATTCACAGTCATGAAAAACAATTCAGAGGAGACTTACTGAAAAGGGAGTTAAACAAGGTTGGTAGAAATCAATTTGATGGTATGCATTAAAGTATTTACGGGTATTTCCTGTTTTATTTATAAAAGAAATTAACTTGTATCAAAAGATGGCAATCATGCAACTATAAAAAAAATTAAGAGAGTAATTTGGATTTTTTGTTTAATACACAGATGGTAAATTTTAATTATGGAGTATAGCTGAATTCCTCCAAGAAACCACCAACCTAGGTATAAACTTGGAAACCTTATTACATACATGTGTGCAGGTTCAGAACTCAACATATCACCTGCATTGGTAATTGACTTGTGGTACATTTTTTTTTTCAAATTAGCAACTCAACTTCGATCGATTTGATTTTTATTGTATGTTTAGTTTTTGTGCTTTGTCTTGGAATGTTGATAGTGGGAAGGTTGGGCCCAAAAAACTAGTTTAACCCCGCCACATATTACATGTGCCTGTCCTAAGCCAGGAATCTTTGACAAAGCTTTCGTTTGTACTTGTCTTTTTGATGTTTTCGGTTCCTTGTTTAAGAAGGGGGTCTATCTGTGACTATTTCAGGGCTGGATTTGAATTATATGCATTTTATTTAGACCATGAGCCAATTGCAGAACCGCCAGCAGTGCCAAATGGCCTCATTGAAGGCTGCTGGCGGTTGTCCATTGTGTTTTTTCTAAATTGCCGTTTAATTGTGGGTTATGTCACGTACACTTATTCCACATCTCATTCCACTTGACCAACTATTCCCCACCAAACACATTTAGAAAAACTATTTCTGATATAACAAAATTTACTGTCTGTCCATTGATTTTTTTTGTGAACACTAATATTCAAAATTACAAGTAATACAGGTTTTAAATTTTACACAGTGATTTAGTACAATTTAGGGATGTGCTTATGAAAAAAGATGAAAACTTGTTGAATAATTTTTGGAAATGCTGATATTTTTCCTTGACAAGGTCCTTCCTATCTTTGGCAATGTTTTAGTTTTTACTATTTACATGTATTTTCTTTGTAACAGTTCAGTACATGTACATTTTTATACGACCGCAAAATTTTTGCGATCGTATAATGTTATGGCGATGTCGTTGTCGTTGGCGTTGTCGTTGTCGTCGTCGTCGTCGTCTGTAGACATTTGGTTTCCGTGCGATAACTTGAGTAAATATTGACCGATTGTTATGAAATTTTGATATGATGTTTGTTACCACTTTAGAAGGGTTGGTATTGTATTTGGGGTTTGTGGCCCCTACCATTTTAGAAAAAAGGGCCAAAAGGGGCTAAAACGGGTGTATTGGCAAAACTGTTGTAAAATGTTTATTATTCATTTGATTTGGAAAATTCTTTTTTTATTAAATTCCTCACAAAATTCTGTCAACTAAATGTGTCAATGGTTTTAATATATATTGCACCGTTACATTGCTACAGGGGGCCAAAAAGGGGCCACACCCCAAAAATCAACTTTTTTATTTCTGGTCCGATTTTGAAAATCTTTTTTCATTGGAATCCTTGTGAAAATGCCTGCCTGCGTTTTTCAATCAGATTTGCAATATCTCTAACCATTTTGGAGAAATTAGGGGTCAAAGGGGCAAAAAATGCCATTTTTATTTAAAGTTTGTCTAGGTAAATAAATTTAGCTGTAGTGGACCAGCCAATTGTTATGAAGTTTTAATATGATGGTTATATCTACTCAAGGAAGGTTGATACTGTATTTGGGGTTTGTGGCCCCTACTGTTTTAGAAAAAAAGGGCCAAAAGGGGATAAAACGGGTGCATTGACAAAAATGTTTTAGAATGTTTATTATTCTCTCGATTTTGAAAATTCTTTTTTGTTGAATTGCTCATTGAATTCGGTCACATAACTGTGTCCATGGTTTGAAAATATATTGTACCTTTACATTGCTGCAGGGGGCCAAAGACATGCCACACTTATTATATCAACTTTTTATTTTTCGTCAAATTTTCAAAATCTTTTTTTCATTGGAATAAATGTGAATCCCTACCCGTATTTTTCAATCAGATTTGCAATAATTTTTAACTTTTCATTTTGAAAAAATAGGGGTCAAAAAGAACCAAACATGTCAATTAATATAAGACTTTTCTTTTAGATATTATTGTAAATATAAATGTGTCAAATGTGCATTTTAAAGTCAACCACAGGGTGCATGTGTCAAAAAGCTTTGTAAGTCCACCATGGGCTGCATGTGACCAAAGCAATAGACTATCCATATTGGGCCTCAAACGTACAGGGTTCAACATGTTGCGGTCGTATCATGCTGCGCTCGGCGTAGCTTTTTATTTAAAATGTTTATTTCAGGCATATGCTGGATTTGCAGACCTACATGTGAAAAATGCCATGAATTTACCAGCAGTTTGTACAGGAAACTGGGGATGTGGTGCATTTGGTGGAGATAAGAGACTTAAAGGTATGGTGAGAAACCCCAAATTTGTCAAATTTGGAAATGGAAAATTTCTATGTATGTTGAAATGTTATATATCTTAAAGACTAAAACAGAAAATGACAGCATACTTCACATAAAAACAATATTTAATTTGATGGCAACACTATTTAAGATTTTAGTTACATGATTTAAAGTACATGTACATGTATTTACAGTCTGATTTGAAAAAAAAGTTTAATATTAGGGATTTCTAAGCTTTAAGTTGTAAGGCACATTAATTTGCTGTTTTTTTTATTTGGTTATTTTATTCTCTAGGATGGTAACAGCTCAATTTATTTCGAACTCCTTATTAGCTCACCTGACCCGAAGGGTCAGGTTCGGGTCAGGTGAGCTATTGCCATCACTTTGCATCCGTCGTCCGTTAGCTTTTTTCAAACATCTTCTTCTCTGAAACTGCTTGGCCAATTGCAGCCAAACTTGATATGGTTGTTCCTTAGGGTATTGTGCAAAAAGTTTGCGTTGGGATTTTTTATACGTCAAAAAACATGGCCGCTGTTACTAAAAATAGAACAGGGGGGTCAAATATAGTTTTTTGCAAATAACTCAAAAACTGTCACAGATATCAAAATTCTGGCATGGGTAAAATTGATCAGCACCTCAAGATCTACCTGCCCAGAAATTTTCAAAAAGATCCAACAACGGATGTAGGAGTTATTGCCCTTTTTCTGGATTTTTTCAAAATTTTGCACTTATTTAGCCCTATATCTTGAAAACTGTACAAGATATTTTAATAATTCAAATTGCATATGATTAAGCACGTCAAGATCTACGTTTCATGTATTAGGTCAAAGCTGTAGAACCATTTCTTTTAGTAGTTATGGCCCTTAAAGCGTCAAAATTTACCATTTTTCATTACTTTTCCCCTGAATTTCAAAGATGAACTTGTCTGACACCATACATCCAACTTCAACCAAACTTGGCACAGTTGGTTAATAGCATAATTGCTACAATTTTATCATTCGGATTTTTGATTCGTAAAAAAATATGGCCGCCATGGCTAAAAATAGAATGTAGGGGTAAATTGCAGTTTTTTGCTAATTACTCAAAAATAGTTACAGATACAGTCAACCCTCCCTACAACGACATTCGATTTAACGGAAAATTCGACATCCGACAAAACTTTTATGGGAACAAACGTGCCCACATTTAATTTATACTCGAAATAACGGAATATTCGGTATCCGACTCCGACAGTGAATGTCGGTAACAGAAGGTCATAATCAAGCACAAATCAATCCGTTATAACGACAGATTATCAAGATTTACCTGTAATTAATTGTCCTTGTGTAGAGTATTGATTTTATAACGGTCCACTGCACAGGTGAACACCTGTTGCTATTCAGTAATTAACCTCGCATGACATTTCCGTTATACAACAAGTTGACAGAAATATGGCTTCAAATAAAGGTGTGAAAGGCATTTTGAATTTTAATCTTTTAATGTTTGATATTTATCAAAACATGTGGATATTTACATGGTGTTTGACTACACATGTGCGGGAAAATATTTATTTTGTAAATACTCTTTCATTGTGCAAATTGTTTTATTAGTTTAATAAAAACAATAATTGTTATCAATTTCACTTTAGAATAACATTTCTCGGTCTTTCTTGACATTTAATATGTTTATTTGTGTTCCCCATTTATCAATCCACATAGGGGCATTGTACTTTCACTTTCACTTTTTACACGAAACATGTTTTGTTTACAAGAAAAACAACAGAATTTTTTTATCTATGAAGAGACTCTTCCTGAAATAAAAACCTGTTCTGGATATCAAGTTTGATGTCAGAAAACGTTATTCACAAACAAGCACTACCTTTGTAGATTAAAAGATGGATTTGACAGGAGGATAAAAGAAAAAGGGGGGTCATTGTTTATTATGTTTATTTATGTACGTATTCAGCACAATGTTTATGAAGAATATTTCACTCCTTTCTTCTTGCTGTCAATTTGTCCTGAAATAAAAAGACTAGAAGGGGAGATGATAATAATACAAAAATAAAAATTCATTATAACAGCAAATTCAGTTTAACGTCATTTCTGACTGGAAACAAACACGGTCGTTGTAAAGAGGGTTGACTGTATCAAAATTCTGATGGGAGACAAAAGTGATCAGCATCTCAAGATCTACCTGCTCTGAAATTTTCAAGAAGATCCAACAATCGAGATAGGAGTCATTGCCCTTTTTCTGGATTTTTTGAAAATTTTGCACTTATTTAGCCCTATATCTTGAAAACTAAAAATACAAGATATTTTAATAATTCAAATTGCATATGATTAAGCACGTCAAGATCTACATTTTATTTAATTAGGTCAAAGCTGTAGAACCATTTCTTTTAGGAGTTATGGCCCTTAAAGCGTCAAAATTTACCATTTTCCATTGTTTAATAGCTTATATGCTACAACTCGTTTTTTTATTCGTAAAAAAACATGGCCACCATGGCCAAAAATAGAACATAGGGATAAATTGCATTTTTTTGCTAATAACTCAAAAATGGTTTCAGATATCAAAATTGTGTAAGAATCAAAAGTGATCAGCATGTTAAGATTTACCTGTCCTGAAATTTCAAAAAAGATCTGACTGCTGATGTTGGAGTTATTGTTCTTTTTCCTAATTTTCGCCAAATTTGCACTTATTAAGCCCAATATCTTAAAAACTAACCAAGATATTTCAGAAATTTAAATCGCATATGGTTAAGCACAATAATATCTACAAATATATGTATCTGTGTAAATCAGGTGAGTGATTCAGGCTCTTGGGAGCCTCTTGTATTATAAAGAATTAATCTGTACAAAACTACTTGAAATGGTGGTATGAAAGTGTGTTTCCATTCATCTTTAACATGTCTAGCAATATTTTTTACATAGAATTGATATACAGTAATTGTTTATACATTTTAGCTTTGATACAACTCATGGCAGCTTCAGTAGCTAGAAGAGAAGTTTGTTACTACACATTTGACAGTGATAAGTTAAAAGATGAAATTTATAATATACACCATTATCTAACAGTTACAAATCCATTA
This sequence comes from Arcuatula senhousia, assembly GCA_963971305.1. Lineage (NCBI taxonomy): Eukaryota > Metazoa > Mollusca > Bivalvia > Mytilida > Mytilidae > Arcuatula > Arcuatula senhousia. The sequence goes on along the minus strand of OZ020307.1, from coordinate 40,127,123 downwards.
GGAATAGGTAAATAGAATTATAAAAGATAATTCACAGCCTGTTTAAGTTTGGTTTTACTAGTAAAATAGGACCTCTAAATAAAAGTTGCTTGATATTTCTTCATACAAATGTAAAAAACGAAAAAATGGAGAGTTTTTCCTGTCCTACCATATGAAAGATAATGATATGTGGAATAAGTGTATGCCACATGATTTACATAAATCAGCATCAATTTTAAAAAAAAAACAGTCAGCAACTTTCGACATTGGAATGTCTTCATTCTTGGGTTGTGAGAAAAAATGATCAAACATATTGCAAGATGGCAAGCAAATATTTGGAGTACTTTTCTTCATTCTTGGTTGTGAAAAAAAACCCACCATTTTTATCAAACAATTGCAAGACAGCAAGCACTAAACAAAAGATATTCCAATTACCTTTAGTTAATTGAGTATTTATACTAAAATTCAGAGTCCAAGCAACAACTATTCCCCCCCCCAAAAAAAATAAACACTTAGAAAAAAAATTGAAAACAAACTGACCAAAACACAAATGCAAGGATTTGGGATTTTTATCATGTTTTTATTCTGGTTGAAACCTAGAAAAACCCTTGAATTTCATTTGTCAGTTCAAGGTCCTGGAAAAGACCTTGAATTTTGAAAAAAAATGAAAATATCCCTGGAATTTGATTGTTTGAAAACCAAAAGTTTGTGATTGAAATGTTTCACAGAATATTTGATCAGGAAACAGAAATTTTGTCGACTATTTTCATCCTTTGAAAATTACTATTGTACCCTTGAATAGTCCTGGAAAAACCCTTGAATTATGTGACAACACATAATAGTGGCAAAATCAAATATTTTTAAATACATGTAATTGTCTCGCCTGCGAAGCAGAGCGGGACATAGGTGTAACTTTACCGGCGGCAGCGGCGACGGCGGCGGCGGCGGCGAAAAGTTAACTTTTTGGAAAAGTTTTATGAGCACCTCCATATCTCAAGAACTATAGGTCCTGGGTTGATGAAACTTGGTATGCATATGCCCCAGTAGTAGCTTACCATAGTTGCATCCCCATCTTTTGACCTTGACCTTGATTTTCCGGTTGAGTGACTTTGACAATTTTCAATACATATAATAGCAATGGAAAAGTTTTGCGAGCACCTCCATATCTCAAGAACTATAGGTCCTAGGTTGATGAAACTTGGTATGCATATGCCCCAGTAGTAGCTTACCACAGTTGCATCACCATCTTTTGACCTTGACCTTGATTTTTCGGTTGAGTGACTTTGACAATTTTCAATACATATAATAGCAATGGAAAAGTTTTGTGAGCACCTCCATATCTCAAGAACTATAGGTCCTAGGTTGATGAAACTTGGTATACATATGCCCCAGTAGAAGCTTAGCACAGTTGCATCCCCATCTTTTGACCTTGACCTTGATTTTCCGGTTGAGTGACTTTGATTATTTTTATTGCATATATTTGCAATGTTTAAGTTCTATAAACATCTTTGATCTCAGAAACTGAAAATCCATGTAAATTCAAAATATAGTGGAAGTAAGAAAGAATAATTGTTTCTGATGGTGCCTGCAGGCGAGACATACTTTAGTGTTAACTCTTGTTTTTTCATCAAATTAACTTTTTAATGAAATGTTTTTTATTTTCATTTCAACAGGCACTATAATGAAATTGATAGAAAGATATGAAACTGTGATACGTAGATCTTGGAATCGTTCCAAACGATTGAACTTGTTTGAATACATTACCAAAGTTTTTGATGGATCTCTAGAAAATACAGACAGTGAGCCTGACTCTCCCTCACATGAAATGTCTCAAGAAATGTTAGCTATGTATGGGGCTGATGGTTCTGTTCCAAAACCCGAAAGAAAAATGTCTGAAGATTATAAGGCAAATACACCATAGGAAGAATTAAAGACTTCATATGTATGTGGAAACTCAATTTTTGGGAGTGACTGAAATAGGAGCAAGCTGTAAAATAAACCAGATTGTGAAGTCATGTAGTGGAATAATTATGGAATGAAGTAGTTGAATGTTAGAAAAGAATAGGATCTTCAAAAAAAACCCATTCAATATGTTTTAAGATAGCAGTTTAGAATGATTTAGTTATTGAAGTTAATTTTAACTTTGCATTTGATAAAGTGAAGCATTTTTTATAGTGCAGTATGATTTGTAGAGAGAATGCATAGTGTGTTTTGTTATGAATAGATTGTTGACCAATGACTTAGTTAAATTTTAATTCAAAGATGATATAGCAAATTGTACTGATTATGAGTAGTTTTCAATATTGCAAAATATTTTTTTATCAATGAACAAAAATTTGTTTTGAAATTTTTTATATTGTTAGTCATCTTCAATTAATTCTTTTCCAACATTAAAACATTTCACATGTATCCATATTCAATCATTTATGAAAATGAACCAATCAAAGTAGTAACACTCTGATCATGATTATAAAATTCTGATCATGATAATAAAATCATGTTTGATGATATAAATAAAACCATTGGTGTATGTTTGTCTACAAGGATGGGCTAAATTCTAATTGAGTGAAAGGTTAACAATTGATCACATAAATATATAAATGTAAACTTCTCATCTTTTGTTTGTAAAATGTGTATGAGGTTTCCATTTACAGTTCTGACAAATCTTTTATTATTTCAATCATTTCCTTTTTAGCTCACCTGACCCGAAGGGTCATGTGAGCTATTGTCATCACTTGGCGTCCGTCGTCCGTCCGTCGTCCGTCGTCCGTAAACTTTTTAAAACGTTAACTCCTCTGACACCATAAGTCCAATTGCAACCAAACTTGGTATGGTTGTTCATTAGCATTCGGTGCTTAGAACTGATGTGGGGATTTTTGATTCGTCGTAAAACATGGCCGCCATGGCTAAAAATAGAACATAGGGGTAAAATGTAGTTTTTTGCAAATAACTCAAAAACGGCTACAGATATCAAAATTCTGGCATAGGGTAAAAGTGATCAGCACCTCAAGATCTACCTACCCTGAAATTTTGAAGAAAATCCAACAACCCATGTAGGAGTTATTGCCCTTTTTGTGGATTTTTTGCAAATTTTGCACCTGTTAAGCTCAATATCTTGAAAACTATACTAGATATTTGAGAAATTTGAATTGCATATTGTTAAGCACATCAAGATCTACAAAATATGTAACAGGGTCAACGTTGTAGGACCTTTCCTTTTAGGAGTTATTGCCCTTAGAACATAAAAATTAAGCATTTTTACAGCATTTCCTCATTACATTGAAAACGTTAACTCCTCTGACACTTTAAATCCAAATGAAACCAAACTTAGTATAGTTGTTTATTAGCATTAGGTGTATAGAACTGATGTGGGGATTTTTGATTGGTCGTAAAACATGGCCGCTGTGGCTAAAAATGGAACATAGGGGTAAATGGCAGTTTTTTGCAAATAACTCTAAAGCGGTGACAGATTTCAAAATTTTGATTGGGAACAAAAGTGATCAGCACCTCAAGATCTACCAGCTCTGAAATTTTGAAGAAAATCCAACAACCCATGTAGGAGTTATTGCCCTTTTTGTGGATTTTTTGCAAATTTTGCACCTGTTTAGCTCAATATCTTGAAAACTATACTAGATATTTGAGAAATTTAAATTGCATATTGTTAAGCACCTCAAGATCTACAAAATATGTAATAGGGTCAACGTTGTAGGACCTTTCCTTTTAGGAGTTATTGCCCTTAGAATGTCAAAATTTAGCATTTTAACAGCATTTCCTCATTACATTGAAAACGTTAACTCCTTTGACACTTTAAGTCCAAATAGAACCAAACTTGGTATAGTTGTTTATTAGCATTAGGTGTATAGAACTGATGTGGGGATTTTTGATTGGTCGAAAAACATGGCCGCTGTTGCTAAAAATAGAACATAGGGGTAAATGGCAGTTTTTTGCAAATAACTCTAAAACAGTGACAGATTTCAAAATTTTGATTGGGAACAAAAGTGATCAGCACCTCAAGATCTACCAGCTCTGAAATTTGAAGAAAATCCAACAACCCATGTAGGAGTTATTGCCCTTTTTTTTTGCAAATTTTGCACCTGTTTAGCTCAATATCTTGAAAACTATACAAGATATTTGAGAAATTTAAATTGCATATTGTTAAGCATATCAAGATCTACAAAATTTGTAACAGGGTCAACGTTGTAGGACCTTTCCTTTGAGGAGTTATTGCCCTTGGAATGTAAAAATGGAGCATTTTAACTGCATTTCCTTATATTGAAAATGTTAACTCCTCTGGCACTTTAAGTCCAATTGGAACCAAACATGGTATTATTGTTTATTATTATTAGGTGTATAGAACTGTTGTGGGGATTTTTGATTGGTTGTAAAACATGGCCGCTGTGGCTAAAAATAGAACATTAGGTTAAACTGCATTTTTTTTGCAAATAACTCAAAAAGAGTGACATATTTTTAGATTTTGATTGAGAACAAAAGTGATCAGCACCTTTAGATCCACCATATTGTCAGATGACCCCTTTATTAATCTTATGACCCTTTCAACGTTAAATTGATTTTGCCTTAAAACCTTTACTTCAGGCACATATGTCAGGTGAGCGATTCGGGCTCCTGGGAGCCTCTTGTCTATGTTAGTGCTGTTTTTATTTATGTAAATGACCATGATTCTATAAGGCTGTGATAGAATACTTATTATACATTTGTAAATATGACTTTCCTTTTTAATTTAATTTTTATATATCCTGCAATACCAAAAATATAGAATTTATTTGGACAAGTTGGCCAAGACACAGGTGAGAAAATTTCTTGGTAAACCTTGCATTTCTACCTGTTTCAAAACCTCATCCAGAATTCTATATTTTTGGTGGTGACTTTTGTCTTCTGTTACATAATTTTTTTGTAAATTAGCATATTTATTTTATCATTAGAAAATTCCTGACACAATCATACATGTATATGGCAGCTTTACACTTATACCAGAAATTATTTTGCATAGGTTTGGTCCATTTATCTGGAAGATTTATATACTTCTGGAAGAAAATTGTTGAAAAAATAGATTATCATTTATTTTCAATGACAGTCCAATTTCAAATATAAGGTTGTCATTTATCAAAACCACTCCATGATAATTTTTAGTTGCCATATTGTTTTAACTATGCAAAGAATATTGTAATATCTTCAAGTAATGCAGCAAAAAGAGAGAAATGTTTAAGATTAAAATTAATTGGTTAAAGTAAGCAATATTATTTTTGTGACCAACTGTCACTTAAAAAAGCCAAAAAAATTGGCACACCATGAATGATGATGAAACCACAGTAAACGTTATTTCAGAATGAATAGAACATTTAAATTTGTTACAGTAAGTATTGATAGTACTTAAAACACAAGGCAAAATGCAATCTTGTTTCTATCAAGTATACCATTGCTTTGTGTATGTAATGTTTTATTTTATAGTCATCCTAATTTTAGAGTATTCACTTGTTCAACCTATAAGTTTGTTTGAAAGTTTAAACAGATAGTTTAGAGAACTGTATTTGGTTAATGTTGTTGATTTATATTATTGAATTTTATATAAATGATATCCTAGATTCTCATCCCCTACTGTCCCAACCTTAATTTTTTTTTTTTTTGGCAAATTATGTTCATTTTTGGTCAATTCTCATAAATGGCAGAATATTTTATCAAAATTGATAAAAAATAAAAAAAATAAAACTCACCTGCCGCCACATATTTTCTAGAAATTTGGATGAGAATCTAGGAATTATTTTATTATACCCTAAAATGTAAATTAAATCTCTGGTAAATATAATAACAAATCACATGCTGATCTTTTTATTTTTCTTTATTTTTTTATAATTGATCAGCACATGTTTCTTGCTTCATATAAAATTAAACAATATAAATGTTATATATTATAAAGTTAACTAACCAGAATAACTCTTTTGCACAATATCAGTAAAAATAAATTTTTATGAACTTGTAATTTGTTTTTGTCTCGCCTGCGAAGCAGAGCAGGACATAGGTGTTACTTTACCGGCGGCGACGGCGGCGTTAACTTTTTGGAAAAGTTTTATGAGCACCTCCATATCTCAAGAACTATAGGTCCTGGGTTGATGAAACTTGGTATGCATATGCCCCAGTAGTAGCTTAGCACAGTTGCATCCCCATCTTTTGGACCTTGACCTTGATTTTCCGGTTGAGTGACTTTGACAATTTTCAATACATATAATAGCAATGGAAAAGTTTTGCGAGCACCTCCATATCTCAAGAACTATAAGTCCTAGGTTGATGAAACTTGGTATGCATATGCCCCAGTAGTAGCTTAGCACAGTTGCATCCCCATCTTTTGACCCTGACCTTGATTTTTCGGTTGAGTGACTTTGACAATTTTCAATACATATAATAGCAATGGAAAAGTTTTTTTCGAGCACCTCCATATCTCAAGAACTATAAATCCTAGGTTGATGAAACTTGGTATGCATATGTCCCAGTAGTAGCTTAGCACAGTTACATCCTCATCTTTTGACCTTGACCTTGATTTTTCGGTTGAGTGACTTAGACAATTTTCAATACATATAATAGCAATGGAAAAGTTTTGCGAGCACCTCCATATCTCAAGAACTATAAATCCTAGGTTGATGAAACTTGGTATGCATATGTCCCAGTAGTAGCTTAGCACAGTTACATCCTCATCTTTTGACCTTGACCTTGATTTTCCGGTTGAGTGACTTTGATTATTTTTATTGCATATATTTGCAATGTTTAGGTTCTATAAACATCTTTTGATCTCAGAAACTGAAAATCCATGTAAATTCAAAATATAGTGGAAGTAAGAAAGAATAATTGTTTCTGATGGTGCCGGCAGGTGAGACATACTTTAGCGTTAACTCTTGTTAATACTTTTTATTAGACTCTTGTCTGAAGGATCATGTGAGCTATAATTATCACTTGTGTCCATAGTCGTAGTTCCTTGTCAGTGGTCATCATTCACTGGTCTTTAAAATTTTCACCTGAAACCACTGATAAGATTGCCTTAAAACTTTGGAATCTTCATGTAAATGATGTCCTATACATGTACCAAGTTTACAAAAATGATGTCTGCATTTGCTAAAATAGAACAGAGGCATCAGACTAGTTTTTGGCTTTAATCAAAAAGTATAAATAATAGAGAAATTTTATGCAATATTTATTCTTAATTATTAAAACAACTTCATAAATTTCTGTTGGATTGAAGTTGTCAGATGACCTCCTAAATAGGTTATTGTCCTTTGAAGGTGAAAATAACATTCTTCCTGTTTTGGCCTATAGATTGAAAACCATTGCAGGTAGAGAACTGGCTGCTGCTTGCTAAAACCTTCTGCTTAATTAGGGTTGAGGTTGTCAAAATACTTCTTGTAGAGATAAGTGCCCTTTAAGGTAGATGGGGTGTCTAAAAAGTTATCCAAAGAATTTTCTGAAATTTTGACCACCGTAAGTCCTAGACTGGTACTTTAATCTCGCCAATAAAATTCAAACTTCACCATGACAATTTTTGTAGAAATGACTTCCAAAAATGGATGATTTCAGTACTTTTTATATAGGATCAATAGGGAAAATTCAAATTTCTTTTGCGTAAAAAAATTCACTCCATAGATTTTTCTTAAAATTTGTGAAAATCTTTGTTTTGGATGGATTTTTAAATATATTAAATAAAAAATAAAGTTCACCATCAAAATTTTAGAAAAAAGTGAAAAATGTGTTTTTTCCCTATTATTTCTATACAAATTATCTCCACTCAAAAGGTACAGGAAAATATTGAAATTAGCAAAGAAGGTGTATTTAATTCAATTTTTGTTATAATTACCAATTTTGATTATTACCAAGCACAATAGAAACCAATTTGAATACCAAGCATTATAAATTCTAAAGTTTTGATAGATGTGCAAAAAAGATGCTCAGATGCTCAATGATAGACACCCTATCTACCTTAAAAGTAAAAACTATACATGTAGAATTGAAAATATTAACTGTTGCTTGCTTAAACCTCTTGCTCATTGTGCTCAACAAAAGTTTCTAAAGGTTGAAGTTGTCAATTGTGTTTGTTTTTGCCTTATAGCTGGAAAACTGTAAAAGAAAAGCTATTTCTTGCTGAAATGTTTGGCTAAATGTCCTTAAAAAAGGCTTCCATTGTGATAATCCCAGAAAATTCTAAATAATGATTTTTGGCCAGATTTCACGGAGTGAAAAATCCGGGTTATAAAATGCTGAATTTCAGGCAGGCGTCGTGTGGGTGGTGAAGAAATTTTTGGTTATAGTTTTCTCAGCAACTACTAATCACAGCCACTTGATATTTGGTATACAGCATCAGGGTTGGGTCCCATAACGTGGGATATGATTTCAGATATGTCACTCACCTACTTCCTGTTGAACGAAATCCGGTCATTTTTTACTTTGACAGATTTTCATTTAATCAGCTACAAGGAGCCTCTTAAATAATACAGGAGAAAAATAGAAAATTTCTGAACACAGTTATATTTTATGACCAGTGTAATTGTTTTCAGTGCTTGATTTAGAGTCACGTTTGAAGTGTTCTTGAGGATGTTTTTCGTTTTGTTTAGATTTAATCTAGCGCTGAAGCCAGACTCTAGAAGTCACTCTGACTGACTGTACCTGAATCAATGCTTTGTACTATGAAACTAAAAATAAGTTTTATAGGTTCTTACATAAGTTCTTGGAAAAGACCGGCTGATCTTTCACGAGTGATAGAATTTTTCAGTCTTTTTGCGAGTGGAGCGCAGCGGAACGAGTCAAAAGACCCCAAAAATTCTATCACGAGTGAAAGATCATTGCCGGTTTTCCAAGAACGCATGTAAGTACCTATTTCTTCCGTAAGAAATTAAATTTTATATTCTGAAACCTTAGAGGACTTCATTCCAAAAACCGAAAGTATAAAATAACAGTGCATTTCATTGGTCGACATCATCGATCAATATCAGTGCCGGCAGTTATTATTGGATAATTGACCAGTGTGAGATCGCTGCACGTGCTCGCATCTCAACCTGGTCATCTCACACTGAAAAGAGTCATTTACGGAAGAAAAATGGATCTTCCTGAGATATTTTACATAGTGATTACCGACACATCTAAGATGTGCATCTCACCTGATGATTTCATGGATTATATACGGCACATTGTTTTTTGTGGTGCTATTGCAGACATCAGTTGGTCTTGTTTATAGTCAGTTGAACTCAACTATTTTAAGGGTTATCATGGAGATTCTACACATCTTTTTTCTTGTAATTGGCTAAGGTTCTTGCTCTTTGACTTGTTAAATTGAACTTGTAGTAGTTTTCAGCTAACCTGACCCTTAGGGTCAGGTGAGTTATTGTCATCGTTAGGTGTCCGTCGTCTGTTAACTTTTCTTCAAAAATCTTCTTCTCTGAAACCACTAAAGGGATTGCTTTCAAACTTTGTAATTTGATCTTGAGAATGTCCTCTACCAAGTTTGTGAAATTTGTGCATGCCGACCAACAAACATTATGCCGCTGTTGCTAAAAATAGACGAGGGGGGTCAGACTACTGTTTTTGGCTTGTAAATCAAAAAGTATAAGAGATAGATGAAATCTGATGCCACCCTACTGCTTCAGAATCAAAAGTTCTACAAAAGTCTCCATTTGGTCAGAGTTGTAAAGGTGAAAAATAGCGTGTTTTTTTATGTTTTGGGTTAATAGAATGAAAACTAATGCAGCCCCTTAAAGGTGAAAAATAGTGTTTTTGGCCAATAAAATGAAAACGATCGTAGATAGAGAAAAGCTGTTGCTTGCTTAAATGTTCAGCCCATTAAGCTCAACAAAAGCATTCATAGAGTAGAAGTTGTCAGATGACAGGGATTACAGCCCCTTAATTGACATGTTTTCATGTTTTTGGACTATAGCAGATAGAGAGAAGCTGTTGCTTGCTTAAATGTTCAGTTCATTAAGCTCTCAACAAAAGTCTCCATATAGATAAGGGGTTCAGACTGCCCTAAAAATAACATGTTTCACGTTTTTGGCCTACAGAATGAAAACTATTGCTGAAAGAGAAAAGGCTGTTGCTTGCTTAAATGTTCAGCTCATTTAGCTCTACAAAGTTCTTCATAGGGTTGACATCAAGACCAGGTGAGTGATTCAGGCTCCTGGGAGCCTCTTGTTTACTTTTATTTTGATTTTGTGCATTTTGTTGGTTGGGCTGACAAGACAAATTACACAAACCACATTTTATATGTAATTGTCCTATGCAAGGAATCTTTTTCAAAACCAAAATTTATATGAGTTTAAATATTACTTGCTTTATGTTTTAGCAAATGCAAAAGGCTTTCTCTCTTTAATAATTCTGAGACTGGTTTTGAATCATTAGCATTACTTCTATCAGGGGACAGGATGAAGTAGCAGCCTATGGTCCATATTGAAGGCTTTGGTCCATGGCAGATTTTAAACTGCTGTTGTATAATGGATGAATTGTTATGATCACTTATTTCAAATGGAAAACAGCCAGCAGTTCTACCTCAAACAGGTTTCAATGGGTGTAGGTTTCATCAATTCCCATATATGATAGGCTTTGTAAAGATACGACTTGATAACTAATTATAGATGGACAAATTCTTTACTCACTCTAAATTTCATGTAAAAGAGTTGTCACTTGGTTACAATTAAAAAATGAAGCAATTTTGGTCTTCATTTTAGTTAAGTAAAAAAATCTAACTTTCAGCAATTTTGATAAAATATCAAATAAGGGCTTCCCCAGGAAATATGCACAGGGGTGTTGGAACTTGCCTCCCAATTTAGGGAACCACCACCAGAATTTCTATTATATTTTAAACATCTCTGAGGCTTTTGGAAGAACAAGTAACCCACCACCAAGGAAACTAGATACCAGGGAGATGATAGCCATCTCCAAGGGCCCCGCTGGTTGTTATAGATGGACAGATTACTTGATTACTAAGTACTATACTGCAGGTGAAATTTTGAGGGAATAGTTTTAAGAGTGACCCGTATGTATTGTTTATTTTTTATAATTAAGAGAATGCATGCATGAAGATAATCAAATAATCTTACTTATAACCATAAAAAGCCATCTGAGCGATATCTATATTTCAAGATCAGTAAAAACTTGAAAATGGTCACTGTAATGAGCTGCTACTAACATGATCTGGGAACATGTAATGTTAGAGTTGATCCATACATGATAAAATAAATTCCTGTGTTTATGTGTCCTAAAGTAGGCAAATGCCTTGTACCACTTCCACCTCAGTGAGCCCTTAATGAAGAATGTGCAAAATGTGGAATGTTTTTATGTGTTGCCCAGGACCCACCTCGTGGAGGAAACCTATATATGGGTAAGCATGAAAAAATTTGTGCAAGGTCATATATAGGCTGGTCGTGTATTGGGCCCCATTATAGTGATGATAGATGACGTGAAAATGATGATAAATGCGTTAAGATATGTATGAAGATATGGGTCTATAAAAAAAGCATGCTGAAGCTACACATAAGCACAGTGTATTTGTAAATGTATAAGTCTTTATATAAAAAAACATGCAGAAATATAGTCAAGACATACTTACTTTTGAGAGAGTCAGCCATAAGTTAGTGAAAAAATCAACGGACTGGAACAAAACTCGAACTTGACTTGTAACTTATCATATTAGACACACATTCAAACCTTCAGCCTAATATGTTGTAGCGTTTAGAAAAAAAGTCCGGAAAACTGTATTTTGAATAAAATTTCTAAAGGCCAAGGGCCATAACTTTGTGAAAAATCAACGGACTGGAACAAAACTTAAACTTGACTTGTAACACATCATAATAACCACACATACAAACTTTCAGCCAAATATGTTGAAGCATATAGAAAACAAGAGGCTCCCAGGAGCCTGAATCGCTCACCTGAGCTACACAGATACACATATTTTGTGGATATTATTGTCCTTATTCATATGCAATTTAAATTTTTGAAATATCTTGTATAGTTTTCAAGCTATAGGGCTAAATGAGTGCAAAATTTTGAAAAAAATAATTCAAAAAGGGCAATAACTCCCACATCAGCGGTTAGATCTTTTTCAAAATTTCAGGACAGGTAGATCTTTATTTGCTGATCACTTTTGATTCTTGCACAATCTTGATATCTGTAACCATTTTTAAGTTATTAGCAAAAAACTACAAGTTACCCCTATATTCTATTTTTAACCATGGCGGCCATGTTTTTTGACGAATCTAAAATCCGAACGATAAAATTGTAGCATATATGCTATTATACTAGTGTGCCAAGTTTAAATGCAGTTGGTCTTATGGTGTCGGACAAGTTAATCTTTGAAATTCAGGGGAAAAGTAATGAAAAATGGTAAATTTTGACGTTTTAAGGGCAATAACTCCTAAAAGGAATGGTCCTACAGCTTTGACCTATTACATGAAATATAGATCTTGTTGTGCTTAATCATAGGCAATTTGAATTTTTGAAATATCTTGTATAGTTTTTAAGATATAGGGCTAAATAAGTGCAAATTTTTTTAAAAATCCAGAAAAAGGGCCATAACTTCTACATCCGTTGTTGGATCTTTTTGAAAATTTCTGGGCAGGTAGATCTTAAGGTGTTGATCACTTTTATCCTATGCCAGAATTTTGATATTTGTTACCGTTTTTGAGTTATTTGCAAAAAACTGTAATTTGACCCCTTTGTTCTATTTTTAGCCATGGCGGCCATGTTTTTTTACAAATAAAAAATCCGAACAAAAGTTTTGTACACATAACTTGACTTGTAACTTATCATAAAAGACACACATACAAACTTTCAGCCAAATATGTTGAAGCGTTTAGAAAAAAAGTCCGGAAAACTGAATTTGTTACGGACGGACAGACTGATTACTATAGGGCGTCTGCAACATAGTTGCGCGGCCCTAATAAATATTGAAGAGAGTTCTGACCCCCTTGGACAATTTTTCCTGGAAAAGCCCTAATCAAAACATTCCAAAACAGCAATAAACACACACAGATTTTTTTCCTAAAACACCGCTGTGATCAAATTGTACCAAAAAACAACAAGACATAAATGAGTAGAGTCAATTTTTATTTATTATACTGTCATGTTTAATATTCAAAATTAGTGGAAAATCTCATGCAAAAAAAAATCATTTAAACAAGATATACAATATAAACTTGTCAATTCAAAAATACATGATGAAACGATAAAATAAGTACAATCACACACAAGTGAGTCACATATATCATGTGACCTCCACAATATATTGAGCGCCTTCAAGGCTTGAGACTTCATTTGGTTTTCACAGGTTTTAATCAATACAAAAAATGATATCTTGCATTAAATGTTCCGAAGATTAAGGAAACACTTTTTACAAACAAACAAATATGGATTTTCTTATTTATAAATGAGACAACAATCCTTTAGCTTTTTCAGTCAAAAGTTTGTTACAATTATGAAAATTAACAAAACAAATACAAACAAACAAAGTTTAAAATTTATAAAATGAAATGAAGTGAAATGATTTTTGTTAATCATTTTATGTAAATTTATGATGCACTTTTTGTTGACCATCTAAGATTTAGATGGTGATATGTTTCAATGAGTATGGCTAAAGAGCAATATAATTTCAATTATGTATTCCTTCATGTAAAGTTTCATTAAATTTTATCCAGTAGCTAAGAAACAGTTGTTATTGTTAACAGACATAGTAGCGAGCGGAGAGCTCTACAGTATTTGTTCCCGCGAGAAATTTGCCTAATGCTGATCAATTAACCTTCAATCGCCCCAAGCATCTCGTCCCAAATTGAACATTCTAGAAAATGAACCAAAACAAAAATAACTACGATGATTTCAAATCTTATTTGACTGCATCGATTCGAAATAAAATCTTTTTTATTCGTTCATTAAACAATGTTAACAATGGCACTAAACATGTTAACATTACATTTATTTTACAGAATTATGCTGTGCTCGCATTTAGGTAATTCCTATTTCATATTAATTCCTATACCCAAATCCACAATTAAAATTTGCGGGGGGGAATAAAAATTAAATATTTTTGTCTTATATAAATCAACTACTAGCAAATAAAAAAAAATTGCAAGAAACATAAAATACTTCTAAAAGAAGTAACATAAAGTTGAAATATAAAATAATTTTTCTCTAACACTATTCAAATTAAAAAAAAACTATCAATTGCATTAAAAAATAAAGTTAAATGTATTGCACATAAAATGAAATGATGATGTAAAGTTAAACACAGAGAATATACATTGTACATGTATTGACAAAATTCATAATAATTAAACAAAAAAAATAATTAACAGGGTAAATATTTGGACTACCTAAAATAATCAAGCTAACCAAAAACCAAAGAGGATGACAAAACAAATCAAAATATTTTATAAGATATTAAACATCATTTTCTTTAATAAAACAATCATGTTAGATTCTAACAAAAAATATTTGTGACTAGTTCATGCACATATACTATATTAAATTTTATATCATATAATGTATTACTCTTGTATACCCCAATTCATTTTCTTTAATAAAAAATACAGATTGATATTTTTACTATTTCATCTTGAATCTGGTAAAATGACTAAACCCCAAAAGAAATATTACTTGAATGATTGGCAGAGCAGGTGTGGTTAGATATGACACCGTGCAGTAGAAGAGTAATACCAAGTGTGTAGAAGTGTGCATTAGGCATTGCTTGGTTCACAGATTTAACAATTCAATAAAGTAAGACATTTGTTGACTGGTCACTCAGAAAATGTTTATTTGTTTTCCCTCAGTACTAATCATTTGGTTGGTGCCCTGAGAAAAAAAATACCTTGTAGTAACATATGTACTGTTCTCCATTAGACCAATTAACAAATGTATACTGTACATTTTATAAATATTCTATAATGATCCTGTTTTGTTCACTGAAGCCTTGCCATCATTACAACCTTGTAATAAAAATGATGTTGACTGTTAATGAGAAAATGGGAAGTATAATGTTTTCTATAAAGGAAGACATATATCACCAGGAGCTCTTTTCACAAAAAGTTGTAAGAGTAATTTTTTTCAAGTGTGGAATTTAGCCATTTGAAGTCCTTAAAAATCTGTAAAAGTTGAAAATGGCTAGATTTCGTTAAAAAACAGGAAGTGGGTGAATGACAGACCTGAAATTGAATCCCACATTATGAGACCTGATGCTGTATACAAAATATCAAGTGGCTGTGATAAGTAGTCGCTGAGAAACTTGTGATAACTTTCAAACTTATTATTTGTTTTTTTGTTAAAGTTTGTATTTTGTCTTCAGAAAGAAGGTGAATTACAGGCAAACAATTGCCGAACAATATGAAGTACTATACAATGAAGCTTCATGCCAAATATCAAGAGTCATTTAATGTCCTGGACATTTTTTTTTAGCACAGCAGAGCACAATACAATAAACAGTGCTAAAGTGACCCCTATATGTCATAACATGTTAAAGGCAACATTAAGCACATTAACACACACAAAAACTTAAAACACAGAAACTTAAAAAAAAAATATTGGCATAATAATCTAAAAAATGTTTTTAAACAATCACATCCAACAACTTTATAATACATTTGTCTAATGCTAATCTAACTAGTTAAAACATGGTATCGTTATACACTAACAAATTATTATGCATCTAATGCTTAGTACTATATATATTACACATGTGATGGTAAAAAATTACATTCTATACAAATAAAACAGAAAAATTGAAAGCCCATAACATCTCAAATGAGATCAAACACATCATTGTGTTAAAAAAAATCTATAATATATTTACATATGAAGCTGTTTCAGAATTAAATGTTTGGGGAGGTTGGGAGACCCAACAATCCATAAAATTTAATTTGTTTTTATTGCCTTTCACAACAATCATCTCTGAAACTCACCATCCATTACTTGTTCATAGAATTTCTTTCAGGCCCCCAACACATATATACACATTTATAATTCTGAAACAGCCCTTACGATAATCTCTAGAAAAAAATCAATTGCCTATATCCAAAAATGTGAATGTCTAGAGGTTCAAAGGCCTCACTCTTAATTCTGACTATACAAGTCTTATTAAACATCACCGCTCTAATAATTTGACAAAAATGGTGGTCCAACCTCTTAATAACATTTACTTTTTCCCAATGAAAAAAAAAGTTTTGAGCAAGGAATAAAAGGTGGGACTTGCAACAAAATCTCTTAACAATAGAGACATACAAACATCTTAAAAATCTTAATAATATGACAATGCATGTTTCTGTGAATTCAAATCTTTATTTAAAAGGCAAAAGCTCTTTTATATTGTTAGTATGGCTATAACTATGTAAATTATTCTGAAACTTAATTATATTGTACATATACTGCAATGAAAGAAGGATCCAAAACATTAGTCAATTTAGTGTTTGCTCTTTTACTGTTGAAGGATTTTGGTCAACCTTGAAATAAACTACAAGTGTGGCATTACTTATTTTAAGTTAGGTTAAACAAGTGTTTACCTCTATCAAACATGAGGAAGCCTAATCTTGCATTTGCTATATTGTCATTACAAATCAGATTTAAGCAACTAAAATGTTAAGTTTACATCTTCATACATATGATCAATGCAATTTTATTGTTTTTAACTGAGTATGTTAGATTTAGCTGCATATCTCAAACATTCCTGAAAATTACAAAACCTTTAATACAGAGTTAAGGCTCCTGCCAAATCAATGTTCTGTTGAACTTTCACTAGAAGATCTGTAACGTCCAAAACCTCTCACTGAATACTACAAAATATTTCAATAAAGTGAACTAGATTTTTGGCATACTAATCACAAATCGCCCTCAATATCCCTTTTTTCCTTTTAATTACAACCACTTTTTTGGGGGAAATTATTGCAATGCTTATTTGTATATGGACTTTTACAATTAATGGTAAGGCCAAACAAAAAAGTATGTGTGTTTACTGTCACATGCTGAAAAAAATTAGGGTCGGTAGGTAGGAAATTATTTTTTTTTATAATTTTTTTTACCTTGAGTCTAAGGGGGCAGCTTTGTGACTTTAACAGTGCTTAATGGAAAATGCTCAAAAAAACTTTAGGGTAGGGGGTAAAAATTAGGTAGGGTCGGGTGACAGTAAACTCACCTACTTTTTTTTTTGGCCTAAACAGTTTTAGTGTTTCACAAAGACTATTTAGGTTTTTAATTCACAACTGTGTCATAATTAAATATGCTATAGCTGCACAAAGCTTCATCAAAATACATATAAGTTCAACAGCTGCAATTCATTTCTTAATCAACTAAAAGTAATTTAATGAAGTACATGTAGTTAAATGAGTTGCATGTATGTATTGACTACTGTTATATTGACTGAGTTATATTGCTGACAATCAATCAATCAATCAATCAACTTACAGCTGGTGGAGGTGAATCTAGCGGAGGTCCTCCAGTCAGACTCATTGATGCTCCACTATTACTGAAACAGACAAAAATATTGTATGACAAAACAAAGTAAAAGGCTTTTTTTAAAAAAGAATCATTCCAACTTGCAAAGTTGCAAAAATTACTATTTATCAGAGTTCGCGAAATGCGTCGGACCTGACTGGTAAAATTTAGGCAGGTCCAGCATTTTTAACATACTAGACCCATGTCCGGTAGATTTTAGAAATTTTTTACAAGTTGTAGAAGACAGGACCAGTAAACAAAAATTAGGTCCAATCAAAGATTCAATTTTTCCAAAAAATTTAAGTTTCGCACACTCTGATTTATTCTCACATTAAGAGAAATCATTCTCATATTAAGAGAGAAAAAAATAAACAAAAGGCTGTACTATGAATAAATAAAAAGCTTCGCCGAGCGCAGCATGATACGACCGCAACATGTTGAACCCTGTACATTTTAGGCCCAATATGGATAGTCTATTGCTCTGGACACATGCAGCCCATGGTGGACTGACAAAGGTTTTTGACACATGCTGCTCTGGTGGACTTTCGACCCAGGGGGTAAAAATATAAATTTTCAATTTTGTATTCTACTCTTGCAAAAAAATTGTCAAAATCGGACAAGAATTAAAAAAAAAATCAATTTCAGCCCCTTTTGGCCCCTTATTATGTAACAGGTGAAAAAGGAGTGGGGTTGCAAAAATAAATTCTCAAATTTGGATTCACTACTTGACAAAAATAAACTTGCAAAAAAGAATTTCAAAAACAAACCAGAAACAAAAAAGTTTTGATAACGGCCCCTTTTGGCCCCTAATTACAAAACAAGTGAAAAAGGGGATGGTCACAAAAATAAATTCTCAAATTTGGATTCACTACCTGACAAGAATAAACTTGCAAAAAATTTTTTTTAAATCGGACACAAATAAAAAAGTTTCGATTTTGGCCCCATTTGGCCCCTAATTACGAAATAGGGGAAAAAGGGGGGGGGTCGCAAAAACTAATTCTTAATTGTGTAAATGAGCTGAACATTTAAGCAAGCAACAGCTTCTCTCTACCTGCAATAGTTTTCATTTCATAGGCCAAAAACATGAAAAAACATTATTTTAGGGGCTGTAGCCCCTTTAAGGGGTCATCTGACAACTTCGACCGTATGGAGTTTTTTGTAGAGCTAAATGAGCTGAACAATTAAGCAAGCAACAGCTTTTTGCTATCTGCAATAATTTTCATACTATAGGGCAAAAACATGAAAAAATGCTATTTTTCACCTTTAAGGGGCCGTAACCCCTATAAGGGGTCTTCTGACAACTTCGACCAAATGGAGACTTTTGTAGAACTTTTGATCCTGAAGCAGTAGGGTGGCATCAGATTTCATCTATCCCTTATACTTTTTGAATTACAAGCCAAAAACAGTAGTTTGACCCCCCTGGTCTATTTTTAGCCACAGCGGCCATGTTTTTTGACGAATCAGAAATTGAAACATTACTATAGTGCAGGACACCCTAATGATCAATCATACCAAGTTTCATTGAATTCTGTTCTGTAGTTTCAGAGGAGAAGATTTTGAAAAAGTTATTGTAAGAACAAACAAAAAAGTTACAATTTTGGCCCCTTTTGGCCCTTAATTTTCAAACGAAAAAAGGGGGGACTCCCAAAATCAATCCCATTCATCCTTTAATGGTAAGAAATATCATTGTCAAATTTCATTGCATTTGGATAACTAGAACTAAAGTTATCGTGTATACACTAAAGTTAACAGACGACGACAACGACAACGACAACAACAACGACAACGACAACGATGACGACAGCATCATACCATTATACGTCCGCAAATTTTTTGCCGTCGTATAAAAATGACGAGAGGGTAAAATGATCAGAATATGTTATGAATCTGCCATACTTCAGAGGCTGTTTTAAATGGGAATTTTGCAGGAAGTATTTTGATATAAAGCATAGCATGTGTGGATGCAGCAAATGCAGGAAGGCTTTTATAGAATTACCTGCCATAAATCACAGACTTTTAAATTACAACATGTAAAAGAATGGGTCAGTGGGTAGAAAATTCAGAAATATTATAAAAATGTCTTATCTAACATGTATTTATTCCAATATTTGATAAATATAGTAAAATACAATGCAAGTAAATAGAACTGTTATCTTTTATCCAAAATTCATACAAATGAAAATAAGAAAATGTGCCCAGCCTTTATTTTTATCATACATAGCTAGGTTATCTATCAATAACAAAGCTCACATCTTTACGCATTATTGTCACTAAGCGGGAATTGACTTATATGCAGAAAAAGAAGGTCACAGCCAGCACCTGAACCATGTATCTTGCTAAGCATCCTACCATACCACTTTGGTTGATGTGGTACTTGCCCTGCAGTTAGCAGGAAAAGACTTTAACCATTCTTCAGAAACGGTCATCCATGCAAAAAATATAGAATCATCATGAATATTATGAAATCTGTCTTGCTACTCTGATATGTGATTGTAACTCTTTAATTATTGTTCTTTTCTCTTTAAATGTTATATGTATATTCATGCTGCCCCTTGTTGGGCCCTTGATTGGAAAATAAAATATGTTCTATGTTCTATGTTCTATGTTCTATAGGTCACAGGCTCACAGCCAGCATCCGAAGCATGCATTTTGTAAGCATCACTAGGTGCATCTACCATAATGGTTGATGTGGCACTTGTCAGTAGGCAAGAATGGACTTTAACCATTCTTCTGTAAGTGGTCATTCATGCAGAAAATGAAGGTCACAGCCAGCATCCAAAGCATGCATTATGCTTAGCATCACTAAGTGCACCCACCATACCAATATGATTGATGTGGCACTTGTCAGAAAGTGGGAATTAGGGAATTTGTGATGGATGTACAAATAGATGGACAGACCTGAACACTATTTGCCCCTCTACCTTCTTCAGTGGGGCATAAAAACAATAAGTGCAATTTTTTTTTCTATTACCCTTAAAACTTGAAAAAAATATTTCTAAATTTTCCACTTTTAAGCTAGCTATAGGTGTGTGAATAGCATATTACTTGGTAGGGCCCATGATAGAACTTGAACCTAATCCATACAGTGATCCGTAGTCTGGAGGTGGGCGTGGCACAAAGGGGTCTGTATCATCCACAGGACGGTAGCCACTTTTCCTGTTGAAAAAACACCATGTAATAATCATTTCAAATGTAAAAAGCTTAAACAAAGAAATGATCTTAACCAATGCAAAATTATTCTTATAAAATTATGATTTTTTTCTGTCATTCAAGAAAACATAATAAACTAGAAAAACTGTGAACCGCAGCTCACAAATAAATACCCCCCACCCCCCTAAAAAATTAATCAGGTAAAATTTAGAATAAGAGATGCACATCTACATTATGTCACAAAGATTGTGTGTAGGTTTCATGAAAATCCATCAAGGGGTTTAGGAAGGAGGAGTTGCAGATAAGAGATGGGCACCCCGATGTAGTCGAATGGCTGAGTCAGTGTATTGCTATGGGAAACCCAAAAATCATTCTGATCAAACTTTCAAATAGTAGGTGCACATCTATATCATGTTACAAAGATTGTGTAAAAGTTTCATGACAATCCATCGAGGGGTTTAGGATGAGTTGTGGATAAGAGATGGGTACCCCCATGTAGTCGAATGGCTAAGTCCATGTTTTGCTATGGGAAACCCCAATAATCATTCTGATCAAATTTTAAAATAGTAGATGCACATCTACATTTTGTCACACCAATTGTGTGTAAGTTTCATGAAAATCCATCAAAGGGTTTAGGAGGAGTTGCGGATAAGAGATGGGTACCCCCATGTGGCCAATGGCTAAGTCCATGTTTTGGTATAGGAAACCCCAATAATCATTCTGATCAAATTTTAAAATAGTAGGTGCACATCTACATTATGTCACAAAGATTGTGTGTAAGTTTCATGAAAATCCATTAAGGGGTTTAGGAGGAGTTGCGGATAAGTAATGGGTACCCCTATGTAGTCGAATGGCTAAGTCCATATTTTGCTATGGGAAACCCCAAAAACCATTCTGATCAAATTTTAAAATAGAAGATGCACATCTACATTTTGTCACAACAATTGTGTGTAAGTTTCATGAAAATCCATCAAAGGGTTTAGGAGAAGTTGCGGATAAGAGATGGGTACCCCAATGTGGCCAATGGCTAAGTCCATGTTTTGGTATAGGAAACCCCAATAATCATTCTGATCAAATTTTAAAATAGTAGGTGCACATCTACATTATGTCACAAAGATTGTGTGTAAGTTTCATGAAAATCCATCAAGGGGTTTAGGAGGAGTTGCGGATAAGAAATGGGTATCCCATGTAGTCGAATGGCTAAGTCCATGTTTTGCTATGGGAAACCCCAAAAACCATTCTGATCAAATTTTAAAATAGTAAGTGCACATCTACATTATGTCACAACAATTGTGTGTAAGTTTCATGAAAATCCATCAAGGGGTTTATGAGGAGTTGTGGATAAGAGATGGGTACCCCCATGTAGGCGAATGGCTAAGTCCATGTTTTGCTATGGGAAACTCCAAAAATCATTCTGATCAAATTTTAAAATAGTAGGTGCACATCTACATTATGTCATAAAGATTGTGTGTAAGTTTCATGAAAATCCACCAAGGGGTCATAAAGATTGTGTGTAAGTTTCATGAAAATCCACCAAGGGGTTTAGGAGGAGTTGTGGATAAGAGATCGGTACCCTGAAGTGTAACGGAAGGACGGACAGACGGAAGGACGGACGGACGGACGGACACCCCTATCACTATATACCCCCCACTTTTGAAGTGGGGGGTATAATCAAAGAACATTAGGTAGCATGCTCACATACCCAACACATTCCTTGGGGAGTTAGTATAGTATTGAGCTACAGCAGGCATTGTAAAAGTGAACATGCAAATATTTGCATATCAAAACGAAAGTTCTCTCAAATCGATAAAAGCATTTGGATTCATATATGAAATACAGATTTCATTTAAAATTTAAAGGGCCATAACTCCTACAAAATTTTGCCAATCATAAACTCATGGTTAAATGCAAAAAAAAAACCTATGAGGTACTTCTTGCATATTAAGTTTATTCAAATTCAGTTCAGTAGTTCAATAAAGGCTGTGTCCACAAACTGTGATCACAGAACAGACTGACAAACAGACCAGTTAAAAAAGTAAATAACTATACTCTGCTTAATATTTTACCTTTTGCCACTAACATGCCACATTTTGGGCAATAAACACTGTAGCCATGACAACATCAACGACAATACCAGAAATGACCCAAATAATATGCATATGTTAAATCTGAAACAAAATACATACAAAATATGATACAATGAGAATAATTATAAATTCAAAAGTAGTGTATAGGTTTCCAAAACTTTGAAAAACTTTTAAAAAATGGTGAATGTATTATATGCCTAAAAAATTAAAAGTTTTTATTAAAGTCATTCATCATGTACATTTTTCGGTAAATTACAGAGGAGCTACATGTATAGATCTACTAAAAGAATCTTTGTCATAGCTTAAATTTGTACTCATGATCTTTATGCTATTTATTCTGTGTCTGAAAGGGTGTCTTTGGGGAAGTCAATTGCAAGACATCAAGCAGCAACAAGTGAATGCTGCTGGCTGTATTCAATTGTGGATTTTTAAATGGTCACTGCTTTGTGGATTTTTTTGTTCTGTGCACTTATTCCATATTAATTTTTAAAGATCACAAGATGTCTTAAAAAAAACCTGGTGAATCAAATGCTCTAATACTGTGGACTCATTTGTATATATAGGTATCAATTTTCATTCTTTCTCCAATAAAGACATTTCCTTTTATTTTCCAATGTGTTGTTAGCATTCCTATTAATGTGGCTGGCAGCAGTCCAAGGTAACCATGGGAATTGGTATCCCTCAAATAATAATAATGAAACTGCATTATACACTTACAGAACAGTGTTACAAACAGCATCTTTCATCTTGACATAATTGTTATGAGTTCTCTGACACTGGAATACATTGTTTAGGGCTGTCAAATTACCATAGCCATAGTATAACTGTTTTCTAACTACTATCAGAGGTCCAGAAATCTGGAAAAATAGAGTCATCAAGTTATTTAATGAACCACAAAACCTGTTAAATAATTTTTAGGGAAACTAAAGCTCAGCATCTGATTTGCAGAAATTCAATTGAGCTATATATCTTCTTCACAAGTCTGTTTTGATAGATTATAATGTTGCTTTGCTTTTTAACTTCACAAAGTATGATTCACTTTGTTGATTCTTTTGTTCTAACTTAAAATCCAATAGTACATGCATTTAAAAACTTTACAATGATTTATTTTGAATCTTAATCAGAGAGTTTGACCAAATCACTATATGCACCTGTACTTTTATAATGGGAAAATAAAAACTACAAAAATTGTCAATTTAGATATTCAAGGGGAAATAGCTTCTTTTTAGCTCACTTGATACTATGGTTGATTACAGTTTTAAATCATAAATTTTGAAAAGCAAAACTATTCAAATACATGTACTAGTATACCAACCTGTGGTAATATGTGCAAATGTTTGCTGACATTCCATATCTTTGTCAAGGTATCATTGGCTATAGTTATAGCACTGAGAGCATCATTTATTTCCTATAAACAGAAATGACTATATCTTAATCAGTCACAGATGAACAAATGCCAACACAGATAAAACAAAGCGATTTCACTGACTCTCACCATTTGCTTAAAAGTTCTTGATTAACAATGGTAGACCTTCAATAGGGATGGAAAATAATAGTCATGTTTATGGGGAGAGCTATAGCATGGATATATAAGTTAAAACTAAGACATGATGGAACCTGCTTTCTATTATGATGTTTATTTGAAGTCATTGGCTTTTGGAAATGGTCAAGTTGTTCATGTATTGTTTTCTTTAGTTTTAGCTAACATATCGATTTAGGGACTTTTTCATTATATCTATACCATGTTCTCATTATATCGTGGGTTCCATTGTATCATGGTAATTACGTTCATTTCAACCAAATATTCAACTGTGACCTCACCGTTTCTACGTAGCTATGTACCACGATATTACGAGCTACCAGTATACTTAGTGTAATTCAAGTCCACCAAATGTTGCATAAACAATATTTCAAATTTCTACTATTTCATATAAATGATAGCTCAAATGTTCAAAATGAATCATTATTGTAAGTTGCTTAATATACAGTACGCCCAGGGACTTATGACTACCATAGTCCCAATCCGACAAGGTGTCCGGCGAATCCGACAATTTTGACACCTGTGGTTTTATTACCTAATGTCCTGGTCAGCCAGCCTGACCAGCGGTCATAAATATGTACCTGATTAATTTAATTAATGTTACCTGTCAACACTTAAGTGATTTAGATTGAGTTATAAGTAAAATTGAAAAGGTTATTAAAATTTATGTCTGTTCATTTCCAAATTGAAGTAAAATTATTATCTAAGATATTTTTGCTGGAAGACCCGTAAAAGCGGTCAAGCAACGATGTTCCAATCTATTATGCCTTGTTGGAAGTGTCTATGAAGAAAGATTTTAGAGGTTATGCTACAGCTTTACACTACTTGAAAATATAATACAATTTACTTTTAACCTTATTCATTTTTTTTTCAAGACCCGTAAAGCGGTCATGCAACGATGTTGAAAACTTTATCCTCATAGCCGTCAATCACGTATCGGCGATGTATACTCTTTTGTATAAGTTAAATACTTCATTTCTTTTTACAACTGTCACTAGAAGGAAAAAGAACTTAGTAAAAAAGTCCCAGACGTAATTATTCATTCTCCCACATTGCTTTCTTGCAGCCACGGCCGCCGGTTTGACAAGCTACTGTCAGCAAGATTACGCGGCCCTGTACCATGCATGGCGGATTCCTGTAGTTGATATTAAACTCATTTACTTTTTGGCTAACTTAATAAATCTTATTATCTTTGTTAATAAATACGATCGAAGTAAGAAATTATCATTTTACGTGAAAATAGTCTTTTTTCAAATACCAAAAAGTCCTTCTTTCACCAATCGTCAAAGTTCAGAATTAATATTGTACTATTTATATTATATACTACAATTTTGCCAACCAATATTTATAAAAGTGTAATTATTTCAGCTTTTATCCAGAAACAATAGATCCCTGGTTTGTAATTATTTTTGTTTGGTGGTAAATTTGAAAGAATGCAAATAGTTCTTATAGACCCGAAATTTGCATGTATGCAGAATTGTTTTCGATAGCTCGGTCCTGGGTTTAGCTTCCCTGTTATCTACGTTTTGGGGGTTGAGTTCTTTTTCTTTTAATATTAATTATTTGTTTTGTTTCTGACTTTCCAATGTTTTTATTCGAATGCTGCTGATGAGAGGTTACATTTCCACGTTACCAAATTTACCGTTTTTAATATGGCTTTGGTATTTAATAACAGTCCCCGTCCCCATTTCAAAATTATATACGTCGCTGCAGACCTATATATAGGTATAGTCACGACGTTAAACTCCCCAGTCAGTCAGTCAAAATTATTTTTATTTCCGAAACATCTGTAAACATTATTTTGTATCATTTATTCCCGTAAGCAGTAAAATTATATGCCGATTGCCTATAAATAAATATTTGGCAAAGATTAATTTATGGTCTTTTAATCTTGTTTAAGCTGGCTACTTCCGTTATTCTTATATTGATTACACTTTGATTATTCTTTCGTTTTTAATACTATCAATTATAAATTTTTATAATTTGCAATTTATATATTTAACTATCAACCTAATTAACTAATCCCCAAAACCTGACTTGGGATGAGGTAATTAATCGACGCACCGGAAACGTTTTATAATCTTTTAAAATTTAATTTGTATACGACTTGACGCGTGGCCGGCACTTGCGACACAGTTTAAATTATTAAAAGCAATTAGGTTATGACAAGGAATTACATCTATGTAATTCCTTGGTTATGATAATTAACAAATCAACATCTGCCTAATTTAATATACACACACCAAGAACATTTTGTAATCTTTTATTCGGAAAACTGATTTCTAATTCTTAAATTCATAACTGAAAGACGGCAGTCAAAGGCTTGCGACAAAGTTAACTACTGTGGATTTTTCATTCATTTAAAAACGACGATGATTAGGACTGAAATGAGATGAACAGAAACGATTGTTAAAATTAATATTTCGAAATACATGTAGTAATAAACAGTTAATATCTTATAAACTTTTTTGAACGAAATAAATATTTTCAAAACGGTTCAAGTCCACCGGTCAGGACTTGCGCCAAAGTTAACGTTAGCGGCTGATCAGACTTTTAAGAATTACGTATATTTGTGAGAAAGTTCAAACTGAATATTTTTAGTAAATGAATTCGGTTTTTGTAACATATCATCATTTAAAATTTATTAAAACTGATTTCTAATTCTTAAATGCATAAGTGAAAGGCGGCAGTCGAAGGCTTGCGACAAAGTTAACTACTGCGGATTTTGCATTCATTTAAAAACGACGATGATTAGGACTGAAATGAGATGAACAGAAACGATTGTTAAAATTAATATTTCGAAATAGTATTAAACAGTTAATATCTTATTAACTTTTTTGAAAGAAATAAATATTTTCAAACGTCAAAGTCCACCGGTCGGGACTTGCGCCAAAGTTAACGTTAGCGGCTGATCAGTCTTTTAAGAATTACGTATATTTGTGAGAAAGTTCAACTGAATATTTTTAGTAAATGAATTCGGTTTTTGTAACATATTATCATCTAAAATTTATAAAAACTGATTTCTAATTCTTAAATGCATAAGTGAAAAGGCGGCAGTCGAAGGCTTGCGACAAAGTTAACTACTGCAGAATTTGCATTCATTTAAAAACGACGATGATTTGGACTGAAATGAGATGAACAGAAACGATTGTTGAAATTAATTTCGAAATAGTATTAAACAGTTAATATCTTATTAACTTTTTTGAAAGAAATAAATATTTTCAAACATCAAAGTCCAGCGGTCGGGATTTGCGCCAAAGTTAACGTTAGCGGCTGATCAGTCTTTTAAGAATTACGTATATTCTTGAGAAATTGAATATTTTTTTGTAAATAAATAAGGTTTTTGTAACAAATTATCATTTAAAATTTATAAAATCAAATTACGGCAAAATGTTCCATCACAAATTAAAACAAATTTGTAGTGTTCTAAAAATAGACTTGTAACTGAGCAGGTATTATTGATTTATGCAAATTGATGTTGGCCCCGTACTAAGAATAGCAAATATATACAAATTGACGAACTTTTGCTTTCCTTGAATTTGCATCTTTTAAGAAGTCTCTTGCATTGTACAGCATAAAGAAGAAAAAGAGTGATCTAGTTTATGATTTGTTTGAGTAGACGTATGCATAATTACATTGTTCTATGTACGCAATTGAATCTAAAACTTCTTGCGTATTTTTGACCGGGAATTTAAAATAAGTTTGTTTAGAGATCCGGGAAAGAGACTGGCCTGAAATAAAAAGATCCAAGAAGAAAACTGCTATTAATTAATTTTTAGATTTCAATCTTAATTTATAAAATAAATTCCAAAGATATTCAGAATTGAAAACTTATCAACACATTTAAGTTTTCGTCATCTTTTTCATTTCTTGTCCGTTTTACCATTCCGTACTACATTGCAATAAGAAACTTCAAAATAATTAAGAACCAATTTACTTAAACAATCTAACGAATTTCTCTAAATCACTTAACTATGGTTCACCGTTTTTACAGGTAAACCAATTACGATCTCTTACCTGTTTTCCAATTAGGTTAGGTGATTTATGACCTCTGACCCAGTCTGACCAAGTGTCGATCATGCTGTGATTACCTACCATAAATTTGTCGGATTTATGATTTCCGACATGTCGGATTGGGACAATAGTAGTCACAAGTCTCTGGGCGTACTGTATATGGCTTCTCTTTGATTTTTTTAAGCATGAAGAGTATTTACAATTGTGACCTTAAAAGACTCATCATACCTGAGAGTATTTGCCTGCCTCTTCATCTCCCTTACAATCTATATATGTCTTTATAATATCTACAAGAAAAATATAAACATTATCAGGCTGAATTATCAACACATAAATATATAATATTCATCAAACAGCAAGTACTTTACATCTTCTTGTCTTTTTGCTTTAAAAAGATACTCTCTTGCTGAGTGGAATTTTAAACAACTTGAGTTCTTTTGTGCTATTGTGTGCTGTGTTAAAGTTTATTAATTATGGATTTATAAATGCCACTGATTCATGTTGGTTGTTTGGCTTTCATTTATTCCACATCTTAAGTTCTATCAAGCAAATTCAAAGATGTCCTTAGTGGAAATAAATGACAGATATCCTAATTTTCCTAACAGTTATGTTATCTTATCATTAAACATTATTTTACAAAGTTTCAAAAAGACCAACTACAGTGTCATTACAAGAGCATGGCTTCCGCCCCCCATCCCCCCATTTTGGCCAAACTTCAAACCCTGACCTTTAACCCCCAAATCAATGGTTGTTGTTCTTATCTTCAAAGCTTTAATGAGTGAAAGTTTCATGAAATCCTGTCATGGCGTAAAAAGTTATGCTTCAGAAACCAATCTAGATACACTGATGGAAGGAAAGACAAATTCTTCAGTTCCTTGCTTTTCCAAAATAGTGAAGACAATCAAACCTAAATTCATTCATCAAATTTGTACTGAAAAATCTAAATTTTGATACCTTTCTCTATCTGTTCATTGACAACATTTTCTATGAAATTATCAGGATTAACACACAAATCTGCATTTGTCTAAAATGATAAATAAAAGTATAAAGTATAAAAGATACGTTTATGGTTGGTTTAATCTAATTAAATATTTTTTGCCTTAAGATGGAAATCATAAATGGCAAGAGTCGTAATCTATGTATGTTCAGTGACATCTATTGTTAATGATTCATTTATTTTCCTTGGGGTCAATTTTCAGTTCCACCTTCCTCCAAAAAAGGCATTTCAATTTCATGGTTTGAGCATGATGGTAAAATTAAAGGAATTAAAGGGATTATTCAAATCTTTGTAAGTAAAAAATGGCAGCATTTTGTTACACAGGAAGCAGGTGAGTGACAGGCCTGAAATTAAATCCAACAGTAAGGGACTCCATGATAATGCTGCATACCCAATATCAAGAGGCTGTGATAAGTAGTTGCTGAGAAAAATGTAAAGCAAAAATATTTCCCCGTCCGCCTGCGGCTTGTCCTAAATTCATTTTAGGAACCCAAACAATTCACTCAGTGAAATCCAGCCAATAATATACATGTGTTGCACATTTGATCAATTCCGGAATTTCTGCACATTAGAATGTATATGTGTAAAAGGTCAAAAGGAAAAAAATTACACAACAAACATGGGAGTGACGAAAGTCAAAGATTTTCTGTTTATATCATGAAAAAATGAAAGACTATTGAAAAGTTAGTTTGGTTATTAATCAATTTTCAATTACTTCATTTTGCAACAAAGGAGTGGAGCCACGAAGGCCCCAAATTGGTCCAAAAATTCAACTTTGATATATCGGCTTGTAGTTGCTGCATTAATGTTCATTAGTCTTTATATTTCATGAATTGCAAAACTTTTTCCTTCAATTATTTATCAATAAGGAGAGCAGTGAGGTAAAAAATAGACTATTTTGCGAAAATAACAATTTTTTGACAGTTTTTCTTGATTTTCATGTATATATCGATGAATATGAAATGGGCCACACCTGTCGACCAAAATTATTTTGTGATAGAAATGTGTATTATGATATGATAAATTATTTATCACAAAATTACGATGGTCGAGGAATGTGGCCAATACTAATTTTGACGAAATATGCAGAGAAACCAGTGAAAATGTGTGAAAAATGAGGAATTTTCAAATTATTGGCCTGTTTAAAGTCTCAAGGCTAAACCTGTGTTGTAAATATTTTGCTAAATCTTACAGATATGAAAAGTTTGTTCATACCTTATCATATTTTAGTTAAATTTTTGACAAGTTATAGTAGTTGAAAAAATAGTGAAAATACCGGGCCGATTTAGGGCCTTCGTGGCTCTACTCCTTTGAACCAGTTTTGTACCAAAAAGGCAAAATAGAAGAAAATGATGAATGTACAACCCAGGTATACAGTCTAAATTGTTTGCTTTTGTTGTGAGCATGTCATATTTGTTTGTATTGATTTTATATTTTTAATGTCACTAAAAATCGAACATTTCTTCTTGTACTTACCACACTACTACCAAAATAGATACCACTCATTGTCCAGGTAAAAAGAAGTACAAAGAAACCTGCTGTTATTGACCTGAAAAATAAATTTGTTGTCTTTATGAAGTTCTTTCTCTAAAAGGGAGTCTTGTTGGCATTTTATATTTGATTTAAATCATATGCATTTAATTTTTAATAGGACCGATTGCAATTGCAACAGCAGGCATATCTGGTCATACTGCAGGCTGCTTGCTGTTCTCCTTTTTGGATTTATAAATATTTGATGAGTTTTGTAAGTTGTGTCGCATACACTTTTTCCACATCTCATTATCTTCAATAACTCTATCCACATTGTCCCATCAATAAAAGTATGAATAAATCTTGAAAGAAACAATATCATGTAATGAATAAAACAAACAAAATCATGATAATAGTTTTTCATTACAGCAAAGATTCTTCTCTGGTTATATTTGGCTAAATATTTTCAAAATTGTAATTTAATGCAAAAAGATTTATAATAACACTCATTTTATAAACACATATTTTTGGCTTTTTCAAAATATTAAAATATCTATACAAACTTACAGAGAAAGAAGACATCTGGATTTTTTACAACATCCACAAAGAGAGAAAAAAAGCATAAACAGTGTTACTGATAATACCACTATCGTTGTAGTTGACCTGAAACAAACAAGCAAAAACATGTTATTGAAGCTTCAATAAATGCTTCAATGTAGTTAAAATCAACACTTGAGTTAGAAATAGTGATTGTCATACACAACAAGAAAAAGTAAGACATATAAATTAATAAATTTTTTTGCTATCTAGATTTATGGTTAATTCTGTGGTCAAAGGGAGATAATCCAGAATTAATTGAAATAGTTTTTTAGTTTCACTTGAAGTTTATACTGTTCTGCATAAATTTTGTTTTTTAGTTTGTTCAGCTACCATATGTTTTTCTAAATGTTATTCATCTTACAAACATTATTTGTTGATTATGATATTACAATTTTAAAATTTAGTTATCAACTCATTTGATTTATTTTATAAACATCATCCTTGCAAAATTAATAGCATTTTACATATATATGGAGAAGTTGTACAAAAAGAAAGGCAAACACATATTTTCATAAACATTTGTACTTAAAACCAATTGCAGACATCCGACGCAATCAATACAATACGCCATTTCCGAGATAGGAAAGAATGGCTAGTTTTCCCGGGGGTGATTTTTTTATTAGAATTTTTTTAAAGCATGTCAACTTCCGGTGCACGAATGAGCAAAGGGTAAAAATAAATATGCTTTTTTATTTATTTACTATGGAATCTGAGATTTTAGAAATTTTTCTTCACAGGTAAGAAAACTTGTCCAATTTATTGAAGTATTTACCGTTTACAGAAATATTATTGTTCTCATAATTCCACAGATGCTTTTGCGTTAGCTTGTGGGGCAGCAAACCAGTTTGTTTCAAAAACTGGTAAAGTCACGTGATCAATTCTATCTAATTGAGGAATTTTTCCGGAAAAGCAATGAACTCCAAAATTGCGTATTATCAACCCTGATTTCCTACCTTATGAATTCACCATTAGATGTATTGTCTGATATAAAATCCAGGTTCACACTGGGTGTGACAGAGAGTAAACTATCAATGTCATCTCTTGCCTTCTTAGATTTGTCTATCATTTCACTGGTATATTCAGATATCTTTTGCTTTATTGTTCCATTTACAATATTTCTATCTAATACATTTTGTAATTCTTGAATATCTCTGTCTGATAAACTCTGTGCTATGTTGTGCATCTTATTAATCTACAAAATGAGAAAAAGGAAATTTGCCATTAAAGTAAAAGTCAGATTTTTTTAAACAAGAAGACCCAAAAGGCTTGGAATCAATTTCTGAGATATAGTACCCTATACTGGTGATGTAACTCAGATATCAAGGGGCTGTAAATAAGCTGTGATTGTGTTTTAGGGTTTAAAGCCTTTTTCGATGCACCTTGGTCATAAAGGTGTGTGTGCGTGTGTGTGTGTTGGTGATTCACGCCCTTTATCGACGCACCTGGGCCATGTAGGGTGGTCAGTTTTAATGGTGGAGGAAACCGAAGTACCCAGAGGAAACCACCGACCTTGGGCAGGTAACTGACAAACCTAATCACATGGTCATTAAGGACATTCAGTTTTAATGCTGGAGGAAACCAGAGTACCTGTAGGAAACCACCAACCTTGGATAGGTAACTGACAAACCTAATCACATACAGGTGAGGAAGTCCCTTTTTTATAAATCACAAATTGGATACATACACCACCTGAGAGGTAATCGGCTAATGATCAATAGTTAGGCATTTAAACCAGTCCTAAGACCACTGGGCCATTCAGACCCTGGCTGTAAATAGTAGATGCTTAAAAAACTGTTACGGAAATGTTTTCCCCATTCACTTTCAGCCTGCCAATCATTTAATAATTTATAATACTAAGAGAAAGTTTACATATTCAATGTTTGAGTCTGAGTTTTTTTTTTTTTGGGGGGGGGGTTTGGAAAAGTACTGTGGCAATCTCCATGTTGCATGAAATTGAGGAAACTTTTTAACACAAAAGCAAACCAGACAGTACATGTTTAATATAAGCTGGTCACAGAAAAAAATTTATTGGAACCCGTTTGGCAAGTATCTTACTGTGTCAAAAGCTTCTGTGAGAGTATCATTGACATCAACAACTGCTGAATTGAAATTGCTGACACCATCTTCTGTTTTTTCATTTCCATATAAACCCAAAGCTGCAAATATTCTGTAAAATAAAAAAAAAGATAACTTTTACATCTGACAACAGAAAGTAAGGGCCGTAAAAAGATTATAGTTTTTTTCCAACATACATGTATTGCTTGATCACTACAAGATGCAAATTTACATGTACATTTGTACATTATCCATAGTAAAAAAATACTTAATGTAATTAAAAAAAATAACAATTTTTTCTTGTGCCAATTCTGGATTTTTATTTGTATCAGTAATTATATAATTATCAGATACATTGTTAATAATATACAGGACATACATGTAAGAGTTTTAAGACAACGTACTGTGGGGTCACAGAAAATGTTAATTAATTGTAATACACAGGGTTGCCACTATTTTGTTGCTGCAAAATTCAAGGGGTTTTCCAGGACTTTTCAAAGGTATTTAAATCATTTTCAAGGATGAAA
Source organism: Arcuatula senhousia (assembly GCA_963971305.1). Taxonomy (NCBI): domain Eukaryota; kingdom Metazoa; phylum Mollusca; class Bivalvia; order Mytilida; family Mytilidae; genus Arcuatula; species Arcuatula senhousia. Next base: position 40,093,247 of record OZ020307.1, on the reverse strand, counting down.
ATAGTCGACAAAATTTCAGTCCCCTGATGAAATTTTCTGTGAAACAGTTCAATCATGAACCTTTGATTGTCGAACTATTAAATTCCAGGGTTTTTCAAGGATATTTTCATTTTTTTTTCAAATTCAATGTCTTTTCCAGGACCAACCCTGGTACTTCATAACAAAGTATTCTTACCTGTCAAAGTTGCAAATGATATTTTTAGCATTTAACAAGCTAATGTCTACTTACATGGCTAGGAAGGCAACAAACCCAACAATTCCCCCTGGACAACATGACTTGACTCGTTTCTGTGGTCTTTCTTTCTTGCATTGGTAGCATGTACAACAGCAGCTTATCAACATAAACAACACACATAGCACTAACGGTAGTATGGCCAGGAAAATTATAGACTGAAACAAAAAATCATAGTTTGTAATCAATTCATACTGGAATCGCATTAATTTTCCAAGTTGCTAGTATTATAGCATACAATCCAAATGCCTATTTAGTGGGCATTGAATTTCACAGTTTTCATCTATCATACTTCGATTTACCGCAATGGAAGAGGGAGGTTTGGCACAACTGGTTTAACCCACCATTTCTTTTGAAATGCCTGTAAAAAGTCAGGACCATTGCGGTCTTCAATTTTTCCGCTATGTGTTCCTTGTTTTGTCTAATCTTATGGACATTTGATATTGATTCTTCAAGTTTGGTAATTTTGTTATTACCTTTATAATTACATGTAATAATTCCATATTCACATGTACATTTTGGTGATTTAAGTGAAAATTGGTACATGCTAAAATTAATTTATCAACCATGATAAATAACTGTAGCACATGTATATGCTTCAGTCAAGTTCAGATCATTTATTAATATGCACAATACATTTTGTACATTTGTATGTTTAGCTACACCGAGCGCAGCATGATACGACCCCAACAAGTTGAACTCTGTTCGTAGGAGGCCCTATATGGATAGTCTATTGCTTTGGTCACATGCAGCCCGTCGTGGACTTCGCAAGATTTTTGACACATACACAGTGTTCCAGCTAGGCTGTTTTCAGAGGGCGGTCCGCCCGCCTGCCTTTGCCTCCGCCCAATTGCCCTTTTCAGGATACCTGCTTGTTTTCATTGCCGCCCTGCCCTTTTTGATCGTACATTTGCCTTTTTCAGTCAATCGTACATGGTTTGTGTATTGAGAATGAAGCCATTTGGGATAATTGAATTGCATATTTACAACCCCAAGCCAATTAACAAATTAAATAAACATGTGTTCTCTACTCAATTAAGGTATTTATTTTGATTAATCAATTTCAATTACAGGTAAGTTGTCCGATTGCACAGTAAATTTCTCTGCCTCGGTAATGATAATTGTGCACAAATCAAAATCTGAACCCATCTGGATGTTTTCTATTAAAATCAACATTAAATGTGCGTTTTTATTAAAAAATTGAAACGATGTTGATGGATTTGTGATATGCTCCATCATATTTTTTTTGTTTACAAATAATGACAGGAAGCAGAAGTTAAAAACACGAACTCTGACCGGAATGGTACTAAATCTCCAGATTTTACTAGCAAATTCATAATTTCTTAATTTTTTCTTGGGCTGACATTCAAGCTTTTTAGCACTGATAGAATGTATGAATGTAATGAAAAGCCTAAAGTCTTGTTATAGAAACAAGAGGCTCCCCTTAAGCCTAAAAATGCATGTTTGTTTGTTAAAAAGAATGTATGCTGTATTTGATTGTTATTAGCTACATTTGTATGCCCTTTTGAATGATGAAGTCACCGCATGAATGTGCCCTTTTTAAAAATTCATCCCTGCCCTTTTCAAATCCTGGCTGGAACACTGCATACATGTATGCATGCATCTTGTGATTAACTTTAAAATGCATATTTGACACATGTATATTCACATCAACAACTTATGAAAAGTCTAATATATAAACATGTATATATAATTGACATATTTGGCCCTTTCAACCTCTAATTTTCAAAAACAGTAAGAAAGATTGCAAATCTGATTGAAAATACAGGCAGGCAATTTCACACGGATTCCAAAAAGAAAAAGATCAATATCAGAACCAAGTAATGCACAATGTACAAGTACATGTAGCTGCGGCTTATTTCAGACCTGTCAAGTTTCACACAAGTTATGTGTGACTCATGCATGAAGACCCCAATTCAGTGGCAAATTATTTTTGGTATTTTAATTTTTTCATATGATCTTTCAATTTTTTGGCTTATATCTGTCACACACAAAACTTGACATCCCTGTTATTTAATAGACGATCTTCCAAAAGTGCCATTCCGGAACGTTCCGGATGTTAGAATAGGGGTCACAAGAGGTTAATGGGGGTTAAATGGCGGCTTTTTTAGAAGAGAGCATAGGGACTGAATTATTCTATCAATCTATTAAATGTGTTTTCTAATGGAAAACAATCAAACATGAAATGAATTAATTTGTTTCACTCGGAGGGTCCTTTCAAACCAATTCATTTACACTTAAATAATGAAATTTAAAAATTCCTTTTTACGTGCAACTGACGTCGGCAACCAGTTATCCAGTAATTTGAGGTAAGATTTCGACAATTACCAAAAAATTCGAAATTGGAAGATCGTCTATACAGTAGGATGGGATAATTGGTGTTCCTTCATTTCTAATATGGTTGTATAAATTATGTCACACAATATATGTAGATGATACTAGATAGACTAAGACAGTTACCTCTCTATAATCAGTATCCTCTGGATTGAATGTTGAGTTGGTGGTTTTGAAAGAGAAAGTAATGTGTGGAATTGAATGTAAAAAGTTTGTGATCCACTCTCTTTCGACGTGGTTCATTTTTAAATACTCTATTTCTGTTGTGTAAACCATTCAGATTGTTTATATACAATAATTTACAGAAATAAAAGTTCACTCAACACAATGGTCATGCATCTCTGTCGTCCGCCATTTTGACTGTCACAAATGGACGATCACGTGACAAGTCGCGACTCGAAAATGACTTTTCCTGAATTATCGAGGCAAAATAGCCCATTTTAGCTTGCTCAAATCTTTAAATTATCAGGTATTACTATTTTAATATCATACAGATCATGGTAACTGTTTTGTTTGCCTTGTTTCCTAGGCCAAAGCTGAGGCAAACCCTAAAAACGTGATTCACCAATGACGTAAGCGGGTTTCCCTCGACAGTAAAGGAGGCATCCGTTTAACAACCTCCCCGATTCAATCGAATTTTCGGACTAGTTTTGGTACCTGTAAAAAATTGTGCATTGGCAGATCGATAGATTAAGGATTAAAGATTGCAGTCAGGCATGTAAAAGACCCATCTGCAATCATTTGATCGCAGAAAAGCCCAGTGACAGCGGAGCGAATTCCAGCAAGTTAACCTTGGCCTATTAATTGGAACACCTTGCAACTTCTGCAAAAGACAAAAATGTCAGGTATGCATTGATTAAAAGTGATTTTTAGCATGTGGAAACAGAAATATAATTGCACATTAAACCCCAAAATATGATGTGTGGATGCACTTTCATTTACTATTTTGCATACCCAAAGCACAGGTTTCTATGCACAGTCAATACATAATAGTTTATACAAGGTAGTTGACCTTATATAGAAACTTATTAGTAGTTTAATAAAGAAAGTATCTCATTATCAAGTTAATATCATGTTTTGCTACTTTTGCACTTTTGTCCATGACAAAACATTTTTGGGTAATATTTTAATCTATTAAATTTCAATATATTGAATTAATTGTACATAATTTTTGTCTGACTCTTAGATTGATGCATGAAGATCTAGATGAACATACATGTACATAATAGATTTTCAATCCATATATTTATATCAATTGCTACCAATTTAATGATTAATTTCACTCTATTCTAAAATATATACTGCATTTAATAAATATTAATAATTTCAAAAATAGATCTATTTTAAGTAAATACAGGCTAAGTGCTCATAACCTAGAAATAGAAAGAGGTAGACAGTGTAACATAAGCAGAAAAGACAGATTGTGTAAAATGTGCTATGATGCCCAATCGAAGACGAAATACATTTAATTTGGCAATGTCCAAAATACTCAAATGAGAGAAAGGTATTTCTCGAGAAATTATCATCTTTTTGGAATATTAACTGTGATCAACTTCGTGAAGAGAATTTCTTTAAGCTATTAATGAACTCAAAAAACCTAAATGTGATAAACTTACTGTCTTCATTTCTTCAAAAATTATTTGAAATAAGAAACTCAAATGTGTCTGGAGTATGATTTTATTATTATTTTTATATATATATACACTTGCTTATAAAAGCAATTTTATTTGTTTATATAGACTATTTGACTTTTTACTATCTATAAACACAATAGTTCTACCATGTATTTTTTTTTTTCATAATACAAAGTAAACTAGTATTTTTACTATTTTCCTCTATGTATGATCATGTATTCTTTACTTGTAATTTTGTGAACTAAATTTGTATGCACCATAATTTTTGTACTACAGGTCTTAACCAATTATTGTAATTGCGTTTGAACCAATAAAAATATTCTAAAAAAAAATATTCTTTTAATATATTATTTAAACCCTAAGCATTTTATATCAATTTTAGAATTACATGAATTGAGCTAATGACAAATCATATATTTGGAGATCAGTTTCGTCTGTTTAATTGTGTGCATGCATATATTTTTATTCATTTAATAATAATAATTATCTACATGCATGCAAGATACTTTTAAAAAGATAAAACACTGAGTTATTGCCCTTTAATAGTGTAAAATTGTATATGAAAGCAAGTTTTTTTCACATGCATATACAACCTTGTAAGGTACATTTGTAAAAATTAAGATTGAAATTTAAGAGTCTAATTGCTTGTTTAAAAAATGAGGTATACATGTACAACAGTTGCTTTGATTTTAAGGACCAGTAATTTTTTACTGCTTGTACACTTTTGGGGGCCATAGATTCATGATCAAATACATTTTTATGTACTTCATTATGATACACCATATTCTGGCATAGTATAACTTATCTAAAAACAGATATACTGGTAAGCTTAGCTGCTTAAGACTAAATTAAATAGAAAACCCTCAGAGAGAAAACCAGCTACATGAAGTTGCTTTCCTATCTACCCGGTACCCTGTTTTTTTTTCACCCTTCAAGTTTATGTAAGTTGACAGGATATTCAGAACTGGTTGATTTGGAATATATAATGCACATGTCAAATGGAGGTGCAAAGTCCAAGTACATTGTACATGAAATGTATGTCAATATTGAATATCAAACTATCTACATGTAACAACTAATTAGCATACATGTACCTTGCTGGATACACCCAATGTTTTAAAGTCTGGATACTCAGTAATGGATCAAGACATTTTGCAACATGTCATGCAAACTGGCCATTATGGCTAGTACCAAAATGATAGTACTCACCAAATTTATGATCTCCTAGCTGTAGCCAGAGTTGGCAATTATGTAGGTTTTTTTTAAGTTTTCTTAAGCACCATTTATCGGCGGCATTTAATCATTTTCACAGGGTAATTGAAGATTTGCACAGGAAAATTCTTAAATTAACATTGAAAAGACACAAAAAAAACTCTTTTAAGAACACGAAAATTTTGAGAGCGGCCTTTTCCAAACTGCTCTTTAACGTAATTCTGCATGAGATGCCATGTATCATCCATATCTACATTTTGTACAAAAAACTTAATTAAGGCTCACTTGTCCGAAGTCAAAAAGTAAAATCCAGAAACTTTCGAAAAGGGGGAATCCATTAACAGACAGTCCAGTGACCACTAAAGGATAAAAGTGACTGGACATTTCCAGACTTGTTTTGTCAAAAACAATTTTTTGTTCATAGCGTATAGGAAGTCCAATTCCTCTTGAACACCCAATGATCAACCACTGTAGTCAGTTCAAGCAGTACAACTATATCAGGCTTTTCCATTTGACCAGGTCTATGCCAGTCTTACAGTTAACACACAAATGACTCATAAGGGACATGCAAACATGTAGCTACAAGCAAGAGTGCAAAAAACTTAACAGAGCATCTATTCATTGACACTTTCGGGATATATATTTCCCTTTAGGAAAAGGCTTTTTAGCTCACCTTGCCGAAGGCAATGTGAGCTTTTGCAATCACTTGGCGTCCGTCGTCCGTCGTCCGTCGTCCGTCGTCCAACTTTTCAAAAATCTTCTTCTCTGAAACCGCTTGGCCAAATATAATGAAACTTGGTAGGGTTGTTCTGTAGTATGTCCTCTACAAAATTATCGTTCGAAATTTTGATTCGACAAAAAACATGGCCGCCATGGCTAAAAATAGAACATAGGGGTAAATTGCAGTTTTTTGCAAATAACTCAAAAACGGTAACAGATATCAAAATTCTGGCATAGGGTTAAAGTGATCAGCACCTCAAGATCTACCTGCCCTGAAATTTTCAAGTAGATCCAACAACCGATGTAGGAGTTATTGCCCTTTTTCTGGATTTTTTTCAAAAAATTTACTTATTTAGCCCTATATCTTGAAAACTATACAAGATATTTCAAAAATTTAAATTGCATATGACTAAGCACCTCAAGATCTACAAAAGTTGTAACAGAGTCAAAGTTGTTGGATCATTCCTTTAGGAGTTATACCCCTTGGATTGTAAAAAATTGACCATTTTCACAGTTTTTTGTTCAACTTTTCAAAAATCTTCTTCTCTGAAACTGCTTAGTCAAATGAAATGAAACTTGGTAGGGTTGTTCAATAGTATGTGGTCTACAAAATTATCGTTCGAAATTTTGATTCGACAAAAAACATGGCCGCCATGGCTAAAAATAGAACATAAGGTAAATTGCAGTTTTTTGCAAATAACTCAAAAATGGTAATAGATATTTAAATTCTATTTGGATAATAATGATCAGCACATAAAGATCTACCTGCCCTGAAGTTTTGAAGAAGATCTTACAATGGTTGTAGGAGTTATTGCCCTTTTTCTTGTTTTTTTTTCAAATTTTGCTCTTTTAAGGCTTATATCTTGAAAACAATACAAGATATTTGAAAAATTTAAATTGCATATGGTTAAGCACATAAAGATCTAAAAATTATGTAATGGGGTCAAAGTTGTAAGACCTTTCTTGATAGGAGTTGTTTCCCTTAGAACTTTAAAATTGATAATTCCACAGAGTAGCAGTCCTTTAATGAAATATCCAGCATATAAGTATCATCGAATACAAGGTGAGCGATTCAGGCTCCTGGGAGCCTCTAGTTGATTTTGAGGTTATGCTCAGCTTCATAGTTTTCATAGTTAAAAGTGAATAGATGTACAAATACATTTTGTACATGTATATTCCTTCTACATGTACATGTGTATATGCCTTTGAACTTATCCTTGAGATTTATGCTCTAATTTTCATTAATGTAATACCAAAACTCATATGAAAGAGACCAGTCTTCTTTCAAACTGCTATTTCTCATGATCACATTTCAAGAATTGAAAAAAAGAAATTCATGCAGGCAGGGTTTAGTTGCATCATCTCTTTTATAGATATGAAAATATTGGTTCGGAACAAAACCACTTGGTTTTATATGATGCATCCATCTTTATGCCTTGATGCACACATTATAAAGGCTTTAACCAGAGATCTGCATTTTACATGTACTTGGTCCTTGGCAATCTTTTTATTTTGTCACAGGTCCCGTGCCAAATCTAATAAAATCATTGGTGACAGTTCTTTTTGTGGGTTTCCATTGGTGGTCCTCTATTTCTTTTGCCATATCCGCACTTGTGTTGCACTCCATTATGATGAGATTCTTACATTTACAGTACAATGTACATGTACATGTAACCAACTGATGCAGTTCAGAAATGTAATACAATTTTCTTGCAGTTTTGTAATTTTTCTGATTGCCAATTTTGGTTAACAAACTTAATTCAGGGGAGATTATTAAACTTTAATAATTACATTGTATTTACCAACTATATATACATGTACATGTACACTTAGGACCCCATTGAAGACTGCTGGCTGTTTTTCGTTGTGTTTTATTTGAATTGCTGGTTGTTCGTGTTGGCTGTGCTGCATACCCTTATTCCACATCTTTTTATAATCTATTCTACAAACGTAGCAAGGGGTATCCACATTGAGCTTGCATAGTTCTAGTTTTCTTCAAATTCAAGTTTTTTATTATTTAAAAAAAAGACAAACAAACAAGCAAATATAAAAGATCACTTTGCCTTTTTCTTAAGCATCAGTAATTTTAAATCAAATACAAATAGTACACTTATATATTCATATAGTTTGAACAGTCTTTGGACAAATAATGAATTGGGGTATACATTATGTACAGGACATTGAAGGTACTGCATCAAATAAAAAGAATCTTTTATTTTGATATGCAGTACTTTCAATGTCCTGTAATAAATTCTGATTTTTTCTTGATTTTATAAATTTACTTTTTAATGTTGAAATTGAATATAAGTTATGATTATATCCATCTATAAATTAGTCAATGAAATGAAAATTTTATTTTTTGTTCACTGTTTAGGTGAAACGTTCCTTTATACTGAATTAAATTTAAATTCGATGTTAGGTTATATATACTGTTCTGTAAATAGCCAAGTCACGATTTGAAATATCCTACCAATGTGAGGATATACCCTCATAAATATTCATCACCTCAGCTCATCCAATCAGATTAAAGCAGTTTAAATTGAGTCACGTTTGTATGAATGAACAAATTACTATGACCCGTTTTATGAACCTGATATTGTCCAATCATAATGATGATTCATAAATGTGTGAATATCTGCAATGGTTGTAGAATGTTGGAATTCCAAGAAAACAGAAAAATTCTGTTTGTTTTGACAAATCGTTATTAATTGATGTGAATTGTGAATTTCCACTTTAAGCTATTGATTAGATATTTCATAACAATTGCATTGATCAGTGAATCAGCAGTGCATCTTAGTTTTGTGATTTGTTTGTATTGGTGACACAATGATGGCTAATCCTGTACAAGTTAATGGGGCTGAAAATTTAGCTGGAAAAGGTATGTTATCAGTGAATACGAAATTGTTCCAAGGTTTACCAGACCGGATCTTAAATTAAGAACTTTTCTCCTAAATGTGTAACTAAAGTAGATCAAAATTTTTACCAGACCGAAAGAATTTTTACCAGACATTTCATTCGGTCCTGTGAATTTCATATTCACTGTGTTATTTAATCATTGACTTGGTTGCAGTGAATGTATGTTTTTTTTCCCATTTGCATGTACATACGTACCTGTATGCAATACAGTGCAATAGTTTTCATTCATTCCTATAGATGTAAATAAGACATTGCTTAGATAAATTGTAGATATATTTATATCTTTAAATATTGAAGCACATTATTGTAAAACATGCATCATGGACATGTGTTTAGAAAGAAGCAGTGGCACATTATTGTATATTTTGTATGTCAAAAGTCCCAAAGGGCAAAAAAAAAATTGTCAAAACAAAATGAGGACAGTACTATAAAAGAAACAGACAACACAAAAAAACTAGCTTTTGCTCAAGATCAGAAGCAGATTATGGGGGAAAAGGGTTGAGATGCAAGATACCCATAACCACCACCCCCCCCCCCTTTTAGAAGACCCTGGCCCATCTTTGGTCAGTCCATGCATGCCCCAAATCCCCTCCCCTAGCGGAATGTCTGGATCAACTGCTGTAAAATTTTATGTACTTGCATGTACATTTTTACATTTTGATGGAAACATGTGTGAATTAACATGTATGGACATGAAAAGTTTACATGTAGACAAGGCGTAAGTTTGGATAAACATTTTATTTGAAAACATGTTTCTGCAAGGTAACCTGATTTTGCAATAAAATACAAGAAAGTTCAAAACACTTCATCATTGTTCATATTTTGTGATCTTGAATGATCATTAAGCTAATGAACTTTGCAATTCAGCATTTTTCATTGATCACTTTTAATACTTAACATGTACATTTGTACAATACAAACAGGACTTTTGTATCCTTAAATGTACAGTATACAATAGAAAAATATTAATTTGTGCCGGTAATTGATAACTGATAAAATTTATCTTGTTTAGCTTTATTTAAGCGTGTAAGAGGGAAGTATCACTTATTTTATTATGAAAAATTACATAGATTTTCCTGTTTTGCATTTTCACAATAGATTTTCATAGAAATAGTTGCATAAAAACCCACTTCTAATTTGAAACACTCAAACAATGTACACAATGTAGATTGATTTTTGAAGGGAAAAAATTCCCTATGGAAATCGCACCTGGAAAAGTTCTGGAAAAAAACCTATATTGTTAACAGTTCTTTTTAACCTTTAAAAAAAATATTTAGATCTATGCATTTTCTTTTTTTTTATGGTCAATTCATCACCTGAAATTTTTGAAGATGGATGAGCAATTAGAAAGATTTGAGGATGCTTGAAGTGTTGGGACTTAATATTTAATGAGGATTATACTTGTAAATGCTCTTACTATTGAGTTGCATGTAAAAAAAAAGTATTACTTAGATATTTATAAGCACTTGTTCTTGTGTTGTTTTATTGTTTATGCCACTAAAAATATTTCATATGCACGTCTTTGCAATTTATTATTTAAAAAAGTACCAAACTTTGCAAATACTCATGTCCATGAATAGGCTTAAATGCATTTCCATTCATAAAAACGCAGGACAAACAAGGAAGGAAAATAACATTCTACCTTTTGACTCTGTTGTAAAACATTTATATTGGTTCACTTAAGCCCAATCAACTTCAAAGAACATTTGTTTTGTTTTTGAAGGTCGCATGTAGTTAAAAGAACATACATGCATTTTAAAAAATTTAAAACTGACTTTGAACTGACCCTATGCTTAAAAAAAGGCTTTGCAATGTTTTCCTAGGTATCTTAATTTTTTTCTTTGATTTGCAAGAAGCTTTCTAAGCCATTTAGTTTTTGAAAATTTATGTTTTGGGTTACTTTGCTTGAAAACATTATCAATGTTTATTGATTCTTTTTGTCTTGTCTGCAAACCGGAGCAAGATGTAGGTGTTACTTTTATACTGGCGGCGGCAGTGTTATTTTTTTATTAAGGTTTTATGAGCACCTCCATATCTCAAAAACTAGAAGTCCAGGTTGATGAAACTTGGTATGCATATTCCCCAGTAGTAGATTTGCCATCATTTGACCTTGACCTTGATTTTTCAGTTGACTGACTTAGACTACATATGATAGCAATGATAAAGTTTTATGATCACTTTACTAGTTGAGTGACTTTGATAGATTTTTAAGAATAACCAGGAGTTTTGAGTGTGAGACATACTTTAGTATTAACTCTTGTTTAATAATTGCATTTAGACCTGGTCAGACTAATGGACTTCATAGTGCTTATAATAACCAAATTAATAGGGGTTTTTCCCCAAATTACCAATAAAATGTGCTAGGATAGTTATAAAATAAAACGGGAAAGTCTGAGGAAATTTCTTTTTGGCTTAAAATAATTTGGTTATATTTAGTTCCTATAGCCTGCTTTTCAAATATTTATCAATAGACACAATAAATTTTTAACATTTTTTTTTATACTTTCAATCCCCTGCTAAGAAAATTCCCTCTATTGGTCTTTTACAACTGAAGTTATGAGTTTGGGTTCGAGACTAAGCTTAAGTATGTACATGTACAGTCAGTGCTTTTTAGCTCACCTGACCCGAAGGGTCATGTGAGCTATTGTCATCGTTAAGCGTCCGTCGTCCGTCGTCTGTCGTCCGTCCGTTAACTTTTCTTCAAAGATCTTCTTCTCTGAAACCACTGAAGGGATTGCATTGATACTTGGTATACATGATCTTTAGGATGTCCTCTACCAAGTTTGTGAATTATATATATGTCACCCAACCAACATGGCCGCCGTTGCTAAAAATAGAACAGGGGGTCAGACCATTGTTTTTGGCTTATAACTCAAAAAGTATAAGAGATAGAGAAAATCTGAAGCAACCCTCCTTGTTCAGCATCAAAAGCTCTACAAATCTCTCCATTGAGTCGAAGTTGTGAAACGACTCCTTATAGGAGTTATTGCCCTTTAATCATCAAAATTGACCATTTTTGCAGTTTTTGGACTATATCTTGAAAACCGTTAGAGGTAGAGGAAAAGTTAGCATTGCAGAATTGTTAAGCTCATTGAGATCTACAAAAATGATTTCAGGGTTTTAATTGTCAGATCAGCCGTTTAAGAGTTATTCCCCTTTAACTGTTTTTTCCATTAATTTTAACTGATTTTCAAAAATCTTCTTCTCTGAAACCACTGAAGGGATTGCATTGATACTTGGTATACTTGATCTTTAGGATGTCCTCTACCAAGTTTGTGAATTATATACATGTCGACCAACCAACATGGCCACCGTTGCTAAAAATAGAACAGGGGGGTCAGACCATTGTTTTTGGCTTACAACTCGAAAAGTATAAGAGATAGAGAAAATCTGAAGCAACCTTCCTTGTTCAGCATCAACAGCTCTACAAATCTCTCCATTGAGTCGAAGTTGTGAAACGACTCCTTATAGGAGTTATTGCCCTTTAATCATCAAAATTGACCATTTTTGCAGTTTTTGGACTATATATTGAAAACCGTTAGAGCTAGAGGAAAAGTTAGCATTGCAGAATTGTTAAGTTAATTGAGATCTACTTAAATGAAATATGTAGCAACTTTTCTTGTTCAGCATCAAAAGGTCCTTATAGGAGTTATTGCCCTTTAACTGTTTCTTCTATTAATTTGAACTGATTTCCAAAAATCTTCTCTGAAACCACTGAAGGGATTGTTTTGCAACTTTGTTTACTTGAAAGTTTGTGAAATTTATTCAAACTTTGGCATAAGAGATCAGGTGAGCGATTCAGGCTCCTGGGAGCCTCTAGTTATGTCAATAAGGTCTTTAATCACCCTTGTGCTTTTAAGTACAGGAAGTCTTAACAACAGGAAAACAACTTGTTTGTTTGTCTCTTATAAGTACACCATTCACGTAAATGACCCACAAATGGAACAGAAGATAATCAATATTTGACCCAATTTATAAAACCCAAGCTGGCACAGGCTAGCATGTATAGTGGGACTAGGTCAAGTCCTAATTAACCTTTATACCTGAAGGGTGCTTTACTGTAACCAGTGGCTTGATTGTGTCATTTCTATAAATAGATCATGTTTTTGTTTGTCTGCTTCTGTAAAGATGACCTGTAAGTTATTCAGTATACATTGGTATAGATCAGAATAAATCAAATGTTCGGGTATGTGTCATAGTTTTGTGATTCATGGATCACTCCTGATCTTTTTGAAGTTGTAATATGATGACTCGCTGGCAACCTTGAGACTTGTTTGTGGTGATGATCAAGATGATTCTTTATTATTTCAGTACATTTATTTTGAAAAAAAAATAGGTGTTAAGAAAATTGATTTATATTAAACCTTGTCAGTACATGCACATGCACCTCATATATGAAATTTGTTATAAAATGGGTACATCCATTTACATTAAGTAATAAAAAAATAAACTAACACTTAACATTTTATGTTCATTTTATCACCCCTTTCATGTTCATTTCTCTGATAGAGCCAAATTGTGTTAATAAGTAGTAAAGCAATGTGTAATATATAACTTACAGTAAAAAATAGCACATGGCTAAAATATTTGGATCATCAATAATTTCAGATATACTTGTAATATACTAAATACTGTATTTTACATTTTAATTTGGTCATTACATGTTGTTTATTTGATTGAATTTGCAGGTAAGTCCAGAAAATATACTGTATAAAAGTCTGGCATGTTGGCTTTTAAGGGGAGCAGGAGTTAAACATTGTTCTTTATGTCTGTTGACCATGTTGACTCTCCGTCATTTTTTCTGGCATCGTGTTCCAGTCAAATTTTGAATGCCTACCGTATATTAACTGTTAGAATTCTTCATGAAATTTGCGCACATTGAGGCTTGTGGGTGTAACACTGGTGATAGATGACCCTTGAAGATAAAAATATACTTACTGTAAACCAATTTATTTTCGCGACTACAATACTTAGTGTTTCAGTGTCATAGAGCTATTATGCAGTTTTTAGCTCACCTGACCCGAAGGGTCATGTGAGCTATTGTCATCGTTAAGCGTCCGTCGTCCGTCGTCCGTCCGTCGTCCGTCCGTCGTCCGTCTGTCCGTCCGTTAACTTTTCTTCAAAGATCTTCTTCTCTGAAACCACTGAAGGGATTGCATTGATACTTGGTATACTTGATCTTTAGGATGTCCTCTACCAAGTTTGTGAATTATATACACGTTGATCAACCAACATGGCCGCCGTTGCTAAAAATAGAACAGGGGGGTCAGACCATTGTTTTTGGCTTATAACTCGAAAAGTATAAGAGATAGAGAAAATCCGATGCAACCTTCCATGTTCAGCATCAAAAGCTCTACAAATCTCTCCATTGAGTCGAAGTTATGAAACGACTCCTTATAGGAGTTATTGCCCTTTAATCATCAAAATTGACCATTTTTTCAGTTTTTGGACTATATCTTGAAAACCATTAGAGCTAGAGGAAAAGTTAGCATTGCAGAATTGTTAAGCTCATTGAGATCTACGAAAATGATTTCAGGGTCAAAATTGTCAGATCAACCGTTTAAGAGTTATTCCCCTTTATCTGTTTTTTTCCATTAATGTACACTGATTTTCAAAAATCTTCTCCTCTGAAACCACTGAAGGGATTGCATTGATACTTGGTATACTTGATCTTTAGGATGTCCTCTACCAAGTTTGTGAATTATATGCACGTTGACCAACCAACATGGCCGCCATTGCTAAAAATAGAACAGGGGGGTCAGACCATTGTTTTTGGCTTATAACTCGAAAAGTATAAGAGATAGAGAAAATCTGATGCAACCTTCCTTGTTCAGCATCAAAAGCTCTACAAATCTCTTCATTGAGTTGAAGTTGTGAAACAACATCTTATAGGAGTTATTGCCCTTTAATCATCAAAATTGACCATTTTTGCAGTTTTTGGACTATATCTTGAAAACCGTTAGAGCTAGAGGAAAAGTTAGCATTGCAGAATTGTTAAGCTCATTGAGATCTAAGAAAATGATTTCAGGGTCAAAATTGTCAGATCAACCGTTTAAGAGTTATTCCCCTTTAACTGTTTTTTTCCATTAATGTACACTGATTTTCCAAAATCTTCTTCTCTGAAACCACTGAAGGGATTGCATTGATACTTGGTATACTTGATCTTTAGGATGTCCTCTACCAAGTTTGTGAATTATATACACGTTGACCAACCAAAATGGCCGCCGTTGCTAAAAATAGAACAGGGGGGTCAGACCATTGTTTTTGGCTTATAACTCGAAAAGTATAAGAGATAGAGAAAATCCGATGCAACCTTCCTTGTTCAGCATCAAAAGCTCTACAAATCTCTTCATTGAGTCGAAGTTATGAAACGACTCCTTATAGGAGTTATTGCCCTTTAATCATCAAAATTGACCATTTTTTCAGTTTTTGGACTATATCTTGAAAACCATTAGAGCTAGAGGAAAAGTTAGCATTGCAGAATTGTTAAGCTCATTGAGATCTACGAAAATGATTTCAGGGTCAAAATTGTCAGATCAACCGTTTAAGAGTTATTCCCCTTTATCTGTTTTTTTCCATTAATGTACACTGATTTTCAAAAATCTTCTCCTCTGAAACCACTGAAGGGATTGCATTGATACTTGGTATACTTGATCTTTAGGATGTCCTCTACCAAGTTTGTGAATTATATGCACGTTGACCAACCAACATGGCCGCCATTGCTAAAAATAGAACAGGGGGGTCAGACCATTGTTTTTGGCTTATAACTCGAAAAGTATAAGAGATAGAGAAAATCTGATGCAACCTTCCTTGTTCAGCATCAAAAGCTCTACAAATCTCTTCATTGAGTTGAAGTTGTGAAACAACATCTTATAGGAGTTATTGCCCTTTAATCATCAAAATTGACCATTTTTGCAGTTTTTGGACTATATCTTGAAAACCGTTAGAGCTAGAGGAAAAGTTAGCATTGCAGAATTGTTAAGCTCATTGAGATCTAAGAAAATGATTTCAGGGTCAAAATTGTCAGATCAACCGTTTAAGAGTTATTCCCCTTTAACTGTTTTTTTCCATTAATGTACACTGATTTTCCAAAATCTTCTTCTCTGAAACCACTGAAGGGATTGCATTGATACTTGGTATACTTGATCTTTAGGATGTCCTCTACCAAGTTTGTGAATTATATACACGTTGACCAACCAAAATGGCCGCCGTTGCTAAAAATAGAACAGGGGGGTCAGACCATTGTTTTTGGCTTATAACTCGAAAAGTATAAGAGATAGAGAAAATCCGATGCAACCTTCCTTGTTCAGCATCAAAAGCTCTACAAATCTCTTCATTGAGTTGAAGTTGTGAAACGACTCCTTATAGGAGTTATTGCCCTTTAATCATCAAAATTGACCATTTTTGCAGTTTTTGGACTATATCTTGAAAACCGTTAGAGCTAGACAGGAAAAGTTAGCATTGTAGAATTGTTAAGCTCATTGAGATCTACGAAAATGATTTCAGGGTCAAAATTGTCAGATCAACCGTTTAAGAGTTATTCCCCTTGAACTGTTTTTTTCCATTAATGTACACTGATTTTCAAAAATCTTCTTCTCTGAAACCACTGAAGGGATTGCATTGATACTTGGTATACTTGATCTTTAGGATGTCCTCTACCAAGTTTGTGAATTATATACACGTTGACCAACCAACATGGCCGCCGTTGCTAAAAATAGAACAGGGGGGTCAGACCATTGTTTTTGGCTTATAACTCGAAAAGTATAAGAGATAGAGAAAATCCGATGCAACCTTCCTTGTTCAGCATCAAAAGCTCTACAAATCTCTTCATTGAGTTGAAGTTGTGAAACGACTCCTTATAGGAGTTATTGCCCTTAATCATCAAAATTGACCATTTTTGCAGTTTTTCGGACTATATCTTGAAAACCATTAGAGCTAGACAGGAAAAGTTAGCATTGTAGAATTGTTAAGCTCATTGAGATCTACGAAAATGATTTCAGGGTCAAAATTGTCAGATCAACCGTTTAAGAGTTATTCCCCTTTAACTGTTTTTTTCCATTAATTTACACTGATTTTCAAAAATCTTCTTCTCTGAAACCACTGAAGGGATTGCTTTGAAACTTGGTACACTTGATCTTTAGGATGTCCTCTACCAAGTTTGTGAATTATATACATGTCGACCAACCAACAAGGCCACCATTGCTATGGTCCTTATAGGAGTTATTGCCCTTTAACTGTATTAAACTGATTTCAAAAAATCTTCTCTGAAACTACTGAAAGAATTGTTTTGCAACTTTGTATTCTTGAAAGGTTGTGTAATTAATTCAAACTTTGGCGTAAGAGATCAGGTGAGCGATTCAGGCTCCTGGGAGCCTCTAGTTTATTTTCGCGATTTGTCGTAAAAGCAATTAAATTACTATGAAAATGATTGAATTCGCGACGATTTATTTTAGCAAGTTTCTGTTCCTCGCAAAATCCAGAATATAAATCACTCGCCAAAAAAAGTTGGTTTACAGTATGTGAAAAAAAATTAATCGAACATGTGCATTGTATTTTGAATTTTTTTATGTATTTATTTTCCTATTTTACTGATTTGAAGGTTGTTTGATTTCTTTATTGTCTCATTACAGGTCGTGGCCGGCGATTCAAGGTGCCACCAGGTCTCAAGATTCCATCTCCTGATATCGAGCCACCAAAAAGCCCAGTGTAAGTATTACAATACAATGTACATGATGTATAGATGATAAAGAAATGTGGAATAAGTGTATGTGACACAACCAACAGCAATTTAAAAAATCACAATTGAAAACAGCCAGCAGTCTTCAGCATGACCAGAGGTGGCTGCTCACTGTCTTGCAGTGGCCCAAGATTAAAAATACAGTACATAAGATTCAAAACCAATCCCTGAATTATTAACGAAAGACCTATTTTTGGACATAGAACAACAACAAAAAACAGATTGATGATAGGGTATATCTCTTTCAAACTGTTTCATTTGTACTAGTTCATGAAGGAGCTGTTTCATTGTTTCTTCCTTAATGCATGCACAATGTACTTGCAGTCTGGTACATGAATGACAAAAAATTAAAACCTATTTTTAATATACATGCATAAACACATGTTCTTCTTTCTTGGTGCAAGATACAAAATGTATGCATGCATGAAAAGTTTATTTCAAAGATTTAAAGAAAAAATTATGGATTTTATATGTCTTGTTACATGTTATATATACATTAATCCTTTGCATGTTATAATTCAGAATTATGCAATTTCAAAAGATTGTTAAACAAGTTTATATTGATATAGCAGAAAAAATGTTTGTAGCTTGTAAGGTACATTTTACGTGTAGCTAATTCATCTAAGGAGGTTGTTTCAATGAATTAGTTTACATGTAATTTTTACATAATTATGGTAATTTAAAAGATCCTACAAATCTCATATTAACATGTACATGTATATTCAATCTGGTACTATAAGCAGTGTATCAACTTCCTGTAAGAGGCAGTGGCTATATTAACATGTAGGCTGAAATATTAACCTATTATGTAATGTATGCTATAGTGGATTTTTGTTAAGCCAGATCATGCAGTTAATTAAATTGTCTTAATATATAAAGTGAATAAAGAGAATGAATACTGTCATACATGTATCTCCTGATGTATTCTTCAACAGAGGATAAAGCTGTTGTAAACGATTGACTTTTATAAAATCTCACTTGACTTTTTCCGTCAGGTTTGGTCCTGATTAATTGGTGTTTAATGACTGATAGTCTTCTATAACAGTATTGTGTAGGTGATAGCCAAATATAGTAACGTTTCAAGCTGTTTTAATCAATCTTTGTGTATTTTAAGAATCATTTATAGATTTACCAGACAAAGGTTTATTTCTAGCAACAAGTAAAACTGTTGAATGCATTTCTTTCCTTGTTTTTTTTTTGCAAATTTCAGTTGCAATCATTTGTTTATTCTGATCCATTTATAAAAGGAAAGTAAAATCAGATATTAATTTGTATATACATGTATATATAAGAATTTGTATTGAATGATTAAAGAAGCAAAGAGGCACCAAAGTGTCAAAAGTCTAAAAGGGCAACGACAAAACCAGTAAACACAAACGAGAACAGCATGAAGAACATGAAGAAACATGTTAACACCAAAAAAACACAAAATCAACAACATTACCTCGAGTCATAACGAGAGTGATTGTGAACTCAGGTACTCCGGAAGAGTTATATAAAGCAGTTCCTGCTTGCTGTAGCACACCGTTGGCGGCAGATCGTCAATTCTGTGTTTAAAGGTAAAGGAAGACAAAACACCCATTAAGATGCACATGAAAATTACAGTGTACAATCACACTCAGATTGACATATACTTTAGTGATAAGTTAATAAAAAGCAACCAGAAAACGCTTTGATAAAAGAATGCTCAAATGAGCCATAAGGTATGTAACAAAAAGAAAGGGTTAAATATGAGGTTGTCAGAATAAACTACATGTCTATATATTATATTCCAGCAAAGTATTACAGAAAAAAAAAAAACATTACAAAATTATATTAACAGGTGTTTCATTAATTTGCCACCTTTAACAATAAATATTACCAATAGTGTTGAAGTGTAGACATATATAGTACTTTAACAGACTAAAAGTGTGTCATTTTGTCTTTGCCTACTGCCCTACTAAATAACTAGGTAAATTTGTGAATATATAAGGTCATTATTCATCAGTTTGAGACATTTTAAAATAATTGTAACTTTGGTTACAAAGTTAATTAGATTGTAAGTGGTACGCATCATTAGAATTAACTGTTCATTGTAAATCTGTAAAAAAGTTATCTTTTAAACATGTCTAGTGATCTTAGTTCAAATGACTGGTAACTATCTGTGTAATTATGAAGGACTGAAGCATGACAAATTGAATTTATCACTTGAATAGGTTATTCTAAAAAGTAATGGTAAGAGAAGCACTTTTTGGGTATCTGAAATGGATCAAAGTTTTAAAACTTATGCAAGTTTTTTTTCATTTCTCATGCTTGGTGAACAGGTGCTTGTGCACAGATCAATCAGACGTCTCTAGAACATATTTTAGTAAAGGTCAATGGCCTACATGGTTGAGGCAATAAATAGATAGTTCTCTCTGTGGGTCCTTTGGCAGACCAAAGAGGTGGTCTGATCCATATGGGCTTATCATGCTTATGGGCTAAATTTATAATGGACCCTGGTCTGTTCATTTTTGAATGATTTATTGTCAGGATGGTGATGCTAGCGCTTGGATTGACCTTGGTCTTTTAAAACTGTTTATAAGCATAGATATTGAAGAGAATATTTTACAACTTAAAAAAGAATAAAATGTTAAGCCCTAAAAATCTTTATGGTATTATTTTAGTTATTGCAAAGAGAGATAACCCTATTATGCATTATCAAGCAACTCAAAAGACAAAAACAAAATATGATATTTAATCTGATCTAATTTTATGTACAATTTAATGTATATTTATTATGTATATTTTTCAGACCACCTAGAAACTTAGACTCAAAAGCTACAATAAAGATAAATGACAAAGAGTTTGAAATTGAGGCTAGTGACCTACAAGTCATCGAGCATCTTGGTCGTGGAGCCTTTGGTGTTGTGGAAAAGATGATGCATAGAACTAGTGGTGCTATTTTGGCAGTAAAGGTAAAACTTTGTTTTTATCTCAGGGAAGGAAATTCCCTGAAAAAGTTACCAGCCCTGTATATTAAAAAGAAAGAATATGGAATATGTGCCAAAAAGACAGGATCCACATATTGAAATGACCCAGTTTTCGTAAATATGGAAAAAAAGTCTCTACTTTTTATACGACCGCAAAAAATTTGCGGACGTATAATGGTATGATGCTGTCGTTGTCGTTGTCGTCGTCGTCGTCTGTTAACTTTAGTGTATACACGATAACTTTAGTTCTAGTTATCCAAATGCAATGAAATTTGACAATGATATTTCTTACCATTAAAGGATGGATGGGATTGATTTTGGGAGTCCCCCCTTTTTTCGTTTGGAAATTAAGGGCCAAAAGGGGCCAAAATTGTAACTTTTTTGTTTGTTCTTACAATAACTTTTTCAAAATCTTCTCCTCTGAAACTACTGAACAGAATTCAATGAAACTTGGTATGATTGATCATTAGGGTGTCCTGCACTATAGTAATGTTTCAATTTCTGATTCGTCAAAAAACATGGCCACCGTGGCTAAAAATAGACCAGGGGGGTCAGACTACTGTTTTTGGCTTGTAATTCAAAAAGTATAAGGGATAGATGAAATCTGATGCCACCCTTCTGCTTCAGGATCAAAAGTTCTACAAAAGTCTCCATTTGGTCGAAGTTGTCAGAAGACCCCTTATAGGGGTTACGGCTCCTTAAAGGTGAAAAATAGCATTTTTTCATGTTTTTGCCCTATAGTATGAAAATTATTGCAGATAGCAAAAAGCTGTTGCTTGCTTAATTGTTCAGCTCATTTAGCTCTACAAAAAACTCCATACGGTCGAAGTTGTCAGATGACTCCTTATAGGGGCTACAGCCCCTAAAATAATGTTTTTTCATGTTTTTGGCCTATGAAATGAAAACTATAGCAGGTAGAGAGAAGCTGTTGCTTGCTTAAATGTTCAGCTCATTTACACAATTAATTTTTGCGACCCCCCCCTTTTTTCCCCTATTACGTAATTAGGGGCCAAATGGGGCCAAAATCAAAACTTTTTTATTTGTGGTCCGATTTAAAAAATTTTTTTTGCAAGTTTATACTTGTCAGGTAGTGAATCTAAATTTGAGAATTAATTTTTGTGACCATCCCCTTTTTCACTTGTTTTGTAATTAGGGGCCAAAAGGGGCCGTTATCAAAACTTTTTTATTTCTGGTTTGTTTTTGAAATTTTTTTTTGCAAGTTTATTTTTTGTCAAGTAGTGAATCCAAATTTGAGAAATAATTTTTGCAACCCCACCCCTTTTTCACCTGTTACATAATAAGGGGCCAAAAGGGGCTGAAATTGATTTTTTTTTAATTCTTGTCCGATTTTGACAATTTTTTTGCAAGAGTAGAATACAAAGTTGAAAATTTATATTTTTACCCCCTGGGTCGAAAGTCCACCATGGGCTGCATGTGTCCAGAGCAATAGACTATCCATATTGGGCCTAAAGTGTACAGGGTTTAACATGTTGCGGTCGTATCATGCTGCGCTCGCGTCGAATTATTTTGAACCCCACTTATGTATATGCGCATGTAGGTAATGAGGCAAATAGTGTTTGGTTCAGTTCATCAATTTGTTAGCTCACCTGGCCAAAGGCCATGTGAGCTATTGCCATCACTTGGCGTCCGTCGTCGTCGTCCGTCGTCGTCGTCCGTTGTCGTTAACTTTTCTTCAAACTTCTTCTCCTCTGAAATAGCTGCACAGATTCAAACCAAATTTGGTATGGTGGTACTTTAGGGTATCCCCCACAGAACTGATGTGGGGATTTTTGATTCGTCGAAAAACATGGCCGCCGTTGCTAAAAATAGACCAGGGGGGTCAGACTACTGTTTTTGGCTTGTACATCAAAAAGTATAAAAGATAGATGAAATCTGATGCCACACTACTGCTTCAGCATCAAAAGCTCTACAAAAGTCTCCATTGAGTTGAAGTTGTCAGATGACCCCTTATGGGAGTTACGGCCCCTTAAAGGTGAAAAATAGCATTTTTTCATGTTTTTGGCCTATGGAATGAAAACTATTGCAGATAGAGAGAAGCTGTTGCTTGCTTAAATGTTCAGCTTATTTAGCTCTACAAAAGTCTCCATAAGGTCAAAGTTGTCAGATGACTCCTTATAGGGGTTATGGCCCCTTAAAGGCAAAAAATAGAGTTTTTTTGCCTATAGAATGAAAACTATTGCAGATAGAGAAAAGCTGTTGCTTGCTTAAATGTTCAGCTCGTTTAGCTCTACACAAGCTTCCATAGGGTTGAAGTTGTCAGATGACCCCTTATAGGGGTTAAAGACCCTTAAAGGCAAAAAATAGAGTTTTTGGCCTATAGAATGAAAACTATTGCAGATAGAGAAAAGCTGTTGCTTGCTTAAACGTTCAGCTCATTTAGCTCTACACAAGTCTCCATATGGTCGAAGTTGTCAGATGACCCCCTATAGGGGTTACAGCCCCTTAAAGGCATAAAATAGTGTTTTTGGCCTATGGAATGAAAACTATTGCAGATAGAGAAAAGTTGTTGCTTGCTTAAATGTTCAGCTCATTTAGCTCTACAAAAGTTTCCATAGGGTCAAAGTTGCCAGATGACCCCTTATAGTGGTTAAGGCCCCTTAAAGGCAAAAAATAGTGAATTTGGCCTAAAGAAAGAAAACTTTTTGCTTAAATGTTCAGCTTAATTAGCTCTACAAAAGTCTTTTTACGGTCGAAGTTGTCAGATGACCCCTTAAAGGGGTTATGGCCCTTTACAGGTGATAAATAGTGTTTTTTGCTTTGGAATAAAAACTATTGCAGATAGAGAAAAGCTTTTTATTGCTTAAACATTCAGCTCATTTAGCTATACAAAAGTCTTCAAAGGGTTGACATTAAGACCAGGTGAGCGATTCAGGCTCCTGGGAGCCTCTTGTTCCAAATCAGGTTTGCTTTCAAACTGAAGTAACTTTTTCATGTTTCTGGAGTGTTAGTACAAGTAGCCCATTTAAAGAAGAGAAGAATTGAAATAAAAACGAAAACCAACCCCCCCCCCCCCCCAAAAAAAAAAAAATAACCACCCCCCCAAAAAAAAAAGGGGAAGTCAAACCATGCATTTTTTTAATTCACATTTTATTAAAATTTTATCAATCCCATCTCAATAAGTCGACTTTCTTTTTCAGAGAATTACAGTTACAGTAAATAATGAAGAACAGAAGAGATTGCTAATGGATCTGGATGTCTCCATGAGAAGTGGGTCATGTCCATATACAGTACAGTTCTATGGTGCTTTGTTCAGAGAGGTGTGATTTATATATTCTAGGTGTCAAGAGAAAAATAACACTTAGACAATAATGATATATGTGGATCAATTGTACACAACACAGCCCACATAGCATTTGGTCTAGATGAAAAATATTATACATAAGATTCAATACTAATCTTAAAATCATTTACAGAAAACCTAAATTCTTGACATAACATAAAGATGACATAGGGACAAACTTAAGCTTTGACAAAGATTTCTAGCTTAGAACAGGCACAATTAAAATCTGGTGGGATTAAATTAATTTTTGTGGCCCAACCCTCAAATACCATCATGTTGGGTTTTTTTCATAGTCCTTTTAAAAATGTGTTGTATTGAAATTTACAAGGAAAAATATTCTATTTAAAAAAAAACTTCATAAAAAAAATATGTAGAAGCCATTTGGAAAAATTAGAAAATAAAAATTGTGTACTTTTTTTTTTATTCAAGATATACATTGACACTGTATTTGATTAAGTAGATATAGGTATAAAGAGTATAGCAACTAACCAACTAAAATGTACAATTTATATACGTTTAAAGTTTCAAATTATTTGATTGCTACCTTTTCTAAAACAAGAGAGTAAACAATCCATACATAACATCTTAAATTGCTTCCACATGGTGAAATGTGCTACTGTCCAGTTTCCAGATCTAGACCTTGTTTCATTTTAATGTTGCCTGCAACTTGTTGCAAAGCGACATATATGGGTTACTTTGACACTATCCGTCGTCTTTCATCATCCATTGTTGTCTTGCAGCTTCACAAAAAATTTTGTTGCATTTTTCTGAGCGAGTATGTGTCACAGTCTCTTGATATTTGGCATGCAGCTTCCTTCTATAGTATAGAACTGGATGGTTTAAAGTGATTTTATGGCCGTAAACCATCTACTTCATGTTTACTGAATATTTGAAGACGCAGGTGACACATGGAAGACCGCCATTCTAGTGTTAATTTGCAATGATTTGAATTTATTTAGGACTCTTTATTTAACTGTATATACTATTTTAGGGGGATGTGTGGATATGTATGGAAGTTATGGACACATCATTAGATAAGTTCTACAGGAAGATCTATGAAGATGGCCAATCCATACCAGAAGATGTTTTAGCAATTATAGCTTATTCCGTAAGTATAAGATACTGGTTACATTGTATTACAAAAAGAATTTGATTAATTCTTCTAGATGAGGCAGAAAGCCTAGTATAAGTCCTTATCCCAGACCTAGAATCTGCTTTTCTTGTTTTTAAAGATGTCTTATATACTTAAAAGGAATAACGAATCTGAACCATGTGACACATTTATAGAATCAATGTAGGTGTTGGTATATAAAGTAGATTGTGTACAATAATCAAGAGTGACCTTAAAGTCTGTGACATGTACAGGTTAGCATTAACCTATAGTGCTTTTATCTGAACTTCATATAGACTCCTTAGTCAGCCTTGGAAACTGAAGATGACATGTTTAGAAAGTATCTATGTATCCAAGACACCAATCAAGACATTTCTGAACTCAAGAATTTCAATTTACCTTGTTTTATATTTTCAGGTTGTCAAAGCTTTACATTATTTAAAGACAGAATTGAAGGTGATGCATCGAGATGTGAAGCCATCTAATATACTGATAAACAAGAAAGGCCAGATTAAAATATGTGATTTTGGTATATCTGGACAGCTTGTAGACAGTGTAGCAAAGACTCAGGACGCAGGGTGTAAACCTTACATGGCTGTAAGTTTAAATAAGAGTGAACACTTAAATACTTATTTTTGAGAGTTATTTATTTTCAAAGATTTTGCTGCCAGGCATTTTTCACAAAATGAAATAAAAATGTATGAAACGAATAGAGTAGTGAGTGGAAAAAGTGAGGTTAAGTACCTGTAAACTGTGGAGAAATTGTAAATTTGTGAAAATAAATATGTTTACCGAATGTCACACCTGTTATTATTGGGGCATATGTATACCAAAATATATCAACCTATATGACTTTAAGTTCTTTAGATATGGAGGTGCTTTTTAACTTTTGACCATCATATGCGAGCGAAGCGAAGCTCACTATTGTACAGAGTCTGCCAAATTGCACGAGACTCAAAATACGATGGTTGAAAATAAATTCTGTCTCGCTACTCGGAATGCATTGGGAATTTACGAAAATACCGGGTCTCGCATTAGCGAGATTCTTTATTTTCGCTTATTTATTTACAAACGGAAACAAAACAAAACCTTTTCTTGTTGTTAATGACAATAACTTTCTCAATAAATAATAACTATCTAACGAACGAACACTAGTTGTTTTTTTTTTACAGAAATATGGCTTTCTCTCGCGAGAATTCGTGACCTTTTACCCATAGTGCATAGTCATGCGCAGAAAAATGGTGGGAGTTCTGTCAATCAATTTTCGGAACTTTTCATAACACAGATTCATTAAAATAAAGTGATCAGCAACTGTTTTTCTACATATGTATGATAATTTGGTCCTACCTGATCTGAAAATAAAATCCTAATCCATCCTTAACCTATGTGGTCCCTCAAACTGGCAAACTTAAATGCATTTTCCACCAGGTTTCTAAATCATTTTTTTTTGCAGACAGTACTTGGCAATTATAGATACGGGTATACAAAAAATATAACAAAACCTGGCAGAAGAGCGGTGACATTTTGATGTCGTCTGCTTGTCGAATGATATGATGTGACTGAAGGATCTATTAAGTTATGGATGATGTTGTCCCACCACAAACCATATTTTGGCGTTTTTACGGATAATACATTTTTTTTCAAATAAATTATTAATTTTTTATCCAAAAGTGGACCCTCTTCGCTATTGATCCAGCCGAGGGTATTTTGACATTTTTTCCAGATCCAATTAAGGTTAAACCTAGTTTTGGTTGCACCTATTATATTAATTTTGTATCTTCGCGAGCTTTTAGGGAAGAGCCATTATCATATTAGTTAATGCTGTCACTGCCACCACTAGTAGGACAACATCTTTGCCTGTCTTGTTTTCATATACATGACAAAAATCTACATTTAATACTTTTAGAATGTCTTGACATGTGAATAAAATATTTAATGAACCTTATAAAAGCATGCAAAGCACCTTTAGGTACGAAGTGTATGAATAACATGTACATTTATGATTTTTTTTTGTTTTTCTATTTTTCAGCCTGAGAGAATTAATCCAAAGGAAGGTCAGACAGGCTATGATATCAAGGCTGATGTATGGAGCCTGGGTATAACAATGGTATGTTACAATTAGGACAAAAGACATGTTTCTGTTTTCTGAAACACTATGAAATTCGCTCTTTCCTTGACCTTGTAATATCTACATTTCTTAAATTTGTTCTAATCAATATTTCTTTCTGAAATCTGTTTGTAAGTTTTCTAACATTGGAAAAAAATGTTTGAAGGTTTAGAGGTCCAGATCATTTGGGCAATGGGAGATAACTCTATATAGACTTATATCAATTCCCTATTCATTTTAAAACTTAAATCCAAAAAAATTATAGAAATATTTTATCCTTACAATGAGACATTTTTTAAATAAAATAGACTCAAAACCTAAAATGTCATATGTGAAATTGTTTATTTTAAAAAGAATACACAAAAAATTGTGACTTATTGAAATAATTTTGCAAATAAATCCTTATAACCAACTTATTTTTGCCAAAATTTGCTTAAAAGGTTATTTTGTAATTTTAGATTGAGTTAGCAACTGGAAGCTTCCCATACAAGAAATGGAACACACCGTTTGAACAATTAAAACAAGTAGTCCAAGACCCTCCTCCAAAACTCCCTCCTGGAAAGTTTTCCTCAGAATTTGATGACTTTATAACACAGTGGTATGTGGTATTAGATTATGTGAATATTTTTGCCTTAGCTATTTATAGAAGCAGAGAGTTCCCAACATCATTCCAATGTCAAAAGTCCAAAAGAGCAAGATTAGTAAACAAGAACTAGAAAAGCACGAAACAAAAAGAAAACATAAAAACACAGACAAAAAATGAATAGCAATCAAAATCACCAATTCTAGTCAAGTCAAACCTCTTGTTATGTGACACTTTGATCTTATCTGTTTTCAATCTAGAAGATCCAGAAAAGTGTGTTTAAAGAAAATACATATACATGAGAAATTTCATGAATTGTGTAAAAATATAAGCTTAAGTACAAAAAGCTTTCTATTGTTTAAAACCCTTAAAAAAAACTGAAATTGAAGGAATTTGGGAGTAAATATGCATATGACACACCCATATTCAAACTAATTTGTACATGTTGCAGGAAGGAATCAAACAAAATAAATACATTGCTGAATTCTTGTTGTCACCAATAAAAACCACCAAAATTGATACCTTCACAAATAATAATTAAACCATATAAAGTACATTGAAATATTAATATTTGGTCAGATTGCACTGAGTGAAAAATATGGGTTATAAAAAGATGAATGTCGGGCAGGTGGGGAAGAAATTTTTGTAACAGTTTTCTCAGCAGGTACTAATCACAGCCACTTGATATTTTGTATACAGCATCAGGGTGTGGTCCCAAACGTGGGATTTGATTTCAGATCTGTTGCTCACTTACTTCCTGTTTTAATGAAATCTGGCCATTTTTGTCTCGCCTGCGACGAATGTCGCAAAAGGCGAGACTTAGGTATGGTGATTCCGGCGGCGGCGACGGCGGCGGCGGCGGCGTCCACAATTGGTTAAAGTTTTTGCTTAAGTCTGTTTTGTGTGAACTAGTTATATTACACCATTGATATTTGGTATGCAGTTGCATCAGCATCAGTACAGATCAGTTTTAAAAGGATTTCACCTGTATGCTCCTGCAGTCACGGTCTACTGACTTTGAAATTTTACACTGATTTGGCCCAGGTTAACTTTTTTTCTTAAGTCTGTTTAACATGAAGCAGTTATGTTACACCATTGATATTTGGTATGCACTTGCATCAGCATCAGTACAGATCAGTTTTAAAAGGATTTCACCTGTATGCTCCTGCAGTCACGGTCTACTGACTTTGAAATTTTACACTGATTTGGCCGAGGTTAACCTTTTTTCTTAAGTCAGTTTAACATGAAGCAGTTATGGTTCACCATTGATATTGGGTATGCACTTGCATTAGCATTAGTACAGATCAATTTCAAAAGCATTTCATCTGTATGCTTCTGCAGTCACGGTCTACTGACTTGGTAATTTTACACCGATTTGGCCGAGGTTAACCTTTTTTCTTACGTCTGTTTAACATCAAGCAGTTATGGTACATCATTGATATTTGGTATGCACTTGCATTAGCATCAGTACAGATCAATTTCAAAAGTATTTTATCTGTATGATCCTGCAGTCACAGTCTACTGACTTTGAGAATTTACACTTTTTTACTTTTTACTTATGTCATGAGTGTTTTATATAAAGCAGTTATGGTTCACCATTTATATTTGGTATACAGCTGCTTAAGCATCAGTTAAGATAAGTTTAAGGAGGATTTTTACTTCATTTTATACTGTGTCCAGTTGCGACAGGCGAGACATGTCTCTGTGTTAACAGTTTATTTACTCTGACAGATTTTTATTTATTTTATACTTAGATAGTGTTAAAATGTGTTTTTATTTTCTGTTTTCACAGTTTACATAAGGATGTCCAGAACAGAGCCAACTACAATCTACTATTACAACACCCCTTTGTCAAGAAGGGAGAGAACTCTGACTTTGACCTTACCTCGTATGTAGGTGGTGTATTTGAGAAATATGAAGACTTTAATGAACAACCAAGTTAATGATAAGCTCACTTAGAGACATGTGACAGTTAGAGTACAGAGAAGTGTACCTCAAAGAATGAAAGAATGCATGGGCTCGCCAAGAATGATATCTGAAATCATTATCATCAGTGCTTTTATGGGTCTTTTCCTTACATGCATATTTTTTATCAAATATTTTATGTATGCAAAAGAGGAATGAATTAGAGTCTTCCATTATGATTAATGATTGAGAATGCACTGAATAATATGTTATTATTGGTTCAGTTTGTTGTTTAAGTTGCATTCCTTCTATTTGTCCCGTAATCTTTGTTATTTGAAGATGGATTAATAGATAAGGATATATCTTCAGTAAATAATCAAGATACATCCAAGCGCTGAACTTAATGTTTCATGTGATTGTTTTTAATTTGAATATACTTGATTATTTCATCAATAGAACTAGCCAAATTTAAGCTGTTAAATGACTATTTTAACCACCTTTGGGCTGTAGTGAATCACTCTGTCTATCTAAAAATCCAATTCAAGTCTTCTTTAATGGCTGATATAGATTTTGATTAAATTTGACTTGAAGGAAGTACATTAAATTGGGATGAGCATGAAGAATTTTCATTACTCTTAGCTATCATTTAGGGATGCAGGGATCACCACTATTCAAAATCCAAGGGTGTTTCAAGGCTGATGATGATCCTTTTCCTTACTCATAAAAATTAATGACATTTATTTATTCTTAAAAGTGATTTGTTTTCCTACTTGTGTTTTTTTTTGCTGCCAGTCACAATATACATTTATTTTGTATTTAAAAACTTCATTGTTTTAGGAATAAAATCAAACTTTAGTATGGAGCTCAAAATGGAGCACCGCCCTATAATAGCGTGTGGTGAACCCTAGGGGTAATTTGACCCTTTTCCTAATATAGAGTACATTATGATGTAGGTAATCATGGTATCCTTTTTGAGCTGGCTCACAGTTTTCTAATTTTACTTAAACTGAATTAATAAGTAAGATACAGGAAATAATTTTCATTTTTCTTTAGGATCATCTTTCCTAACCTTTATACAAACATTGTCTAAAGTTAACAGAGAGTACAGCTTGGCTTTTCCAGTTTGCCAAAATAGTTTGATTTTTTTACTTCCAAATGTAGCTTCCTATGTTTGATTCCAGAATTGGAATGTGTTGTTTGCAACAAATGTGGAATTCTAACTTGTTTCATTTTGACCATGTTGACATTTTTTATAATTAAATGAAATTATTACTGAAATTTTTTTTAATTTTAAAAAAGCTCTGCATGTATTTATAAGTTAAGATGAGATATTTGAATGTGTATTATTAGGTATTATGAAGTAAAAAACAGACCTAGCTCAGTTAATATGGACTGTGATAGAATTTAGAGGAAATATTTATAGATCTAATATATGTTTGGTGGAAATGAAATATATTTTCTATAGGCTTTATATATATATATATTTGCATATAGTTGTAAAAGTAAGGTGCCAGTTAATCTCTGCTTTAAAAGTTCTATAGTCTAATTAAGGGGTTTCCTTTCTTAATGTTCTTCTTTGAAATAAAATTTAGTATGTTTTACCAGTGATGTTCTGTATAGGGTAAATAATAATATTTATATCTCTTGCAGAGTCAATTATGTAGCTCGTGTATTAATTGGACATATTTTTTAACATTTTGTATATCCCTATTTTTATCAACTGTGCTTTTATGTACTATATATTTGTGCAATATTGATTTTTTAAACCAAGATAGACAAGATTTTTATTATTTAATAGATATGAAGTTTTAATTCAGTAATCATACTCATGGAAAAATAATATGTTTTCTAAATGCCATGATTTTTTTGTTCAGGAAATGTTGGGGTTTATTTTACATTCCTGTACTGTGTAAATGTAATGAATTTCATAAATAATGCTAATATAAAAAAAATATTCTAGATTCTCATCCCTCCCACCCCCGATTTTTTCAGCCCCCTAAAAAAAATTGAGTTGGATTTTATGGTAAAATATGTTAATGATTGGTCAGGTTCTTTTAAAATGGCAGCATATTTTATCATATTGGATCAAAAGTAAAAAAAATAGAATCGCCTGCCTGCTCCATATTTTCAAGAAATTTGAATGAGAATCTAGGAATTATTTTATCATGGCCTAAGTATTAAACCATGTTTTATCTTGCTATATATTTGGATCATGAACTGTTTGATAGTTATACTAAATGCATTTTGTTCCAAATACATCTGCTTGAGGTGCTCTTTTGACTGTGAAATCCTCCCTCTTAAACAAAGAAGTTTGCTGTCTTGGTTTTTCAAACAATCATATTTTTACTTAAAAATATCAAAAGAAATAAAACTAGCTATTGTCCTTTTATATCTGGGTGTTTTTATCAGATGAAAAGAACAAAGGAACAAAAACTGTTAACATAAATGAGATACATGCTCAGATTTTTTTTTAATTTGATGATTTAGCTTCATATTAACAA
This sequence comes from Arcuatula senhousia, assembly GCA_963971305.1. NCBI lineage: Eukaryota > Metazoa > Mollusca > Bivalvia > Mytilida > Mytilidae > Arcuatula > Arcuatula senhousia. The sequence goes on along the minus strand of OZ020307.1, from coordinate 40,060,982 downwards.
TTTATATGAATTGCTTGACTTTTTGCATTATAGTGATCACATTTAGAAGATTCACTTAAAGGTTTTCCATGAATTTTAGTTAGTGTAGTTGCCTATTAAATTAATTTTAATCTAAAATGCCTAATACATGTATTTTATAAAACAGTAAACTGCTCCCTTGTTTACCAAATTTTGTAGCCATGCTTTTAAAAAGGGAGTTAATAACCTCATCCAAACTGTGTATTGTGTTTTGTATATTGTATTATTTCATACATAACATGCATAAGAGTATTAATTTTGCTGATTGTTATAAAGATGAAATTATTTATTTGATTTTATTGTGGATAGAAACTTTTGGGAAATTAGAAGTACATGTATATTTATATACAAAACATGTTCTTGTATAATATTTGTAGAAAAAAAAACTAACTTCATTTAAAATATCTTGTAAATACCCATTTTTATCTTATTTGCATTCTGAGATAGACAATGATTTTAATTATCCAGTTGAAGAGCTTGTGTGATCGCTTTGTTTTTTTTTTGGTTGAAAACCAGATAAGGGAGAAGCTATTATTATTATTACCAAGAGTGAAAGGGAGATATCATTTGTTATTTATTACCTGCTCAAATCTCAGGTGTGTGGTAGTAAGTTATGAGAAGTAAAGAAATATTTTATACTCTGTGAGAAAAAAATATGATATATGTTGTTGACATTTGAGCAAACCATTGTATTTGTACAAAAAAATATTTCATTATATTGAAAATGAATAAAACTGATGAACACTTATTGCATTCTTAGTTGTTATACATGTAGTTGGACTTCAATATTCACTCTTTACAAGATGTTTTTTTCCCTGTGAAATGGAGAAAGACAGATATTGCTTAAAATACATCAAGGAAATGAAATAAAAAAAGGAAAACTCTACCTATCCCTGGCATAGGTTGATCTTAGTTATAATTAGGGCCCCGCATCGAAGATGTGGACGCCCTATAGTTTTCACTCTGTCTGTCCGTCTGTCCGTCCGTCAACAATTCTTGTGAACACTAAAACTCAAAAACTATTAACACCATGGTTTTGAAATTTTGTACAGCCACTAAGTAGCATGTCATAATTTGCATATGAAAATTTCATGGAAAAATGTGAAATATTTTTGTAAAAAACTTCATTTTTTATCGAAAATCACAGATTTTGAGAATTGGCCTTTGTGAACACTAAAACTCAAAAACTGTCAACAATACACTTCTGAAACCTTGTACAGCTGCTAAGTAGCATGTCATGATTCCCATATTAAAATTTCGTGCAAATCGGTTAAAAATTTTTGGAAAAAACTTCATTTTTTATCGAAAATCACAGATTTTGAGAATTGGACTTTGTGAACACTAAAACTCAAAAACTGTTAACAATACAGTTCTGAAACTTTGTATAGCTGCTAAGTAGCATGTCATGATTTGCATATTAAATTTTCGTGCAAATCTGTTAAATATTTTTGGAAAAAACTTCATTTTTTATCGAAAATCACTGATTTTGAGAATTGGACTTTGCACACTAAAACTCAACAACTGTTAACAGTACAGTTCTGAAACTTTGCACAGCTGCTAAGTATCATGTCATGATTTGCATATTAAATTATTGTGCAAATCTGTTTAATGTTTTTTGAAAAAAAAACACAGATTTTGAGAAATGGAATTTTTGAACAATGAAACTCAAAGGCTATTAACAGTACAGTTCTGAAACTTTGCACAGCTGCTAAGTAGCATGTCATGATTTGCATATTAAATTTTTGTGCAAATCTGTTTAATATTTTTTGGAAAAAAACCACAGATTTTGAGAACTGGAATTTTTTAACAATGAAACTCAAAGGCTATTAACAATACAGCTCTGAAGTTTCATACACATTCCATGGATCATGCCTTAGTGGTTATAATCATAGTTAATATAATTTTTAAAACACTTAGATTTTTTGCCGCGGGGCCCTCTCTGACTTTGTCAGTAATCTAGTTTGCTGTCCTATTTTGGCAATTTTTAGCTTAATTGCAAGGAAGTTGAACTTGGGTATTGAGATGATGATGGCGTGCGTGCATCAACAATTAGTTTCCAGACCATAACTCAAAAAGTTGTCAACCGATTTGAATGAAACTTTGGGATATTGTAATATACCATAAGAGGAGGAACCCTATTGATTTTGGGGTTAATCTGTTAAGGTTAAGGTCACGGCAACAGAAAAATGTAAAAAAAATTCTTGAATTAGTGGTTTCTGGACCATAATTTAAAAAGTTTTCACCAACTTTAATGAAACTTTGGGATATTGTTACCTACTATAAGATGAGAAACGTTATTGAATTTAGGATGAATCCTTTCAAGGTCAAGAAATTTTCAGCACCAGAAAAATATAGAATTTCTTGAATTAGTTTCAAGACCTCAAAAGTTGTATACTGATGTTAATGAAACTTTGGGATAATGCTACATACTATAAGAGGAAGAACCCTATTGATTTTGGGGTCAATCTGCTCAAGGTAAAGGTCACAGCGGCAGAAAAATGTTAGAAAATTTCTTTTAAAGGGTGGTTTTCAGACAATTTTTATGCCCCCGCGACGACGTGTCGGGGGGGGGCATTAAGTTTTACTCATGTCCGTCCGTACGAATTTCCGTCAAGCTTTTCTCAGAAACCTAAAATGGGAATAATTTAATAACTTGAAACTTGGTAAATGGTTCAGTATGACTAACTATACGCCCTAAGCAAATTTTTGACCTGTCGGACACCTGCTTCCTGTTTGGGGCTGGATCGATACCAAAATCAACATGAAAATATCCGTGAAGCTTTATTGAGAAACCGCACATGGGAATGATTTGAAACTTGGTAGGATGGTTTAGTATGATAAACAATGCGTCCTAAGCGACTTTCAGACCTGTCGGACTTCAACTTTTTATTTGAGGCCAGCGGGGGCATCCGTGTCCCATGGACACATTCTTTCTTTATTTCAACCAATTTTAAGAAACTTTGGGATATTGTTAACCAGTAGAGAAGAAACCCTAATGATTTGGGGGAATTTTCACTCAAGATGAAAAATGTTTGTAAATTTTTCAAAAAGTGACTTCTTGACAATAATTCGGTTACGGCAAAATAGCCACGGCCTAATTATTTTGGTCTGCTTTAAATAAAAAATATATTGGATTCCCTGTGAAAATGTGGACGGAAAGTCCACCAAAGAATACATGTGTAAAAAATAAAAAAAGGAATGTGTCCATGGGACACGGATGCCCCCACTGACCCCAAACAGGAAGCAGAAGTTTGACAGACCTGAAAGTCGCCTAGGACATACCAAGTTTCAAATCATTTTCATATACGGTTCCTGAGTAAAGCTTGACGGAAATTTTCAAAGTCATGTTTTTCATATTTTCACATCAGCCTAAGACCCAAACAGGAAGTAGATGTCCGACAGGTCTCAAAATCGCTAAGGACGTACAGTTTGTCATACTGAACCATCCTACCAAGTTTCAAATCATTCTCGTTTACGGTTACCGAGAAAAGCTTGACGGAAATTTTAATAGTCATGTTCACATATTCTCCTATTGGCCTAAGTCTCAAACAGAAAGTACATGTCTGACAGGTCTCAAAATTGCTTAGGACGTACAGTTTGTAATACTAGACCATCCTACCAAGTTTCAAACCATTCTCATGTACGGTTCCTGAAAAAAGCTTGACGGAAATTTGCATAGCCATGTTCATATATTTTCACATTGGCCTAAGTCCCAAACAGGAAGTAAATGTCTGACAGGTCTCCAAATCACTTAGGACGTACAGTTTGTCAAACTGAACCATCCTACCAAGTTTAAAATAATTCTCATGTATGGTTCCTGAGAAACGCTTGACGGAAATTCGTACGGACGTACGGACGGACATGTGTATAACTTATTCCCCCCCCCCCCGGACATGTCGTCGCGGGGGCATAAAAAATAACTTTGTCAGTCCACAATGGGCTGTATGTGTTTGTCAGTCCACCATGGGCTACATTTGCCTACAGCAATTGACTATCCATAATGGGCCTCAAATGTACAGGGTACACCATGTTGCGGTCGTATTATGCTGCGCTCGGCATCTGCGATTATCTTGTTTTAAAGTCGACGTTGCTTAGCTGCTTATTTTCATGAATTCTTTCAAATTGTTACTGTAATATAATTTTCATGATTTCTTATGCTAAGCTTTTTAGCTCACCTGACCCGAAGGGTCATATGAGCTATTGTCATCACTTGGCGTCCGTCGTCCGTCCGTCGTCCGTAAACTTATTAAAACGTTAACTCCTCTGACACCATAAGTCCAATTGAAACCAAACTTGGTATGGTTGTTCATTAGCATTCGGTGCTTAGAACTGATGTGGGGATTTTTTATTCGTCGTAAAATATGGCCGCAGTGGCTAAAAATAGAACATAGAGGTAAAATGCTGTTTTTATGCCCCCGCGACGACATGTCGGGGGGCATTAAGTTTTACTCATGTCCGCCGTACGTCCGTCCGTCCGTACGAAATTTCCGTCCAGCTTTTCTCAGGAACCGTAAATGTGAATGATTTGATAGGATTGTTCAGTATAACAAACTGTACGTCCTAAGCAATTTTCAGACCTGTAGGACATCTACTTCCTGTTTGGACTTAGGCTGATGTGAAAATGTGTGAACATGACTTTAATAATTTTCGTCAAGCTTTTCTCAGAAACAGTACATGAGAATGATTTGAAACTTGGTAGGATGGTTGAGTATGACAAACTATACGTTCTAAGCAATTTTTAGACCTGTAGGACATCTACTTCTGTTTGGACTAAGGCTGATGTGAAAATGTGTGAATATGAATTTAAAAATTTTCGTCAAGCTTTTCTCAGGAACCGTACATGAGAATGATTTGAAACTTCATAGGATGGTTTAGTATGACAAACTTTACGTCCGAAGCGATTTTCAAACCTGTCGGACATCTACTTCCTGTTTGGGACTTAGGCTGATGTGAAAATGTGTAAACATGACTTTAAAAATTTCCATCAAGCTTTTATCAGGAACCGCACATGACATTGATTTGAAACTTGGTACGATGGTTCAGTATCACAAACTTTAAGTACTTAGCGACGTTCAGGTCTGTCAGGTATCAACTTCCTGTTTGGGTCCTAGCGGGGGCATCTGTGTCCCATGGACACATTCCTTCTTTATTTGCAAATAACTCAAAAACGGCTACAGATATCAAAATTCTGGTAAGGATAAAAGTGATCAGCACCTCAATATCTACCTACCCTGAAATTTTGAAGAAAATCCAACAACCCATGCAGGAGTTATTGCCCTTTTTGTGGATTTTTGCAAATTTTGCACCTGTTCAGTTCAATATCTTGAAAACTGTACAAGATATTTTAGAAATTTAAATTGCATATTGTTAAGTACATCAAGATCTACAAAATATGTATAGGATCAACGTTGTAGGACCTTTCCTTTCAGGAGTTATTGCCCTTTAAACGTCAAAATTGAGCATTTTAACAGCATTTCCTCATTACATTGAAAATATTAACTCCTCTGACACATTAATTCCAATCGGAACCAAACTTGGTATTGTTGTTTATTAGCATTATGTGTATAGAACTGATGTGGGGATTTTTGATTTGTCGTAAAACATGGCCGCTGTGGCTAAAAATAGAACATAGGAGTAAATAGCAGTTTTTTGCAAATAACTCAAAAACGGTGACAGATTTTAACATTTTGATTGGGAGCAAAAGTGATCAGCACCTTAAGATCTACCAGCTCTGAAATTTTGAAGAAAATCCAAGAACCCATGTAGGAGTAATTGCCCTTTTTGTGGATTTTTTTTGCAAATTTTGCACCTGTTTAGCTCAATATCTTGAAAACTATACAAGATATTTGAGAAATTTAAATTGCATATTATTAAGCAAATCAAGATCTACAAAATATGTAATAGGGTCAACGTTTTAGGACCTTTCCTTTCAGGAGTTATTGCCCTTAGAAACGTTTAAAAAGCATTTCCTCATTACATTGAAAACATTAACTCCTCTGACACTAAGTCCAATTGGAACCAAACTTGGTATTGTTGTTTTTTTTGCATTAGATGTATAGAATTGATTTGGAGATTTTTGATTGGTTGTAAAACATGGCTGCTGTGGCTAAAAATAGAACATTGGGTTAAACTGCATTTTTTTGCTAATAACTCAAAAAGGGTGACAGATTTTTGAATTTTAATTCAGATAAAAGTGATCAGCACCTTAAGATCCACCAAATTGTCAGATGGTCCCCTTATTAAACTTATAACCCTTTCAATGTCAAATAGATTTTGCCTAATAAGGCACAGATGTCAGGTGAGCGATTCAGGCTCCTGGGAGTCTCTTGGGTTTTTTTTTTTTTAATATTTAGGCAGACTGGATATCAGCAATCGAGCTGACAGTTCAACAAGAATATCTTTGTAAAATTCTATTATCTACTGAATTATATTTGATTGTATTTTTTGTCTATTTTGTCTTCATTTAGTATCAATATTTTAAAAAGTGCACCAGCAGTGAGAAGTCAACAGAATGCCTATTTCTGTTCAGTCTCTAAATGACAGCGAAACCCATTTTTTTTTCAAGAAAATCTAAGTAGTTTTCCATTTTTGATTCAGACATTATAGTAGTCAGTTTTTATTTGTGATAGATGTATGAAATTCTTATATGACGTTACCTTCCTAAACTCATTTATCCTCTTCATCCCCTACGGAACATAAGGCATCAGGTCTTTGACATTCCAATGTTTCTATTCAAATGCTAATGCCTAAAATATGCATATACAGCATAACCAATTGAGACGCTTTTATAACCGTTGTGGTATTTGTATTATGATTTTACTTGCCGTTTACAAAAGCTTCTTATTGCATTTTGGGTTCGATTTCGATTCCAGGAGCCTGAATTGCCATGATTGCTCGCCTGATTTCGTCCTAGGGCGTTTCGGAATTCCATATTGTCCTATATACGACAAAGTACAATTTTAGCTTACACTCATGCCAAGACCGGACGGTAAGAAAACCCAACATTTCCGCGCCGCGCTGCAATAATGATAATATTACCACTGTAGCCTTTTTATCGATGAATCACTTTTCTTGAATTTTGCATGAGTCTTAGGTGGAGTACTACTTAAGCATGTTAAGTGGGGTCATACATCAAAAACAGCGACATACGACTTATAAGTAAACATTAGAGAAAGTCATTTTGTTTGGCAGACATACTGAAAGGTGGCGTTTTTCAACTAAAGCTGCCTCTTACATTCATATACGAGAAAAGTTTAGGTTCAACTGTAAACATTGCTATCGTTGATGTGACTTAAAAAAAATGTCTATTGGTCACACAAGTTTGTGATATTTGTGTAGTCTCTTGGACATACATTTTTTTCTCTCTTTACTTTACAAATATTCAGGCAAATTTCGCTGTTTCAACAATACAAATTGTCGCTGTTTCGATGCATGTAAATTAGGTCGCCATCTTAAAAAAAAGGAAAAAATGTCGCTGTTTTGAAAATGTCCGGAATGGCCAATAGTCATAAAACTAGATAAGACCAACCTTCATTATTTCTTGACAGCTTAAATAGATTTGAATACTTTTGTATTATGCTACAATGTACCTTAAGAGGAAAGATAGATAGTAATCGTCTTTAATAAACAATCGAATAAACGTTTTACAAGATTACAAGATTCAAATGAATATTTTTTTTTTTGTTCTTTAAAATTCTTTAAAATTCAACAACTTTTTTTGTTTGCCTTGTTTTTTCAAAGAATCAATTGCAATTAAGATACATAGCTTTAACTACGTGCTACCCGCTTTTCAACCTAAAGCTTTTGAAAAGTGTCTTTCTTATTACATCTTTAAGGTTTGAAAATAAAAATAATCTAAATTCTTGTTTTGTTTGTTGTTTTGAAGATAAAAATAAAAATCAGATAGATAAATATCTCGATCTCTATTCTTTCTCCCACGTTGATTCTTACAAAATATCACGAAAGTTTCTAGAAAAAGCAGAATACAGGAAATCTCACCGACAAAGGAACTATTATTTGTATTATGATTTTACTTGCCGTTTACAAAAGCTTCTTATTGCATTTTGGGTTCGATTTCGATTCCAGGAGCCTGAATTGCCATGATTGCTCGCCTGATTTCGTCCTAGGGCGTTTCGGAATTCCATATTGTCCTATATACGACAAAGTACAATTTTAGCTTACACTCATGCCAAGACCGGACGGTAAGAAAACCCAACATTTCCGCGCCGCGCTGCAATAATGATAATATTACCACTGTAGCCTTTTTATCGATGAATCACTTTTCTTGAATTTTGCATGAGTCTTAGGTGGAGTACTACTTAAGCATGTTAAGTGGGGTCATACATCAAAAACAGCGACATACGACTTATAAGTAAACATTAGAGAAAGTCATTTTGTTTGGCAGACATACTGAAAGGTGGCGTTTTTCAACTAAAGCTGCCTCTTACATTCATATACGAGAAAAGTTTAGGTTCAACTGTAAACATTGCTATCGTTGATGTGACTTAAAAAAAATGTCTATTGGTCACACAAGTTTGTGATATTTGTGTAGTCTCTTGGACATACATTTTTTTCTCTCTTTACTTTACAAATATTCAGGCAAATTTCGCTGTTTCAACAATACAAATTGTCGCTGTTTCGATGCATGTAAATTAGGTCGCCATCTTAAAAAAAAGGAAAAAATGTCGCTGTTTTGAAAATGTCCGGAATGGCCAATAGTCATAAAACTAGATAAGACCAACCTTCATTATTTCTTGACAGCTTAAATAGATTTGAATACTTTTGTATTATGCTACAATGTACCTTAAGAGGAAAGATAGATAGTAATCGTCTTTAATAAACAATCGAATAAACGTTTTACAAGATTACAAGATTCAAATGAATATTTTTTTTTTTGTTCTTTAAAATTCTTTAAAATTCAACAACTTTTTTTGTTTGCCTTGTTTTTTCAAAGAATCAATTGCAATTAAGATACATAGCTTTAACTACGTGCTACCCGCTTTTCAACCTAAAGCTTTTGAAAAGTGTCTTTCTTATTACATCTTTAAGGTTTGAAAATAAAAATAATCTAAATTCTTGTTTTGTTTGTTGTTTTGAAGATAAAAATAAAAATCAGATAGATAAATATCTCGATCTCTATTCTTTCTCCCACGTTGATTCTTACAAAATATCACGAAAGTTTCTAGAAAAAGCAGAATACAGGAAATCTCACCGACAAAGGAACTATTAGGACTTCTCATAAGTTATCTTTAATAATCAGAAAAAGAGCTGGACAACAAAGTTGTATTCAATTAAAAAAACGCCATGTCAAAAATCAGGATCTTCGTGATATTTTATACACACAAACTATCCGTCTAACTGCCTTAGAAAGCGAAATAAATAAACGAAACAGTCACTTTTTTCATCTAAAAACTGATTTGATATTTTTTCTGACGTCATTCCTTGGGACAAAAAGTGAAAGCATGAAAATTATGGCTTATCTTTTTTTATATTTAAGGCAACTTTACTATACTAAAACATTTAGTACTCAGAACGAACCAACAATGAACAAAACGCCATCTAGACATCAATCTTTGACCAACCAAACTGATGGTAGAAATTTTTATGTTATTCCTGAAAATGTTGATACTTTGGTAAAGACTGCCGTAAATTTTGGCATCGTGCCATTATTTTCAATTATAGGAATAATACTGAATAGTGCGTGTTTTGTTATGTTTTGCAAAATAAAGAAGAAGTCCAGTGCAACAATACTTCTTTTGGGATTGGCAGCAGCCGATATTTTGATTCTGGTATTTGGATGTTTCAATTCTGCAATAGTGATTTCTAATATCTATAGCGTACCATTTACCAAACGACAGTTAGTGCTTTTTATGCCAGTTGTTTTGCCGTACGTCAATATAATCCCGTCAAGGATAGGAAATATGATCACGTTTTTGATTTCATCAGAGCGTTTAATATGCGTGCTGAAGCCGCTTTGGATTCGGCGCTACTTTACAACGAGGCTTGCAATGTTTGGCGTAATCGCTTCCTTCGTTGTTCCGATTCTTATTTGTATTCCGAACATGTTTTACATAAGAATTGGAGAAATATCTTTAAATTCCACCGGGAAAACAATTTGTATTCCAAAGTACACGGAGTTTAAGAAAAACCAAGTGTTATCAGATGTCGTATATCTTTCGATGGAAGTGATTTTGCGATTTGTACCGGTTTTCGGTGTTGCTATAAATAGCCTTGCTACTTTAGTTATTCTTCGCATGTATGCCAGAAAGCGAAAGATTTTAGCTGCCTATTCGAAAGATTTCCAGTCAAAAGATTGGGAAGTTACTAAGACTTTATTAACAGTGTCTTTCGTGTTTGTGTCTTGTAAATTGCCCGTTTCCATCGTGCGAATTCTGATCTTTATCGAAAACAGCCATTTTGAACCGCAAAACAATCTATATAGTTTTATAAGTTCGGTTTTGTTCCCCTGTCTTATGCTGAATTCTACTGTCAATTTCTTTATTTATTACAAAACAAGTAAGGAATACAAAGAAGAGCTGGGGAAACTTTTCCGCAAATCTAACTAAACACAACGTACATGACGTACGTGTGGAAAAAATGGTCGTCGATATTCGCTGTTAGCTTACTAAACTGGACCTTTCAGTGGCTTCATTATAATCCCGGTTGTTGCATAATGTCGTTTTAGCATGACAATAGAAAAATATATCTGGGATTATAACATTTCATTTTTTACAAGCTTTTATATATTTGGGTCTTACTTTTACATTTAATGGTTTTATTTGTTGTAAACTTGATCGTTTATTAAAAAGAATATTTTTCCATGCTTGTTGTGTTATGTTTGCTTGTGCCTATTTAAACAAACAAACAAACAAACAATCGAACGAACGAACGAACGAACGAACGAATGAATGAACAAACAAACAACCAAACAAATGAACAAACAAACAAACAAATGGACAAAAAAAAACAAAACAAAAAAACAAAAAAAACAACAAACAAACAACCAACCAAACAACAAACAAACAAACAAACAAACAAACAAACAACAACAACAACAACAACAACAACAACAACAGCAGCAACAAGAAAACACTCTTCATAAGTAATAAAATGTTAAAAAAAAATGAACAACAGACTATTGCGAGAATTTTCCATTTATCTACCCGTTTTCTGCGGATACTTTCATATATCTGAATAAAAAGAAAAAATATGTATTTCGGATCAAATCAAACTTAATTTTCGTATATGTTGATATGGTCCATATCCTTAGTGCTGGATTTGACTTCTCTGACTTCCTTGCTGAGGGCCACGTCAGCGTAGGCCATCACTATGCGTCCGTCGTCGTCTTGAGTCTGTAAAAACCTTCAAAAATCTTCTCTGAAACCACTCTACCAATTGAACTGAAAATTTGCAGGAATGATGTATGACGTGTTTGCAACAGACGATCCTAACTTTGAAATGATTCAATAAAACATGGCCACTGTTACTAAAAATAGAACATATGGTCAAATCACAAAAATTGGTATATTATTCATGAACTATAGCAGTTAAGAAAATCTGAATAATCTAAGACTCTTCTGAATCAAAAAGCTCTAGTACATTGGGTCAAAGTTTTCAGAAGACCCCTTATAGGAGTTATGGCCTTTCAAATGAAAGACAGCGTTTTTCCATGTTTTTGTCCTACAAAATAAAAACTATTGCAGATAGAGAAAAAGGGATTGATTGCTCAACTCCACAAAAGTCTTCACTGTGTCGAAGATGTCAGATAAAAGAGACTCTTTAACTTAAGACCAGATAAGCGTTTCGGGCTCCTTGGAGCCTCTTGTTTTAATATTTTTTATTGGTTTCGACCTTCCAGTGTTTTGATTCAAACGCTGATGATGAGAAGTCATGCATATACAGATTAACCAAATTATCCGTTTTATAACTGGTTTGGGTTGTTTTTTTTTTGGACATTACTCGTAGTCAGACCTTCCCAATATTTGTAACAAGTCTTATCCATGCGTACAAGTGAATAATGTTTCATGCATATAGAGATTTGAACGCGGAATTCAAATATCGAAGTTCAATATAAAATGGTATTAGGACAAAAAAAGAGGTTCACAAGAGCCTGAACCATCACCCACTACTTTTCATTCTATAAGCCAAAATCACAATTTTCCACCAGTTTCATTAAATTCTGCTGTGTGGTTTCAGAGAAGAAGATCAATGAAAATTGGCGAACAACCAAACAACCGAACAAATCAAATACATATACAAATGTAAACAGTTTCCAAGACAAACTCACGTCAAACTATTTAAAAATCGAAAAAAACATTTATGAGATGCTTCATAAAAGGATAAGCAGCTCGACACTTTTTCCCTTAATCAGTGTATTTTTAGGAATAGAAAATGGCATCTTTACGTCAAGATAATCATTACAAGTCATTAAAGAAGAAGCAGATAAATGAAAAACATTTTGCCAAAATGTGGAAACCTCTTATTAACTTTTTTGAGATTGAAAATCTAAAATCGTCATGCTCTAGTGATTTTCTTTTATTTAACTTTTAAAAAATCGAAAGGTTGCCTTGGAACCGTTTACTTTGGAGTTTACTATGTCTGTAAAACTTAACCATGCATTTGATGCGCGTTTCGTTTATTGACCTTCAAGATTTATCAGTGGTTTTGGCACCAGTGTTTTGCACCCTTGAAAAGCTTTTGAAACCAACAACAGCAGTCCTTATTTTGAGGTAGTTGGCTAAAAAGAGACACTTGAGGCTATTAAATGTGCTACATGTTTTATTTTAAACTTTCACGCATGTAGTTGAAATCCATAGGCACTCCTTTTTCACGTCATCCCACACAAGTTTCTCTGCGCATGGCATTTCATACCGGATTTTCCCAACACACGTGACGTACTTATTACAGGAGTCACATGACTGGAAGTATCCAAGATCTCTTCTTCCGCATTTCTGCTTACAGCCTATAAATTATTTAAAAAAAAAACAAAATATATTTTCGGTTAAACACAACTATAAAAACTGTAGATGAATGAATGTTGAAATGACATTAAAAACCTTTCAATTCTTTAAATTTTCAAGATCTACCGAATGAAATAAGAAAACAGTGTATACGATGCCTGGAAACAAACCGAGCAATGGGTTTTAAATTTCTAAGCGAAAAATAAAACACTTATACCAGCATATTTCATATAAAAGATTCACCAGAGACAACCTAGCTTAAGAGCAACTTTACATAAAATATGATGAGCACAAAGAAGGTATATCTTGAAGCGGAATAATCTACGTAAAAATAAATTTCTAATTAGTTGTACCTTAAACAAACACGCACATCTAGGAGCAGGTTAACTTACAGGAGAATCATTGAGGCTTGTTTAGGGTAAATTAGGATATCGGATATATCTCTTTTATTTATGATACTGGATAATTGATGAACAATTTCCGGGAATATTGGATATTGGTACCAGAGCCAACAGTTCAAGTGCTCTCAAAACAAATTACAAAGTAAGAGGTTAAACTAGTTAATAACTTACTCTTGCCAGTCGTCTTGGCTGCTGCAGCTAGAAAAAATTAAGAAATTTTTAACATTTTGATATTGAAATTGATTGATTTATATGTTAAAAGGTTATAAAAAAAATTTGAACAGGTATTTGAAAAAAAAACATAAAGAAAGAAAGAAACAGATAAATAGAAACAATCTCCGCCATTTAAACGAGTGTGCATAAACTAAAGATTCATTATAGTAGAAGTGGCCAGCTCCATGTGATTTTTAACAAGGGCAAAGTGTACACAAGACAGTAAGAGAATGATGATCATGTACATATAAATGTATACAATAAACCTAACAAAAAAATTACTGTAGAAAAAAACAAAAACAAAAACAAACAAACAAACTACCAAAAAAAACCCCAAAAAACAAACATTGAAAATTTGCAACTTAAGGAACATTTTTAAAAAGCGACAGCTCAATGTGGTTTTTGAATATCCTTAAAGAAAAGTATCAATTAATCTGTTTATGAAATTTACATTATTTTCTATCTACATGACTGTATCTCTCCATCAAATATGCATAAAAACAACGACAAACAAACAAATATTAAAAAAAAACCACATCTAAAACAAATGGCAGAACTTACCTTCTGTGTCAAATAAGACAGCAAAAACAACGAGGAACAACACAATAATCTTCATCTTAGAAGTTTTGATAATCTTACTCTTTGACAGTTGAAGGGAAGTATAGCTTCGAAGATTTTTGCGTGATGCACCTGCTGACGATTTTATAGTTTAGAAATACTAATGTATTTGCATGTATTGAATGTCCTAAAATATTGACTTTCATGAAATATATGTATTCGTTTTTTATGTATCATTGACAAGGATTCAAAATCAATTCTTTAAACGAAATATTAAAAATTAATTTTTAACCCCTTTGGTGGGGGGGGGGGGGAGGGGTTGCAGCATAATTGTCTTTTTTTTTTCAGGCAACTCCGTCAGGATGACTATTCGGATTGCACATTGTCAACTATTCTAAATCTTTTCTTGTTATTCGAGTACATCTATAAAAGCAGGATTATCTTTCTTTTTTCAGATTGGGGAAAGTTAATAATTGTATAAAGTAGTGAGTGAGTGAGTTGGTGTTTTACGCCCGTGCAACGCTATATAGGTTATTTACAGGCGATGAACATGAAAAGGATGATAAAATGAGCATGAGATGATGATAATAAATGAAATATGGGGATGGGGTGGGACACAAAGGACCGGTAAATTTTGAAGAACCACAGGAAAAAGGGGAGAGGTGGGTAGGGGCGGAAAAGGACTAGAGCCACGAACCCCCATAATTGGCCCTGTTAATACTCAAATATCAAAATTGGTTTGTTTTGCACCAAAATTTGTGTATGTATAGGTCGAAGTCTGTGTTAAAAGAGAAAAGATTTGATTATGGTGTATAGATGAATTTTCAAGTACCCTAACCCTTCAAAAATAGCCTAAATCAGTGATTTTTCACTTTTTGGCCAAAATGACTTGTTTTTCAGTCACAATTTTGTGATTTTCTATGTGGCGCCACCCCTCGCCCATCGAAATTTTTGTTGAAATATGAAGAAAATAATGTATTTATAAAATTTAAACAAAAATATTTATGGGCGAGGGGTGGCGCCCATGTCATTTTCACCACAAACCAGGTGGAAAATTGTGAAATTTTGCTGGGATTAGCGTGTTTTCAATTTTTGCGTCACTCTATGACCTCATTACAATGTCACAGGTACAGAAAACTTTAGAATTGACTTTGTTTTGTAATAAGTAATCAATCTAGACTACTTGGCCACAAAAATCTTATCTAAGAAATGAATTTGAAAAAATGGCCCGATTTAGGGCCAAATATGAGGGTTCGTGGCTTTAGTCCTTTAGCCTATGTGGTGTTCTACTTGCGGCGGTCCACAAAGGGGTCTTTTATGTGCATGAAGCGTGGCACTCTCCAAACACGTTGGCCCACTATGGTCGGCGGTCAGGGTTTCCGTATTATAGACCTGACAACCCCCGCGGACGAGGGCCACCCTATTCAGCCACCTAGGGTACACACTTGGTCGCTCTGTGGGCTGAGCACTGACCCGACATCAGAATCCCAAGACCCTTAGTCGCCTCTTACGACAAGCTAGGCTCTGCTGCGGGCCTATTCGCCACCCGGGCCCCGCACGGGATTTGTATAAAGTAAGGGGGAATCAACAAATTAGACAAGCAAAAACTACGGTGGCAGCCCGGGGGTGGCAGAATGCGGCAATGAGAAAAAAAATTATATTGCCTTGCCTCAAGATACCGTCACGCTCCCTCAAGTTAACTTATTGTCTTTCAAGATCCCTCAAGATAGCTTTTAGGATAATTATCTCGTTCCCTTCAAGATCACCCTAACGTTCCCAGACATTATAAAAATCATTCAAATTAGGATTTTAATCCAAATTAATCGACAAATCTTTATTTCTTCTTCTTTTAACTGGATCTGAAATCATAAAAAAATCGGTTGCAAAACAGATCGGCAATATTATCTTGAAATGGTGCAGGTTTGTATTAAACGTATGGGGAATTTTATACCTAATATGCGTAACTATTTTGAAGCGTATATCTTGAGGGAACGAGACGGAATCTATCTTGAAGGAACGAAATAGAACGATAATGTGATGTGGAATAAGTGTACGCAACATAACCTACATTAACGATATAATTCTAAAAAATCCACAACGGACCTTCAATATGACCAGCGGTCGCTGATCGCTGTTTTGCATTTGTAAACACGTCGGATATGCAACAACGAATATATTTGTATACAACTGGTTTATGTCCTGATTTTGTTGCAATAAGGGCATAAAATACATAACAAATCAATCAAAACATCGTACATTAAACATTATGTTTATGACATATATATATATGAAGAATTACAAGGGGGCCTGGGTGGCCGAGTGGTTTAAGGCGATGGTTTAACTAAATACCACACTACTGATCACTAGCCGATCCCCTGTCAGCTGGTTGTATGAAAAAAGGCTTTCCCAACTGTATGTGATTAGGTTTGTCAGTTAGTGGTTTCCTCCGGGTACTCCGGTTTCCTCCACCGCCCTACATAGGACAGGTGCGTCGATAAAGGGCGTTAAACACCAACCCACACCCACACCCCCCCCCCCCCCCCACACACACACACGGATTACAAGGAATATGTTCATTTTTAATTACCGCAATCTGATTACAATCAGATCTATCAATTGTTCTCTTCTTTCACTGCAGCATCCCATTCTTCTTTCTGTTCTGATGACCCTTTTTTCGGAATCCTCTGATTTTATCATAAGAAGTAAAGCTTCCAAAATTTTGAAAGCTACGATCTGATTGGTCAATTCAAAAGGTCATCAGAACAGAAAGTGGAATGTGATTTTAACCAGATCGTTATCACCGATACAGGAGGGTGTCACAGACCTTTTGGTACGCGGTATTCCGTGCTTATCAAATGGTATTCGGTACGGCAAGGTGTGTTACGCGGTACGCGATGTTCCGAATTTTTAAGCTTTTGGTACGCGTACGCCGTGATCTTTAGAGTATTCGGTATTCCAGTCTTTTTAACGGTATTCTGTCCTTTTTTAAACCGGTATTCGGTATTCCAGGGGCGGGGGCTGTGACACCCCCATACAGGTAAGTAAAGATGTAAAGAGCAAAGAGGTACCCCATGCGTGCTTGTTTACTTCGAAAATTATCTAACTTTCCAAAAATGATTTTTACAATTCTTGTTACTCAAATGAAAATTTTAGTTTAAGTTTGATTTTTCAAAAAAAAAAGGGATAGAATTATGAATAAAAAAAAATGAACGAATTCTTATGATAGAGATGTTAATCTTGGAAAAAAAATCTTTTAACGACAGAAAGGTTACCATGGATACAAGACATTTGTACAATTACACAAAGCTATGAATTCCAAGATTATAATAGAACCAAAATCATTAAATGTCGAATGAAAATATTATCCTCATGGGCAAAGACTTATCTATTATTGCAATAGCTTATGTGTATAAATCGTCAAAAGGCAGAGCTTATATATTGATACAGAATGCATTAAAGTCTTTTATTTGCTTTAAAGGAAGTTGTAAAATATCTTAGGCGCTATGAAGTTATTACTCTGAAGTTAAATTGCTTCTTGAAAAATGTTCTTTTTATGTCGTAAGAATGAAAAGCATTCCTTATTGTCTCCATGATATATCCGCTCTTTTTTAAAAAGCTAAAGAGAAACATGATCTTCTTAGTACGAAAAATAATAAAGACAGCTTTATTTCGTTTTCAACTTAAAACCAATTTAGAGCCAGATAGATTACTAACCCAGAAAATACCCCATTAAAATGCAAAATAAAATAAAAGAAGCAGAGGTATCACTTGAACCGTTAGAGTGTCAATTTCTGAAAGTCTGAAACACCAAAGAGAATAACACGGAAAAGCAGACAACACCAAAACGCAAGCATACAACAACAATTAAATATCCTCAACATGAACTGAAGTCGTAAAAAAAGCGAACTCAGGTGATCCGGAAGAGTAAGCAGGTCCTGCTTGCAAAAGCACACCCGTCGCGCTACTAATGGTCAATTAAGCGTGTTTAGATATAGGAATACACACACACAAAAAAACTCATTGACAAATCAACATCAGCACTAATCTGAGAGATAGAAATCCCATTTTTGTCTATGAGCGCATGATGTCGTCCATTAAATTTCTTGGGTGAATACAACCTGAACAATAATATTGTAAGTTTGGAACATAATGGAACACGATATAAGTCTTCAACATCTTTTGATACTTAGGGTTATAAATTGATGCTCTCATGTATTTGGTTCAACAATAAACAATGAAGCTTAGCGGTAACCGGATAAAGATCACATGAAAGTAAATTGTTAGTTTGAAACACAGAAGTTGGTAGAAAAATAGACTTGATTTAATATGGTGTCATCTCAGGTTGAACATAACAGATAATTTTAAGTCATGTTTTCATACAAGCTTGGTAACAGCCCAGGCGATACTGTTCTAACGTACCCGGGTGCTATAGCCCAAGAACATGTGTATATATGAGCCAAATGCTCAAAGTTTCTAAACGACATGAAATTCACAGAACGGAACGAATATGACAGCACAACATTCGATAATTGTATACGAACTGCATGACTGTGGTACTTGAATATTTAATTTTAAGGTGCAAAACTCTGGTCAAAGCGTTCTGAATTTATTATTATTTTGTACATTTTATTTGAAAGACATCTTTTAGCGTACTGCTATACACACCAGTCTCATATCTAAATGCCTATCTCGACCCCTTTTCAACAATGCAACTAAAGAGATAAAAATAAAACAATCATACTAATTTTCAACAGCACAACTCTAGTTGGAATAGTGAAAATTTGATTTAGATCAATCCTTTTAGATCCTGACGTAATGAAAAGTTACAAGTTAGCCCTATATCACAGCGTTTAGAAAAGTAATTAAGTGTGGAAGGATTCCCTTGTCATAAACGGAGACATTATGGTGTATTTTATTAGCAAATAATCTGAACAGCGGATGCATTTACAGTTCTTAACCATTACTGCATTGTAAAAGAGGAGAAGTTCGTTCCGTTGATAGCTGACATCAAGATTCACATGAGAGTGTTTCACTTAGGTACGTCTTTATCTTTTATAGTTGAATTACATCATAAACTAAGCAACAAGGGACTATAATTTTACCACGTCAATAGTTATGTATTGATATAACGGACAAGTAATTAAAAAGTTGGAATCGTAAAACGTTTACTTTGAAGATTGAAATTCTAAAATGTGACAGTTTTAGAAACAAAGTTCGGTTTTGAAACGACATGACGCAATGGATGGCGCCATTTGATATTTAAAATGCTATATTTGTGATAGATTTATATTGCATTCGTATTGAATTTTACCTTTTAGAATATAGGCTAAATGATTTTGAATTATCCTTACGAAAATATCAGATATTTAGTTTTATGAAGGTAATAACTTAACTATCAATCTCACATGCCAAAAAACAAAAACAAAAACAAAAAAAAGCAAAGGCTTAACGGAAATTCAAAGATTGCAATGGCCCTGATTTGGTATAAGCATTTCAAAAGAAATGGTCGCCTTGTTCCATTACGATTTCTAGGCCGGTAGTACCGCAAAAACAGCACAGTTATGAGACACAAATTAAACATTTTACAATTTAATGATACGTAACGATTGCTTAATCACTGAAGAGTATTTCATGTCCTGTCTAATTAGGAAAATAATGAGATGTGGAATAAGTGTACGCGACACAGCTCACAATATACTTGTGCTGCTGATGAGGAATAAAATTCCGAAATGGCCATACAGCTCATACAATAAATTGCAGTTGGAGTTTGCATATTTGTTATGGTCTCATGCTCATTTACTTCATATCCTTTTTAGCTAACCTGACCCGAAGGGTCATGTGAGCTATTGCCATCACTTGGCGTCCGTCGTCCATAAACTTTTTTAAACGTTAACTCCTCTGACACCATAAGTCCAATTGCAACTAAACTTGGTACAGTTGTTTATTGGCATATGTGCTTCAAAATTACTGTTTGGATTTTTGATTCGACAAAAAAACATGACCGCCATGGCTAAAATTAGAACATAGGGGTAAATTGTAGTTTTTTTTGCAAATAACTCAAAAACGGTCACAGATATCAAAAATCCAGCAGATTTTAAGTGATCAACACCACAATATCTACCTGCCCTGAATTTTTTAAGAAGATCCAACAACCCATGTAGGAGTTATTGCTCTTTTTCCGGATTTAAAAAAAAATCACACTTTTTAACCTCAATATCTTGAAAACTATTAAACATATTTGAGAAATTTAAATTGTATGTTGTTAAGCACATCAAGATCTACAAAATCCGTAATGGGGCCAAAGTTGTATTACCTTTCTTTTTAGGAGTTAATCCCCTTAGAACGTCAAAATTGACCATTTTCACAGCATTTCCCCATTACATTGAAACGTTAACTCCTCTGACACCATAAATCCAATTGCAACTTAACTTAGTTCACTTGTTAATTGGCATAATTATGTGCTTCAAAATTACCGTTTGGATTTTTGATTCGACAAAAAACATAGCCACCATTGCTAAAAATAGAACATAGGGGTAAATTGTAGTTTTTAGCAAATAGCTCAAAAACAGTCACAGATTTCAAAATTCGGCATAAATAAAAGTGATCAACTCCTCAAGATTTACCTTCCCTGAATTTTTTAAGAAGATCCAACAATCCATGGAGGAGTTATTGCCCTTTTTCCTTATTTTTTTCAAAAAGTTGCACTTTTTAACCTCAATATCTTGAAAACTGTTAAAGAAATTTTGGAAAATTTAATTGCAATTTGTTAAGCATATTAAGATCCACAAAATCTATTATAGGGTAAAAGTTATATAACTCTTCCTTTTAGGAGTTATTCCCCTTAGAACGTCAAAATTGTCCATTTTCACAGCCTTTACCCATTGTATTGCAAACCATTTAAGCTAGATAACAACCTATAATTACAATATTGCTTAGTAAGCCCTACAAAAAATCAATATGATGGAAGTTTTTTATTGACCCCTTATATGAGTTATGGCCCCTTAAATGTCCAAATAACTGTTTATGACTTATAGCTGAAAAAAAACCTAGAAAATAATAAAAGTGTTTGATTGCTAAAATTTTCAGCTAATTGAACTATACACTTTAATGCATTAAGTTAATTTATGTTGTCAGATGACCCCTAATATTTAAGTTATGGCCCTTTAAATGTAAAAAAGGCATTTAAGTCAGGTGAGAGATTCAGGCTCCTAGGAGCCTTTTGTATAAAATATCTATTACAGTAGTTTGTCTTACTGCCGTGTGAAGTTAGAAGAACAATTCCCAGTGTTTCAGATGTTTGCTCTTTATTTTTTTTTAGACTTGGAGTACTTGATTTTTTAAAGTATACAAGAAAATGAACCCAATTTTCTTTCAACGCAAATGCAACTTTTAATTTTCTAAAATTATTTACATTTTTGGGGGAAAAATCAGCATATACCTTGAACAATTATCTTTAGTTGAGTTGTCTCTGTATTCAATTTATAATTTAATGACCTATCAGTTTTAGTTAAGAGATAACTACTGCATGTGTACTGTACAGAAAAGTTGCGTGGAGTACTAGTATATTAATGTTACCAACAAGAGTCAACGAAACTATACCTCTTTTTATTGCATGTTAATTTATGAAATTTAATTCGTATAGCTATAACCGATTGATTACGCTTGTTGTCGTTTTACACGAATTAAGCAACCATGACAATGCATGACGATAAAAGCAATAATTTTTATATCGTGTCGCTCTTTGCTGCAAGCTATATATATATTTATCATATTCGCACTCGGTTGCCAGTATTTCAGTCGAACTTTGAAAACCTAGCAATAGATTTAAGCAAAATCATATATTTAAGTAACTATACAGCCTTTTTTGAATATGTATTATAAGACAAAACATAATATGGAGTAGGCATTGCCTAAATGCGAGCATAGCTAAAAGGGACTACGTTTTGTTTATATAATGTATTTGGGGCGAGATGGTATGGGGCGATTAAGCTTCGAGACACGTTAGTTTCGTACGTGCATATAACCAAGACGAAAAGAGCAGCTTATGTGTATTTGTTATTTTAAGAATATTATTTTCTTGTAAAAAGCGCAATTTATTATTTTTTTAAAGCATTATTTCTTTTCTTATAAATTATTTTAACATTCGCTCCGGACCTGTAAAAATAATAACCCTTTCCGGACCATAAAAAATCTAAATCATCATTAGCAAATTTCTCGCGGAAACAAATACCGTAGAGCTCTCCGCTCGAGCGGGCACGAAGTGCCCGCTTGCGAGCTATGCTCGCTATTACCTATATCACATACCCTATATCTCATACCATATATCGCATGACCTTTAAATAGGGGTGCGATATGGTGCGCATACTCTATATCGCAGCCCTATCACAAAAAGGTAATTACAAGATGCTGTGCTGATGTAAATATATGATATAATGAACATTACATGGCAAAATCTGTATCGCATGTTGTATTAACCCTCAACCCAAATTATACCTCGGGCCGTTGACCCTCGGTGTGATATAGATGTCTCGTGTAAATACAGCATGCAATGCAGATTTTGCCATGTACGTATTATTCAGTATATATATATTGGGAGCTTTAGTTTCCAAGTACTTTAAACTAGATTGTATGGACTATGCCACATATACTAAACTTTATGACGCAACAGTGACTCCGATTACAGATTATGCTTGCGGTGTATGGGGATTCAAGGAATATGACGGACTGAATAATTTGCACAACAGAGCAATTCGTTCGTTTCTCGGGACTGGAAAACTGACACCTATTCCTGCATTAACTGGTGATATGGGATGGATCCCACCATATGTTCGAATTCGATGTCAAATGGTTAAGTTATGGTGTCGCATAGTGAGTATGCACACTACGAGAATTCCAAGGCAAGTTTTCTTATGGGACAAACATTTCTCGGAATCCCACAGAGACACATGGGCAAACACTATCAAGACTATCATGTATGACAGTGGATTGAATAATCTCTTTGATGTAAATTCGACAGATGGATTAAGTGGGAGGTTCATAAGTGACATAGTGAAGGCCAACCTGATGCAGAAACACCAACAAAAATGGACAAGTAATGTCGAAACTATGCCAAAACTCAGAACTTACAAAACTCTAAATTCTTCATTTTCGGTGCAACCATACGTAAAAGCAAACCTTACTAGACCCGAACGATCAGCTATAGCTAGACTTCGATGTGGCGTTTTTCCTTTGCATGTAGAAACTGGACGATATAGAGGCCTGCCTGTTGATAGACGACTATGTAAAGTGTGCAACAGACAAACAGTAGAGGACGAAACACATTTTATTCTTCATTGTCCAGCATATTCGACGATGCGAGAAAAACTGTTTCGTGAAGCTCAATTACAAAACAACAGGAACTTTTCAGATGATGAAAAACTCAGACTATTGTTCACTTCCAATATTAAACATTTTGCTAGATTTATTATCAAAATTTCTAATTTTCGTACACAAACTTTAAGTAAGCGAAACTAATGTTAATGTTAAATTATTATATACTGTTGCGTTTAACTGTCTGTTTTCGTGTGACTAATTCAATGAACTTTAATTGAAAGTGCTTCATAAGCCTGTGGAGGCTGGCTGTCTATATATTAATATTTCGTAAACTATGTTATGCATTTCATATTTTGTACATATATAACAGGTTGCACTATAATAATAAATCATATATATAACATATTTTTTAAAAATACTCTTTTATCGATGACAAAACCTTTTCTTATCAAGACAAATAGGCCTATATTTTTTTTCTCTTTCTTTTGAACATTAAAGTGCATACAACATTGTTTAAACCCAATGAAACCGAGAAGGAAATGAAATGACAAAGAAATCTTTTTCATGAAAGACACTTATAGAATCTTCTGATTTTTACCAGTACACAGCAGGTGCTATATACTTGTTAGTTCATTGGTCTTCCAGGAAATTGTCTTTCATTTGGGAAGAAAACTCTAAGATTAGTAAGTTAAATAATTGTAATTACACAAAGCCTAAGGGTATTGCCTTTGTATTTATAGAAATCATTGTCCATTAGTGCTTCATGAAGACAACGTCCATTAATTGTATTACATTAATAGGTACAAAATACGGGCAGTAAAAGGTATATTACAGTAATTCAAGTTAATCACGTCAAGTCTCATACTTTATATTTTGTCTTCAGAAATCTTTAATGGTGGATGTTCATTCAATTGCGATTATAGCGAATATACAGATGAAGGATAAATCAAAATTTTGAAATTACTTATACAAACAGACGAGATAGAAATTGAAATTAATTCAGACCTTCGGCAGGTATAATTTTCAAACTGTACAAATTTCCAGGCGAGACTTAAATTCAATAAATGATAACCTAGACATGGAATGACCCTTATTTCAAAAGTACACAAAAAGTCAGGGTTTATAGTCCAACATAATAAAAACAAAATCCCACTTATTTGTACACGTAGTTGAAACAGACTGATTATTAAAACCAATACCACTGTTACATGTACTGTATCATCAGAAGTTTAATTATAGCTATACACTCAAATGGTTACTTGTAGTTTGACTATAACCATCATATACTTACAAATTTTTACTTGCAGTTTAAGCAGTTTGAAAAGAATAGTGCCTTCTTATTGTCGCGTGTAGTTTAAGCAGTCTGATCGAAATCATACCCACTTTTGGTTACAGTTAAAAACGGTCTGATCAAAACTATATCAAGTATTGGTTACATGTAATTGAAACAGTGTAATCAAAACGTACATGCATAGAACGTGACATTTGCGACAAGAATTTCCGCATTATAGCCTGGCCAGCCGGTCATTCATTATGACAGTGCTATCCCATTCACATATCAGTTGCTTTGTTGGCAGAATTCCATGACCCGATGGCTGGTTTCTGAGGATCTCTATTGGCATTTTACCGACAAGCTTAGCTTAAGTGCTTATGCGGACCTATTCATCAACTGGAACCCGCGCGGGTCCATATCACTTAATTGTTTACTTGTAGGTCAAGCATCCCGATTAAACCATATCCACTAATTGTAACATGTACTGTACGTAAGCAGCCTGGTAAAACTATATTTACTGTAGGGCTCGCATCTGCGATGCTCGCTATCAATGGTTACAAGTACTGTAAGCAGCCTGATAAAACCACACTTACCATTAATGGTCACATGTACTGTAAGCAGCCTGATAAAACTATGCTTACTATTAATGGTCACATGTACTATAAGGAGCCTGATAAAACCACACTTACTATTAATGGTCACATGTACTATAAGGAGCCTGATAAAACCTCACTTTCTATTGATGGTTACATGTATTATAAGCAGCCTGATAAAACCACACTTACTATTAATGGTCACATGTACTATAAGCAGCCTGATAAAACCACACTTACTATTAATGGCCACGTGTACTGTAAACGGTCTGATAAAACCATACTTACTATTAATAGTCACATGTACTATAAGGAGCCTGATAAAACCATGCTTACTATTAATGGTCACATGTACTATAAGGAGCCTGATAAAACCATACTTTCTAATGATGGTTACATGTACTATAAGCAGCCTGATAAAACCACACTTTCTATTGATGGTTACATGTACTATAAGCAGCCTGATAAAACCACACTTACTATTAATGGCCACATGTACTGTAGGCAGTCTGATAAAACCACACTTACTATTAATGGTCAAATGTACTATAAGCAGCCTGATAAAACCACACTTACTATTAATGGTCACATGTACTGTAGGCAGTCCGATAAAACCATACTTACTATAAATGGTTACATGTACTGTTAGCAGCCTGATAAAACCATGCTTACTATAAATGTTACATGTACTGTAAGCAGCCTGATAAAACCATGCTTTCTATAAATGGTCATATGTACTGTAAGCAGCCTGATAAAACCACACTTACTATTGATGGTCACATGTACTATAAGCAGCCTGATAAAACCACACTTACTATTAATGGCCACATGTACTGTAGGCAGTCTGATAAAACCATGCTTACTTTTAATGATAACATGTACTGTAAGCGGCCTGATAAAACCTTGCTTCGATAAATGGTTACATGTACTGTAAGCAGCCTGATAAAACCATGCTTACTTTTAATGGTTACATGTACTGTAAGCAGCCCGATAAAACCATGCTTACTATTGATGGTCACATGTACTGTAAGCAGCCTGATAAAACCATGCTTACTATAATTGATGATTACATGTACTATAAGCAGCCTGATAAAACCACACTTACTATTAATGGTCACATGTACTGTGAGCAGCCTGATAAAACCATGCTTACTATTGATGGTCACATGTACTGTAAGCAGCCTGATAAAACCATGCTTACTATTGATGGTTACATGTACTGTAAGCAACCTGATAAAACCACACTTACTGTTAATTGTTGCATGTACTGTAAGCAGCCTGATAAAACCACACTTACTATTAATGGTCACATGTACTGTAAGCAGCCTGATAAAACCACACTTACTATTAATTGTTACATGTACTATAAGCAGCCTGATAAAACCACACTTACTATTAATGGCCACATGTACTGTAGGCAGTCTGATAAAACTATACTTACTATAAATGGTAACATGTACTGTAAGCAGCCTGATAAAACCATGCTTGCTATAAATGTTACATGTACTGTAAGCAGCCTGATAAAACCATGCTTACTATTAATGGTCACATGTACTATAAGGAGCCTGATAAAACCATGCTTTCTATAAATGGTTACATGTACTGTAAGCAGCCTGATAAAACCATGCTTACTTTTAATGGTTACATGTACTGTAAGCAGCCCGATAAAACCATGCTTACTATTGATGGTCACATGTACTGTAAGCAGCCTGATAAAACCATGCTTACTATAATTGATGGTTACATGTACTATAAGCAGCCTGATAAAACCACACTTACTATTATTGGTCACATGTACTGTGAGCAGCCTGATAAAACCATGCTTACTATTGATGGTCACATGTACTGTAAGCAGCCTGATAAAACCATGCTTACTATTGATGGTTACATGTACTGTAAGCAACCTGATAAAACCACACTTACTGTTAATTGTTGCATGTGCTGTAAGCAGCCTGATAAAACCACACTTACTATTAATGGTCACATGTACTGTAAGCAGCCTGATAAAACCACACTTACTATTAATTGTTACATGTACTATAAGCAGCCTGATAAAACCACACTTACTATTAATGGCCACATGTACTGTAGGCAGTCTGATAAAACTATACTTACTATAAATGGTTACATGTACTGTAAGCAGCCTGATAAAACCATGCTTACTATAAATGTTACATGTACTGTAAGCAGCCTGATCAAACCATGCTTACTATTAATGGTCACATGTACTATAAGGAGCCTGATAAAACCATGCTTTCTATAAATGGTTACATTTACTGTAAGCAGCCTGATAAAACCATGCTTACTTTTAATGGTCACATGTACTGTAAGCAGCCTGATAAAACCATGCTTTCTATAAATGGTCATATGTACTGTAAGCAGCCTGATAAAACCACACTTACTATTGATGGTCACATGTACTATAAGCAGCCTGATAAAACCACACTTACTATTAATGGCCACACGTACTGTAGGCAATCTGATAAAACCACACTTACTTTTAATGGTTACATGTACTGTAAGCAGCCTGATAAAACCATGCTTACTATAAATGGTTACATGTACTGTAAGCAGCCTGATAAAACCTTGCTTACTTTTAATGGTTACATGTATTGTAAGCAGCCTGATAAAACCACAATTACTATTAATGGTCACATGTACTGTAAGCAGCCTGATAAAACCACACTTACTGTTAATTGTTACATGTACTGTAAGTAGCCTGATAAAACCACACTTACTATTAATGGTCACATGTACTGTAAGCAGCCTGATAAAACCACACTTACTATTCATTGTTACATGTACTATTAGCAGCCTGATAAAACCATGCTTACTTTTAATGGTTACATGTACTGTAAGCAGCCTGATAAAACCATGCTTACTATAAATGGCTACATGTACTGTAAGCAGCCTGATAAAACCATGCTTACTTTTAATGGTTACATGTACTGTAAAGAGCCTGATAAAACCATGCTTACTTTTAATGGTTGCATGTACTGTAAGCAGCCTGATAAAACCTTGCTTACTTTTAATGGTTACATGTATTGTAAGCAGCCTGATAAAACCATGCTTACTATTGATGGTTACATGTACTGTAAAGAGCCTGATAAAACCATGCTTACTTTTAATGGTTACATGTACTGTAAGGAGCCTGATAAAACCATGCTTTCTATAAATGGTTACATGTACTGTAAGCAGCCTGATAAAACCTTGCTTACTTTTAATGGTTACATGTATTGTAAAGAGCCTGATAAAACCATGCTCACTATTAAAGGTTACATGTATTGTAAAGAGCCTGATAAAACCATGCTCACTATTAATGGTTACATGTACTGTAAGGAACCTGATAAAACCATGCTTACTATTGATGGTTACATGTACTGTAAGCAGCCTGATAAAACCACACTTACTATTAATTGTTACATGTACTGTAAGGAGCCTGATAAAACCTTGCTTACTTTAAATGGTTACATGTATTGTAAGGAGCCTGATAAATCCATGCTTACTTTAAATGGTCTCATGTACTGTAAGCAGCCTGATAAAACCACACTTACTATTAATGGCCACATGTACTGTAGGCAGTCTGATAAAACCACACTTACTATTAATTGTTACATGTACTATAAGCAGCCTGATAAAACCATGCTTACTTTTAATGGTTACATGTACTGTAAGCAGCCTGATAAAACCATGCTTACTATAAATGGTTACATGTACTGTAAGCAGCCTGATAAAACCTTGCTCACTTTTAATGGTTACATGTATTGTAAGCAGCCCGATAAAACCACACTTACTATTAATGGTCACATGTACTGTAAGCAGCCTGATAAAACCTTGCTTACTTTTAATGGTTACATGTATTGTAAGCAGCCTGATAAAACCACACTTACTATTAATGGTCACATGTACTGTAAGCAGCCTGATAAAACCACACTTACTATTAATGGTCACATGTACTGTAAGCAGCCTGATAAAACCACACTTACTATTAATTGTTACATGAACTATAAGCAGCCTGATAAAACCATGCTTACTTTTAATGGTTACATGTACTGTAAGCAGCCTGATAAAACCATGCTTACTATAAATGGCTACATGTACTGTAAGCAGCCTGATAAAACCATGCTTACTTTTAATGGTTACATGTACTGTAAAGAGCCTGATAAAACCATGCTTACTTTTAATGGTTGCATGTACTGTAAGCAGCCTGATAAAACCTTGCTTACTTTTAATGGTTACATGTATTGTAAGCAGCCTGATAAAACCATGCTTACTATTGATGGTTACATGTACTGTAAAGAGCCTGATAAAACCATGCTTACTTTTAATGGTTACATGTACTGTAAGGAGCCTTATAAAACCTTGCTTCGATAAATGGTTACATGTACTGTAAGCAGCCTGATAAAACCATGCTTACTTTTAATGGTTACATGTACTGTAAGCAGCCCGATAAAACCATGCTTAAAATTGATGGTCACATGTACTGTAAGCAGCCTGAAAAACCATGCTTACTATAATTGATGGTTACATGTACTATAAGCAGCCTGATAAAACCACACTTACTATTAATGGTCACATGTACTGTAAGCAGCCTGATAAAACCACACTTACTGTTAATTGTTACATGTACTGTAAGTAGCCTGATAAAACCACACTTACTATTAATGGTCACATGTACTGTAAGCAGCCTGATAAAACCACACTTACTATTAATTGTTACATGTACTATAAGCAGCCTGATAAAACCATGCTTACTTTTAATGGTTACATGTACTGTAAGCAGCCTGATAAAACCATGCTTACTATAAATGGCTACATGTACTGTAAGCAGCCTGATAAAACCATGCTTACTTTTAATGGTTACATGTACTGTAAAGAGCCTGATAAAACCATGCTTACTTTTAATGGTTGCATGTACTGTAAGCAGCCTGATAAAACCTTGCTTACTTTTAATGGTTACATGTATTGTAAGCAGCCTGATAAAACCATGCTTACTATTGATGGTTACATGTACTGTAAAGAGCCTGATAAAACCATGCTTACTTTTAATGGTTACATGTACTGTAAGGAGCCTGATAAAACCATGCTTTCTATAAATGGTTACATGTACTGTAAGCAGCCTGATAAAACCTTGCTTACTTTTAATGGTTACATGTATTGTAAAGAGCCTGATAAAACCATGCTCACTATTAATGGTTACATGTACTGTAAGGAACCTGATAAAACCATGCTTACTATTGATGGTTACATGTACTGTAAGCAGCCTGATAAAACCACACTTACTATTAATTGTTACATGTACTGTAAGGAGCCTGATAAAACCTTGCTTACTTTAAATGGTTACATGTATTGTAAGGAGCCTGATAAAACCATGCTTACTTTAAATGGTCTCATGTACTGTAAGCAGCCTGATAAAACCACACTTACTATTAATGGCCACATGTACTGTAGGCAGTCTGATAAAACCACACTTACTATTAATGGCCACATGTACTGTAGGCAGTCTGATAAAACCACACTTACTATTAATTGTTACATGTACTATAAGCAGCCTGATAAAACCATGCTTACTTTTAATGGTTACATGTACTGTAAGCAGCCTGATAAAACCATGCTTACTATAAATGGTAACATGTACTGTAAGCAGCCTGATAAAACCTTGCTCACTTTTATTGGTTACATGTATTGTAAGCAGCCTGATAAAACCACACTTACTATTAATGGTCACATGTACTGTAAGCAGCCTGATAAAACCTTGCTTACTTTTAATGGTTACATGTATTGTAAGCAGCCTGATAAAACCACACTTACTATTAATGGTCACATGTACTGTAAGCAGCCTGAAAAAACCACACTTACTGTTAATTGTTACATGTACTGTAAGCAGCCTGATAAAACCACACTTACTATTAATGGTCACATGTACTGTAAGCAGCCTGATAAAACCACACTTACTATTAATTGTTACATGTACTATAAGCAGCCTGATAAAACCATGCTTACTTTTAATGGTTACATGTACTGTAAGCAGCCCGATAAAACCATGCTTACTATTGATGGTCACATGTACTGTAAGCAGCCTGAAAAACCATGCTTATTATAATTGATGGTTACATGTACTATAAGCAGCCTGATAAAACCACACTTACTATTAATGGTCACATGTACTGTAAGCAGCCTGATAAAACCTTGCTTACTTTTAATGGTTACATGTATTGTAAGCAGCCTGATAAAACCACACTTACTGTTAATTGTTACATGTACTGTAAGTAGCCTGATAAAACCACACTTACTATTAATGGTCACATGTACTGTAAGCAGCCTGATAAAACCACACTTACTATTCATTGTTACATGTACTATAAGCAGCCTGATAAAACCATGCTTACTTTTAATGGTTACATGTACTGTAAGCAGCCTGATAAAACCATGCTTACTATAAATGGCTACATGTACTGTAAGCAGCCTGATAAAACCATGCTTCCTTTTAATGGTTACATGTACTGTAAAGAGCCTGATAAAACCATGCTTACTTTTAATGGTTGCATGTACTATAAGCAGCCTGATAAAACCTTGCTTACTTTTAATGGTTACATGTATTGTAAGCAGCCTGATAAAACCATGCTTACTACACTATGAACCAAAAAAAATACTGTCTATACCAGACACAGTCATTTTTTTACTGCCTAACACTGCTATTTACTGTGAAACTACTGCCAAACAACAGTGAATTACCATTATCACCCTATACAATCAAGGACAGTTTGTGACAGTGATTACCTTTCGCCTATAATGCACTGTCCTACATTGGCCTGCACTGTCCGACATTGGTACAGTTTCTCATAGATCGTGACAGACTTTACCTGGATTGTTAATCACTGTCCTAAATTGTTACAATTTTGGGCAGTAGTTAACAATTTTACCTGTATTGTTTATCATTGTCCTGGTCCGTAACAATTTTGCACAGCAGTTGACAATTTTTCTTGACCTATTATGCACTGTCCACCATTGCCATAGTAAAAGGCAGTTCTTGACAAGATATCCACTAACTGTTATGCACTATTGTGAATTGCTGCAGGAAATAATAGGTCATGACAGATTTGTATTTTCTGTCTTGAACTGTCATGAACTTAAGCAGGAAATAATAGATTGTTACTGTTTATAATGGTTTATTATTTACTGTCCTTCATTTTGTTAGTTTTTGGCGGCGACAAGAATATTTGTATTGATAATAACCTAGCAGGATACAACGCATGCTTGAAGTTTCATGTGTTTTAGTCCCGTGCGGGGCCCGGGAGGCGAATAGGCCCGCAGCAGCGCTAAGCTTGTCGGTAAAAGTCCACTAAAGAGCGCTCAGAAACCTGACATCGGGGTCAGGCCGCTTTGCCCACAAAGCGACTGGGATGTGTGCCCCAGGTGGTTGAAAGGGGCAGCCCTGACATCGAGAGATGCGGGGTCGTCAGGCGATAATGCGGAAAACCTGACCGCAAACCATAGTGGTGCACCGTGTTGGGAAAAATGTCACGTTCCTTGCACGTTAAAGAACCCTGCTGCAGGTCTCGGTAAGAGTAGGACCCGTAGGATCCCCATGCAGGAGGCTAAATTTCCCGTCCCTACACATCACTCCTTTTTCCAGTGGCAGTCAAAACTCTCCTACCCGATTGGCCTTGTGTCCCCATTTCCTCCACATCATCATCATTTCATGTTCATTGTATCACCTCTTTCATGTTCATCTCCCGGATATAGCCCACAAAGCGACTGGGATGTGTGCCCCAGGTGGTTGAATGGGGCAGCCCTGACATCGAGAGATGCGGGGTCGTCAGGCGATAATGCGGAAAACCTGACCGCAAACCATAGTGGTGCACCGTGTTGGGAAAAATGTCACGTTCCTTGCACGTTAAAGAACCCTGCTGCAGGTCTCGGTAAGAGTAGGACCCGTAGGATCCCCATGCAGGAGGCAAAATTTCCCGTCCCTACCCATCACTCCTTTTTCCAGTGGCAGTCAAAACTCTCCTACCCGATTGGCCTTGTGTCCCCATTTCCTCCACTTCATCATCATTTCATGTTCACTGTATCACCTCTTTTATGTTCATCTCCCGGATATAGCCGAAATCGCGCTGCTTGGGAGTAAAGCAATAACTTACTAACTAACTAACCATGTGTTTTATTTGCACATATTTTTGTATCCGAATCGGAATCAAAACCACAATTTTATAAGCAACCCAGAAATACTCCTATATGTAAAAAAAACTAAAGAAACTCCTCTAACACAACTTTATAGAGCACACATGTAACCTCAGTCTTATCCTTATGCCAAACATCACATTAACGTTTACAGCCGCTGACAAAAAAGATCTTCTATTTCAAGGTGGTGTCCATATACTATATATGAATTAAATTTCTATACAAATCTGTACATAACCCATGAAAGAATTTCGACACATTTTATTTGGCACCGACCATTTGATTTTCGGGGTGGGGCTGGAATTAAAAAAATATATTCTGGCTCTGATTTTTGGCCTTTAAAAAATTCTGGCCAGCTTATAGGATGAAAAAAAAATAATCTGACCCTCATTTTTCGCATTAGAAAAAAAAGAGATTTTATGAACAAAATTTTCTAGCATTGAGTGTATGGAAAAAAATAAGTTGGCCCGCGCAGCGGTCGAAAAAATTCCCGGCTCGGGTGAAGATCCCAGCCCCCCCAGAAAATCAAATGGTCGTTGCCTTAGTTTACCAACCAGAAACCACGTAAACACACTACTAAGTGCTACAGTTTCACCAATATAAGACTCGTATAATAAGAGACGCTTGTACCCGAAAGTAGAAATTGAACAACGGATGCTAAGTGATGGCATTCCAGTAAACCGAACAGACGGACGTTTATATTTTCTAACGCTTTCTAAAGAGCGATTGTCGGTTCTTGGCCAGATTTCTTGCTCTGGTACTCCTGCTTGATAGAGGACAGTGGCCCGGGACAGTTGCACGCGTTCTTTGCCAAAGAAATTTGTAAAATAACCTTCCAATCTGGCTTTTCACACTGAACTTAATTCATTGACTAAAGACGGGTTTGAAACAATTTTTTTTTGGTCTTTTGCACTAGGTCTTTTGTAGAGTTAATCGCCATTCATTTAAAAAAAATTAAAAAAAAAACTTTCTTGGTAGTCTTTGTAGATTTTGAACAAGACCTCATTTTGAAAATAATGCTGAATGTTGACGCTTGAGACCACACAAAATAACCAAATTAAACAATAAGTTGAAAAAACCAAATAAGACACTATATAATGTTTTAATAAAATCAACACGTCAACAAAGTTTCAAGCCATAAAATGGATAATTCGTGCGGCCGATTAGTTTTTCTCGGAAAAGCGATGGCGGACCTCGAAGAAAGCACCTAGATTTTCAGAAAATGTTTTTTTCTTGGAAAAACGATAGCGGACCTCGAAGAAAGCACCTAGATTTTCAGAAAATGTTTTTTTCTTGGAAAAACGATAGCGGACCTCGAAGAAAGCACCTAGATTTTCAGAGAATGCATTCTTAGGAAAGCGATAGCGGACCTCGACGAAAGCACCAAGATTCGGAAAAAAAAACACTTTGCCTATCATTTGCCGGCCAATGAGATGTGGAATACATGTCCAAACGCGACCAAACCTACATTCATGATATGTTTTCGCTACTTTTCCTTGAAAAAGCAGTTCTATATTTTGCTCTTTCTTTTTTATTCAAATTTATTATTAATCATGGCTCATTTGAAGGACTTTTACATGTTAAAATATGATTCATGGTTTAGAAAATTTCAAAAAACCCTACAAATGCAGGGAGTGACAAATGGTTATGCTAGATCCGAGGCTAGGTCACCCTTAAAATGATATGAATTTTCCGTTTTGATCATTTGCAATATTAATCTGGGGAAGTGTTCCCGAAGCTTTCCTAAGAAAAGCCATAAGAAAGGTTCTTAGACAGATTTACGGAAACATCTAGGAATGACTTAAGAAATACTTAGGAGTGTTTTCGAATTCAGTATTCCTAGTAACTGCTTAACTCAGGCAATCCTAACTATAATTGGCCGGATTTCACGGAGTGAAAAATCCGGGTTATAAAATGGTGAATGTCGGGCGGGCGGGCGGCGTGCAGGCGGGGAAATATTTTTCGTAATCTGGAATGACAGAATAAAAAGGATTATATATTATACGTACATGTACCACTATTAGTTTGTTTATTTATCACGAGGTTTTTTTTTAATTCAGAATTATTTTAAATAAAATGATTTGCGTCCTTGGGTGCATTTAAGTATCAGAATACACGTACGGCTTGTTGATTTTAGTAGTAACAATAAACATGTAAAAACTTCTTGCACAATAAACATTTAAACTCATCATACCAATTCAAAGGAATATTTCACAGATACAATGTACCATCAGTTTTATAGATATTAATTCCTTTTATACAAAAATTCATTGTTACCACAGGACTATTTTTACAACTAAAGGAGTTTGATTAAAAAACGTTTTTTAACTTATTCAAAGATTAGAATAATCAAACGCTCAAGACTGCGCGCACGTATATTAAATGATTTTTTTTTCATTCATTGGTTAAATAAATAATAAAACATTCACATATTTCAGTTCTTGTTTTTGTTTATGTTTTATCTAATTTTATTTTCCAAAAAATGTTTGCGCGACATACAAATTCGTATTCACAATTTGTAACCCTAACTGTACTGATTTTAATAGAATATCTATAAAATATGTCAAGTTTAAGTATATTCTGTGTAATTTCAAATGCATTGAAAATATATGAATGGGTTTATTTTCTTTTTAAGCAGGCCTACAATATGAATGGGGTGGGTATAAAATTTGTACCCAAAAGTACTAAGAGTAACACCCCCCCCCGTGATTTGTTAGTACTTTGAACAATGTTCAATGGAGCTGTCTGCATCGAAATTTACCCGAAAAAATCCTTGTTAACGAAAAAGTAGTTAGACCTATTTTAACATATAATTCAGAGATATCATTTATGGATATTTATTTGACTTTCTATAGAGCTAAAAAACGAGCTACACAGACAAATAAAGTTGTAGACTATATTTCCTTTGTAGATAAGACTAGCTCTGAGAAAGTTCATTTAAATTTTTGTAAATCCCTATTGGGAACTAAAAAAACTTCTTCAAACATAGGGGTGAGAACAGAATTGGGTAGACTTCCTATCGAAAGTTTCATAAATACTCAATCTCTATTATACCTAGCAAGACTTCATACAGATGATATAAACCCATTGTTAAAAGAATCTTTTGATCTCACCAAAGAACTTTATAGTCAAGGCATTTATAGTTGGTATACTTTTGTCAAAGACATTTCAGCAGATTTAGATTTCTCAGAAAATGTTTTCAGTTGTAAGGTGTTAAAAGAAGTAAAAAATTTAAAAAACAATGTGAAAAATAGAGTCACTGAAAATTTCAAAAGAGTATTTCTTGAAAAAATTGATGGATTCGACGAAACTAGCAAATTATTTCTTTATAAGAAGTTAAATCCATCTCTAGAGGGGGAATTCTGTCTTTCGGAACCATAATTTTCAATTAGGAGTATATTCACTAAAATGCGTATCAGTGACCACAGCCTTGAAATAGAAAAAGGCCGTTATTATAAAATTCCTCGTCAAGATAGACTTTGCAAATCTTGTATTGAAGACGAGTATCATTTTATCTTAAATTGTAAAATTAATAGTAATTTGAGAGAAAATCTTTACAACTCTATTAAAGCTGATGATAGAGAATTTTTCAATATGACAGAAGAAGAAAAACTGGTTTATTTGCTTAACCCTAAAACTTCTAAACATATTAGGTTGATAGGATTCTTTTTAAAACAGTCATTAGAACTGAGGACGGAAGTTTCATAAGTCATTTAATATGCTATTTGCCTTTATTATACTTATACAATATATAGCATTCTATATCATGTTCATGTAGTCATCTTATATTTGCTTTCTTATTTGTATATGTATGTCTTTTTCACAAACTGTACATATGTTTAATGACAAATAAAAGTATTATTAAGATAAAAAATCAAAATAACCAATTCTTGTCAAAATATAAGTGACAATTCCTATTTCTTCCACCATTCAAGTTGAAGTGGACTTTTTTTATCATTGTTTCCCTTTACATATAGGATCAATTAGTAACTTCTTTAATGCATTACGTATTCATAAAATTAATATTTATTTTACTAACAATTTAAATGATTTTTCAATATGGGGAAAAAAATTTGTAGATTTTTTTGTAAATAAAAAAAATTGCAATTCTACGAACACATTGCTACCTTATACTTTTCATGTTTATTTTTGAATCTGGCTCAGGCCGGTCCTTAGGTCTGAAATACACATTCAATAACACTGGAATGTTTATCGATAGCTGGAAAGGTAAGATGTAATTTATTGTGTCGAACGAGCTGCATTGTTGCTATCCTTGTCACCGACTACAAAGAAGATGGTCAAAAATTATATACCTGATCATGACTTGTAGGTAAGAACAGTAGGTCAAAGCGGTAAACGGCAGTCTAATATATCCTAGTATTTGTCTAGCTATTTTTTCTTATTATCCGTTTCTTGTCAAAATCATACACCATTAACTTCTTTAATGAAATGTACGTCTTCAGTTTATCAACGGTAAAGCATAGCCGGTAACCCTTTTCTCCCGGAAATAGTTTTAAGGTGGCACATTTTGCGGACTATGTGGAATGCAACCAATGTTGCATTTGCCCCTATGTCACTACTAAATTAAAAGAGATTTGATCAACATAACACATTTATTAAATTAAGCAACATCCATTATAATGTTTCATAATCTTGATTTACCGTGAAAGCCTCAGTAGTCTGTCTCTCGGGAGACAGATGTTTTCTCACCACCTGTCTTTGCGGGGAAGTTTTTTTTCGCAGAAGCCCTCACCCGCTCCCCCGGGAATTCTCAGCAGAGACATCTGCCGCCTGTTGGTCTAATATTGTTTAAAAATTCAGAGTTATTACTTGTAAATTCTTGAAAATTATTGTATAGAAAAGTAATGAATTTTGAAGATCTTTAAAAATAAGTTTGTTAGACGAAACAACAAGGACACTAATAGAACGATTAACTATTGGTAGCGTCCTGATTTTATGCCTTGGGTCACATCACTGATATTTTCAAAACAGGAAGTAGATGGGCGACAGGGATTTAATTGCAACATACACGCTTTAAATGATAATGTATTATTAAGGTCATTGATGACGCATAATGCAACACGTATCTGTTTTTCGCAACATGTACAAAATATTGAGCCCAGAAAAATAAAAAGGTTTATTAACCGCGTGTGCGCTACAATCTGTAACATTTATTCACACCTCCTAATAGATCTATATCACACAATTAATTTTCATAAAACTTGCAATAATGAAGTGCATATGGAGGGGTCTGAGAGTAAAAAAAATACTTTTAAAGAAGAATATAAAGTAATAAGACAAGTGTGTGCTCATCTTTCTCGAAAAATAATAATTTTGATAAACTAATGTCTACTTAGATTTGGTATGATTAGATTGGAAGGGGTCTTATGCTATACCAAACGGAACGAATAAGAAGTATGTGTACATGCCGCATAAAATACTTTCATTTTTTGTCAAGTGCATGCATTGTCCTGCGTTAAATGTTTAAAGTAAAACTGGTGATTTTCTAAAACTGTGAACTCTCTAATCTGAGTGTATACTGCCTCAGGTACGCATTTGGCTAATTAACCTGCTACCTAGACAGACATGCAGGTATTAAGTAATATACATGTCGTTCACAATAAACATCCTGTCTACTGCCTGGTCACACACAGCAGGATACCCATCAAGACATTTTCACGACAGTATTGCGTAACTTGTTAATTTACAAATGCGTCTAAATAATGTTTAAATAATGTGGACCGGGCTCAGGGGCGGAAAATTTAACTTGATTTAAAAAAGGGGGGGTTATTTTATGTTTTGGTCGGAAAGAAATATTTATTTTTAAAGGTAAAGAGACAAAATAGTTTATTATTTATTCTTTAGTAGCATAATATGATATTGCAGAAATAACTCTGCTGACAAAATATTTTTTCAAGATAAATTTATTTCCCAGAAATAAATAAGTATACAAAGCAGAGAATATAGCGATCCGCTGGAAAATGGTAAAAGGCGTATGATTGTACAAGTAAGTCTTGGGAATTATAGACCCGTTTTAATTTTTATCTTAAGAGAACCATATTAAGACCTTGTAATTTTACAATTAGAAACAAAGGCTATAAATAAAACCATTTATCATATTGAAAGATACATTTAACACAGGAGAGAAGTTTTTCATTGCTTTGATAGTTATGTATGTTGGCTAGAGCTATATTTCTACGCTTGTGCGTTCGTGCATCCAATCATCGGTGTATCCGTAACACTTTGGTGATCTTGAATACTACATAGTGGATGCCAATGATCATTGATGATATTTCAATACTAGATTTGATTTGAATAGAAACTCACCATCCACTTGAAAATAGGTCACTGCGTCCTATATTTTACACATGAACGACTATTGCTTATTTCTTTGTTTACTTAATGTTCGATGCATGTTTGGAGACAATAATATTTAAACACTATAGGTGTGTACTGCTACCGCCCACTTAAATTTAGGTCACTTAGAACTTTATGTTTGAGGGGGGTGGCAATATTTCAAGTACGGGCGGTTCACCCATCGCTCATAAACACATTTTCCTGCTAGTTTCTGTATTATCTGTAGTGGGTTTTTTCTTCAATTATTATTACCGACATGAAAATTATAAAAATAATTATTTCCAAGTTTTAAAATTGGCATTGAAAACGTAAGTGTAAGAAAGAAGCAGAGGTACCAATGGGGTATCCGAATGTCAAAAGTCCGAAAGGGCAGAGACTAAACCAGTAAACACAAACAAGAACGGGACAAAAACAGACAACACGTAAAACATGGAAACACAAAACAACTGAATATCAATCAACAACGCGAACTCCAGTCGAAACAAGAGTGAACTCAGGTGCTCCGGAAGAGTAAGCAGTAAGCAGAAAGGTATATTATATCTTATGCATGACGATGTTTAAACAAAATAATATTTTGTTTAAACATCGTCATGCATTAATTAATGATTAATCTTAATTTTGAACAACACATATAAGCGATTTTAATAGCTTGTGTCAGAAAAGTTTCTTTCATTTTTTAAATAGAAGATTTTTCCAGGTAAGCTTTACGAATGCATGTGACAGTTATAAATTTGTGGTTCTGATTCTGATAGAAAAATATGTGAAAATAAAAATAAAAAACCCATAGAACTCGCGCATTCGGTGTGGCGGGCTAGGTTATAATAATTAGATAAAAATAAAAATAATCTCGTCTTCGCCAAAAACTCACAAAATGAAGCACAGTAAATAAGAGACCGTTTTAAATTGTTACCATCTATTATTTCCTGCTTAAGTTTATGACAGTTCAAGACAGAAAACACAAATCTGTCATGACCTAATATTCCCTGCAGCAATTCACAACAGTGCATAACAGTTAGTGGATATCTTGTCAAGAACTGCCTTTTACTCTTGCAATGGTGAACAGTGCATAATAGGTCAAGAAAAATTGTCAACTGCTGTGCAAAATTGTTACGGATCAGGACAGTGATAAACAATAGAGGTAAAATTGTTAACTACTGCCCAAAATTGTAACAATTTAGGACAGTGATTAACAATCCAGGTAAAGTCTGTCACGATCTATGCGAAACTGTACCAATGTCGGACAGTGCAGGCCAATGTAGGACAGTGCATTATAGGCGGAAGGTAATCACTGTCACAAACTGCCCTTGATTGTATAGGGTGATAATGGTAATTCACTGTTGTTTGGCAGTAGTGTCACAGTAAATAGCAGTGTAAGGCAGTAAAAAAATGACTGTGTCTGGTATAGACAGTATTTTTTTTGGTTCATAGTGCTATTGATGGTTACATGTACTGTAAAGAGCCTGATAAAACCATGCTTACTTTTAATGGTTACATGTACTGTAAGGAGCCTGATAAAACCATGCTTTCTATAAATGGTTACATGTACTGTAAGCAGCCTGATAAAACCTTGCTTACTTTTAATGGTTACATGTATTGTAAAGAGCCTGATAAAACCATGCTCACTATTAATGGTTACATGTACTGTAAGGAACCTGATAAAACCATGCTTACTATTGATGGTTACATGTACTGTAAGCAGCCTGATAAAACCACACTTACTATTAATTGTTACATGTACTGTAAGGAGCCTGATAAAACCACACTTACTATTAATGGTCACATGTACTGTAAGCAGCCTGATAAAACCACACTTACTATTCATTGTTACATGTACTATAAGCAGCCTGATAAAACCATGCTTACTTTTAATGGTTACATGTACTGTAAGCAGCCTGATAAAACCATGCTTACTATAAATGGCTACATGTACTGTAAGCAGCCTGATAAAACCATGCTTCCTTTTAATGGTTACATGTACTGTAAAGAGCCTGATAAAACCATGCTTACTTTTAATGGTTGCATGTACTATAAGCAGCCTGATAAAACATTGCTTACTTTTAATGGTTACATGTATTGTAAGCAGCCTGATAAAACCATGCTTACTATTGATGGTTACATGTACTGTAAAGAGCCTGATAAAACCATGCTTACTTTTAATGGTTACATGTACTGTAAGGAGCCTGATAAAACCATGCTTTCTATAAATGGTTACATGTACTGTAAGCAGCCTGATAAAACCTTGCTTACTTTTAATGGTTACATGTATTGTAAAGAGCCTGATAAAACCATGCTCACTATTAATGGTTACATGTACTGTAAGGAACCTGATAAAACCATGCTTACTATTGATGGTTACATGTACTGTAAGCAGCCTGATAAAACCACACTTACTATTAATTGTTACATGTACTGTAAGGAGCCTGATAAAACCTTGCTTACTTTAAATGGTTACATGTATTGTAAGGAGCCTGATAAAACCATGCTTACTTTAAATGGTCTCATGTACTGTAAGCAGCCTGATAAAACCACACTTACTATTAATGGCCACATGTACTGTAGGCAGTCTGATAAAACCACACTTACTATTAATGGCCACATGTACTGTAGGCAGTCTGATAAAACCACACTTACTATTAATTGTTACATGTACTATAAGCAGCCTGATAAAACCATGCTTACTTTTAATGGTTACATGTACTGTAAGCAGCCTGATAAAACCATGCTTACTATAAATGGTTACATGTACTGTAAGCAGCCTGATAAAACCTTGCTCACTTTTAATGGTTACATGTATTGTAAGCAGCCTGATAAAACCACACTTACTATTAATGGTCACATGTACTGTAAGCAGCCTGATAAAACCTTGCTTACTTTTAATGGTTACATGTATTGTAAGCAGCCTGATAAAACCACACTTACTATTAATGGTCACATGTACTTTAAGCAGCCTGAAAAAACCACACTTACTGTTAATTGTTACATGTACTGTAAGCAGCCTGATAAAACCACACTTACTATTAATTGTTACATGTACTATAAGCAGCCTGATAAAACCATGCTTACTTTTAATGGTTACATGTACTGTAAGCAGCCTGATAAAACCATGCTTAATATAAATGGTTACATGTACTGTAAGCAGCCTGATAAAACCACATTTACTATTTATTGTTACATGTACTATAAGCAGCCTGATAAAACCATGCTTACTTTTAATGGTGACATGTACTGTAAGCAGCCTGATAAAACCACACTTACTGTTAATGGTTACATGTACTATAAGCAGCCTGATAAAACCATGCTTACTATTAATGGTTACATGTACTGTAAACAGTCTGATAAAACCATGTTTACTATTGATGGTTACATATACTATAAGCAGCCTGATAAAACCATGCTTACTATTGATGGTTACATGTACTAAAATCAGCCTGACAAAACCATGCTTACTTTTAATGGTTACATGTACTGTGAGGAGCCTGATAAAACCATGCCTCCTTTAATGGTTACATGTACTATAAGC
This sequence comes from Arcuatula senhousia, assembly GCA_963971305.1. Taxonomy (NCBI): domain Eukaryota; kingdom Metazoa; phylum Mollusca; class Bivalvia; order Mytilida; family Mytilidae; genus Arcuatula; species Arcuatula senhousia. Next base: position 40,017,594 of record OZ020307.1, on the reverse strand, counting down.
AGCCTGATAAAACCATGCTTACTTTTAATGGTCACATGTACTGTAAGCAGCCTGATAAAACCATGTTTACTATTAATGGTCACATGTACTGTAAGCAGCCTGATAAAACCATGCTTACTATTGACGGTTACATGTACTATAAGCAGCCTGATAAAACCATGCTTACTTTTAATGGTCACATGTACTGTAAGCAGCCTTATAAAACAATGTTTACTATTAATGGTCACATGTACTGTAAGCAGCCTGATAAAACCATGCTTACTATTGATGGTTACATGTACTATAAGCAGCCTGATAAAACCTTGCTTACTTTTAATGGTCACATGTACAGCAAGCAGCCTGATAAAACCATGTTTACTATTAATGGTTACATGTACTGTAAGCAGCCTCATAAAACCTTGATTACTATAAATGGTCACATGTACTGTAAACAGTCTGATAAAACCATGCTTTCTTTTAATAGTTACATGTACTGTAAACAGTCTGATAAAACCATGCTTACTTTTAATAGTTACATGTACTGTGAGCAGCCTGATAAAACCATGCTTATTATTAATGGTTACATAAAGACAGTGCATAAACAGTTCCGCATTCTAATTCATACCATACCTTCTGAGTTTTGCATGTAGTTTAATGCAAACCATAATGAAAACCATAACCATCAAATCACACACGTAATTTAAACCGTCAGTTTAAAACCATGATATACCACACCTATATAGAGCTTTAAAATAATGTCGTGTTGGACGTTTTTAAAAAGTTGATTATAAGCCGATGATTATAGGATCCACTTTATCTTTGTTCAGTAAATAGCTTTAACCTTCAAGAAATAGTCTTTACGATAATACTCACTTTACAGATGCCATCAATCTTCAACTTGAATTGAACCAGGAGTCCTGTGAGCGAGCTCTCAAAAAGATATCCCCGCTTAAAATTCTATTCTTTATTGCTAAAAAACTAAAATCCAATTATCTCTCCAAAGCAATGAAACTTCTTCACAAACTCCTTTGGGGTCCTTTAGAATGTATACTCATTCAGACGGAGAGTAGTACTTAACGGATAATCACGCTGCTTGATGCTTTCTATATCATCAAGATTTTGATAAAATTTTCAAATTCAACAAATTGTCAAACATTTGTTACAATTGTTTATTAGGTTAAAAACGACGTTACCGATAAAATTTACCTGTACATGTACATATAGAATAATTTGGGTGAACCAAAAAAACAAGTGTTAAAGTCGATCTCAAAATCAAAAAGTCATATATTCTTCCGTAAATGACTCTTTTCAGTGTGAGACGACCAGGTTGAGATGCGAGCACGTGCAGCGATCTCACACTGGTCAATTAACCAATAATAACCGCCGGTACTGATATTGATCGATGATGTCGACCAATGAAATGCAATGTTATTTAAAACTTTCGGTTTTTAGAATGAAGCCACCTAAGGGTTCAGAATATGAAAAATCTAATTCTTACGGAAGAAATAGGTACTTACACGCGTTCTTGGAAAACCGGCAATGATCTTTCACTCGTGATAGAATTTTTGAGGTCTTTTGGCTCGTTCCGCTGCGCTCCACTCGCGTAAAGACCGAAAAATTCTATCTCGTGAAAGATCAGCCGGTCTTTTCCAAAAACTTATGTAAGAACCTATAATTCTCTTTATCGGTAATTAATTGTGACGTAACGTACTGACCCGATAATTTCGGTGATACACACCTGTTCGTGAGACAGACTTTATCAGCCAGTACACATCAAAGGAAAAATGTACTAATTACCGATAAACCGAATAATCCGTCTGAACGTCGTGAAACAAAACGTCACTTTTAGTACCTTACCTTAAAAAGACTGGGGCAGTGATTAGTGGGGACCGTTCTGGACGGGAACTGGTACTGTGAGGAGTTTGGCAGTGATTAGTGTGTGGACTGTGGGGGCGGGAACTGTAACGGTGAGAAATTTTTATTTACGGGGTATAAAAATATAAATCTTACGCTCTACCCACGTGAAGTAGATAATTTTAATTGCAATCTTAGACTTCTCTTTTTATGAAGTAGGTTATTAGCCCTACAAAATAGAAACCGCTGTCAACATTTCGGGTTCTGATATTTCCTAAAGACAGATCTTAAGATCCTATTAACGTTGACGGAATATTTTGCGACAAAGAACGCTAATTAAGTAGGAGAGTTCCACTAAGTTCAGAAGATTTTTTTTTATTTCATTTTAGAACATTACAGAAGTTATAATGCTTTTAATGGAGTTTAAACATTTCAATTTCGCACCTTAGGGTCGAAACAGAAATCTTAACATTTGATTTTTTTCCAAACAGTATGTCATTGATTTAGAATTTTAGATCAAGGCTATCATATCATTTGCTCAAGTAAATTTAGATGTGTATTAGTTGACCGATTAAAAACATGGAGTTATAAAATTCAATTACAAACTGTACATGTTGCTTTGATCTTTAAGTCCTAAACCGAAGAATAGATTTTTGGTAGTTTCTATTATCAAGCCATTATACGAAGAGAGGTACCTCTTTCTTATCCGAACTTCCGCCTTAACCGCTCAATGCACTTTAATAAAGAATCTTTGTGTCATATTGATATGCACCTCTAAAAATCATCTTTTTGATTTAAGGGGCATTATATTTATCAGTGAGATAGAGCTCGCAGTCTTAATCAGATCGAGACCTACCAACTGACTAACCTATTTTCTAAGCTCTTCCCGATGGCGGAAAAAAGTTAGTGAGCACACTTGTCTTGAAATACTTAGCAAGAAATCTGTGAGCCACTGTTTATACAGTATATCCCAAAATAGATGTAAGACAACCAAAATTTAATCTTAAGGTTAGTGAGGACACCTGTCATGTGACCAAAAACAGCTAAAAATGCAAAAAACAAGTGCAAATGTCACAAATACCTTGAAACTTGTGTTAAGTAGTTTCATTTAATAAAACTTAATCAAAATAAATTAATTTTAATACAAATAAAACAACTATTCCTTCATTAATAAAATTTTCAAATAAAACAAGGGAAGTAATCCATTTGAAAAATGGCCAAAAAATTACAAAGATTTGTATTGTAGAAAGAAAAGTAAGCTGGTGACCCCCAGTTTATATTGTTTTATTTCAAAATATATTGTATTTCATTGATTTTTATCAAATAAAAATAAAATTTAAATTCGTGGATTTTTTTCTGCGACAAGATTTTATACTAATTATTTGGCCTTTCCTATATAATCTATAGTACTTTGGGAAAACTTTGAGCCTTAATTTTGGGAAAACAAGCCTGGAAAGGGGGTCCAATATTTTTACACAAGATAAAGTATATACCTAATATTAATATATTAAAAAATTGGACATTTTAAATTCGGCATTATTTTTGGGGTTAGGTGTCCTCACTAACCTTAAAACAACATCCTATGGTATCACACCATTTTAGTGTGTGCATGAAGCGAGACGTTTCCAAACACTTTCTAAACTATGGTCAACGGTAAGGCTTTCCGTTATTAGCCCAGGGCATGCGGAAAATCATATTCATCAACCTAGGATTCCACACATTGATCGTTGTATTTGCTTAGCGCTGTCCCACCGTAAGAATCTCAATATCCTTACGACAAGCTGGGCTCTTCTACTGGCAGTAATCTCCATCCGGCTGCGAGGGAAGTTCCACAACTCCATATGATGATAGACGATAAAGAGATGAGGAACCATTATGTGTTGCGATCTAATGGCCTGACGACTGCCAGACGTCCACTCAGCCCATACAACCACAGAGACACACATCTTAGCCGCTCTATGGGAAAAGCGAGATTTACTAGGCTGCTGCAACACGTGTTGCAGCAGGCCTTTTCTCCTCCCACAGGTTAACATTACATGAATACTAGAACATGTGAACAATATTGACATTTGAATTGCGGGACACTCTGATCCCCTGCAGGGGGCTACATTTTCCGACTCTTACCAAACCTTCATTTTCAAGTGGCAGTCAATGCTCATTCACCCACTTGGTCATGTTGCCGACTCCACATTTTACTTCATCGTAATTTTTAAATACTTGCATGCCCATCTTCCTTGGGAGTAAAGCAATAAATAGATAACTATCAACAATAAATGATTTTCCTCGTTACATTTTTTCCGCTGCCATGCTTTTGGAACACGTGGCAATCACTGTTAGTACAGAGGACCTCCTTCATTTTCAACCTTTATGGACACTGGGTACATCTAAAAATTGATAAGTTGATCTATAAAGATTCCAGAATTCCTGTCAATATCATGTGTTTCAGACTATTGTCTCAGCTCCGGTTTGTACTGGTTGTATTGTGATTAGTTACCAATGTCGAATTAGGCTGTCAATGGGAAGTATTGCTTACAAATTTTTGGTGATGAAATTGATCTTTGTTTAGAAAGCAAATTTTAAACTTTCATTGATGCCCTTGATGAAATAAATGGTTTTGTGTAAATGTATTTAGTAAGTTGTCAATTTTCTCCCAAGAACATAAAGGTGACAATGTTTAGCTGCAGGGTCCAGAATCTCCTATTCTGACTTATCGAAACATGCAACAGATTTTTAACGTGTGAGAAATGTTGCATTTTTTTTACATACGGTGCACCATTATAGACCAGGTAATTTTTTTATGACATATCACATATCAAAAACGTTCTAACAGGTCTGGGTAATGGGCGCTTTTAAGCAATGCTACCGACAAGCTCAGCGCTGTGGGCATAATTTTTACTACACGAGACCAAGTTGGGACAATTAAACTTTCCGAATTTTATTAGTTATTTATCTCAATTAGTTATCAGGAAACTGGCTTTGGGTCTTACCATTTTGTGTGATATAATGCTTTTAAATATGATATGAGTAAGCTCACATGGGCTTTGTGTGCTATTAGGTAATTACAATATTATGCAATGTATTGGTCCTTTGGAAATTTGAAATACAACATGCCTTCTTCTGTTACATAACTTTAATAATTACATTTAAAGATAAGATATCCTTAAAACAAACATATAAAAGACTAAAATTAGACGGAATCATATAACTATCATTAATCTATTAGAAATGATTATGCAATAAGTCTGTAATGGTTACTTACGTCACGTAAAAAAATCAGGAAATCCACGAAAAGTACAGACAAAATAATATTAAATGACTGTAATTAAACAATTATATCATATATCTAACGTATTTCTTCTGATATTTTCTTGGTTGTCCTACAAAATTAGGTAAAACCTACTGATAATACTGGTTTCGTGTGCCAGTACACCAGTGTGTGTTTTGAGAGGCGAATAGGCCTGCAGCAGCGCTAAGTATGTCGGTAAAACTCCACTAAACGACCACGGGTCAGGCCGCTTTGTCCAGCGAGTGACTGGGATGTGTGCTTCAAGCGGTTGATGGGTAGGTCTGTCATAATGAACACTGGTGTTGTTAGGCTATAATGTGGATAACCTGACCGCAAACTATCGTGCACCGTATTGCGAATAATAGACGATATTGAGATGCGGAACAAGTGCACGCGACACAACAAACATAAACAAACAGCAATTCAAAAAATCAAATGTCGCATTCTTTGCTCGTAAGGGAACCCCAATGGGGGTCTTGGTATTAGTCTGAACTTTAACCTCTGCAAAAGGCTAACTTCAATCCTTCTTTCCCAATGGCAATCATTTTATAACGATTGTACTTATCACCCCTTTCATGTTCATCTCCCTGTTATAGCCCAGTTCGTGCTGCTTTGGTGTAAAGTAAAGCAATAGCTATTCAAATGCCAGTATTATCATAACCATCCCGCTGTGTCCCCTGTAGGCGAATAAAAGAGTCATAGAATTATATATGTTACAGTCATTTCCTTAAATCAGGCATTTGTAAAATGCCTGATACATGTATTTTAGGCATTTTATAAAATGACTAAGTCCTATCAGCATTATATAAAATGCCTGAAAATATTAAGGCATTTTACAAAATGCCTGGAATTTTTTAACAAAATTAAAGAAAATGCCTAAACTGGTTAAAAAAGAATTTGTCCCATGGGTATTGGTAGTCCTATACACATAACTTTCTTTGAAACTTGTTTTCATCATTGAGAACATGTTCATTACTGGAGTTATGTTTATAGTTATTTGTAAAATCATTCCTTGACCATGGAAGATACACAATTTTCATTGAGCTCAAAACAAAAGATTTTAGATACTAGTAACAGAAAACAATGTTTTGAAAAGCCTACAAAAAGTAAAGAAAGTTACCAAAGAAAATTCACTGAATTATTCCTATATTTGCAAAGGTATATTTTTTCTTTATATTAGATCAGCCACCTAGACCACAGGTTCATGTGAGCTATTGCCATCACTTGGTGTCTATTGTCGTCGTCAGTCGTCTGTTTTTTTTAAAAATCTTCTCCTCTGAAACTACTGAACAGAATTTAGTGAACATTGGTTTATTCTTAGAGTGTCCTGCACAAAATGTTGTTTCAATTTTTGATCCGTCAAAAACATGACCACCTTGCTTACATATTTCATCTGTATACAACGTAAACCAAACAAAATAGTTTTACCTATAATAAGTGGGTACATGATCATGTTAATTGTGCGAAAACCCTGAACTATAAAGATCGTTCGAAAATACAGGAAGCCTGCAATATCAGATTTTACTTTGTAATTTTGTTCCCTTGTTCTGATTGACCAGTTTCAATAATGTAGGTAAACTCGCAAAACATGGTCATAGAATGCCATATGGACTGAGTATATAACCATAAAGTATTTGAAATAGAAGTCCTGAATAGTACCTGATTTATTTTTTATATCTTTTAGTTATTCAAATGGTAAAAATAATCAGAGACCAATATGAACATCTGCTAATAGAAAATTACGCGAAAACAAAATATGAATTGGCCCGAAATTTTCCTGTTTGGTTCGTTTTGTTTGAATGTTAACGACCATTTTTTGTCCTTGGTTGGTTTTTACTCAACCGTCATCTGGCTCTGCAGGGATGCATCAAATATAGAGTGAACTTTTACATCTTACCTGATGGGTTCTCGGTAGTTATATATGGCATAATGAAGTTCTTTTAAATTTGCAAAAACTCTGCCGACACAAAAACTTAAAGGCATATTGTCTACGAAAAATTTTTTTTTGGTAAAACCAAAAAAATGTCGTACTAATTTTAGAGAAAGATTCCATATTTTTTTACCTGCGTCGCTGAAGGTGAAAGCAGGTCTAGGAGTCGGGTCACTCCGCTATAGGGGTGCCTGTCTTGTGTAATCTGAATCTCAAAAACTAAACACTAGATCTTTCTGAAATTTTACACAGTGTAATTACATATACATTGAAGATGTGCACCTCTCCTTTTGGGGTCATTTTATAATTCCGTAAAGAAATTAGGGGCCCTATAGGTTCAAAAACCCCGACTTTTTTAATTGTTTCCACAATTACTTTTGTTTTGGTTGACCAAATGCTATGAAACTTTACAGTAATGTTAGTTACAATAATAGAAATGATGGGGATGATTTCGGGTGTCCCTTCTGTTTTCGTTTTGAAATTAGGGGCCAAAAAAGGGGCTAAAAAATAACTGTTACTAGTTTTCCACAATAACTTAAGTTCTGGTTGACTAATTGCTATGAAATATTTCAATAATGTTCATTAATAATGACATGATTTTTTAGGTCTCCCCTATTTTTGTTCAGAAACTGCAATGTTTTGTCTGATTTTGCTTGTGTGTGTTTTTCCATATTCATGTTAGATATAAGGATCTTAAAATATATTTTTTTTTCTAAATATTCATTGTCAGTCTATAAATTGGGTTGCATGTGACAAATATGCTTTGTCAGTCCACCATAGGATGCAAGTGTCAAAAACTTTTTACTGTCCATATTGGGCCTAGAACGTGTAGGGTTCAACGTTTTGCCGTGCGACGCAGGGCCAGACATCGATTGGTCTTGTTAGCACTTATTGTTTGATATATTTTAGTGACAACAACAATCTAGAAACAGTTTTCTCGTGTTAATACGTTACATCATATTATCAGCCGATGCAAAAGTATGGTCTTGGCATACAGATGGGTATGAGGGTCTTCAAGTGTACCCTTCGAGATGTAAATTAAAAACAAAATTAATAGAGATGTACCAATGGGGCATTCTAATGTCAAAAGTCCAAAATGGCAAACACAAAACACAAAAATTTTATAATAATAAGAACAACTGAAAAGCAATCAACAGCGCAAAATAAGTCGTTACGAGAGTAAACTCATGTCCTCCGGAAGACTAAGCTGTTCCTGCTTGTTAAAACACACACGTCACGTTGATAACGGTCAATTAATCGTGTCAAATCTGTTAAAGAAGAACAAATCCCTATGACATACTAACATCTGTACTCATCTGAGAGATAGAATACTGTTCGTCTATGAGCTCATAATGTCTTCAAAAAGGTGATAACAGCAACTGAGGAGCAACATAACCTTGCGTTAGCAAGTACCGTGTCAAGCGCGTGACGCTCTATCATGGAAATCAATGTATGTACCAAAAGCTGTGGAAAAACGAATCATTTGTGATATGTAAACTCCATAAGCTGGAGCGGGCGGACAGAATGTTGCTACACAGAAGAGAAAGTTTGAAATTTGAAAACATAACTTTTGTCATATAGTTTTGTTGAAAGTCTTCGCTGAGTGTATATTTGGAAATGTTAATCTAGTTATGAACAGTAGTGTCCTATTTCTCAAGTTCCTGGGAATATAAGAGATGAAGAAAGTCACCAAAAACCGGGGATTGTTCAGTGAAAGGACCAAAATAAAAGAAGTGAGATTAAAAGGTAAAGCTAGTCAACGATCTTTTTGTCTAGTAGTAACAAATTTCAATACTGTGCCTAAAGGACTTAATTCAGAATGGGTAAACATGCAGCTTTAGCAAGACTGCAGCAGTGTTCTTAAACGTGCAATAAACATTATTTTCCACACCCACTACGGTTTGCGGCCAATTGTCGGTATCATGGCCTGGCGATATTCGGAGTTGAAAATGACAGCGAATCAACTACCTTTTGTTTATTAAAGATATTCTACAAAACGTAGTTGAACCTTTATCCTTTAAAAATTGAGGAACATGTTGAAAACTTGAAACCCGATCTGTCTTAGGGAATTCTTTAGTGAATACAACAACGTAGGAGCAACTCTGTGACAGCAGTAATCATGTCAGACGTGACGTGATGTCAAGGAAAAACAGTTCTCATATTTACAGCATTGCGTTGTTCTTATCGATTTTTCTCCTTTCGTTTGGAACACCAGCTGCTGGTTAATATGTACTACTTTTTCAATATTTATATGAATCTTATATTCCAAAAATAGTCTCATTCACATTCATGTTAAATGTTTAAATCATTCCTGTACCTAGGCCGTATTAATTGTTGGTTAAATTCAAACAACTTTTTATAATTTTTATCTGCAAATTTTACATATAAAGTACAAATGTGGTTACTATGGCAAACCCAAAAATGTCGGATTTTATTTAAATTTGGCATTAGCACCAACAAATTATTAATATACACTATACACTATACTTAACAAGGAATTATCTCTAAACAATATTTTTCACTTTTAGTTATACAATAACATGAATAATTAACATTAACACTTAAGGCAAATGTTGTAGGAAAAATATTACACTCAAAATATAAAATACAATAATTAATGCACATGTAATACAGACCAAATACGTAGGAGTTTACGAAAAAAGGAGCAATAAATTTCATATGTCATCTTTTTACAACCAAATCAAATAGATTTGAAACTGCATGTCAATGATTAACAAGAAAATACAGCAAAAGAGTTTTAGGCATACCCAAATAGTTTGAAATGTCAAAAATGTTACATAAAATCAATAAATCGTGAACAAATTGTTAGGTGGGTAGAAAGATCTATGGTATTTTTGAAATTATTTGAAAGAATACTGGATTGTTGTTTCTTTGGGTAATCCAGGAGAAATATTTTATCGTGTAAGCTTGTAAGCTTGCAAAAAACACAAACCAAAAGTATATCTGTACATTATATTATCCTTTACTAGGAGGTTTGCCGGATCATCATTGGGCACGAGGTGGTAGTTAGCTCGCAATGCATTTTCAATATAACGTTTTGTGAATTTAAAAAATTGCACCATTTTTTTTCTAAAGAATTTTGGGCCACATAAAGTTTATAAACTTTCCATAATTTGATAGAAAATTCAGAAAATTTTAACAGTTATCGTTTGGGGGTCAAAGTGGAAGAGCTTCAAAAACTGTAAAATTCATCTTTTTGCACTAAGCCAAATCACAACTTTATCAATGAATTTAAAAAAAAAACTAAAATTTGATCAATGTTAACAATCTTTCATCACTCATTTCATTCAAATATTGTCTTTTTATTATTTAAATTAACATTACAATAGAATTTGAAAGAAATACTATGTGTTATACTATTGGACAACGAAAATTGAGGGGAGCTAACTGCAACCTCGTACCATTGCTAGGTGTATGTTGAAATGTCTGTTTCCCACTAGGTTAAATTAACTTAACGATAAAAGATGCGATAAAAAGTGTTTTCATGTTAAATGTTAAAAGCGATTATATTATATGGATGTATATACAAGCCATCAGAATGTCAAAAATTCCCCTGTGTTTCCTTTATTTTCCTTCAGAAGCTCCTCCGAGAATACGAATGAATTTATATTAAACATTAAACATATATTTTATTTAGTAATAATATTGATTGAAAAGTAACATCCTTGTTTCCATTTACAATAAAACTGATGCTTTATCTGTTAACTGACCTTCCATACACTGGCTTCCAACTTTTACGAGAAAGATGTATTATTTGGAGTTAAAGATCCAATTCATTTGCAAGTCGATGTTTTCTGCTCAAACAAGGTTGCAAATACCCTTGATTTTAAATCTGAAGCACAAGGGTTTGTAAAAGACATTTTAAAAATTACAATATTCTTGACTGACCAGGGACTTAATCGTCGTTTCTTTTAACCCACAAAGATGTCAAATGGAAGTATTCTGGAAAAATCCCTTGCATTTTATAATTTGGCAGTAAATAGGTCGTCGGTGAACTGTTCTGCAAAACAATAAGAAGAAAGGAGATGTTTTACTTTTGAAATGACCGAAACACACTGGAAATGACCCTTAAATTTTATGACACCAAAATGGCGGCAAACCGGTCAGAATGACCTAGAATGCACCCTTTGGCAACTAATTGTTTAACGATATCATATTAACGTTATACAAATTACATTAAAAAGTACACAGTATCATCAAGTATGAGCATCAGGTTTATATCATACATTTGTTAATATACATGAATATCAAACGATAAACAAAAGCACATACGGTAGCCATATAAGTCCATTAATTTTCAACAAAGAGTAAGGTTTTTGTTTACCTCTAGTTTAAGAGATTGGGCAATCGCTCTTAGTACGAGGTGTTCTTTTCATTTTTGGTTTACTTCCTCGTCTGATCAAACTACGACTGCGCGAAAATTTAGATTTTTCGCTTGGTTGAACATCATCTGGACTTCTCGTGTCCGGTTCTGGACATTCAACAGTCCGGAGACTCATTCTTCGGAGTAAAAATCTTTCAGAATGTTTTGTTCTTGGTGTATTTACCTGTTCTAGTAACAAACGGAAAATGTCGTTAATACCAATTCCGTCTTTAGCAGATACTTCAATGAAACCTGGACCTAAATCTTCATTGTAAGCCCAATTTAAGGCATCGAATCTTTCGATTTGTCGGTTGTTTTCTTCATCAAGACGATTGCCGACCACTACACATGGTATTTCTAGAAAATTGTCTCGAATCTCTTTAATCTGTTTCCATAATTGTTTCACCTCTTCGAAAGACTTTTCACTAGTAATAGTATAAACGAGGACAAATCCTTGAGCATTAACGATGGAAAGATGTCTCATGGCCGGAAATGCGATATTTCCGGACGTGTCTAGAAAGTCAACATTAAAATGAGTCCCGTTGATATCGTATTCTTTCGTGTACAGATCCTCTACTGTTTCTTTATACTTTTCGGTAAAGGTGTCAAATAAAAACCGTTGAAGAATCGAACTCTTACCCACTCCCCCTGCTCCAAGGAAAACAATCCGATTTCGTTGGTCCACATCAGCCATTTTCTTTCAATTCGAATTTAACTTACACAACCTGTACGTTTACTAAAAACATCTTTATCTTTGTCTTGTTTGCTCAAGAACGCAACGGAATTCAGACCAATCTAAGAAAGACCTAAAAAGAAAAAAAAATTTAACAAAGTTTGTATGCAATTCCATATTACTTTATCCCAAAGTGGGCCAATCCGAACTACCTTACTGGTTTCCTTACCTCTCAACGGGTATATATACTAGTTACTTATTCAGAATATTAAAACTTATAATTCTTTATTGCAAAATTACACCCATAAGGGTCAAGCAATACAAAGAGTAACAAACGTACAACATATAAACAGTTTCAAAAACACATTAACATCAAAGGTTAAAACAGTTACATACATGTACTTATTCAGACTAGAGGCTCCCAGGAGCCTGAATCGCTCACCTTGTATTCGATGATACTTATATGCTGGATATTTTAACAAAGGACTGCTACTCTGTGGAATTATCAATTTTAATGTTCTAAGGGAAACAACTCCTATCAAGAAAGGTCTTACAACTTTGACCCCATTACATAATTTTTAGATCTTTATGTGCTTAACCATATGCAATTTAAATTTTTCAAATATCTTGTATTGTTTTCAAGATATAAGTCTTAAAAGAGCAAAATTTGGAAAAAAAACAAGAAAAAGGGCAATAACTCCTACAACCATTGTAAGATCTTCTTCAAAACTTCAGGGCAGGTAGATCTTTATGTGCTGATCATTATTATCCAAAAAGAATTTTAATATCTGTTACCATTTTTGAGTAATTTGCAAAAAACTGCAACTTACCCTTATGTTCTATTTTTAGCCATGGCGGCCATGTTTTTTGTCGAATCGAAATTTCGAACAATAACTTTGTATACCACATACTACTGAACAACCCTACTAAGTTTCATTTCATTTGACTAAGAAGTTTCAGAGAAGAAGATTTTTGAAAAGTTGAACAAAAAACTGTGAAAATGGTCATTTTTTACAATCCAAGGGGTATAACTCCTAAAGGAACGATCCTACAACTTTGACTCTGTTACGACTTTTGTAGATCTTGATGTGCTTAGTCATATGCAATTTAAATTTTTGAAATATCTTGTATAGTTTTCAAGATATAGGGCTAAATCAGTAAATTTTTTGAAAAAAATCCAGAAAAAGGGCAATAACTCCTACATCGGTTGTTGGATCTTCTTGAAAATTTCTGGGCAGGTAGATCTTGAGGTGCTGATCACTTTTATTGCAGCGAAAATTTTGATATCTGTTACGGTTTTTGAGTAATTTGCAAAAAACTGCAATTTACCCCTATGTTCTATTTTTAGCCATGGCGGCCATGTTTTTTGTTGAATCAAAATTTCGAACGATAGTTTTGTAGAGGACATACTACAGAACAACCCTCCTAAGTTTCATTACATTTGGCCAAGCGGTTTCAGAGAAGAAGATTTTTGAAAAGTTGAACGACGGACGACGGACTACGGATGACGGACGACGGACGCCAAGTGATGGCAAAAGCTCACCTTGCCGAAGGCAAGGTGAACTAAAAAGGGAATAAACAACTAGTTTCTACTTCCTTATTAGGATGTCTTCGGTATGACAAATGTGTGATAACTAGTAACGTTATTACGTTTTTAAATGAAACCAATCTGATGCCTTTATAAACCAAAAGCTTATAGACAAAACTCGTTTTATTTCTGTCTATGTATAAATTTCTATTACATGCAATTCCCTAATATGTTATTTTATAGTGAACCATTTAGTTGACCTATTGCAACATAAAACGTCTGCAAAATGCTATCAAGTCCCATTTCTCTTTGATTGCAAAATCGACCAGCATGAAGAGATACTATAAAGACAAAAAATTGCAAAAGTTACTGGACTGTGCTTACCAATCTCAAAAAAGCAGACAAAGCATATGGAATTAAGAGCCAGTGTCACAATTGTTATGACTCAAGAAAGTTGTTGAAAGATGAAAGGCCTATGAGAAAAAAGCAAAGGTGTACCAAAAGGGCAATCAAACATCATTAAACCGAATAGACAAAGGCAAAATCGGTAGACAGAAAATAAAATCACCACAACCAAATAAACCACACAACAACAAAAAACATAAATAAAAACCAAACCGCATTTAACAACTCAAGTCGAAACGAGAATGAACTCAGGTGCTCCGGAATAGTAAGCAGTTCCCGATTTAGTGTTCGGAAGGGTTGACACCACCAAAATCTATGTCAAACAAACATATGTGCTTATCTGAGAGATAGAAATCCCGTATTTGTCTTCAAGCACATGATGTTTTACGTAAAATTTCTTGAGTGATGGAAACAACATGGGAGCAACGTACACCTGTGTCAACAATTTGCTTGTAAGCTGTGTGTCTCTATCAAGGAAGTCTTTATTCTTCCCACATGCTCTGGAATAACGAATCAATTGAGATAGGTAAACTCCATATGCTGGAGCAGACGGAATATTGCTATACAGAAAGGGAAAGTTGACTATTGGAAAGTTGAAGTCATCACGTTTGTCATAGAGCTTTGTACAAAGCCTTCCTATTGTGTCAATTTCGAGAAATAAATCCAAATATGAAGCGGACCTCTTAGAATATTTAGTGTCATTTATCGTAGATTCCTTTGGATATAGTCACCAAATCGAGGATTGTTTAGTGAAAGGACATCATCAATATAACGAAATGTAAGACTAAAGGATAAAGTAAGTCTGCGATCCTTTCTGTCTAGAAGTGATTGTAAGAGGTCCGATTCATATGAATGAAGAAACAAATCGGCAAGCAATGGTGCAATATTTGTGCCCATTGGTATACAAATTGTCTACTGAAAAACACGTCCACCTAACTGTACAAATATGTTGTCGATAAGAAAGTTGATTATTGTTCACTATTTCGAAACGTTTGTACTAGAAAAAGACGATAAAGAGATGTGGTATAAGTGTACGCGACACAACCAACAAAACAGAAAACGAAAAGCAAAAACTAATTTACAATGAATCGAGAAATGAAATTTAAGAAAGGGTCTTAAAGTGCAATGGACTACAAAAGGCAGGACTAAATGCTTATTTTGCACAAGGTGGCAAAGGATCCATTACCATGCCAAATTTACTATCAAAAGACGTATACTTATTGACATACATTTGTACAGCAATTAATATAAATAGGACAGGGACAACCATTACCTTTGTTCGAAAGCCAAGAAGGCTCATTCGAGATTCGAGATTCGAAATACAGGATTCGGAATTCGAAATTCGAGATTTAAAATTCGAAATTCGAAATTCGAGATTCGAAACTCAACATACAGATGGGTGCACGCATAATCTGTACGGTTAGTTAACTTGAAAAGCAGACATAAAGCTAACTTCAAGTTCACTTATGACTGGTCATGCGACTGCTTTGAACAGACCTGCGACTGGTTACAAGTTAACTTGAAAAGCAGTCATAATTCCATGTCTGCTTTTAAAAAGCAGTCGCGTTCTTATGACAGGTCTGTTAAAGTTAACTTCATGACAAGTCTGCTTTTTATACTGAATTTCAAAGCTTTCATAGAAAAAAGTTCATGTTCTACAATCAAAATTGTTGTCGAAATTATTTTCAAATGTTTTAACACTGAAAGTTTTGTCTGTTTTCTTCTCAGATATACAGAAAGTTTAAGATTCGCTGCATTTAGGTCTACCGCTACAATAAAACTTTGAAAAATATATCGGAATCACGGCATCCCACATGGACTTTTATGAGACATATTTCTGCAACTATTGTTATCAGTATTAAGGTGGTATGATAAAATATGTAAGCTTTAAATGGTTAAAAAAGCAGAAATCTTGAAAAGAAAGAAAAAAGAAAAAAAAACCACAAATATATCTGCAAATATTACAAGACGATAGCGTTGATCTTCTACAGGCGCACAGATATACAAATACTCTTGTCATCAAGCACTATTTCATAGCACCTTCTTTTGATATTTCCTCATATTGGTGGAAATAATTTGCATTGAAAATATTCGTACCATATACGTATAATAATTGAAAATACATTTATATTTTAAAAACTCCGATCCCAAAAATATCAACTTTCAATACAAAACACATTTTCAAGTCTTGGTCTTTCCAATATTTTGAAATCTTATAGTTCTGCTTCAAAATGTT
Organism: Arcuatula senhousia; assembly: GCA_963971305.1. Lineage (NCBI taxonomy): Eukaryota > Metazoa > Mollusca > Bivalvia > Mytilida > Mytilidae > Arcuatula > Arcuatula senhousia. The sequence continues at coordinate 40,001,319 of OZ020307.1, read as the reverse complement.
TTAATTATTATATACAAATTCAACAGTCGTTTTATTCAACAGAGTCCGGTTAAAGCAGACATGTTAAAGTGACTGGTCTGGTTAGAGCAGTCACGACTTTGTGACTGGTTATGACCAGTCATAGAAAAGCTGGCGCAAGTCTGCTTTGACCAGTCATAGAAAAGCTGGCGCAAGTCTGCTTTGACCAGTCATTAGTAAACGCAAGTTAACTTGAATGTCGGCTATAGCAGACATGAGCAGACATGGAAAGCAGTCACAAAGTTAACTTTATGTTCACTTTCGTACAGGTTATGTGTGCACCCATCTGTACTTATAACCAATTAGATTGTTTGTTTTATAATCCTGTACCAATCAAAATATTTCTTTTAAAATGTTAATTATCGAAATTCGAGATTTCAAGATTCAAAATTCGAGATTCGAAATTCGAGATTCAAAATTTGAGATTCGAGATTCGAAACTCGAAATTCAATATACTAATAACCAACCAAAATAGGTCACCATTAAATTCCAGAAATCCCAAATTTCAACAGTGTATTCCATAATTTTGGTAAGCTCAATATATTGATTTTTTTCTATTTGTAATTTAGATATATTTACCCACCGTGATTTAATGTTATATTTGGCAAACCACGTATGAGTCTTGGTCGGATTTGTATAATTAGTGTGTATTTCCAATCACCTGACTCAATTTTATTATGACGCACTATGAACCAAAATAAGGACTGGCATTACCATGCACAGTTCAAAATCGACTTTAATATGACTGATAAGAACTGTACTTTACAACAGTTTGTTAGTTATTAACAGAACTTTATCTCGATTTAAAATGACTGACAGGGATTAGTTGATGATACATCTTCAGTCAATGCCAGTTATTTTAAATCAAGGTAAAATTCTGTTGACTGACAATTACAATAACAAACTAAATCAATCATTTTAAATCAAGGTAAATATTTAAAATGACTGTCATGATTTGTTACAAATAACAAAAATGACTGATTTAAACTGACATCATCTGCTACAGTTAAGGACAATTAAAAACAGTAAAATACAGAAAATGATAATTACTGAAGATATTGCATCATATAAAATCAGCATTTTACAGATAAAATGTGGTAAATTACAGTTCATTCCAGTCATATTTAATCGAATTTGAACTGTACATGGTAATGTCAGTCATTATTTTGGTTCATAGTGACGGTTTGAATCAGAGAAGCAGAGGTACCAATGGGGCATCTGAATGTCAAAAGTCCGAAAAGGCAGAGACAAAACCAGTAAACACCAACAAGAACGGGACAAAAACAGACAACATGTAAAACATTGAAACACAAAATAACTGAATATCAATCAACAACGCGAACTTCAGTCGAAACAAGAGTGAACTCATGTGCTCCGGAAGAGTAAGCAGTTCCTGCTTGCTATAGCACACCCATCGCGTTGCCAGTAGTCCATTCAGCGTGTCAAATCTGTAGAGGAAGACAAAACAAAACCCTATGACAAACCGACATCTGCACTCATCTGAGAGATCGAAATCCCATATTTGTCTATAAGTGCATGATGTCTTCCGTAAAATTTCTTGAGTGAAGACAGCAACCGAGGAGCAACATAACCCTGTGTGAGCAATTTTTGCGTCAGACGTGTCGCTCTAATAAGGAAATCGATGTAAGTCCTGCATGCTCTGGGGTAACGAATCAATTGAGATACGTAAACTCCATAAGCTGGAGCGGACGGAATGTTGCTACACAAGAAGGGAAAGTTGGCGATTGGAAAGTTGAAGTCATCACGTTTGTCATAGAGCCTTGTTGAAAGTCTTCCCTGAGAGTCAATTTCGAGATGTAGATCTAAATATGAAGAAGACTTCCTAGAATCCGTTGTGTCCTTTATCTCAAGCTCCTAGGGATATATGAGATGAAGAAAGTCACCCAATCGAGAATTGTTTAGTGAAAGGACATCATCAATATAACGGCACGTGAGGTTGAAAGAGAGAGCTAGTCTACGGTCTTTTTAGTCTAGAAGAGAGTGTAAGAAGTCCACTTCATATGAATGAAGAAACAAATCAGCAAGCAAAGGTGCTCAATTAGTGCCCATTGGAATCCCTATTGTTTGCTGAAAAACACGTCCACCAAACTGAACAAATATGTTGTCAATAAGAAAGTTGAGCATGTCGATTATTTGGTCTTCTTTAATTTGTTTTTCTTAGACTCATTGATGACAAAATAAGTTTTGGCATAATCGACTACTAGATATTTGTACCTGCGTTTTCCATTCTTTTTGGGGAAAAAACTGCGTTAAATTAGCTGTGCCAATCGCGATTTCAGTTGTTCATGCGGAATAGAAGTGTAAAGTGTGGAGAAATCGAATGTTTTGATGCTGTTACAAGATGAAACTGATTTAGAGTCAAGAATCTCCATCAGTTCGTTCGAATTCTTCAGGATCCACATTTGATTGACACCAATTCTAGAATAACAACAATCGTAATATTTCTGGAGCCCGGATTTTATTGCCGTAAGTATTGAAGTCAACAGAACTGAAAGAGGCTTAGTTGTACAGTTTGGATGACCCTGCAATGAAACGCTGTTTGTATGGATTTTTATGTAATTTAGGAATCCAATACAGGGATGGAATGTCATCATTATTGCCAACACGAGTTCAGGGAAGGTTTCGTAGTTGGAATAACCACCCATTTTTTTGGTTTATAAAAAAAGTAGCGCGGATTTTCGGCACCAAGTCCAAAATTGCTTTATCATGCCAAAACATCCATAACATGTTGCGACTGCTTACTTTAATACTCGCTGTGTGACATAAGTCGTCCAGCTCATGACACACCACCACCATAGTTAGCTACTCAAGTCACAGTTGAACCAGAGCCAGGAACCTTCCTACTACGTGGATGGTCTTCGGCAGACGCCCATGGGCAAATCATTTCAATATACATCGCCTATCATTTTAGATAACCCTAAATTTCATAAGGCACACTTAATGAATCATCCATTTGAGTAGCTGCGAAGTTAAAACAAAACTCGCAAACTTGATGACACGTGTTTTTTTCTTGGGTATCTATTATTTGATTTTTTGTGATAGTTTAAAAAACCGAAAATAAAATATCGTAAATAGGATACATTCAGTATATGCCTCCATACAAATAATCACGAAAATTGACTTCTGCGAAAAAAATCCTTCCATTTTGTTTGAAATCGCAAAATTAGCCTTCCGCAAAAAACCCAACTCATTCGGTAAATACTTCGAATCTCAAATTTCGAATCTTGAATTTTGAATCTCGAATTTCGTATGAGTCTTCTGTGCTTTCGTACATTTCACAATGCTCCTGTATATTAAATGTTTTTCTGGTAACTAATTTGCTCCTGCATTTCAAACAACCTGGGATGCTGACGCTTTGGCTGTTAGCCAGAATTCCAAATTATATTTAACAGATAGACTGAAAAAAGTATAGACTTCGTTATTAATGAATGTTTTGAATGCATGACAAAGACGTTTGCAAATTTCTTTGAATAAATGCAAACGTTTCCAACGAAAGAATTGATTAAACCTTAGTTTGTCGATATTTTGGATCCGGGACTTTTTATAATGATGTTTGTGGTACTGCTGTGTCGTTTGATTTTGTACATCTTGCATAATTTAGCAAAACTGGTAGAAATTTGCACATTGAAACATTTTCAATGAAAACTCATCGGTGATCGAACATGAAGATGAAGGTCAATTCTTAATAGAAACATTCATAAATTTTTATTATGCACACGGCAGCTACTCTATGGTGATGTAATACTTTCAAATATTAAAGACATCATTACAGATGTTTGATGTAATCACTATGCCTTGAGTAAACCAAAAAATTTAAAGTTATCTAATGCACATTAGTACTTAACCAAATATGGCAAATTTGATGTAATTCTAACCTAAATCTTTGGGGTGTAATTTATTACGTGAAGTATAAGATTCTGTTAAGATTTTTTATCAAGTACTTATGTTACATGGTTAATGCTTTCAATTTTTTCTTCCTTGTTTTGTCATATCAATTGGTGAAGCGGCTTATTTTAAATGTGCACCATGAAAGATATAGTTTATGGCTCAATTCTTATGAATACATATATTAATACACTCTGCGAAATTGTTTATTATAGTAACCTTTTCAAAAATATTTCAAATTTGGTCGATCAATTTAGCGCATAAAAGAAAAGTATAACTAATCCGAGTTGCAAATAAACATAAACATAAATATCATTTTATTCCAGATCAGGAGCCCACGAGGAGCAATAAGAGATTACAACAATGAGAGAAAGAACATAATTGATAGTTTAACAAATACAATCAACATACACATAAAACATAGAATAGTATCTAATTTATAACATCTATTTTCAAAAAAAAAACAAAAAAAAAAAACAAAAACAAATAAAAAACACCTTTTATTAAATGTTACTGTCAATGATAAATCTAGCAACCACATTTAAAATCTGAGTGTCTTCCAAAGTCAGTAAAAAAATGAATTTATTAAGAGTGTTAAGATTTGAAAAATTATGATATCTGTTTGAGACCAAATTAAATAAATCAGCTCTTTTAACTTCAAAAAATTGACACGAGCATAAGAAATGAATTTCATCTTCAATATCTCCGGATGAACATTTTTGACAAATTCTTTGTGATCTAGGAGTATTATAAAACCGGCCAGTTTCAATTTGTAATCTATGCGCAGAAATTCTAAATCTGCACAATGCCTTTCTCTGGTTAAAATCTTTAACACAATTAAGATAATTTTCAAAACAAAAATTATTTTCAAACTTCAAATAAGTAGAAAGCTTTCGATCAAGTTTTTCATCTCTTTGAACATGCCAGTTTTCAATCAGTTTACTTCTTAGATGTTTTTTCAGTGAGATTATTAAAAGTTCCCTTATAATGAATTTTAATGTCACTTGTGTCGAACAATGCTGGGGTATTAAACTTGTGGGCGCAACAAGTTCTGCACACTCGTTGTATCCCGGTGTTATTCGACACTTGTGACATAAAAATTGATATTCGCCACCCCTTATTAGATATATTAGAGGGATAATTTCAAATCGAGTTTAAACTGTAGAGTTGATTGACTTTGCACGGACTCCACGTGCATTTTGATTGACAGGTGTGAATATTATATCGATAATTTTGTTTAACGTGACAAATATATATTTTTAAAAAATGAAATCGAACGAAATTATTAATCGATGAATTGTGCAGTGCGTACTTATCTATGTTACCTTTTTTCGCGGGAAACCTCACGAGGTTTAATGAATTCACTAAGTGAATATCAATAATTCTATTTAAGTCGGAAATCATTTTATTTCATCTATATCTATTTAATGATTTTAGATATACGGCGTATTTCAAAAGTATAATTTTATTTGTGACCGAGAGTCGACACAACGCACACTAAACATGACCACGAACACGATTGTGGTTAAGAACGACAAATGGTCACGTTTTCTTGAGTAGACAATATGGCTGTTTTCAGTTGACCTACTCTAGTTAACTCGAGTTAACCCGAGTAACAAATAAACGATTAGAGTTTGGACTCGGGAAATCCCGATGACCTTTAACCCCTACTCGGCAAAAACAGGGTTGGTAGAGTACGTGACGTCATGAGTAGAGTTTACCTGCAACAATGTGACTAGATTTTTAAAATAATACGTATCTAATGTTACATTTACCTAAAGTTACATTAGAAGATAATGTTTTTTATTTTATTATTTAAAAGTCTTGAAGTTGTATTGTTATAATATTGTCGCTATGGTCAACTCTATACTAGAGTACCCCGTTTTATTGAGAAAAAGTACACGAATAAACACTAGAATAATTTGTTCAGTTGAAAAATCAAGTGTGCATGATCCTACCGAGCTAATTATAGAAAATTACCTTACTAGGGTTAACTCGAGTAGGTCAACTGAAAACGGCCTGTTAGTTTAAGGTGGGACGATACTAAATAACATAAATCCAGATTTTAATAAAAATTGGTAGATATATAGTTCTTAGTGGTATACATCAATATATGAAAAAGAAATAGGGGTCGCAGACTTCGTTTTTTTAATAAATGCATCAGAGAAGTAAATTAATAAAGACATATAGGAAAAACACAGCTTCAACACCATTTATTTTTACTTTTTGTACACAAAAATATACTTAAGATATCAAAATTATGACCAAAAACTAACATAATATTCCTTGAAAAAATTTCAATGCATTAATGTAAAATAAAGGATATGTCACGGACTTCGGCATGGTTTTATAAACATTGCCTCTACGTGAAAAAAAAACATTCAGACGGATTTTCAGTGTACCGGGTAAATTGTATCGGTAACGTCGTTTTTCAACGTAACGTCCCACGGTCACACTTTATTTTTTATATTAATTGACATATTTGTGAACTACTAGAACTTTAAACTATATATTTAAATTAAGCAAATAAAACATTTGATTTTTGAAAAAAAAAGAAAAAAAAGAAGAATATTTTATTTTATATGTGCCATTTTAATCAACACATTTTTTTTTTTATTTTAAGCTAGTGTTAAAAGTTGTTTACGTGATTTGCTGCTAATGCTGGATAATATTTCATTTGCAAACTGATCTAGTAAAATCCAATATACTTCACAGCTGTCTCGTAGTGTATATTACCTAGCATTTCCATTTACCGCGATTGAAATCATTTAATCTAAAATCAATGTTGCTTATACTTCGTTAACTAGCGGGAGGATCAGGGCTTCATTACCCCGTATGACAGATCATTTAATGCATATAACAACGGTAATAAGAATTGAATTTTACTCGTTTAAAACAGGGAGTTTAATGGTGCATTGCACGTTGATACCTAATAAATTCCAAGTCAAATAGTTAACAAGATTTTTAAGGATTACAAAATTCAATTTACAAGTTATAAATCGACTTACAGCTCACGATAGTGATACAGTCTCTCTCTTTCATTCATTACAGCGTCTACCTTATATAAATTTTATACATTAAATAAAATGAAAATTTCAAACTTTAAACAAGACAAGAAGAGTATCGCAAAGACTCCTTGCTTTTCAGAAAATATTATACATTTATTGACTTTGATAGAGGTGAATACCAGGTTTTATCAACCCAAAGAAAATTATATTTACTGACCCAACAGCGAGGTGGATATTAATTTTAGGTTGATAAAACCGGTATTCAGTGATATCAAAGTCTGTTAATGTTTTATTATATGACTATTAAAAACAAGGGAAAAATTCTCATCCTGAAAAAAATAAAGGTTAACGAAATCCCTTCACATTTTAGTACTGAAAAAACCTCTAAAAACGTTTATTTTTCTAAAAACGTATTTGTACACGAATATATATATATGATGAATTGCCTGAAAGTGGAATCCAAAACATATGCAATTTTACCAAGAGGTCACAAGTTCACCCAATGATGTCACAGTCAAGAATCTATTTTTAACGACTGAAAAGTGATAAATATTCTATTTTAGCGACTCGAAAGTCAAAACTTTTAATCAGTCTATTTTAGACGACATTGTGGTTATCATGATTTTCACGATATCAAAATTGAAATAAATTTTAGTCATATAATAATGTATTTTGTTTTTCATTTTTTTATGAATAGTCGCCTTAGTTTTATAAAATACCAGGCCTGGGAGTCATAAAACATCTCAACTTTAAGAATTCCTCAAATCAATATAGGAATTCTATAGAGAGAATTGGAGTTGAGGAAATACTCAAATTTGAGATGTTTTATGAAACTGGGTCCAGTAACTATTTAACTGAATTTTTATTTTAAAATAAATTAATGACAGAAGGCAACATTGTTGTGTCCCTATAGTCTGACATGCGTTGTCTCTCATCTAACATGCACATTTAATTGCCTTTTATGGTCAAGAGATACAGTAACTTAAATTTGTTATCAGAAAAATTCAAAATTATGTTGAACGAAATGGTTAGTGATTGTTTTGATTAGTGTTTGGCTTATTGTTGTACTTATTATCCCTAATACGTCTTCACAGCCGTGGTGTGTTTTGTGTTACTACCAGACCCTAATGTCGCAATGGAAGAGGGAGGTTTGTTGTGCCATAAAACCTGATTAAACCCACTAGTTTTATTTGAAATGCCTGTACCATTGTGATCTATATTTTTTCCCGGTATTTCTTCATTGTCTTTTCCCTTGAACATTGAGATTGATCCTCCAAGTTCGATAATTTGTTACTACCTTTATTTGCTGCGATAAGATATATCATAAAACGTCCACAATCCTATATCGTTTACAAAAAATACGATAAAAGAGATGACTTTGAATTTTCAAATTATTAATGTCCCTAACCGTGGAAAGAACCATACCTACTTCACCTGCCTATGGTGTTTATAATTCACGGCTTATAGGATATGCCAGAGAATTTTTTCAGATATTTTTATGCGACATCGCTGTCTCCGTGACCGACTATTAAGACCAAGGTTATAAAAAAATACGTCTCATACGATAAATAAATACTTCCTTCGGTAACAGCCATTGGTGTAAAAATTCAAAATTATGTTTAACGTAATAGTTAGTAGTAGTTTTGATTAATGTTTGACTGATTGTTGTACTGAGATGATCACCTTAATATCCCTACCGTGTTGTGTTTTGTGTTACTACCGGATACTAAGACCACATTGGAAGAGGGGATTTGGCGTGCCATAAAACTTGGTTTTACCAACCATTTCTTTTGTCTTGCAAATTCCGACCAGTACCTCCCCGTGGTGAAAGACGGGCACTATTAAGACCAAGGTTATAAAAAAATACGTCTCATACGATAAATAAATACTTCCTTCTGTAACAGCCATTGGTGTAAAAATTCAAAATTATGTTTAACGTAATAGTTAGTAGTAGTTTTGATTAATGTTTGACTGATTGTTGTACTGAGATGATCACCTTAATATCCCTACCGTGTTGTGTTTTGTGTTACTATCGGATACTAAGACCACATTGGAAGAGGGGATTTGGCGTGCCATAAAACTTGGTTTTACCAACCATTTCTTTTGTCTTGCAAATTCCGACCAGTACCTCCCCGTGGTGAAAGACGGGCACTGTTCCAGCGACAACAAAGGATTATCCGGAGCAGCTTACACTGGCGGTGGTGTGTCATGGGCTGGACGACCCATGGCACATACCGAGTCTTTAATAGTCGATGCATTCCCCTCTAGTCATGACTATAAATACCCATCAGTCAGCCATTTCTTTTGAAATGCCTGTACCAAGTCAGATCTATTTCCGGTTTGTCTTCCCTGTTTTGTATTTTCTGTTGGACATTAAGATTGATCTTCCAAATTGAGTAGGATGAAGTTTTACATATGCGTCTATGTTGTGTAAGATATTTTATTTTTCATTTATTCTCACGAAGAAGTCTTTCATGCAAAAAAGTTGTTAAAACCAAACAAGATTACCAACTTTCCCATGTTTGACTTTCTTTTTGATACTACTTTGTATTAAATTTCTCTTTCGAAAGTCCAAGATAATATCCATTCTTTATTGCATTGGTAATGAGATTCCCAATCCTATTACGGTAACCATTTAACCTAGTCAACTAATATGTGTCATTTGTCCTTCGACTAACTGTGCCAATGACAACCAAGAAAGGCAACACATAAATCTGCTATATACTGTTTCTTTATATAATTTTGAAAAAAGGTAAAAACAAAATTAACGAACTTGGAGGAATAATCTCATTGTCCAAGAGAAAAGACAGTTATAGATCGCAATGGTCTTGACTTGGTACAGGCATTTAAATGAAATGGTGGGGTAAACCAGGTTTTATGGCGCGCCAAACCTACCTCTTCCTATTCTACTGAATAATGAGCAAAACAAAGTCATGAATTTGACTTATTAAAGAAAAAAAACTATCTTAGAAATATTTTAAAAACTGACCGACAAATCACCTTTTTTAAGTTATACACGTGCCGTTGAAAATTCTGTCCAAAATTCAGAGTGAGTCCAAACTTATATGTAAAATGGGAAATAATGAGTTGTGGAATAAGTCCATAATCAAGCGGCAATTAAAAAAAAACAAAAAAAACAACGATTTTTAACCGCCAGCAGCCTCCAACGAGGCCAGTAGGCGCTGCTCGCGGTTCCACCATTGGCCCATGGTCTAAATAAAATGCATATAATTCAATTCCAGTCCTGAAGTACACCTCATATACGTTGTTTTCTATCACTGAAGATTGAATACAGAAGTATACGGGTTTGTATGCCACAAGTATCGTGGATATAGCATTAAAAATGCTGCAGTCATGTATGACAGGGACCAATACGCGAACAAAAAAGATACATTTTTTAAACAAATAATAGTTTAATCAGGGACCTAGAAAACTGATAAAAACGTTGTTGGCTTTATGTCCAGAAATAAACAATAAATAAAAAAAAATGAAAACAGTTCAGAAGAAACGGAATTGGAAGAGACAGAAGCATGAAATGTACATTAAAGAGACTCAATATAAGTAAATCGAACATAATTGCGTTTGGGTTATTCAATTATTGCCTTACTTTCGAAATGGCTAGACTCGGAAGATGAGAACTATGAAGATAATAGGCTAATGGTGTAACGAGTTATGATGCTACTGTAGAACAGTAGGGCAAATAATCCTTTTTAGGGGTCCTACCAGGACAGTGATAGACAACACAGGTGAAATTGTTAACTACTGCCCAAAATTGTAATAATTTAGGACAGTGATGATCAATCCAGGTAAAGTCTCTCACGACCTATGAGAAACTGTACCAATGTCGGACAATGCAGGTCAATGTAGGACAGTGCATTATAGGTAGAAAGTAATCACTGTCACAAACTGTCCTTCATTGTAAAGGTTGATAATGGTAATTCACTGTTTTTTTGCAGTAGTTTCACAGTAAATAGCAGTGTGAGGCAGGAAAAAACTGACTGTGTCTGGTATAGACAGTACATATTTTGGTTCATAGTGTACGGTTAATACTTATTTGAAAACTTTCAATGTAATAAGAACATGCACACTACATGATGTACCATGATATGGTTTTGCATATTACGGTCTGACAACAATAAATATTAGTTATAAGTTAAAGTAAAGTCATACAAATCTTAGGTCTGTTTGCACTGATTTTATAATAGCAAAATTGTTTAAGCACTTCCAGGAATACTGACCGTACTGTCTCTTTGGACAATTATGGTAATGAACTCTGGGGTTAATACAGCGTTGGGTGTTAATAAATTCTACTGCCTATTACAGAGGCAATTTCTTTTAGAATTATATACAATTACCATAAGTAAATCGTTTACTTATTTATAATAGCGCTAATATTGTTATATATACTAAGCTGAAACGCATTTAAAGTAATAGTTTGCAGAATGCATTTTTAATTTTAATATCGCCAAGCATTGAAAATGCGAGAGGTATCATTATTAAAATTGTTTTAGAAAGCTAACCAACCAACCATAAATGCCATTTCTGACACAACATTAACTTGCATAAAATTCAAATAAAGAAATGATGAAATGCTTGGTAAGTACTATTTCATAATAAGAACACATTTCTACATTAAATTGCATAAACGAGGATTAATAAATTGCTTGATAAGTAGAATTTTCACTAAATATATACAATATTTACAGATTTAGCATGAAACATCTGTATAGCATATTTGGACATGTGCATTTTATGTCACATTAATGCTTGATAATTTTAGGAAAACTCATATAACGAATACGTAAACAGAATTATGATGGTGTCAAGTTAAAAAAAAAGTTTATGGAATCAATAAGATCACACCTTCAACATGTTTTATATATAAAAATAAGATTTTTGTATTAAATCGCTGCCAAATTGGGTAAGAACCATCCAATCTCTTGTATTCGGAGTTGAATATTCGTTTAAAGAGTAACCATAAGGTTATAATGAAGTAAATGTAGACCCGTGTCGCAACCTGGATTTCACACCCAAGATGATGGGTAGAAGTGAATGTTGCTTTATTTTTTTATTATAAGAGATAATGAAACAAATTAACTTGATGAAATAAGCAAATTAATTATAAAAAGATATGAGGAGCATATGAACTCCAAGGACCCCACATAACAAAACTAAAATATCATATTTTTAGAGGGGGACACGTCCCAAATTGTGACTTTTGAAATGAGGCTGGATGTTTAGTGGTAACCAAGAGACCAATTTAAGGTGAATTTTTGCTGCGGTAACATATGGATTTAGGGTTCCCATTTACACCCAGAGGGATGAAAGTTTACAGAAAAGTGAGTAAGATGTTACACATTTTTGTCCCCTGTGATTGATTATCCAAAACATTAACATTACGAGCAAAGCAAACATTTAGTTCCTTATAACCATAATTATATTGGTCACCTAAACTGCACAAAGAAAACCAATACAAAGAAGGATATATTGGTTTCCTAAACTACAAAAAAAGCCCATACAAAGAAGGATATATACACTGTAGCTGGATCCTCATCGTGTTCTTCAAATTCTATAAACATATATTTGTATATTCTTTTCTTAAACATTCTATGACCATAAGACATGTAACACCATGGACACACTTAACTATGCGTATTTCCTTCTTGGCAACACATATGATACACTCAGAGGAGAGATTTGTCAACCAATAGTAAGCATTCGAATGGGCACAAACTATGTCCCTCTCCTGGCTGACTAAATTTGCATTCCTATGATTTTTTTAGGAACTCGTTAAAAATAATGGCGTAATAGGCCGTTTTGCCCACGATTGGAGTTATGTCAAACAGGTGATTGAAAAGGGTATCAGTTAACTTGCATATAAGGGTAATCTTATACGGAACGACGGTGATGTACTGTTTTGGAAAAATGTCACGTTCATTCGTGTTGGACCACCGGTGCAGGGGACCCTAAGATTTCATGCAGTAGATTTAATTGTCTGATCTTGCCAACCTCTCAATTTCTAACTTTAAACTCGTATACCTTATTGGCTTAATGTCTCTTTCCCAATTCATACTTCATCATTGCATGTTATTTTTTATGTTGATATCCGATGAGCCGAATTTTCTCTGCCTGAGAGTAAAGCAATGACTTAAATATTTTACTATAGCCACCGTTTTTCTAGATAATGAACATTTCATGCAAACAAATATAAATTTCTCTTTAATTCTCATATGATATTTAGTTATTTTTTATGCATTTGTAAAAACGATATATTTAGGAATAACTTCTGGAACTTTGTTGTCATTTGTATTTCCACATTAGGAAAGTTCTAGATAGTCTAAGTCACGTTTATTTTGGGCCTATCAAAATAAATTAATATGAATAAATTCATTAATAAATATATAATTGGAAATATTAACAATAAACATTGTCTCTTTTCCTCAAAGTAAATCTAAGATGAGCAATCCCCTTATTTTGCAGAATAATGAAATAGTAAATTTTGTAATTTTATAAACATCTAAATATCAAACTAATAAGTTTGCTGTTTTATTCTCACGAAAACCTTTATTTTTTAATTTAATCTACCTTAACCAAATTGCGCTTAAAACAGACACAATGTTAATAGAAAAATGTATATATAAAGTTCTTTAAACAAAGCTTTCGATACGTAGTAGCTTATTGTGCTAATAATCTTAAAAATTGAGAATTCTCCTAGTGTTTAATTAGCACTGTTCATCAACAAAAGCATTTTGTTTGTTTATTTGTTTAGGCATGGACCATTTGATTTTCTGGGGCGGCCCTGGGATTTTACCTTGAGCCTGGAAATTTTTTTCGCCCGCTTTGCGGGCCAGGTTATTTATTTCACACACATATTAAGCAAGGAAATTTTGTTGGCAAGATTATTTTTTTTCAATTGGCAAGATTGAAACCAGATTATTTTTTTTCAACCTAAGTGCTGGCCAGATTATTTTTTTTTACAAAAATCAGGGCCGGGAAATTTTTTTCAAAAAAATCCCAGGCCCCCCCAGAAAATCAAATGGTCCGTGCCTTATAAAAGTTACTTGTTTTTTTAAATGTTATCGAATTGACAAATCGTTGAACTGAAGTCTAATAGAAAAACTAACATGTCCAAAGTTACTCGATACTCGTTGAGCAGATTGACATTCATTTGATATTTTTATTGAACTTTTTCAAAGGAAAAATGAAAAATACGAATAAACGTTTGTCAATTTGATGTAAAAAGATGCTTCCTTGAAGAAAAACAATGATATTATTCCTTACCTTAGAAAAGTTAGTTGAACAAAGAGTTTTATTGATAAAATATCACTAAAGGCTTCTATATTTGTTGTTTACGTTAACAAAATTAAAACACAAAACTAATTTATAAAATTCCATAATATGCATTTAGCAAATTTATTTTTATAAATATTTCAATATTAATTCTTACCTTACGTTACCATGCAATGTAATGAAAATCAACCCAATACATTATCACCTGCAATCGGATCAATTTTCTTATCCTCTGTATCTCGCGATGATCTTTTATTTCTAATAGCTAAGCATCACACCAAAGTTCATACGAACAAAACTTAAAACGTCCAAAAATCAATTGGCTGACTGCAAACACATAATTAAGAACGTGACGTGACATGAGCATCAATGTGGAATAAAATTAGATATCTGCGTATAACTATTAATTAGTTTGTAATATATAGAAACTCTTCACCTGTAGACCATTGTTTTATAGGTCTAAAACACGAAACGTTGAGGGCATATTTTAAAATATAGATTTTTAAAAGGAACCTAGAAAATAAATGTAACAGCAAATTTACCGATCATGGAGTAAAAACATCTCTTATTCTAATTCTCTCTAAATAATTCCATTATAAATTCTCAAATTGCAGGAAAAGCTCAAATTCAAGATGTTTTATGATGAAACATAGGCCAGACCAAATTGAACAAGAAATGTCCATGAAGCTTAGAAAAAAATGACCTGATTTCGTTTTGCTGATTGTTGTTCGGATGTTTTTGAGTGGTCTGTCCCTTTGTTTTGTTCTCGTGTGCATTGTGCTGGATGATTCCGTCCTTGTTCCTTCGACCTTTTGACTAATTGAAACATTTTTGAATCATTTCATTTGACATATCGTAATTTCAAATTTTGCTAACAGTGGCTGATATCGAAATAAAAACTTTTTAAAAACCGTATAAGATGTATTTTATTATAACCTTGGTCTAAAAGCCGATCTTTGAAACAATTGTGTCGGGTAAAAAATAGTACAAGCCCTTGCATATCGAATCAGTTGTGAAATATATAAATTTGTGCTGGTGAGGTGGGTATGTTACTTTGCCGATGAGGAAAATTAGTGTTGAATTTAAAATTGTCTCTTTTGTCGTATATTTTTGTACTGAGATGACCATCCGAGTCATTTTGAAATGCAATCTAAGAAATACGTGAAACAACTAAATTCGTGGTTTTTTAACCTCTGTTTTAGAGGATAAATTGAAGGAAGCCATCCAGCAAACGAAGAGTTGTTGACAGAGAGAATATCATCAATATATCCGAAAGTGAGACTAAAGGATAACGAGATTGCTGAAGAAATTTAGTCTTGAAAGAGTATACAAACAAGTCGGCGAAGATAGAGGTACAATTTGTTCCCATTGGAATGCATTTTAATTTCTCATGTGGTAATGTGGTGTATGAGGTTATAAAAATCGAAAATATTCCTGTAGAAAATGATACAGATTTGTAATTTATCAACAAATCTTTAGAGTTCCTAAAAATCCACATGTAATTTATTCCACTACGAAAATAAATAGTTTCGCAGTATGCTTGTTGTCCTTCTTTGACAGCAGACAATTTTTTGTGAGTTGAACGGACAATTCTGTTGATGAACATGATGATGATCCAGCTATGTACCTTTCTTTGTATGATTTTTATGTAGTTTAGGTATCCAATACAAATATGGTAACTCTTCGTGTTACTTCTTCAAAGTAAGGTTTAAAGATGACATGAAGGAGTTATGGTTTACATTTTTCAAAAGTTAAGGGTTTACATTTTTCAAAAGTTTATCGATTCGACGTCGTTCAAGAGAACGGATAGTTCTTAGTACCCAGTCTGACAACGATTCAAGTTCAGGTTCATGGTCCACCTCCATCTTTATCCAATCTCTGGCATAAGAGTTGTCCAATGGTAAACGAGTTTCGTCTGCCATTTTAAAAAATTGGGAATAGGTTAGATCAGAAAATTATGACTGTTGCTTGGCACCCTAGTTTCATACTCAAATCAAAAATACAGCAGTGTTCTAAAACATTCGAGAAACTGTGTTATTGTTTTCCAAATATGATGCACCATTATAGTTTGCTGTCAAAGCTGATTTATAGACTGATGACCCCGTAATCAAGAAACAAGGTAACCTCCTTAAACACCCTTGAAAACATTACTTTTATTATTTTGTTATTTATATTCTAATACATTTGTACTAAGAACTAAATTCTTTATTGGTCCCATTTGACTTATTTTATACCTTAGTGCTTGATATTGCTATTTAGAGGTAAGCTATTGCTTTACTCCAAAGCGAGTAAATTCGGCTTTATCAGAGAAAATTGAACATGAAAGGGGTGATAATTGAGCATGATGATGGAGTAAGTAATAAAACGGGCGCACAAGGGAAATTGGAAAAAAAAATTAAACTGCTACTGAAAACTTGGGTAAAAATGGGTAAGGTAAGGAAATTTAGCCTACTGCAAGGGACTTTACGGGTTCTCCTTCCGCCTCATATGTTACTCTATGACAAACGTGATGACTTCAACTTTCCAATAGTTAACTTTCCCTTTCTATGTAGCAACAATCCGTCCGCTCCAGCATATGGTGTTTACGTATCATAATTGATTCGTTATTCCAGAGCATGTGGGGAGTACAACGACTTCCTTGATAGAGCTACACGGCTGACAAGCAAATTGTTAATACAGGGGTACGTTGCTCCCAGGTTGTTGTCATCACTCAAGAAATTTTACGGACGACATCATGTGCTTGTATACAAATACGGGATTTCTATCTCTCAGATGAGCACAGATGTTGGTTTGACATAGGGTTTTGTAATGTCATCCTTTCCGGATTTGACCAGCTCCTAATCGATCTTTGGCAACGTGACGGGTGTGGTTTAGAAAGCAGGAACTGCTTACTTTTCCGGAGCACCTGAGTTCACTATCGTTTCGCCTTGAGTTCGCGTTGCTGAATGCGGTTTTAATGTTTCGTGTGTGTGTGTTTTATGTTGTTATGTGGTTTGTTTTGTTGTGATGATTTTTTGTCTGCCGGTTTTGTCTTTGTCTTTACGGTTTTATGATAGGTACACCTTTGCTTCTTACAGCAGTTTTCTTGATTGGCAGGAACGTGGCAATTTTTCTCATTCACTATGGTTTGCGGTCAGGTTTCCGTTTTATGACCTGACAAACCCATCATGCAGGGTGATAGGGTTATCACATTCAAACATGTGGGGTCTCATTTCAGTGACTCCGCATAAAAGTGCCTCGACCCGTGGTTCTTTAGTTGTCTTTTATGGACAAGCTTAGCGCTGCGGTTGGCCTATATTCGCCATTGTGTATACTAGTAACTAGGATTTAGACCAGTAAGTAATTTGGATGTGGATATTTTGTAAAACCCCTGAAAATTTCCATAAAATTTTCAATTATGATACAAAGTTACAGTAACATATGAGCACGCGACTGGCCAACTACTTGTTATCAATATGTATTATGTATGTTGTTTTAATTGTTTCGTAACGAGCATTAAATTGATTTTTAATTTAGTCCGCTCCGCTTAAATTTGCTGCAGAAACAGTTTGGTCTTGTTAATTAAAGATATTATAATTGAAACATGTAGTTATCTAACAAATAATCATTCAACCACAAAACAGAATCCATGAGTGCATTTACTTGTTGCTAACATATAATATTTATAGGCAATGTTCTAAATTTATTCCTCCCTTCTAGAATGTATTTTTGTCCATATATATATAATTCATATTCCAATTTATATAAGTGGTAGTCAGAATGAAAGCTTTGATTTCGCACGTCAGCTCAATGCACAATGAAAATGCAATACTTTAATTTTCTGAACATGAAAAATGAATGCACAGATGAATATTGCACTCGTACTAGAAAACTTTATACGACTAAAAGTCTGTAAATTAATTCGGTAGTACAGAAAATTTGGCGTGTTGAATATAATAAATGACCGAGGAATCAGTTTGTCTCCCTGATAAATTACTTTATATTTTCTGGAAAAATGAATCACTCTTGGCAATGATGTTCTCATCGTTGGAATAATATAATTTCAATTATCTACGTTGTGCAGGGATCCTCAGAAAGATTTAGATTCCTTCAGGCTTTGTCTAGCCTTATCAAAATAAATTTTTCTAATGATCCGATTTCGATTTTTGGTGATGTAACCTTCTTATCAAGCTTTGTAAATTGAAAATCAAATATTTGCGTTCTCGGCTTATAGCAATTCAAAGCCAGTTTGGAGTCTGAAAAGCTATCCTGTTATTCAAGTTAAGCGTTAGTTGTGTTGTTATTAAGGCAGAGCTTCGAAATCTCTCCGTCCATTATCAACAAAGACTTTTTCACCCTAAGTCAAATACATAGGAATATTTGACATATCAGGCGTGTATTCTAGATAAAATGAAACCATAAAGTCATGGTCCGGTTGATTTAAAAAAAACCTACAATATAGCTGTTAACCAAGAAAGTATTAAATTTATGGAAAAGTATCTAGGGCAATTTTTAAAAAAACAATGATGGATGATTTCGTAATTGAAACACCGCACAAAACTATTCCACAGCTCAGGCCGGGGGCTGCAGGGTTATGTAATTGTTATTGTTTCTTAAAGTCACATTCTGATGTAATAACTACACGATATAAAATAAATATTATATTCAATAAACTACAGCAACGATAAACACTTGGCCGAAGCCTTCACGATAGATATAATAAGAACGTTTGCATAGTTAGAAGACAGCGTAAGTAAGAACGTGTTTCATGATAGAAAGTATCTAAGAATCTTAATCTTATTCTAGCTCTCTAAGAATCTCAAAGTATCCGAGCGTTAATTAATGTCTCTGATATATATAAGTAAGAAAGGTAGAAAGAGAGAGAGAGAGTTCATTGTCATTGGCTAACATGCACACATCATCCAATTAAGAATGGAATCCCATCACAGTAGAAGCGCGTTCTATACGTAATGTCAGTTATAGATGAGAAGACACGGGCAGGAGACATTAAAGTCACAGCTAAGTTCTATAATAGTACCTAACGATAATAACAAACTAATTAGACGCATACGGTGATAATCAAGTCCAAGCTTAGGATAGATCAACAGGTTAATTATATATAAACATATCGCTTCAAGTACACGTAATGTTACATTCCTTATCACCTCAAGAAAATATGTTACTTTCGAGTGACAGATTTTACGAACGAATGACTGCAATTAGCGATATAGATACAAAGTTCGAACTGTAGCAAAGCGTAGCTATGTATATAATCTTCGTTGTCGTATAGCTTCAGCAAACGCGTCAAAGTTTATACAATATGATAAATACAGTACAGGTACAGCACAGCAAACGTAAATCATAATGTTCATGGTACAATACTGGTTATTAACGAATTCGTAAACAAATGAAACAACGTGTTGTTCATCAAAAGTACGAGTGTCAATCTAAACATCATATAGCACAGCAAACAATATATATATATGAATAACGATCATGACTTCTATCTTGTGACGTTCCTTCAACATAACGTTTACGAAATGTTAATCATCTACAAAAATCTGCAGCCCGAATTGTTTATTCTTTGTACTTCGTATACGGCCGGTCGAATATTATCTGGATTTTCGTTGTGCGGTTGCCCGTGATGTCGAGGTCAATATTTCCTCTGTTGCGTACGTTTCGCTCCCTACATTGTAGAACATCACTTCAGGAACTGTACCTTTGGCAACCAATCTATCAGTTCGAAATTTTACCTACTCAATTTTGAATTTTGAATAGAAATTCGAATCACATCTTTCACTAGTCACAATTAACAAAATACTTGTCCAAATGCATATTGTTGAAAGTAATAAAATTAACAAGGCAACTCACATGGACAACTTATATGGACTATTCCCCTTTAAATATTAATATATGATCATGATCTGTTATATAGTATAGAATCAAACACTTTATGGTCAGATGCCCCTGTCACCATGATTCAAATAAAATGGTTGTCTATACCTATATTAGCAATGAACATGCAATTAGTTCACAAATAAAAAAAAATACTTTGGAAGCTATTCTACCATTTTACCTATAATGTTTAAAAATAGAGTTAAATTTTCGTTTTTCTTTTTAGACCTTTTGACTGGAGTTTTCAATTTTTTAATTGAAGTTAAATCTATAGACATTTTATCATCTCCATGACCAAATTCATCTTCATCTTCATCAATAGCATTATCATTTTGATCATCAATAGAATTATCATCCTGACCCATCTTAATATCTTCTTCCTCTGATTGATTATCTTTATATTTTGACTTATTTTGTTGATGCTTTAAAATTTGTTTTTGTTTCAAACGCCTAGATAGTTCAGATAATGGAATATTTTCTTCTTCATCTGAACTATTCTCCCTTTCTCTTTTATATTTTTTCGCGATTTTAGCTAGAGGCACTTCGTCCTCAGAATCTGATGAGGATTTAGACGATGACGAGGGTGGAGGTTCAACATAAGTAGCTTTTCGTAATGGTTTATCAGCTGTTTCAGGCATTTCCCATTCTAATTTAGCTAAACGAAGATGTTCAGCATGTGCTTTTAATGTAGTACCGTCTAATTGATTTCTGATAATAAAAGTGACAGGTGTAATTTGGTCAGTTATACGGTAATAAGGATTCCAATTGCTGTGTAATTTGGATGCCTTACGATGATTCTTATAATAGACGGGATCACCTATTTGTAAATGATCATCTTGACATTTAGCATTTGCATACTTAGCTTGTCGTCGTTTTTGTTTTAACTGTTGTTTATGGACAATTAAAAATGACTTATGTTGTTGCTGAAGTGCTATTTTATGCATATCCTCTCCTGTATATTTACGTCGCGGTTTTAGAATGTTATCAATTGGAAGAACAACATCTCTTGAATATAACAAAAAGAAAGGTGAAAACTTTGTACTTTCATTAACATTAAAACGAATGGCTGCTAATGTTTGGTTTAAATAAAGATCCCAAGTTGTAGCATCATCTTTTATTTTCTTAGCAAGCACATCGTGCATTGTGCGATGGAATCTTTCAACTTTTGCATTACTTTGAGGATGGTAAAAGCTTGTTTTGATATGGTGAATATTTAAAGCTTCTAAAGTTTCCTTGACCTTATAATTAACATTTTCTGTGCCATTATCTGTTAATAATTCTAAAATTTGACCGTATCTAGGAAATATTTCTTCAATTAAAAGATGGCAAACATTATCTGCGGTTTTATCAGGAACTGGAAAACTTTCAACCCAGCCTGAGAAGAGACAAATAAATGAAATGATATATTTATTTCCTGAAAGGGTTACTGGATATGGTCCAGAAAGATCCATACCAACTTTAGCAAAAGGATATGGGCCTATGTCTGTTATTAATTGTTCAGGTTTATGCTTTTTCATATTTCTTCTTTGACAAGTTATACAAGTTGATACATAACTATTTAATTCTTTGAACATTTTTGGCCAGTAATACTTTTGTCTGATGAGGTCATAAGTTTTATCTACACCCATGTGAAAATCATCATGATATTCTTTCACAACCGCTTCTTTTAAATGTTGCGGGATATACAATCTTAAGACTGCGTCACTATCAGGGTTAGATATATAGTAAACAATTTCATCAATAAGAATAAACCTATTTTGTATTTTCTTATTGTCTGTATTTTGATTCAGTTGTTTTTTAATGTTAACAATTTCATCATCTTTTTCTTGTTCTTCAAGCATATTAAAAGTCTTAAATTTCAAATCGGATGTTGATGGTACATCATCTTCATTAACTTCACAACTAGCATACTGTTTAGGATCAAATCTATTGGAATTAATTGTATTAATCTCAAATGTGTTATCACTTATATCAGGACCGATATCATCATCGTCATCCTTCGGCGGCTTGTCAGTTTCATTATCAAGTATTGGCCTTGACATAAGATCTGCACAGTTTTTATCACCGCTAATATACTCAATAGTACATTGATATCCTCCTATTGCCAAAGACCATAATTGAATTTGTCTATTTTGCATTGGTGATTCTAACAGATATTTGAGAGGTTTATGATCAGTTCTTATCGTAAATTGTGCACCATGCAACAAGTGATGTAGCTTTTGTAACGAATAGTAAATTGCATACGCTTCTTTCATTATAGTAGACCATCTCGTTTGTGTGTCACTTAACCTATGTGATAGAAAATAGATTGGTTTCTCAGCTTCAACATCATCACAATATTGAGTTAAACATGCACCTATCGCAAGATCTGAAGCATCAGTGTATAAATAGAAATGCTTGTCTAATTGAGGGTACACTAATAATGGCAGTGTTGATAATGTTTCTTTTATCATAGCAAAGGCTTTATCACATTCTTCCGACCAATGGAATTTAGCATATTTTCTGGTCAATTTAATGATTGGTTCTGCTATTTCAGAGAATTTATTGATGAACCGTCTATAAAAACTTGTCATACCAATTAAAGATCGAACTTCTTTAACAGTTGTAGGAGGTTTTAGATTTTTTATTGCTTCAACTTTTTGAGGGTCTGGTTGAACACCCTTATCATTAATGACAAATCCTAAATAGGTTGTTTCTTTTTGGAGAAAAGTACACTTTTTTAACTTTAATTTTAAATGATGTTGCCTTAGTCTATCAAAAACTGTTTGGATATGTTTTAGATGTTCTTCTTTTGTTTTTGAGTATATTAATATATCATCCAAATAAGCTATTGCATAGTCGTTTAAGCCTTCTAAAACTACACTCATCATTTCAGTGAAAATGCCAGGAGCATTACAAACCCCAAAAGGTAAAACATTGAATTCGAATAACCCTTTGTGACAGACGAATGCTGTCTTTTCCTTGTCTGATTCTTCCATTGCGATTTGCCAATACCCACTTTTTAAGTCCAAACTTGTAAAATATTGAGAATTTCCTAATAAGGCCAAAATATCATCAATATGGGCAAGAGGAAAGCTATTCTTTTTGGTAATCTTATTGAGCTGACGGAAATCAATACAAAATCGCTGCGTAAGGTCTTTCTTGGTCGTTAAGACTACCGGAAAGGCGTATGGGGACCTTGATTTTCGAATAATGCCCGAATTAAGCATATCATCAACTGCGTCATCAATTATTTTCCTTTTATGAAGAGGCACCCGATATGGTTTCAATTTTACCGGCGGATGATCGCCTGTATCTATTTTCATTTTTAAAATATCAGTTTTACCAAGTTCAGTATCTTTTAAAGCAAACAAATCTAAATTTTCTTTGATTAATTTACTAATTATCTCCCTATGTTCATCTGACACGTGCAGATCTTTAAGTACATCTTCTGCACGTTTACTATCACCTTCATGTCGTAAATCTTTAAGGTCAACAACATCTACTTCGTTAATTGGATCTAATTTGCCTACCGCGGAACCTTTGTGTAACGCAATTGTTTTTGACGTATTATTAACAATCATAACAGGGTAGTTATTTTTAGAATTCTTATTGACAATTGCATTGCTAATTAGCAATCCTGGCTGTGTGCTAATGAAACCTTTGTCTATTGCAGAAACTTGATACAATTTTGACTCAGCGTAATCTCTATGAAAATTTCTAGCTTTAGCGTTGCAAGTGGTTACAGTCTGAGGCTTTAATACTATTTTCTTTGGAAGCCTTAATATGGACGCTATGTGTAAATCACTTTGTAATGGTACATATTGTTTTTGGATTCTTATACATTTTAAATCAAAATAAACCCTAACACCATTTTTAGAAAGAAAATCATTTCCAAGTATTACATTCCTACTCGCATTTGAAACTACATAAAACAAATGTTTTAATTTTAACCCATTCATTTGAAATGGAAGTTCAACACATCCTAGAATTTTAAGTACAGACCCATTAACTGATTGTAAACTTAAAACTGCTTTTGATAATTTTGGTTTATTTTTTATAGCTCGAAATGTTTTTTCATTAATTAACGAAACTTCTGCACCGGAATCAATTAAAGCTCTATATTTTAATTTTTCAATTTTAATTAAACAAGAATTTGGATTTCCAGCAATATTAATTTTTTTAATAGGTAATTGATTTTTCTGGCTCTTTTTACCAGCTTCCTTGTAAAAAGAGCGTTTTAGTTTTCCGAATTATCTGTGTTCAAATTAACCCTACAATATCGTCTAATGTGCCCCTTCTTGTTGCATCGCCAACAGACAACTTCTGACAATGGCGTTCTTGCAACATTATAAAAAGCATTGACTCGCGTTGTGTTTGAGCGACAGTTTTTAGCAACGTGACCGAATTTATTACAATTGAAACAACGTTTACGTGGCTTATATCGATCAACCTCCATAGGTTCGTGATGCGCAGGGGTAGAATTTTCTTGTTTTGTTCTTAAACTAAACCGTTTCCGCAAGTTTTGTTCATTCATTGCAACAGTTACTGCAGCTTGTAAAGTCGCAGGGTTTTCTCGCATGACCTTCATCTTTAAATAATCGTGCGCTAAACCGTCAGTGAAGAAGCCAATAAGTTGACGTTCAATCGCAGCGCCGTCACCTTCTTGCACACCTTCATATGCTTCTTCAGCTAATGAGACAAGTTTTTCTACAAAAACTTGCACAGTTTCATCCGCTTTTTGTTTTACAGATTTTATTAACATTAATGCATGTGCAGAATCTGTTATCTCAGAGAACCTAAGTGTAAGTTCATTTTTCATCGCAGGCCATGTTGCGTCTGGATGATCGCGCATATATCTCTGTATAAAATCACTTACGCTACCCTTACTAGCTTGAAATGCGATTGCTTTTATTCTTGCCCCCTGAACATTTGTTAAAGTTGCATACTTTTCAACTGATTTCATCCATGTTTTAAACTGCTTAGAATTCCCTTCAAATGGTTGGATGGTATTTGCAATACCCTGAGCCCCAATTACATTAGTTAAACCCGCCATTTGAGCTGCCAAGTTTTCAAGTATATTTTGTGCTATTCCTTCAGCCATTTTAAACTTTAAATAAAGGAACTGATAAAAAGGTTAAGGTACTTACAATTTCACAGTCAGCTCCACAGTCCTCACAGAATCATCAAATGTCTCTTCATCGCGAATCGACGTCGCGATCCTGGTCACGGCACCAGGAAAACCAGGTGAAACACCGCACAAAACTATTCCACAGCTCAGGCCGAGGGCTGCAGGGTTATGTAATTGTTATTGTTTCTTAAAGTCACATTCTGATGTAATAACTACACGATATAAAATAAATAATATATTCAATAAACTACAGCAACGATAAACACTTAGGCCGAAGCCTTCACGATAGATATAGTAAGAACGTTTACATAGTTAGAAGACAGCGTAAGTAAGAACGTGTTTCATGATAGAAAGTATCTAAGAATCTTAATCTTATTCGGAGTCTAAAAGTATCCGAGCGTTAATTAATGTCTCTGATATATATAAGTAAGAAAGGTAGAAAGAGAGAGAGAGAGTTCATTGTCATTGGCTAACATGCACACATCATCCAATTAAGAATGGAATCCCATCACAGTAGAAGCGCGTTCTATACGTAATGTCAGTTATAGATGAGAAGACACGGGCAGGAGACATTAAAGTCACAGCTAAGTTCTATAATAGTACCTAACGATAATAACAAACTAATTAGACGCATACGGTGATAATCAAGTCCAAGCTTAGGATAGATCAACAGGTTAATTATATATAAACATATCGCTTCAAGTACACGTAATGTTACATAATCGGTGATTTGTTATGCACTCCCATGGTTAAATGACAACTGAACATCCTCAATGTCTCATTTTAAGCAATTATGTGCTGCTAACTATATAACATTTCCGGAATAGAGAATACACTATAACATTGTTATAAAGACATGCACAGTATCAAATAATTCTATGAAAGTAATTATAATCTAATAATTATTTAGAATTTCTTGAAAATTCTAATCGTCATATATTTTCATAATCAAATACCTGTTAAAACTAAAATATAAAATTTCCAACACTAAAAGGTGTTTACTAACCGCAATTGATTAGATAATTAAATATAATCGTTTTATTCCCAAGCAGCAAGAATTGAACTTTATATCAAAGAGGATGATAAAGAGGAGAAAATGGGTACACAAGGCCAATTGGGATGAGTGTTTTGACTTCAACTAACAAGGAAGAATGGTTAGGATCGGGCAGTTTAGTCTCCTGGGGTCTTTATCATGCGAGAGTGACATTTTCCCAAACACACTGTTCCACTATTGTTAGCGGTAAGGTTTTCTGCATTACCGCCTGAGAAGCCCATTAATTAAATGATAGTGCTAGCTCATTTAACCATACGGGACACATATCCCAGTCGCTATGAACCGAAGTCAGGTTCAGAGCGCTCTTTAGGAGCTTAGCCTCCTGCTTTTATTTTCGCTACCCGGGATCCGCACGAGTACAGAAAATGATAAATAATGTCATAACCGAAGAAATATGTTATTTCACTTAGTTGTAGTTTCATTGTTTTCATCAGTTGTTTGTATCTGTTTATGTGTTCTTGTTTGTATGTACTGGTTTTGTCTTATCCCTTTCAGACTTTTGGCTTTTGATTGCTCCATTGGTACCTCTCTGCTTCGTGTACAAATAAATTATTTTGTTTCCTTAAGATAATAAGATTTCCAACAATTAAAATCTTATAAATTTAAGAATAATCTGTTGCCTCAAGATGTCTTTCTTAGCTTGCGCAATCTCCATGAGGAATTTACTAGTAAACAATTGATAAGTCCTCTCAACTTCTTTTTTCTTATTGCCACATTGTTTGTTTTAGACCATTATCGAAAACAAAAGTCCCCTCTTTCTCTCCGTGTAGTCCTCCTTTATGTCGTTTGGGTCGTTTGTTCTTTCTTTTTCAATGTCCGATTCTGCATGTCTTCATGTTTTTCTTCGACGTATGAGATTGATCACTCAAACACGACAGTTTTTTTCATTACCTTTATTTTCAACTTTCTGGTGCCAGACGACTTGTGCTATTGTGTAAGAAAGTGCCCGACAGATTTTCATCAATGTTAAACATTTTCCAAATTTTACTGCTATGGAGATAGTGATGGGATTTTTAAATGTTTAATATGCTGTTACCAAATAAGGAGCATAGAAGGTTTTTTTGTCCCCCGCCGCAACGCGGAGCGGGGACTTGGAAATGCCGGTGTCCGTCCGTCCGTGCATCCGTCCGTCCGTCCGTCCGTGCGTCCGTCACACTTTTTTTCGTAACACTTTTCTCAGTAACTACTAATCCTAGGGTTCTGAAATTTTGTATGCAGACTCCTATAGGGGTCCCCCAAGGTGTAAGTGATTTTCAGGTCAGTCTGACATCTACTTCCTGTTCAACGACTTTGTCATTTTTTCTCCCATAGGCTCAATGGTAAATTTTTCGTAACACTTTTCTCAGTAACTACTAATCCTAGGGTTCTGAAATTTTGTATGCAGACTCCTATAGGGGTCCCCTAAGGTGTAAGTGATTTTTAGGTCAGTCTGACATCTACTTCCTGTTTAACGACTTAGTCATTTTTTCTCCCATAGGCTCAATGGTAAATTTTTCGTAACACTTTTCTCAGTAACTACTAATCCTAGGGTTCTGAAATTTTGTATGCAGACTCCTATAGGGGTCCCCTAAGGTGTAAGTGATTTTCAGATCAGTCTGACATCTACTTCCTGTTTAACGACTTAGTCATTTTTTCTCCCATAGGCTCAATGGTAAATTTTTCGTAACACTTTTCTCAGTAACTACTAATCCTAGGGTTCTGAAATTTTGTATGCAGACTCCTATAGGGTTCCCCTAAGGTGTAAGTGATTTTCAGGTCAGTCTGACATCTACTTCCTGTTTAACGACTTAGTCATTTTTTCTCCCATAGGCTCAATGGTAAATTTTTCGTAACTCTTTTCTCAGTAACTACTAATCCTAGGGTTCTGAAATTTTGTATGCAGACTCCTATAGGGGTCCCCCAAGGTGTAAGTGATTTTCAGGTCAGTATGACATCTACTTCCTGTTTAACGACTTAGTCATTTTTTCTCCCATAGAACACATTATTATTGGAGTTATGCCCCTTCAACAATATAACGTTCAACGGGCGGGGGACCGGCTGGAATCTGTTCTTGTCTTTTCTTAATTATTTATTCATAGCAACAGTGTTTAACGCTAAATTTTGCTGTTTTTAACCAATCAAAATTAAAATATTGAACATATAGCTTTTACAATAGTTTCAATATAATTGAACTCTCTAATCATTTACATTTTTTAAAACTAACATACTTCATTGGAATTAAGTTCTGTAAATCCAAAGTTTATTGCAATTAAAGCAATACATGTTTATAAGGCCTAAATTTAAATATTGTTTTGTTTGCCATTTTCCGACTTGCCAATTTTTAACCTAGTAGTAGGAAGCTGGGTAAATTGTTTATCAAAATCTTAGTTTCCCCTGTGGCTGATGGCAAATAAACAATATTTTGATTTAGGCCTAAAACAGCTTTTCACGCCATAACTCATTTGTGTCCCCATTCCCTACCTTTATCATCATTTCATGTTTATTTCCACATCCCTTTCATGTTCGGACATTTGCTTTTCCTAAGATAAGCAATCAAATAGTTACTTAAGCGTGTGTCAGGGGGGGGGGGAATATTGCCTTGTTTGGTAGAATTCTATTTGGGTGTCGAACAGGAAGGACTTTTGTGCGAAAATCCCCTTAGATTAAGGGAACAAGACAAAAATTATCTCGGAACGACACTTTATCTCGAGCATTATCAGGGCGACGCTCATAGTCATATGAAGAAGACTTAGAAGGACGTCTTTCGACCGTTGGCGGGAATACGCTGAAGGTGAATAAACAACTGCATACCTGCTAAGTGAAGGTGGCAAAATCTATGCCCGTGTGATGATTGGTTTTTAGACTTTTAAACCAATATATGCTATAAACATATTGCATTGTTTTAAATTTTTAATAGGTTTTTGAAACAAAATAACGTTCTGGATTTAACTTATGTTTGTTTGTATATAAATAAATCTTATCATATAATGTGAGACAGGCAGGACACGATTGAGGAATAAAAATGACAACAAAGTTCCAGACAATAAATTTTGCTACGCCTGACGCGCGTTTCGTCTATTCAAGACTCATCAGAGGCGCTCTACCAAAAATATTGCAAATGCCAAACACTATCCGATTATGAAGAGTAAGAACAGTAAAACCAAAAATACCAAACTGGGGAACCAAATTATTACTAAGATGATCAACCTATGTCTGGGGTAGGAAGAACCTTAGGGTTTTGACAATTTTGAAATTTAAACGGATTTAAATTAAAGATTAAAGCTTTGATGTGTTCTCAAACACAAAAGTGTTGGTCCCGGAGAGGGCTAACCTCGTTATTCAATTATCATTTGCAGCGATGAATAAACAAGAGGTTCGCCATCACCTTATAAGGCGCCACAGCCAGGCAGTTCCCCCTTTTTTGGCAAAAAAAAATTCTTCCACACGAGTGACTATAATGAAGACTGGGACAAAAATATTATTTTTACCCTTGCACGTTTGTATTTGTCTGTCCTGTCTCGTAAGTTTATTGTCTGGCATGCAACTCTTTAAGATCCATTTGTGTAATGTAGTTGATCCAAGATGTGGCAAGCTCCGTGTCCTTTCGGCTTTTGTCAGTTCTTTTTTAACTACTCATATTTTTACGATTCGATCTAAAACACTTTGAAAACAGAATACGCTAGAATGACTAGAAAGGATCATAAACTTTGAATACATCCTTTTGCCAGTTGATTCCATTTATCAGTTTGATGTTGTTGCCATATTTGTTATGGCCGCGTAAGTGTTACTTGTATCGAAGTAAAGATACATGTAATTGAGGACAGCTTAATACAATGTTCTAGCTGTTCAAAAACAGTCTAGAAAATTTGAAACATTTTAAAACGAAAAATAAAAGTACTAGGACATATTCAGACATCCGAACAAGAAATTAAAACAATAATGTATCCAAAAGACATTATGTCCCATCTTGCATCATTTGAGACGGAAAAACGGACGAACGGTCCTGAACACTATATATCCCCCCTGCTTTTGTAGATAGGGAATAGAAATAGTGAAATAAACTTTGAGGCTTATTCTTCTGCGAAGTCACATGACACCATACAATCACGTGTTTATACGGCAGGTCTCTTACTTTCTCAATGATGCAATATTAAACATATTTAGTTTACAATATATAATAATAACAAAACTACCGAACTTGAATGATCAATCTCATTGTCCAGAGAAAATGACAAAAACGAACCAGTCATACCGGAAAATTGGTGGATCGCAATGGTCCTGACTTGGTACAGGCATTTCAAACGAAATGGCAGGTTAAACCAGGTTTAATGGCGTCAAACCTCCCTCTTCCATTGCGATCTTAAGATCCGGTAATGACCATAGAACACAACATAGTTGTGAGACACAATAGGGATATTGAGGTGATCATCTCAATACAGCAGACCAGTCAAACACTATTTAAAACAATTAATCACCATATCTTTTAACTCAATTTTGAACTTATTTACTATTGGCTGATAACGAAGAAAGATTTTTTTAGGGATCGTACGAGACGTATTTTCTTATAGCTTTGCTCCAAAAGTCGGCCACGAAGAAATCGGTGTCTGATCAAAAATCTGTTAAATGTGTGCAAGCTCTGGCATATCGAATAAGTTGTGAAATATAAACACCGTATGCAGGGGAAGTAGGTATATTGCTCTGAAGATTAGGAAAATTAATAATTTGAAAATTAAAATCGTCTCTTTTACCGTAAATTTTTGTACTGAGATGACCACCTGGATCAAATTCGAGGTGCAAATCCAAAAAAGGCGTGAAGCAATTTGATTTGATGGTCTCTTTAAATCAATTCTGGAGGGTATATGGTAGGAATCCATCTACCAAATGAAGTGTTATTGACATAAAGGACATCATCAATATATCTGAATGTAAGATTAAATGACTTTGCCTCTTTCATCTTCTTGTTCTTTACGAGTCCCTGAAGAAATTCAGTCTCGTAAGAGTATAAAAACAAATCGGCGAGGAGAGGAGCACAGTTTGTGCCCATTAGAATGCCGATTTTTTGTTGAAAAATATCTCCTCCGAAGGTGACAAATATGTTGTTAATGAGGAAATCAAGATTACTGCAAACTTGTTCCAGTGTGTAACAAATTTTATCTTTGAAAGATGTTTTGGAAAAGAATGTTGAGTTATAACCCAAAACAACAAAATTCCTGGAATTTGAAAAGGCTTTTTCGAGAAGTTTTTTTCAGGCGACATTTTAGTTTTTCGTGTGGCAAGGTAGTGTATAAAGTTGAAAAATTGAACGTTTTCAAAGAGTGAACCTCAGAAAGTGATCTAGATTTAAAATGATCTAACAAATCTTTTGAGTTCTTCAAAATCCACATATGGTTGATTCCACTACGATTATAAATAGTGTCACAGTATGCTTGTTGACCTTCTTTGACAGCAGACAAGATTTTAGTTAAATGGACGGACAGCTCTGTAGTTAAACATGATGATGATCCAGCTATATACCTTTCTTTGTACGGATTTTTGTGAAGTTTAGGTATCCAGTACAAATATGGTAACTCCTAATGTTCCTCGTTCATTTGAATATTGAAAGAGGACATAAAAGAGTTATTGTTGGTTATGATTTCATCTTTGTGAAATGTAGTCCGTTTGTATGTAGCACTAGCGGAAGTATTACCATCAATGCCTAGTTCTTTTATTAGACAATTGTAATAATGTGCTTTACAGACAAAAAATATACTATTGGAAGCCTTATCTGCAGGCGTGACAACATACTTGTCATGTAAGGAAGAGAGACAATTGAGAGCTTAACGATCTCTAAATACAGAAGAAGGCCGGGGGTTCACACATTTGCGAAGTTTGTCTATTCGGCTTCGTACAAGAGATCGGATGGTCCTTACCCAGTCCGACAGTGATTCAAGCTCTGGTTCTTGGTCCTTTTTCATCTTTATCCAGGCTCTAGCGTTATGAACAATTATCATTTTATTTATTCCAAAACTGTTACATGTATTATATATTATCTTATAACATGTTTTATCAAAAAAATAAATATTCTTTCTACCCATGTAGCCTATAGCAAGTTTGCAACAAGTATTCTACACAAAACACAGTAATAACAAAAATGACTTTCAATATAAACTGAAGATCGAAATTGCATTGTCTTGGTACATTTATAAGAAAGGAAAATTTAATGGTGGGTTAAATCGAGTGTTATGGTGCCAAACCTACCTCTTTCCTTGTGACATTTCTGTCCAGTAGTACCGGTGTAGCATACTTGTTTTCCCCCTACTCATCTTTCCCCCCGGAAAAATCAGTATATACTGAGATACCCCCCGGAAATATCAGTGTATACTGAATCTTCGCCCCCTAAAAGTTGGGTAGGAAAAATGAGTATATACTAGATTTTCCCCTTTTCGCAAATCCATACTGATCTTTCCCCCTTCATATTAAGGCTCCGTTTAGTCTTGTTTGATTTAATGCTATAATTTTTATCACTATGTCAATGTTACACTTCTTATAATACACTTTGAGAAAAAAACTTGATCTTTTTGCAAGAATAGTTTTTAAATTCATTTTATTTTTCCTTAATATTTGGTTTAAATTTCAAAATTGTCTAGATTTTATTTTTATTAAGCTAGTCTTATTTGGCTTTTTGTTTCATAATGTGACATATTAGAAAAAGCATAAACATAAATTTGAGTTCAACAATTATCAAAACAGGCATTGTAAACGAAGCTTTCAGGAATTAATTAAATGCAAAAACAGAATTTTTTGTCTCCCCAAAGAGCAAAACATTCTACGTCGGTTTGTTAAACAGGAAACAGATAAGCGACAGTCCTGAAAACGCATCCCACCATTTGAGACTCCTACCTAAAGCTGAATACCAAATATCAAAAACCTGCAAATAACAGTTACTGAATACATAAACTGTGACGGACGCACAAACGAACGGACGCCGGTGCATTTCTATGATCACGGTCCACGTTATTGGGACACTCGAAACAATTATATTTGTACAATTGCTTTAATTTGTAGAAGCGGTTCAACAGTAATATTATAGCATTTAATGCTCTCTTTTTGAGATGATCATGAATAGGTTGATAGATAGTTATTTCTCTGTGTCACGATGACTACGATATTAACAATAACATGTATAAGGGATATTCTTAATAGACTGAAAATTTTGTTATGAAAACTGAAATCTGCATGGTCTTTACATTCTAAAATCTAAGCACAAACACTTAAGATTTCCCTTCTCAAATCTTTGCAAACAGCTATGATATCACATCCGCACTATATATATTAATAAAAAAAGGATACTCTTAAACTAAAATTCATTGTAAGTAATTATCTTAAAGATATTGAAAGTCTCAACTATTTCACAGTTAATAGTAATAGTGCAACGGTCTTGAATACTG
The DNA here is from genome assembly GCA_963971305.1 of Arcuatula senhousia. Lineage (NCBI taxonomy): Eukaryota > Metazoa > Mollusca > Bivalvia > Mytilida > Mytilidae > Arcuatula > Arcuatula senhousia. Next base: position 39,967,653 of record OZ020307.1, on the reverse strand, counting down.
GGGGGAAAGACCAGTATGGTGGAAAATGAGTATGTGTTTACACAAATCAGATTTTCCCCTGGGGGAAAACGTAGTATATACTCATTTTCCCCGGGGGGAAATATAGTATATACTAGATCTTCCGAGGGGAAAGCTCAGTATATACTCATTTTTCCGGGGAAATTCTAGTATGGGGAAAAACTAGTATGTAACACCGGTAATCTCAACACGGTTGTGATATGTCATAGCGAGATAATTATTTCAGTGTAACAAAAAAGCAAAAATTAATTAAACAAAATTTTGATTTTTTTACCAGTGGCTGATATAGAAAGAAAGAATAGAGACCGTATGAAAAGTATTTTCTTACGATCTTGGCCTTAAAGCTGACCAAGGAGACAACAATGTCAGAAATAAACATAAGAATATTGGTACAAGATCTGCTAAACCAAATAAGTTGTAAAACATGCACAATATATGCCGATGGGGTAGGTATGTCACTTTCCAGGTACAAAAATACTGATAATTATTTTGAAAATGAAATCGTCTCTTTTACCGTACATTTTAACATTACCGAAATATTTTTAATGGATTACAAGTTTACATGTTCTTCCTAAACAAACCACGAAATTTGATTCCAAACTGCTGTGATGAATTTGTAAAAATAACAAAAATTCATGAATCCACAAATATGTATTTTATCATTCCAAATGTACATATGTTGATGCCAACACATTATGTACTTTTAAAGTAAATTGATTTTAATGCTTGCTAATACACAATGTTAAAACATCTATCAGGACAATTGATCCAAACACAACACTTAGAACTACAATTCCACAAACTCCAATAGCTTTGGATGACATCCTTTTATCTTCTGCACAAATTTTCTTGCTTTTAGCTGCAAAAGAATAGATAAATAAAATCATAAGAATATTATTTTTATCTGTTTTAATTCTGAATTTTGAATTCAAAACTGATGTTTGTTTAAAATCATAGATTGAATGCCATTTTTTGTGGACGTATTTTGGTATCATTCTGAGGTAAGTGTTTTTGTCTTTTGTTTAATCTAAAGTGTCTGTAAGTTGTCTGAAGACTGATTACATAACAACTACTTTGGGGTTTTCCATTGATTTTCATATATAAAGGCAGAACTTCTGATTTTAAATGTTCTTTTTACTGCCTATGATAAACCTAAAGCAATATCCAATATGCCTTCACATATGAACAAAACGGTGATTTTCACAACTCGAATAATGTTTATTTCAAAGTTCTACAACTTCACTACGTCAATTTTACATACCTAGTTTTGTATCCTGCTTCTTGACTTTGATTTCTGATATGACTTTTTCTACCTTCTTTAAAGCCTCTTCTTTTGTGAGATTCTTGCATATACACTGGCAGGTATTGGTTTGGTTTTTCCTATCGATATAACTACCGGTGGTCGGATTAAAAACCATTGTCGTTTCACTTGTGACAGTTACTGCTTGGCTTTTCTGTGTCTCGTCTGAAGTTTGGTCTGTTGTAATAGATGCATCATGTGTTGCTATGGCTGAAAACTCAGATGTATGTGTTGTATCCATTTCTGTTGTAGACGTGTCAGGTGCTTTTGTTGTCGCTTGATTTGTTGCATAGTCTCCCGTTAATTCTGTTGCTTTAGTGGTTGGTCTTGTTGTGGCTGGCGCTCTTGATGTTTTCTCTGTACTTGCTTCTGTAATGGCTTCTAAAATATGATATGATCATATACGCCAAAATGGCAAGCTCTTTTCGGTTGTTAATTTTTATTTAGTTTTACTAGTGTCATATTCACTGATTCCATATCTATTAATTTTATCAGAATATTTCATTTGAAATTGCTGTTAAACATGAAAAGCTAATGGACAATTTAAGGTGCTATGTCTGTAATTTTTATTTGGGTCATTTGAAAGACATGATCAATAGCAACCGACTGTCAGTGACAAAGGCTTCTTGTTTTTAAAACCACTTATGAACACATATTCCACTTTTTGTTCTTTTAATACTAATTAATCCACTTTCAGAAACTGTTTTGGGATTTATACAATCTATGAGGAAAAAATATATTGTTATGAAAAAATACCAGTATAATTTTTTACTTCAAGTGTTAAATGGACCATAACTTGAAGGGGGGGCCTTGGTTTTTCCTAAAAAAATATTCTGAAAATTATTTTTGATGAAAAAAATATTTTGGCAGCTGAGGGTAAGAAAAAAAATATTCTGGAGAAGGATTTCTGCTATAAAAAATAATATTGCTGATAATGAAAAAAATATTCTGTCGCGACGCATTCGAAAAATAAATATTTTGTCTGCACTCTGCTCGGAAAATTTTTTTCTGATCAAAACAAAAAACCAAGCCCCCCTTCAAGTTAAATGGTCCGTCCCTTAGACTCTAAACCATGGTGAGGTGATTCTATCTGACTCCTTCTGTAGTATGTTCATGATTTAACGCTATATACTCTTCAAAAAAAGTTATGAATAGATAGAAAATTCCCCGTAGGTTTAATGCAAATCCAAACAATTTCAAAACAATTGCCGAGCTGTTCTGCAACAGAATTTTAAGAAATAAAATTCAGCAAAAAGAAAACAAAATAAAGATTGTTTGATTAATTTTGACCTAAATCCTCACTTCAATGGTTTTAAAGACATTTTGAGTAGAACACGACCAATGTTTTTCATGGAACATTTTGCATTGATTTAAACGGGAATGTATGCGTAAAATGTACACTTGAGTTCTACTTGTAATATCTTAAAAAGTGGCGAGGTTACAATTTTGCTCAAAATGAAACACATAAGATTCATTTATTTTTCTTTTTATTGCTTTTTATTCCATGAAAATCGGACAATGGACGGCTTGGTCATATTGTTTTGAAATGGTGTGGGTTTGTAAACATATAGGAAATTTTCTACCTATGCGTTACTTTTTTTATTTTCATTTGATAATTTCTGGTAAAACATTAGAATACTAACCAGTAGTTTCAATTGTTGGACAACAGCATGTTCCGGTCAATAACGAATCACTATGTTCTAACGTAAATGAAATAGTCACGTTTACTGGACTATTTATTGCATACACATTTTCAAATTCAAAGTATTTTGCCATCTTTTTCGATCTAAGTTTAAAGTTTGTCGATACCGTCTACAATAAAAAAAACTATTAAATAGACAAGCAAAAATCGCAATTAATGGTTGTAGAAATCTTTTTATAAGCGAAATAATACATTTCAGATGTGATTTTACAAAACGATTGCTTATGGGGGGTCTTTCATTTGACTGGACTTAGATGAAGTCCGTCTTCTTCGTTTTTAAGTGATTTTTCTGTGATTTTTTTCAATCAGTATTCTTTTAAATTTAAAGTCAGAAGTGTTGGTTCCTATGTCCCTTTTATGACCTGCCTCGTCAATTTTATATATTGTAAACGTTCTTACTCTGGCGAATTATTTATTTTTACGGATTTTGGGTCAGGAAATTTACGCGAAATTAAATACCTGCGAAAAGAAAAAAAATATAATTGAAATATTAATGAATAGAGTATTGAACAGAAAACGTCAAAAAAGTAACCGTGAATTTTGGTGAAATCGTTAAATCGTGAAAATAAGTACCCGCGAAAATATGTCTTATCTTTTTATTTTGTGTTTAACTTTATCATTTCTTTGCTTTCTATAACAACCAGTTTACCACTCATTCATAATATTTTTATGGGTTTTGCAGTTTGTATCTTCAGGTCCAAGTGATCACAGACTTTGATGATAGGTTCTGGACTATAAATTGAAAGATTAATTTTGAAATTAGTTATACTCACAGAAACGGATGTAACTGCTTGGTCTGTTGTCAAACCAAGAACAAATTCTTTTGAAACATATGGTCTTTGGATTCTGCAATTACACGAGACTTCGGATAAAACTTTGCCAGAACGAAGTGTGGAATCGGATAGAATTTTTAGACTCTGTAGACTATTTATTCCTGAAACGGCGCAGTCCGGTTTTGTGCCAAAGATTAAATGAAAAAATATTCCAATGGTGGCTATTGGGTTAACTTTAATCTAAAACATTAAACATGCGAATAGTCAAAGTTACAATTCAGTATTAAAAATTGTCCATGAAAACAAATTATTGAGAGTGTATCTGTGTGTTATTTGATCGTTGTTTTTGAAGTAGTAGTAATTGTTGTTGCTGTATGTATGGTTGTTGTATGGTGATAGATCGAAATAATAAGGCAGAGAATAAATTTTGTAATGTGATCATATACAACTAAATGGAAAAGTCCATAAATATGAAAAATGATATTTAAAAAAATGCTATATATATAACCAATCGAACTACTATTTAAACAACTGCTTCGACGTATACAATGTAGGGATATCATATATTAAAAAATTGACCCAAAATTTAAAATGATTTGTTATATACATTTACATGATACCGTTTTATTGTTTTTCTTCCAAAAACCAGGCTGGCGACCTGTATCATTTTTTTTCATATGGAAAATATGAACATATTGCCGTTTTATGTCAAATCAAGTTTTAATCGGCAGGGTTTTTTTAAGGAAAAGTTCATAATCGATACCCTCAGTGCTGGATTCGGCTTTTTGAGTACGAGTTCTTCTTTTTCAATTTCGCCTTGGTACGTTGTATCTTAAGGTGTCTAGAGGCTAAACTGAGCATCTTTTTGCATATATTGATATTTTGTATAAAATCGATTAAAAAAAAACGATATCAAAAAACGTATGTTATAATTATAGATTATAACATGCCATTTTTCATATCAGACCTATTATCAGCCCCAGGTCATGATATTAGCCCGAGAGCCGTAGGCTCGAGGGATGATAATGACCGCGGGCTGATTTTGGTCTGATATGAAAAATGACATGTTATGATCTTTTTATCATATACTTCAATATCAATGTGAAATATATATGGTATTTTGAAATGTCATTTGGATACAGCATCTGATTAAAATTTGTATTGAACAAAACATCTCGTAATATCGTGGTACGTAGCTACGTAGAAACGGTGACGTCACAGTTAAATATTTGGTTGGAATGAACGTAATTTATACCACCGAGAAATGAAACCTACGGAGAAGTGGGAAGGGGGTATAATTCACACAATAATTGCACTCTTTTAGATGCATCTGTGCTTTGAAAATGTCTATAACTTAAATCGACTACGGTCAAGTCTGTAATACAATTCCGATTTTGGCGTTTGATAATAAAACGGAAGTAGTTGATAATAACCTGAACCAGTTGATAATGACAGTGATTATCACACGGTGAAGGTGTTTTTGGAAAAAATCAAATTTTGTTTAGAAATTTCTCTATTATCATATTGTTAAATTTAAGCATTATTATGTCTAAGTATATGATAATATATTTTATCAAATAAGGAGTAATTATAACACAATGAATGGCATTTTTATCATTTTTGAATTTTCTCCTACTAAATAATTAGGGAGATAATTTATATAGAAAGAATAGGAAAATTGTCAGTTTTCATTAAGGGCGACCGTTCATTTTTTCAAGATATAAATCTTGAAAAAATGAACGGTCGCCCTTAATTTTTTTCAGAAGATTTCGGAGAGCTTTAAAAAGGGACGTTTACTCATATTTTGAGCTGATTCTTTAATAGGACTTCTTTTAAAAGTGACTCTATTGCTCTTATCTCTATACATTCTTTATGAAAATATTGAAACTTTGCTATTTTTGGAAAGCCGGTGGCGCTTCAATTGAACGGTCACTCCCTTTTTTATTTGATATGTTTTATATCTACACATTTAAGTCTGTCAAAATGCCAAAAAATGAAAACAAGAGTCTCCCATGAGCCTGAATCGCTCACCTGGTCTTGATATCAACCCTATGAAGACTTTTGTATAGTTAAATTAGCTATATGTTTAAGCAAGAAAAAGCTTTTCTCTATCTTCAATAGTTTTCATTCTATAGGCAAAAAACACTATTTTTCGCCATTAAAAGCTGTAACCCTATAAGGGATCAACTGACAACTTTGACTCCATGGAGACTTTTGTAGAGCTAAATGAGCTGAACATTTAAGCAAGCAACAGCTTTTCTCTATCTGCTATAGTTTTCATTCTATAAGCCAAAAACACTATTTTTCGCCTTTGGGGGGCTGTAACCCCTATAAAGGATCATCTGACAACTTCGACCTTATGTAGACTTTAGTAGAGCTACATGAGCTGAACATTTAAGCAAGCAACAGCTTTTCTCTATCTGCTATAGTTTTCATTCTATAAGCCAAAAACACTATTTTTCGCCTTTAAGGGGCTGTAACCCCTATAAGGGATCATCTGACAACTTCGCCCCTATAAAGACTTTTGTAGAGCTGAATGAGCTTAACATTTAAGCAAGCATCTGCAATAGTTTTTATTCTATAGACCAAAAACACTATTTTTCGGCTTTAAGAGGCTGTAACCCCTATAAAAGGTCATATGACAACTTCGACCTTATAAAGACTTTTGTAGAGCTAAATGAGCTGAATATTTAAGCAAGCAACAGCTTTTCTCTTTCTGCTATAGTTTTCATTCTATAAGCCAAAAACACTATTTTTCGCCTTTAAGGGGCTGTTACCCCTATAAGGGGTCATCTGACAACTTCGACCGAATGGAGACTTTTGTAGAACTTTTGATGCTGAAGCAGTAGGATGGCATCAGATCCCCTTGTCTATTTTTGGTAACGGCAGCCATGTTTTTTTGACGAATCAAAATTTAAACACAATTTTGGTGCAGGACACCCTAAGGATCATTCATACCAAGTTTCATTAAATTCTGTTAAGAGGTTTCAGAGGAAGAGATTTTAGAACAATTGTTAACAGACGACGACAGACGACAGACGATTACGGACGCCAAGTGATGGCAATAGCGGAACGGAACACATTCACAACTGAATATACTTACCATAATTGTGACCGTTCCGAAGCTTGACAACTAGTTCCTAGTCAGATTTAACAATAGTCAAAAGTAGATCGAAATATTTACATTTAAAGAATTCATGAAAAGCTTAACGATATCTGACATTAAACATATTTCCGGTCTCAACCTGAGAAACCAAGGAATTAAGATAAAAAAGTAATCAACGTGAATAGAGAGAACACCGGTAATTAGTTACCAAATACGTACTAAAGAATATCGGATAAGAAAGTCTCCTTTACGTAATGTATCACTTAAGGTACATTAACACTACATAAGGCATGCTTTCTTTTGTCTTCCTAACGTAACAAAATGCTATAATCAAATTTGAATTGTCGTTCTTTGCATGGTTTTCTTTGATAAGTTAAGTAACATACGTTAGACTTACATTACGAGGAGCAGAAAGCTAGAAATGTAAGAATCTTTCCAAAAAAAGAAGTTTGCTCGGTTCCGGAATATATGTTTTTACTTGTTACAAATTACAATGTAAAATGTACTTATTTGAAGTGGGGTGCGAATATTTTATGTTTTGAATGTGCGTGTGGCCCTGGAATAAATAACATTAGACAACAAACAACTCTCATGAGCTCTTTAATACAGAGGTTTATGTTGTTCATGAAGACACATATAAGCCGCAATTATAACAAAATCCGCAATGGAAAACAATCAGAGACTTGAATATCTTAATCATGTCTATGAACAGTTTATGAAGTAGAGTTACCAATGGGGAATCCACATGTTATAATACCGAAAAGACAAAAACAAAACTATAATAAACACTTACGAGAATAGGACAAAGAAACAAACCGCATCTGTGGCGGATCCAGAAATTTTCATATGGGAGGCGCCCTCCCAAGTTAAAAAAATATTCTGGGACCTCTTGTTTCATACAGTTCTTAACCAATCTTGGCTGTCAAACGGGAGGGCGCGCGCCCGGCACGCCGGTTTTAAATCCGCCTGCATAAAACACAAAAATAATTATACAAGCAAAGGGCAAAGGACTAGCAATCTTAAACGCGAATTCAAATTGTGACAGGACTGAAATATATGAAACATGATAAATTGATTGAAAAACCTTTCAAGATGCCTTTCAAAAGGGAGACACCATATAAAAGATAAAATTGTGTTTCAATGCTAGTGAATATACTCCTGTGTTTGTACAGTCAACTGAAGGTCTTCGGATATTACCGTATTTTAAATCATTGCAGTTGAAAATCTTTGTGACTGTGTCAGCTCAGGTTCTGGGGTAACCTTATGTGTTGAATACAAACTAAATTCGTGTTAAAACATGGGTCGAGTTGTGAAATGATCGATTGGCTACTGACCAGAGTTTGTCTTGTCTGCCGGGCCAACCCGCATCTACACAACACTCGGAGAGAATCAAAGCTGTACTTCGTCAGTCGACAAAAGTCAGATGAACGAGGCCACAATCGGAATATGTTTGCCCTTCCCGTTGCTACACTTTTGAAATATTCAATTTCTCATCATTTTCCTCTCATTTAAGAAGGTGCTTAGGATTTTACATGATACTTTGGTGACATAATTCTTTGCATATTAACTTCCTGTAATCCTGTTGTTATACATGCCAGTACCGGTACTGTTGTCAAATTTTGGTTTTGATGTTTGTAAAGAATTGTGACTTGATATATGGAATATAAAGGTAACAACAAAATTATCGAACTGGAATGATCAATCTCATACATGTATATCCAAGAACAAAAGACAAAAAAGGCAAAGACATTGATTAGACTTTTTAAAGCTGTAATGCGTAAAAATGCCTGTTTTGCTCTTACAATCCTAGTCCGATATAAGCCTGGTTGCTAACAGCACCTGGTGATATTTTAACATCAGAAAAAAACATACATGTAACTCATCTTGTAAACAACAAAATATCTAAATCAATATCATTGAAGGAATTCGAAATAGAATCGACAAATTTGATCTATAATACCAGTATATACATTTATGTACCGATATATAGAAACTAATTAGGATCAAAAGTCTTCTTCCTTTGTTAATATTTTTAGTGTTTATCATTCATTTTTTCTTTTATTTACCCCTGCGGTTTCCGTGTGGCGAATAGACCCACAGCAGCGCTAAGCTTGTCGGTAACAGTCCACTAAAGAGCGCTCAAGAAACGTGACATCGGCTCGGGTTGCTTTGCTATAATGTGGATAACCTAACCGCAAACCATAGTAGGGCACCATATTAGGAAAAATTTCACGTTCCTCGCGCGTTAAATAACCTTGATGCAGGTCTCGTGAAGAATAGGATATCCATAGGAGGTTAAAATGCCAGTAAATGCCATCACTCCTTTTTCCGTGCAACTTGCAAGTCAAAACTCTCCTCCCCGACTGGCCTTGTGTCCCCGTTTCCCTCACTTAGTTTTTTTTCAATTTTCTTGATAATAGTAAGTTTTGCCATTTTTATAAAATTATAATGTATTTTTAGAATTCACTGATAAATTGTTTAGTTTTTTACCCTTGCAAACGGTGAAATTTAGAACTTAGAAATTGGAGTTGTAAGTACTTAGAAATCATCTAGTAAATTATTCGAAGTTACGTCCATGATTTGCTTATCTACAATTTTGCAAAACACTCTCTTTTTTTAGCAAAAATCAATTGATTATCATAGAATCTATCGCTTGCGTGGGTTAACAAAAGGCCCCCCTTTTTATGTCACTTCCAATTGAAATCAGTAACACACAATCTGGCGAAACAAGTTCTATACATGTACAATTGTTATTTAAATCAATAGCTTGAAGACCGATAAGAATGGTTTATCGTACCACGGCTGCGGCGATTCGATTCGACAATTAAATGATCAGTTTAAATGGTCAAGTAGCTAATTTTCACTTTTCTATTATTATTCAAATATTAAAAATTGTTATGCAATGTACAAAAACTGGTTTGTTCGGTCTATTTGAATAGCCGTAGTTTGCCAGCTAAGTTAAATACTTGCATCTATAACGAGTAGTAGAAAAAACTACTGGAAGGATACAAACCAAAAGCTTACACGAAAAGTGCTAGGCGCTCAATCGAGAGAAGATTACTGCAATTTGATACTTACAAAGTTTTGCTTTTATAAACCAATAAAAAAAATGCAAAGTTACTGACTGTTCGCAAAGCAACGGATGTGTTGCACTTACCTTTCAAAAGCGCCAGAGTTTAGTTTTCGTTCCGGCGTGAGTTCGAACGATAAATGACAACAAAGTTCCAGACAATTGATTTTGTTACGCCTGACGCGCGTTTCGTCTATTCAAGATTTATCAGAGGCGCTCTACCAAAAGATTGCAAATGCCAAACATTATATGAATATGAAGAGCTCAGCATAGTACAATTAAACCAAAAATGTTGAACAGGGACCCAAATTATGACAAAGACTAAAATATTATGTCTGGGGAAGGAAGATTCTTAGAGTTTTGGCATTTTTTTTTAATTTAAGCGGATGATTTTAAAGCTTTAGTATTTATTCTTCAACACAAAAGTGTTGATTCCGAAGCGGGCTAACCCCAAGGAATTAAAACTCCACCAGTGGTGCTTACCGTCACGGATGTTAGAAATAAAAAAACACAACAAAGTTCTAGATCAACTTTTGCTAGTCGTCTATACAAGATTCATCGGTGGCACTCTACCAAAAGATTAAAAATACCGAACATTAATTTAAGAATTGAATGTTTGTATTTTGATGTTTCGTTGACATGTAAACCGCTGACCGTAACATATTTTAATGAAACGCGCTAGCGCTTCATGTTTAAAATGTGGGACCACGGTCAAGGGTTTTAAATGGCTTTGGCGATGAAACGTCAAAATACAAACATGAGGCAATTGATATTTCTTCTAGTTATGCAGGTCGATTACCTCAGAATTTCATGCAGTTGAGTAGATTTCAGAGGTAGTATACGACTGACAAGGGAGTATTTGGGTTTCTTGGGAAGTTTAAACGTCGTGATTATACCAAGTATTAGGTCTGCATCGACGCGAAAGGTTTAGCCTCGAACCCAGTCTATAGATAAATATATAGCCATTATGGCGCAGCCATTAAAACCGTCTGGATGATCGAGACTACGCAAGGTTCCGACTGATGGGTATTTATAGTCGTGACTAGGGGAAAGCCCCTCTGCATCGACTTATACCTCTGAAGGTATAGACTCGCTATGTGCCATGGGTCGTCCAGCCCATGACTCACCACCGCCAGCAATCTATCACCAGAGGGAGCGTCTATCAACACTGACCTCTATACTATCGCGCTAAGGATCATGGGAAATATTTTAATGATATTCAATCCCCGAATTCGGGGATATTACCCACAATCCTTAGCGCGATAGTATAGAGGTCAGTGTTGATAGACGCTCCCTCTGGTGATAGATTGCCACCGCCAGTGTTAGCTCCTTTGTTATCGCTGGAGCAGGGCCCGTCTTCCACCACGGGGAGGTACTGGTCGGAATTTTGGAAGACATGGTTCCGACTGACTGGGGAGTTTAACGTCGTGACTATACCTATATATAGGTCTGCAGCGACGTTTAACATGGTTCCGATAATAAGAAGATGTATTAATAAATAATAAATATTTCTCATATATATGGTATACGAATCTAATTGATTTGCAAATGTTGATTACAGTTTTATAAAAATTGTGCAAAAATACATTTTGCGTATAACCTTTAATGAACTTCAGTATAGCATGGATAAATTTATTAATTTATTTCATTTTATTATCGATAAAACTAATATAAGCTTACAAACAAGGGAGGGTATTTCTAACTTTCTGCTCCTCGTAATGTAAGTTTAACGTATGTTACTTATCTTATCAAGAAAACCATGCAAAGAACGACAATTCAAATTTGATTATAGCATTTTGTTACGTTAGGAAGACAAAAGAAAGCATGCCTTATGTAGTGTTTATGTACCTTAAGTGATACATTACGTAAAGGAGACTTTCTTATCCGATTTTCTCTACTGAGCATTTAATAACATTTTCCTAGACACCACATAATCTGAAACTCAATTTTAAAAACTCTTTGTTTTTCTACTCCTTGACATAAGTTACTTCTAATATATATGGCTTTTTACCATATGTTCCATGATTAACATTATTTATTTCAAAACACATTTAAATACATATTATGATCCAATTTTTTCCAATTATTATAATAATTTAACATACGTTATTGCATAAAAAACTCCATCATGCTTTACTACAAAAATGCTAGTATGACACATTTTTTTTTTTTGTTACGTTGCAGCAATTGTTTACAAAATAAGCAGTTGAAAACAGTGTCATTTATATGTGCATTTTAATGTTTTCTAATACACAAAGTCAAAACATCCATCAGGAAAATTGATCCAAACACAAAACTTAGAATAACAATTCCACAAACTCCAATAGCTTTGGATGACATCCTCTTATCCACTGCACACATTTTCTTGCTCTTAGCTGCAAGAAAAAATAACTGTTTGTCAAACAATAATTATAAGCAATCTTCGTAATAAATGTAATAACAAAACAACTTTACATTATTACAAATACCAAAACGCAAGTATGAACGGTTAATTTGGATATGTTATATATCGATATTTCAAGGAGTAACCTCTCATCAGTAGCATTTAAATCAAAACATTGGAAGGTCAAATTCCAAAACTGTTGAAAACGAAAAGTACTCAAAACCAAAACGTTCGAACAAGGAAGCCATATCCAGCACCGAGGATATCGACCATGTGCATTACAAGGAAGGAAACCTGGTGTTTTAAACAATTTTGAATTTAAAAAACGGAAATTTCAGCGACAAAAATATTAGAAATTTTATGGTAAATCGTGTCAGACAAGTCTGACTACCAGGCTTGTGATTACCCTCGGGGACCTCTGGTCAACCAGCAGCGGTTATCGCCCAGTGGTTTCAAAATTAAAAATACCAAAACGCAAGTATGAACGGTTAATTTGGATATGCTATATATCGATATTTCAAGGAGTAACCTCTCATCAGTAGCATTTAAATCAAAACATTGGAAGGTCAAATTCCAAAACTGTTGAAAACGAAAAGTACTCAAAACCAAAACGTTCGAACAAGGAAGCTGTTCTGTCACACTTTTTGTGTTCCAGTTGTTATATATATTTTTATAGTTATTTTCTTCATCATTTGTGAAATTGGATAACTTCAACTAACACCGTTTTCAACTCCTGTTTGGACTTTGAACACTTCTCTGGATTTTTCGTCTCCTACATCATTGATCCGCGAGAGAACCCTAATGAAAGGATATTAGACCGTTTCCTTCCCCTTTGTCAGTTCTCCCCGCGCCATGCAAAACGAAAGCTAGACAAGACACGACACGCTCTGGAAACTGTGGCAATCCACGGCGTAAGTACTGTTTAAATTCTACAATAAATGTACATGAACTGTTCGCTGACATCTGCTCATCATATTGCGTTCTTTCTGTGGATTAATTCAACCGGACATGGAAAATTAACATTGCATCAGACGAAGGGAATTTCCCATTTATTTTAGAACTGAATATGGACTCTTTAACCTTTCAAAATGTTGTATTTATATGAATATTTAACTACTTAATGCTTAATCATGACCCCCTTTGCTGTTTTCTTTTTGTAATTTAACATTATTCGATATATTATGTAACTTTATTTTCTCCCCCTTTTTTCAATATTTTACCACATCATTACCACATCTGTTGTTGCTTGAATAAATGTCAACCTTCGACTAGAGTTATTCTCCAAGGCCCAACAATTGGTTATCGGTACATCTATCCGAAAGAGCCGGAATAGTAAAATAGCCCCGTACAACGCCAGTTACAGAAGTGTCGCTGCAGTTTACGCCAGGAGACGTCCGCAGAAGACCAGAAAAGACTTGTATCTTTTTATACAAACCTTTTATGAGCTCTCGCAAGAGAGACACACCATTTTCTTGGTTCCTGTAGTGTGCTGCGGCCGTAGAAGCGCCCACACACCAACCTTTGTAGACCCGTCACACCACAGTTTTTGTGTGACACACACCATTAGATTTGATATACCTGGTCTGGGTGAATAATAAACCCAGCTCAGTTTTTCCTTGACTGAAGAAGCTAGATAGAATACCGTGATATAACGTGTATTACACGTACAAAATCACACACCACAGCTAGTGCCAAGCCAGATAGCACACATACGTTTTTTAAACGTTATTTTATAAAACTCAGCTGATAAACAAATAAACAGTCAAATCACACTTTCGAGATTTTTCTCGTAACAACAAAGTGATTGTGACATGATGAGTGACACAGGTGACAACGTCACCATACAACCAACTGGGCCAGATCAACACTCAGACATACGATCTGACAATACAGAGAAAAGAGTTAGAACTCTTAATGAAAAGGGCATGGACGTCTACATTGAAAGACGCGAGAAATACGCCCAAGATATAGAGCTGCTATGGAGCATGTTAAATGCCTTCCTGCAGGATGTCGATACCCCTCCAGACAATATACGAGGTTGCCTCGCTTTACAAGAAAAGATAGCCCAGTCTGCTAGTAGATACGAACGTCAAATTGACGCATTTATAAAATTCATGAAAGCTACCAGGGCTGAGGAAAGCAATCGAGACCTCCAGGCTTTCACCACCTTGGTTAATATAAGACGTCAAACAATGGATACAGCAACGTCTAACCTACAGGACGCCACCAAGGCATTTGGTCCCGCGTCACCGGCGATGCAACATCCCACCTCAGTTCAACAGAATACCACTGTACGAGAACTACATGGGTCCGTGAAACAAGAACGCAACTCAGTTAGGTCAAAGCCAAATAGCGGATGCAAATCCGTGGGTGGCTCAAAATCCAGCAGCTCGTCAAGCGCTTCAAGAAACAAGCGTGCTAAAGCCGATGCTGCCAAGGCCAAAATAGCCTTTCTAGCTAAACAAACTGCTCTAACGAAACAAGAGGCTCTTCTAGAGGAACACGAGTTGCAGCGGAAGGCTAGCCACAAGGCCGAAATGGACCAACAAAAGACAGAAGTCGAGCGACAAAAGACAGAAGTCGAGCGACAAAAGGCCGAAGTTGAGCGACAAAAGGCAGATACGGAGCGACAAATCGAGCAACGCAGAATAGAAATGGAACGAGCCTACGCCATGGAAGCAGCTGCTGCTGTACGAAAGAAGTTGGAGCTACAAGCCGACAAAACACTGCTAGAAGCTCATATGGAAGCAGCTATGACTGAAGCTGAGGCGAGAGCTTTCGAGGACGACCGCAGTCAAGATATAGACGACGAACCACACATCGGCGTCGACCTACCATTACCTATGGCTGACCCGATCCGACGGGTACAAGATTATGTGAGTCAACACAACAGCAGTACTCATGCAATGAATGAAGATCAAGCCGACGTCGGAATAGACACATATCCGACGCACTCCGATTACACAAGGAAAGTAACGGTTTTCGAACCGCTTGCTACAACTGAAGAGCCTAGGAAGATAGGACCACCATCCATGGCATCGACATCCTTCCGACGAGAAACCGACGACGTCGACACCACTTGCAAAACTTATGGTCTCAATCGGGATGCTCCCGTATTTGTGCCATCCACTCAGGATCGACATGCCTTGCCGACAACGTCGTCGTCGACGCAGGAAAACCGTTCTGACAACAAGGATTCAACATCCGAAGAATTAACAAAGTTCCTACTGAGAAAAGACCTGCTACTCTCCCGTCTTACCCACTTTGATGACAAGGCCGAGTCCTATGCAGTTTGGAAGGCCGAATTCAAAGAAGTCGTGGACGAGCTAGGGATATCCAATTCCGAAGAGCTCATTCTCCTCAAGAAATGGCTTGGAAATAAGTCATCTCAATATGCAACAAGTATCAAAGCAGCGAATATCGACGATCCGGCAAGAGGCTTGCAGTGTCTTTGGGAACGCCTAGACGAACGTTATGGCGCATTACAGTTCACAGAACACGCACTCAGACAGAAATTGGAAGCCTTCCCTAAGTTAACGAACAAGGACACCGAACGATTCTACGACTTGTACGATCTCCTATCTCACATTCAATGCCTGAAACGGAACACAAACTTCCGCGATCTGTTAGCGTATTTCGATACGTCATCGGGACAACAACCTATATTAGCAAAGTTCCCATATGGACTTCAGGAAAAGTGGACTACAAAGGCCTCAGAGTATATGACACGACATAAGGCACCATTTGCACCGTTCTCAGAATTAACGGATTTTATCCGTGAAATTGCTAAAATTAAAAACAATCCTTGTTTTAATTACGATATGGGCAGTCTATATGCATCCAAGCCCCTATCACAGACTACAAAGGAGAAAGTCAACGTATACAAGACATCTACAGACACGAGTACGGAGCATAGCTCCGCAAACATTTCTACTTACGGGTCTACGAGAATTGAAAATGACAACCCGATCAACTTGAAGGAGCGTTGCATCATTCATAAGGGCAAACACTCGCTAAACGAATGTAACGGCTTCAGGGCGAAACCAATTGAGGAGCGCATTAAATTGCTGAAGGAGCACAACGTATGCTTTAAGTGCTGCGAGTCCGACACGCACTTTAAAGCCAACTGTCAAGAAAGAGTTGTTTGCAACGAATGCGAGAGCACACGTCACCCGACAGCTCTCCATATTTCCAACTCAGACCAACGACCAGCGAGTTTTTCTCGTGAATCCTCACAAAACAATGGCGGGGAGCAAAAGGCTCCAAAGGCTAACAACACCAAAGACACCGTGCAGGTTACATGCACCGAACTATGCAGTTCAACGTACAGCGGGAAATCTTGTGCAAAGATATTGCCAGTAGACGTGTTTTCCAAACACGATAGATCCACCGTACATCGCATGTACGCAATAATTGACGACCAAAGTAGTCATACGTTGGCTACAACTGAATTCTTCAATCTCTTTGACGTCAAAGGACCCTACGAGAATTACGATCTTTCGACCTGCTCAGGACGCACACTGATGTCAGGAAGGAAAGCAAACGACCTTATGATAAAGTCAATCGGAGACGATTTCGAAACAAATCTGTCGACGGTCATCGAATGCAACGACATTCCGAACAACAGGTCCGAGATACCGACACCTGAAGTTGCGTCGCAACATCCACATCTGCGGGATATAGCCGAGTATATCCCAACAATCGATAACAATCGTGAGATTCTACTCCTTATCGGGAGATCGCTCCCGGCTGTACATCACATTCTTGACCAAAGGATAGGTTCACACTTTGAACCTTTCGCACAGAAGTTGCCGTTAGGCTGGGTCATTATCGGGGAAACTTGTCTGGACCGACAACATAGACCACCGGATATCAACGTCAAGAAAACGTGCATTATGCCGAATGGCCGACCCTCATCTTTGATTCATCAATATTCGAACCAGTTTCACGTGACCGAGTATCGTGATAACTTTCCACACAAGCAAAATGTTGCGGACTCGTTTGTATTGGACATCTCAGAGAAACCGCCTGATTGGGATAAACCGCCAGAATACGAAGGCGACGCCGTGAATTTCATCACGCCTGAAGACAACAGATCACCGAACTGGTTCTGTTAGACAGCATGCTATAGCTAACGCTTATAGCTATTTGCACCGTGTGCAACTACATCTTTTGTAAATATATTGTGACAATTCATTGTTTTGGACATTCTCTTCTGTAATCGTCAATACCAAACCGACACTCAATTCTTGGAACACATTGTTCCTCACCACGCCGTGCGTGGCAACGCTGGAAAATCCCATTGGGCAACGCTGGAAGCCAGACAACGTTGGAGCTACCTCACGATCCGCGTATCAAGAAGACATTCCGTGAACGAACTGTACATTTGTTTATACCTCATACTATTTGATTCTAAAATGACATTGGGATTTACGTGTTTGTAACGTGATAAAAGTAATAGTGATATACCCGTGGATATCAGACGGGGAGTGTTCTGTCACACTTTTTGTGTTCCAGTTGTTATATATATTTTTATAGTTATTTTCTTCATCATTTGTGAAATTGGATAACTTCAACTAACACCGTTTTCAACTCCTGTTTGGACTTTGAACACTTCTCTGGATTTTTCGTCTCCTACATCATTGATCCGCGAGAGAACCCTAATGAAAGGATATTAGACCGTTTCCTTCCCCTTTGTCAGTTCTCCCCGCGCCATGCAAAACGAAAGCTAGACAAGACACGACACGCTCTGGAAACTGTGGCAATCCACGGCGTAAGTACTGTTTAAATTCTACAATAAATGTACATGAACTGTTCGCTGACATCTGCTCATCATATTGCGTTCTTTCTGTGGATTATTAATTCAACCGGACATGGAAAATTAACATTGCATCAGACGAAGGGAATTTCCCATTTATTTTAGAACTGAATATGGACTCTTTAACCTTTCAAAATGTTGTATTTATATGAATATTTAACTACTTAATGCTTAATCATGACCCCCTTTGCTGTTTTCTTTTTGTAATTTAACATTATTCGATATATTATGTAACTTTATTTTCTCCCCCTTTTTTCAGTATTTTACCACATCATTACCACATCTGTTGTTGCTTGAATAAATGTCAACCTTCGACTAGAGTTATTCTCCAAGGCCCAACAATTGGTTATCGGTACATCTATCCGGGAGAGCCGGAATAGAAGCCAAATCTTGCACCGAGGATATCGACCATGTGCATTACAAGGAAAGAAACCTGGTGTTTTAAACAATTTTGAATTTAAAAAACGGAAATTTCAGCGACAAAAATATTAGACATTTTATAACTTTTATAACTGGAATTATGAATCTGAAATGAACAAGAAAATAAAAGACTAGTCAAGACAAAGACGCACTACCAATGACGAAATGAATTGATGAGTGATTGTCCTGACTAGATACAGGCATTTGAAAACAAATGGTGGGATAAATCCGGTTTAATTTCGCCAAACCCTATGCTTGAAATTTCAAATTTTGAAGACTGCATATTTTTTATTATAAATGTGAACTCATTTGATGAATTACGGTATGACTTAGAAGTTGATGTAGTCATATCTTATTTTGTGCACTATCAAATGTGTTCATAAATACCTTTTCAGAGGTAATAGCTTTTAAATTAACTTTCTGCGGGCTATCTGAATAAATAATAACCTTTTTCTTGACTTCAATGATTCAAGTCAGAAATTCATTTTAATTTCTATAACTTCATAATTTTCTATACATTACCTACAAACACCAATACTTAATATTGCTCAATTAATAAAGTTTAATATCAGAAAAACATACCTAATATTGTTTCTTGTTTGTTCACTGTAATCTCTGAAATAACCTTTTCAACCTTCTTCAAAGCCTCTTCTTTTGTGAGATTTTTGCATGTACACTGACAGCCCGTTGTTGGATTTTTAACATTGGTTTTGAGATCAAAACCCTTTGTTGTTTTACTCATTACAGTTACTGCTTTGATTTTCTGTGTCTCCTCAGAGATTTTGTTGGTTGTAGTAGTATCTTCACGTCTTTTATCGGTTAAAGCATGAGATGTTGTTGTGTCCATTTCTGTTGTAGATGTGTCTTGATTTATTGCTTCTGCTCTTGGTGTAACCTCTGTTGTTAATTTTGTTGTGGCACCTGAAATATAGATATGAAAATACAATTCGAAAGTAGCATTAGAAAATCGTTTTGATTTAATTGTTGCTTCACATAAAAGCTTTAGGGAAATAGAATGGGATCTAAATATTTTTGCAATGGTATGTTAGGGTCATTTTAAAAAGGTGAATATAAAGTTTTACATGTGTCCTAGTTCCGATGTTTCGTGGTTCTGCCACACGTTTCATTTGCTCATAACTATAACGGGCGTATCGCTAATTATTATAACCATTGGGTGGAAGTTAAATTATAAACTAATATCACGAATGAGTCCGGCTTATGTGGTACACTGAGGCAGAGCATCAGCTTCAACGTCTGATAAGAAGACTGGTTATGAAAATTCAACTGTGACAAGACTGCCCAACGAGATATATATTTCACCGTTGTATTTTTCTGGTGTCATTTGAAATACAACAAAAACTATCACTGGTCTTTGCTAAACGCCTCTAGTCGTTTCCTATTGCAGCTTTTGAAATTACGGATGTTCACATGTTCCACTTTTTATGGTCAACTATTTTAGTCACATTCAGAAACAGGTATGGGACCAATATATTCTAATCTATATATATTCAGTATTTGTGACAACACTCCCACTTCAAGCCTTTAGACCACGTTATCAAATCATTAATGTTTTAGTCTATTTACATGATTAAGCAATATTGTAACTACACAAGATACCAAATACAGCAATTCTAGTTTGATTGCTTTGAAACATTTTGGTTAAACTTTTTAAAACAAGAGGCTTCCAAGAACCTGAATCGCTCAATGAACTTGAACTATCAGGCAAAATATATTTGACGTTGAAAGGATTATAAGTTAAATAAGTGGTCAGCTGACAATATGGTTTTACTAAATGCAGTAATGTGTAGAGTGATATTTTAACAATTTTTATTATTTCCTTTTTTAACATTCTGAGGGGATTAACTCCTAAAATAAACAGTACATTAGCTTTATTACATATGTTGAAGATCATGATGTGCTTAACAATATGCAATTCAATTTTCTTAAATTTGTCATTCAGTTTTAAGATATTGAGCTTAAAAGGTGGTTTACATTTTCAATGTAATGAGAAAATGCTGTGAATTGGTCAATTTCGACATTCTAAGTGAAATAATCCCTAAAAAAATGGCCCTACAACGTTGACCATGTTACGTATTTTGTAGATCATGATGTGGTTAATAATGTCCCCTCAACAATATGCAATTTAAATATCTCAAATATATCAAGAGTAAAATTCATTAAAAAATAAGGAAAAGGGCATAACTCCTACATTGGTTGTTGTATCTTCTTCAAAATTTCAGTGTTGGTAAATCTTGAGGTGCTTTAGGTTACCTTTATGCCAGACTTTTGATATCTGCTTTCATTTTCAAGTTATTTGCAAAAATAAAAACAACTGTTAGACCCCTATGTTCTCTTTATAGTAACGACATCCATGTTTTTCGACATTTCAAAAATTTTAACAAAAGAAATGTTCCAGATTCCCTAGAGAACAATTCTGCAAAGTTTGGTTGAAGTCGGTCCAGTAGTTTATGACGAGTTAACGTTTGACAAGGTTTACAGACGACGACGACGGCCAAGTGATTACAATAGCTCACGTGACCCTTCTGGTGAGCTAAAAACTACTAACCAGTAGTTTTTATTGTTTGACAACAGCATGTTCCGGTCAGTAACGAAGAAGAATGTTCTAAAGTAAATGAAATAGTCACGTCTGCTGGACTCAAAAGCACATTCATATTTTCAAATTCAAAGTATTTCAATGTCTGGAGCCTTTTTGCTTTGAATTCCGCTGGTGAGATCTGAAATAGTTAAGGTAGAAAGTAGCCTAATACAAAAACTGGCGAGAAGAAAGAATCGAAAAGCAGGATAACACCTGGTGCTCAGAAGTCTCCATCTCTATGACAAATGTTTAATAACTTTGTTATATTTTTAATTTGAACACCCGAGAAGGTTAGCGCTGCTGGCGATGTTTTAATTCCCCGAGGTTAGCCCACTCTGGCACCAAGTTCAACACTTATGTGTTTGGGAACCATCAAAACTTTAAAGTATCCGTTTAAATTTTAAAATTGTCTAAACCCTAAGATTTTTCCTACCCAGACCTAGGCCGATTATCTTACATATTTTTTTGGCTTTTTTATTTTTTTTTTGGTAGAGCGCCTCTGATGAGTCTTAAATAGTCACAATCTGCTTTCAGGAATTTGTCTCCCCTCAAAACCTTTGGTAAACATAAACTAAAAGACAAGACCAAGACACTCCCTACTGTCATTAGAGACTGTATATGAGTTCTTTAAATTCTAGCTTTTGATGAGAGCATTTCTGATAAGTCTTGTAAATTGAAACGAAATTTATCATTTATTTTTTTTATATATTTGTCAATTAATGTTATTATTTTGAATATTGTTGCGGGCTGGACGGGTGTAAGGTCTTTTCTCAAGATACAGTTTGGTACTTCGCTGCCACCACCTGTGTTATAGTACACAGGAACTATAGAATCTGATCGAAAAACAGATCAGCAAAAATTTTACTTGAGATGGGAAAAACACCACTCAGAATCAGAGTTTATTTTGTAGTTTTATTATTTGAGTTCTGTTATGTCCTATTCCACAAATGGGCTCTTAACGGGGTCAGGGGAGGGGCAAAATTAACACAATCCACGAAACAACTCAATAAAAAGTGAAAAGGGGGAGGTGCTGATATCTACAGAAACAACAGTCACTGTCAAGAAGCACTAATTCTCTTGTGTCAATTATCATATGCCCTTGTATTAGGAGGAAAACACTCCTTACAAAGAATTTGCAAATAAAGGAACACTCAAGAATAGTGTTGACAGGTCAACAAAAGTACCAGTGACGGTTTTCCTATAAATATCACTATCAGCCAATTAAACAGTCTCGAGTCTGGACCCAACAGGAGGTTCTGTTCTCTTGTGTGATAGCAAAAGGTAGTCAGTCAACACTTAGGATACCAATGTATGGACAAAGGGGAATAACTCTAATTCATCATATGACAAAAAGTAAGTCAAATAGTGAGCATAACTTGTATTATTCAAACAACATGAACTTTATGCACATATCAATACTGACAATAAAAGCATCAAAGTCTAATTTCATAAAAAGACAAATTACAGTATAATTGTATTATCAAATTCGTTTACTTGTCTGCCACGGTGTTCAACCAACCCTTATCTTTGTATTAAATTAATACTCTGTACTATTATTTAATAAAATACTTGGTAAAATTACTGTTTTACTAATGAATAAACTCTCATTGAAACAAAGTTTACTTAAAAAGAAGTTTACTCTGATTTATCAGAAAATACATAATAAATCAGGAAAAGTGTCCAACTTAACAATGAAATCTCATAAAATAGGGGGGGGATTGGAGTAAAATAACTACTTTATTCAACATATGGGTGAGACAGTGTCTCTTACACGGACCATTTTAGCACCAAACATTGTATAAAAACAAACAATGCAAATTTGGTGAAAATTCCAAAAAGGTATTAATTTTGCATATGCTCTGCGAAAAACATCAGAAGCATAGAAATGGTCCAAAATACTGTTTGAAAAGTCATTATAGACTTAAACTAACCAAAACGAACTGCTAATAATATGGATGTTACTCAAGAGTCAAGACTAGCCAAAAGAAACCTTTCAAAGGGTTGCGTATGTATTTATATGTTTCTAGGGACTCTCATCGGGGCAACCATCGGAAAAATCCGATAGCGATTCGGGAATCTAGAAACGTTTCCCACGTATACAAAAATAAGTCCCCGATAGTTACAATAATACTGTGTACAATCATAAAATACAGTCTACGGAACTTTAAAAGGTTCCAACAATACATTCACATAAAAATATAATAAAGTTTAATTAAATAAATTACAATAAATCGAGCTGGCAATTCGTATGTATTCATACACTACAAAGTACGTTTCTAGTACACGAAAGGTCATTGACTAATGAATCCGGGTCGTTTCGTACCGATTCCTGTTCGTACCGGGTCGTTTTGCACCGGGTCGTTTCGTACCTACAACTGAGTCGTTTCGACCCTATTTAGTTAGAACATTTTGTAGAAAGATTGTGATATTCAAGTTGGAATATATGAATAATTTGAGCATAACTGAATAAAAGAAATGACCAAAAACGTTTTTATTTTGTATTTTACAATATTTATTTTAAATAAAAATGTCAAATAGAATGAATTGAGAAATTGGTAATATTTTTTTCCCTGCTACACTGCTTAATTATCATGTATATTCTGATATTGTTGTTAAATGATCAAACAATTACCGAATGAATAAACAAATTAAACTCAATTAATGAGACAATGATTTGAATCAGTAATGTAAACAGATAGCCAACCCTTTCATTAGAATTAATTTACAAAACAATCATAGCTTGGGTGTAAATTACTCATTAACCAAGTCAACTTTGACTTTGTTTCTAGCAATAAAAACAGAAAATTCTCATGACTTGCATTAAATTTTCTGAAAGAAAACATCAAAATTCTTAAAATATATTTTTTTGGTTTAGACCTGAAAAATACAAAAGAGCAATTAAAAAAAATACAAAACAAATACCTTTATCCAGTTCCTCATGTTCCTCTGAAAGATCGGTACGAAACGACTCACCTATTTTTAAAATCGGTACGAAACGACCCGGTACGAACAAGTTTAGATACGAAACGACCCTAGGTACGAACGGGTTTCGGTACGAACAGTCCCGAGACCTCGGTAGGTAAATATACAGAGAAGTAGAGAGCAGGACAGAGGAGGACAGAGAATTAATAAAAAAATGATTTATTGTGTGAAATAAATGTTGTTATCTGGCTATTGTTTGTTTCTAAGGTATTTTGAGTAATTTGAAAGCACTTGGGTTGGTTTTAAATGGTTCTATATGGTAGGAATCGAAGATAACTACGATGTCGGTAGAGAGGAGTAAACCAGCGTATGATAAATGACATCAAAGACTCTTTCCAAAGTATTAAATTTGGAATAAATTACACTATTTTGTTATTATGAAGGTAAATGTACATACAACAATCTTTGTTTGTGTGTTTTTTGGCCAATTCAAACTTTATTTGCAATTGGTTTTTTTTTCGTAAATATCGTAATCAAAATGGCGACCGACTTAAAAATACAGGTAAATGCAGGGTCGGATACGTATGAATTACGGTTTTCGTAGTTGAACGATAATTATGTGTTGAAGAATAACTCATGATATATATAAAATTGCACATTTATTATTACTAATGCATTAAAACATGAAAATAAAACATTTTTTATATACATGATATATAAACGAAACAATGACAATTTTCAATTCTAACGTCAAATTATTTAAAAGTGTTACAAAATAGTGCCATAGACCTGTATATTAAATAGATTTGCAAATTGGTGAAATCTCACAATATCTCATGCCAATAAACGAGATTTCATACAAAATAAACAATATTAAAAGTTCATCTTTATACTGTTATATCTCAAAAACCATTTAAGATTTTTACATGAATCTTTTTTACAGCCATCATTAAATGTTTTAAGATTTTACTTGTGTTAAAATAACTTCTATAACATTTGGCACTTTAGAGGAGTTTCGAAAGAGCCCATACTACCCTAGTTTTTATGAAAATACAATATTTTACAAAATTTTCGGAAAGTTTTCACTTTAAATTGTCACAAAATCTTTATTTCTCAACCAAATAAAATAAAATTTTCACACAGATATTCCATAATCTTTTCTCTGTTTAATGCAATTTATTCTGATTAATTCCATAGAAAGGCATTGAAGTAGTTCAAAAAATAAACCAACTCTCATTTATCAACCAGTGATATTTTCATACATATACTGGACAATTAACAAGTTGCAAATCTATTTAATATACAGGTCTATGATAGTGCCAACTTAATCTGTCTTGCGTATATATGCTCAAATTTCTTAGTTAAATGAACACCATCTGTAAATGCACTTCTTGGTGGGTTAACTAGTCCACGCAGTTTCCAAAATGTGATCCCCGTTGATTTTGCATATTTCTCACTAAGCTTGAGGTTGATTTTTTTTCTTTGTGAATCGTATTGGTGGTAAGTCATCCCTCTTGGTTGAAATCTTGGGAACAAGGATTATCTGTGCAACTCCGCATTCTTTGAGATGATCGACAAATTCTGTAATGTCTTTGAAAATCTGGTCTGATGTTGTGTCTTTCTTGATATCATTGCCGCCTATCTGTATAAATATTCTTTTTGGTCGGTAAAGCATCAATTGAATCAATTCATAACTTTCGCCTAAAGTCTTTACGGTGGCCCCGCCTAACCCAAATGGCCAATAATAGCAAGAGACATTGCTGGTGTTGAAGTTTGTTTGTTTGTTTGTTTTTTTTTGTTTTGTTTTGTTTTGTTTTTTTTTTCTAAGGCATTTCGGGAAAAGGGGGCTTTACGTTACAAACATAACATAAGGGTTTAGGGGCTGGGGCTTATCTCGCCCTTTATTAATTAACAATTTTCACCACTCGTCTATAAAGTCTTTCACTGATTTCAACGGTGACGGCCATGGCGTCGTCTAACTTGAAGTAGTGCTTCTTAGCAATTGTCTGTATGTCTGCCACTCTTTTCTGACTGTGAATGAAGTTGGTCTTGCATCTAATGTCGAACCAATGCTCGTGGCTTCTTTTCACCATTCTAAAAAGTTCTTCATCATTATCTTTGTCTACCATCTTGTAGGGTTGTAGGGTGTTGCTCTGGACCAGTATGTATTGTTCTTTGTCTTTAACCTCAAAATATAAGTGTTTTGAGGTAGATCTAGTGTCACTTTTCTGATGCTGGTTATTTGTCTTCTCTTTCTTTTTACTGTTTTGTACTCTTGTACAGTCGTCGCTGGTGTTGAAGTTATCAATGAGTAAACTATTTTGATTAAAATACATACTTTTCTGCCTTTTATAAAAATTTTAATTGTTGAACTTTATTCAAATAATTATATATCAAATTATCTAAATTGAAATGAGGGTACCTTTAATTATTAACAAATAATAATTACCACACAACTTATGACTATCGGCAATCTTTTTAATGTCGCAATCAATGATGATTTGATTATATTGGCGCGTGGCGACAACAAGCGATCACACGATCGTCTAGCCGGTTAAACAAACACGTCAGACCATTTGAGCAGGACTCAATTTTCTCAAAATTCTTTCTTCATAGTTTTTTTTGTAGTTTAACTGTAAATATTTTGTCTCTTTATTACTCGTTTTTGTGTAAATATTTTGTTTTTCTTTTTTGACTTTTTTGACTTATTCATATATATTAGTGCTCATATCTAAAATAGACTATAACGTGTGACGGACTTATTTTAAACATGGATACTTTTCCATGTGGTGTTTGTCACACCGATTGCTCTGATAGTAGAGCTATTGCCTGTGAATCATGTAACACTTGGTTGCATTATTCATGTGAGAACATTTCTCACCAGGAATTTCAGTTCCTGAGTAAGTCATCATTGTCTTATATTTGTCATAGTTGTCTTTATGACAACTCCCCATATTACAACTTTGACGAGGCTTTGCACCGCTTGTCAACAGCTAATCAAAATTTATTTGATGATGCTGTTCGGCTCGAACGAATATTTTTAAGGTCCGAGCCGAAAGTTGTAATTTATACCCAGCCTTGTACGTACAATGGTCTGGTGCAAGATCGTAGACGGCTTTTTCCGTAGCCTGTGTGGAATATATATTCATGACACATATCTTGTTTTTTAAAGGCTAAATATCCCCGCGAAAAAAATCTTTTTTAAACTTCTTAAACTGACGAACTGTTGTGCATCGCCTGCAAGACAGGAGATACAAAGACATGACTTCAAAGTAAACCTTTATTAATAAAGATCAAGCATCTCGGTAGACGGCTTTTTTCCGTAGCTTGTGTGGAATAAATGTTCATGACACATATCTTTTTTTAAATAGCCTTATGAATTTCCCCGCGAAAAAAAAAAAAAAACGGTTTTAAACATGTTTCACTGACGAACTGTTGTGTATCGCCTGCAAGACAGGAGATACACAGACACGACTTATAAAGGAGCGAGTGGCGTGTATCGTCTGCAAGACAGGAGATACAAAGAAAAAAATCTTTAGTAATAATTATCGCGCATCTTGGTATATCGATTTTTGTTTGGTGTTCCCCTGTGGAATAAATTTCCATGACACAATTTTTACTCAAATAAAATGTCTCGACGCGAGAAATAAGACCACGTTGCCAAGGGGGGGGGGGGACTTTCAAAATTTGATAAATCAGGAACGTTACATTTTTTTTTATTTCAAATCCTGAATTAATAAAACTATTTTTATGGGGCACACCCTCACATAGTTCATAGCCTTGACGTCTTCCATTGGCTCTTCCATTATTTATGGTGGTCTAATATGAACTCTGACAAATCATATTTTTTATGTCAGTATCCTATAATCAAGATTTTTGAAATTGCCGCCTCAATAACTATAGCCGGAACACAACAAAACGCAATGCATTATGGATTTTCTGTAATGCCAACGAACCCGATCAATCATATTCAATTTAATTTCATCGTCAAGATAAATTTATAACCAAGTCTTTCAAAGAAATAAATAAAAACATCTCATTTTATCATTATATCACATATTATTAAAAAAAAACTATTAATAAACATGTTCATGAAGATTTATCTTTAGTGTTCGTGTCTTGGTGTCCTGCGCCATTACAGACCATCGATACTCCATCAAGATACTTAAAAAATCGACAATAAAAACTCAAATAAAATGTTTCTTTGCTGTTAAAATGAATGAAAAGACAAGTTTACACATTAAAACCTTTAATTTTAAGTGAGAAAAACGTTTTTTATCTACTCCTCTGCACATCTCTCTAAAGCTCTCTAGTTCTCTCTGTTTTGATGCTCCCCGAGACCTTGACGAATCAACACAACTAATTTGCATACATGTGTACACTACACAAAAACATGGCGACTTCCATGAAGTACACAAGAAAATCGTATCTAATAAATTTACAAATATAGGGCAATAAAATGGGTTGAACACCGGGAAAAATCGTAAGTGAGGAAACAAATACTAGATTAAACTATTCAACAAGCATGAACTAGCGGCAATTCGCCGTTACCTTAAAATTTAGAAAATTCCGAAACACGATGCAAAAATAGGTGGCGAGCACCTGCCAAAAGTGCATCATAGGATCACGGGCGCTACAATATATCAAGTTTTCATTAATTTTTTTATTTTTGTTTTATTTAGTTTTCAAATTAAAAAACACCTTGTGCGTTTAATTGATACCCAGAAGGTCGGAAGGATATTAGGATTTCTCTTACAGATTTAATTGTTACATCTTGGTCTGTACTGAAGCTCAGAACAAAATCTCCAGGATCATGTTTTCTTAAGATTCTGCATTTACATGCTGCTTCGGATGACACTTTAGCAAAACCAATTTTAGCTTCAGATAATACTTCTAGACTATGCATTCCAGAAGCTGGACAGTACGCCGTTGTTCCAAAGATGAAATGGAAAATTATTCCGATTGTTGTTATTTGGTCTATTTCCATCTAAAACATAAAAAACATAACGTTCATACATATATCATGTTATGATAAAGGTAATAACAAAACTACCGAACTTGAATGATCAATCTCATAGTCCAGAGAAAATGACAAAAACGAATCAGTCATACCGGAGAATTGGTGGATCGCAATGGTCCTGACTTGGTACAGGCATTTCAAACGAAATGGTGGGTTGAACCAGATTTTATGGCGCCAAACCTCCCCCTTCCATTGCGATCTTAGGATCCGGTAATGACCATAGAACACAACATAGTCAATCCCTACAAAGTGCAACACGACAAAAATGTTTTTGCATGACAACAGTAAGGTTTTTGTGGTGATAGGTAAATTTTACATACGACAAAAATGAAAACCTATCAATTATCAGTGTCTTAATGAACGAAATAGGTCTTTAAAAAGTATTGACATTTAACCCTGTATTCTACCGAATCGGTAGGTATATTTTTTTTAAATAAAAATGTTTAATAAAGAAGAAAAAATATAAGATTTCCATCTTGTAAGCCTTGTTTTTCTACCTTCAGACGATTTATGACAAGGAACCTCACTGTAATGCAAGTTTATCTATACCTATATAGACTTTCCTTATTTGCCAAAACTCATGACTTGGAATCAGTCTTCTGTCACAAAGCAAAAGAACAAAAATGCCAACCAAAATATTTTATTTTGGTAAGGTTTTTTCGTGTGTTACCTTTTGCTATATAAGGTTTTTAGTGTGTAGGCGACGGTTTTTGATGAACGAAGCAACTGTTTTTTTGGGTTAAAGTTGATTTTTTTTTCGGTTTTAAATTGGACTTGAAAATACATATAAAGAGCTTTTGGTTGTTTTTTTATCAAATAAATAAACTACAGACTGATAAATGGGTATTTTACTGTTAGTTTTATAACGAATGCGTGCAACAAATATAAAAATCTGTACAAGAATAGTATTCAAATATTGTACAGTCGATTTATATAAAACTTTAGAAATTACTGTAATAAAAATAGAAGCGGAAATACCGAACAATTTTATATAGGAAATGTTATTTTACATTTTCATTTCACAACCTCATGCATCTACATATTCAACAATATAAAAGAAGCACGTGTACCAATGGGGAATCCGTATTTATACATCCTAAATATAAATGTATAGACGTTGGGTCACATTGGTACACGTAGGTACATTTGAAAATTATGAATAAAACATTAGGTTAGTTTCACAATGAATGTACTTAATTCGTTAATAATAGTTGCTTTACCCCTAATCAACACAACTTCGGCTATCATGAAGATGAACATAAATCGCGGTGATAAAATGGGCATAAAAGGACAGTGAAGTGAAGGATCGCGGAAATGCCGGGGGGAAAGACCATTCGGGATGAGACTTTTCTCTGTTACTTTAAAAGGTTTAGCATAGGCGGATCCAGGGGGGCTGGGGTGCCCGGGCCCCCCTTTTGGCGGAAAAAAATTGGTTGAATATATAGGAAATCATTGAAGCGTGACAAAAGCGGCCCCCTCTTAGGCCAGTCAGTAGGATCCCTCTTTTTAGAATTTCTGGATCCCGGGGCGGCCTCTGTATAGAGATGGGTAGGAGCGGCCGGACAATTAACCTCCTGCATGGCGATCCTACGGGTTTTTCTTTTAACGGGACCTGCAGCTGAGTTATTTAACACGGGGTATGAATGTGGATTGCGATCAGGTTTTTCACATAAGATTATGGCGTGACGACCCCGGGTCTCCCGATACAGCGAGTACGGAGTGATATGATTTTCACGGAGCAATCTAAAATTGTCGAACATGATGTTAGATATGATGTTGTCAACGGAGTATATATTTGGCCTCATTGTCAGCAAATTTGGGCTAGTAGTAAAACAAAAAAATCTTTGGACGACTTTTTCAATTTGTTTATTTGGAAGTGATCGTCCACAGATTTTTTGTTTTACTACATAAAAAGCCCAAATTTGCTGGGCATGGAGCCCAATATATATTCAGTTGACAACAACATACATGTCTGCTATAAACTGTTATGAATAAATGATATAAGATAAGTTTGACCAATACCTTCATTTTGACAATGTTAGATTGCTCCGTGAAAATCGTTTTGACAATGTTAGATTGCTCCGTGAAAATCGTATCGCTCCGTAGTCGCTGTATCGGGAGACCCGGTGTGGACCCCGGCTTTCATTACGACAGGTCTGCCCCATTCAACCACCTGAGGCACACACCTCAGCCGTTTCGAGGGCAAAGCAGACTTCCCACATGTCAGGTCTCTGCGCGCTCATAAGTGGACTTTTCCCGCGCTGCTACAGGCCTATTCGCCACCAGGAACCCGCACGGGGGGATAAAATATTGGTTTAAGATTGAAATTGTTTAAAATTTTAAAATATAAGATATAAGTATATATTAAGCATAAATTAATACAATTTCAAAAGCATTCATGGATTTTGTTTTAGTGTAAAAGTTAAAGGGCGTACTTTCGATTTTTGTAAAAATTACATTGAGGTCATTGTATTAATAAAAAATCTAAGAACAACTGAATTCTTGGTCAGTAATACAACAGATACTAGCGGTGGGTGTATATTTTTCGTTTTTTTAATCGTTTTCTCCGAAGGGAAAATATTTGACAGGGACATAATTATTTGATTTTTACCCCCTTTTGGCCCCTAATTTCTAAACGAAAAAAGAGGGGACACACAAAATCAAGCCTACCCTTTTTTATGGCAAGTGACATTACTGTAAAGTTTCATAGCATTTGATCAACCACAACAAAAGTAATTGTGGAAACTAATAAAAAAAATCGGTTTTTGGTCAATTTTGGGCCCCTTATTTCTATTCGGAATTATAAAATGATCCATAAGGAAAGGTGCACATCTTCAATGTATCAGTAATCACTGTGTAATATTTCAAAGAGATCCAGTGTTTAGCTTGAGATTCTGATTACACAAGACATGCACTCCTACAGTGCGACGGACGGACGGACGGAGGCGGACGGACGTATAGACGGACGGAGTGACCCAATTACTACACATGTTTTCTCATACGGAGACGCAGGTAAAAACCTAATTATAAGGAGGAAACCGTCGCAGTCTTAAGCTGTGTCACTCAAAAACCGTCACAGGTTCCCGAACAAACCTTACAGTATTCACGAAAAAACCGTAACGTGTTTGCAGGAAAATGTAAATTTCTTCAAGGTATCTTTATAACTATTTGTAAGAAAGATGCTAAACGTTTCAGAGTTGACAAAAGAGTCACAAAAACTTTTTTTGTTCATTTTTACAATTGTTTTTTGACGAAATAACGATATTTTTGAAAATGGTAACAATGTTTAATTTTGACAATTAAATGATTTGAATTGTGTCAATATTCATTAGGTATATGTTCGGTACATTTTTAAAAACACTTGACATATTTTTTTACAAATCAATTAGTCTATAAACTAAACTGACCTTGAAAAAGTCAATATCGTCTTAATTTTCCTCTGTTTTTCCCACAATGCATTTAGGAGATCATCAAAAACCTTACTGTTGTCACGCAAAAACAAATTTATCGTGTCGCATTTTGTAGGGATTGATAGTTGTGAGACACAATAGGGATATTACCGAGAATTGGGATTGCGAAAAATTTGGCGTACAAGTTTTGATTTGTTTTCTTGATTTGTTTTGGTTTTTTTTTTGGTTTTTTTCGTTACATATTGTGGATTTATTTTTAGGATTTTTGTTTGATTTATTTGGGGGAATTGAGGTGAGGTGGTGTTCAAAAATAAAAACAACTATAAAAGTTATATATACTAACTATAAAAACTTGAACGTGCTTAATCTATTCGTGACAACTATTAGCCTACAAATGCAAACTGTCACATTTTTGTATCAGACTAAGACCGAAAAATGTACGAAATATCTAGGTCAGATGAGAGCAAGAAACTAACTTAAATGATCATACTACTTACATGTACCATCTTGTTCGAGAACGACGATGTAGGGAAACTGTTTTCATGCCAGGCTGATATTTAAAAGCAGCGGAAATTATAAAAAAAATGATAAAAATAGAAAAGCTTAACGATAGCTGACACTCATTCCAATTTTAGTCCCAATCTAATCCCATTTTGAGTAACTAAGGAATTATAGATATAAATTTTACTCTGTGTGAGCATATAGTAAGTGAATGTTATGTAATAATTACATAATATAAATCGAACAGTTATTAAATTTCCATGGTCCCATTTAATCTTAAAAATTGAAACTTTTTTATCCATACGTATTTATCAGACTACTTAGCATAAGTTAGCCTTACTATATATGGCTCGGCGCCATATGCTCGATACTTCTGATTGTCAATTGAGTTGATTTGTTGTGCCCTTAAACTCAAAGTTTTCTCTCTCTTGCCTTTCAGCTTTTGAGTGTCTTTTATGTTCCGAGGAAACGCGACCCCAGCGTTGTAATAAATCGTTCGCCTAGCATTCCTGATTAATTTTAATCAACAATCTCTAAAACAAAGCCGAGTACAAAAGACAAAAAACTTAACTACTGTCTTGCAGAATTCTGACCAGTTTCTCCCCGTGGTGCAAGACAGGAACTGTTTCAGACAAAATGAAGGTCTTAGTACCGGATACTCTGGAGCAGCTAACACCTGGACTTGTGTGCCATAGACTGGAAGACCAATGAGACATAGAGAGTCTTAATAGAAACCAAGTTTTTATATCTTTTTGTAAAAAGAAAAATAGTCTTCATTTCTGTTTAATTCATTTTTTATACGCAAACTCTCTACTGTGATAAGTTGAATCAACATGGGCCTAATATGCCTTTAGGCTTATTAAGGAGTGGTAGAGCTGATAGGGTAAAGGATTTGACAATTTATTCTAAAATCTCACTTTCGTTACATTAACGATGTCCTTTCATTAAACATCCGTCGTTTGCTGACAAAGTAACATCTTCGATAGCCCAAAGAACTTGAATTAAAGGAGACTACAGATTTTAAGAGGTCTGCCTCATGTTTGGGTTTAATCTCGAAATCGACACACTACGACAAACTTGATGACTTCAACTATATCCAATTGCCAACTTCCCCGTTTTGTGTAGCAACATTCTACAGATCTTAAGAACCCGTTTCCGTGATATATCATTTATTTTACATCAATGTATTGCAAATATTTCAATGGAATATTATGTTAGTTATCGGTCATAATTTGGATATCGCAAGTCCATTTATATGTAGAAAAGGTAAAAGTAAATGGTGTGAAGTTGTGTTTATCCTATATGTTTTTGTTAAGTTCCCGCCAAAATCGTAGTATTAAAATGCATTTATCTAAAAAACCGATGTCCGTGACCCCAATTTTTGGATTTCATATTTGGATGTAAATCACTAAGAACTACATGTCTGCAAGTTTTCTTTAAGATCTGGAGATATTCTATCACAAAAACATAGAGTTACATTGCTCTCCAGTTGTTGTTGTCACTCAAGAAATTTTACGAAATGTAGACAAATATAGGATTTCTAATGAGCACTGATGTTGGTCAAAGAAGATTTTTAATTGTCGTCCTCACCGAATTTAAACCACACTGAATCGATCTTCCGGGCACCTGAGTTCATACTCGTTTAGACTTGAGTTCACGTTGTTGATTGCGGTTTTGTTGTTATCACGGTGTATATTCAAAACGCAACTATTCACATCAACGGCGTTCAACGCAACTATTCAGATCAAGAACGCTGCTATTCAGATCAAATTGTAGATAAATAAAACTAAACCTGCGTACAAAAATGATTAAATATTTTTTTAAAGGTTGCATTTACGGAACGCCTATATTATATACATGTAGTTGAGGAATACACATTTTCTTACTTAATCAAATAAAGAAAGTTCTATTTTCAATAACTGCAAAAAAAAATCGCTGTTTAGTCATCGTTTACAACAAAAGCAACCAATTCAATTTCCCGCTAAAGTATTTTCTTTTTGAAAACCATGTTTATGCACGTAAGTTAAACCATGATGAGAATGTTTCGTTCACCGCTGTAAGAGAAAAGCTACTAAAATTTGTGCACTATTTTAAAAATTATAATATGTTTGAAGCGGAAAAAAATATTGCTATTTGTACACGCATTTGTCGAAAATAGAATATACTTTATTTGCTTCTCGGAGAAATTTTGAATACCACAACTTTATATAGGCGTTCCGTGAAAATAACAAAAGTGTGTTAGATAAGAAGCAAAGAGAGGCATCAATGGGACATTCGAGTGTCAAAAGTCCAAAAGGGCAACGACAAAACCGGTAAACACGAATAAGAACAGCACGAGGAAACACAAAACACAAGATCAACCGAATAGAAATCAACAAGGCGAACTTAAGTTGTAACAAGAGAGAACCCAGAAAGAGTGAGCGGTTAAAGATAACATTTACAAATAGAAATTTTTTCATGAGGGAGTTGCTTTTTTGCAGTTTGATCTGAATAGAAGCGTTCTTGATCTGAAAAATAGAGTTCTATTCACGTCATTGATCTGAATAATTGCGTATTGAATATACACCGTGTATAGATGTTTTTTGTTGATGCTTATTTTCTTTTTGTTTTGTGGTTTGTTTTATTGTGAGATTTCTATGTTAACTGATTACGTCTTTTTTCTCGGATTCATGATATTTGATTGCCCCTTTGGGACACCGTTCAGAGCTTCTTTCAGTGGCAGCACAGTGTGCCTTCTGTAATAAAACTTTTTCAGATGATGTGATAAAAATAAGCATTGAACTTAGCTCATCACTGTAGCCCATTATTGCCCAGTTTTCTTGGTTTTCGTGGGCTATGGAAACCGGGGGAGTGTATCAAAATGGGGATAGGAATTGAAAAAAGCTTCTTAAGGACCGATCATTGAACTTGAAAAAGGGGAGCTTGGTATTTTCTTTTGACCAGAAAATTTGTATTTTAAAGGGGCCATCACAAAATGTTTTTTTTTATTATCAACATTATTTTATAAAGCAGAAATCTTTCTTCAGAATAAAGTTTTTCTTATGCCATCTGATGCCAGAATATTTTTTCATCACAAATCAAATTCATTGATATATTTTTAGGAATGAACCAAGTCCCTTCAGTCTATTCATTGCTAGTGAACTTTCAAATTTATTAATATAGATTCTTTTACATTTATTATGATTTGATATTGCAATGATGATATGGGTTATGTTTCTTTTGCCAGGCAATTTGATTAATCGAGAATAGATTTGATTAATCCATTGTCATTTTCAAACTTCAATATGGCGCTCATCTTCGCTAGCCAAGGGTTACGTTCCGCTATCTCTCATCTTCACGATAGCGGATCGTAACCCTTGGCTAGCGAAGATGTATGGCGCTATATAAGAAACATAAAGATTAGTAATGGAATAAAGGTGAAAAGCCTGTAGCTACTATTCGCTCTTAATATGTTATGCTTAAAAAAGGTGGCATTTTCTTGCATTAAGCAAAGAATTTCACTGAAACCAGTGATAGGGGTCATATTCAACCTGTTGTGAAGTGAAAACGTTTGCTGCACGTTCATGACGTTAAAGCCCTACCTGTAACTATAGGGTGAAAAACAGCAATATAGGCGCTATTCCTTTGCTTTGATTCATTTTCTCTTAAAATCATCTTTCTTCATTATCATTATTACTGACAGAAGAATTCAAAACTATATTGCAGACAAAATGGTTAGTGATTGTTTTGATTAATGTTTGGTTGGTTGTGGATGGCCATCTCAATATCCCTATTATGTTTTCACAAGATCGCAAAGGAAGGGGGATGGCGCGCCATAAAATCTAGTTTGACTCACCATTTCTTTTGAAGTCAGGACCATTACGATCTTAAATTTTTTGTTATGTGTTCTTTGTTTTGTCTTTTCTTTTTGACATTTGAGATTGATCCTTCTAGTTCGGTAATTTTGTTTTTACCTTTATTCAACATTTATAAATGATTTTTTGTTACATACATATATGCTCGAAATATTCTTTTTGGTTTAACAAAGACATCTCTAGAACTTAGAAAAAAATGTTTATTATGAAATGCTTCCGCATGTCTTTTATCTGTTTGTTCCTTTTGCATATTACATAACATTTCATTTATATCGAGATAGGTCTTGTTTGGTGTTTAACAAAGGTAATAACAGAACTACTGAACTGGGATGATCAATCTCAAATATCAAAGAGGAAAATAATGTCTACATACGAAAGTGCATATTCGTGCTAGATATTTTATCTTTAACCAAAATTCAAAACAAAAGTTTGAACGTACATACAGATGATGAATTAAAACAAAATTTTCCGCCTACACTATACATGTACTTCTGTACCCACCATTTCGTTTGAAATGCCTGTACCAAGTCAGGACCATTGCAATCCACCAATTCACCGGTATGACTGATTCGTTTTTGTCATTTTCTTTGGACTTTGAGATTGATCATTCAAGTTCGATAGTTTTGTTATTACCTTTATTCTATATATACAATAAAGAAAAGCCCCAGATAAGCTTGAATTGCTTATATTTGCAGACTGTTTGTATTCAGATCAATTTTATTAGAAAACTTTAAAATAGATAGTAGTAAGAAGATCAAATAAAACATTTGTAAAGACATAGACGATAAGGAAATGTGGAATAACCAACATAAAGATACAGCAGTTTAAAAAATTCACAAGGGAAAAAAGCCAGTAGTCTTCAACATGACCAGAGGTCACTGCTCGTGTCCTGCATTGGCCCAAGACTTAAAATACAATTCATTAGATTCAAAACCAATCCCTACTTATCAACGAAAGATTTATGGACAAAGAACAACAAAAGATAAATGACAGGGACAAACAAAAGTTTTGACAAGGATTCCAGGCTAAGGACAGGCATATATAAAATGTGGCGGGGTTAAACTAGTATTTTAGACCCATCTTGACTTCCCTGTTTGAACGTTTGAGTACTTTTTTTCATAACTTTTGGTATGCTGCTGATTAGAGGTTAACTCCTTGAAATATGCATATAAAACAGAACAAAATTTATCGTAGTTATAACCGCTTGGGTATTTTGTTATTTGCAGATATCTGTCGTCAAACAGCACGAACAAAGTGAAGGAAATTCTGTAACAGAATATGGGTACCAAACTGGTAAGAAACCAATTGAGTGAGTGAGTGAGTGAGTTGTTTTACGCCCGTGCAACGCTATATAGGTTATTTACAGGCGATGAACATGAACAGGATGATAAAATGAACATGAAATGATGATGATAAATGAAACATGGCGATGGGTAGGGAAACAAAGGACCAGTAAATTTTTGAAGAACCACAAGAAAAGGGGAGAGGTGGGTAGGGGCGAAAAATTTAGCATATGTGGTGCACTACTTGGCGGTCCACAAAGGAGTCTTTTACGTGCATGAAGCGTGGCACTCTTCACACACGTTGGCCCACTATGGTCGGCGGTCAGGGTTTCCGTATTATAGACGTGACAACTCCCGCGGACGAGGGCTACCCTATTCAGTCACCTAGGGTACACACTTGGATTTTAAAACTCTAAAAAAGGGTAAATCAAGTGGTCCAGATGGTATAATAAATGAATATTTAGATATAGTTGTAACACAACAGTTGCTGCCCTAACCAAGCTGTTCAATCTTATTTTTAAAATCTGGACACTACCCACACCAATGGAACAAGTCTCACCTGATTTTGTTACACAAATCGGGAAACAAACTATACTGAACAACATAGATTACGCACCACTTAATGACGTTTGAGTACATTTTTGTTTTCTATTTTCGTAGAACTAATTGGTTCTATTTGCCCAAATTTGAAATTCCGACTTGATGACCATTTACTGAATTTCAGACGAATAAATGCAGAGTACAACGAACACTTCCGGTGTAAGTGGTCATTACAATGCCAGTTAATTTCACATTAAATGAGTAAAATTTCGAAGTAAATTGTACGCAAATTTCGGCACAAACCTACAGAAGTGAACATTCAACCAGGTGCAGCATGAACCCTTGTCATGATTTGTTTGATTTTTCCAAGGAGATTCGGCAGTATATGACTTCCGGTGAGGTTAACAAATCTCCTCATCGTGTTTTTCTTTGACAGAGTATCCGGAAATCTTAAACCTTTTCGGTAAAACAAAATCTTGATAAAAGCGCATAAAGATGTCAAAATTATAGGTACGTTAGACAAAAATTATTGGAACAATTATTGCAACTCTGAGCAAGCAATTTTCTTATGGTCATTGGTGCATTTTCAATATTCATAGCCTAAAGTTTGGAAATTTTGTGAATGACAATCACATTGAAAACTGGTGTTTTCTGTTTTGTTTGATTTTAAACAAAGATGGATAAACCTAATGACGTACTCAAAAATTTTCAGTCACCCACCGGAAGTCGTCCACGACCAGTTAAGTCATTTTCAACGAATGTCCATTAAAAGCCGCGCATGCGTGAGAAAAGCCAAACAGTTTGCGGTAATTAAAACTTCTAAACGTGTAGAATAAATATGTAGAATCAACATTTCAAAATATATTAATATTTGCACCAAATTCTGATTTTGAAAACGGTGCGTAATTTGTGTTGTTCAGTATACACGTATATAAAAAAGATAATCTAGATGAATTTTTCGGAATCCCAAATCTCTTTTTCCAACTTTTCAAAAATATTGTGTCTTCTGTTACCTTTTAATTTGCTTCATAATCATTTTAAAATGTAGAACAATGCCCTTATATAAGTTCATATAACACATAGTGTTGCGCGTAAAACACCGACTCATTGACGCTAAAACTACATAACGTAATTGTCAGAAAGTACACCGACATAAAAACGACTGTTCTTACATGAAAAGGAAGACCATGTTCAAACGATAAGGCACGTGCATGTAGTTTTTAAAAACCCAATTTTTTAAAAGCACATAATAAAAGAAAACATTTCAACACAGAAATGGAAGATAACACATTCCGTTAAAAATAGCAAAGTTTAAGATTAAGTTTTTCTCGTTCCAAATACAAAACTATATATCATTATATTTGAAGGCCATATATATGCGTTTCAACTTAAAAAAATAAACTTCAACTACATAATTGTGACTTTTCAGCAAAACAATTATTGGAAATTTTACTCCGGCATCCTTAAGTTTCATGCAAGCCGTTATCACTGACATACAGCCGAACTAAGGAAAATAAATAACTAATTACAGTCACACAGCGGATGAAACCTGCATTTATTTTCCTGTCCATGGTAGATAATTGTTACTGGCAGGCAGTGGAATCATCGATCAAAAAGTCCTATTGTTTTAAGGCAAATCTTATTGACTGTTTTGTACTTCTGATGTTCATGGGAACAATATGTGAATTCTCTGAAAAAAAATGCATGCCATGAAAGATGTTTTTGTCTTGGCGCTATCCTTTTTTGATTTGGCTGTGTTTTTATTTGAAGCTAAAACTTTTCTACTTATCGTCACTGTTTCTGGGAAGTTCAACCTTTGAAGTACTTATAATTGTAGCTACACAAAATATATGCTATCAAAATAAAAAGAAAAAAGATATAAACAGCATAAAAGTTGTACCAAATGTGTCAAGAAACAGAATGCAGCCAAAACAATGAGCTTTTCCTACAAATCTAACAATTAAAAACACATACATGACTTTTAACAACCCTGGACTGAGCAATGTTTGATAGCACCAAATTTTGAGATCCGTAGCTACCCTTTGGTCTGGTAGGATGCGTATAAGAAAAAAAATATCGTCTTTATTGAGTCTTGAATAGACGAAACGCGCGTCAGTCGTAGCAAAATTTAATGTTTGGAACTTTGCTGTAATTTTAATTTCTATAAATAATTAAATTAAAAAAAATATTAATGTTTCTCCACTAATAGACTAATAAAACTTGTAAAAGACGTTTAAAGGAAGATGGTATGTCTATGACTGAGAATCGTTTTTGATCACCTGTTTAATATGCTTGCTAGTCCTTTGTAATCAGTTCGACTTAGTTAACATTGATCTTTGAACATAACAAACAAGATTGCTACACGTAGACAATGTCTCCCACCGCTGCATTAAAGTTGAAATTTAACTTAATTTAAAAATTTTAAATGGCTTTGTGGATTACCTACATATCATGACAAACAATCCTACAGAATTTCATCAAAATCTGGGCTAACAAAGTGTTTCTATGATCTTAAATGAACAAAGTTGAATAAGTCCCATAACTCCTATAAAATTTGTCGAATCAAAATGATGGTGCGATATTGTCAACTATAGATCATGGCAAACAATCTTCCAAAATTTCATAAAAATCTGTTGAATGGTCTTAGAGGAGTTGCACTCACAAAGTGTTCCTATGACCTTAAAATGAATAAAGTCAACAAAGTCCCACAACTCCTATAAAATTTGTTCAGTCAAAAAATGCGGTGCAAAATGATCAACTACATATCATGACAAATAATCCTACAAAATTTCATCAAAATCCGTTGAGCGGTCTCAGAGGAGATGCACTCACAAAGTGTTCCTATGGCATAAAATGAACCAAGTGAGTCCAAAAACTCCAATAAAAATCGGATCAAAATGGTGGTGCGATATGATCAACTACATATCATGACAAACAATCCTACAAAATTTCATCAAAATCCGTTAAGTGGTCTCAGAATATATGCTCTGAGACGTACGGACGGACGAAGAACATTACTAGGTCCCTCCGTCGCGTTGCGGCGGGGATAAAAAAAATGGAATAAATACATCCTATTTTTTTATTTCATTTATTCCAATAATTTTTCAGAGGAGATAACTTGTATAAAAAAATAGGAAAACAATATTTTCACTTTAAAAAGATGCTATATTGTTTATTTAAAAGCCTCTTATAACCACGATTTTAACAAATACAAAAAACTATTGGGTAGAGGATATGTGCATTTGTTATATAAAACTACCAAAAATATGCATTATTGAAATCTTATTGTACAAAAATCTGAGAATGAACTTTAAGTTTTACAAAAAACTATTATTTAAAGTACCATTCATGCCATTTGTGGGCTACAATAAATGTAACTGTCGTCAAAATTCTATTAAATTCTACGGACATTTATTTTACACATTTCATCTATCTTTAAACGTAAAACCTTTTCTAAGACAACCGTTCTTTGACGTAATCTGAAAATTTTGTGCATTCCCTTGCAGATCGTTTTATTTTAAATCAAGATCAGTTAGATTCTTAAACTTTCTTAATACTATATTATGGCATAAAACGTCCAGAAGATTGTTTATAACTTCAAGATTTTCTTTTTTTTTCAAAAAAAGTTTGATCTGGTTGGGCTCCAATTGGGGCCGGAATTTTAAGGTTACACCGAGTGTACACCATTTTTTAGTGTTTCTTCACACACAGAAAAAAAATGATTGTGGTAATTTCTGAATAAAGAGGAGAAATGGATCAGAGGGAAAAAAAAGATAGCAAAATATTTTCACTATAACATTGATATGATTGATATGATAAACTCGAGAGTTTATCCTGTTTTATGTAAATACAATGAAGTAAAAAAATACCATTAAAAACTAAAATCTTTAAGAGACACAAACAATTTTAATCCTTTGTCACGAAATGTATGCAGTATATATTTTTGATACTGTGATTATATTGTAATATAATCCAACAAGTAAAGTCTTGGTACAAATTGCCCCTTTGGGAAGTATGCTTCCTGTTTTGTTTTTCTTTCTCACAGACTTGCTGCAGGATACAAAAATCCCTCTGAGAATTAATTTAAGAAGGCCTTTACATATTGAAAATTAAGCAATAAAAATCCAAATGTTTTATACAAACATATAATATAAAAGAAACGTGTCACTGTAATTCATTTGTTTTAACTACAAAACACAATAAATATTTTCTAACATATTAAACCGAGATTTGACACAGTAACCTTATATTTTATTTTATGATTCCAAAGCTAAGAGCAATTCAAAGATTCATTAAAACAGATTATTTTTTTTAAGTAGCACGAGTTTTAAGGTCACGTGAAAAGGAACGATGTTCAGCGTTATTTCTCCAAAATCAATCTATATAGTCAACTTATGACAAATTTAAAAATGAAAACAAAATATTTAAAAGAAACAAATTTGTGTGAGAAACACAATTTAGAACTAGCGATCACTGTTTATTTATTAAAACCGGCAAATACAAGAAAATGTCTGCACAAGAAAGACTTTAAAAAGGCTGCAAGCATACTTGAAGATGAATTCCGCTTGATGAAGATTTTGTAGATGGAATGATAATTTACGATATCTTTTTTTTTCTGTAAACATAAAAAATCAACCATAACAACCATTTTCCTAACCGAAGTCCTCTTAATAAAATTGAAGTTATATTAGTCCCCAGGAATGAGTAATTGGTCCATGTCAGCTGATACTTAATTTCGCTCTTTTATTTTGTATATGTTGATGATATGTTACAGACATTATGGGGTTTTATTATTACTGACAATATGTAGTTTTATTATGTATACGTTGATGATTATTACGGACATTATGGGGTTTTATTATGTATATGTTGATGATTAT
Organism: Arcuatula senhousia; assembly: GCA_963971305.1. Classification (NCBI taxonomy): domain Eukaryota; kingdom Metazoa; phylum Mollusca; class Bivalvia; order Mytilida; family Mytilidae; genus Arcuatula; species Arcuatula senhousia. The sequence goes on along the minus strand of OZ020307.1, from coordinate 39,924,057 downwards.
TACTGACATTATGGAGTTTTATTATGCATATGTTGATGATTATTACTGACAGTATTGGGTTTTATTTTGTATATGATGATGATATGTAACTGACATTATGGGGTTTTATTTTGTATATGTTGATGAAATGTTACTAACATTATGGGGTTTTATTTTGTATATGTTGATGATTATTACTGACATTATGGAGTTTTATTATGTATATGTTGATGATTATTACTGACATTATGGAGTTTTATTATGTATATGTTGATGATTATTACTGACATTATGGGGTTTTATTTTGTATTGATGATTTGTTACTGACATTATGGGGTTTTATTTTGTATATGTTTATGATTTGTTACTGAAATTGTTGTGTTTAATTTTGTATTGATGATATGTTACTGACATCTATTGTGGGGTTTTATTTTGTATATGTGGATGATATGTTACTGACATTAAAGGGTTTTATTTTGTATATGATAATGATATGTTACTTACATTATGGGGTTTTATTATGTATATGTTGATGATATGTAACTGACATTACGGGGTATTATTTTGTGTATGTTGATGATTTGTAACCGACCTTATATGGTTTTATTTTGTATATGTTGATGATATGTTACTGACATTATGAGGTTTTATTTTGTATATGTCGACGATATGTCACTGACATTTGAGGTTTCATTTTGAAATATATTGATGATATGTTACTGACATTATAAGGTTTTATTTTGTTATATGTTGATGATATATTACTGACATTATGGGGATTTATTTTGTATATGTTGATGATATGGTACTGACATTATGGGGTTTTATTTTGTATATGTTGATGATATGTTATTGACATTATAGGGTTTTATCTAGTATTGATGATATGTTACTGACATTATAGGGTTTTATTATGTATATGTTGATGATATGTAACTGACATTACGGGGTATTATTTTGTGTATGTTGATGATATGTAACCGACCTTATGGGGTCTTATTTTGTATATGTTGATGATATGTTACTGACATTATGGGGTTTTATTTTGTATATGTTGATGATATGTTATTGACATTATAGGGTTTTATCTAGTATTGATGATATGTTACTGACATTATAGGGTTTTATTATGTATATGTTGATGATATGTAACTGACATTACGGGGTATTATTTTGTGTATGTTGATGATATGTAACCGACCTTATGGGGTCTTATTTTGTATATGTTGATGATATGTTACTGACATTATGAGGTTTTATTTTGTATATGTCGACGATATGTCACTGACATTTGAGGTTTCATTTTGAAATATATTGATGATATGTTACTGACATTATAAGGTTTTATTTTGTTATATGTTGATGATATATTACTGACATTATGGGGATTTATTTTGTATATGTTGATGATATGTTACTGACATTATAGGGTTTTATTATATATATGTTGATGATATGTTACTGACATTATGGGGTTTTATTTTGTATATGTTGATGATATGTTATTGACATTATAGGGTTTTATTTTATAGTGAGCATAGCTCGCAAGCGGGCACGAAGTGCCCGCTCGAGCGGAGAGCTCTACGGTATTTGTTTCCGCGAGAAATTTGCTAATTCTGATTTAGATTTTTTATGGTCCGGAAAGGGTTATTATTTTTACAGGGCCGGAGTGAATGTTAAAATAATTTATAAGAAAAGAAATAATGCTTAAAAAAAATAATAAATTGCGCTTTTTACAAGAAGATAATATTCTTAAAATAATAAATACACATAAGCTGCTCGTTTCGTCTTGGTTATATGCATGTACGAAACTAACGTGTCTCGAAGCATACATGAATACTATATTAACATGAAATCAGTATTTTATGGCTTGGTCCCTGATGATGAACATGGCCAAGGTCAATTAGTATTAGCTAATTGGTCTAAATAGATGTTCGAAACACCTGGTGATCTAATAAGTTGGGGTGCAGAAATTGGATATAGCCTCCTATTACTTATATTATGTTTTAAGGCAATACAATAAGACCCATTCCAGTGGGTCTATAAGGAGTGACCCCCTTTCCCTATGAGTTTGAATGATTCATTATTATTATTTCCGAGCTTCAGTTTCTTTTAATATGCGATTTCATTTTTTAAATCAGATATAACATATACAAAAGACAAGCTCGGGTCGAACAGCTTTATTTTATCTTCCGGTACCAGTTTTCACGTCCGGTATGTGCATTACCGGCATGCTCGTTACTGTACCTGATAGACCCCACTCCCAAAATAAGCAAATGGAAATATTGGAAATTAAATGATAGCGATAGTCCTGAATGTCGACATTTAGAACAAAATATGAATAAAAAATATATATGAAAAAGATTGTTAGAAATGGAAAAACTTGTTTACCAAATAAACTTATGAATTTTGTGTAATTAAAATGAACCAAAGGTCGTGCACTAAAATGTTCGTCTGCTTCTGATTCTGAATATCCAACTTGAGTAGATGCCCGGAGTAGATCCAACACAAAAATAATTTCTGTCCACCCATTCACACTTTTTGGTAAGACAAGGGTACAAAAACAAGCAAGACTTTAAAGAAAAAAATGTCCCTTTTAGCTATGCTCGCATTTAGGCAATGCCTACTCCATATTATATGTTGATGATATGTTACTGACATTATGGGGTTTTATTTTGTATGCAACTAATTTTATGAAATTGATTTCATCGTGTGTACCGGGCTTAATGTGTTAGCCAAATTATATTACAAAGCGGAAGTTTAACAATCAAATGAAGAGGTAACTTTCTAGTCATCGATGGTGTGGCAACACGCTCAGCCACCACGGCCACATCTACTATTTTAAAATTTACTCAACAAAACACAAACCTTATTATTCTTTGGTCCCGTGCGGGGCCCCGATGACAAATAGGCCCGCAGCAGAGCCTAGCTTGTCGTAAGAGGCCACTAAGGGCCCTGGGATTCTGACGTCGGGTCAGTGCTAAGCCCACAGAGCGACTAAGGTGTGTACCCTAGGTGGCCGAATAGGGTGGCCCTCGTCCGCTGGGGTTGTCAGGTCTATAATACGGAAACCCTGGCCGCTGACCATAGTGGGCCAACGTGTGTTGAGAGTGTCAAGCTTCGTGCACGTTAAAGACCCCTTTGTGGACCGACAAGTAGTGCACCACATAGGCTAAATTTTCCGCCCCTACCCACCCCTCCCCTTTTCCTGTGGTTATTCAAAATTTACCGTTCCTTTGTTGCCCAACCCACACCTATATTTCATTTATTATCATCATATCATGTTTATTTTATCACACTTTACATGTTCATCGCCTGTAAATAACCTAAATAGGGTTGCACGGGCGTAAAACACCAACTCACTCACTCACTATTATTCATTGAATTGCAAAGTCCAAACAATATTTTCTAAAAAATTGATATAGTGAGCAAAGATTTGGCACTATAACTTTAGGATATTTATTGAACGCTAGTCTAAAAGAAATTCAAATTCTTTATTTTCTGATTTCTAAACTTGAATATAATTGAACAGCAATTTTATGATTTTTAAATAGGACAGATCGATTTATTAAGTCATTAATGTGAAACTTCAAGGGTTCTACATGAGAAGAGGTGGAAAATTTAGACAGCTAAAATAAAAAGATTTTTTAGGTGTTGCTATGCATTATTTTTACATTACGTAAATGTAACTTTAACTTCTTTGCACATAACAAAAATATAAATCAAAATTATATTGAATTATGGAAGGTCGTGATGATTATCAATTAATCAGAGAAATAATTAAAAGATATTTACGTAGTGCAACATGTGAAATGCAATAACAAACCAACTGACCCGCGCATGCAATGATAACAGACCAACTGATCTGCGCAATGCAATAACAAACCAACTGATCCGTGCAATGCAATACAAACCAACTGATCCGTACAATGCAATAACAAACCAACTGATCCGTGCAATGCAAAACAAACAAACTGACCCGTGCAATGCAAAAACAAACCAATTACATGTAACCCGAGCGATGCAGATTCAGTGTTCCAGAAACATGCATCGAAAAAACTTTATAGATAATCGACTTTTTTAAATTTCGACGTCTTTGATTTTTAAACTTATCGTACTGCCGGGAAGATTGGTGTAACTTTTATTTTTCAGGTATCTGAAATGCAAATAATAGGATGTGGACGCTAACATAGAAAACAAAATCAATTACACAGACCTCCAACAGCTTGACATTTACTGACCTACTAATATGTTTAATCCTATACTCGGAAATGTTTAATCCTATACTCGGAAAGGAATTGTAACATTTTTTTCATATTTTCCCACAGACCAACTGTATGCTCCCGGTGGTTGAAACGAACTATTATCTAAATCTCAGTTTTCGATAAGAGTATGACTCGTTGTCTCTTTGACACATTCCATGTTTTCCTATTTTTTTTCTATTTAAAGGCTTGGGTCACTGTGTATAATGTCAGACCTAGACTAGCACAATGGTAACTGTTATATTTTAATGGACAGACAGACGGACAAACAATGTGTAAACTATTATATAGATCAACACATCTAGGATAGGAGACCTTGCCGAAATTATGTGAATCTATCTTATAAATTTTATTTAGTTTAATTTATAACACATCACTGATTTCCAGAGCACTAAAATAAGATTAACATTAAAACTGTTCGCCTAAAACCTACAGCACATAACAGTTAAGTATAAAACACATTGAATTTGTAAAAAAAAATTCTTTTGCTAATTCACTTAGAGAATCTATCAATGATTTGATACATATTTAATTCTAGACTATAATGCACGTGCATTAAAGCAAGTACATTCAAACGCGATTGACCCATTGTAGTTCAAAACACCCCTAAAATTATTTTTGAGGTTCAGTTAGGGGGTGGTCCGGTGCGCCGCGGGACCACCCCCTGGATCCGCCACTGTGATATGTTACAGAAATTATGGGGTTTTATTTTTGTTGATGATTATTACTGACAATATGTAGTTTTATTATGTATATGTTGATGATTATTACAGACATTATGGAGTTTTATTATGTATATGTTGATGATTATTACTGACATTATGGAGTTTTATTATGCATATGTTGATGATTATTACTGACATTATGGAGTGTTTTTTTTGTATATGATAATGATATGTAACTGACATTATGGGGTTTTATTTTGTATATGTTGATGAAATGTTACTGATATTATGGGGTTTATTTTGTATATGTTGATGATTATTACTGACATTATGGAGTTTTATTATGTATATTTTGATGATTATTACTGACATTATTGGGTTTTATTTTGTATATGATGATGATTTGTTACTGAAATTATTGTGTTTTATTTTGTATTGATGATATGTTACTGACATTTATTATGGGGTTTTATTTTGTATATGTGGATGATATGTTACTGACATTAAAGGTTTTTTTTTTGTATATGATAATGATATGTTACTGACATTATGGGGTTTTATCTAGTATTGATGATATGTTACTGACATTATAGGGTTTTATTATGTATATGTTGATGATATGTAACTGACATTACGGGGTATTATTTTGTGTATGTTGATGATATGTAACCGACCTTATGGGGTTTTATTTTGTATATGTTGATGATATGTTACTGACATTATGAGGTTTTATTTTGTATATGTCGATGATATGTCACTGACATTTTGAGGTTTCATTTTGAAATATATTGATGATATGTTACTGACATTATAAGGTTTTATTTTGTTATACGTTGATGATATATTACTGACATTATGGGGATTTATTTTGTATATGTTGATGATATGTTACTGACATTATAGTGTTTTATTTTATATATGTTGATGATATGTTACTGACATTATGGGGTTTTATTTTGTATATGTCGATGATATGTTACTGACATTATAGGGTTTTATTTTATATATGTTGATGATATGTTACTGACATTATGGGGTTTTATTTTGTATGCAACTAATTTTATGAAATTGATTTCATCGTGTGTACCGGGCTTAATGTGTAAGCCAAATTAAATTACAAAGCGGAAGTTTAACGATCAAATGAAGAGGTAACTTTCTAGTCATCGATGGTGTGGCAACACGCTCAGCCACCACGGCCACATCTACTATTTTAAAATTTACTCAACAAAACACAAACCTTATTATTCTTTGGTCCCGTGCGGGGCCCCGATGACAAATAGGCCCGCAGCAGAGCCTAGCTTGTCGTAAGAGGCCACTAAGGGCCCTGGGATTCTGACGTCGGGTCAGTGCTAAGCCCACAGAGCGACTAAGGTGTGTACCCTAGGTGGCCGAATAGGAGGCCCTCGTCCGCTGGGGTTGTCAGGTCTATAATACGGAAACCCTGGCCGCTGACCATAGTGGGCCAACGTGTGTTGAGAGTGTCAAGCTTCGTGCACGTTAAAGACCCCTTTGTGGACCGACAAGTAGTGCACCACATAGGCTAAATTTTCTGCCCCTACCCACCCCTCCCCTTTTCCTGTGGTTATTCAAAATTTACCGTTCCTTTGTTGCCCAACCCACACCTATATTTCATTTATTATCATCATATCATGTTTATTTTATCACACTTTACATGTTCATCGTCTGTAAATAACCTAAATAGGGTTGCACGGGCGTAAAACACCAACTCACTCACTCACTATTATTCATTGAATTGCAAATTCCAAACAATATTTTCTAAAACTTTTGATATAGTGAGCAAAGATTTGGCACAATAACTTTAGGATATTTATTGAACGCTCGTCTAAAAGAAATTCAAATTCTTTATTTTCTGATTTCTAAACTTGAATATAATTGAACAGCACTTTTATGATTTTTAAATAGGACAGATTGATTTATTAAGTCATTAATGTGAAACTTCAGAAGAGGTGGAAAATTTAGACAGCTGAAATAAAAAGATTTTTTAGGTGTTGCTATGCATTATTTTTACATTACGTAAATGTAACTTTAACTTCTTTGCACATAACAAAAATATAAATCAAAATTATGTTGAATTATGGAAGGTCGTGATGATTATCAATTAATCAGAGAAATAATTAAAAGATATTTACGTAGTGCAACATGTGAAATGCAATAACAAACCAACTGACCCGCGCATGCAATGATAACAGACCAACTGATCTGCGCAATGCAATAACAAACCAACTGATCCGTGCAATGCAATACAAACCAACTGATCCGTACAATGCAATAACAAACCAACTGATCCGTGCAATGCAAAACAAACAAACTGACCCGTGCAATGCAAAAACAAACCAATTACATGTAACCCGAGCGATGCAGATTCAGTGTTCCAGAAACATGCATCGAAAAAACTTTATAGATAATCGACTTTTTTAAATTTCGACGTCTTTGATTTTTAAACTTATTGTACTGCCGGGAAGATTGGTGTAACTTTTATTTTTCAGGTATCTGAAATGCAAATAATAGGATATGGACGCTAACATAGAAAACAAAATCAATTATACAGACCTCCAACAGCTTGACATTTACTGACCTACTAATATGTTTAATCCTATACTCGGAAATGTTTAATCCTATACTCGGAAAGGAATTGTAACATTTTTTTCATATTTGCCCACAGACCAACTGTATGCTCCCGGTGGTTGAAACGAACTATTACAGGGTTGCCACGCACCCGGGAAAACGGGAAAAAGTCCTTGAAATTTAATTGAATAAAAGCGTTCCCGGTCAGGAAATGTCCTTGAAAACGCGAAAAACCAAAGAAAACCGGGAATACACCTTGAAATTTACAAGATGGAAATGTAAACATAGTTGGATTAATTCCCTTGCTCTTGATTGATTTCGCCCCAAAAGTTATGTTATTTCCTATGAACAAACTATACATTTTTGGGGCGCGAATTAAAAGGGACAATCTTACTTGATAATCAGTATCGCGAAAGCGTTTGATAGAAATGTTTCTTTTCTTGACGTTTTTGGACATGTACGAAGAAATTTTTTGACAAGAATTAAACAAAAAACTTTTGGGGGGAAGGTCCAAAATAAAACTGTAGGAGGGGGGGGGGGGGGGTTCGGGGGTAAATTGGTTTAAGTTTAAGCTGTTATTTCAGAGAAGAAAAAAACTTATGTTGACAGCAATTTATAAGATTTTCAACTACATTTCAGCATTCAAATGGAGCCTAAAAATGCATGATTGAAAAACTGTCAGTGTATTGGTTTCAAATCCTGTCTTGTTTCAAAGAATAATGACTATACATGTAGATCATAAAAATGGAATTAAAATTGCCTGTTCACAAAATTAACTATTTGGGACTGATGGTGATCTTCCAGGGAAGCTATCGTCACAAGTGAACTTACTGTAACTAGGAACCCATTGGTGAAAGGGTAAAAGATGAAAATGTGTGGACTGGAGAACATTTGAGAAGAGAGAAGAATACCATTAAACTAAAACATGAGTGTCAACGAGGAAAAATTTTTAAAATGTATCCAGGCGCCGGCAAACCATGTGACAAAAATCATTTTATTTGCAATGTCAGAAATTTGACTAAACATTTTGTGCCTCGCTCCGCTCGGCACATATTATATATCTGCACCTTCCATAATCGATAATTCTGAATTCATGCCTGGTCTCATATTCAGTTGGCCTTTTTCAGATCACAAGAATGGCATCATTCCACACTGAAACAAGTTGACTAAATTAGACTGAAATTATGTACATGTACTTAAGTAGTAAAATACTATCTTTGCGTTTAAACTTAATTTTGAAAGAATATGCATGGGATATCTCGCATACTCTTAATTTCATCCGCTGTTAATTACCCTTGAAAATTTTGGAAAATCCTTGAAAAATCTTGGAAAAACCCTTGAATTTTGAGTCTAAAAAAGAGTGGAAACCCCGCTATTATCTAAATCTCAGTTTTCGATAAGAGTATGGCTCGTTTTCACGTGGCAGTAAAAACTCTTTTCCCCGTTTGACCTTTCGTCCACATACAAATTCTCACTTCATCGCCATTTCATATTCATGTAATCTCCTTGGCATAGTCGAATTTGTTTTGCTTGAAAGTCAGTCAGTTAGTTAGTTAGTTTATTATTGTTTTCTCCAAGCAGCATGATTTCGGTCATACCCGGGAGGGTGATACAATGAACATGAAATGATGATTGGAACACAAGACCAATCGAGAAAGAGATTTTTTGCCACAAAAAAAGGAGTGATGTGTTGGGACAGGTAATTTAGTCTCCTGCATGGGGATCCTACGGGTCCAACTCTTACTGAAACATGCTTGCTTGAGAGTAAAGCAAAAACTAACCATTAGTAAAGATGCCAACTCGATGTTTATTTATCAAGTATTTTGTTTTATCAGTTTTTCTGGTTTCCATTTATTGAGATGTTTTTAGAGAGCTCATTTTTACACAGACTCATTTCATCGGAACATTTGCTATAAACCTTAAGTCATAGACGGTCTGGAAAGCAGATCTTGAAGTCAATGTGTCTTTAATTATATATCTCATGGCCTTAAATGACTTGTAAATCAATGAAATCGTAATAAGGCACAATTATATAGACATCTCAACGTTCTTTAACCTTCGAGTACGCTTTTATGGCTTTATTTATTGCCTAATTTTATCAATTCGTTGAGTACTTGCGTCTTAAAACATATCATGATGGAGCAACGTGGTAAAAACTTCTAATATCGGCCATTAAGTGTTCTTCTCTTGGCATCTGATGTTTAATGTGACCAATTACTGATACATACACGTCATATAGATATACACGCTAGAAGTAAATGTTTCAGTTTAAAGCAAAACCTTGAAGAAAGGGCTAGCCTGCATAAGATTGACTCGTGTGTGAATTTTATTTATATACACTAAGAAGCGTTAAGAATGTGTCAACTTAAAGCGCCGTATCAATTGGAAGTTTTGTTATTTCTTTTAAATCAGTTATCTTGGTTCGATTACCAATCAACCAATTTGATAACAGTCAAATATATTCACCACGTACATGACGTATAGATTATCATTATTGGTATCATTACTTGAATAACAACAAGGGGTTGTTGCACTTGGTCGTGATAAGGATACTCCCACTCAGAAAACAGGAAATAGATATGCGACTGACCTAGAAAGGGAGTCACGATACAACTCTTCATGCTAAAGCTGTATACCAAATTTGAAATCAATCCCTTCAGTAGTAGCTGAGAAATATGTTACGAAAATTTGCTACGGACGGACAGACGGACAGTCGGATGGACAAGGTGGTTGCAATATAGCCCCCTCTGTCACGAGTGGGGGTATAATATTTAGTTGTATTTGAAAGTTTCGATTGGTGAGATGCTAGATAACTCATAAACTGTCACTTGAGTTAAGAGCAAGGTATTAAAGTGGAAAGAGCATGTTGGATTTTTCTTTTGTTTACCGTAGATGTAGGCTTACAAAACAGGTTTTTCAGTTTTGCAAAAACAACATTTTATTCATAAATGTCAATGGATAAAAGAACTTGCTTCCCTAAATTATCCATTTTCAATTTCGTTTTGCCAAAGATCTGGAATTCGGATTTTGGCTTGTAAGAAACAACTGATGCGTCTCCAGATTGTGAAAAATGGAAGCTCTGCAAAACAGTCTGATTAAGGACACGTATTAAAATTCCCAGACTGAATTTATTCCAACAATCCACTTACGGAAGGAAAGGAAGGACGTTTAACATATTTAATGTTCAGACTGCTTTTCTTTGTCAATTCAAGAGCATTTCACCATGCTTCAAATACATGTTCTTCATTCAACCCCACGATCTCTGTTCATCCTCTTTCAAATGCATGTACTCGTACATGAACTTCCAAACTTTTGTCATTGTCGAAAGCCATGTGAGTCTATGTCATCACTATGCGTCCGTCGTCGCCTGTGAACAATTTCAAAAATCTTCATCTCTGAAACTACTGAATTAATTTGACTGAAACTTGGTAGGAATAATATATATGTTGGCTATAAACGATCTTCCTTTTAAATTGGTCAGATAAAAAAACACAGCCGCCGTTGCTAAAAATAGAACAGGGTGGTAAAACAGCAGTTTTTTGCAAATAACTCAAAAACAGTGACATATATCAAAATTTTGACAAGGGTAAAAGAAATCTGCACGTCAAGATCTACCTATTCCGTATTTTTGAAGAAATTCCAACAAACCATGTGGGATTATTTGCCCCTTTTCTCATTTTTTCTGTTTTTTGCACTTATTTTGTCTTTTATCTCCAGAACTATATAAGATATTGATGTAATTTTAATTGCATTTTGTTCAGCAAATTAAGCTCTACAAAATTGTCCATTATGTCGAAATTGTCAGATGACTTCTCCTTAAACGCCAAAAAAATTGGTTTTAGCCTTATAGATTGTGAACTAAAGAAAATAGAGAAAAGGTTTTGCTTGCTTAAATGTTCAGCTAATTGAGATCTGCAAAATTGTCCATTAGGTTGAAATTTTCAAATGACTCCTTATAGGGCTTATGGCCACTTAAAACACCAAAATAGTGGTTTTAGACTTAGAGATAGTGAACCATTGTAGATAGAGAAAAGGTTTTGCTTGCTTTAATGTTCAGTTGTCAGATATAAGCTTTTAGGGGTTACGGCCCCTAAAGTAGCATTTTATCATGCTTTTGACTATAGAATGAAACTATTGCAGTTAGAGAAATGCTGATGCTTGCTTAAATGTTCAGCTAATTGAGATCTACAAAATTGGCCATTGTAAATTATCAGATGACCCTTATAGGAGTTATGGTCCGTTAAATGACAAAAAAAGTAGATTGTACGTGATATTTAGATTGTGTTTCATAGAAGATTGTGCCATCCATTTGCTTGCTGAAATGCTTAGCTAAATAGAGCTTTCCAATGGTTTCATTGACATGATGTTGGCAAAGTGAAATATTGTTACATTAAGTCATTGAAACTAGGTGAGCGAGTCAGGCTCCTGCTAGCCTCTTGTTTAATAATCATCTGATATTTTATGCACCGGTTGTAAATACCGTTTTCAGTAAGTAATTACTGAAAAAAAAATTGTAAAAACTTCGGGGAGATACTATTTGAAGCCTTCGTGATTACTTTTAAACCTAAACATGTGAGTGCCTGCTTTTTCCCAGTTTTCCCATATGCATAATAAAATGCGTCAATGTCTTGGTATTTGGGTTTGAATCTTAAGCCTGTTCCACATAAATGCGCATACAAGACAAAATTATTGTCAATAATGGAAACGTTAAAACATCTTATAATATAATAGTTGAAAAATATAAAGCTTCCGCGTCCTTTAATTTGTCTGAATAATTGTTGTAGAAGAAGAGTTTTTGTAATCATATTAAAATGATTTGTTTTTGCAATTTGATTCTGACATTAGGAAATAAATTTGTATAAATGAGGTCTTTCGTTGTGTTTTCTTTTAAAAGAACTGGCTTAAATTTCAGAATTTACCATAGAACTTAGAAAAATTCATTTCATTTTACGACAGTCTGAGAGAACAATATTGCTTGGGTTTAACTCTTGATTTGAAATTCGATACTTAAAGAAAACTATTACTTTTTTATGGTAAACTAGCTTTGGTAATCTGCCATGTTTTTTTAAAATGATTGCTTCAAATATTGAATGGTGGCAAAGTTGTTTTTTAATTAAAACTGATTCTTCAGCTTACTGCCTAAAAATCTGGAAGGTCACAATTGTTTATTCATTTTTTTCTGCCGTATTGATAGTTTAGTTACCCCGATACTAAAGTGCATTTTTAGGAACTAAAATTGTTTTTGAGAACTTTTTTGGTTCGTGCAGATTTTTGATTAAACTGGTCTTGAAATACCTCTCTGACTTGACTTTGGGTAAAATAGCTTAGCGCTGAAAATGGCTGGATCACCCTCTGATTTCTTTCTTATTCGACCTTGAAACTGACCTGATCATGATTTCATTTTATTTGACCTTGAAATTGACCTGATCATGACCTTTATTTTGTAACCTACCAACTGATCAATCACTGTTCGGGTTTCCTTTACAAACATACTAGTATTAGGTTTGTCGTCTTAGTTCCCATCCGTAACGGGCTATTCACTAATCACTGCCCCAGGCTTTATATTTCATATACTTACAATTACTTCTTTTTGGCCCCTGCTCTCAAATCAACCGGCTTTTGATGAGATCCTTTATTTCCTGGTCATTTTAGTTTGTCGTTCTGACGTGCATAGGGTTTCTAAGTTACTTTCACTTTGGTTTTATTTTGTGTCCCTATCAATCATCTAGTATTATTATACTTCAGTAGATTTTTATGGCCCGACCACGTATGTGGATCGGACATATAGTTTTACCCTTGTCCGTCCGTCCGTCCGTACGTCCGTACATCCGTACGTCCGTACGTACATCTGTCCGTAACACTTTGGTTAAGTTCTTGGTTAAGGTCCATTACTCGGATACTAGATGTTGGGGGTCAATGATATTTCACCACCAGATGGGTCTTGGGTAGGGCTACACCACCCACAAAAAATTAGGTCACTGTGACCTATATTTTATGCATGAACGACTTCGGTTAAGTTCTTGGTTAAGGTCCATAACTTGGATACTAGATGTTGGGGGTCAATGATATTTCACTACTAGATGTGTCTTAGGTAAGGTGACACCACCCACTAGAAATTAGGTCACTGTGACCTATAATTTATGCATGAACGACTTCGGTTAAGTTCTTGGTTAAGGTCCATAACTTGGATACTAGATGTTGGGGGTCAATGATATTTTACTACTAGATGTGTCTTAGGTAAGGTGACACCACCCACTAGAACTTAGGTCACTGTGACCTATATTTTACGCATGAATTACTTTGGTTAAGTTCTTGGTTAAGGTCCATATCTCAAATACTACATGTTGATGGTCAATTGTATTTCACCACTAGATGTGTCTTAGGTAACATGACACCACCCAATAAAAATTAGGTCACTGTGATCTATATTTTATGCATGAACGACTTCGGTTAAGTTCTTGGTTAAGTTCCATAACTTGGATACTAGATGTTGGGGGTCAATGATATTTCTCCACTAGATGTGTCTTGGGTAAAGTGACACCATCCACTAGAAATGAGGTCACTGTGACCTATATTTTACGCATGAATGACTTTGGTTAAGTTCTTGGTTAAGGTCCATATGGCATATCTTGAATATTACATGTTAGGGGTCAATAATATTTCACTTCTCGATGAGTCTTGATACATGGCACCACCCATCAGAAATAAGGTCACAGCGACCTATGTTTTACACATGAACACTTTTGATCAATTTCTTGGTAAAGGTCCATATCCCAGGTAATACACATTGAAGGTCAATGATATTTCAAGAACGGGAGGGCCATCCTGTGGCTCATAGACACATTATCTAGTTTCTATATAAAATACAGGTAAACATTTTAAGTACTATTTCCCTAGGGATATAGTAAAAACTATTTCCCTAGGGATATAGTAAAAACTATTTCCCTAGGGTAATAGTACCGTATTATTATACCTCAGTAGTGTTTTTCTTTAATAAATGCATATACAATATTTTCACTATTTTTTCTGTTTGCTAGCTTTGAACTATTGACCGGTCAATAGTTTCCGAACTATTGCCCTCGCCACAACTATTTGCCCTCTGACGTCATTAAGCCCCGCCTTTAGCCAATCGTTTTCTTTATTCTATTTTGATTGATATATTTTATTCATGTTACGTCACATTACATATAATTAATTGCACGAGTTTTCCGTGTTAAACTTTTATAAGTACTTTCAATGCAACTTTTTAGTACGTTTTATAAATTGATTGATTTTTTAATTATCATATATGCATTTTTAAATAGTCAAATATTATAAACGTTCTTGTCTGTTGTTTCTTTCGGTATAATAAAATACTTACTGACTGGGTATTTGGGAAATAGATAGATTATTTTCCCTCGGAGACCACTATTGCCTTCGGCTACGCCTCAGGCAATAGTTGCACCTCGGGGAAAATAATCTACCTATTTCCCTCATACCCAGTCAATAAGTATAAAATACTATTTCGCGGGGTTTTTGTATGATTGGCAGTAGGCGTGGCTAGAGTACCCTGTATACAAAGAAAAAAGAGTGAGCATAGGCGTGGCTTAAGTTAAGTTGTTTACTGATTCAGTAAAATAAAACAATAGTTTACTGGTCATTCGGAAAACAGCACATTTGTTTCCCTCATGACCAGTAAACAATTGTATATAATATTAACAATAAAAAGGTCTAGAGGAGGAAAGATTACTTCATCACATCCCGAACATTTCCATTTCGGTTCCCTTTGGTTTTATCTATTTCATAGGTGAGATGACAATTAAGTTACTATTCATCAAGGGTAGGTCAAACATCCTTCTCGGTCATAACCTTTTGATTATGATAGCGATACTGTAGCCACATAGCTTGCATCACTATAATTCAAACTTAGATTTCAGATTCTTTAACTAGACCCTTTCGTTAGGGCAAATGATAATAAATTTGGCGCATTACAACCATTAACCGCTTAAAACAGCAAGAGCTATTTAAAGAAGTTAGAGCTTGTAATACTGTGTTGATACAAACTAATTAATATAGAAGTATTTATCTGAAGTGTATCATATATTAAATGTGGTTTCTCTGTCAGAATATTTTTGCAAATGATGCAAATAATCGATCCAGAAGAATTTTAAAAGTTCAAAAAAGTTTTGTTTTACGAATAAATGTTTTTAATTTATAAATTATAAATGTCACAAGAACTTTTATAAGTATAATGAAGTTAAAAATAGTTTATAAGACAAATTCACAGGCGATAACCACAATATCTTTCCCTGTTAAACAATGAATTAAAAGATACTTAATTTGGTTATATACATGTAGGATGAAAGTAAAACAGGGGAGAATCGGTATAATGACGAAAATGATCGCGAACAATTTGTTTGTTTGTTGTTTGTTTTATGCCCAGTCTACAATATTTCTTGACTTTGCATCTAGCAAACGGCAAAAATAGGAATATAAGAACCTTAGAAATCCATATAAACAATAATAAATGGCTTATCAAGGGAATTTATAAACATCCCTCTGCCTCTGACAAACTTTTCTCAGAGGAATTTTCTTCAGTAATTGATAAATGTTAAGTAAACTATGAAATAGGGGATGTAAATTTTGATAAGATCTTTAGTAGATGTTATTTTAACAAAATATTAGTCAGTAATATATGCAGGAAGGCTATTCAGCAACTAAACATACTAAAACGTTTGGGACCTTTTTTGAACAGACTTACTAAACTTACAATTTTTCAAACCTTTATATTGAGTAACTTTACCTTCTGCCCTTTGGCTTTGCATTTCTGCACAGGAAAACAATTCTACGTTTCGTCTACAATGAAACATCCAGATCCTATGAAGAACTTTTGAAACTAGCTAAGATTCCCTCCCTGCACATCAGACGGCCGCAAAAGAACTATGGCTTTAGAGACTTGAAAATTATAAATAGTTTATCTCCTGTTTGTTTGAATAATCTTGTAACTATAAAGTCTCATAAATAAACTTTCAGATATAACAATGTACTAGACATACCACAGGTAAAAAACAGCACATATGGTAAGAAAAGCTTCCGCTTTGCTAGTGTTTCTCTTTGGAATAGCCTTCCTGCCCGGACCATTTCAGGCCTGAAAACAGCTTTCCCCAGTTTAAAGGCCTTATCCAGTTCTGGAATGGCTCGGAGTGTCATTGCTCTGCATACAAATAGCTTATCTGCTTTTATGTTTTATCATCTATATATATTATTGTTTCTGCTACCTGCAAGAATTCTTTGCTTTAGCTGTATTGCTAACCTCAACGTTTTATCTATATATATGCATAAAAACGAAACCTGTTATGCTTATATTGACTATATATGCTCATTTATAAAATGTGTGTGTTAAACTGTATTTACTTGTGCTTTGTATGTGATGTCTTTTTATACCCTTGCATGCTTGTGTTATTATTTTTTATTTATATGTGTTATCAATTCGGTCAAAAGCTCAAGAGAGCTTATATTGACTGTTATAAACGTACCGTATTCAAATAAAGTTTTCGTATTCGTATTCGTATTCGTATTTCAGTCATAATCAGGACAAGAACTAATTGAAACAACAAATCGAATAGTGGAAAAGGGGAGAAGTGGGTAGGTGCGGTAATTTTAGCTTGAGCCAGAGTAAAAACAAATGGCACAATGCCAAGCTTGTTATATCACTTGGAATCGTTTCAAATTTTCTTTTTAAAAAAATGTTATGACCAAAAATTAGAATTTTTCATGACCAATTATTGCCAATTTCGACAATTCATCAAAATTAAAAAATATTTCATCAAGAATATTGATGCAAGTGAGGGGCAGTGGGATAATCCGAACTTATTTTAACAGGAAGCGATAAGTCCACTGCAAGAAAATATGAAATAAAAAGATCAGCAACCTTGAATATTAATCCTTTTTAAACATAATGATAAGGTTACAGTTAAAGACTTTCAGTCTGTAGACTTCAAGGCGCTCGATACAAAGCATAAGGGACTGTTCTTAATATCAAGTAGTTGATAAACTACATAGAACCTGCATTAAACTAAAGCCATCATTAATAGATTTATTGTTAACGAATGATTTAAACTACATGATGGATGATTTACTATACCGAGACTCCTTGAACGAAAGTAATCATAGATTTACAACGTATTACTATGAATGTACACTTAAGGCCTAAGTTCAGCTATGGAAAACCATGAACGTTTGGTTCTATATAACCTTAAAATGCGAAGAAATCAAGATCCTATTATTTTTATTCAGTTCTTAAAGTTCTAACCTGACAATTGTGATTGTCAAATTTTCGGTTAAGAAACAAACATGTTAAGTACATGCGTACATATGGCGACGGTCAGGTAACACCAGAGCATACATTTGAATATGTGAAACAGGTGTATAGTAGAGAGTATTTTAGACTAGCCCCGTATTACGGGTTTGGTATATATCTTGCAGTTGGTAAGATATGCTCGTATATGTAGTGATGTTTCTGATCTTAATACTTATAAAAACGTGTTAATCACAAAAAAAGTAACAAGAGGCTCCCAGGAGCCTCAATCGCTCACCTGGTCTCGATGTCAACCCTATGAAGAACTATGTAGAGCTAAATAAGCTGAACATTTAAGCAAGCAACAGCTTTTCTCTTCCAGCAATAGTTTTCATTTCTTTATCTGCTACAGTTTTCATTATATAAGCCAAAAACATGAAAAAATGTTAATTTAGGGGCTGTAATCTCTATAAGGAGTCATCTGACAACTTCAACCCTTTGACGACTTTGGTAGAGCTAAATGAGCTGAACTTTTAAGCAAGCAACAACTTTTCCCTATCTGCAATAGTTTTCATTCTATAGGCCAAAAACACTATTTTTCGCCTTAAAGGGGCTGTAACTCCTATAAGGGGTCATCTGACAACTTTGACCCTATGAATTCTTTTGTAGAGCTAAATGAGCTGAACATTTAAGCAAGCAACAACTTTTCTCTATCTGCAATAATTTTCATTCTATAGGCAAAAACACTATTTTTCGGCTTTATATGGCTGTAACCCCTATAAAGGGTCAACTGACAACTTGACCCTATGAATTCTTTTGTAGAGCTAAATGAGCTGAACATTTAAGCAAGCAACAGCTTTTCTCTATCTGCAATAGTTCTCATTCTACGGGCCAAAAACCACTATTTTTCGTCTTAAAGGGGCTGTAACCCCTTTAAGAGGTCATCTGACAACTTTGACCCTATGGAGACTTTTGTAGAGCTAAATGAGCTGAACATTTAAGCAAGCAACAGCTTTTCTCTATCTGCAATAGTTCTCATTCTACCGGCCAAAAACCACTATTTTTCGCCTTAAAGGGGCTGTAACCCCTTTAAGGGGTCATCTGACAACTTTGACCCTATGGAGACTTTTGTAGAGCTAAATGAGCTGAACATTTAAGCAAGCAACAGCTTTTCTCTTTCTGCAATAGTTTTCATTCTATGGGCCAAAAACCACTATTTTTCGCCTTTAAGGGGCGGTAACCCCTATAAGGGGTCATCTGACAACTTCTACCCTATGGAGACTATGGTAGTCAGAGCTAAATGAGCTGAACATTTAATCAAGCAACAGCTTTTCTCTATCTACAATAGTTTTCATTGTATAGGCCAAAAACATGCAAAAACGCTATTTTTCACCTTTAAGGGGCTGTAACCCCTATAAGGGATCATCTGACAACTTCGACCGAATGAAGACTTTTGTAGAACTTTTGATGCTGAAGCAGTTGGGTGGCATCAGATTTCATCTATCTCTTATACTTTTTGATTTACAAGCCAAAAACAGTAGTCTGACCCCCCTGGTCTATTTTTAGTAACGGTGGCCATGTTTTTTGACGGATCAAAAATTGAAACACAAGTTTGGTGCAGGACACCCTAAGGATCATTCATACCAAGTTTCATTAAATTCTGTTCAGTAGTTTCAGAGGAGAAGATTTTTGAAAAATTGTTAACAGACGACGACGACAGACGACGACGACGGACGCCAAGTGATGGTAATAGCTCACATGGACCTTCGGTCCAGGTGAGCTAATAAAAAAGGATATCATTGGTTTTGAATAATACGCATATTTTTAATCAAGGGCCTATTGTAAATCAGCGAGCAGCGACCACTTGCATTTTTAAATAAAAGATATAATACGTAACTATTGTATTAATATAAATATTTTGAGTCTTCCAAGCTATGATATGTAAAAAAAAAAAAAAAAAATTAGGACTTCGGTCATATTCTATTGAAGTCATAATTGTTCCATTCTATCACTATAGAGGACGCGGCTATCAAAACAAAATGACAGAAGCGCAGGAACCTGTCATTCTAATTTTCGCGAAACAAAACCCCCAAAAAAGCGGTACATGTCAACCAAACATTCAGCAGATTATTCTCATTCTATGCAGTTGTTACATTCACCTTGTCCGCCTCAGCAAACACATTTGTTTTTGTTATTTTCTCTCAAGCCTTGGCATACGAAAATGAAACAAGATTGCTACACGTAGCCAATGTCCCCCGCCGCTGCATTAAAGTTTCAAATTTACTAAAATTTGAAGAATTTAAAGTCCGATAACGTCTATTAAATTTGTTGAATATATCATCAACTACATATTATCACAAACAATCCTACAAAATTTAATCAAATTCCATTGAGTGGTCTCAGAGGAGTTGCGCTCAAAAAGTGTTCATATGACATAAAATGAACAAAGTCGACTAAGTCCCGGCCATAACTCTTATAAAATTTGTCGAATCAAAATGGCGGTGTGATTTGATCGACTACATACATTGTTTTATGACAAACAATCCTAAAAATTTTCGTCAAAAACTGTTGAGTGGTCTCAAAGGAGTTGCGCTTACAAAAGTGTGACGGATGGACACACGGACGGATGAAGACCATTACTAGGTCCCTCCGTCGCATTACGGCGGGGGACAAAAAAATCATCAAAATCTGCTGAGCGGTCTCAGAGGAGTTGCGCTCACAAAGTGTTCCTATGACCTAAAATAAACAAAGTAGATTAAGTCCCATAACTCCTATAAAATTTGTTGAATCAAAATGGCAGTACGATATGATCAACTACATATCATGACAAACAATCCTAAAAATTTCATCAAAATCCGCTGAGCGGTCTCAGAAGAGTTGCGCTCACAAAGTGTTCCTATGACCCAAAATGAACAAAGTCGATAAGTCTCATAACTCCTATAAAATTTGTCTAATCAAAATGGCAGTACGATATGTTCAACTACATATCATGACAAACAATCCTACAAAACTTCTTCAAAATCTGGTGAGCGGTCTGAGAGGAGTTGTGCTCACAAAAGTGTGACGGACGGACGGATGAAGACCATTACTAGGTCCCTCCGTCGCGTTGCAGACAATTAGAAATTCTTTAATGATGTCTTCTATGACGTCCGACACAATCGTCTATTTTTACCATATATTCATTTATATTGTGACCCTTGCGGGTTCCGGTTGGCGAATAGGCCCGCAGCAGCGCTAAGCTTGTCGGTAAAAGTCCACTAAAGAGCGCTCAGAAACCTAACAACGGGTCAGGCCGCTTTGCCCACAAAGTGACTGGGATGTGTGCACCAGGTGGTTGAATGGGGCAGCCCTGACATCGAGAGATGCGGGTTCGTCAGGCGATAATGCGGAAAACCTGACCGCAAACCATAGTGGTGCACCGTGTTGGGAAAAATGTCACGTTCCTCGCACGTTTAAGAACCCTGCTGCAGGTCTCGTTAAGAGTAGGACCCGTGGGATCCCCGTGCAGGAGGCTAAATTTCCCGTCCCTACTCATCACTCCTTTATCCAGTGGCAGTCAAAAATCTCCTACCCGATTGGCCTTGTGTCCCCATTTCCTCCACTTCACCATCATTTCATGTTCATTGTATCACCACTTTCATGTTCATCTTCCGGATATAGCCGAAATCATGATGCTTGGGAGTAAAGCAATAACTAACTAACTTACATTTATATTGTGGTGTCACTTTAGATAAAACACTACCTTGCTCTGTTTGCAGGCGCGCCATTCAAAAGCTTGCATTTCTTGGTAGTTGCTGTTATTCTTAAAGATGAGTTCTTGCTTTCATTAAAGTATGAGGTACCATATATATATATAAGAAATTGGCATTATCTGCGGTTTAACCTGCATCATATTATAATTACCTTTCACAAGGATCGAGGCAAAATGACAGTACTTTGTTGATATTTGGCTATATTAAGGGAAAGAAAATGCCCCCGCAAAATGGACAAAGAGTACACATGAAAAGTATTGATACTTTATTTAGAAGACGCTGCTATGCCTTATTTGTAGTTTAGACTGCCCATAGACTTAAAAAAAAAGAGGATTGAATATTGACTATTTTATTCGATGCATGAACCCTAATATCACTTTCAGATATATACACATATATATAGCGGTATCCTTTCTGTGGGCGACGTTTCGTTTCGGTAGTTGGATTCCTTCAACATATTTTTTATTTAGACTAAAAAACAATACAGAATCTACTTTCTTTACGTCATTCTTGGATATAAATCTATATTTTTACTCAGGTGGTCGCCTGATTACAATAACATATGATTAAAGAGACGCCTGAATTTTTCTAACCTGGAAAGTAACACACCTACGTCACAAGGGTAAGGTGTTGATATATCACAACTTATTGGATATGCCAGGGCTTGTACATTGAGTTTTATTTGACTTTTTGATCCGACACGGTTGTATCCGTTCATTAATTAGAAATAATGTTGGTGATACACTTTTCTTTTGTATATAAATATAAATATAAATATAAATAAAGTTTACTAAAGTTCTCTTTA
This sequence comes from Arcuatula senhousia, assembly GCA_963971305.1. NCBI lineage: Eukaryota > Metazoa > Mollusca > Bivalvia > Mytilida > Mytilidae > Arcuatula > Arcuatula senhousia. The sequence goes on along the minus strand of OZ020307.1, from coordinate 39,901,732 downwards.
TAAGTTTTTTCTTTAGATATCAGCCACTGATAGAAAAATAAGAAATCGAATATAATGTCAGACCATGGAGATATCATATCTCCATGGTCAGAAAAAATGGTTTCTGGTTGCTTTGTTTAGTGTTTGGCTGTTTGTTGTACTGAGATGATCAGCTCTATATCCTAAAACCATTTTTTATAGTTTGTGTTACTTACTACCTGACCCTCAAACCACAGTGGAATGGGGGGGGGGTCTGGTACCATAAAACCTGGTCACATAAGCCATCCATTTCTTTTGAAATGCCTATACCAAAGTCAGAGCCACGGCATTCTTCAATTTCCCTGGTTTGTCTGTCTTGGTTTGAATTTTCTTTCAAACATTTGAGAATGATCGTCCAAAGTTTGGTAGTTTTGATATTACTTTTATACATAGACATATAAGGAAACCAACAAGATGTTAGGCGTGGTCAGAGGCATATTTCACTATCTTAGTTACAGATGCTTTTTTCTACTTTTAAGCATCTTAAATATGCAAGTATAGTGGCTTGAGTTTGTCTTTAATTATTTATAGTATAGACAACGACTGTGAAAGATAATTTACAAAATGATACCTAGACTGAAAGTTTGTGGACTAAAAATCGTAAACTTTGTACACTATAAACTTCTGAGGTTAGGTAGGTGAAGGTCGAAGCCTAAAATTAGGATCCTAAATAACTTTAAGATAAAACTAAGATACATGTTAGATAAAGTTTAGATAAGACCAAGGAATTAGAATTAGGAATTATATATAATTCCTTGATAACACCAATTGACATGCATATTCGATCAACATACACTTTATGCAAATTTTTGAATAATAAGTGAAAGTATTTCTAATTTTTTCAATCATATAAAATTTTGTATCGTTATATCAACTGCTTAAAAAGTGGGTCACAGACAGAAATGACCGGATTTCGTTTAACAGGAAGTATATGAGCCAAAGACCTGAAATCGAATCCCACCGGCATTATGGGAACCCATGCTGATGCTGCATACCAAATATCAAGAGGCTGTGATCAGTAGTTGTTGAGAAAACTGTTACGAGAATTTTATATTATTGAACATTAATGTCAAAATTAACTTAGTCGGTAAACAGGAAGTAGGTGAGCGACAGACCTGAAATCACATCCAACGTTATAGGAGCCGATGCTGATGCTGCTTACCAAATATCATGAGGGTGTGATTAATAGTTGCTGGGAAAACTGTTACGAAAGTATTTTCCCTGAGCCGCCCGCCCGACATTCACCATTGTAATTTCAATAGTCGAAAAACTCTTACTAAATTTCTCATTAGTGACCATAACTTGGCTGTTGAGGTTGGGAGATACAAAAACATTCCTCGTGATCAGAGACTTTGTAACATATGCAATGTCTTAGATGACGAGGCACACTTCTTTTTTGACTGTCAAATAAATAACAGTATACGTAATAGTTTTTTAAACATAATATCTAATAAATATACAACTTTTAATTAACTTGACTCTTTTAATAAACTTGAACTTATTCTAAACTCTAATATGGATGTTTTGTCCATCATTATTGACTTTATTAAGCAATCCTTAGAGTTGAGAAAAATGAGGTCTATACTGGTCAAGTGCATGCATATCATATTAATACATTTTCTGTGTAAATTCCGATATTATGTCTTCTTTATATTTGTATGTATTTTTTTTCTATGTGACTGTATATATATATATGTTAATGTTTTATTATTATATGTATTGCCTGGCCTACTATGGTCTTTATGCAAATAAATTTATGATGATATAACCCGGAATCCGGCCAAAAATGTCAAGAAGCATATTGAAATGTGACCAGAAATACCGTAGAAAAAAATACATTGATTTTTGATATTAATTGTGCCATATATGATGACATTATTTCTCATGCCTGTGATTTCCTTAAAAAATACGTACATGTGTTATAGCTGGAAAATAGGTTAGTCAGACATGTGTCATTCCCAGACCATCCATACCATGCTGATATCTTTTCACGTTTTAACATTTTATTGTAACACTTGATCCATTGTTACAGTAGTATCACGTTGCTAGAACGTTCCGATTTTCATATAATCTTTTTTAAATATTAAAAAATACATTTTCTATATAATGCATTAAAAATTGCGGCATTGCATTATAAACTATATTCCCAAGATATAAAGACACTGAATATTATATTTGATTGTCTTTTTAATTAAATGTCAAAAGTTATCGTTGTGCCATCAAAAGCTGTTGGGTAATAATTGAAATCTATCGACATGTGATTAAAGGTACAAAGCAGTCATTTCAAATGATGTATTACAATTCAATGTTAAATAAAGAACATCAAAGCAACTGAAACAAAATTTATAACAAAGATCGGTGACACATGTGTTGTATAAAGCTGTAATAAAAGGACTGCAAATTTTAAAAAATCATGTTTATGCACCTTTATGTAATTTAAAAATCCATGATGTATCGACCTATATCTAACTGAAGTACTTTTATATGAAAATCGGAAGTGAATGTCTTCACAGTTAAGAAAGCAATTGCTTTCATCTTGTTTAACTTAATACACCTTTACATTTTTACTAGACACCAGAATTCACAGTATAAAAACGGACTCATTAATTTACTATAGTACCGATGTAAATAAAACAATAAAAACAACGATTCTTCCCTGTATTCCGTGAAGTTTTACCCGTTTTCTCTTTAAGTTGACTATTTTAAGTTGGGTTTTTTTCCCGCGGCATCAGTATTTTCATAGCCCACACTGTAACATACATATTAATTGCAGTAGCGTAGGTTTTAGGTATCATATAAACCTTCATTTCCGATTTGTAACAAGCTTTCAATCATGGTTTACCCTATATGCCTATGGTTTGCAGTCGAGTTTTCTGCATTCTGGCGTCCACGGCATCCAAAGTAACAGGATTGACAATATGGAATTATTTTAGCGTTCATTGTCCTAACAATTATTGAGTGTGTTAAACACATGCATGCGTAGTTATATTGAACGAACAATTTTAAAAAACCTATCTAATAAATCTAGATTAAAAAGAAAAGTTCTTAAAATTTTTACTACGCAAAATGTAAAATTTTCACTTATTGATTTTAAATGAACATGTTATTTTTGCTTTTTTTCATATTGCTGTCAATAAAAAGAATTAAAAGCCCAATAAATATTAATATATATACTATCAGCAGCTGCCTCGCGACTGTTGACGGAGCTCTTAAATAAATTGCTTTTATCTCTTCATTGATTATTGGATGAATATTACTTAACGGTAAACAAATGAACAACAGTTTTTTGATACGAACATGATAATGCCACTTTCATTGTAAAGAGGGTTATATATTCTTTAAAGGAAGAAAAAGTCAAAATTTATAAAAGAGGAATGGATTTGGGGATTGAACGCATCGGTAAGTCGGAATAGAGTCTTAGGATCTGTAGTATTTAAATTGACTGTTGCAGAAATTATCTAAAAACAAAATATTGGTTTATTGCAATACAATAGTTTAAGGAATTTAGGCTCTATGCTTTGATGTTTTATTTTTTCTGAATTTCGAGTTTTATAAACCACTAAACATGATGTTTTATAACAAATACTTAAATATGTTGATTTGTATAAAGTATTTTACTTTGAATGATGTTAGGAAGATTTCATATTTAAAATGCATTTTTGTTATTAAATGTATTTTTTGAATTGCTTAGTGTTTTTTATGCTCATTCGCTTCGTATAGATAAAATATTGGGTTTTTTTTTCTGTCTAACCGCTGTCTAAAAGCTTTTCTGCTTCACTGTGTAAAAAAAAAGAAAGTGAAATACAGTTGATTTATGTGTCCAAGAATGTATAAAACTGAGTACTGAATAAAATCGTCTGTTTTTCATTTTTCAAATTTATTGTCTGGAACTTTGTTGTCATTTGTATTTCGAACACACGTGAAGGTTAGCTCTGCTGGTGGAGTTTAAATTCCCAGAGGTTAGCCCGCTCCGGCACCAACACTTTTGAGTTGGAGAATACATCAAAGCTTTAAATTATCCGTCTAAATTTCAAAATTGTATAAACCCTAAGGTTCTTCCTACCCCAGACAAAGGTTGAATATCTTAGTAATAATTTGGTTCCCCAGTATACTGTTCTATGCTCTTCATATTCATACAGTGTTTGGCATTTTCAATATTTTTGGTAGAGCGCCTCTGATGAGTCTTGAATAGACGAAACGCGCGTCAGGCGTAGCAAAATTTATTGTCTGGAACTTTGTTGTCATTTGTATTTTGACACTAAAACATAGGCGAAAGTTCATTTATGTTGCAATAACATCATTTGGGTATGCTTTGGGATTTTGTTTCTCGTATATAAGATTGACGTATCAAAATATCAGAAAAATCAAGAAAACATTTGTTTTTTTTTTCTCTTCAGAATGTGAACTATAAAAGCGTTTTAGACATATTCAAATTTCTTTACGATTCCTTATATTTTATTGCTGATTTTCGCTTTTCATGTTTTATTGTCCCCTTGGTATATATTGGCTTCATACAGCATTTTCGCTTTCAAATGCATTAAGACAACTGTTATATTCACAACGGACATATTGATAAAATAATAATTTCTTTTCATTCCATGCGAAATTGTTTTCCTTCTGAATTCTTATACATACAAGAGTTTACAAAAAGCTAAATTCCGAAAAAGTAACGTTTATTTTTTTTCTCTTTAAAAGAACTACTAAGAACGCACGTACCAATGCATGGCGTGAAGAAAAGGCTGTAGAATCCAATTAAATATACCATGATCTGAACGTCAATAAAATTAAGCATCAATCAATTTCTAAAATTTCAAAAACGTTGCAATTTAGGATGCATATTAAGCTCCGTTAGATAATCGAATACTATAACGAAAGCAATTAAACTTCAAAACGGTTTATACATATTTAAGCAGTACGTGCTTCTGTATAATTAAAAATCAGATATCTATTTAAAAGATTCCAGAATCATCTACTGTGAAATCTAATTTATAACTAAACTGCTTCTTAATGAAGCTTTTGCTTAGATTCCCATCATAATTTACCAATATTGACTGTTCCATTAGATATAATGAACGATAACAAGTGAAATTTTCCTTTTCTGTCATTGCAGATTTTTGATCAAAGTTTACCTTGTAAGGACACTTGTTAACCGTGGAAAGCTCTTGTGTGATCGATGGCTGATGTTACGGAGAACCTAAAGATTAGAATGCTTCTAGTGTCATTTTTAAATGTGAAAAACGACCTAACAATATGATATAGTGTCACAAGGGACTTAGATTTCTCTCTCTGAATTAACCGTGAGGATTGGTGCTTAATTAGCAAAGAATATGGTTGACGCAGACCAACGAAACCGTGTTGTGATTCTTGGAGCTGGCGGTGTTGGCAAAAGCTCTATTCTCCAAAGATTTCTTTTAGGGACTTTTAGTGAAAGGTATAAGGCAACCATAGAGGATCTGTTCCCAAAAGAGTATGACCTTAAAGGGGTGAATTTGAAAGTCGATTTTCTAGACACCGCGGGTACATTTGCTTTTCCCGCCATGCGCCGATTGTCAATTGTTAATGCGCATGGATTTATTTTAGTGTATTCAATAACAAACGAACAGACGTTTAAAGAAGTTAAAGAATTATGGGAACAAATAAAAGAAGTGCGTGGAAACTACCAGGAGATTCCGTGTGTTGTTGTTGGGAATCGTTTAGATGAAGAAAATAATAGACAGATAGAGCGTTTTGACGCTCTTAATTGGGCCTATAATGAAGATTTAGCTGCCGCCTTTATCGAAGTTTCTGCCAAAGACGGCACGGGAATTACTGACATTTTTCGCTTATTATTTCAACAAATTAAGAAGCCCCGGGTAAAACATACTGACCGGTTTTTACTTCGGAGAATAAGTGTCCAATCTTTGGAATGTCCCGATGGTGTTACAACGAATCCAGAAGAACCGCCACTTGATAAATCAACTTTTTCTAGAAATTGCCGTAGTCTTATTCGTAGAGGGAGTAAACCAAAAATGAAACATTCGTCAAAGCAGGTAGATGATTGTGTTGTTTCGTAAAAAATGAAAGCGCTATACAAGCAAAACGTATTTTATAGGCTACCGCATTGTGCTCAATATTTTTTTTAATTGTTTTATATATGCAAAATAACAGTGGAAAATAACCATGACATCTCGCTATAGGAAAAGAAATATAAGACGTTTAGAGCTATCAAATTCAACAATGTGAAAGTGTTTTATGTGTCTTTTTTAATTTGTATTTGTATATTGATTGTACCGTATAGATTGTTAATAATAAAGATGACAAATGATTCAATTGTTAAACATCTGCACATATAGTAATATCAAAGGGTGTTTATTTGAAAAGTTCAAATCTTCATTAGTGGCAGATCCAGACATTTCGAATAAAGGTAAATACAAAACTACAGAACTGGGATTATCAATCTCAAATATCCAAGAATAAAAGACAAAACAAGGCAGAAACATATCAGAGAAATTGAAGATCGCAATGGTCCTGACTTGATACAGGCATTTTAAAAGAAATGGTTGGTAGAACCAGGTTTTATGGCGCTAAACCTCCCTCTCCCACTGTGATCACACGGTCACACATTTTAACACAACACGTATGTGGGATATAATAGGTATAAAGAAGTAATCACCTCAGTAAAACAAACTGTAACAAACTAATTGAAACAATCACTAATCATTTCAACCGGTGGCTGATATCGAAATAACAACTTTTTAAGAGACCGTATGAGGCGTATTTTCTTAAGGCACTGACCGGCCTAGAGGGAGACATTTTGACCATACCTCAATAATTTCCTATATATCGAACCAATCATTTTTCCACCTAAAGGAGGGGGTCCCATGGGCCCCCCTCTATATCCGAGAGAGTTTTGTCCAGTGAAGAAAAAGGTTAACAACTTAGGATTCTGTTTGGTATCGGTTTTCTAATTTTGTGTTTAAAATTATCGTATCGAAACACGAATATTTACCAAAACCATTTCTACGTGAACTCACCTTACTAGGTGTATGACTATAAGATGCTGCGTAAATAAACTTTAATTTTCCAAGAAACCGTTATATAATAATATGCAATGACAATACTTTGATTTATGACTTCTTCCTAGATAAGTTACTATAGCAATTCTTTGATATTATAATAGAGTACAAAAAAGCCTTTACACAGAAATAACTCTCTGGGTCTTTGATAGTAGAATTATCACATTTATTATTTGTATGATATAGTTGTTTCCTTTAATAACCTGGTCGCTGTAATTCTAATAGATGCTTATTTGTCATGGACGACAAAGAAAGTCCAGGAATATCTGCTATGTTAATTGGTTTCTGATTTATTAGCTGTCATCTTATATAAGCAAGGTACAAACCACTTGTTTATTCTATATGCAAATAGCACTAAATTGAATAAACAAGTAACGTATATATCTCTCATTGTCCACTCATACAAAAAGCAAGACAGGAGATGTGTCGTTGTCTATTGATCGAGATTGGGCGAAAGAACACAAAGAAGAAGAGTCTGATAACTTATCTTTAGTTAAATCAAATATTACAAAAGAAGCTTAACAACGTCTTAAGTCAGCTAGAACAGATTGTTAGTCGGACCGACCATTTAATTATAAAGGGGGGCTTGGTGGTTTCCTAAGAAATACTATGGCAGCAGAGGGTAAGAGAAAAAAATATTCTGAAGAAGGATTTCTGCTATAAATGATGGTATTAATGGAAACAATATTCTGTCGCGACGCCTTCGAAAAATTAATACTTTTTTTCTGACTTCAACAAAAAAAAAGCCCTCCCATTTCAAGTTAAATGGTCCGTCCCTTAGTAAGGTTTTGTGCATTCTTTTTCACAATAAACCCTTTTTCGCTTTTTTATTACAAGAAAAAAACAAGCATACATTAGCTACTCCAAACCTGTTGCTAACGTAAAATTTTGCATCCGAATTTTTAAGTTCGTTATCTTAAGAGGAATGGCATTGATGTGGCTCAGAACATGTCGAGAAAAGCATTTTGAAAAAAAATCCGAGCGGGGATGATCAATCTTAAATATAATGTGGCAGCCTATGGTGGACGGATTATACTGCAAGTCAAAAATGGCCAAAGTGACTACTATTTGGAAACAACAAGTTCAGGGTCCGAATGACCACCTGATCAATCATGCTGACTAACTTTAATGTCAATGTTGACTTTTTGCCTTATCATCGAAAGGACAGTCACTATGACTATCTAAACTTGTCACAGTGACTGTTTAGAGTTTTCTGTGTATGGAAGTATAACGAAATGCTAAGTTTGTAAATCACAATAATGAATGTTACACAATGAATGCAGATCTAAATTCAATGGCATATAATTGAACTGTAGCCTGCTAAGAGAAATGTTGCAGTAATTGCTGTATAAAAGAGTTCACTAAGCAGGACTGATTGAAGAGGCCGTCAAAGAGTGAGTGCGTGAGTGAGTTGACGTTTAACGCCACAGCAACACTGAACAGGTCATATTCAGCTATAGGGCATTGAATATAAAGATGCTGATAAAATGAATATGAAATGACGATGAGAAATATGGGGGAGGGGTGGGAAACAAAGAAACTGAATTTTCAAAACCATTAAAAAAGGGACCAAGTCAGGGGAGAGGGGTAAGCTTCATGTCGACAAACTATCATTAAAGGAAAACTAACTACAAAAAGAAAGAAAAACCCCAATATCCATTTAAAACTAGCACACTGTAACCATATATATCAGTTTCCATGAAATTTAGAATAAGACATTAAACAAGTTTATCCAGTATAACAGTCCACAAAAGGAAAAAAACAATATCTATTTAATACACTGTAACCATATCAGTTTCCATCAAATTCAAACTTAAACATTTAAAAAGTTTGTCTGTATTTAATTAAAAGGACAATACAGCACAATTTGCAGAAAGTGCCGTAGGTATATTTTATCAAGGTTCTGATTGCGAAACCAATACATGTGTTAGCCTTTTGGTCATGTATCTCTGGGAAAGGAATAACAATATATAGCTTTGATCTTATGCCTTAAGATATCAAAATCGTTTAGACGTATATATTTCATACATCAAGTGTACTGATAGTTAAATCATTGGAAAACTAGTTTTGATAACAAATAAGAGAAGAAAAAAATCAGACATCTCTTTATTAAGTTTCCAGTCATGATGCATTTCAAAGGGTTCACTTGAAATAAGTTGTTGTTTGGATTCCTTGAATATTCCTTACTTTAGGTGAAACATGTTTTAAAAATATAAAAAGATAATCTCAAATATTTACAAATATTTGGATGTAGATAATAAAATTACTTAAGTTACCGAGCTGGGATATTCAATTTTAAATATTCAAAAAGAAAAACAATAATCTGAAAATGAAGATCGCAAACGTCTTGATTTATATACAGATATATTTCAATTGAAATTGTGGTTTTATCCAGATCTTATGGCGCTAAATCTCTTTCTTCCATGGTGAGTGAGTGAGTTGGTGTTTTACGCCTTTGCAACACTATATATGTTATTTAAAGGCAATGAACATTAAAAGGGTGATAAAATGAACATGAAATGATGATGATGAGAAATATAGAAATGGGATGGGGAAACAAAGGGAACAGCAAATTTTGAAGAACCACAGAAAAAGGGAAGGGGGATAGGGGCGAAAATAGAGCCTATGTGGTGCACTACTTGGTGGTTCACAAAGGGATATTTTACGTGCATGAAGCGTGGCACTCTTCACACACGTTGGCCCACTATGGTTTGCTGTCAGGTTTTCCGAATTCCAGCATTCGTTATGACAGGACTGCCCCATTCAACCACCTGGAGTACACATCCCAGTCGCTTTTTGGGCCAGCTAAGCGGCCTGACCCGATGTCAGGTTTCTGAGCGCTCTTTAGTGGACTTTTACCGACAAGCTTAGCGCTGTTGCGGGCCTATTCACCTCCCGGGTCCAGCACGGGCTCTTTCTTCCATTGTTATCATAGGGTTCAGTAGAACAACAAAACAAAATATTCGATATGAGACACCTTATAGAAATGAAGAAATAGTTAGATAACTATCTTAGAACAATACACCATGCATATGACCCCAACTGTCTTGAGAATTGTTAGATTATTGCAGTCTCCATGGACATGGCGTTAGGGAGCGACCATTAGATTTTTAAATGGGGCTATGGATATTTTCTTTGTCCAGCTTTTTAATTTAAGGAAAATATGCAGTCTGGATTTGTGTGGCGCCCGGGTTTTTTTTTAATATTTAACCTTGCCATAAATTTTTGAGCCAATAACACCATCATGCTTTTTTTTTAATTCAAAGCTCTCTGTGTATATCCCTTACATGAACATGCATCACATACTGGTGTCAACAAAAAACATTTCTTGAGACGACGTTTATTTTGAGTCATTGATGATCATTTAACTGTCTAAGGGACCAACCATTACATTTGAAGCAGGGGCCTTGGATTTTTCCTTAAAAATATTTTGAAAAATTGATTTTTGATGAAAAAAATATTTTGGCAGCAGAGGGTAAAAAAAAATATTCTGGAGAGGGATTTCTGCTACATGTATATAAAATAATGCAAATAATAATAAATATTCGGTTGCGACGCCTTTAAAAAATAAATATTTTGCGCGGCAATTTTTTTTTCTGACCAAAAAAAAACAAAAAAACAAGCCCCCCCCCCCTCGAAGTTAAGGTTCCAGGTTGGATTTGAAAAAAGAGGATTAGAAAAGAGGATCGAAACATTTCTTTAATGTATTACTGAATATTATATCTTATTGGGTGTTCCTAAGACAAAAAGGACACTCGTCATATTTAGTTAGAATTATTGTAATGAATGAATGCTCGTGTTTCTTGTTTCAGGCTGAAATTTCAACTTTTCTAGTGAAAAGTAGCGTATAAAAACTTCACTGATAAATATTTGGACCTATTTAGATATCACCAATATTATTACTTTGATTTTATTGTGTGTTATATTTTTTTATATTAAGAATTATTGATATGGGGAGGTTGGGCTCCAAAAAAAACTAGCTTAGCCACATTTTATATGTGCATGTCCTTAGCCAGAAGTCTTTGACTGTACTTGTTTTAATGCTTTCTGTACCTGTTTAAGAAGGTTTTTTTCACTATTTCAGGACTGGATTTGAATCGAATGAATTTTATTTTGACCTTGGGCAAATCGCAAAACATCCGGTTGAAGGTCGTGGCTGTTATTTCATTTTTTGCAATTGCCGCTTGTTTATGTGGGCTCTGCCGTATTAACTGATTCCACATGTCATTTTCTTCTAAATATTACGAGTAGTACTATTTGATAGGAAATGAAATCTGTGATCCTAAAATTTCTATTAATAAATATAAGAACCCGAGATCCTTTGTGGTAAAATTTCTCACTTCAATATAATAAAGCCATTTACATGTAAACAAATTGAGTGCAATAAACACAACTGGCTCCAATTTTATTTACGAATTACATAACGTGGAATTCAATAAACCATAATTTACTATTGATTTCCCGCTTCCTTGGCATCTGCCATGTCCGTTGTCTGTAATGCCACTTAATCTGTGAATACCCTCACTTATCAGTTCAACAAATTAATGTTCTTGTTCCAATAATCGATTTTAACTGCATAGCCTTGTATCCAAGTAATTCGTACAAGGCTAATACTACTAATTTGAAATAGTACTTGATATCACCAAGATTTGTTTTAACAAATGTCAATAAATTGATGTAATTAACTAATAACTTCTTAACAAACTGTGAAGGACAAGAAATGTTGTTTTTGCTTAGTGTTACTTGGTATATATATGCGATAAAGTTTAATGACCTGTATGTACATGTAAGCATGTAATTTAAAGATGTGTTTTATAATAGCAAAGCCAATAGTAAATATGTGCAGTACAATCTGAATATATATAATTTTATAAGTGGGTATTGCAGCTGGACACAAAAAAAAAACAATACAGTTTTGACGTGATGTGAATTGTTAATCAAAATTAATGTAGTCCTTTGACTTTAAGAAAAGAAACCTTAAGAAAGTACCTTATTTTAGACATTTTTTTTATCTTCAAATAGCAATTAATATTTGCCTTTCTCATTGTGCAGTTGTATTCTCCTGCACAGCTTTAATCTCGATTTGCAGAAAAATAGTTTCTTCCAATAGATCGCAAACCGAACAACAATGTAAACTTTGTCTCGGTGTTATGTTTTAACATTATAATAAAAAGGAATTTCATGAACCGATTTCCCGACTCTCTGTTGACACCATTTGCGGGAATGGTTTTAAGGAACGATACCGGTCCATCGGAAGGGATGAACAAAGGTTGACCCGTGTATGTGGAGAGCAAAACCCCATGCACGTTAAAAGATCCCTGTGTGGAGTTCGATAAAAGAAGGCTCAATGGGGGCCGCTACAAAGGCCACACTCTCAAACTGCAAACCAGAGAGGGATTCACATAAGCATCAAACTTGTTTCCCAATCCAGGGTAAATAAATATGTTTAAACTAACAAGAGGCTCCCAGGAGCCTGAATAGCTCACCTGGTCTTGATGTCAACCCTATGAAGACTTTTGTATAGCTTAATGAGCTGAATGTTTATAAGCATGAAAAATCTTTTCTCTATTTGCAATTGCTTTCATTCTAAATAATCAAAAAACACTAAGGGGCTGTGACCCCTAGAAGGGGTTATCAGACAACTTCAACCCTATGGAGACTTTTGTAGAGCTAAATGAGCTGAACATTTAAGCAAGCAACAGCTTTTCTCTATCTGCAATAGTTTTCATTCTTTAAGCCAAAAACACTATTTTTGCTTTTAAGGGGCTGTAACCCCTATAAGGGGTCATCTGACAACTTTGACTTTACGGAGACTTTTGTAGAGCTAAATGAGCTAAACATTTAAGCAAGCAACAACTTTTCTCTATTTACAATAGTTTTCATTCTTTAGGCCAAAAACACTATTTTTCGCCTTTAAGGGGCTGTAACCCCTATAAGGGGTCATCTGACAACTTTGACCTTATTGAGACTTTTGTAGAGCTAAATGAGCTGAACATTTAAGCAAGCAACAGCTTTTCTCTATCTACAATAGTTTTCATTCTATAGGCCAAAAACATGCAAAAACGCTATTTTTCACCTTTAAGGGGCTTTAACCCCTTTAAAAGGTCATCTGACAACTTCGACCCCATGGAGACTTTTGTAGAGCTAAATGAGCTGAACATTTTAGCATGCAACAGCTTTTCTCTATCTGCAATAGTTTTCATTCTTTGAGCCAAAAACACTATTTTTCGCCTTTAGGGGGCTGTAACCCCTATAAGGGGTCATCTGACAACTTTGACCCTATGGAAACTTTTGTAGAGCTAAATGAGCTGAACATTTAAGCAAGCAACAGCTTTTCTCTATTTGCAATAGTTTTCATTCTATAGGCCAAAAACACTATTTTTTGCCTTTAAGGGGCTGTAACCCCTATAAGGGGTCATCTGACAACTTCGACCCTATGGAGACTTTTGTAGAGCTAAATGAGCTGAACATTTAAGCAAGCAACAGCTTTTCTCTATTTACAATAGTTTTCATTCTATAGGCCAAAAACATGCAAAAATGCTATTTTTCACCTTTAAGGGGCTGTAACTCCTATAAGGGATCATCTGACAACTTCGACCAAATGGAGACTTTTGTAGAACTTTTGATGCTGAAGCAGTAGCGTGGCATCAGATTTCATCTATCTCTTATACTTTTTGATTTACAAGCCAAAAACAGTAGTCTGACCCCCATGGTCTATTTTTAGTAACGGTGGCCATGTTTTTTGACGGATCAAAAATTGAAACACAAGTTTGGTGCAGGACACCCTAAGGATTATTCATACCAAGTTTCATTAAATTCTGTTCAGTAGTTTCAGAGGAGAAGATTTTTGAAAAATTGTTAACAGACGACGACAGACGACGACGACGACAGACGACGACGACGGACGCCAAGTGATGGTAATAGCTCACATGGACCTTCGGTCCAGGTGAGCTAATAAAAAGGAGAAAAAGATACAATCGGGTCCCAGAAAAATGCAAATAGTGCACAGCAGCGCTGCGCTTGTCGACAAAATTCAACTGATGAGCTCAAAGAACCTGACATTGGGTCAAGCTGCTTTGTCCACAGTGCACCGGTTTGTATGGGCACGGAAGTTTAATGGGATAACCCTGTCATTTCCACGCCGTAGGCTGGCTGTTAATATAAAATACGAAAACCCTGACCGTTAACAATAATATCATGCTCCTCTCAGGTTGAAAAAGCCTGTTTCAGTACGGTCCCAGTTATAACCCCCTACAATAGGTGATATTGTCCGTTCTACATATACCTTCAATTACAATTTAACTCGTTAATCCTTTTATGTGTTTTTTCTCAACGTGGTCATTTTATCACTCTTTCTTGTTCACCTGCCTGACATACCCAAATTTGCGCTGCTTATATATTTCAAATGTAAACTATTTAAATAAGGAATAAGTAACCAGTTACTTATTCCTAATTTAGAGGTTTTTAGAATAAGGAATAAGTAACCAGTTACTTATTCCTTATTTAGAGGTTTTTAGAATAAGGAAGAAGTAACCAGTTACTTATTCCTTATTTAAATAAGGAATAAGGAATAGGGAATAAGTAACCAACTTGACGCTTCTAACTATTTACTAGTAGTTGATCGAGTTTTTTAATTAAAGCAAGTAATAGACATATTAGTTTATAAATATGCATGTATAATTCAACAGATGATCGAGCATAGCCTCAGCATAGCTTGCTAGTTTTTTCCTCTATTCATTTAAAACAGAATTTTTACAGTCAACTTTTAAGATTTTAAGAGCGACTGGGGTGTGTGTCGCAGGTGGTTAAATGGAGTAGCCCTGTCATAATACATGCCTCTTGAGTGCATGGACGTCAGACTATAACCTATAAAGTGAAAAACCCGTCCACTAACCATAATGGTGCACATTGTTAGGAAGCAACGTTAGTGGTACTGTGTACGGGAATGCTATGCTTAATACACGCTTAATACAATCTGCTTTCGAATAAGGCAAAGCACTTAAAAATGCTAAAAATCAACCAACATTCAAGCAGTTATGTAAATTCGTATTCTTAAAATCATCCAACTATCTGTGCATGTTCAATTGTAATAAAAGTTTATCTTATTGCTGATTGCGAGTGATCGATGATACAGATCTTAAATATTGACAATGTATCAACATTGAAATAAACTTTTTCTTATATCTTTGTCTCCAAATAAAATAGATAGTGACAGTTACTGTGTGGAAGTTGATCCCCAAAGACTTTCACCAATATGAAAGGCGATGTGTATTGTACATATAATTTATTTTAAGTCAATTAAAGCAGTATCGGTTTAATTTCTCAGAAAATGGACGATAGAGTTATCCTCCTTGATATACAACAATTTGAATACAGCCACTTGGATAAGATTTCACAAATTTCTTTTAAGTCAATAAAGCAGCATCAGTTTAATTTCTCAGAAAATGGACGATAGAGTCATCCTCCTTGATATACTATAATTTGAATACAGCCACTAGGATAAGATGTAATAGTTATTACATGAGGACGCGGTGTGTCAGTAAAAGATCACCCCGACGGCCGGAGTCCGGAGGGGGTGATGTTACTGACACACCAAGTCCGAATGTAATAACTATTTTACATCCCAGCCTTCAAAATATATCATGTAAAATTTAAATACAAACATTAGAATACATTTTGTGCATTTTGAATCAAATAGAAAACATTTTTATAATATATATTATAGAGTATCCTTATTGGGCCCCTTCAATATTCTTTATGTACAATTTTTTAGCGGAGATTTTCCATCGGTTTCGTGGTCTAGTGGATATGAAGGTAGTCTTGAAACAGTGAGATCCGATATTCAAACCCCGATGGGAACTATCATGTTATTTTTCAATCTTCAAAAAAACTTTGTTGTTGATTTTATAATTTTCCTATGTTCAACTTAGTGAACATTTCTCAAAATACGTGTTTGAAAAACAAAAGAAAAGGAACAATAGAGTTGAAAAAATAGAACAGGGTATTCCGAGGGATGATCCGGCTCAGATCACCCCTGTTAGAACAAAGGAGCTGGGATGTAATTCACAAGAGCGATCAATGATCGGCGGTGGTGGAGTTGTGATCTCTCGGCTTCCGCAACAGAAAAAATAGGCTGTGAGGTAAATATTTTCTATACATTTTACAAAGAAGAAGATACCTCAAAACAGTATTTTTAAAGGCGCTCATTACTGTATTGAGAAGTAGTGTGATTGTAGCATCAACAAACCATTCTTTTTTTCAAGTTAATATGTTATTACCAGTAATGATAATCATAAGTGCAATACGATTTTTATTTTCGTTGTGTTCCTTTTAATTTCGCTTGCCTCTAGCTAATTTAGCGCTTTGATTTAATGCTCGATGTCACTACTGTATATGCAAACATGCGTACATGTAGTGATACTTAAAGACATAGAACCTATCATTTTGGCAATTTTTAAAAAATACTAAAATTCACACTATTTGAAAAATACATTGTAAAACCTTTGAAGAAACTGTTAAATTTTCAAAAAACCTGCAAGAAAATATTCTTTTCGACGGAAAACTGATGATAAAAAACGCAGTGTCAAAAAAGAGGACAAACTTATTATAGAATGTAAACACTTGCGGGTACTGGTAAACTGAGAAACAAAAAGTAACCAAACGAAACGGAGCTGCACAAAAACGATATCGGTAAAGAAGGAAACATAAACAGTAAAATTAGCAACCGAAATCTGTATTTAGAATGGAAACGAAATCTGGTAAAAAGAAAAATTGAATCTATTTTAGCCGACACCAGTCGTTTTTCTTAATTTACCGATTTCGTTTTCTCTTCGCCTCGTTTGGTTACATTTCGTTTCTCAGTTTAACAGTACCCAGTTTACCAAAAGTAAATATTTATGCTGGACAATACTAAATCAAAGCGAATAATTAAAATAAGATTATTTTTTAGAAAACTGCAAAACATTGAGTTTTTATGTTGGTAAAGGTAAGTTTTAAATAGTATATTTTTAATATATGTACTTTTTATTCAATGTAAAAAAATTGCGAAATTGATAGGTTCTATGTCTTTAATATTGTCGGCATCTACATCCAATGATAAGTTGTTTTGATAATTGTAAAGTGAATTAATTATTAATGTGGATTAAATGATTTTATTTCATAAGTAAGTCACTAGATGTTTTTTGTTTCACACACGAACGGTTTATTCAGGCTAGACTGAATACATGTAACCCCGCCAATCGCTAGCAATCCTGATCATCTCTTGTGAGATATGACTAACAAATGATTCCGTGAAATCGAAGACTTAAACATATCCAAAGACCGTCTAAAGATATGACCTAGTTTTTTTTGATAGCTTTAGATGATCAGCACTTTCACGGAGTCTACACACAGGCCCACAACAACGCTAACCCTGTACATTAAAGTCCACTTAAGAGCGCCCAGAAACCTATCATTTGGTCAAGTCGCTTTGCCCACAACGCGACTGGGATGTGTGCCCTAGTTGGTTGAATGGGGCATACGAGTAATATTGAATGCCGGGATCGTCAGGCTATAATGCGGAAAACATGTCCGCAAATAATAGTGGGGCACCTACACATCGATATCTATCCAGTGCATCTATCATTTTTCCAGTACAGAACTCGCCTTCACGATTAGCCTTGTTTTTCCCATTTCATCCACTCCGTCATCATTTAAAGTTCATTGTTTCACCCCTTTCATGTTCATCTCTCTGATATAGCTGAAATCGTGCTGCATGGGAGTAAAGCATGCACTTACTAACTATCTACTGTGGATTCATCTAGTTTCGTGGGTACCCAATTTTCGTGGTTTGATGAAAATTGTTGATAAGTTCGTAGATTCTTAAATTCATGGTTATAAGATCTGAAGTATACAGGTCGATGTTAAAATCTTTTTTGTTGGGTATTAAATTTTGTGGATCAAGACCACACACGAAAACCACGAAAGTTGATACCCCACGAATGATAATGAAACCACAGTAACTAAGCGACAAAATATAGCTGCAAACGATCGATTGATTGATTATTGTTTGAATAATGTCCTGTCGGCAACATTTTTGCCATAATTAGGACAAATAAATGAAACAAATTTGTAAAGGCTAACTGCATGAGGTTAATTTCTATATCATAAATCCAGAAAATATTGTTTTATATCCAAAAGTCTTGTTGTCACTGTCATAAAGTCTAACCCAAACACTGTTTCCCGTGTTAAGAAAGACAACGCCCATCGTTGAACTATTATCATGGTCGCCGTATCCGTGACAGTAAACTTGAACTCCCAATGAGCTTCCGTCACGCACTAGTTCACCATACGTATCTCCATTACCTTTGCCGCATTCAAGATCAAAGAAAAAAACGTACACGCCGTCTTCGTGTGCCGTAAATATACCAGTTGATGGGTTGTAGACGGAGCCAATGTTGGTTATTATGTTGTTGAAAACTATTATTGCAGAATTGTGAACAGGTCCAGAATTCCTCCTGGTTGCGGTAAAACCGTATTTGGTCTGGGTCGTTGGAACTACAACATGTGAAAGGATGAAGTTTGATAAAGAAATGATTTCCTAAGTTCGACAACTCATCGATCGTTTGCAACGAAAATATTTTTTGCACTTTAACTAGTCAAAGACTTCAACACATCAAAGTGAATAAATTTTTGGGATGTTCACATCTATTGGTTAGGTCACTCTGGTTTCAACATTATTTGTGTTGTACTTTAGACATTTGAAGTTATGGTAAGTTAAACTAAACACTTTCTCCCATTTATAACAACGAGTTGTTTACTAGTAAACTGCAGACCCAAATCTATTCACCATGCAGGCGATATTTAAATTTCGTAAGTTTTCCCGCCATTTCAAATATTACATAATTATGATCTTTATATTCGTTTAGCGTTTTGCGTTTTCAATTTATTGGGTAGAGCACCTCTGATGAGTCTTAAAAAGACAAAACGTGCGTCATACGTAGACAATTTTATTGCCTCGAATGTCGTTGTAGTTTTTATTTTTTTATTTTTTACATTCTTGATCTGTAGCGCTGCTGGTGGAGATTTAATTATGGCATAAACTCTTCCGTATTGAAAAATACATGGAAGAAATGAAATTACACCGTGTAAATTTCAAAATAATTCAAAATCTCTAGGATTCTTTCGTGATATCACATAAACTTAATTTTAATATTTTCGTCTTGATCCAGTCTATACCGAAACTGTAAGCCATATAAAAGGTTTGCCAGTCTATTCTATTTATTTCTAAAAAGTTTGGCCTGTCAAAACTGAACGCATGTCTATAATAATTCCTGCATGGGGATTAATTCATTTTCGGACTTCCCCTACTGTGTGTGATAAGGTTTGTCAGTTACCTGACCAAGGTCAGTGGTTTCCTCCGGTTTCTCTGGTTTCTCCATTATAACTGACCGCCCTTCATGATCCAGGTTCATCGATACAGGGCGTTAAACACACGCACACACACACATTTATTTTCGTGGGTATCAATTTTCGTGAATTTGCCAAAAAGACATTACGTTGGAATTTTAATTTTGTGGCTCGAACATGTTGCTTAATGTAATCAATGTCGATTATTACTTCGTTGGATTTATATTTTTTATGGTTGACAGACACCAATGAAATCCAAAAAAAAGTGATACCCCACAAACAGTAAAACGAAATCACAGTAAACCTTTCAGTCACAAAGGGATCGGTTTATACAGGTTTTAATGAGGTAAAATGAAAAGGTGTTTGTTTGGCCAAACATGCAATTATACTTACGCAATCTTTTTGAACTAGACTCCACTTCATTAAGTAAGGCATGACCATTGGAACTGTGGCTAAGATTCTGTTCGAAAAAAATATTGAATAGAAAATAGGTTTATATGCCTTGTGATTATACAATTGTATTTTATGGATTCTGACGATTTTGTACAAATTTATTCACCATACAGGACAATAGATGCGCATCGCAGGTTGGAATTGACAGAGGATTTTGACGAGGAAAAGGATAAAATTCATCAAAGTTCAAGTTCTCTTCAGCTATGATCCGTACACAGATCCTCTACAATGACCACTTTTGACCCCTATTTTATGATTAAAATCTTGGAAAGTACCCAAATGTTTCTGATTGACAATATATTTAACACATTTGGAGGAGAGATGTTTCAGCAACAAATTGGTATTCCTATGGACAGAAACTGTGCTCCTCTCCTCACCGACATGTTTTTTATACTCGTTAAAGAGTGAATTGCTGCTGATGAGGGGGTTCTCCTTGAAATATCGGTTTTTTTCCTTGTACTGCACTTGGTCGATATCCTCGGTGCTGGATTTGGCTTCCCTGTTCGAACCTATTAGCTTTGAGTACTTTTCATTAAATACTTTTGGTTTTTAACCTTTATTAAATGCTGCTGATGAGAGGTTACTCCTTGAAATATCGATATACAGTATAACCAAATTGATTATTATAATACCAGTTATGATATTGTATTTCTTCAGGAACTCGTAAAGAACAAGAAGATGAAAGAGGCAAGGTCCAGGCAAAGACCAGCAGTGTTCTTAAACGTGCGAGGAACGTGACATTTTCCCAACACGGCGCACCACTATGGTTTGCGGTCAGGTTTTCCGCATTAAAGCCTGGCGCCCCCGGCATTCATTATGACAGAGTTGCACCGTTCAACCTCCTGGGATTCACATTTCAGTTGGTTTGGAAAAATTCAAATTAATGTAAGACTAAATGGTTAGTGAGTGTAGTGGTTAGTGTTTGGCTGGTTTGTACTGATATGATCATTACAATATTCTTATCATTTCCCACAACCGTGATGTGTTTGTGTTAGTACCGAACCCTAAGATCGCAATGGAAGAGAGGAGATTGACAACGTAAAACCTGGTTAAGAAAACAATTTCTTTTGAAATGCTAGATTAATGGATTTAAGTTTTAAATAATACTGTTAGCTATATAGAAAAAACCCATATGAAATAATTGGTGTTTTTTGTTAGCTCACCTGACCCGAAGCTATTGTCATCGTTAAGCGTCCGTCGTCCGTCCGTCCGTCCGTCGTCCGTTAACTTTTCTTCAAAGATCTTCTTCTCTGAAACCACTGAAGGTATTGCATTGATACTTGGTATACATGATCTTTAGGATGTCCTCTACCAAGTTTGTGAATTATATACATGTCGACCAACCAAGATGGCCGCCGTTGCTAAAAATAGAACAGGGGGGTCAGACCATTGTTTTTGGCTTATAACTCAAAAAGTATAAGAGATAGAGAAAATCCGAAGCAACCTGCTTTGTTCAGCATCAAAAGCTCTACGAATCTCTCCATTGAGTCGAAGTTGTGAAACAACTCCTTATAGGAGTTATTGCCCTTTAATCATCAAATTTGACCATTTTTGCAGTTTTTGGACAATATCTTGAAAACCGTTAGAGCTAGAGGAAAAGTTAGCATTGCAGAATTGTTTAGCTCATTGAGATCTACAAAAATGATTTCAGGGTCTAAATTGTCAGATCAGCCGTTTAAGAGTTATTCCCCTTTAACTGTTTTTTCCATGAATTTACACTGATTTTCAAAAATCTTCTTCTCTAAAACTACTGAAGGGATTGCATTGATACTTGGTATACATGATCTTTAGGATGTCCTCTACCAAGTTTGTGAATTATATACATGTCGACCAACCAACATGGCCGCTGTTGCTAAAAAAAGTATAGGGGGGGTCAGACCATTGTTTTTGGCTTATAACTCAAAAAGTATAAAAGATAGAGAAAATCCGAAGCAACCTTCCTTGTTCAGCATCAAAAGCTCTACGAATCTCTCCATTGAGTCGAAGTTGTGAAACGACTCCTTATAGGAGTAAATGCCCTTTAATCATCAAAATTGACCATTTTTGCAGTTTTTGGACTATATCTTAAAAACCGTTAGAGCTAGAGGAAAAGTTAGCATTGCAGAATTGTTAAGCTCACTAAGATCTACAAAAATGAATTCAGGGTCTAAATTGTCAGATCAGCCGTTTAAGAGTTATTCCCCTTTAACTGTTTTTTTCCATGAATTTACACTGATTTTCAAAAATCTTCTTTTCTAAAACTACTGAAGGGATTGCATTGATACTTGGTATACATGATCTTTAGGATGTCCTCTACCAAGTTTGTGAATTATATACATGTCGACCAACCAACATGGCCGCCATTGCTAAAAATAGAACAGGGGGGTCAGACCATTGTTTTTGGCTTATAACTCAAAAAGTATAAAAGATAGAGAAAATCCGAAGCAACTTTCCTTGTTCAGCATCAAAAGCTCTACGAATCTCTCCATTGAGTCGAAGTTGTGAAACGACTCATTATAGGAGTAAATGCCCTTTAATCATCAAAATTGACCATTTTTGCAGTTTTTGGACTATATCTTAAAAACCGTTAGAGCTAGAGGAAAAGTTAGCATTGCAGAATTGTTAAGCTCATTAAGATCTACAAAAATGAATTCAGGGTCTAAATTGTCAGATCAGCCGTTTAAGAGTTATTCCCCTTTAACTGTTTTTTTTCCATGAATTTACACTGATTTTCAAAAATCTTCTTTTCTAAAACTACTGAAGGGATTGCATTGATACTTGGTATACATGATCTTTAGGATGTCCTCTACCAAGTTTGTGAATTATATACATGTCGACCAACCAACATGGCCGCCATTGCTAAAAATAGAACAGGGGGGTCAGACCATTGTTTTTGGCTTATAACTCAAAAAGTATAAGAGATAAAGAAAATCGGAAGCAAATTTTTTTGTTCAGCATCAAAAGGTCCTTACAGTAGTTATTGCCCTTTAACTGTTTTTTCTATTAATTTAAACTGATTTCCAAAAATCTTCTCAGAAACCACTGAAAGGATTGTTTTGCAACTTTGTATGCTTGAAAGTTTGTGAAATTTATTCAAACTTTGGCATAAGAGATCAGGTGAGCGATTCAGGCTCCTGGGAGCCTCTAGTTTTTTATTTTTGACTTTTTGAACTGGTGTTTTTTTTTGTTTTTTTTTTAAGTGTAAATCATTTTTAATCTCCCGGATATAGTCGAAATCAAGCTGTTTAGGAGTAAAGAAATAACGATCGAACTTGTGAATTTTGTTTATAGAATGTACACGCGTACGGGACCAATATAATATGACGATCTTACCTGTCTACAGTTCTTCTGCTCTATTTCCAACCGCGCAATAGTCTCCTCTTGCTTCAAAACAATTTTCTTCAGAGCATTAAATTCATCAACATCAACAAACTTTTCCAGATTATAATTTCTGGAAACGTTTTCACCTAATACAAAAACAGTTAAGCAATAGAAAGCAAAAGCAATTGGAAAACACATTTTAGATATATATGGAACAATGTACTTTCTATCTTTATGAACATACAACCCAACACTCCCCGGTTGGAAAAGGATTTTATATCTCTGTGTAAAAAGGTGTCTAATTTCACAAGGAAATGACCCTGACATTGAACAGCTTGATATATACAACAGATAATTCCTTAGTACACATCTAATTTTGGGAGAGAAAAGCCTTGCGTTTCAATTTCTAGATTAATCAAAAGGAGATGCTAATCCTTCGGAAGGGACGGAAAATGGTTGTCCCGTGTATGCGGAGAGCAATACCCCCTGCACGTTAAAGACCCCTTTGTAGATTTCGTTAAGAGCAGGCTCAATGGGGGCCGTTACAAATGCCACTCTCACAAACTGCTAGCTGGAGAGGGATTCACATAATCATCAAGCTTGTTTGTCAATCCAGGATAAATTTATGTGTTTAAACTAAAAGAAAATAGTTTTTGAAAGATTCATGTTGAAAATTATATATTTTATATATACACAGTTAGCAGTAAAATCGTCTAAATTTGGTAAAGACATTTTGCCCCGAAATAATGTATTCTGTAAAAGATTTTAAATTTGTAGTAATACTTGCAACGACTGATTTTAAACATGATTTAAAATGTGTTTTTGATATGCTGTCCGTTCTAGAGTTAATTTGGGTGTTCTAAACTCGTAGTGAGTAGCTGAATATATTTTTTTTTAGTATATTATATTTTGATTGAAGGTAAATATTTTATACAGCTTTTGATGTTGCCAAAAATATGCGAATAAAAATCCTCAAGGTGTCAAGGTATACAGTAACGGATTCTTACAGATACTAATGCCACTAATGTTAATCCAATCGGGTCAAAGACAAAATTTCAATGTGGAGTCATTGTTCGTTGTTACAATGTATACTCCTTTACCCCATTTGTATTGACGACCATTTTTTAAACATTTTAGGGGATTATTGTCTTTAATACAGATCTTAACATTCACTGAATGAAATCAAATAAGTAGAAAATAATGAGATGTGGAATGATTGTATGCGCCACATTTCATATAACAAGCGGCAGTTTAGAAAAATAACACAATAGACAACCGCCAACAGCCTTCAACAAGGCCAGTAGGCGCTTGCTCGCCGTTCTGCAATTGGCCCATGTTCTAAATGAAATGGGGGCTCCTCATGGGGAGGTACCAGGAATCAAGTAATCAGCATTTTTTTGCCAAAGTAATCAAATAATCATATATTTTTTAGAAATGTAATCAAAAACTTTTTACCAATGGGAATCAAGTAATCAAGAATTCAATCCTTGGTAATCTAATAATCATTAAATATTTGCTCTTGTAATCAAGTAATCACCTTTAAAATGGCCTGGGAATCATGTAATCAAAAACCCCATGAGAAGGCAAGAAATGCATATAATTAAAACCCAGTCCTGAAATAGTCACAGTTAGACCCCTCTTTAAACAAGGAACAGAAAACATCAAAAAGACAAGTACAAACAAAAGTTTTGTCAAAGATTCTTGGCTTATGACAAGCACATATAAAATGTGGCGCGGTTAAATTAGTTTTCGGACCCAACCTTCCCCTATCAATGTTCGTTGACAAAGCGCAAAAATTGAACGCACAATAAAAATCAAATCGATCAAATTTCAATTCCACCAGAGAGAACCTTTGACAAAAGACAACAAGAACAAACGAACAGACGGTAGAGAAACTCTCTGTAAAACACTTGCTGTTACTGACAACTAGCTGAGAATCATCAATTATAGACTGATGTAAAAATCACACATATCGATTTTAAATCCAACACAACAATGCAAACAATGAATATCTGGGTGGAGTGTCATTACACAAAACCGACATTGTCAGTTGTAATCATAAAGTAAAATGTATATATCTGTTTTTTGTAGTTAATGTCGCATTGGGTATTGATGTTCCAAAGCAAAATCACTTTGAGGCCTTTGAACTTAATGGTTATAAATAACTTAAAACAACTGAAAACTTGTAAACCATTTTTTTTCAGGTACATATACTCCAAAGATAAAATATTGTTAGTACATGTATTACTGCTCATTAATTGTTTCCCTCCAAATATCTTTTATATTTATTTGAATGTTTGGAGAGCTAAAAACAAATGGACGTCCTCGTATGCATGTAAAACACGGGATTTAATACAATGGACAAGTAAATAAATGAGTGCTTACTTTAAGGAGAAAGCTCCAATTTTAGGTATTTTATCATAAAATGATTAGTCAACGATTCTAACTTCATGAATCGCATGATCAATGTTATTTTTTTCGTTTTGCAATGCGTCAGTTGCATCATGAAATCTTTTAAACAGCGAAAGTTATAGAGTCAGAACTTCACCATCTTATATTTAACCAACAACACCTACGAATCAAAAAGTCATTATAATTTTATAGCACTTCAATACATAAGTGCTTACAATTTGTTCGATATCGGTATTAAAAAACAATGAAATAAAATCCAAATATAATTTTTAACATTTTTGTATGAGTAATTATAGTATACTTTTTTAAAACTCTTGATATCAACTCATTATCGTGCAGTTTTGAACGGACGAGTTAACCCCAAAATCAAGTTTTACTACGTTTTGAAACGTACGGTATCAATGAAACTTTTTGTCACTTTTTTCTTTGTACCATGTGCATGTGTATATGCTAGGTAAGAAAGTGTTGTAACTTCAAATTTCCTAACAGTAATACATGTTCTCTTATTTAAACATGTTTTCTTATTAAAAAATGATAATTTATTTTATTTTTTCAATAAAATTTTCCCAAAAAAATCACTGTTCCAATAAATTTAAGAAATAAAGGTGATAACAAAATTCCCGAACTTTGAGAATCAATCTCAATGTCTTACAAAAAAAACAAAACATGGAAGACATTTTGGAAAAATGAAGGCCGTATTAAATGGTTCTGACTTGGTATAGGCATATAAAAGAAATAGACCGTGCGTCAGTTTTTTTTTAATTTTAAAGTGGAAAGGTATACCATTTTGATCGACCTTTCTGTACATTTTCCGATAATGTTGATTAATGTTGTCCATAGACTGCCGGCTGTTTTCCATTGTGATTTTCTAAATTGCCGTTCCTGTATGTTGGTTGTGTCGCTTTCACTTATTCACATCTCTTTATCGTCTAACGTGCCCTAAAAAACCCATTAACGAGCCACTGATAAAAAACGTAACGTGCAGTAAATGTGATACATGTACAGGACTCCTTGATGATATCTTAGCTATAACTTAAAAATCCAATACGGAAAATAGCTAGCAAGTCTGCAATGTGACCAGTGGTCTCTTATTTTTATACCCCCACTCGTAAGAGAGGGGGCTATATTGCAATCACGTTGTCCGTCCGTCTGTCCGTCCGTAACAAACTTTCGTAACAGATTTCTCAGCTTCTACTGAAGGGATTGATTTCAAATTTGGTATACAGCTTTATCATGATGAGTTGTATCGTGCCTCCCCTTTCCAGGTCAGTCGCGCATCTACTTCCTGTTTTCTGAGCCGACTTAGACTTTTTAAGGGTCAAAAATAGACAATTTTTCGTAACAGATTTCTCAGCTTCTACTGAAGGGATTGATTTCAAATTTGGTATACAGCTTTATCATGATGAGTTGTATCGTACCTCCCCTTTCCAGGTCAGTCGCGCATCCCCTTCCTGTTTTCTGAGCCGACTTAGACTTTTTTAAGGGTCAAAAATAGACAATTTTTCGTAACATATTTCTCGGCTTCTACAAAAGGGATTGATTTCAAATGTGGTATACAGCTTTAGCATGATGAGTTGTATCGTGCCTCCCCTTTCCAGGTCAGTCGTGCATTTACTTTCTGTTTTCTGAGTGGCCGAGTGGGGGTATTCTTAGCACGACTAAGTGCAACCCCTTGTTGTTTTTGCAATTGGTCCTCAAAAGAACGGCTATTTCTAGGCCAAACCTCTCATTACAATGTAGCAGCATTTGAATAAAATTTTAAAAATGGATAGAGTAGTATCCAAATAGTTCAAACGGATACCAAAATTTGGCGCAGTAAAAGAAAGTTTGAATAAGTAGTAAAACTAGGCCTATTTGAATAAATCGGTCGTTCCTTTTTAGATAAGAACCATTGAAACATTATATCATGTAACACCTGTACGTGGGAATTCTTTGTTCCGGAAGCATTTGGTCATATACTATTTGTGGAAAGTAAATCATTTTTAGATAAAATATATTACGTATTTTTAAATTAATGCTCGACCTAGAGTGAAATTGATCGTTGAATCTCGGTTTCTAGATCACTAAAAGGACATGTGAGCTCATGCCATCACTATTCTTCCGTCGTCGAACGTCATGTCTGAGGTCCTTCGTCGTCCATAAACAATTTCAAAAATCTTCTCATAAAAAAAACACTGAACCAATTTCTTTGAAACTTTGAAAGAATACAAATGCAGACAAAAAGTTTTGTTACGCCTAACAACACTATTCGTCTTCTACATGTATTTTCGTCAAAGGCGCTCTACCCCCAAAAACATATAAAGCCAAACATTATATCCAGATTATGAAGAACATGGATTTATAAAATCAAAACTACCGCCATTAGAATAACAAATTCTGACTAAGATCGACCTATGTCTGAGGTAGGCAGAACCTTAGGGTTTAGACAATTTTGAAATTTAAACGGATAATTTATAGCTTTGAAGTGTTCTCTTCAACACAAAAGTATTGGTGCCGGAGCGGGCTTACCTCGGGAAATTAAAACTCCACCAGCAGCGCTAACCTTCACGGATGTTAGAAGTACAAATACATCAAAGTTCCAGACAACACATTTTGCTGTGCATGTCTAATGCGCGTT
This sequence comes from Arcuatula senhousia, assembly GCA_963971305.1. Taxonomy (NCBI): domain Eukaryota; kingdom Metazoa; phylum Mollusca; class Bivalvia; order Mytilida; family Mytilidae; genus Arcuatula; species Arcuatula senhousia. The sequence goes on along the minus strand of OZ020307.1, from coordinate 39,873,490 downwards.
TTGTCTATTCAAGACTCATTAGAGGTGCTCTTCCCAAAATGATAAAAAGCCTAAATATTATATCCAGATTATGATGAGCATTAGATAATAAAATCAAACCTACCGAATAGGAAAACCAAATGATATAATAACAGAATGTAGCGAACGATCTTCAGATTTAAATGATTCAATAAAACATGGCCACTGTTACTAAAATTGAACATAGTGTAAAATTACTTAAAATGGCTTACAGTATAACTCAGCAACTATTACAGTTAAAAAATCTAAAGGATAGAATGTTTTTTCAAAATCAAAAATTCTACAAAAGTTTTCGTTCGTTCAAAGTTGTCAGATGACCACTTACAGCCTATTTTCCTATGGAAGAGAGAGAAAAGCTGTTGCTTGCGTAAACCATCAGCTTAAAAAGTTTTTCAAGAGTCTCTATTTGGTCGAATATAGGGGTTATGGTCCTTTAAAGGTAAAAAAATTTAGGTTTTTTCGTGTTTTTGCCCTATAGAATTATACTCAAATTCAGAATAGTGGTATCTTTATCAATTGAATTTAAATGACACCAACTGGTTTGACAATTAGGTGTCTTAAGAGAAGAAAAGGGTTTAATATTAGGTCAGTGAAGTTGGTCAGCCATGAAACACCTGTTGAAGTTTTACTCATAAAAAGAATACCACTTCAGGTAGAAATTAAAATGGATCAAACTGACCATTTGATCAGTAATTATTGGACAGGTGAGATCCATTTAAATTTCTACCTGAATTGATATGCTTCATGATTTAATACTAACACCAGGTGCTTCATGGCTCACCAACTTCACTGACCTAATATTAAACCTCTTTCTTCTCTTAAGACACCTAATTGGCAAACCTGTTGGTGTCATTTAAATTCAATTGAAAAAGGTACCGCTATTCTGAATTTAAGTATAAAACTATTGCAGATAGAAAAAAGCTTGCTTTTAACATTCAGCTCATTCAGCTCAACAAAAGTCTTCGTTAGATCGAAGATTTCGGATGACCCCTTATAGAATTTAACCTATAGGTTAAAGTCAAGGTAAGCGATTCAGGCTCCTTGGAGTCTCTTGTTGGTTTGTGAGTCTACCATGATTGGTGACAGACCATGCAAGTTTACGGTTTGTTCTGCTCTGTTAACTTTTACCGGAATTTTAACCCTTTTGACTCCAAAGATGAGACTGGCAGGAGACTTTGTATTGTTTTGCAATACTCTAAGAATTATTGTTCAAACGTAATATGGTACACATGGAGGTCATGTCCAAGGTTTTAAAGATAACAATATGAAAAGTAAGATTGTAAATCATTTCATTTTACATTACAACAATTATGATGGTGTGGTCTGCTCTTTTAGTCCTGGCACTTTCAAACTTGGGGTTTGCTCAAATTTCTGGCAAAATATCATTGGAGTATATTGCAAGTATGTATACGTTAATATAGTTTTATTTTAGGTTTGATATTACTTTTATTGGAAACCACGGCGTCCAGGTATAATGTGATTCCCTTCATTCGATTTTTCCTATTAAGTTTTTAAGGTAGGCTATTAAACCATTTTTACATGTACATGGTGTTTCCTAAAAGTTTAGTTGACAATATTCTATTATACATGTATAAATATAAGCAGCTAGACCAGAATCAAATAAAAATTAAATCAACAATTGTGTGATATTTATGTTCACACATAACACTGATAAAAAATCGTGAATAAACTAACTACTGTAAACCAACTTATTTTCGCGATTTATATTCGCGGATTTCTCGAGGAACAGAAATTCGCGAAAGTAAATCGTCACGAAGTAACTCATTTTAATAGTAGCATAATGGTTTTTACGACAAATCGCGTAAATAAATAGCCGCGAAATAGCCCTATGACACTAAAACGCGAAATAATGTAGTCGCAAAAATAAATTGGTTTACAGTATTAAATATATTAATTAAAACAGTAAAATTCGTAAAAGAACTAAAATAATTTCATGTAGATATATAAGAATAGTGTAATTAAAGTCTAATGACTTAGGCAGTTGGCTTGAATGACTCAGCTGGGACAATCATGACAGAGTCCATGGAGTGGAAGGTTTTCCAGATTTGTATATTTTAGGGAAATAGGCCTAAGAGTTTGTAGACTTGGCTGTTAAGTTTGGTAGTTGTCTAGTGAGTCGGTTTGATTTAATAAGCATAAATGTTAAAGTAACTGCAACTTTTTATTTGAAATTTTCATTGCTAATCTTGATGGGTCTGTTTTGTTGTCTGTTTAGGGTCACCAGTTTAGGTCTTGGATCATGCCACTATCTCTTAATGTAATATGAATGTAATAAGTAACATACCAGCCATACCAAGCAACCCTGGGCTGTACATTTTTGAGTATGGGTATTCGAGTTCATGACCTTGCTCTATTTGTAATTTGTCGTTGTTGCTTAATTTGTTGAGATATTACCACCACTTGGAGTCCGTCAAAATCGATGCCGTGTCTAGAAAAAAATCACTGAAAATGGTTGGAGTGCTTTTAGATTCAGCTACATGATCTATAGAATGTATTCTGCCAAAATTGGACGAATAATTACAACAAAAATAAACAACATGGTCGCCCATTTGTCCGTTTCTTATATTCAAACTGGGGGTCTCACTTAAGGTTTTGGCTAAATAAATCAAAAAGTCTAAAAGATAGAGAAAACCTTGTCCAAATCTACCTTTTCAGCATCATCGGCGAAGTTGTCAGCTGACTCCTTATATAATCCTTCCAAGGTAAAAAATGTTTTTTTTTTGCTTTTTGGTCTAAAAAATGAAAACTATTGCAGATCAAGAAAAGCTATTGCTTGGTCAAATCAAATTTTTGACATTCGAATGCCCCCTCCCCTCCATTGGTACTTTTCTGCAACCTCAGAGAAGATGTGACACAAATGGGGTATCCAAATGTCAAAAGTCCGAAAAGGCAGAGACAACCCAATAAACACTAACATGAACGGAAAAAAAACCCAACATGTTAAGGTTAGTGAGGACACCTGTCATGTGACCAAATACAGCTAAAAATGCAAAAAAAAAAAACCAAGTGCAAATGTCACATATACTTTGAAACTTGTGTTAAATAATTTCATTTAATTAAACTTAATCAAAATAAATTAATTTTGATACAAATTAAACAACTATTTCTTCATAAATAAAATTTTCAAATAAAACAATGGAGATAATCCACTTGAAAAATGACCAAAAAGTTACAAAGGTTTGTATTGTAGACAGAAGGCTGGTGACCCCCAGTTTTTATTGTTTTATTTCAAAATATATTGTATTTCATTGATTTTTAAAGAATAAAAATAAAATTTAAATTCGTGGATTTCTGCGACAAAATTTTATACTAATTATTTGGCCTTTCCTATATAATCTATAGTAATTTGGAAAAACTTTGAGCCTAAATTTTGGGAAAACAAGCCTGGAAAGAGGGTCCAATATTTTTACACAAGATGAAGTATATACCTAATACTAATATATCCAAAAATTGGACATTCTAAATTCGGCATTATTTTTGGGGTCAGGTGTCCTCACTAACCTTAAATGAGCTTTACAAATGAGTCTTTTGGCTGGAAGTTGACCTTTGCCGTTATAGGCTTATGCCTGGCCTTAAAGCTGAAAAAAAAATAATGCGTTTTTTATGTTTCTGGTCTATCAAATGATAACAACATGTATTGCGGTAGGAGAAACTTAAATGGTCGAAGTTGGTTTGCTGAAAGGTGGCCTTTAAAAATAAATTAAATTAAAACTAGCGTGTTTTTTTTTGGCCTATAGATTGAAAAGGTTTACAGATGGAGATTTAGAAAAATGTTTCTAAGTAAAACATTCAATTTAATGAGTTCTGCATAAGTCTCCATTGAGTTGAAGATGTCTGTTGATCTGATAAAGGGATTGCGGTTTTTTTGCCTATACAATGAAAATTTGCTGATCGAGAAAAGCTGTGGCTTGCTAAAACCTTCACTGAGCTGTTTTGAAGTCTTCATCGGAATGAAGTTGTAAGACAGCATCTTATATATAGCCGTTTACGGTTATCTAGAAGTAAGTTGTTAAATATCATGCGTTTTGCCTGCAAAAAGATAGAAAAATTGTGTTGCTTGATTGACCTTCATCTCATTAACCAGTAATAAATCTGCAAAAGGTCAAAGTTGCCAGCTTTATCATATACTCTTCAAAAAAAGTTACGCATAGGTAGAAAATTCCCCGTAGGTTTAACGCAAATCGAAACAATTTCAAAACATTATTGCCGAGCTGTTCTTCAACCGATTTTCACGAAATAAAATCCAGTAAAAAGAAAACAAAATAGAGAGTGTTTGTTTAATTTTGAGTAAAATCGTAACATCGCTGCTTTTTAAGATATTGCAAGTAGAACTCAAGTGTACATTTTACGATTCAATTTCCCGTTTAAATCAATGCAAAATATTTCGTGAAAAACATTAGTTGTGTTCTACTCCCAATTTCTTAAAAACCATTGAAGTTAGGATTTTGGTCTTAATTTATCAAACAATCTTCATTTTGTTTTCTTTTTACTGGATTTTATTTCGTGAAAATCGGTTGAAGAACAGCTCGGCAATAATGTTTTGAAATTGTTTCGATTTGCATTAAACCTACGGGGAATTTTATACCTATGCGTAACTTTTTTTGCAGAGTATATTTATGACCTCTAATAAACAATATTTTTAATTTTGCCTTATAGATTGAAAACAGTTAATTATAAGGAACAGCATTTGCTTTTCTACAAAATTCTTAAAAGCTTAGAGGTTATATGAATACCCCTTGTTTTTTCCCTTTGACGCTTCCATCCAAACTAGAAATACAAATAAGCATTTTCATTTTATCTGATATGCATGTCAGGTCTTGTGAGCCTCTTGTCTATTTTAAGGCGAGTTCCAAACAATGAAATCCCAACTGCAGTCGGTTAGCATGACTCTGAATTTAACTGTCGATGGGAACCAAATGTTAAAACAACAACTTGATAACCAAAACCTAGAGAATCAATTATTAAAGCAGCAATTGGCTAACCAAAATCAAGAGAACCAAGTGCTAAAACAACAGTTGGCTAACCAAAACCAAGAGAGCATAGCAATCAAGCAACAAATGGAAAATCAAATTCAGGAGAACCAACTAATAAAGCAACAAATGACCATGCTTCTTCAAGAGAAACAAACGGGTAATTAAATACGGAAAACAAACTAATCAAACTATATGGGTTCGATTCCAGCTCAACCCCTTGCTGGATTTTCCGGTGTCAACGGCGTTAAAAAGATGATTTTCATCACTGTTGGCACACGGACACTCCTTCTAACTTTGCAGCTAACCATATCCATTCTATATTATATTAATAAAACTATAACTTGGTAAACACCAAGATCAAATTCTTAACTTCCAAAAACAGAGACAGGAAGTAAGAAACACAAACAAAAGACTTTATATTCAATTGAAACGATGGCAGGATTAACCTTAAAGTCGAACAGCAATTTAAATTAATTTTAAAACTACAGTCTTAGGTTCTTGTCTTCACTCAAATTGTACGAAAGACATCATGTGCTAGTTCACATATCTCAAATGAGTAGAGATTCAAGCTTGTCATAGAGTTTTGTTGTGCTGTCTTTAATCTGGTTTGAAAGGCACTAAATTACAATTGCAACGAGACGGGTACTTCCGGATATTTCAAGCAGAAACTACTACCCTTCCAAAGCAGCTAAGGTCACTCTTATTTCGACTTGCGCACACGTTGCTTATTTGATTATAAAAGTAAGTTGTGAAACAAAAAATGATTTTTGTCCTTTTCGATGGACACACTATGTAGCATAATTTATGCCAACGTTTTACCTTGTTTTCTTTTTCAAAGCTTAGAAAATAGAAACACCAATACAAGCGTTGGGTTCTATGCAGCATACTCAGGAAATAATATAGGATTGAGTTCTAACCAAGTTATTGGGTACTACAACGTACATACTAACATTGGAAACGCATTTGACGCAAGCCAGTCTCATTTTACTGCTCCAGTTAAAGGATTCTACATGTTAGCTTTCAGTGGATTGAACACTGATGATTCCGTCTATCTAGAATTAGTGAAAAACGGAGATAGAATTTCGGAAATCTATTTAGCTGCCGGTATGAAGATGGGGAGCCAAACCATGATTGAACTGTTAGAACAGGGAGATGTTTTATGGGTTCGACATAACAACCAAGGCTCAGACTCTCCTACTCTTAATGGAAGTGGTCCTTACAATTCGTTTATGGGATTTCTCTTATTGGAAACTGAATAAAATTTGCTATTTGCTGCTTGTTTGTCTTAATTTTACAATGTTGTATGATCTGAAATCAGAATTTCAACAAATCTTATCCAGAGGAATAGGAATCACATCAACGCCCCTATTTTGTCTGACAACAGTATTGTGTTTTGTGCTACTACCGGACATCAAGATTACAGTCGAAATGTAAGGTTTGGTGCTATAAAGCCTGATCTACCCATTATTTTTATTAAATTACCTTTATCAAGTAAGGACCGTTCGTTCTTTAATTTCACAGCAACGCTAGGCTTGTCGATAGTCAACTAAATAGACACCTGATATTGGACCAGGCCGCTTTGACCATTAAGGGAATGAGATGTGTGCCCCCAGGTGTTTGAATAGGCAGTCCCTTCATTATAAATACCAGTAGCCCTATTCACAAAAGTTCGTAGACGTAAAGTCAGGCGTATCTAACATAGACAACATCGGCAGGTACGACTAAAGTTACGTTTACGAACTGTTGTGAATAAGCGTCCAGGGTCGTCAGACTTTAGTGCGGAAAACCATACCGCAAATTATAGTGGTGCGCCGTGTAGGAAAAATATCACGTTATTCGCATGTTAAAACCTCTGCTGTCGGTCTAGATAAGAATAGGACCCTTATGATCCCAATGCAGGAGGCTAAATTGTCCAATCCTACCCATCTCTCCTTTTTTCCAGTGGACTTGTGTCCCCATCCTCTAACTTATATTTTATGTGTATTTAACCATCCGAAATCCTGCCGCATCGAAGTAAAGCATTAACATACTAGATAAACTTTACTATAGTTATTACCTTAATACTACCGATAATTACTCATGTACGGCTCTTAAATTTTCGCATTTTGCATCTTTGTTTGTTTTTCGTATATAAAGCGTATTTTTTAAAGAGACGAAACGCCTCAAAACATTTAAACCTGTTGGTGCACTCTGTGTTTTGCTTAATGGTAAGCTTTGTTGGTTTTCTCGCGGTGTACCGCTTCCAAAACACAATAAATGGAAATTACTTATCTGCCGAAGCCTCTAGATTCATTTAAATCGGTGAGTGAGTGAGTGACTGAGTGAGTTGGTGTTTTGCCTTTTCAACGCTATATAGGTTATTTAAAGGCGGTGAACTTGAAAGAACATGAAATGGTGATGAAATATGATAAATGGGGGTGGGATGGGTAACAGGTAATTTTGAAGACCACAAAAAAGGGGAGAGGTGATAAGGGGCGGAAAATTGAGACTATTTGGTGCACTACTTGGCGATCCACAAAAAATATTTTACGTGCATGAAGCGTGGCACTCTCCACATACGTTTGCCCACTATGATTTGCGGTAATTTTTACCGCATTATAGCCTGACAACCACGGCATACATTATGGGAGGTTGGGTAAAAAAAACTAGTTTAACTCCGCCACATTTTATATGTGCCTTTCCTAAGCCAGGAATCTTTGTCAAAGCTATTGTTTGTCCCTGTCAACTATCTGTTTTTGTTCCATGTCTAGAAATGGGTCTTTCATTAATAATTTAGGCATTTGTTTCAATCTTTAAAAATGTATTGTATTATTAGTCTTGGATCAGTGCCAGATAGCGAGCAGCGACCTCTGGTCATGTTGAAGACTGCTAGCTGTTTTTCATTGTAATTTTTTTATCAAATTGCTGTTTCTTTATGTTGGTTGTGTCGCGAACACTCTTTATCGTCTATTACGAGAACGAACTTAGTCTAAACAAGTAAATGACCAAAAACGTATTGTATCAGATTGGCATAAATTTCAGTGTGTTACGTTTCTTTTGTCCATGAGTATAATATACATGTATTGAACAAAAAACATTTGTACGATTTTGTAAACTATAAAGCAGAACTCAACGTGCATCCCAGATTAATTCAAAATGAAAAAATAACAAAGTACAAAGCTGCAGCCTTTTTCACAAAAAATCTTAAGAATTCTAAAATAACCTAAAATACACAAACAATTAAACAGGATTCAAGATTATCAATATGGGGAAGGTTGAGCACAAAAAAAAATAGTTTAACCCCGCCACGTTTAGATGTGACTCCTTTATGGTAACCACCTATCCGCTAGTCAAATCGCCATACAAAACTATATCTTGTCATTGCAATTTTGATTTTCCGATTGTGAAATCCAAACCTCTCGGACTTGGTGGACTATGGTCTTAGATCACGCTATCGATCCCTATCTATAGTCAATTACATAATATGATTAAGGCCCTGCCTTTTTAGCGAGCATCGAAAATCTATATACCTCAGTTTTAAAATAAATCCATGTGCTCTACCCGCTAAGTTTAGCGTAAAGCGGGATGTAAAGAGGGAACTTTTAAAAAAGGAATTAAATAGTAGCAAAGTCTGATCCCACCAAACCCAAATCATATACACCTGAGAAAGTTGTTGGTTAAATATCTGGGATCAATAACTACTTATTAAAATTTCCATTGCAAATAATAAATCCTGTAACATTCAAGCGGGGATGAAATTATCCATTTTATATGGATTACGTCATTTCCTTGTCAGAGTATTTCGCGCTTCTTCAGCAGACCAAAACAACATTCACATTCAGGTTTTGTGAGATTTTCTGAGTATCAGTGTTTTATTTGAAGCATTGGTAACAGGAGGTACGTTAATAAACCTGGCAGAAAAAGCGGTAAAGTAAAGATTTCATGCAGGATTGAGGAAAGTGAGTGAAACCCCACAGGATGGGACTCTTCTTTCATTTTCAGGTAAGAACCTTTTATTTATTATTATGAGTAGGTTTTATTCAGTAAATTTATGTATTTCTTTATCTTATTTTATCTTACTTAGAATTTAAAAATACTTGATCAGTATCATGCATTTCGTATGACTAGTCAATGGGACGATGTTGCCAAAAGCTAGCTCGGTAATTTCCGGAAAATCGTTTTTCAGCGCAAAAGACCGAATGGTGTTTAAATAAAAATCTATGTGTAAAAATAAACAAGTGGATGAATGAGGGTTTTATCGCTGTTTCTGAATTTCAATTTTTATATTTTTGCATAACAGATTATGATGTATTTTTTATAAGCCCAGAGGGTTGATTGTTTTACTTGCTCCGTGCCTATTATTTTTTTTCACTCCGTAAAAGTAAACCTGTTCCGGTTTTATCGTCAGTATATTTCTGGCACATCTCAAAACATGCACAATGCCGTAGGGCTCGCATCTGCGATGCTCGCTATAAAAGAGTCGCACTTTGTAATAAAAAGAGACCTGCATGTAATTTAGTTTGTCAGTAACCTGCCGAAGGCTGGTGGTTTCCATCACCATTTAAACCGGTCCTGTATGACCTATCTGCACCGAAAAGGGCGTAAACCCAAAACAAAAAACAAACAAAAAACGCCTGCCCTAATCTCACAATTTCTTTCAATTCTATCTTCATGAGTACTCGTATATGTAAAGTTTTTCATATTAAAAAGGTCTTCAATAGAACGTTTTGACATAGGCTTTATGTCGTTTCAAATGTAAAGGTAAGAAGGAGGCCTTTTGGAATTAAGGTGCCTATCTAACGAACTAACATATATACGTTTGGTATTAAAGACATGTTTTTAGGCTATTATGTGAGAAGACTTTTATCTTATTTTACGAAATTTCTTTTGAAAAAGTGTATAAAGAATAAGGTAAAGCATGTTTTATTTTTTCTTTAAATTAAATAATAATAATAATTCATATAGCGCCCCATATAATTCTTAAAAGTAATAACGATATGATGTTGTCTATTGGTATAGATTTTTGATAGTATTTTTTAGTCAACCATTCTTATTACATAATTATCTTTTAATCAAAAATAAAAATTTAAGGCACACCAAAGTCTGAAATTTTATTTCAATAAACTCGACTAAACCATGAATCCAGAAAATAATGTTTTTCCGGCGAACTTTGAGGTAATGCTGTTGTCATAATTATAATTTCTAACCCATACTCTGTCTCCAATATCCAGATGTAAAACTCCCATTGTTGCGCTGTTGTCATAGTCTCCAAGTCCATGACAATAAACCTGTATCCCCATTGTGCCTCCATTTTTAACTAGCTCAGCATATGTGTCTCCTGCGTTCTGTGCACATTCTATGTTAAAATAAAACACGTATAACCCAATTTCTTTAGCGGTAAAAATTCCAGTAGTGGGATTATAAACTGCACCGACGTTGGTAATTATAGTTGGAAAAATAATAGTTTCGCCCACTTTAACTGAAGAACCATCGTGTCTAGTTGCAGTAAATCCATAAAAGTCTGAAACTATATACAACACGACGTTTCATTGTTATTGGTGTTATCTGTAAAAGTATGAAAGAAACGAGATCTAAATGAATCTTTACCGAATTTGACACACTGGAACATGACGGGTATGCTATAGCAAGTAGGAACTGCTTCCTCTCCCGGAGCACCTGAGTGTACTCTCGGTACGACTAGAGTTTGCATTGTTGATTGATATTCAGTAGTTTTTGTGTTTTATATGTTGTCTTTTCTGTCCTGTACTCGTTGGTGTTAACTGGTTTTGTGTCTGCCCTTTCGGACTTTTGACATTTGGTTGCCCGTTGGTACCTCTAGATCTGCTTCTCTCAGAAAACAAATGTAAGGTCTTTTCATGAATTTAATAATGACCACAGATAAATGGCTGCTAAGGAATTTGACGCCTGTTTATGAACCACAATTTTGAATCCCCTAAAAATTGGTTTCGATTATGATTTTCTTAAGGCTGTGGTGTGACCTTAAGTTTTGAGTTTCAATCCTACTGATCACAAAAAGTATACATCCGTATAATATTATGTGTAACGGTTAAAATGTTTTTGGAATGAAAGAAGCTTAAGTGAGTGCGATAACACACCCCACACGTTACGCTATCTTGAGGAATTACCATTGTGCAACAGTAAGCATTGTAAACTTAACATATATATAAGAATATCATAACAAAAACAAACACTAGTAAGCCGTAAATAGTCTGAAATGGCCAAACAAGATACTTTTTTACTGAACAAATCTTTTCCGATTCTCGTTCAGATAATTTAAGATATTCAGTTTATTTTCAGATCAATCATCATTACAGTCGGTTCAGATCCGTTCAGACAAAGTCAGTTTGTTCAGACTATCGTCCATTAATGAGTGTTAAGATCTGTCAAGACTACTTCAGTAAATATCGGATCGATACCATTCAATTGAATTTAGATTTGTTTGGATCGTGTTAAGATGTGTTAAGATAATAAGAGTTACATCCCTTTGCACTATGACAACCTATTATCACAGTGCCTATAATAAATCCTAAATCATTGGTCGTGTTAATGCTGATCATGGAAGTATTAAATTGACAGGAATAACAACAATAAATTAACACAATTAATTTCCCACTATTTATCTGTAGATAATAAAGGTACCGACTCAGTATATCAAGTAGGCGATAACACGCTTGAAGACGGTCTGCGTTTCCGCCACCAATTTTGAAGAAAAAACATCACGTGGGTTTACTATCGGTGGCCTTTATCAGTTACACTATTAATAAGGATACGGGACCGCCTGTGGTTCCCTTGCCGTGCAATTACCTGGTTGCAACGGCTTCTACTACTTATTCGAAAGTAAAGATTGAAAAAATGATAAAAATAGGTCAACATTGAGCAAAGTTATGGCACAATGAAGATAAAGAATCTGCTCAATTATTGATTATTTGAAGAAAGCACAATTTTTATGCCCCCGCGACGACATGTCGGGGGGCATTAAGTTTTACTAATGTCCGTCCGTACGTACGTACGTACGTCCGTACGTCCGTCCGTACGAATTTCCGTCAAGCTTTTCTCAGCAACCGTACATGACAATGACTTGAAACTTGGTAGGATGGTTCAGTATGACAAACGGTACGTCCTAAGCGATTTTGAGACCTGTTGGACATCTACTTCCTGTTTGGGACTTAGGCCATGTGAAAATATGTGAACATGACTATGAAAATTTCCGTCAAGCTTTTCTCAGCAACCGTACATGAGAATGACTTGAAACTTGGTAGGATGGTTCAGTATGACAAACAGTACGTCCTAAGCGATTTTGAGACCTGTCGGACATCTACTTCCTGTTTGGGACTTAGGCCATGTGAAAATATGTGAACATGACTGAAAATTTCCGTCAAGCTTTTCTCAGCAACCGTACATGACAATGACTTGAAACTTGGTAGGATGGTTCAGTATGACAAACAGTATGTCCTTAGCGATTTTGAGACCTGTCAGACATCTACTTCCTGTTTGGGACTTAGGCCATGTGAAAATATGTGAACAGGACTATGAAAATTTCTGTCAAGCTTTTCTCAGCAACTGTACATGAGAATGACTTGAAACTTGGTAGGTTGGTTCAGTATGATAAACAGTACGTCCTAAGCGATTTTGAGACCTGTCGGACATCTACTTCCTGTTTGGGACTTAGGCCGATTGGAAAATATGTGAACATGACTTGAAAATTTCTGTCAAGATTTTCTCAGGAACCATACATGAGAATGATTTGAAACTTGGTAGGATGGTTCAGTATGACAAACTGTATGTCCTAAGCGACTTTCATGTCTCTCAGACATCTACTTCCTGTTTGGGGCCTAGCGGGGGCATCCGTGTCCCATGGACACATTCCTTCTTTATTTAAAACTGTGATTACTTTTACATCTGATCTTTTCTGATTATGAAAATATTATGGTCTTCAAAAGGAAAGAGTTTTCTTCTTTGTGGTATGTGTCGTTACTGTGTAGGATGTTGTAGGATACTCCAAAAACTAAGAAAAAGTGAAACAAATTTATCATGACATACAGAAATTTTTGTAATTTTTGTAGTTATTACACTGAATATAACACAAAAAAACTAGACCCGCACCATGTTATGATTTTATAAAATTCATATTGTTATCTATAAAAAAAAAAGAAATCATAAACTGAATTGTTGTAGTTCTGTAAAAAGATGCCCGATTTTCTTCCTAATTCTGTCATACCTTCACCAGGAATGTTAAATTTAATCAATAGGCTATTAAATAATACTCAAGCAAAAGACACTTGAGAAGAAAAATGTAAAGAAATTTGACAAAATGTATCAGAATTTATTAAAGAATGACAACGCATAATGATTTAAAAAGGTAAAATGAAGAATACAATAGCAACGAATTTCTTCAAATATATTTTAATTGAAAAATCAAAGGATGCAACTGCAAACAATGAAGGTAGACCCCAAATCTTATAATATTATAATCCCATACTTATAAGGACCGGACTCCTAAAATAAAATTAAATTAAAGCTGTTGTTTACTTAGTTAATACATGCAAATTGTTCTAATACATATTCATATTTTACTACTTGCATTTTTTTCAAAAATCAATAGATACTCTATTTGTGCGGTCATAATTTTTCGAACCAATCATAGTTAAGGATTTCGACTATGAAGATAGGCAAAACTTCGATCAGTATGACGTTATTAGTAGGTACTTGACGATTTTGCGGTAACGCAGATGGAACGTTTGAAGTGAGGCTGTTGTAATTCCTGTCAATTTAATACTTCCATGTGCTGATAGACAGATTTAAAAAAAAAATCTACATTCTTACATTATCTTTTTATTTCATCATATAAATCGGGAATACGACTGTTTTACTCCAAATAAAATTGCCCAGAGTAAATATGACTTAGTATTTCAGTGTGAAAAATTATTATTATAGGGGCGTAGATACCTGTACGCAAAAATGCAGTTGCATACACATGGTCAAATAAGTAAAATAAAAACAAAATAGCAAAACAGCATCATGTTTTACCCTTTCCGCTTCACTGGCCACTATCATCTACTCCCGAGTTGTTGATAAAAAATATTACAATTTCCCCCATCAATGTCGTGAAAGTACAATCTTTATAAAAAGGTACACCTTTCAATCTCCGACATGTGTTAGTTATTCCCCTGAGGGCGGATGCCCGATGGGGGATAACTGATTTATACCACGGGACTGTAGGGGGTGCTAAATGAAAGTTTATGATAATTAATGAGGGGGGTCTTTCAGGAATTTAGCCTTATCTACTGATAAAGCATGATTAATGCAGGGTATCTCGTTACATTTTATGACATAGTGGTATAAGTGAAGTAGGACGGAGCCGCGCGTGATGTCAGCTTAGGTATAAAAGTGAAATCTTCGCTATCTTTTAAATTTTGAATTTATAAAAATAAAATAAATTTTATTTATTTTATTTTTAATTTCATTTCAGAGTGTCATTCTTTCCCACAAACAAAGCAAACGCGAGTTGTAGAAAAGTTGTAATATAGCAAGATTTTGTTTTCATTGCGAGTAAATACATGTATGCATGCTTATTCATCTGAAACGGTAACAATCCCGATAATTTGTAATTTAAATTTCATTCCTTGATATTTGAACTCATTTTGTTTTATCTGATATTTTTTTGTGCCAATGCACGTTCCCTAATGAAGTTTGTCTAAAATGTTCTTAAAACGAAAGCTGTAGTACGTTTATTATGTTTGTTAATTTGACCGTTTTCTTTTTGTGACCTTCTTCTGTTAAAGATTCGGCTTGTACTTGAATACACATGCTGTGAATATGCAAACAGGAGTATCCAACATAAACGCTACAGGTGGTTGTGGTCGTGTCCTATACTCTATAATAACCGGTTTAATAATTGCCTAACTGTAAAAAGGTAAACCAAACAAAACATGTTGGGATGAAAGAGCATTAAAAACTTATGATTTAATCTTACACATATTAATATACAGTTTAAATACCAAATTTTCACGGTTTCGGGTACAAAATAAACATATTAAAGTCACTGCCCCGAACCCTGCATATTTAAACCTAGAACCACAGAAAAACCACAGAATACACGGCTACCGCAGCTAACTGGGGCATAATATCAAAACAATAAACATGAAAACATTTAAAATTAGAAAAAAAATTAAATGATGAGATAAATCTCTGAACATTTAGACTCGGCATATTCAATTGTATTAATTGGATTTTTGCGCAATATATTCGCAACTGCATTGCATTATGTTATAATTATATTCCACAAAACTCAAAGAACCCCTCTCCTTTTCCCCCGGAAAATTTGCATGCAGATTTTCGGCGAAATTGACCTGGAAACACCCTTCCCCTTTCGTCCTCAGTTCACTTTATACGCGACCTCACTTTCAAAAATGTCCGGATCCGCACTCTTTTCCTGTGGTTCTTTAAAATTTGCTGTTTGCTTTGATTCCCACCCCACCCCATATTTCATATCATCATCATTTCATGTTCATTTTATCACCCTTTCATATTCATCGCCTTCAAATAACCTATTTAGTGTTGCGAGGGCGAAAAACACCAACTCACTCACTCACTCACAACCATTACATACATGTACATGTACATTAATATACAATTTACAGTTTCAATTATCAATAATGAAATTTATTAATAGGAATCGAAAAGAAGACCTAGAACTTTTCTTTTGGGTGGGGGTTGGAAATGGTGGGGTGGGGTTGGGTTTCCAGACGAATTTGCCGTTATTCTACATTTGAAGTAAATTTGGAAGAAAGGCTGTTCCTTATGCTGGCGTCACACTGTCCCGATTTTGACATACGATAGACACACGAATGTGAAAATTTCAACTTCGTGCGAAGTTAGTCCCGAACTTGCTAAAAATCAAAATCAAAACCGAAGGGTATACGATTAGAACCGATGGCTAAGCGATCGGAAAAGTAGCACATACGAATAGCTGCGAACCGATTACGAAGTTGTTACGATGTTATCAAGATTAGTCGAGAATCAGACTCGAAGGAGACACGAATTTATACGACGGCTGTACGACGTCGTGTTTAGCATACGATTGGTCTACGAAGCATCACGATGGGTATACGAAGTATGAAATATAATAACGCTATTTGCAATAAGATTATATAATTTAGTCTATATAAATTGTCCTTTGCAGCCTCTAATTAGTATGTTAAAACGATGGTTCTCCAAGCAAACTCCTGCTGTCCTTGATGTCGATCTGTAAGAGTAGATAAGACATTTGATCTAAAGCTAATATGTAGAGCCTGTTAAGATAGAACAAAAAAGATGACGCTACTTTATCTTGTTTTGTTCGTGTGAGTTGACCGAAGCACACATAATCTGAAAACAAGAAGAATATGTTGTAACTATGTAGAAAGTTCAACAATTTTAGCTGTTGCGAACGATTCTTGAACAAAGCGTGTCCACCTTATAATACATAACTGCGTTACCGGTCCTATACCGGTATCTAAGTCCAAAGGTCCCGTAAATATTTGCGGACCGAAACGGAATGTAAACTTGATCTCAGTAACCCGTAATGGTGGACTGGCATACAGTACATACCAAAAAGCAGTTTAATAACTATAATTAAGGGTTCAGAAAAAAAGTGTGGGAAACTGATATTTCAGTGAAATTCTAAAGTTCAAAGGGTCCGAAATCTGTAAAAAATTGCGGACCGGAACAACACGTTAACTTGATCTTTAACTCATCATGGTAAGACTCACATACTAATTAAAGTTTAATATCTATATATAAAGTTTTTTAAAAAGTGCGAAAAAGTTATTGTGATAGCGAGACGGCCGGGCCGGACAGACACACAAACGGGCAGACGGAGTGCAAACCTTAAGTCCCCTTCGGCTTTTGTCGGTAGGGGACTGATAAAAACTAAAGTAAGTTTAAAATGTTTATTAAACCTTTATTTCTGATATTGAATTTTAAGTATTAAAAGATGCCACAAAAGCTTGGACGAGGACACGAAAGAGGGAAGCGCCTGGCTGGAAAGAACAGGACGAAAAGAAAAGCGCCAGAAGATTCTAGATCTAGACTGTCTTCGCTTTGTTTTGTCTTTTCTTCTTGTACTTTTGAGACTGTTCATTCTAGTTTCAATTTTTTTTTATCTCCTTTATCAATTTTTCAAAACTAAAAAAATTATGAATAAAGAATTAATGAGGATACTTGTATCATAAGCTGCTGTCTTGTAAGTCTTCCTCCTGCTGCATTTTAATTATGAGGGGGGAGAACAGAGCTATATACATGTACTAACTTTTCTTTTTCTAAACGATTTATTGTAACACGCCCCTAACTGAAATGGATTAATAAATGTCCCTATAAGGCACTTTTGACACGTTTGATATTTTTTTTACTTCAGAAATCGTACTGCTTTGACCAGTGCCGTGTTTCCATCTCCATGCCATTACTCTATGCTATTACATTAGTTACGACGGATATACGAATACAAAGCGAGGTCTTTGCGACGCCGTGTTTTCTTCGCACCACCTTCGGAGAGCTTCTTGTTTTATTCGTGCCGCCATCGTACGATAAATTAATCCGACGACACTAAGAAGGCAACACGAAATCAGAAGATGCTTTCACGAAGGCATTACGATAGAAAGGATGGATGAACGAACACAACACGAACAAGGACCTTCGCACGAACCTTCGGGAGTTTTTTAACATGTTAAAAAATTAGGAAGGCATTACGAAGTTGCTCCCGAAGTTGGAATATTTCAGACGATGGTGCTACGATGGTAAAAGATGGCAACACGAATAGCGCGATTTGAATACGATCACTCCCGATTTTGAAAATATCCATAATCGTGTTTCCATCGGGGTCAAAATCGGGATAGTGTGACGCCAGCATTAACCTGAATACCGAACCACCCCCCCCCCCCCCCCCCCCCGATCCGTAGCTGCAGGTCTAACCAGTTGAATTAAAATGATTTTATATATCTTAAATAAAAACGCTATATGTGCACGTGGTCATAAATCTGGCTTGTCATCTAAAGAAGGTATTACCGGCCGTATATATTTTACCGCCGGCAAACTGTAGACAGTCCAAAAAAATAAAAAAATAACAATTTACATATGATTTTGACAAGGCAATTAATAAAAAGTCAAATTTTCCCCCGTTGTCCTATATTCTTTGTTAACAGTTATGCACATGTAATTTGTTTTGACTGTCGTCAGTTTACCAGTGTTAACGATAGCCGGTAATAGCCTGTGACAAAGCTTTTAATGAAAGCTAGCTTCAATTTCTCTGGTGCGTCCTCCTTGTTTTTCTTTTCTTGTAGACATTTGAGATTGATCCTCAAAGTTCGGTTATTACCTTTATTTAATACGTACGCTTAAAAATATTACAGATTTGATATTTAAAAAAAACAATCATAGAACTTTATATATTTTTTTCCCGGAAATTAATTTTAATTCGACCTTAGATGACCTAAAGTACATGTAGTAGAACTAAACCTTTATTTTTAGCAAAAGACATGTATCATATGTACAGTATACGTATGTCCGAGCTTTAAAATTGTATATATGAGGATGTTTAAAGTCGTGACTATACCCGGTTGTGTCTGCAGCGACGGCACCTAGTGATATGATGAAGGCCTGGTTCGGCTGCGGTTGATAGGAAGGAGCAGGGTACTTAGGATTTCTTTTACATGTAAACAGTTTCATCCTTACAACGGCACCTTGCAATTTGTTTTTGGCCTTATACGAAAAAACCTGGACAGATTAGGTTAATTAGAAGCATAATAATTGCATCACAAAAGCTTAAAATTCAAAGTAATAAATACATGTAAGAAGTATTGATATAATTTTTACACAGCCTCAGCCGGGTCATCAGGCTGGTAACCCGCTGCAAGCATTTATGTAGAATCCTTACCCGCTGTTATCTGGCGGCGGGTATAGACTGGTTTCCTACTGTCGTACGGTGTCAACTTAATAAGCCAACCTTCTCTAAGTGTTAAGGGCCTTACAAATGATTCATTTTACGTGTGTTAATGTATGTGGTGACATTATTTTTATTAGAAATCTAACTTAATGTAACATATTTGTTATACCCCCGTTTCGCAGAAAAACAATTTCTTCGACAAACAAGGAATACCCCACCCCACCCACCCTACCCCCGATCCCCGATCCGCCCCTGCTACTGTGAGGGTCGGTATGACCTTTTCTGAGACACCGGGAAAGGCTTATTTATTCACTGTTAATTCGAAATTTTATAGATAAAACTGCGGGAATATGGGATTTTTAGGTAGCAGGATTTTGGCATTTATTTTAACGGGAATGCGGGATGAGACCCCCTACTGTAATTTTCACTGCAAATAATTATAAAACTGCTTTGATTTTAATTTTGCGGCGAGTCACCAAATTTCAACTTAATACAATTTGTGCAAAGACCTACAGATGTAAATTAAAAACTGTTAAATAATTTTTTTTTCAAAATTTATAAATTGAAAGAGTACCATATAAATTTAACTAAGGTTAAATTTTCAGTGTCTAAATATGCATAGCTAGCTAAGATAAAACAGGGATGTCCAAATTTTTTTTATTTAATCCCTGGATAAAATAAGCCTTATATTAGAAAATAAAACAAATCTAGTTCTTTAGTTGGTCACGAGTCAATTATTTGCTAATACATGTAAATACTAAATTACATTTTGTGCTTATACTATTTCGTATAAGTCATGTTAGTGGATCGCTGAAATTTCATAGCTATATACATGCATGTAGCTGCTCGAAACGGGACCGTCCAAACCTTAATGCACTAAAACCACTTAAATGAAGTGTTTTGGAATTTTCATTTTCATTTATTAAAAAAAATAATTTCATCAGACAAAAAATTCATACAAATATTTTTTTAAATTATAACATATAGAAGAAATTGTGAGAACACGTGTCACCTCCTTTGATGTCAGCCGCGCAACGGATACAACCAGAAATTCACGAGACCATGCCAAAACAAATAAAAACACATTTACATGTAAAAGGATTAATTAATCTACATGTGTCAAGTATTACAATTGTTTGTGTGTTTGTTTTTGCTTAGTTTTTTTCGTATTTGGTTTTGAATAGAAAACTAAATCCCCTTTTCATAAGGCACAGAAAAAAGGTTAAATAAATAAAAATATACTCTTTCACTTTTAAAATGCAGCATTAATTTTCCTCTAGATACATGTCCATAGGCAGAAAATTGTGAGAGTGTTTCGACTCGCGATATCCGGCGGCGCTCAAGGGTTTTATGGTGCATTTTGGTTTAGAACACCGAGTTGAATAGTACTTGTTGATTTTCAAGGGGGGTTTCATCCAAACCCCTCGACTCCCCGCTGTTATACGAGTATGAGATCTGTCACGTCTGATAATCTATCAGTCAAATTTCTTTTTATCCAGTTCTCATATCAGGGTGATATCGATCGAGAACATCGATATTCCACTGAGGTAAATTCGTACACCTCTTGAAAACAGATAGCTAACAGTTTACTTTAATCCCAGTCGGCCCATCCCAGTACACCTATAGTTCTTTCATTTTTACATTTATTATGAAAAAAAAACTTTCCCAATTCAGATTTAAGCATTACACTAAGCATTTACAAACTCTTGTATCGTAATATTACGCATAAAATTAAAGGTCTTAGTGCACATTTGATATTCTTAGTGCAATAAGACGGTCTATGTGGTGTTTAGACGGACCTGTTAGAAACTAGTTTTGTCTAATCATGGAAGTATTAAATTGACAGCAATTTCAACAAACCCGAGTTCAAACGTTCCATCTGTGTTACCGCAAAATCGTCAAGTACCTAATCACGTCATACTGATCGAAGTTTTGTCTATCTTCTTAGACGAAATCGTCTTACTTTTAGTGGAGTCTATTCGAAAATTATTTAAGACCGTACTTTTTGAATATCTATATTTTAAAGAAAAATGCAAGAAGTAAATTATAAATTATAAAACAATGCAGGCATTGACTAACTAAACAACCGTTTTAATCCAATATCATTTTAGGAGTCAGGTCCTAATAAGTATGGAATTATACTATTAAGATTTGGGCTGTATCATTATTGTGTGCAGATGCATCCTTTTGCATTAAAAATGTATGTAAATATATATATATATATTTATTTAGAAACTACCCCTTTACATCGGGGGCACCTGCAACCAGGGTAGAAGTAGCGGTGCGTCTAGTTAAAACATTTAAAAATATTTACAGGTAATATTTACATACATACATGTATCATATCCATTTAAAATTCACATAGTCATAAAATGTATTTACTGACGTAAAAAAGACATAAAATCTGGAGACAAAAAGTAAAATATTAAAAACAAATACTGATATTGACATCTTGAAACATACATCATTTATTAGAATAGGTCATCAATTGTCTTTATTAACGATACTATTACGATAATTGAACATGTCTAAAAGCAACATTCTTCCATTAACATCATAAAAATATCCAACTTCACTGTTAAAAGCATAACCTATGTCTCCAATTAAAAATAAAATTTTGGCACGTGACGACAGTTCCATGAAACCGACGGTATTAGTCGTATACGAAAAAATAGTAAAATATTTTGCCGGATATGCTCGAGTGCAGGGCAATGCAAAAGCAAATGTTCAATATCTTCAGACTCGCCAGAATCACATAACGGACAAAATTCATTTTCAGACAAGTTCATCCTTAATAGGTTTTTGTTTACAGGCAAATAATTTGTCCGTGCAAGCAGCTTCAATCTTGAAGATTTGAAGTCACTTGCCTCGGACAAATATGTCTGTCTTCCTATTTGTACATGACAATTTAAATATATGTTAAGACTACTCTTAGAAGTGACGTCTTGAAATAACTTTTCCCGGGTAAACTGTCCATATACAGAATCAAAGTTCATTAATTTCTTGTACATATCCTAAGCAGTCTTCGCCATGCCGTAGAAGCTCATTGAATACACGCACGCATAGTCTACTTACAGGTAATGTATTAATTCGTTTGAAATAAGATACTCTCTGACGAGTAATGAATGCCGTTACTGGCTCCCAGCCTAATTCGAGTAGCAGAGCACATTTAGGAATGTTCATTTTCGTATTAAGAACTATCTTAGCCGCTCGATATTGCCAACTCTCGATCAATGATAGATTTGCAGAAGATAAAGGAGCCCATACAGAGCATGCGTGTGTCAAGGTGGGCCTCAAAACAGAGTTCCAGAGGGCGTCACCAAAGTTTATTCTGTTGAAGTCCCCGTGCTCACCAAGGACGCATGTCATATAATTCAACAAATTTTCCATTTTGTCTTTTAAGTACACATTTACATGGTGACTGGATCTAAGGACCCTGTTTACATGGTAACCAAGATACTTATATTCATTCACCTCATCTATGTGTTAAAACAAAAGAATATGGAATATGTGCCAGAAAGACACGATCCACATATTGAAATGATTTTGATAAATGTACAACAGCAAAATTTCACTGCGTGTGAAGCGCTTTTCTGGATTAACCTTCATCAGACACGCTAGGAGTAGAAAACTTGGAAAACCGGTAGAGTATTAGATCTGATTAAACAAAACCAGAAGCCAAAAATATTACAACAATGACCAAACAGATAAATTTAACAAATTTTAAAGAAATAGCCAAACGTTGTCAAATTTAGCTAGGAAATATGAAAACTGTGTCTTTCCAACACATATTCCAGTACTCGAAAATATATAAGAGCATACAACTGAAGCACGGGGAAGCTTTCTACGACCTCCACACGGCACTAAAGCCAAACTCTGAAATAATATTAAAACAAAAGAATATGGAATATGTGCCAGAAAGACACGATCCACATATTGAAATGATTTTGATAAATGTACAACAGCAAAATTTCACTGCGTGTGAAGCGCTTTTCTGGATTAACCTTCATCAGACACGCTAGGAGTAGAAAACTTGGAAAACCGGTAGAGTATTAGATCTGATTAAACAAAACCAGAAGCCAAAAATATTACAACAATGACCAAACAGATAAATTTAACAAATTTTAAAGAAATAGCCAAACGTTGTCAAATTTAGCTAGGAAATATGAAAACTGTGTCTTTCCAACACATATTCCAGTACTCGAAAATATATAAGAGCATACAACTGAAGCACGGGGAAGCTTTCTACGACCTCCACACGGCACTAAAGCCAAACTCTGAAATAATATTAAAACAAAAGAATATGGAATATGTGCCAGAAAGACACGATCCACATATTGAAATGATTTTGATAAATGTACAACAGCAAAATTTCACTGCGTGTGAAGCGCTTTTCTGGATTAACCTTCATCAGACACGCTAGGAGTAGAAAACTTGGAAAACCGGTAGAGTATTAGATCTGATTAAACAAAACCAGAAGCCAAAAATATTACAACAATGACCAAACAGATAAATTTAACAAATTTTAAAGAAATAGCCAAACGTTGTCAAATTTAGCTAGGAAATATGAAAACTGTGTCTTTCCAACACATATTCCAGTACTCGAAAATATATAAGAGCATACAACTGAAGCACGGGGAAGCTTTCTACGACCTCCACACGGCACTAAAGCCAAACTCTGAAATAATATTAAAACAAAAGAATATGGAATATGTGCCAGAAAGACACGATCCACATATTGAAATGATTTTGATAAATGTACAACAGCAAAATTTCACTGCGTGTGAAGCGCTTTTCTGGATTAACCTTCATCAGACACGCTAGGAGTAGAAAACTTGGAAAACCGGTAGAGTATTAGATCTGATTAAACAAAACCAGAAGCCAAAAATATTACAACAATGACCAAACAGATAAATTTAACAAATTTTAAAGAAATAGCCAAACGTTGTCAAATTTAGCTAGGAAATATGAAAACTGTGTCTTTCCAACACATATTCCAGTACTCGAAAATATATAAGAGCATACAACTGAAGCACGGGGAAGCTTTCTACGACCTCCACACGGCACTAAAGCCAAACTCTGAAATAATATTAAAACAAAAGAATATGGAATATGTGCCAGAAAGACACGATCCACATATTGAAATGATTTTGATAAATGTACAACAGCAAAATTTCACTGCGTGTGAAGCGCTTTTCTGGATTAACCTTCATCAGACACGCTAGGAGTAGAAAACTTGGAAAACCGGTAGAGTATTAGATCTGATTAAACAAAACCAGAAGCCAAAAATATTACAACAATGACCAAACAGATAAATTTAACAAATTTTAAAGAAATAGCCAAACGTTGTCAAATTTAGCTAGGAAATATGAAAACTGTGTCTTTCCAACACATATTCCAGTACTCGAAAATATATAAGAGCATGTATATAAATATATAAGAGTTGTTCACCGAGCGACCACTTATTATTTAGATCAACTCGTTTTCCAACAACCATAACTTTTGACTTTTTAATGTTAAATCTTAAATTCCACTTTGCTGCAAATTCGTATGAAATATTCAAGAGTGATTGAAGCTCCTCTTTAGATTTAGCAATCAAAACGACGTCATCCGCGAAGAGCAGGCAGTTTATAAACTGTTGTTGGAGTTCATATCTAAAGCCACGATTATCGAGCATCTTAACTAAATCGTTCATTAGTATAGAGAAAAGGGTAGGTGACAACACACATCCCTGTTTGACGCCATAGTCCTGTTCAAACCACCCTGTTTCTATATCTCCGAATAAAACTTTGTTTTATGTAAAGAAATTCGTTGTCATTGAATTATTTATTCTTCCTTTGGAAATTATTGTGCGATTTCATTCTTTCCATACATTTTGTCGAATTTCTTTACTTTTTTGTTTAAAAAAATGAATATTAAGTAACCTTCCCTGTATAAGTGTCTTGACAGAAATAAGAGGTAAAATCTTGCCTCGCAAAACTACAAGAATTTGGATAAAGACAACTTTGTTGTATATAAAAAAGTTGAATTTAACATGATGCGGGCTTGAGTTTAAATATTAGTTTTTGTTTTATATTGTAAAAAGAAAACTTTCCGGGAGCCACAATAAATTTCCTTCACTTTATCTTAGTTTTAGAAGTATCCTAGACCATCATACATGGTAGCAACACATACCACAAAGAAGACCAATCTGTTCTTTTCAAAACCATAATATTTTCACAATCGTTGGGGAACCAATGTTAAAAAAATCACAGTTTTAACAAAATGCGTTTTTCTTCATTTAATCATTATTTGAACAGATTCTTTTTCTTCATCGTGTCATAACTTTGCTCATTGTCGGCCGATTTTTACGATTTTTTCAATCTTTTCTTTTGAATAAGCAGTAAAAGCCATTACCAACAGATAATTGCACAACAAAGGACGTATCCTTATTAATAAGGCAAATGATAAGGCCACCGATAGTAAAACCACGTGATGTTTTCTCTTTGAAATTGGTGGCGGAAACGCAGACCATCTTCAAGCGTATTATCGCCTACTTGATAAACTGAGTCGGTACCTTTATTATCTATAGACAAACTATTGGACATTAATTTTTTAAAGAAAGGCTAATGAAGACGGACGGCAAGTGATGGCAATAGCACACAATGATCATCTTCATCTTTCTTGTGAAAAAATGTAATGGTTTATTAAAGTTTAATTTATAAATCAATTTAAAAGATAGAGAGATCAAGACATAAACAAAGAACTAACGAGCGCAGAGGAGCTCTCTAAAGATCAACCACTGCAGTTTGTATACTAGTCCACACCAGGTCAAGGAAAACATTAAACAAGGCAAAGGCTGGTTATCCGCGCTATTAACTTGTGTACGGAGAAGGTAGCGGTACGTCAAAACACCATGCAGTACTTCATAGTACATGCACAAGGGCTCCAAATGCGCACTAATTTAAAGGACATCACGCTTTTGTAATACATTATAGGTCATTAAAATTACGTTAATGGTTACGCAATATTAAAAAAAATTTTGGAAATTTTTGTAAAAATATTTTAAATCATTTTTTTTTACGATAGAGCATTTAAAAAAGTCCTTTAGTGTGTTCCGATTTTACTGGTTTAAACTGAATAACAATAAACAGAAGAATAATTGTAAAGTAAAGAAACGATTTAAGTCATGCATCATAAAATGTAAATTAAAAAAAAAATCAATTGAATTATTTATTATACAGGTCCATCATTGAAAATAAATACTCAACAAGTTAAGAATAAATAAGAGTGAAAGGAAAAAGTCACTGAAACAGATAATAGGAAAACTGAAAAGTCAGTAAAAAAAGTCACAACACAGGGTCCTGCTCCCGGCATTTGGGATCGAAAGATCACAAGCTAGAAAACAGTGTTGTTTATATACCTTTTCAACAATATTACATATATTCTAAAAGGGTTAAATAATTGACTACAAACTGCAAAACAAACTGCAACGGAAGTGATGTTTCAGTTGCGAACTATGCCATACGTTAAACGTTCACGAAAATCCACTAAATGGTTGAGGAAGAGTTGCGGATATGAAATGGATGCTATAAGGTGTGACGGAATGACACACGGACGGACTCACTATATACTATGTTTAATAATATCAAGCAGAAAATGTCACACAGCAGCCTTACCATAACCCGTTGTCTACCTTATATCGTCATTTATTTCTTTGGACTGTCTTCAAATTTTCAGCGGGGTCAAGTTTTACTTCTATAGTTTAAACGGGGGATTAAATTATTGTTGTTGAATTCAGAAAGGGGGACCAGGTTGTTGTATATTTATAGAGCTGATCGAGCGATTGAGGGAGTGAGTTGGCGTTTTACGCCCATGCAACGTACAGGCAATGAACATGAAAAGGATGATAAAATGAACATGAATTCATGATGATAAATGAAATATGGGGGTGGAGTGGGAAACAAAGGAACGGCAAATTTCAAAGAACCACAGGAAAAGGGGATAAGTGGCTAGTGGCGGAAAATTTAGTCTATGTGGTACACTACTTTGCGGTCCACAAAGGGGTCTTTTACGTGCAGGAAGCGTGGCACTCTCCACACACGTTGGTCCACTATGTTCAGCGGTCAGGGTTTCCGTATTATAGACCTGATAACCCCCGTTGACGAGGGCCACCCTATTCAGCCACCTAGGGTACACACGTGGTCGCCCTGTGGGTTGAGCACTGACCCGACGTCAGAATTCCAAGACCCTTAGTCGCCTCTTACGACAAGCTAGGCTCTGCTGTGGGCCTATTCGCCACCCAGGCCCCGCACGGGACTTATATAGCTGACATGTAGTTTATAAAATTCATTTGAATTTGACTTTTTTTTCCATTTTCATTTTTAGCTCACCTGGACCGAAGGTCCAGGTGAGCTATTGCCATCACTTGGCGTCCGTCGTCGTCCGTCGTCGTCCGTCGTCGTTAACTTTTCTTTGAGAATCTTCTCCTCCAAAACGACTGAAGGGATTGCTTTGAAACTTTGCACACTTCATCTATGGGATGTTCCCTACCAATATTGCACAAATGGTGACCGCCGTTACTAAAAATAGACTACGGGGGTCAGACTACTGTTTTTGGCTTGTAAATCACAAAGGATAAGAGATAGGTGAAATCTGATGCCACGCTACTGCTTCAGCATCAAAAGCTCTACAAAAGTCACCATTGAGTCGAAGTTTTCATATGACCCCTTATAGGAGTTACGGCCCCTTAAAGGTGAAAAATAGCATTTTTTCATGTTTTTGGCCTATAGGATGAAAACTATTACTGATAGAGAAAAGTTGTTGCTTGCTTAAATGTTCAGCTCATTTAGCTCTACAAAAGTCTTCATAGGGTCGAAGTTGTCAGATGAACCCTATAGGGGTTACAGCCCCTAAAATAACGTTTTTTTTTATATTTTTGGCCTATGGAATGAAAACTATAGCAGATAGAGAGAAGCTGTTGCTTGCTTAAATGTTCAGCTCATTTAGCTCAACAAAAGTCTCCATAGGATCAAAGTTGTCAGATGACCCCTAATAGGGGTACCGCCCTGAAAAATGACGTTTTTTCATGTTTTTGGCCTTTTGAATGAAAACTATAGCAGATAGAGAAAAGCTGTTGCTTGCTTAAATGTTTAGTTCATTTGGCTATACAAAAGTCTTCATAGGGTCAAAGTTGTCAGATGACCCCTTATAGGGGTTACGGCCCCTAAAATAACGTTTTTTCATGTTTTCGGCTTAGTGAATAAAAACTAAAGCAGATAGAGAGAAGCTGTTGCTTGCTTAAATGTTCAGCTCATAAAGCTCTACAAAAGTTTTCATTGGGTCAAAGTTGTCAGATGACCCCTAAAATAACGTTTTTTCATGTTTTTGGCTTATAGAATGAAACTATAGTAGATAGAGAAAAGCTGTTGCTTGCTTAAGTGTTCAGCTCATTTAGCTCTAGAAAAGTGTTTACATGTTTAGGGTTGACTCAGACCAGGTGAGCGATTCAGGCTCCTGGGAGCCTCTTGTTTTTTATTGTTATGTTTGGCTACCTTAAATTCCTCAAGCTTTGGTTCTCCTTTGATAATTTTAGTTTTCTATATATCCTTTCAATTATTTTAATTTTATAACAACTGCTGATGAGACATGCCCCTGGAACAAAAATCAGTATATGAGTGCAGCATGATACGACGGCAACACGTTGAACCCTGAAAGTTGGAGACGCAATACGCGGCTTAGTACACATGCAGCGCATAGTAGACACAAACCTTTTTGACACATGCTTTCTATGGTTGACTTTCAATGCATGCTAGTTCTGAGACAATACTTAAATGTACATGTAAATCAATTGTTCAGCAAATCTGATCGAAAACACGGACAGGGAATTTTGACATAAAAACAACACAAAAACCCCAAATAAATTCGAAATCAAACTATAAATCAAAAAGGATTTTTTATATTTGGGGGGGGGGGGTTAACTGTGACTCACCCGTAATATTGAACATGTATCTTGTTTATTTAAATCATTGTGTTATGCTTTTCTTTGTACCAATATCATGGATGTATTGGACTTTATGAAAATAACATTATAACTACAGCTCCCTATTGTTCAGATAAGGTTGTCAATAAGTACTGCTTAATTAGCGTTAATTATCGATGTTTACTTATCTGATGATATAAGACACCAATTCACACCTTAACGCTAATGTAAAAGGGATTTCTTTAATAATTTGACTGCACAAAAAGAAATATTTGCATACCAAATGAACAGATTATTAATTAAAACTGTTTGGATAAGGAAGATGGAGGTTTAATATCATATTTGTTAGAGTCCCGTGCGGGGCCCGGGAGGCTAATAGGCCCACAGCAGCGCTAAGCTTGTCGGTAAAAGTCCACTAAAGAGCACTCAGAAACCTGACATCGGGGTCAGGCCGCTTTGCCCACAAAGCGACTGGGATGTGTGCCCCAGGTGGTTGAATGGGGCAGCCCTGACATCGAGAGGTGCAGGGTCGTCAGGCGATAATGCGGAAAACTTGACCGCAAACCATAGTGGTGCACCGTGTTGGGAAAAATGTCACGTCCCTCGCACGTTAAAGAACCCTGCTGCAGGTCTCGGTAAGAGTAGGACCTGTAGGATCCCCATGCGGGAGGCAAAATTTCCCGTCCCTACCCATCACTCCCTTTTCCAGTGGCAGTCAAAAACTCTCCTACCCGATTGGCCTTGTGTCCCCATTTCCTCCACTTCATCATCCTTTCATGTTCATTGTATCACCACTTTCATGTTCATCTCCCGGATATAGCCGAAATCGTGCTGCTTGGGAGTAAAGCCATAACTAACTAACTAACTAAGTTAGAATCTCTCTAATCTCACAAATGAACGAGAGCACTTCACATACCCGCATTTATGGTCAGATAATAGTGGGGTATACCAGCCTACATGTTGTAGCGATAAAATATACAAACAAATATAGTATAATATAAATGATTTGACAGTCATATACATGGAATACGTTGAGAAAAGGAAATATATAAAATTTACGAAAGTTTATAGATCTAAATTAGTACTTAACTAATAATAAGGAAAGGTCTAAACAAGGGGGATGTCAAATTTTTAAAACTTTCTTTATAGGGGTTTCAATTATTTATTGTATAGAATTGTTATGGGGAAGATAAAAAATAGAAGGTCTGTTTTCAAAATGAACAATTCCCCCCTCCAAAGTATAGAATGATAGGTCCCTTATTTGAATATTAATTTTATGCGACAGGACCTACACAAATCAGCAACAGTTTAGCATCTATAATGAAAACAGAGAACAAACTTCAATGTGCATGATAAATTGTAAGTTCTTGTTTTTTTTTGCAACGCGCAGTATTAATAATACCTCACAACATTTTAAAAACTAAATGCATATTCAAATGTATATACTCACTCAAAAAAGTTATGCACCAATACAAAATTTCCCTATATATTTTAAATAAACCTACCTAATTTTATTTTTGTATTGCAAAGCCATTTCTTAACCGATTTTAATGAAATAAAACCAAGAGAACGAGAAATGATTGAAGTTTATTTTCATGATTTTAGAAAAATCGTCACTTCACCGGTTTTTAAGATATCACAAGTAGAAATCAACTGTTTATTTTATGCGTCAACAACCCGTTTAAATCAACCAACATTTTACGTGGAAAACATTAGTTATGTTCTACTCGCGTTCTATCAAAAACAGTAACAGCTAGGATTTTGCCCAAATTATAAAAAAATAAATTTCACTTGTTTTCTTTTTCTTGGTTTTTATTTGATAAAAAATGATTAAAAAAACGGCTTGGCAATATCAATATATAATAAAGTAGGTTTACTTAAAACATATAAGGAAATTTTCCACTGTTGCGTAATTTTTTTAGAGAGTATTTTTTAAACATGAATGGAGGGGTACTGTGAAAGGTTACACAGAGGTGCTAAACTTATACTAATTTATTGATAATTGTTACGCTGCGATATTCGGATTTTACTTCAACGTTCATCGCTTATCTTTGAATTTGTTCATGAATAAACAGAGAAAAAAAACCAGGACATTAACATAAATGATATTTCACATTTTTCATTTATAAAAAAACTTATATGAGTTAAAATATAGGTTGTACAGCAATCTGAAAAATGCTTATTCAAAATGTCCCATCATTGCTATAAAATACATTACTTAAACAAATATTTTTCGTGTTCTTTGTGCAGTACGTTTTTTATTCCTTAGTGCCCCAAGGAGTCCTTGACTGTGTTAAGACGCACAGGGAATTCTGACATAAACTTATACAGGGGCGATCGGCGTACAGCAGCCGTTAGGCAAAAAGACTTTTATCTGCACTTAAAATTGCCGATTTTTAAATGTATTTTTAAACACATGCAGGTATAATGTTGGGCATGAATCCCGTTCTCCAATAATGTTTATGTCTTTAAGAGGCAATGATTAATTGGTCTATTAAAGAATATGTTTCACAATTTAAGACTAATCAATGAGATTTCAATATTTACAAATTCTTTTCTTTAATTTTCATATTAATGGGTTAGCATCTCTTACCATATATAATGATTGTGTATATATTGTTAGCCCCGTGCGTATGTTTGCTAAAGTTTTTTTGTACTTTACCTACAATTTTACTTAAAGTAATTGTTTTTGTTTCACATGTCCCCTTTCTTCTTTTAAAGTAATTTCATTGAAGCAGAGAAGCAGAGACAGAGTATTGATTAATTAATTAATTTATTTATTTATTTATTTTATTTATTTATTTATTTATTTATTTATTTATTCTTATTCATTTATTCGTATTTACTTATTTATTTATTTACATATAATAATTCAGAAACTTAATTATGAAAAAAAAAAAACTTATATTTAGAGTAAATTATAAATCTTGTCTAACATATATATAGTTAATTAACTAAGGGAAGCAATCCCTGTTAAAAACACTTACTATTTTTTTACTACAAATATTGATAATTTGCCACTGCTTGACAAACTTGACAACATCTGAACACGTCTTAACAGTTAAATTTGATAATCATCTGAACATGTCTAACATGGTCTTAACGCATCTGAACGACCCTTGACGAACTACAATCTTAAATTCCTTGATCGATCTTAACGAGTCTGAAACGACGTTAAAGGTATGGGATCTAATTATTCAACTGAAAATCTTAATAAGTCTTAACAAATTTCTGTTGAGTATTTTTCAACAAATATACGTCTTAAATGGCCATTTCAGATCATTTTTGGGTTACTAGTGAAAGGCATTTCTGTGGAAAAGTTCAAAAGGCCACTACTCCAAAAAAACGTTCTAGTAATATGCACAATTTCACATTGTGTTCTTCTTGCATAGCAAGTTTCGTTAAATTGTGTTCTGCAGAGGAGTTGCGACCACAAACTGTGGTGTATGGTTAAAGTCTTTTTCTATAAAACTGTAATTAAGCAACGGTGGCCATTTTGAACATGACTATACCCGTTACCATTCGAAATTGGTCATAAATCGAAAGGCAAGTCTTTGCAGTCCCATAAAATAAATATGTTTAGAGAATTATTTTTAAAGGTTTTCAAAAAAGTGTTTCATGAGCCAAAAACTGATAAGCTGAAGTTCAAAATTCAATATGAAAAATCCTTAACGGGTATAAATTATTGGACTCAATGTGCTAATATATAGTGTTTAAAAATTATTGAACTCAAAAGACCTGTTCCAAGTAGATTTTGTATAGATATCCAAGTTTTGGTGATCATGCAAAGAGATAATCATATACTGAGCATTCAATAGATTTTTAAAGCAAATTCTTTTCAAAGTTCATTGTAGAATTCGCAACCACTTTAGGGTAAGAGTCCTTACTGTATTTTTCAACTCTTTCCTATAAACAAGAGTTAACACTAAAGTATGTCTCGCCTGCCGGCACCATCATAAAAATTATTCATTCTTACTTCAACTATATTTTGAATTTACATGGATTTTCAGTTTCTGAGATCAAAAGATGTTTAAGACTTAAACGTTGCAAATATATGCAATAAAAATAATCAAAGTCACTCAACCGGAAAATCAAGGTCAAGGTCAAAATATGGGGATGCAACTGTGCTAAGCTACTACTGGGGCATATGCATACCAAGTTTCATCAACCTAGGACCTATAGTTCTTGAGATATGGAGGTGCTCGCAAAACTTTTCCATTGCTATTATATGTATTAAAAATTGTCAAAGTCACTCAACCAAAAAATCAAGGTAAAGGTTAATATATGGGGATGCAATTGTGCTAAGCTACTACTGGGGCATATGCATACCAAGTTTCATCAACCTAGGACCTATAGTTCTTGAGATATGGAGGTGCTCGCAAAACTTTTCCTTTGCTATTATATGTTTTGAAAATTGTCAAAGTCACTCAACCAGAAAATCAAGGTCAAGGTCAAAAGATGGGGATGCAATTGTACTAAGCTACTACTGGGGCATATGCATACCAAGTTTCATCAACCTAGGACCTATAGTTCTTGAGATATGGAGGTGCTCGCAAAACTTTTCCATTGCTATTATATGTTGAAAATTGTCAAAGTCACTCAACCAGAAAATCAAGGTCAAGGTCAATAGATGGGGATGCAACTGTGCTAAGCTACTACTGGGGCATATGCATACCAAGTTTCATCAACCCAGGACCTATAGTTCTTGAGATATGGAGGTGCTCATAAAACTTTTCTAAAAAGTTAACGCCGCCGCCGCCGGTAAAGTAACACCTATGTCCCGCTCTGCTTCGCAGGCGAGACAAAAATCGTGTTCCTTTGAATTCTGCTCTCTGTTTTTTTTATCTTTAATTATACTAACACAATCTTTTATGTCGGTTGCTAGATTTTACCCCATTTTCCACTGCTTTGTCGTTGCTGTGGTGGTTTTCCTTCAATAAAATGCATGTTGGTAATTTACTTTTAGAAACTCGATATGAATGAAAATACTAGTTTATTACTATATGAATATGAAACAAATAACAGTTCTCGATAGTTATCATTCATTGAAAATGTTTCTTAATTCCTTGAAAATATTAACATTTCTAAACCGTACCCTAAAGTGATAATATGCGTATATCGAACCAGTGTTGGGCACTTTCTAGTATTTTATTGGTCTGTATAAACTGATCACTGGTCTAAACTAACCAATGGTTTTAGTGCTTATTGGTTCACACTGTTTTAACTTTAACTTTACATCTTTTATGTTAAAAAAGTCATTCAGATTAAAAGACGGACTATAAAATTGCAAACTGCCCGAAAAAATGTCCTGTTTTAGACCCCTACTAGCATGAGGCCAAAATACACAACACAAATCATAAATCAGAACGAACAAAAAACAACTAGTAAACATTAAGTTATTACCTCTGATAGTTTTTGCTTCAGTATCATTTGCTCAGTCTCCAATTTCACAATTGTCTCCTGCTGCGTTAAAACGGTTTTCTCCAAACTATTTAATTTGTTAACAATTTTGTCAAGAACTGAACCATTAGAGGAGTTGTCCGCTAATATATAAATAATTTTGCAAGTGAAAACAATAACAATGAAATTCAAAAATGCCATTATCAATCAAATATTAAATATGAAAGTCCTGATTATCAAAATGAACAAAAACTTTTCTCCGAGTTCGAAGTTCCGAGATCGGAGATAAAATTCATTTGAAATCGGTAAACCAATGCCCTCTTACAAGTTTGAAGTTCATGTGATTATAGCAGATGGCAGTATATTTATCTGTCCTTGTAAACATTTAGAAATATCAATACAGGCTAGACACAATCTACCAAACCTATTAAGGCACAGGTTCATCATTTGAAAAAAAAAAGATCCTTGAATGGCAAAAAGGTATATAAAATAGAAAGACGATTTAGATTAAAAAGAAGAATAGAAATACTATTTAAATTTAAAAGAAGAATTAAAATAGAAAAAAACCCATCTTGCTATCAATATTAAATATACTATTTCATATTTAACAGTCATTTAATATTACTCATTATTAAAATAAGTCACACACACACACACACACACACACACCTATAGGCAAATCTTTCATTTCTTAATCAACATGTGTCATATTTTCTAAAAACTGATCTTTTTACACAATAGAAAATAATGAAATGTGGAATAAGTGTACGCGACACAGCCCAAAATATATAATCAGTCAATTATTTGAGGGGATTTTACTCACATTATAGCAAATCTGCTTTGGATTCTCTGTCAATGCTCATATTTTACTTGTCGTCTTCATGCTAGGTGTTCTATGTCCAGAAGGGGGTCTTTCTTTGACACCTTAAGGATTGTTTTGAATCGTAAGCATTTTATTTCTATCTTGAGCCAATTACAAAACAAAGAGCAGAGTTCGTTGGTCACATTGTGCATGCCTGTTTCCCACTATGAACAATCACATCCGCTAAAAACTATCAGGGAGTATTTGTTTCCTTTTAATTTTTATATTATTTTAAATACATCTTTTTGCTTACTTTTAACTGCCAAAAAACAGATGCCTGCATCGCTCCCTCAAACCCCTGACAAATCATTTTTAAATTTAGCGGTTTTGTAGTGTCGCCACCTAGTGTATGACTTTGACAATAAATATTACGTAGTAAATCAATCGATTTGCTTCTTGTTAACAGAAGCAAGCATTCTGATTGGTCAATTTAGACCCGCAAAATATAAACGTTTGTTGTCAGGGTTTTGAGGGAGCGAGGCGTGGACTCAAAAAACCTGACATGAAAGGATGGATGCCTGTGGTCACAGAAAGACTTTCGATAGGTTTTAGTTTGTTGTTAAAAGACTATTCATTTAACATTTTGTTAAGGTTAGTGAGGACACCTGTCATGTGACCAAAAACAGTTAAAAATGCAAAGAAACAAGTGCAAATGTCACAAATACCTTGAAACTTGTGTTAAATAGTTTCATTTTATAAAACTTTATCACAATAAATTATTTTCAATACAAATGAAACAACCATTCCTTTATATATATAATTTTCAAATAAAACAAGGGAGATAATCCACTTGAAAAATGACCCAAAATTTACAAAGATTTGTATTGTAGACAGAAAAGTAAGCTGGTGACCCCCAGTTTTTATTGTTTTATTTCAAAATATATTGTATTTCATTGATTTTAATCAAATAAAAATAAAATTTAAATTCATGGATTTTTTTCTGCTAATTATTTTGCCTTTCCTATATAATCTATAGTAATTTGGGAAAACTTTGGGCCTAAATTTTGGGATCACAAGCCTGGAAAGGGGGTCCAATATTTTTACACAAGATAAAGTATTAACTTTATACTACTATATCAAAAATTGGACATTTTGAATTCGGCATTATTTTTGGGGTCAGGTGTCCTCACTAACCTTAAACCAATATGGGAGTTTGGGCAATCTAGGTATTAGATGAAGTAATCAAACCACAAGGTAGAAGCATTATTCGAAAACAAGCGAGAGAACCGGAGACCCGTGAGAGTTGTTTTTTTTTTCTTTTTAATAAGTACATTTTGCTGCAATACCCTTTTATGATTGCTTTTGATGTATACGTGTCTCTCAAAAATGACCGTTCAAACAAAAGCTATGTTACAGGCACCGTCATAAACCACGGGTTTAGAGTCTGTCCGCTCCCTCCATCATCGTCGGTTACCCACGGCTGATATCACATCGCTTCTCTCCCTCATCACCCGGTTGGAGGGAGCGGACGTGGACTCTAAACCCGTGGTTTAAGACGGTGATGAGGGAGAGAAGCGATGTGATATCAACCGTGGGTAACCGACGATGTGTTACAGGTTAATTACGTCAAAAGATATATGGCGTTGCTTTCCATTTAACGTAATGTTGCACGTAAACCCGGGCATGTAAACTACTGTCTGTAAAGAATAATCTGTACTATTAAATAATATATATACTATAGCGAGGGTCAGATTTTTTTATACAAAATAAAATCCTGGACCCAAACGCCTGTGCTTTATATGATATTTTTAACATTTCCTGACAATTCAGATATTTGCTTTTCGTTGGTTAATTCCCATTGTCAAAAAATGGCGGGGGAAAATGTCAAATTCTATTGTGAAGTCATGTGTCCCAGGGTTGATAAAGTATTTTATTGTTTATAAACGTCTGAAGATCTTCCCAACAATGTCTGCACCTGCAAATTTTGGGTCGTTCCCTCAGAGGGATGTCTATGTAATTTTATATGCATTAAAATATATGAATGGGATGGGTACAAAATTTCTAGGCCGCACATCTGTACCCGAAAACATATCGCGCCCCTAAGGTTATGAGATATAGGGTATGTAATATGGGTAATGTGCTTTGTTCTATAATGCATGTTAAACAAGACTACATTTATACTTAAATATGTGATATATAGCTATATCGCATACCCTATAACGCACCCCTATCACAAAAACACACAAAGGTAATCACAAGATGTTGTGATGTAGATATATACTCTTGAAAAAAAAGTTACGCATAGGTAGAAAATTTCCTGTATGTTTAATACAAACCTACACAATTTTAAAACAATATTTCCAAGCCGTCCATAGGCCGATTTTCATGAAATATAAACCAATAAAAAGAAAATAAATGAATTATATTTGTTTAATTTTGAGCAAAATCGTTACTTCGCTGGTTACTAAGATATTGCAAGTAGAGCTGAAGTGTACATTTTACGCATCAAATTCCCGTTTAAATCAATGCAAAATGTTTCGTGAAAAACATTAGTCGTGTTCTACTATCTATGTCTTAAAAATCATTGAAGTTATGATTTTGGTCTTTGTTCATCAAACAATCTTTATTTAGTTTTGTTTTTTACTGGGTTTAATTTCATGAAAATCGGTTGCAGAACAGCTCGGCAATATTGTTTTGAAATTGTTTGGATTTGCATTAAACGTACGGAGAATTTTCTATCTATGCGTAACTTTGTTTGAAGGGTATATGACCCTTGACCTAAATGATAACTCGGGCCGTTGGCCCTCGGTATGATATAGGTGTCTCAGCTTAATACAGCATGCGATACATATTTTGCCATGTATTATTCAGTATATAAATGCATATCCGTATCGAAACAAAGTCAAGTTATTAAAACAGTTTTAAAACAACATTCTCGAAGATTCTCGTCATTTTGTGTCTTGTACGGCTGATTCCAATGCGAACTATTCAATGATAATCTGTTCCATTGCTAAACACATGACGTCATCCAATGTATGCTGCTTAATTGTTATCTTCCATGCCATCATAGTTAACTACCCTCTAGTAATAATTTTGATATAAATTGAATATAATTAATGCAAATACTTAATTCTGAAATTAAAATTTGTTTTTGACTTAATTATTTTTCTATCATTCTATAACTACAGGTATAAAAATAACATTTGCCACAAAAAGTTAATGTATATTGAATTCCAGATATAACAAGAGAGGATATGGTTGTCACCATATCCAGTGATAACCCGATCAAGACCGTGAAGAATTTCCTAATTATGTCTATTTCTGTTTCATATGTAGACCTGTTTTTAAATATTATACTTGTCATTTTTTAGTTATCAGTATTTGTTTTAGTAACAGGTTCCTTTGTTATGATATAATTGATGAAAGGATACGGAGTAAATAAACATGAGACTATAACACATATGTCAGTTATATATTGTCGACTCCAACTGCAATTAATTTTTATGAGCTATATGGCAATTTTCGGAATGTTATTCCTCATCAGCAGCACTAGAAGCATGCAAACATAGGAAAACCACAATTCCAAAAGATGTTTAAAAGGATAAAACCAAACGAAATCCAAATTAATATAGCTAATGGCAAAACTACGATGGAGAGATTTTGAGATTTCATATAAATTTAGATCATCATGAACAGTTATGAACAAATTGTGTACATGCCGTACATCTCAATGGTTCATTAAAAGAAATTTATTGTGTCTGACAATATAAAATTTGCCCCAAAAGTGTTGAACCATAGACATGATAGATGTATATACATCTATGGTTGAACTAAGATGCTCATCATGCTTAAAAATAATTTCGCAATTCCCATTGTACACATTATGCTATAAAACGGTACTTTTGTTAGGAATAAAAGGGGGAGGGGAAGAGGGGGTCCCGTCCCGAATTCCCGTCAAAATATTTTTATAATCCCATTTTCCCGGATGATAAAAACTACCGATCCCGCATCCCAAAAAATAAAATGCAGGTTCCCGTGTCCCGCTAGTCGCTTTTCCCGAATTCCCGTTAAATAAAATGGCCAATCCCGGCGTCCCGGAAAAGGTCTTCCCGACCCTCACGACTCCCCCCTTTATTTTAGATATAAATCCAAGTATTCAAATTTTGCATAAATAAAACACGTGAGCTTACCACACGTGACGAACCATCGCTTTACTATATTTATATCAGGGATTTATATATAAACAAGGAAGTAGATCGATACATATAATCACAGAACAAAATGCTATGTTTTTATAGTCAATTTAAGTTGTTCAAAGTTCATAATCACTTTGGATTTCTACATTTTGAACAGATAATTTCAAAAAATTAAGAATTGAAAAGTAAAATCTTAAACTACATGTTGAAGAGGTTAATGAACAATGCAAAAAATTATCTCTTAAAAATGGCGACGTTAGAGTGAAGCTTCGTGGACTACTTTTACATATTACTACATTCGTAGCTTCAATGCATATACATGTTTGATATTTACTGTAATACAAACTCATATTCGAATAAATTAATAATTATATGAAAATCAATTTCCAGAATATTTTCATCTGTTCATTAATAAACGTTTTGCAATGTCTTATGCAGGAATATATTTTTACGCGCATTATTATTTACAAAACATGTAATGCGAACCCGAAGACAATTATAACCCCTATACTAAGTAGTTAGGCGTAGATTTCGG
This sequence comes from Arcuatula senhousia, assembly GCA_963971305.1. NCBI lineage: Eukaryota > Metazoa > Mollusca > Bivalvia > Mytilida > Mytilidae > Arcuatula > Arcuatula senhousia. Next base: position 39,833,666 of record OZ020307.1, on the reverse strand, counting down.
GTTATGAAAAAAAAATACAGCAGAGACAAATCTTTAATTAGTTTGCATTAGCAGAACTCCCATAAACGTGTTGTATGGGCCGCTTCCATTTAAAGTCGGAGAAGCTGATCCATGATACCCATGTCGAACCCATACCACATCTCCTTGTTCTAATAACGCAACTGTTGTTTGGCTCCCCATATTTACACCACTAGCTAAATAAACCACTGAAATCACTCTACCATTTTGTACCATTTCCAAATAAACATCCGAAGTCGTACCAGTGTCCAAGCCGGTGAACGACAAAATGTAAATTCCTTTCAATGGGGCTATAAAGTGGGAATGTCTTGTGTCGAATGCATTACCAATATTTGTGTATACATTATTGTACTCGATTACTTGGTGGTCGCCCAGGTGTATGTGTGCTCCTATATATGTTACAGAGAATGCGATAGTTGTATTGGTGTGCCGATCATCTGCAAATCGAAAGTATTTTACAAAATACATTTTATAGCCTAACTTACCATCAAATCAATTTTACCAAAGCTTCCCAAACTAAAAATCAAATGCTCCGTGGGACATGCAAAACATATAAGATAAGATAAGATAAGATATGTTTATTTGATAATTAAATCGCCCTTTCAGGCAGTACAATTAGTGTTAATTTCATACAATGATTATATAAAAACAAAATAAAGCTTGTTTCAAAGTATTGATTTTTTGTTCAGTTAGGTTTAGAGTTAAAAGAAAATACCAATATGAATGATTTCAATCATTATGGTTATAATTTAAATATTTTTTTAGTGCATATCATACTTTCTGTAACATATTCATCCTGTTTATCAAGATAAAAAATACATACAGTAAGTTTTATCTAATAGTTAAAATTTTCACCTTTTTCAGGATAACTTTAGCTTAAGGTACCAAATTTAGTAAAATCGCGCAATACAAATGCCATTAATACAGTTTTCGATTCAAACAAGGTAGATAGTTTATTGCCAACGTATGTCATATATTTCACCTGCAAATTTTCAGCTAAATTGGTGAAGTGGTTTCAGAGGAGATGATTTTTTAAATTGTAAAGGACGCAGAGTGATGGCATAAAAAGCGTTGTCGAAAATTTCTTCATTTGTATCTTTGTGTTAATTGTTTTTCATGTAGTTTTTAAGCCTGATATCCTCGTGCATACTTTGTTGACAAACCTAACTATTTTGAAACAGATATAGATGGATAAGGCACGTCGTGAATGAATGTAAGGTAAATTTTAGATAGCAATCCAGAAATTAGGACATTTTCAGACGACACAAAATGAATTTTAGAAATACTTCTTATCTGTGATACAATGAAAGGAATTTCGACATAGCTTTTACCAACATAATTGTGTAAAAAATGAAGTCTTAAAACCTGTTCCAAACTCGAGTCGTTTTAGACTTCCTCTGTTTCTTTCCTTTTTGATGGTTCGAGTTCTTTGGATGGTAACTTCAGGTTGTTCTTCAAGTCCCATAACTGTGTTTGTCAGTTCCAGAATTTGAATCTTTAACACTTCGGTCTCCTTAACTTGGTTAGCCAATTGTTGTTTCAGATTTTGATTATCCTCGATTGTTGACTCCAGTTCAGATTTCAGCTTCTGAAGCTCACCTTTGAAATCATTAAAACAGTAGTAATGTGACTAAAAATCTCTTTACAGGTTACAATATGCGATGAGTTATTACAAAAACGCCCAATATCATTGTACTTTATCTTGTTTGTATAGCACACCCGTCATGTTGCTAATGGTCAATTCAGTGAGTCATATCCAGTAAGAGAGGACAAAACAAAACTCTTTGACAAACCAACATCTGCGCTTATGGAATGCAAGTCCCACAATCCGTTGAATAACGAATCAGTTGTGATATGTTAGTTAGTTAGTTATTAGTTAGTTATTGCTTTACTCCCAAGCAGCACGATTTCGGCTATATCCGGGAGATGAACATTAAGACATTAAGACATATTTTATTACCAATTAAGGTCCCTCAAGGGGCAGGATCATTACAATGATTAATTATAAATAACAGTAAAGCAACAACAACAAAAATAATAAAGTATACAAAATTAAGGTATGATTGTGACAGTATATACATTTTTTGTAATGGGTAATGAAGCCATATAAAATATATAGATGGGAGCATGGATATAAATAGAGATTAATAATTAATACCTCAAGCTACAACAATGAGTGTTATTAATATTATTTTCTTTTTATTTTAGCAGCCCTCCCTGTAATCAGAGCACATATATAAAATTCAGTCATATATATGCTATGGTCACCAGGGGACGGTGCTTTAGGACTGCAATAATTACACCCAGAGCAGCAGCATTGATAATATATTATTTTAATTATGTTTGTATATACTGTACAGTTCTCCCCGTGACCAAAGCACAAATGGAAGTATAGTTGTTCCATGAATGCAGTGGTCACCAGGGGACGGTGCTTAAGAACTGCAGTATTACATAGTTTTACCTATTTTTGATAATAATCTCAGAGCTCTCATTGATATCATATTGGCTTAAGTTACATGCACATACCTGCGTCGTAGACCAGTAGATAGGGATTTATGAGAAGTATATATATATATACATATTATATATGTGTCAGGAATGTACAAACTGAATTTAGAATGTCATAGTCCTCATTTGTAACTAACCAAATGAGTTTTGCCCTAGGATCTAAAGCAGTAAAATTTATACATTTTTTCTGAGCAATAGTTTCTAGCTCTAGTCTTTTGTTGCTCATTCCATGACATACACATAAGAAATGAGTCTCATCCTCTACTAATTTTAAGTCGCACCTTGTACAGAGTCTATCGTGTCTGGGAATGCCCTTGTATCTGCCAGTTTCTATATTAAGTTTATGTGACGAGATCCTAAATCTGGTCAATCTACGTCTATGTTCAAAGTTTTTAATAATTAAAAGATATTTTTCTAGCCCAAAATTGGTTTTAAATGTAGAATAAGTACATAATTTTCCATCAGAAACTTGATGTAATTTTTGTTTCCATTCTTTTAAGCTAAAATCCAAAAGAGTTTTATTTGTAATTTTATTATTGACATTATTTGGAGTATTTATCTTTTCAATCATAACTCTGACAGATGAATACCAGGATAAGTGCTTTTTTGAATCAAGTAACATAGATTCATTGTATGCAGCATGCAATAGGGGAAAGCAATCTTGAATTTTGCTTAGTCTGTCATTATATTTAATCATGGCTTTAATCATATTAAAATAGATAGGAAATCTTCCAAGTTCTGATAAAACAGCAAAATTGGTGGATTTTTTATGAACTCCAAGAATAAATTTACAAAATTTTTGATGAAGTGTTTCAGCTTTTTGCTTTGAATAAATATCATCAAAGCAGAAATTATCAATCCCATTTCTAAATTTTGAAGAATAAGGATTAAATGTTCCCCATATTTCACATCCATATAATAAAATTGGCTTTATAGTATGATCAAATACATGCATACTGGTTTTAACACTTGGATGAAGAGATAAAAAATCTTTTGATAGTTTAAAATATGCTTTGATAGCTTTATTATATAATTCCTCCTGTGCATAAGCAAAAGATCCAGACGCACAAAAAGTAATTCCCAGATATTTATACTTGTTGACACATTCTAGAACTGTATTGTCAAATAAAAATTTCATATTGATAAGTTTGCCGGCTTTGTTGAATATTAATATTTTAGTCTTTTTAGTATTTACTGTAAGACACCAGTCTTTACAGAATTTATCAAGTAAGTTAAGTTTTTCCTGTAATCCAGAAGCGGAAGTAGACAGGAGAATTATGTCATCAGCATACATGAGACAGTGGATTGCCTTTTTATCAAGGAATACAGGGTCAAGTGAATTATCTAAATACTTTGGAAAATCATTTATAAAGATCTTGAACAGGTTAGGACTTAGATTGTCTCCCTGTTTAACTCCTAAATTAGTTGGAATAAAATCAGTCAGATTATCATCAATTTTGATACTAGATTTGCTTATAGCATACATATTTTTGATAATATTATAAAATAATGATCCACAACCTACTTCCAATAATTTTAATTTTATTCCTGCATGAATTACAGTATCAAATGCCTTCTTAAGGTCAACAAAACAGGCAAAAATCTTGTTATGGGTGGTATTACAGTATTTATCTAAGATAGTTCTTAAAATAAACATATGGTCAGAAGTTCTAGCTTTCTTAGTAAAGCCTATTTGACAATCATTAATGATATTATGTTTTTCTAAAAACTTTACCAGTCTGTCATTTAAAATGCGATTAAATAATTTTCCTATTGCACTTGTAATGGTAAGTCCACGGTAATTACCCGGGTCATTTAGATCATTACCTTTGTGTAAAGGTACTATATATCCTTCAGCCCAATTTTCTGGATAAATTCCACTTGTAAGACAAGCATTAAATATTTTTTTGAAACAAGGTAATAATGCAGATTGACAATTCTTGATCATATTATTTGAGACATTGTCTAAGCCAGGAGATTTATTAAGCTTGATATGAGAGATAGCAACTATAATTTCTGAATCTGAAATGGCAAAATCAAGTTCATTAAAGCAATTGTTTTTCTCAAGTTGCTTCACTTTGTCTTTAATTTCATTCATACGGTTGTGAAATTTATCTTTTACTTCATTTAAATCCTTAAAATGAGTTAACCAATCATCAGGAGAAATACAATTGCTGCTGGTATTTTGATATTTCCCTTGAAGCTCATTTATAAGTTGCCAGTATTTTTTAGGGTTATCCTCGTGTAGAGTTTCAAGCTCATGCAACAAATTTTGTTTAAAAGCTTTTCGTTGTGTTTTTCTAGTTTTATTGTATTCTCTATACAATTTATAAAAATGATTTTTCACAAATGGATCTTTGGGAAACTTTGTATATATTTTGCCATAATTCATTAGATTAATTCTCATTTGTTGCAAATTGCCATCAAACCACTTTGGGTTTTTTGGCTTGTTTTTAGCCTTTTGTTTTGGCTTTTTCAGTGATATATCTGCTGCTGCAGTAAAAATGTCTGCAAGCTTTTCAGATGCTATGTTTTAGTTTTTGTTGTCATTTATACATGCAGTATCTAGAAATTCAGATATTTTGGATTGTATGGTATCTTTAGTTAAAGCTTCTTTAAACATGTAAGCAGAATCTTCTGACCATATATATTTAATTGGCATTGGCTTAAGCTTATTTATTGAGTCAGTAGAATTATTATCAGTGATCATATAACTAGCAGACATACTCCATTCGATTTGACAATGACAGTCAGACAATGTGGGCAAAAATTCCTTAACCCTGAAGTATAATATGCTATCAAGGACACTCTCAGACACCATAGTATAGTCTACTGTACTACTGCCATTTGGCGTAAAACATGTAAAGTTACCAAATGTATCACCAAGTAATCTGCCATTTAAAATTCTTAATTGGTGACTTATGCAAAAATCAAGCAATTCCTTTCCCCTCTGGTCTAATTTGGAGTCCTTATTTAGACGTTTTAAAATATTTTGATCTTGGATGTATCCATTATCAAGAGGGAGAAAATCTCTACTATCTTGTAGAATAAAATCAGGAGCAACCCCAGTTCTGGCATTTATATCACCACAAATAATAAAATCCCCATTTCTACTGTATAAAATCATGTCTTTTTCAATAGCTTCCAAAATATCAACATCAAGCTTTTTTGTATAACTAGATTCTGGGGGAGGGAAATAAACAATGCAAATAAAAAGATCCTTAGGAAAGCCAAAAAAAGATTTCTCAAGTTTAATCCATTGATAATTTGGATTGGTATTTGTTAATATTTTTACGTGCTGTTTAAGGTGCGGTTTTCGCAAAATGGCTAATCCCCCATAAAATCTGTTATTTGCTTTTTCTACTGGTCTACACACAGGATGATATAAAAATTCACCTATTTTTGTTATTCCAGAATGATATCCAACATGTGTTTCAGCAAGAAACATCATGTCATAGTCTTTTATGGCTTTTAAAAACATGGGGTCTTTAGTTTTATCCATGCCCTTTGATTTAAACCCTCCGATATTCCAAAAACACATTCTTAATTTTTTGGATATGGTCATGTTTTATATTTTATAATAAAGTGTCTTATTTTTATAACTAAAATATTTTTTAAGAAAAATTTTTTTTTTTTTAGATAAATTTGTTCTTATTTATATGCTTACTCCAGAAAAAAAATAAAATAAAAATTGTTTGTGTATCCCTTATTTACCACATACCTAGTTAAACCAAAAAGGTACATGTTTTATATTATACTACTTATAATTATATTTACTGACAATCAAATGTATCTATCCCGTGTTAAATGCAAATAGATTAGCATAAAGGTAATCTAGGTGCAGTTTACACCAGGGGACGGTGCCTAAAATAGAACATATAAATTGAATCATATCATTGAAATATAAAATTCTCATGATAAATACTTAATGCATGTACAACAAAACTAGCATGACTGTCTCTACAAATTAGACATAAATAAAATGAACAGTGAAATCAACATAAATATGTAGTGTACAATTAATGTACATTTATTCACTTCTATTATGCAATGTTCATATTAAAACTAGTTTATAAATATACATGTATATCTTTGTACTAATATTTAAACATAGATTACTTATGCATCATTAAATATATGATTCAGTATCTTTCCTGTGTACAATGCAAAAGGACTAGCATCTGTAGATAATCCTAATGCAGTTTACACCAGGGGACATTGCCTTTCAAAGTTTAAGATACATGTTTGTGTTAAAATTGTGCATATTTATATCTTTAGTTCCAAATGTGTACATATAGTATTTTGTTAGACTTAGTTTATATATAGATTTATATACATGTATGTGTTCAATGCTTGCAAATTGTACAATATATATTGATTATGCATGTAATTAGAATGACAATAGAATATACATGTATGCGTGAGTTAAATTTACACAATTACACAAAATATTTAATTCTTTTTTCATCATCTGCATTGGACTTCACAGCAGGATACTTGTTGAACATTTAATGTTGATGGTCATCATCACAAGGAGGCCTAACCGTTTATCGAGAAATATGGTCCGTTAAAAGGTGTTTCACGGTTTTTGTGGTCCGTTAAAGTCACCGTGACAGTCCGTTAACCAGGTAAAATCGAGAAAAAACACTGAAGGTCAGTAATTAATTTGTTATATCATAATTAATACGCATTTTAGATTTATAACAACTACATCTGTCAAAATGAAAATGAATGACTGTTCGATACGATTTGCATTTGTGTAAAAATAGTTCTATAAAACTTCATAAAATGAAAAGGCGTGTGGCTCCTTAGTATTTTAAAGGTCGAAAATGTAAACATGTTTACCTCATTTTTATCAATTTCTCTTTTTATATAACAAAACATATGTTTTGGTTGATATCCATAGAAAGTACAATAATGTATCAACATTCTGTTTAATTTTCAATGCTCTATGTTATATAATTATTTTGTAATAGGGAAAAAGTAATAAAATATGGTCCGTTAAGGGTTGATGACATATTATTTTGTCCGTTAAGTTGGTCCGTTAAGAGCCTGTGACAAAATATTATGTCCTTTAAATAGTATAAATAGATAGAAGATTAAAATAGTTTTGATTGATATGACATATCATAATTTTGCTATAAGGACTGAACGCTAGTATACAGAAGAAAAGACAAAATTCATGTGGATTTATCGAAACTAAAATACATATGTCCGTTGCTACTGTTGTGTATCATTAGTTAATATTTGTGTTGTAATTAATGCTTTATAGCTCAGATGCTCTATCTGTTGACCAAAATAATGAACTGCTCATTAAGGAACAAGACTTTGTTTTAAGAGGTAAACGTTTTATTGATCAGTAATTTAAAGCATTTCAATATGTACATATCCCAATTAGCAAGATTTACCCTTTATCTATTTTTTTTCAATATCTCTCCTGTCGCTTTTTATAATTTTTTCATAAATAAATGTAACACTATATTATTCTATTTGTATCATATATGTAAGTATTTCCAAATAAAATGCATTTAAATAAAATTAATAATTGTGTTCAGATTTATTTCTTTTGCCACAAACTCGTGTAAATATTTTAGGCATTTATATTATTTTAAAAATAATACAATAATTCTGGGAAACCAATCATTACTATCTTCTGACAAAGATATCATCGATTTTGCCAATTTTAATAATTGGGATTCGCTATATTAAGGTTTATTTCCATCAGACCTGCATTTTCAAAACCTGAGACATGCATCATTAACGGACCTAAAGAGTGTCACGTGCCTCTTAACGGACCATGTTTCCCAAAGTAATACCAATTTTGGCATTTTTGTCCCAATATTAATATTTTGGTCCAGAAAATCCTTCTCTTATGTTTTTTATTGTGCAAGTAGCACAAGACTTACTACAAAAAAATGTTTCAATGACGAAAATAACGTATTTGAATGAATTTTTCGTCATTATAAGGACACAATTTGGGAGAGGGTAGGTCTCCGCCTTTTCGTTTTGCGAAGAAGTGTCAAATCAAATCAAAATGGTTTTTGCGGGAAGTTTTTCGTGAATAAAAACCATTTGGACACATCTATTACAAGTTTCACTTATTTACTATATTTTAGCGTCAGAGTTAATTTCGTAGAAATAAATGAATTTTTGTTTCTTAAAACTACTTAACGGACTGCCTCATGCAACATATAACGGACAAAACCATAATGTTAACCTATGGTAGAAACACGTAACGGACAAAATGCCTCGATAAACGGTTAGGCCTCCTTGATCATGGCTGACAGTTGTTGCATTGGAATCGTTTGTGATGGCTAGGTTAAAAAGAACTGTTGCACTGCATTCCATCATCTTCACTTAGCTTTTGAATGTACTCATGGTAATGTTAGTTGTTATGCAATGATCTGGCTTGCAAATTTGACGGTTATTCTAATGTTGAGATTGTTGAAGCAGTCATCCCCCTTTTATAAGTCTGAAGGGATCCGGAGCCAACATCTTGCACTCAATTCAACTTAGAGCAAAATCAACCAGAAAATTGGTTTGGCATCAATGTTTATGGGAATTGCAGAATGTCGTTGGAATCTACTGAGATCTGGTCTAGTGATTTTCATATTTTAAACTTCCATGTGCAGCATGTGATGTGTGTTGATTGTTAGATTCTGGGCCATCCCCCTTTTTATGTCTGAAGGGCGCCAACATCATTTTACAATTGCCCTGCACTCGATTTCCCTGTATGACGCAAGAAGTTGTTCGATGTTATGGAGAATCAGTTCATAGTTTATAATAGCAATCATTGTGCATGCGTTTTGAGCTTCTTTAGTTTTGGTTGAATATTGTGTAGACACGAGTCTGCATGGGACCTCGGTCGATCAGCATCTTTTAGTTCGTTTTGAATCCTTTTGCCTCATTTGGATGGATAGTTCGTGTAAAATATGAGTTTTTATACCATTTTATATCATTTTGGTATGTTCGGTGTGGCATTTTCAGGATACACAATTAGTTTTTCTATGGAGCGAAAATTTTATCGTCCGCCATTGATCGTAGCGCCACCTATATGAACATGAAAGTGGTGATACAATGAACATGAAATGATGATGAAGTGGAAGAGATGGGGACACAAGGCCAATCGGGTAGGAGAGTTTTGACTGCCACTAGAAAAAGGAGTGATGGGTAGGGACGGGAAATTTTGCCTCCTGCATGGGGATTCTACGGGTCCTACTCTTACCGAGACCTGCAGCAGGATTCTTTAACGTGCGAGGAACGTGACATTTTCCCAACACGGTGCACCACTATGGTTTGCATACAGGTTTTATCGCCTGACGACCCCGCATCTCTCGATTTCAGGGCTGTCCCATTCAACCACCTTGGGTACACATCCCAGTTGTTTTGTGGGAAAAGCAGCCTGACCCGATATCAGGTTTCTGAGCGCTCTTTTACCAACAAGCTTAGCGCTGCTGCGGGCCTATTCGCCACCTGGAACCCGCACGGGAAATTTAACTCCATAAGCTGAAGGGGACGAAATGTGGCTAAACGTGAAAGGAAATTTGACGGTTGTCATAGAGCTTGTTGAGTGTGTATAACGAGATTTAGATCTAAATAATTATGAAGCAGACAGCCTAGAATCCGTTGTGGCCTTTATCTCAAGTTTTTGGGGATATATAAAATCGAGAAAGTCACCAAATCGAGAGTTGTTCAGTGACTCATCAATTTAAAGACAAGTAAGGTTTAATAGAGAAATATGGAACGCCATAGCTGCCCTATGATACTTTGTCATTGTGTGATGATACTTTGACTTTATGACACAGTATTATCACATAATGAAGATGTTTCACCACATAATGAAGAAGTATGATCGAATAATGACCAAGTATCATCACATAATGAAAAAGTATCACCACATTATAAAGAATCATCATCACATAATGACAAGGTATCATCACATAATGACAAAGTATCATTATATTATGACAAAATATCATCGCATAATGAAGAAATATCACCACATAATGACAAGGTATCATCACATAACTAAAAACATTGTCATAAGGCACATGTTTATGTTTATAGGCTTCATATGCTTAACTGTGTTCTTAAATTGAATGTGATTTAATACTTTATATACTGCATATCGTGCAAACGTTTCGAGAAACCTGCTATAGCCAAATAATATCTGATACACATGAATTATCATCATATCAGATTACAAGCGCTGATGAAAGCTGGTCGGTCCAGCGAAATATCCGCAAATTTGATTATTAATTATTGTCTTTTGACTTTAATTATTATTTTATTTTAAAATCATATTTGATGTTGTTGTGCACCATTTTAGAAGTTTATTTATCATTTTTGTTTGCACAGTATCGTTAACTTTTTTGTTTTCGATCCGACATCCCGTAGGTTGATACGTTGGCTACTTCATTCAGACGTTTATTCTTTATATCCTTTATATATATATATCCGAATACATGTGTATCAGGCGATTCATAATGAAACAATTCATGAATGGATGCTTCTGGTGAATTAGCTTAAGCAATCAAAAACGATGGACCTCTGTTGTTCGCTAGACATCTTTCAATGGCAGTGTTCTATGCCTCGCATTATATGAAGATTGAAGTTTTTTATATGCGAGCGAAGCGAAGCTCACTATTGTACAGAGTCTGCCAAATTGCACGAGACTCAAAATACGATGGTTGAAAATAAATTCTGTCTCGCTACTCGGAATGCATTGGGAATTTACGAAAATACCGGGTCTCGCGTTAGCGAGATTCTTTATTTTCGCTTATTTATTTACAAACGGTAACAATACAAAACCTTTTCTTGTTGTTAATGACAATAACTTTCTCAATAAATAATAACTATCTAACGAACGAACACTAGTTGCTTGTTTTTACAGAAATATGGCTTTCTCTCGCGAGAATTTGTGACCTTTTAATAGTCATGCGGAGAAAAATGGTGGGAGTTCTGTCAATCAATTTTCGGAACTTTTCATAACACAGATTCATTAAAATAAAGTGATCAGCAACTGTTTTTCTACATATGTATGATAATTTGGTCCTACCTGCATGACCTGGTCTGAAAATAAAATCCTAATCCATCCTTATCCTATGTGGTCCCTCAAACTGACAAAGTTAAATGATCATTTGGATACGTCGTCATTTTCCACCAGGTTTCTTAATCAATTTTTTGCAGACAGTACTTGGCAATTATAGATACGGGTATACAAAAAATATAACAAAACCTGGCAGAAGAGCAGTGACATTTTGATGTCGTCTGCTTGTCGAATGATATGATGTGTCTGAAGGATTGATTAAGTTATGGATGATGTTGTCCCGGCCGCAAACCATATTTTTGCGTTTTTACGGATAATACATTTTTTTCAAATATTTTTTAAAATTTTTATCCAAAAGTGGAGCTATTGATTCAGCCGAGGGTATTTTGACATTTTTTCCAGATCCAATTAAGTTTAAACCTAGTTTTGGTTGCACCTATTATATTGATTTTGTATCTTCGCGAGCTTTTAGGGCAGAGCCATTATCATATTATGTTCAAGTATAGTTTTTAACGATTAGAGGGATGATGATTTGGTAAAAGACATACAAATCTGTAGAAAATACATAACCCTTAGTTAGTTCTTCATACCAATTAAAAAATTTAATGTTTATACATTCTATAAATACTGTAGTTTAAAACTGAACTACTTTGATATTTGCGGTGTCAGTTTGGGGATCATCAAATCACTTGGTGATGCACATTTGTGGGTGAACAGTGTGAAGGAAAACAACAACATCGAGTTTCTTACATCTTTGAACGTGTATTCATTAATTTATATGACGAATCCTAAAAATCACCTTAGTACGAAATGGAATATCGTGAATTCTCCTATGAGAATGTGGAATTCCAAATCTCAATGTGAAAAAAATCCAATGCAAGTTGGAAATCTACTTTGTCCTAGGACATTATCGAATTCTAAATCCCCCTTGAACGACTCGAAATTTCCCTGGGTTCCAAGGTGCCCTTTAAAATACACATACTTGCTAAATTCTCCAATGAAAGTTCACTTGCCAAACTCAAATTTATCAGGATCAGCACCAAAATGGTTGACAGCAACATGATCCTTTAATGTGAAAACATGCAAACACAAACAATGAACTCCAACAATCAAACTCTGCGTAAATATAATCTTGAAAATCTATAACCCGACTTGTAACTTGATTAAATGTATTATATACACCGTTATTTTAGACGTACATCTTCTGAACATGAATGAAAGGACGATACAACATGGGCCTAATGTTGCCACCTATTTTCATTCCCTCCACAAAAAATTAGATCAGAACTTTTATTTAAGTAGAAAAATACAGAGGTTACGAGCTGTATCTTATAAAAAAAAAATAGCTGGTCAAAAACTGTTCGGTAAAATTTATAGTGTAGTTTTTTTATCCCAATAATAATTCTATTTGCAAAGTTGAAACAAAAACTAACGACAAATTTTTAAAAATGCTGCTGTAAATTTATAAATTATTAGATTCTTGTCCAATCTTTTTTCACTAGATAAGCAGTCTAAACTACATTTGTCCCTCTCCTTTCCATTACGACTTGTTTTTATTTCTTTTTTTTAACCTTCTTCTTGTTTTGCTTTAAATCCATTTATAATATTGTAAAGTTTCTTCAAAATTAAGTGCATCTCTTCAGTCAAAAATTCGAAAAAGCCAAGGTTACCTTTTAAAAAACCAGACAAGCTGTTGTGCCTCTTGAAAAAAAAACAAATTATTTTTTTTCTAAATCATTTACTGGTGCTGATTGATGGATTTTTTGGGTAGAATTGTAATAACTTGAACATTTTGATATCCTTAAAACCTCTGTCTACCTTTTCTCTTTTGCACTTTCAAATTTGAATTGAGACAGAAGATAAAACAAAACTTCTATTAAACAAAAAATGGGCGATGCCGCTCGAAAAAAACCCACGACTGTTGCCAGACATGGTCCCTATATACCGAAAAAATACGATATTGAGATGTGGAATAAGGCTTGTTTGAAAGGTTTGCTGATTTTGACTCTCCTTCAAGCGATATTTGAGATAAATGAACATCAAAATATATACAAAATAGCACACTCGTAATTTGTTAGCATTATCAAATAAAATAAATGGAAACATTCCAACATTTTTATCTAAGAACCAGTGGGAGAATGAGTCGGTTTTCCGCCCTATCAACACTACACAGGTTATAAAAGTTCAATTCTGGTAACTATTCTAATCACATACTCATCATCTGGAACAAAAGTGCCACTTATTAAACAAAATAATTCAGTTTCTTATCCAACCTCCACTTTTTCACTGGCAGTCTTAACATTTGGACTTTCTACCTTTACTTTTTCATTTTGTTATATTGCTTGAATATTTTAAACCTTGTTCTTGTCATTCTTATGACCTAAAATTGCCAAATAAACAAAAGAACACAACAAACAATAATCAATCAATCAATCAACCACTGCTAATTGTTCCGGTATATCTTGACAATGGTGGTTATAGAGAAGTAAACTGGACCTTATTGGTCTTTGGGATTTTTAAGACAACAAGTAAAGCCAAATTAGGACACAACGAACAACGACATCAATCAACGGAAATTAACGTCCGGTGTGTTGCAACATGGAAAATAGTTCTATTCTTACGGAGCACAAGAAATCACCGCATGATCGATTTTGATAGATAGTTTTCGCAGTTTGATGTCACGAAACTAGTTTGAAAAAAGAAAAGAAATTGAACAGAAAAGAAAAAAAATAATCTGTTAATATTACTGGACAAGCTTTAATACGTAAACAACATAAACAGTTACACTGATCGTGTTTTTTGATGAAATTAAACAGAAACAAGAAAATGTGTCAAACAGACACTGTGTCCCGCCTTTATATTTATCAAACAGCTAGGTTATCTATCAATAACGAAGCTCTACTCGTTACGCATTAATGTCACTAAGCGGGAATTGACTAAAACTTTTCAAAATTTTAAGTTCTCATTCATGCAGAAAAAGGACACACCCAGCATCTGAACCATGTATCTTGCTCATCATCCCTAGATGCACCTACCTTTCCACTTGTGTTGAAGTGATACTTGCTTGTATCATTCTTCTAAAAATGGCCATCAATGCGGAAAATAAAGGTCACAACCAGCATCTGAAGCATGCATTGTCCTAAGCATCACTAGGTGCACCTACCATACTGATATGGTTCATGTGGCACATGTGAGTTAACGATTCTTACGTTAGAAGTCATTCATGCGGAAAATGTAGGTCGCAGCCATCATCCGAAGCATGCATTGCACATAGCATCTTTAGATGCACATACCATACTAATAAAGTTGATGTGGCACATATTAGTAAGCGGGGGTTGATTTTAACCATTCTTCTGTAAGAGGTTATCCATTGGAAAATATAGGGGACATCCAGCATCTGAAGCATGCATTGTGCTAAGCATCACCAGATTCATCTACCATACCAATATAGTTGCTGTGGCAAGAGTAAGCAAGAATGGACTTCTTCTGGTCATTCATGCGAAAGATATAAGTCACAGACAGCATCCGATGCATGCATTGTGCTCTTAGCGTCACAAGGTGTACCTACCATACCAATATAGTTGATGTGGCACATATTAGTAAGCGGGGGTTGACTTTAACCATTCTTCTGTAAGAGGTTATCCATTGGAAAATATAGGTCTAATCCAGCATTCGAAGCATGCATTGAGCATAGCATTACTAGGTGCACCTACCATACCAATATGCATGGTTGGTGTGGCACTTTTCAATAAGCGGGAATAGACTTTTACCATTCTTCTGTTAGTGGACATCCATGCGGAAAAAATAGGCCACATCCAGCATCTGAAGCATGCATTGTGCTTGGCGTTACTATGTGCACCTACCAAACCAATATACATGGTTGGTGTGACACTTTTCAGTAAAGGGGAATGGACTTTTACCATTCATCTGTAAGTGGTCATCCATGCGGAAAACATAGGCCACATCCAGCATCTGAAGCATCCAAGGTGCTTAGCATCACTATGTGCACCTACCAAACCAATATAATAGACGTGGCACTTGTCAGTAAGTAGGAATTAGGAAATATGGGGGTTTTGGACGGACGGACGAACGGACCCGAACACTATATTCCCCTCTACTTTAGTAGGCGATGCCTAAAGATTTATTCACAAGCATCAAATGTATCGCCAAAGTACCATAACTCAAGTCAAAAATTCCCTTACCAAATCACCATTCCAAATCATTTTCAAATCAGCAATTTGAAAGTGATTTGGAGATGATGCAAATTCACATGCAACATCTTTCCAAATCATAACCAAATCAACTGATTATAATATCTTCGTCAAAATCATAACCAAATCACCCAAACAAAATTATTCCTCCCCCTTATGCCCTTTCCAAATTACATTCAAATTGTTACAAAATTATTTCCAACTTGCTTCAAAATTGCAATCAAATTAGTTTCAAATTGCAACAGAATCATATTACAAGATTAAAAGCTAGTGTCAGCCCATGGCGATTTTATGTTAGTTTCATATTTCAATATAAAGAACCGTTTTCAAGTTAATTTTTTAATAAACGCTGTAAAACAATCATTTCAAATATTCCATTTAAAACGACATGTTCATATTACAAAATATTTATTCAAAAGAAAGATTGAAGGTTGGTCCCTCCCTAGGTTGATTAGTTCTCAAATGTTCCGTCCGTAGTATTTCCGTCCTCTAGTTGATCCGGCTTATTGTTTTTAGGTGGTCCGTCGCATTTTTGATACAATGAAATATACATATATAGTGAAACACACATTTTTCATAACGATAGAAAAAGCGCTACAATCGTTTTAAAAAGGATGCTGTAAGAAATTTTTTTCTGTAGGTCCACGGCAAGAAAATTTTATTGCTGTGATTTTTTAAAGCGTTATAAGCAACAAAACATGGAAATAAGTTACATATGACATAATATGACATTTATTACCTGGAATTAACTTTGTTTAACTATGTCAAATGTGTTTTTAAAAGCTATGTTTACGAATTTTCAGCTCCAAATTATTACAATTTACAATTTTCGTAGATATTTTTCTCCTTCAGCGTACCAAGGTCAAGTCAAATTAAATCGCTTATTTCTCTCTCTGTAAAATATTTGAACTGTACTATAAACTCTAAAGGTAGGTTGCACAATTCTCGTTTTAATATTGTGATTTATTTTTTGTCTTTTATATATTGGGGAAAGCTAAACAACTATTGAATCAATACATACTTTAGCAATCAAAAGTTATAAATAGGTCGTTAAATTGCTGTGAGTCTTCAGTAATTAGATAACTGATGCAGTCGCCTCGATACATACATTTAATGTATGAGTGTTTATAATCCACATTTATTAACTGAAATTAACTTTGTTTAACTATCTCAAATGTTTTTTGAAAGCTATGTTTACGAATTTTCAGCTCCAACAGTTGACATGGTAGATTTTCTTCGATTTCTATAACTAGGTTATTCCACCATGTCCATTTTTAAAGACATCTTGTTCATATTAATTCTACTTCCTGTAAATCAGTGTTTTCAAGCGCGGCCATCTCAAAATATTTACATATTCTGAAAAGACTTTTCTTTACCAAAAGAAGTTTTTGAGGTTATGTGAGATGTTTATAGAAAACACTATTCAATTTTGTTATTCTAAATTTGGTTTAGCTTTGAAAATATTTATCAGAAAGTTAAGTGTAACAAAACTTTATGGTTTTGAAAAATACAAATGAAGATCTCAAAATTTTACTTTCTTTCTTGTCACAACATTAATAACAGTCAGCTAGTAATTCGTAGATTTTTGAGAGGTGCCCAGATTAAAAGCATGGTTACAACCGTATATGTCAGGCCGGAGGGCCTGACAATAAAATAACCAAATCATAACCAAATTGTTTGTTTTTAATTTACAACAAAATAATTGAAAATAAGTTACTTCTCAATAAATGTTAATCTTCAGCATATAAAAAATATATATGATCACCAAAAACATCAAATCTTGCTCAAAGTCAATATATTCCAGGTGAATTGAAGCCTAAAGTATTTTCTTCGATCGGCCTATTTGATAAACATGTCCCGTATCATACTATAGCTAAAGACAGGCATGCAATTGTGTTCAAATGAAATTGAGAATATGTATATAAACCCAATCTAACTTTATACATGCAATTTCAATATTTTCTGCTCTAAAAAATATATTTATAAACATATTAGGACAATATATAGCAATTTCGTACATTCCATAATGAACAGCATAATAACAACAGTAATTGGTTTATATAAGTTTTGTATTTTTACTTCACATTGAATATATTATTAAAACTTTAAACACAATAAAAATCTATGCACATAAAAGTCAGCTTTCCAAAAAATCAGCAACATTTACTTAAACACACTGCTTTCTCTTTCACACAAAAATGTCTGACAATAACAAATTTGAATTAAGCCAATGATTGTGCCAGATTTTCAAACACAGTAAGGTTCTTAAGGGGATTTATATAGTTGCAACATTTTTCAAAATCATATGAATAGGCATACAAAGTGTACGAAATTGCTTCCAAATGATAGCATCTGAAAGAAAAGTTATACAAATCATAACACCATATTTGTACATAACTGATTTGGTAGTGATTTGGTTCTTAAATCAGTTTCAGATCAACGTTTCAAATCGCTAAAAAAATGATTTGAAAGTCATTTGAAAATGATTTGGAAGTGATTTGAATCAGAATTGTTTGACTTGGGAATAATTCGTGAATTCGTTATTGGTTCTATAAATTCAAATTAATAAATATTTAATAGAAACTCAATTTCCCAAGCAACTCTTTGGCATAATACGTACAGCGCTGTCTAGACAGGTGATTACAACGTTTTCAATTCACTGGAAGTAAACTACTACAGTAAATAACTCAGAACAGAAAACGGAAATTAACTAAAACATAACATAACATCGGGAGTAACGCATGTGTTTTGGTTTCGTCCTATATAAGTAATTGACTTGTAAATTACTGATCAACAACTTTAATTGATACGGCTTCTACTTTTATAACTGCTAGAATATGATAGATGACAGGCTTCCCATAACGGAAACCTAACAATATCGCCCTATCGTGTCTCGTCAATGATATTGATACTATTGTCAAAACGAAATAAAAATCGCAGAGTCTGAAGAAGCCATTAAAATCACTAGTGTTTCTTTTCATGACTATAATGATTAAGACTAAACGTTTTGATTTAACTTTTTGTTTAACTGTCTTTTGATGCCTAAAGTTTTTATTTCTTACTTTCAAATGTTGTGGTTCAAATACTTCTACAAACAACACTTCAATAGACCGATAAACAAAAAATCTTCATTCATAAAAATATATGCATGCATGCAGTTCTTTCTACAAGAACATATGCTTGCTTTCAACCTTAGCATTCCTTGAATATATAGATGTTGTCCTCTCAACCCTTTATTTGGTTATGGCAGATTTCTCTATCTCTCATATATCCCGGGAACTCAATGTTATCGACAATACAGATTGAAGGATTTGAACCAAAATTGATATTGACACCTCATTACGTGAAGGTCTAAAATAAATGTGATTACTTCAGGTTTTCAATTGACAACACCATTTAATTCTTTTGTATAGGGACATTCCGTTCACTCTAACCTGTCGATTCCCTGATAAAGGGTCACATGACATGCGAAAAACAAACAAACTACACACACACGGTTATGTTACTCCAAATTTGGGTTTTCTTTGCTCAAAAGGTTCTCATTAATTGATAACTGCGCTAGACAAAATCTATGTCTGTATTGTATTCTCTTTTCTCTCGGAAATTTTAGATTGATCCTGCAAGTTCCGGGAATTTTGAAACTTCCTTTACAAATGTATTATATACATACAAAACCATATCCTTCAAGTTTGCAGATTAAACATATAAGATATAATTTCAAATACTACAAGGCTTTCATTGAGTTTTATTTAACAAGAGAAATTAAAATATTTTGTGAAAATAGGCCAGGCTGCAGGTTAAAGTGGGCCGATGTGTATAAAACTTTTATCATAAATGCTTCAAGTTCATATATATACAATAATCACACGGCAGAACCATTAAGACGAGAAATAATGTTGACGGACGGGACATAGACGTAAAATCCTTGAAACGGATTAAAACACAGGTAAAATACACAATTCGGGATGGATATAGTCAGAAAAGGTAAGACATTTTATTTGTTTACAAATGATAATAGAAAAACTGAAGCGTACAGTATAAAGAAAAATGAACTAGCTAAATATTTATGTTTGAAACATTGAAATCGGCCATGTAGTTTTCGAGAACATTAACAAACCAATAGCCTACCCTCGTACTATAGCACGTTTTCAATACGAGCAACGTGTAGCAAAAACCACTTTTTTGTGTTTTTTAAAAGTTTTGTGCTCTTTTAATGATTTTTGAAATTGTATAGGCTGTTCATCAATTTATTCACGAAGCCATGGACTGCAATGCATGTCGCTGTCCAAGAAAAAGGGGTACATGCAAATAATCTACGTTACGGACGAATACATGCATGATTTATAATGTATCAGACAAATGGTGCGTGTATATACTTTGTCAGCGACTGTCGTATGAACGTCGTGTCTTAACTGCAAACGACAGTCTGAGTTAATAGAAAATAAAGAGATGTGGAATAAGTGTACGCGACACAGCCCACAATTAAACGGAAATTTAGAAAAACCACAATGGACAACCGCCAGCAGCCTTCAACGAGGCCATTTGGCACTGCTTGCGGTTCTGCAATTGGCCCATGGTCTAAATAAGATGCATTTAATTCAAATCCAGCCCTGAAATAGTCACAGATAGACCCCCTTCTTAAACAAGGAACAGAAAACATCAAAAAGACAAGTACAAACGAAAGCTTTGTCAAAGATTACTGGCTTAGGACAGGCACATGTAATATGTGGCGGGGTTAAACTAGTTTTTTTGGACCAACCTCCCCCCTATCAATATTCCTAGACAAAGCACAATATTCTTAATATTAAATAAAAAAAATGTATCAATATCAGTTCTGGTGCCGCCAGGTGGATGCAACAACCTTCTCTTTTCTTGTAATGTAAGATGGCTATTGGTGAGTTCGTTCGTATGAAGCTTCATGTACGAAATGGTTTTAGTCATGTCAAAAGCTGCAGAATCATATACATGTATCTTAAAGGTCAGGGGTATGTACATCTGTAATGGTGGTCAGCATGACTTAATACATTGCCACATAAATTACTCAAGTTGAAGTTTTTTAGATGGTTCAAATGTCTTCATCTGCAAGTGAATTGGCTAATCATGATTTAAGATTGGATAGATAATAAATAATTTTGTGTTTTCTGTTTATTTGGATAAGTCGTCAATCGTACACGTATCCGAATAACAATATTATGCATCTGCATTAACATAAATTCATCTTGACTTACATTTTCAGCATGTATAATTCTGGTTACAGTTTTTGGTAAATGTCCATAGCTAAGAATCTGCAAGTGGTAGAGAGTCGCCCTAAAGTTTTCACGTTGTCCGTCCGTCCTATTGCCCGTCTACAACTCTTGTGAAAAATATACCTCAAACTAAAAACTACTAACAATACAGTTCTGAACAGTTGGAAAAACTTATATAATTTTGATAGATTTTGAAAACGGGCTTTGTGAACACTTTAACCCCAAAACTATTTACAACATCCTTCTGATAAAGTTGCAGGGTAGGTTCAGTGTAGCATGATTAGTATATTAAAACATATTTCATGCAAATCCATAAAATTTGTTTGAAAAAAAATGTTCATAGAAAAAAAAAGTTCATGCATTACAGAATTTATTCCCCGTCTGAACGCTGACATTTTGATGTTTAGGTAAATAGAGCAATAGGTAAAATAGTTGTTTCCAATGATTTTTTATGTTTTGTGTTTACTATGAATTTTTAATATTAACGATGACATTATGTATTACTTTTTGCAGTCATCATAACAAGAGTGACCTGTCTTGTATTTGTATCATCAGAACACTATCAAATTATGTATACCTCTTAATTGTATTTCAGTTACACCTGTTGACTGCAACGCAATTATTTTGCATGTATCGGTCCGTTACCAAGTTTTATTGCATGTATTTAGAGTCATTTTGTTATGCTTGAAATATATAAAAAATTATTGAACGTTATTATTGGATATTGATATTTTCATTAAAACAAAACTTTATTAACTTCTTTTACTTATATAGAAGCATAACTTACCAGATTATTACTCTATACAGGCCTGTTTATATTAACCAGTTTGAATTGTCCGTGTCAATGTTATCAAATCGAGCACACCGTTCGTGAATGATTTAGAAATATACCATTGTGTTCGACAAAAAGAAATTAAATCCTTATACAATATGTTCTTGTTTATATACTGGGCATGTTTTAAAGTTTATTACATTCATATTTTTGATATTTTCGAGATTAAAAGTTGAAAATTGACATAAACCGTGAAAAAATTGCATGTATCGTCCGTTAACAATGTTTTTCTCCGTAATGGTTCTGCCGTGTGATAATAGTACACTGACTCGACATAAAATTTTTATACGGATGAGGCTTAGAAACAGGAAAACGCGGGGGTCTCCCGAGCGTTTTCTTGTTTCGAGCCGAATTCGTATAAATACAATTTTATGTCGAGTCAGTGTACTATTATTGTGTTTATACTGCAATATTTTGTATTTTCTTTGGAGTATTCTTTATTTAAAAAAAAAACACAAATAAAAAAATCGAAAAATGATCCTACCTCGGGCCCCTCTCCTAATATGGTCATAACACCTGTGTCGCCAGGTAAGGGGCACACTGTATAACATGGAATGGTTTATGTACTATGACACAAATGTTCATGGTCTAAAGTAAATTAATGTAATGAAATTTGAAAAAAAAATATACTCACTCAAAAAAGTTACGCAACAATACAAAATTTCCCTATATATTTTAAATAAACCCACCTAATTTCATTTTTGTATTGTAAAGCCATTTCTTAACCGATTTTAATAAAATAAAAACCAAAAGAACAAAAAATGATTGAAATTTGTTTTCATGATTTTAGAAAAATCGTCACTTCACCGGATTTTGATATATCACAAGTAGAAATCAACTGTTAATTTTATGCATCAACAACCCGTTTAAATCAACAAACATTTTCCGTGGAAAAAAACATTGGTTATGTTATACTCGCGTTCTATCAAAAACCATAACAGCTAGGATTTTGCCCAAATCATGAAAAATAAACTTCACTTGTTTGTCTTTTTTTGGGTTTTTATTTGATAAAAAATGATTGGAAAACGACTTGGCAATATCAATTTATAATAAGGTATGTTTACTTAAAACATATAGGGAAATCTTCCACTGTTGCGTAACTTTTTTGAGAGAGTATAGAATAAAAATAATATATTTATACTGAAGCATAAATTTAAAATTAAAAATTGAATGCTACCGTTTTTTTTAACTAATATGCGCCTTACATGTAAGAATGCAGCTTAATATCATTATGCTAGAAATAAAAAAAAAATAAAAATAATTGTTTTTCTCGGAATAAAATGTAATACATTTATCAAATACATTCGGCGTTAAAAATATTAAGATTACATATTTTTATCATAAGTATTTTAAATTCGGGTATTCAATTCAACGCATTAATTTTTACACCTGTCAATCAAAAAGCACGTGGAGTCCGTGCAACTGCAAACTCAACTAGCTCTCTCTATATATGTTGTTTACCGGTTTATACGGATTTGATAGTAGTTGCCTACATAAATTGGGCATATTTAATTACATGATAGAACATCCAATTATTTCCCACCCATTTTTTAAGTTTATAATTTTAATTTCACCTAACAAATACTTTTCTTGAATTTATTTATACGGGAATAAACGGTTAATTTAATTTTGCCGATTTCAAAATTTCAAGGAGTAACCTCTCATCAACAGCATTCACGTCAAAACATTGGAAGATCAATAGCCAAAACTATGAAAATGCATTTGTACAAGTACTAGTAATCAATACCAAAATGTTCGAACAGGAAAGCCAAATCAAGGACCACGGATATCTGTATTCTAATTCCTTGCTTCTGTCCTGACTTCTCAATCCGAGTTGCATGAAAATTTTCACATACTATCCTTTTTAAAATTATATATTAAATAATTGGTGATTTATGTGGTTTTAATCGTCATTCCGGACCATGAAAATTCTTTAACAGCATTAGGAACAAATTCGTAGAGATCTCTGCTAGAGCGAATAACCCGCTTTCGATCTGTGCTCACTAATACCAATATTCATTTCCCCACTCATACGAAAGGTTTCTTTTATTTATACATAATTATTAGAGTTTTGATTTAATTCTTTAATGTAGCTGATGTGTCCTAGAATGCAACCCCCCAACAAAAAAATAAAAAAACAAAAAAACACTGTGTTTGTGTAGAGGTTGTACTGCTAATTTTGTGATTTACAAATTATCAAGTTCCATAAAAAAATAATATAATAAGGTATCCCTTATAAAGAGGCTTGTGTGGCGGAATCTTCATGCTTGAATACCACACTATCGGTAATTAGCCAATTACCAATAAAATTCTTCTTTTCTAAATATTTGTACCATACTATATTCGACCTTGTTTTACAGCATGCCTCGGAAAGGGGGCGTGTACTAAAAGTGATATACTGTCACTGACCGTATATCACATATTAATATACGGTCACTGTAATTTGACTGCTCAAATAGACCGATTGCAGTATAAATACAAACAAGTGCATAGTTTGAACAAAAAGAATGACGGCTTTGTGCCAATGCTAAAGTTATTTTCTCTGATAATGCGACACGTCTGACATAAGAATTGTCATCTATTGGTTATGCTTTTGCTCAGTTGTGGCCTTTACTTTGGAAGACATTTTACGGGAGACATCATATGCTCATTGACAGGCATGGAAATTCTATCTTATAGATGAACAGATATTTATCGGGTTATAATAGTTATTTTTGTCGTTCTTTTACCGGATTTGGCATTGCACTTTGTCATTATTGACAACCCGACGGGTTTGTTGCTACAAGCTTGAACCCTGCAGAAGATCGGTGGTTTCCTCCGGGTATTCCAGTTTCCCCTACCATTAAAACTGGACACCCTATATGGCCAAGGTGTGTCGAAAAGGGCGTTATCCCAAATAACAACAATTAAACAAGCTGGAACTGCTATGGTCCCTTCTGGGACACACAGATCTTTCGTTAAGTAAGTTAAACTTGTATTTTTGAGTTTAGTTTGGTTGTTTTGGGTTGTTTTATAGAGTTATTTCCTTTGCTTATTATACCCCCGCTTCTAAGTAGAGGGTGTATACTGATTTACCTCTGTCCGTCCGTCTGTCCGCAACATAACTTTCGTAACATTTTTCCGTCAGCAACTACATATCACAGTGAATTGAAATATGGTGTGGCTTAAGTATGAGACCTTTGTTGCTAGTATTGAAATCAGGTCTGTCAGATATCTACTCCATATTTACCGACCTAGTCCATTTTCAACATTATTAGTCAATTGTTGAAAATTTTCGTCACAGTAACATTTTTCTCATCAACTACTCATTATTGGATAATGGTTGAAAAATTTTGAACAGTTTTGTAGTTTATTAGTTAATAGTTAATTTTGAGGTTAGCGGGGGTATACTGAGTGAGCAGTAGCTCACAGATTCCTTGTTTTCTTTTGTATTGTGTTTTTTCCTACCTTTTCGGACTACTGACATTAG
Source organism: Arcuatula senhousia (assembly GCA_963971305.1). NCBI lineage: Eukaryota > Metazoa > Mollusca > Bivalvia > Mytilida > Mytilidae > Arcuatula > Arcuatula senhousia. The sequence goes on along the minus strand of OZ020307.1, from coordinate 39,808,333 downwards.
AATGCCTAATAGGTATTTCTCTGCTTCTTACCATGGCCAGAAGCGCCAAACCCCCCCCCCCCAAAAAATGAAAATGCCCCAAAAAAGTGAGTTATGTTAACCCTATCTACCTAACTGAATGGGAAAAATATAGTTGCCGATTCACATTAAATGGGCTTAAACTGCTTTACCCAACTGCAAAAAAAATCATATGAGACTATAAATCAAATTCTAAAACTAATTAATCGATTTAAATAACAAAGTTGAAATTGAGTCAACTGTTGCTGTGAAGCAGCACCTGACATAAGTGTTACAATAAGGTGGCGGCGTGTTAAGGTTTTATAAGCACCTCCATATCTCTAGAGCTATATGTCCTTAGTTAAAAAAATGGTATGTATATTGATCAATAGTAACATTGCTCATCTCCGCCCCGATCGTTTTACCTTGACCTTGATTTTCCGGGTAATTGACAGACAATTTTCAATACTTACACTAGCATGGTTAGTTAATAAGCACTTCCATATCTCAACTTTGCATGCATACGTTCCAGGAATAGACAAGAAGGGATATGGTTAAAACCATATCCATTGGTACTCGAGTTATATATATGTCACAGTTAGGCTCCTGCATAATGCATTTAGCATCATAGTAATACCTACCATACTAGAATGAAAGATAAGGTTGAAGGGATTCATTCATTATTATAAGCATCATTTGAACAAACCGTACCAATATGTTTTTATGGCACTTTCTAGTTATAAAACAATATGGGAATTGAATGATTCTTTTGTAGGTGTTCATACGTCTGGAAGAACAGGTTACAGTTAATTTCGAAGCATACGATTGCTTAGTACAATGTATCATTAGGTGCACCTACTACTGGTTTTTGGCATTGCAAACTGACAAAATGTTGATAGGACAGGCCATTTTAACTGTCTGTTGCACGGGGGGGGTTAAATCAATTATAAAGGTAATATCATATGTGCGGCCCAAAAGGGTCTACTTTAAAAGGTTGGAAATTTCAATGTTGCATATATGATGAGGTATACTTTTCACAAATGTCATATATCAATAGGAAAAGAGTGACTGAGCATTCACATTTTGCCTCCTTGTAACCCTAACGATATTTTTTACCATTCAAACTTTGATTTTAATAGAAAATCTAATATGATTAAGGCCCTGCCTTTTTAGCGAGCATCGAAAATCTATATACCTTTAAAAAATAAACCCATGTGCTCGACAGGCTAAGTTTAACGTAAAGAGGAAACTTTAAAAAAAGGAATTAAATAGTAGCTAAGTCTGACCCCACCCAACCCAAATCATATGCACTTGAGAAAGTTGTTGTTAAAATATCTGGGATCAATAACTACTTATTAAAAATTCAATTATTTGTGCAAATAATAAATCCTGTAACATTCTGGGACGACATTAAGCGGGGACGAAATTATCCATTGTATGGATTACGTGACGTCATTTCCTTGTCAGAGTATTTCGCGCTTCTTCAGCAGACCAAAACAACATTCAGATTCTGTCAGGTTTTGTGAGATTTTCTGAGTATCAGTGTTTTATTTGAAGCATTGGTAACAGAAAGTACATTAAGAAACCTGGCGGAAAAAACGGTAAAGTAAAAATATCATGCGGGACTGAGGAAAGTGGCCAAAGTGGGTGAAACCCCACAGGATGGGACTCTTCTTTCATTTTCAGGTAAGAACCTTTTATTTATTATTATGAGTAGATTTTATTCAGTAAATTTATGTATTTCTTTATCTTATTTCATCTTACTAAGAATTTAACAAAGCTTGGTCAGTATCATGCATTTGGTATAGACTAGTGAATGGTACAATGTTGCCAAAAGCTAGCTCGGTAATTTCCGGAAAATCGTTTTTCAGCGGAAAAGACCGAAGGGTGTTTAAATAAAAATCTGTGTGTAAAAATAAATAAGTTTGTGAATAAGGGTTTTATCACTTTTTATGAATTTCAATTTTTTTTATATTTTTGCATAACATATTTTGATGTTTTTTTCATAAGCCCAGAGGGTTGATTGTTTTACTTGCTCCGTGCCTTTTATTTTTTTCACTCCGTAAAAGTAAACCTGTTCCGGTTTTATCGTCAGTATATTTCTGGCACATCTCAAAACATGCACAATGCCGTAGGGCTCGCATCTGCGATGCTCGCTATAAAACATGTAAAGTTAAAGCATATTCTGTGTAATTTCAAATGCATTAAAAATATATGAATGGGTGTCTTTTTAAAGCAGGCCAATATCTGAATATGGTGGATATAAAACTTCTGGGCCGCACATCTTTACCCTAAAATACTTGAAGTTACCCCTCCCCCCACCCCCAACGTGGTCTGTAGTGTAGGGTAGTGTAGGGTATTCCGGACTACAGAAATTTTAAGTAGTTAAATTATCTCGTTGTGCCTGAAGTCATAGTATTACTGACAGGTTGTGTACATGCACATGGAACGAAGAACGAATCGATCGTTGTTTTCATAAAACAAGCGTGGACTCATGCATATTGCCTAGAAAGCCGCTATGGACACAAAAAGCAAAGGTCTGCTTTAGTAACATAAAAAAAGACTTTATTATTTCTAGGTCCTGCTAAGGTTTATTGTTGAATTCTATAAGTAGCCTTTGCTGTACACATACTATAAAATCAATATAAAACTAAGCCATTTTAAGATAAACATGTTGATGAATCTAAGTCATGCAAGTGTTTATCCTAAACATTATTTGTTTTTAGATCCAGTATAAGCATTGTACATGTAGGTTTATTATCTCCTATTTAGTTTAAAATAATTGCATCGAGGTTTGGTTATGTATGTTGAAGAGCAAATAGGAAACTATTGCAGATAGAGAAAAGCTGTTGCTTGCTTAAACCTTCAGCTCATCGAGCTCTACAAAAGTCTCCATTGGATCGAAGATGTCACAGTCTGTTGTTTATATATACTTATAAATCAGCTTAATGTTAAAGTTTAAAAAAGTTTCAATCTTCAAATTATTCTGAAAACAAAAGCTACCAACGGGATTCTGGGAATACCGAAGACGAAAATCAAACATATATTTTTTGCCTAGAAATTTTTACAATTTTCGTTTTATAATATTATTATTTTCAACATTTAGTTGCATTCCAAGCATGCGAAGATGTAAAAAAAAATCGTACATTGTTATTTTGACTTTTTTCTAAGTGTGACCAAAAGGCAAACTGGACTCATCTTTAGTCTTGGGCCAATGCAAGACGGCGAGCAGCGACTTAATATGGTCATGCTGAAGACTGCTGGCTGTTTTCCATTGTGATTTTTTTTAATTCCCGTTTCTTTATGTTGGTTGTGTCACGTACAATTATTCCACATCTATTTATCGTCTACTTTAATGGTTATCATTTGTCAGATCAGCCAATGATTTTGAAGTATATGATATTATATGAAATAAGTTTAAACCCAATGAAGATCTCTTTATGAAAATTTGCAATGTGCATGTATGCCTTTAATTTTTTTACGTCTAATAGCAATAAATAATATTATAACTCAAACAGGGCCAGATCCAGAATTTTTTTTGAAAGGGGTTGGTCCACATAAAGTCCGCTGTGGACGAATGACGAAAAGGGGGTGGTACTAGACAAATTTTTCAGAAAACCTACACGTTACTTGCGAAATTTTTGGCGGAAAGGAGGAAAATTCCAACCTCGGATCCCCCCGGATCCGCCACTGCTCAAATATTTTTGATTCTCACCTATTCAAAGATTGTCCCTCCCTTTATGATAGAGACTAAAGCAAACTTATACAGGAACGTTGCAATCCATGTTCCGCACACAGGGGCTTGGATTCTGGTCATTTATATTGACTTAAAATAAAATCGACCCCCTACACTATAATCATAGGCGGATCCAGGGGGGGGCCTGGGGGGCCCGGGCATCCCCTTTTGGCGGAAAAATTTGGTTGAATATTTAGGAAATCATTTAAGCGTAACCAAAGCGGGCCCCCTCTTAGGCCAGTCAGCGGGCCACCTCTTTTCAGAATTTCTGGATCCGCCACTGAATTAATCCAAGCCCCTGTGGTTCCGCACAGTTAAAATTATTTTCTGACATGTTTGTAGTTGTGGCGACTTTGGTCTCTGTGTGGTGAATCGACAAAATTATCAAGCAATGATAACATTTTCGAACAACCAATAACTTGTGACAAATAAGTTTATTTTTCCGGATCCCGCAATAGCTTTGTTAGAAATAGATAAAATTATTTATCCTTATTAAAATGACCTAGATCAAGACAGACGAATGACCCAATGTGGCTATTTTGTCATTTTCTAAAAATCAATAAAATGCTTGAATTGTGTGTGTCTGATTGACCTATATTTCTGTCTGTGATAATAAACTATCTTCAATGAATTAACATTTTGCAGTCAAAAATTTAAAAGAAAGTACGCTTAAACATGTGCACAACCTGATAAAGTGACTACGCCATGTACGCTACATGATCTAGTTGAATCGCATTGTTGCTTTAAAACACCACCACATAAAAGCATGAAATACGAAGATGCTGTGAGTAGTATACCGGGTCACTCTAGACCACTTTGACCCCGATGACCCCGAGTTCATTCCCATAGGCTCCATGTTAAATCGTTGTTATTTTTGGTACTGAAATACCCACCCAAAATCTCTAGCAGTAAAGTCGTGTGCAGTCATGCGGAACGGCGACTCGTCCCTTTCTTTCGCCCCATATTAGTTCGTCACCAGTTTCTATTATGTATTATAATCTCTTATCTTTAACGTACCCTAACCCTAACTCTAACCCTAATCCTTACCCTAGCCCTAACCCTTATCCTAACCTTTGTTTTGTTAGTGTCGCCCTTTATGGACTCCTGTGTTGTGATACTCTTGTATGGATTATTCCTGATTGGTTTCTTCTCTTTTTGTTTTCGTTTTTTTAAGTCTCTTTTTTTTTTTGTGTGGGCTCTTGTGTTTTAGTCATTTCCATGTGTTGTTGTATAGTTTTACCCTTGTTTTCTCTCCTCCTCCTTCACCTCATTTCCTCATTTCCCTCCTCATTTTCCTCATTTCCCTCCTCATTTTTTCTTGTATTTTTCGTCTTTTGAGCTTGTTTTGTTCATGTATGGCTCAACCCTTATTGGTTCTTTTCGTTTTTTTTTTTTTTTGGTTCGCCCTTTATGGGCTCTTTTTTGTCTTTGTTATTGTATTGATTGCTTTTATTTTCTTAAGTTTTCAATAAAAACTCAAAATCAGGTACAACTTTTATTAACATTCTACGTTTTATTTACATTCTATCTTTCAATTTCAATATCCATATGGTCTGGTGGTTAAATCGTTCATGATCACTCTTTTGTCAGAAACAATTCTATAATCTTTCTTTTGTGAAACGGTTAACAGTTTTTGATTGCTTCTTTGGATCTTGTAATCGTCTCTCACTGTCCTGATATCGTTTCTGTTGATGGTGACCATCTCCTTGATGGTGTCAAAGTTGATGTCCAAAGCATTCTTATAGTTCAATGTTATTCCACGGACTTTGCACATAGTTCTGTTTCCTGCTTTCTCTGGGACGGCTAGTTTATACGCATAGTTTTTTGGTCCTCCAGTGACAAACTCCGTAATTGTATTTCCGGGTACTTCGTCCGTCAAATCTCCCAAGTAGTCTCCCAGCTTAGGCCTCCATTCTCCAGGTTTGGTGGTAAAAACAATCGAATCTGTATCGCAGTACAATGTTTTTGGTCCCAAATTCTCCAGATAAGTATATAGTTTAAGTCTGGCCTGTGCCGTAGTATAGGCGGCTATGACGACATTCGTTTTCTTTGAGGTTTCGATGAATTCTTCTTTAAACTTCCATCTTAGTTCTACCATTTCATCGTTAACAAACTGGATTCCGGTCACTTCAATTTTATCGCTGGTTAACATGTCGAAGTATTTCTTTTGTTCTGTAATGTAGGTGGTCTGTTGCATGTTGTTTCTTTGTCCAAACTTGCCCCAAATGCTGTTCAACATTAGTTTGGCTAAAGACCTGATGCCGGGGTTCTTTTCTATTTTGTTATAGTCTAACTGTATCCCTTCCTTTTCCTCGTAGTTCTTGATGTATTGCTGTTTATCCTCCTCAGATTGGCACCACTCTGGCCAGCCACTAGCTTCTTGTTTCATTTTCAAGAATGTATTGATGTAGTCAGTGAAGAGTCCTCCAGACTTCCTTCCGGGATCGTACTGTTCTACCTCTTCGAAATGCCATACTTCGTAGATGTTTAAGATGGAATATCCCTTTTCCAAGGCTTTCTTCAGTTCATCTGTCACCCAAGTTCCCGTTATAGCCCTATCTTTTTCGGTATGGTTACAAGGTTCTTGCTGGTAGGTTTCCGTACAGGTACGACACAGTGGGAACATCAGTTTGTTGTTGATCTTGCTGGGTAAAACAGGAATGTATAGGTTTCTGGGTGGTAGAACTTTACATTTCACCAATCCTTCGTACTCGTTGATGTCACCAAAGTTTTCCGTAATGATGATGGGATGTCCTTTAGGTACTTTTCCAGTCTTGTTTACAAATGGATAGAGTGATGTCACGTCATAGTAGTTGATACTATTTTCTTCCGCGTCTTTGTACAAGGTAAAGGCTTCTGTTCGTCCACCATAAAAGGCTTCTCGTGGTTCTAAGGGTGGGATCATCTCTAAGGAGTTGACATAGGCACGAAGTGTTGGATCTTGTTCTATCTCTTTATCGAAATCACATTCCCATTTCTCTACGTAGGTGTACCCTTCTTGTTGCAGATAGGTCTTCTTTTCTAGGGTCCGTTGATAAAGATCGTACATGGACATGTTATTGACCATATTGATGGTCTCTTTTGAGTAACATCTTGGGCATCCGTGCCAGTAGCAGCCGTGAAATTCGTACACGGTTCCATCGTGGTATCCGTCTACTCTGTAGGGACCGATCTGTTTTTCTCCTTCGTTCTCTGCATGTTGAATCTGTATGTCTTTTATTGCGGATACGTATTTTAACCATTTCATGGCTTTAATAGAGTGCTTGTGTTCTGGTCGATAGCCTTGCGCCGGGATGAGGCCAATAGTATTCCACCGTAGAAACTTGGATCGAAAGACCAGGTTGCAGGCAGAGGCAATGGTGATACTGTTTTGGAAGGGGTCGATTGGAGTACCCTCTAAAGTGTCCATGAACAGTTGTCTAAAGGTTAAACAGGCTTTTCTCAGGATGTCTACGTCAGTGACGCAGTACTTCAAGAGTTCCTTTTGGACGTCAAATGGGTCGTTCCTGTGGTCTTCGTACCAACGCATGAATGTTTCCCGTTCTTCCGCTTTCATTCCATCGGGATTGTAGTAATTGATGTCTGGAAGAGTTTCTAATCTAACGTTCTGGTTTTCCTTTGTGTTAAATAGATGTGGGAAGTATCCTTTGTGGAGTTCTTCGAATCCAAACATTTTCGGGAGTTTGGCTAAGGCCGTGGGAAGGAAGTTGAGGGAATCTATCATCCGTATGCTGCAGTTTGGAATCGTTACAGACATGTTCTTGGCGCCGTTGGGGATTATCTTGGGTTGAATTCCATGATGAAACAGGTATTGTAGAACCGGGATAGAGTCATATCCTTTAAAGTTATGGCAAATAACGGTGGAGTTGTTGTTGTTTCCTGAAAATAACCAGTTGTAAAAGTCGTTGTTGGCGTTGTGTCCCCTAAAAATGAGTTGATTCTGTCCACAGATCTCGCAGGTACTCTCTTCAGTTACTTCCTCCTCCATGCATACGGTGCACACCTTATGGACCACGCATAAGTTAGGTCGGTGTTCCATGGCTCCGCAGGTACTGGCTTTGCAATGTAAACAAGTTCCATTAGAATCCGGTTGGTATCCCGTAGCGCACTCTACGAGGTCGTCTTGTGTGCATTCAAAATCAAAGAAGATGTAAGTTTGCTCTTTGGGAGGTTCTTTGATTACTATAGGCATCATGTAACACTGGTGGCTTGGATCGCAGTACTGTTTACAGGATGGACAATACATCTCGCTACACTCATGGTCTGTTTCCCTTTTCTCCATGTTGACAGCGTGGCCACAGTCTTTACACTTGTAGTACCATTTACATGTTGAGTTGCCCTTCTTTGTCTGTTCCAAATGGAGTTGGAAGCACTCTTTTCTCTTAAAGTTCCGACCACATTGGCTACAGTTGATCCAGTCGTCTTCACAGGGTTCGTGTATCTTCTTACAAAGGATGCATGGGTTGTTACATGCATGCTCTTCTTTGTTGTTATACCCTTTTTTACACTTGTTGCAGTAATAGACCCTGGTCAAGAATCCTGTTACAGTAGTGATGACATCGTAATGGTCGTCGTGGTGGTAAAGGTAGATCTTCTTCTCTGCATCTGGTCCCTCATAGATAATCCCGTTGAAGTAGTCTTTGGAGAAAACGGTTATTTGGTATTCCGGAAGAATAGCTTGGAATTGTTTCAGTTCCTCGATGCCGCAGGGTCCATTTGGCACAATGGCTTTCTCGTGGAGTTGAAGGGCCAAGTATTCCTGTATGCGTCTTCCTTGACGAATTGAATTCCATTGAGGATGGTTATCGATCCTGGCTTTTGCTGTAGCAATGGCCCTAGCGCAGCATAATTCGTCTCGGTTTCGGATCCTGATGAAACTTTGTTTGTCTTTAAGCATTCTGTCGAGATCAACGAAGTTGCATCTTTTGCGCCCGGATCCTTCGGGAATGGATACGTGGAGGACATCTAATGCTAAACTTCCGTCCAATACAAACTCCTCATGAGATTGTAATACTCTCTCTATTTCCTTTAATAGTAGTTCCGTAGTCAAGTCCTTGAGTTGTAATATAGGAAGGGCAATCGGGAAGTCGAGGGAGTTGGTTTCAATTGTCAGTTTAACGAGGTCCTGTTCTTTCATATCTTCGCCAATAGTTTGCAGGATGGAATCGAATAATCGATGTAGTGTTCTTATGATGGAAGGCAGGTCCGTGACTTCAAATTCCTTAAAGGTGACTGTATAATGATTTCTCGAAGTTCCAAACTTGAGTATCCTTTTCTTCTCCTTTCTTTCTATAGTATAGTATTCTTTTGGATCATCCATGTGGAACGGCTGACCTGCTCCTCTTTGTCCATGTCTTTGTTGGTGAATCTCTAAGTGTCGTTGGGTCGCAAAGGCCTGGTTGCATTGGATACATTCGTACCCAAACTGGTGACGAGCCATATGGGCTTGTAGATTCTCCCGCCTTGTAAAAGTCTTGGTGCATCTAGTACACGAATAAGTCTCTCGGTGGTTGGTCCATCGTCTATGACGATGTAGCTGACTCATCTTCTCAAAATTGGCTTCACATTGGTTGCAGGTAAATTGCTTAGCCATCTGAAATTAAATTATAACACAGGTAAGTATAAAGTTGTCTATTGTTTCCTCTTTTTTAATTGTATACGTTTAAAATTATATGTCGTCTATTGATTCCTTCTCTTTTACTTGTATGCCTTTCCAATTATATATTGTCTATTGTTTCCTCCTCTTTTAGAAGTTTGCCTTTCAGAGTTAAGTTGGATATGTATGAGTCCTACCTTTTCTCTCGTCGTTAAAACACGTCTGAACTCTTCGGTGTCTAATCGTAAAATGATTTCATTTCAAATCGTGTACCTGTATAATGGACTGTACCACGTGATCATGTCACGTGACTTCTGGATCAAACCGGTTAGAACTGGTTTGGACTTGATTTTACGTTTTGTAAGTTTTAGTTCATTGAATTGCTTTTTGTTGGAATCTGTTCTTCAAATTTTTTTATGTTTGCTGATTGTTCGTCAACAGATTTTCTTAACGGTAAGATTTTGTAAGTTTGTTTTCGCAGTTTGATGTTTTTTCATCAACAGATTTTCTTAACGGTAAGATTTTGTAAGTTTGTTTTCGCAGTTTGATGTTTTTTCATCAACAGATTTTCTTAACGGTAAGATTTTGTAAGTTTGTTTTCGTAGTTTGTTGTTTTTTTCATCAACAGATTTTCTTTTGTGGTAAGATTTTGTGAGTTTCTTTTTAAAGTGGAAGGTTTTTCGTCAATGCATTTTGATTTTGTTTGAATTTGATGTACCGATTTTCGTTTTTAAGTCAAACGTTTAGATCTCTGTCTTGTATTTTTGTGTCGAAAACGCTTCAATATGTATTTTTAAAGAGGGAAAATGGCTTAAATTGGGCATTTTAGGGTGAAAATGGGTTAAATGGGGCTAAAATGGGTGTTTTGGGGGTAAAATGGGTGAAATGGGGGGGGGGGGGTAATGGGGGGGGCAAATGGGGGGGGGGAATGGCTAAAATGGGGCTAAAATGGGTGTTTTGGGGCTAAAATGAGTAAAATGGGGGGGGTGTATTGGGGGATATTGGAGCTGCTGCTGCTGCTGCTGCTGCTGCTGCTGCGGAGGGTAAATGGCTGCTATTGCTGCTCCAGTAGAGGTAGTTAAGGGGGAGAGGGATTTTGCTGTTCCATGAGAAGAATGAAAACGCGTATACTAGTTCGGATGGTTTATTGAGTTAAAACATTCTTCTTCAGGTAGTCTTTAAATGATCGCTTCTTCTTTAATGGGTCAGTTGGTTTCTTTTGGATGTTCCTTGTTTGTCTTGGGTTTTCTTCCTCTTGAGGTCTTTGTAGGCTTGTGGTTCATGGGTTTCTTGGTCTTTACACCGTTGAGGTTCTTTACTTCCTTGGACTTTGCTAGTCTTCTTCTTGAGTTCTTTGTAGGCTTTACTGATTTTCCATTATGGTTCATGGGCTTCTTGGCCTTTACAACGTTAAGGTTCTTTACATCCTCGGTCTTCTCAGACTTAATCGATCGCCGTGTCTTCTTTAACTTTGCCATCTGTTCTCTCTTTGAGTCTTGTAGCTTTGTCAAGTGTCTTATTTCCTTGTATATAGCTTTTCCCAAACTTTCAAGTCTATGTTCCACACTTTTTGGACGTTTGGATTGTTCTCCCGGTGGAACAACGTGTCGAGTCTTAGTTTGTGTTGCCCTTTTCTCTTTCGAGTCTACATGCTTCACCTTCTCGTGTCGTGTAACATCACTTGGCCATGAAAACCGTCTATTGCATTCGGAGCACTGATAAGCCATGTTTCCTCTTCGATATCTAATGTAAGACTGACTCAAACTCTACCTGTCACTCCTTAAATCTTTCTGTAACCCTAACTCTCTTCTGTTCTATTTTTAACCCTAACCCTAACTTTCCTTTGTTCTATTTTTAACCCTGGCCCTATTCTAACCCTAACTCTCTTCTGCTCTGTCTTTAACCCTAACCCTAACCCCTAACCCTTTTGTATGTTTCTTTATGGGCTCTTTATGGTGTCTCGTACTAAGTTCTTCTTATATTCCTTATGTATTGGTCCTTGGCTCTTTAACAATAGGATACCCTTAGTTTTTGGAATGGGTCACTTTGGGGTCAAGTCCTGACTGACCACTGACCATAACCACCCTTAAACCCCCAGAATCTGCCTCTAGACCTCATTAGCTCTCAAATGATATACAACAACCCTATATTGGACCTAATTTAGGTATTGGTCATTTTGTGGTCAAGCCCCGGATGACCACTGACCAACACAAAGGACATCATCGGAAAGACATTGTCTTACCCAAGACAATCCAACAAACCGGAAGTAAATCGGACAAGGAATAACAAAGTTATGACTAATTAAAAAATAGTAGTATAGATGTGGTGAACAGCTCGAATTTCTCGGATATCTCGAATTTTCGCGCGAAAATGAGTTTCCAAAAACCGGAAATACGTCATGGGGCGGAACCGGAAGTCACGTGATCCAAGATGGCCGCCGGGATCCAAGATGGCCGACCGGAACCGGATGTGACGTCATACGCCTGCGCAAAAGGGACATATCCACATATCCACCCGAGAAATAATAAATGAACACCACATCTATACTACTATTTTTTAATTAGTCATAACTTTGTTATTCCTTGTCCGATTTACTTCCGGTTTGTTGGATTGTCTTGGGTAAGACAATGTCTTTCCGATGATGTCCTTTGTGTTGGTCAGTGGTCATCCGGGGCTTGACCACAAAATGACCAATACCTAAATTAGGTCCAATATAGGGTTGTTGTATATCATTTGAGAGCTAATGAGGTCTAGAGGCAGATTCTGGGGGTTTAAGGGTGGTTATGGTCAGTGGTCAGTCAGGACTTGACCCCAAAGTGACCCATTCCAAAAACTAAGGGTATCCTATTGTTAAAGAGCCAAGGACCAATACATAAGGAATATAAGAAGAACTTAGTACGAGACACCATAAAGAGCCCATAAAGAAACATACAAAAGGGTTAGGGGTTAGGGTTAGGGTTAAAGACAGAGCAGAAGAGAGTTAGGGTTAGAATAGGGCCAGGGTTAAAAATAGAACAAAGGAAAGTTAGGGTTAGGGTTAAAAATAGAACAGAAGAGAGTTAGGGTTACAGAAAGATTTAAGGAGTGACAGGTAGAGTTTGAGTCAGTCTTACATTAGATATCGAAGAGGAAACATGGCTTATCAGTGCTCCGAATGCAATAGACGGTTTTCATGGCCAAGTGATGTTACACGACACGAGAAGGTGAAGCATGTAGACTCGAAAGAGAAAAGGGCAACACAAACTAAGACTCGACACGTTGTTCCACCGGGAGAACAATCCAAACGTCCAAAAAGTGTGGAACATAGACTTGAAAGTTTGGGAAAAGCTATATACAAGGAAATAAGACACTTGACAAAGCTACAAGACTCAAAGAGAGAACAGATGGCAAAGTTAAAGAAGACACGGCGATCGATTAAGTCTGAGAAGACCGAGGATGTAAAGAACCTTAACGTTGTAAAGGCCAAGAAGCCCATGAACCATAATGGAAAATCAGTAAAGCCTACAAAGAACTCAAGAAGAAGACTAGCAAAGTCCAAGGAAGTAAAGAACCTCAACGGTGTTAAGACCAAGAAACCCATGAACCACAAGCCTACAAAGACCTCAAGAGGAAGAAAACCCAAGACAAACAAGGAACATCCAAAAGAAACCAACTGACCCATTAAAGAAGAAGCGATCATTTAAAGACTACCTGAAGAAGAATGTTTTAACTCAATAAACCATCCGAACTAGTATACGCGTTTTCATTCTTCTCATGGAACAGCAAAATCCCTCTCCCCCTTAACTACCTCTACTGGAGCAGCAATAGCAGCCATTTACCCTCCGCAGCAGCAGCAGCAGCTCCAATATCCCCCAATACACCCCCCCCCCATTTTACTCATTTTAGCCCCAAAACACCCATTTTAGCCCCATTTTACCCATTCCCCCCCCCATTTGCCCCCCCATTACCCCCCCCATTTCACCCATTTTACCCCCAAAACACCCATTTTAGCCCCATTTAACCCATTTTCACCCTAAAATGCCCAATTTAAGCCATTTTCCCTCTTTAAAAATACATATTGAAGCGTTTTCGACACAAAAATACAAGACAGAGATCTAAACGTTTGACTTAAAAACGAAAATCGGTACATCAAATTCAAACAAAATCAAAATGCATTGACGAAAAACCTTCCACTTTAAAAAGAAACTCACAAAATCTTACCACAAAAGAAAATCTGTTGATGAAAAAAACAACAAACTACGAAAACAAACTTACAAAATCTTACCGTTAAGAAAATCTGTTGATGAAAAAACATCAAACTGCGAAAACAAACTTACAAAATCTTACCGTTAAGAAAATCTGTTGATGAAAAAACATCAAACTGCGAAAACAAACTTACAAAATCTTACCGTTAAGAAAATCTGTTGACGAACAATCAGCAAACATAAAAAAATTTGAAGAACAGATTCCAACAAAAAGCAATTCAATGAACTAAAACTTACAAAACGTAAAATCAAGTCCAAACCAGTTCTAACCGGTTTGATCCAGAAGTCACGTGACATGATCACGTGGTACAGTCCATTATACAGGTACACGATTTGAAATGAAATCATTTTACGATTAGACACCGAAGAGTTCAGACGTGTTTTAACGACGAGAGAAAAGGTAGGACTCATACATATCCAACTTAACTCTGAAAGGCAAACTTCTAAAAGAGGAGGAAACAATAGACAATATATAATTGGAAAGGCATACAAGTAAAAGAGAAGGAATCAATAGACGACATATAATTTTAAACGTATACAATTAAAAAAGAGGAAACAATAGACAACTTTATACTTACCTGTGTTATAATTTAATTTCAGATGGCTAAGCAATTTACCTGCAACCAATGTGAAGCCAATTTTGAGAAGATGAGTCAGCTACATCGTCATAGACGATGGACCAACCACCGAGAGACTTATTCGTGTACTAGATGCACCAAGACTTTTACAAGGCGGGAGAATCTACAAGCCCATATGGCTCGTCACCAGTTTGGGTACGAATGTATCCAATGCAACCAGGCCTTTGCGACCCAACGACACTTAGAGATTCACCAACAAAGACATGGACAAAGAGGAGCAGGTCAGCCGTTCCACATGGATGATCCAAAAGAATACTATACTATAGAAAGAAAGGAGAAGAAAAGGATACTCAAGTTTGGAACTTCGAGAAATCATTATACAGTCACCTTTAAGGAATTTGAAGTCACGGACCTGCCTTCCATCATAAGAACACTACATCGATTATTCGATTCCATCCTGCAAACTATTGGCGAAGATATGAAAGAACAGGACCTCGTTAAACTGACAATTGAAACCAACTCCCTCGACTTCCCGATTGCCCTTCCTATATTACAACTCAAGGACTTGACTACGGAACTACTATTAAAGGAAATAGAGAGAGTATTACAATCTCATGAGGAGTTTGTATTGGACGGAAGTTTAGCATTAGATGTCCTCCACGTATCCATTCCCGAAGGATCCGGGCGCAAAAGATGCAACTTCGTTGATCTCGACAGAATGCTTAAAGACAAACAAAGTTTCATCAGGATCCGAAACCGAGACGAATTATGCTGCGCTAGGGCCATTGCTACAGCAAAAGCCAGGATCGATAACCATCCTCAATGGAATTCAATTCGTCAAGGAAGACGCATACAGGAATACTTGGCCCTTCAACTCCACGAGAAAGCCATTGTGCCAAATGGACCCTGCGGCATCGAGGAACTGAAACAATTCCAAGCTATTCTTCCGGAATACCAAATAACCGTTTTCTCCAAAGACTACTTCAACGGGATTATCTATGAGGGACCAGATGCAGAGAAGAAGATCTACCTTTACCACCACGACGACCATTACGATGTCATCACTACTGTAACAGGATTCTTGACCAGGGTCTATTACTGCAACAAGTGTAAAAAAGGGTATAACAACAAAGAAGAGCATGCATGTAACAACCCATGCATCCTTTGTAAGAAGATACACGAACCCTGTGAAGACGACTGGATCAACTGTAGCCAATGTGGTCGGAACTTTAAGAGAAAAGAGTGCTTCCAACTCCATTTGGAACAGACAAAGAAGGGCAACTCAACATGTAAATGGTACTACAAGTGTAAAGACTGTGGCCACGCTGTCAACATGGAGAAAAGGGAAACAGACCATGAGTGTAGCGAGATGTATTGTCCATCCTGTAAACAGTACTGCGATCCAAGCCACCAGTGTTACATGATGCCTATAGTAATCAAAGAACCTCCCAAAGAGCAAACTTACATCTTCTTTGATTTTGAATGCACACAAGACGACCTCGTAGAGTGCGCTACGGGATACCAACCGGATTCTAATGGAACTTGTTTACATTGCAAAGCCAGTACCTGCGGAGCCATGGAACACCGACCTAACTTATGCGTGGTCCATAAGGTGTGCACCGTATGCATGGAGGAGGAAGTAACTGAAGAGAGTACCTGCGAGATCTGTGGACAGAATCAACTCATTTTTAGGGGACACAACGCCAACAACGACTTTTACAACTGGTTATTTTCAGGAAACAACAACAACTCCACCGTTATTTGCCATAACTTTAAAGGATATGACTCTATCCCCGTTCTACAATACCTGTTTCATCATGGAATTCAACCCAAGATAATCCCCAACGGCGCCAAGAACATGTCTGTAACGATTCCAAACTGCAGCATACAGATGATAGATTCCCTCAACTTCCTTCCCACGGCCTTAGCCAAACTCCCGAAAATGTTTGGATTCGAAGAACTCCACAAAGGATACTTCCCACATCTATTTAACACAAAGGAAAACCAGAACGTTAGATTAGAAACTCTTCCAGACATCAATTACTACAATCCCGATGGAATGAAAGCGGAAGAACGGGAAACATTCATGCGTTGGTACGAAGACCACAGGAACGACCCATTTGACGTCCAAAAGGAACTCTTGAAGTACTGCGTCACTGACGTAGACATCCTGAGAAAAGCCTGTTTAACCTTTAGACAACTGTTCATGGACACTTTAGAGGGTACTCCAATCGACCCCTTCCAAAACAGTATCACCATTGCCTCTGCCTGCAACCTGGTCTTTCGATCCAAGTTTCTACGGTGGAATACTATTGGCCTCATCCCGGCGCAAGGCTATCGACCAGAACACAAGCACTCTATTAAAGCCATGAAATGGTTAAAATACGTATCCGCAATAAAAGACATACAGATTCAACATGCAGAGAACGAAGGAGAAAAACAGATCGGTCCCTACAGAGTAGACGGATACCACGATGGAACCGTGTACGAATTTCACGGCTGCTACTGGCACGGATGCCCAAGATGTTACTCAAAAGAGACCATCAATATGGTCAATAACATGTCCATGTACGATCTTTATCAACGGACCCTAGAAAAGAAGACCTATCTGCAACAAGAAGGGTACACCTACGTAGAGAAATGGGAATGTGATTTCGATAAAGAGATAGAACAAGATCCAACACTTCGTGCCTATGTCAACTCCTTAGAGATGATCCCACCCTTAGAACCACGAGAAGCCTTTTATGTTGGACGAACAGAAGCCTTTACCTTGTACAAAGACGCGGAAGAAAATAGTATCAACTACTATGACGTGACATCACTCTATCCATTTGTAAACAAGACTGGAAAAGTACCTAAAGGACATCCCATCATCATTACGGAAAACTTTGGTGACATCAACGAGTACGAAGGATTGGTGAAATGTAAAGTTCTACCACCCAGAAACCTATACATTCCTGTTTTACCCAGCAAGATCAACAACAAACTGATGTTCCCACTGTGTCGTACCTGTACGGAAACCTACCAGCAAGAACCTTGTAACCATACCGAAAAAGATAGAGCTATAACGGGAACTTGGGTGACAGATGAACTGAAGAAAGCCTTGGAAAAGGGATATTCCATCTTAAACATCTACGAAGTATGGCATTTCGAAGAGGTAGAACAGTACGATCCCGGAAGGAAGTCTGGAGGACTCTTCACTGACTACATCAATACATTCTTGAAAATGAAACAAGAAGCTAGTGGCTGGCCAGAGTGGTGCCAATCTGAGGAGGATAAACAGCAATACATCAAGAACTACGAGGAAAAGGAAGGGATACAGTTAGACTATAACAAAATAGAAAAGAACCCCGGCATCAGGTCTTTAGCCAAACTAATGTTGAACAGCTTTTGGGGCAAGTTTGGACAAAGAAACAACATGCAACAGACCACCTACATTACAGAACAAAAGAAATACTTCGACATGTTAACCAGCGATAAAATTGAAGTGACCGGAATCCAGTTTGTTAACGATGAAATGGTAGAACTAAGATGGAAGTTTAAAGAAGAATTCATCGAAACCTCAAAGAAAACGAATGTCGTCATAGCCGCCTATACTACGGCACAGGCCAGACTTAAACTATATACTTATCTGGAGAATTTGGGACCAAGAACATTGTACTGCGATACAGATTCGATTGTTTTTACCACCAAACCTGGAGAATGGAGGCCTAAGCTGGGAGACTACTTGGGAGATTTGACGGACGAAGTACCCGGAAATACAATTACGGAGTTTGTCACTGGAGGACCAAAAAACTATGCGTATAAACTAGCCGTCCCAGAGAAAGCAGGAAACAGAACTATGTGCAAAGTCCGTGGAATAACATTGAACTATAAGAATGCTTTGGACATCAACTTTGACACCATCAAGGAGATGGTCACCATCAACAGAAACAATATCAGGACAGTGAGAGACGATTACAAGATCCAAAGAAGCAATCAAAAAATGTTAACCGTTTCACAAAAGAAAGATTATAGAATTGTTTTTGACAAAAGAGTGATCATGAACGATTTAACCACCAGACCATATGGATATTGAAATTGAAAGATAGAATGTAAATAAAACGTAGAATGTTAATAAAAGTTGTACCTGATTTTGAGTTTTTATTGAAAACTTAAGAAAATAAAAGCAATCAATACAATAACAAAGACAAAAAAGAGCCCATAAAGGGCGAACCAAACAAAAAAAAAACGAAAAGAACCAATAAGGGTTGAGCCATACATGAACAAAACAAGCTCAAAAGACGAAAAATACAAGAAAAAATGAGGAGGGAAATGAGGAAAATGAGGAGGGAAATGAGGAAATGAGGTGAAGGAGGAGGAGAGAAAACAAGGGTAAAACTATACAACAACACATGGAAATGACTAAAACACAAGAGCCCACACAAAAAAAAAAGAGACTTAAAAAAACGAAAACAAAAAGAGAAGAAACCAATCAGGAATAATCCATACAAGAGTATCACAACACAGGAGTCCATAAAGGGCGACACTAACAAAACAAAGGTTAGGATAAGGGTTAGGGCTAGGGTAAGGATTAGGGTTAGAGTTAGGGTTAGGGTACGTTAAAGATAAGAGATTATAATACATAATAGAAACTGGTGACGAACTAATATGGGGCGAAAGAAAGGGACGAGTCGCCGTTCCGCATGACTGCACACGACTTTACTGCTAGAGATTTTGGGTGGGTATTTCAAAAATAACAACGATTTAACATGGAGCCTATGGGAATGAACTCGGGGTCATCGGGGTCAAAGTGGTCTAGAGTGACCCGGTATACTACTGCTGTGTACAACTTTTTTGCAAGATTTAACTTATTTTTGGTGTCCGAATAGTATTATTGTCCTTTAAAACTTTATTCAATTAAGCAAATTTTCGCAATCCAAAATCAAATATCCATTACGCTAAGGCTACGCAAGATATGCTACACTGACTAAAATATAATCCGAAGCGGAACACATAATCTACTGGTCGCGACCATATTGTCTTGATGGAAATCCGAAGATTTAATAGGTCATGTAGGTAGTATAATAACATCACGAGTTCAATGCCTTATTGATGATTTTAAAACAATTACACGTGAAATTATATCATTATTATTAAGATCGCAAAATGTTTGCATGGTTCATAAATACATAAGTAGAGAGTTGCCAAAACGATAAAACGATGAAAAAATTAACATATCTTGAAAAGTTCAGTCTGTTTGTGTATATTATGCTGCTGAGATAAAAAGTGTTCGCGCAATAATTTACGAAATTTAACTGCAGTAACAGCTTTTATAGCGCGATAATGCACCGGATGGTGACTTTTCGGTATTTTTTTAAATTGATCATTGATAAAATTTTACACAGACTCTTAAATTTATTTAAAAACTGGCATTAAAATCAATCCTCATGACGAACTATTTTGCATCCTATTATGCAACATACGAATCGTTATGCAATCGACAACAGGGTGAATCTAAGTATACATCTAGAATAGATATTTGAGAATAGGTCTCTCGTATGATTATCACAATTCCATTCCCATCGTTAGACTCCGGCTAAGATCCCCATCGTTTGACCTTGACCTTGAAATTCAGGTTAAATGACTTGAACAACTTCTTATAAATTCATTTTATACCCCGGTAATAGCTGTAAAAGTTTTATGAGCACTTTCATATATTTGTTTTTCCATACATGGTATGTATTCACTTCAGAAGTAATGTTCCGCAGATGCATTCTCATCTTATGACCTTGATCTTGATTTTTTTGTTGAGTGATTTTGACCATTTTCAATGCATACAATAGAAATGTTCTAGTTTTATGAATACTTTTATATCTCAAGAATAATAAGAAGAAGAAAGTTTACATTTTTTTTACATTCAGTTGCGTAACTTTTACCGTTTTCTTTGGTATTTTAGAAATGCCTGAGTTCAAAATATTTTATATATGACCATGTGTGAAAACATTGGGGAATTAACAGGAAATTGATATTTTCTAGGGTGACGCTAGGCGAGATATACTTTGATGTTAACTTTTGTCAGTATTTTTTCATACTTAATTGTTATTTAACACGCAAATTTATACATTATGCTAAGTAGTATTGCAATATTTGTGAACGTGTGGTGTGAATATTTTAGATGAAAAAAAAACACATTTCAATTAGAAGAAATATTCGACAAAGTTTTTTAACTTTATTTGTTTATAAGGAATGCAACTATTAGATTGAAACAGATGCACAGGGAAATGTCCGACGAAGTTTATTTTTGGTTCTCATATACTCAATCCTATATCATAAAACCAGAAAATATTGTTTTTCCTCCGAAATTCTTCGTGACACTATCAAATGTTATGTGTCTAACCCAAACACGATTTCCCGCGTTAAGAGAGAGAACACCCATCGTTGCGCTGTTGTCATAGTCACCAAATCCATGGCAGTAAATCTCAATGGTCGTGGACGTTCCATCACGAAAAAGTTGGCCGTAGGTATCTCCGTTATTTTCGCTGCATTCGAGATTAAAGAAAAACACATACACACCGTCTTCGCGTGCAGTAAATATTCCAGTTGATGGGTCGTATACAGAACCAATGTTTGTAATCAAGTTGTTGAAAACTATTACTTCGTGATTTTTAACAGGGCCAGCATTTTTCCTGGTGGCGGTAAACCCATATTTAGCCGGGGTCGATGAAGCTACAACATGTCATAAGTTATGAAATCAGTTCTTAACTTGCAATATGTTGTGCGTTGAAAGCCTCACTGCGACCTTATGACGAAGAATAGCAATAAAAAGGCTGCTTCTTTCTATTTTTTTTTTTTCAATTCAATATTGATAATGTGATTTTGTTGTGTGCATTTACTTCATTTTTGATGATAAAGGAATGAATAAAGTTTGACTTAATTCGGAAATGGTTCTCTTTTAGTATATCATATAGCTACAACATTAATATTATTTCTATTGTACTTAAAGTATCTTTTTATAGTGTCTCTTAATTAAAATTTACGTTAAAAAACATCGAAAGCATATCAGAATTTTTTCCGTTGCCATTGTTACTTGTACTTCTGATAATTTTGATTCTAATCTTGATGCAAATCATCCTCGTTGTAAATATAAGCATAATCACACTAGCCACATTATCCCTTTACTGACACATGCTTTGGTACTTTTTAAGTTCGCAGTTTCAAGGAGGCCTAACCGTTTATCGAGAAATATGGTCCGTTAAAAGGTGTTTCACGGTTTCTGTGGTCCGTTAAAGTCGCCGTGACAGTCCGTTAACCAGGTATAATCGAGAAAAAACACTGAAGGTCAGTAATTAATTTGTTATATCATAATTAATACGCATTTTAGATTTATAAAAATTACATCTGTCAAAATGAAAATGAATGACTGTTCGATACGATTTGCATTTGTGCAAAAATAGTTCTATTAAACTTCATAAAATGAAAAGGCGTGTGGCTCCTTAGTATTTTTAAGGTCGAAAATGTAAACATGTTTACCTCATTTTTATCAATTTCTCTTTTTATATAACAAAACATATGTTTTGGTTGATATCCATAGAAAGTACAATAATGTATCAACATTCTGTTTAATTTTCAATGCTCTATGTTATATAATAATTTTTTAATAGGGGAAAAGTAATAAAATATGGTCCGTTAAGGGCTGATGACATATTATTTTGTCCGTTAAGTTGGTCCTTTAAGTGCCTGTGACAAAATATTATGTCCTTTAAATAGCATAAACAGATAGAAGATTAAAAGAGTTTTGTTTAATATGACATATCATCACACGGCAGAACCATTAAGACGAGAAATAATGTTGACGGACGGGACATAGACGTAAAATCCTTGAAACGGATTAAAACACAGGTAAAATACACAATTTGGGATGGATATAGTCAGAAAAGGTAAGACATTTTATTTGTTTACAAATAATAATAGAAAAACTGAAGCGTACAGTATAAAGAAAAATGAACTAGCTAAATATTTATGTTTGAAACATTGAAATCGGCCATCTAGTTTTCGAGAACATTAACAAACCAATAGCCTACCCTCGTACTATAGCACACTTTCAATACGAGCAACGTGTAGCAAAAACCACTTTTTTATGTTTTTAAAAGTTTTGTGCTCTTTTAATGATTTTTGAAATTGAATAGGCTGTTCATCAATTTATTCACGAAGCCATGGACTGCAAAGCATGTCGCTGTCTAAGAAAAAGGGGTACATGCAAATAATCTACGTTACGGACGAATACATGCATGAATTATAATGTATCAGACAAATTGTGCGTGTATATACTTTGTCCGCGACTGTCGTATGAACGTCGTGTCTTAACTGCAAACGACAGTCTGAGTTAAATTTATTAATATTAAATAAAAATGAATCAATATCAGTTCTGGTGCCGCCAGGTGGATGCAACAACCTTCTCCTTTCTTGTAATTGTACGATGGCTATTGGTGTGTTCGTTCGTATGAAGCTTCATGTACGTAATGGTTTTAGTTATGTCAAAAGCTGCAGAACCATATACATGTATCTTAAAGGTCAGGGGTATGGTTGTCAGCATGACTTAATACATTGCTACATAAATGACTCAAGTTTTTTAGATGGTTCAAATGTCTTCATCTGCAAGTGAATTGGCTAATCATGATTTAAGATTGGATAGAAAATAAATAATTTTGCGTTTTCTGTTTATTTGGATAAGTCGTCAATCGTACATGTATCCAAAGTGTTACTAATGTGTGTTATGTAGGTCACCTGTTTGTTCCATTTGTCGTGAATAACAATATTATGCATCTGCATTAACATAAATTCATCTTGACTTACATTTTCAGCATGTATAACTCTGGTTACAGTTTTTGGTAAATGTCCATAGCTAAGAATCTGCAAGTGGTAGAGAGTCGCCCTAAAGTTTTCAGGTTGTCCGTCCGTCCTATTGCCCGTCTACAACTCTTGTGAAAAATATACCTTAAACTAAAAACTTCTTACAATACAGTTCTGTACAATTGGAAAAACTTATATAATTTTGATAGATTTTGAAAACGGGCTTTGTGAACACTTTAACGCCAAAACTATTTACAATATCCTTCTGATAAAGTTGCAGGGTAGGTTCAGTGTAGCATGTCATGATTAGTATATTAAAACATATTTCATGCAAATCCATAAAATTTGTTTAAAAAAAAAGTTCATAGAAAATCACGGATTTTCAAATTGGACTTAGTGAACAATAACTGAAAAACAACTTTTTACTAATACCGTTCTGAAAACACTAAGATGTTTGCCGACGGGACCCTTCCAGACTTTGGCAGTATTTTAAATTTTAATATAACGGGCAAGAGGATTTGCTGTTATGTGCGACTGCTTCATGTCCATGTTAATATTAAATATAACAGTTTAATAAATAAATGCAATTATCTGGAATGAAAAAAAGATTGTGTTCCACTGGTAAAAGCTGAAGTAAATCTGTGTAAAACACACATTTATTATAAATATCCGTTATTTTAGCTATATGAATGAAGGAGGTTTTGGTGCATTTAAACCAAGTTCAACCATATTTTTAAAGGCCTGTTCTAAATCAAGACCATTGCGATCTCTTATTTCTCCGGTGTGTCTGCGTTGTTTTGTTTTTTCCACGTTTCAGATTGATTCTTCAAGTTCGGTCGTTTTGTTATTACCTTTTATTATATTTGAATTATTTGTTGGGATTAAGTTGTTGTTTTAAACTTTGTAATATGCATTACAGAATTTATTCCCCGTCTGAACGCTGACATTTTGATGTTGTGGTAAATAGAGCATTAGATAAAATAGTTTTTTCCAATGATTTTTTATGTTTTGTGTTTACTATGAATTCTTAATATTAACGATGACATTATGTATTACTTTTTGCAGTCAACATAACAAGAGTGACCTGTCTTGTATTTGTATCATCAGAACACTGTCAAATTATGTACCTCTTAATTGTATTTCAGTTACACCTGTTGACTGCAACGCAATTATTTTGCATGTATCGGTCCGTTACCAAGTTTTATTGCATGTATTAAGAGTCATTTTGTTATGCTTGAAATATATAAAAAATAATGAACGTTATTTTTGGATATTGATATTTTCATTAAAACAAAACTTTATTAACTTCTTTTACTTATATAGAAGCATAACTTGCCAGATTATTACTCTATACAGGCCTGTTTATATTAACCAGTTTGAATCGTCCGTGTCAATGTAATCAAATCGAGCACACCGTTCGTGAATGATTTAAAAATATACCATTGTGTTCGACAAAAAGAAATTAAATCCTTATACAATATGTTCTTGTTTATATACTGGGCATGTTTTTAAAAGTTTGTGTCATTGATATTTTTGATATTTTCGAGATTAAAAGTTGAAAATTGACATAAACCGTGAAAAAATTGCATGTATCGTCCGTTAACAATGTTTTTCTCCATAATGGTTCTGCCGTGTGATCATAATTTTACTATAAGGACTGAACGCTAGTATACAAAAGAAAAGACAACATTCATGTGGATTTATCGAAACTAAAATACATATGTCCGTTGCTACTGTTGTGTATCATTAGTTAATATTTGTGTTGAAATTAATGCTTTATAGCTCAGATGCTCTATCTGTTGACCTAAATAATGAACTGCTCATTAAGGAACAAGACTTTGTATTAAGAGGTAAACGTTTTATTGATCAGTAATTTAAAGCATTTCAATATGTACATATCCCAATTAGCAAGGTTTACCCTTTATCTATTTTTTTCAATATCTCTCCTGTCGCTTTTTATATTTTTTTCATAAATAAATGTAACACTATATTATTCTATTTGTATCATATATGTAAGTATTTCCAAATAAAATACATTTAAATGAAATTAATAATTTTGTTAAGATTTATTTCTTTTGCCAAAAACTCGTGTAAATATTTTAGGCATTTATATTATATTAAAAATAATACAATAATTCTGGGAAACCAATCATTTCAATCTTCTGACAAAGTTATCATCGATTTTGCCAATTTTAATAATTGGGATTCGCTATATTAAGGTTTATTTCCATCAGACCTGCATTTTTAAAATGTGAGACATGCATCATTAACGGACCTAAAAAGTGTCACGTGCCTCTTAACGGACCATGTTTCTCAAAGTAATACCAATTTTGGCATTTTTGTCCCAATATTAATATTTTGGTCCAGAAAATCTTTCTCTTATGTTTTTTATTGTGCAAGTAGCACAAGACTTACTACAAAAAAAAACGTTTCAATGACGAAAATAACGTATTTTAATGCATTTCTCGGCATTATAAGGACACATTTTGGCAGAGGGTAGGTCTCCGCCTTTTCGTTTTGCAAAGAAGTGTCAAATCAAATCAAAATGGTTTTTGCGGGAAGTTTTTCGTGAATAAAAACCATTTGGACACATCTATCACAAGTTTCACTTATTTACTATATTTTAGCCTCAGAGTTAATTTCGTAAAAATAAATGATTTTTTTTTCATAAAACTACTTAACGGACTGCCTCATGCAACATATAACGGACAAAACCGTAGTGTTAACCTATGGTAGATACACGTAACGGACAAAATGCCTCGATAAACGGTTAGGCCTCCTTGAGTTTATTACAGCGAATTTATATCAACATTTTTTAGAAGAAGTACTTACGAACTTTTCTAGTTCCGAGTTCCACTTCATTCTGCAAAAATAATGTACAATTATAATTCAATTCATTTGCTTTAAATACGTTGCTGTTATTATTCAAATTTCTATCAATTCTACCGAATTTGAAAAAAAAATTCTGAATGACTAATTTGACAGTTTTAGTTTAATTTCTACTGTGACTACATAGTTCTATAAATATCATTATTTTTAATAAATCCTCAGAATTGAATTTTTAAACCAACCATGATGAATATAAAGACTGCTGCTGCCCACTGAAAGCTCACAACACGATATAAGTCCATGCAAATATGCACTTTACAACTGGAACGTTATGGTGTCCAACTTACTTTTTAAAAAAAATGGACAATGTGTGCAGAAAGGGGGGGTGGTGATCGATTGACAAGAAGCGATAATCAAACAGATCGCGAAGCGGGCAGAGAAACGGTAAAAAGCAGTTCGTGAAATAAGACTTAGGTGGAGAAAGTGTGAGTCCTTGGGGACAGGAATCAGGAGTCATTAAGATGGCAGGCGGGGTCAGACGATAAGTACAAGTTGAAAGGGGGTTTAACAGGGAGGTATTTTACCTCCCTGTTAAACCCCCTTTCAACTTGTACTTATGGACAGACAAATTAACCTAAAGAGGGGGATTGTTAACAATTTTTGTTTTGATTTGGTCAGAAAGTTTTTTGAAGTCGTCGCCGAATTTTTTTCATTACCATAATTATTTTATATACCAGAAATCCTTCTTCAGAATATTTTTTCTTACCCTCTGCTTCAAAGATATTGTTTTCATCAAAAATCATTTTCAAGATATTTTTAGAAATAAATCCAAGGCCCCCTTTTCAAGTTAAATGGTTGGTCCCTTATTTTGTAAACAAATATTTTTATCTGATTTTTCAGAAAAGAATATGTACATTTACAGCAGAAAAACATGTTATTAAGAAAAAAAGATATTATAGACTTCTGTAATGCAAATCATAAGGAAATTACAGCATAAATGCAAGAAAAAGAAATAGATCTTACCTGATTGCACTTTTGTTGCAATATCATTTGCTCTTTTTTCAATTGCGAAACAGTTTTCTTAAGAGCATTCAATTCACCAGTAAAATGTTCCATCTGTAAAATCTCTAAAAAAGATCTAATTAATGCATCTACTAGTAAGAAATAGAAATACTTAAAAACGGTGAAATAGGACCTAAGGTTATGCTGTATATATACATGTATGTCGTGTACATGTTATTATTTTGACAAGTTATAAGCGCAGTTGTACAAATAATAACTTGTACGGAAATTTTTCATGAGTGAGTGAGTGAGTGAGTTGGTGTTTTACGCCCGTGCAACTCTATATAGGTTATTTACAGGCGATGAACACGAAAAGGATGAAAATGAACATGAAATGATGATGATAAATGAAACATGGGTTGGGGTGGGTAAAGGACCGGTTAATTTAGAAGAACCACAGGGAAAGGGGAGAGATGGGTAGGGTCGTAAAATTTAGCCTATGCGGTGCACTAATTAGCGGTACATAAAGGAGTCTTTTATGTGCATGACGCGTGACACTCTCCACACACGTTGTCCTACTATGGTCAGCGGTCAGGGTTTCCGTATTATAGACCTGACAATCCCCGCGAACGAGGGCCACCCTATTCAGCCTCCTAGGGTACACACTTGGTCGCTATGTGGGCTGAGCACTGTCCCTACGTCAGAATCCCAAGACCCTCAGTCGCCTCTTACGACAAACTAGGCTCTGCTGCGGGCCTATTCGCCACCCGGGCCCCGCATGGGACAAATTTTTCATGAAAAAATAATAACTCAGTTGTACAAGGGCTTAACTGTAAAATAATATAAGAAATATGTTCAAAAGCTAGGAAGCAACCTTACGATATGGTCTAATTGTATTTATTAACTAATTACTGTTGGAAAATAAACAGTTGATAGTTGCTAGATTAAAAGGTTAACTTGCCAATGAGAATGAATCAGCTATTGTGAATAAATAGTGTTAAGTACAAAGTTTTTGGGCTATTTAAAGTCCGTAAAATAAAGAAAAAATATATATATAAAAAGAAAAAGCAATTTTATTCAGTATTAAAATTAAAAATATCTTTATGAAGGCTTATACGATGAACGAATCTCCTAGATGCAATATATAGATATTATAAATTCAAATCCAGTCCTGGAATAGTCACAGATAAATCCCCTTCTTAAACAAGGAACAAAAAACATCAAAAAGACAAGTACAAACAAAAGCTTTGTCAAAGATTCCTGGCTAAGGACAGGCACATATAATATGTGGCGGGGTTACACTAGTTTTTTGGACCCAACTTTCCCTATCAATATTCCTAGACAAAGCACAAAAACTAAATATGTCCCCTAAACTTTGATCAAATGGAAACTACTTAATGTTAAAAGCTTTCGAAAAACAAAACGCATTAAGTCTTGAATTCATTTTAAACAGCTATGGCGATAATAATGCATATTTGGAGTGGTAACTTTGGCCTCTTAAAGCAGCGTGAGATTTGAAAAATAATAAAGGAGCATAAAACGAAAAGTTCTTGTACTTAAAAAAGTCCAAAGGGAAGACAAATCCAGCACTGATCGAGGCTATCAAAATTATCAAGTACAAGGAAAATTTTACAGTGTCCAAGGCCTTCTAAATAGATAAGAAAATTGCAATGTTGTTTAAACAACGCCGTTTGGATTTTTTCATATCCTATGGTCGTAATTTTTTTCCTGGAAAGTGTATCATTAAAATGACATACACAAACGAAAATAATCACATAATGTTCATGAGCCGGTTTAACAATGTCAACGTTGCTTTTTCTATGTAAAAAAACAAAATAAACGTGGTTTAATTAGAAAATAAATTGAGCAACACATATAGGAGTAAGTACTCATTTTCTTTAAGGTTTACCAATGTTTTCCCTTTTAAACCTTATATTTATGGTGGTACAAAATTATGGTTCACAGATAGACCCCCTTCTTAAACAAGGAACAAAAAACATCAAAAAGACAAGAACAAACGAAAGCTTTGTCAAAGATTCCTGGCTAAGGACAGGCACATATATACTCTCTCAAAAAAGAATCGCAACATATAAAGATACTTTAAATACCATTGAAATAAAAACTATTGAATTTCAACTAAAAATTTACGTACGAAAGTGAAATTTTGCAGAATCATTAAGAAATGGTTAATCTTACATGTGATATAAACAAAATTCAAATTTACCAGCCAACAAGGGCGCAGCGCCATCTAAAGTAATACCGTCTAAATGATAAAATCACGACTTCACTTGTGTTCTCTCGGTTTCTGAAAAAAAACGCTGCATACGATCTTCTGGTCCCCATTTTCACACATATTGAAGCCTTTGCACCCATACCCTACGTTTTTAAAAACATCGGGTGGCGCTAGCGCTTGCGCTTATCCAACTTTGAAAAATCATAGAAATTGATAGTCTCATCTAACATCCACTAATTCTGGTAACCAATATTTGAAACGGTTACTTTTTTGGTTCCATAACCATGCAAAAATCTTCCTTTCTTTGATACCTTCATTATCATAACGATAATCCCGTCTTAAGTGGTTAAAATCAGGCTCAACATATGGCGTGAATTTCCCTGCACACGACATATCGGTTGAAGGAGTTTTGAACAAGGGAATTCTCCATTGATTATTCATCCAGAATGATATCAGCACCAAAACAATGTCGTGAACTAAAATACCAATTTTTACAAAGAAAGCTTCTGCTAAACATTCTAACAAATGGCAAACAATATGAGAAGGAAAGTTCAGAGATTTTGAAAAATTGGGCGGAGTGTAGTGCATCAAGAGTCAAATGGGAACATGATAATCTTTACCAATAACATAACAAACGTAAAACACAATACATTTTTGCTTTTTAAAGACTTTCTGAAAATGTTGATCTTATGACAAATCGTGCATCTACTGATTAAATTGGATCTGCGCATGCGCCAACGCCTAATTGTACAATCAAAAACCACGGAAAGAAAGCAAACACTTTTGGGTGATGAGAATCTGACATTGAAATCTTGTGCGGAACGTTCTTTTGAATATGGGGATGGCAGTTTGACTACTGTCTTGCAAACAAACTGCATAATTCTGATTGGCATGCGCACTCAATTTGTCGACATTTTATAAAAAAATTTAGCAAATTAAGAAAAAGTGGCCCCTCTACAATTGCCAAGTCAAATTTCATAATGATATTTCAACAACTGATGATATAAAACTCGACTTTAGTATGCGATGTAATTTTAAAATTTTTGCATGTTGCGTTTCTTTTTTGAGTGAGTATGATATGTGGCGGGGTTACACTAGTTTTTTGGACCCAACTTTTCCCCTATCAATATTCCTAGACAATTAGCCAGGAATCTTTGACAAAGCTTTCGTTTGTTTTTGTCTTTTTGATGTTTTTTGTTCCTTGTTTAAGAAGGGGATCTATCTGTGACTATTCCAGACTGGATTTGAATTTATAATATCTATATATTGCATCTAGGAGATTCGTTCATCGTATAAGCCTTCATCGTATTTTAACAAGTTTAACACACAGCGGTTTTGGAACAATGGACAATTTGTGAATTTGGATTAAACAATCAGCATTAAACTTGACTTGCAAAGTAGTAGGGTCGATAAGGCCTGTTTTTATCCTAAAATTTTACCCAGGCCTCAACCTTTAAAAAATGTTGTCAGATTCTGATAAGATATCAATTAAACATCCAAAAATAAAAAGGCTTTTTTCAAATGATTGTTTTGGTAAAAAATATAAAATGAAACTGACCCCATCCAAAATGGGAATTATTTTCAGCATTTTTAAGATACATTTCGGACCAGAAAAGTACCTCTTCACATAAGAAAAGACTTCATATTTTTGTCATAAATATTCGAACCATAATTTTGTACCACCATAAATATTAGGTTTAAATGGGAAAACATTGGTAAACCTTAAAGAAAATGAGAACTTACTCCTAAATTTATTGCTCAATTATTTTCTAGTTAAACCACGTTTATTTGGTTTTTACATAGAAAAAGCAACGTTGACATTGTTAAACCGGCTCATGAACATTAAAACGACCCTACCTCTTTTAGTGTTTTCCAATTCGACTTTTACACCATTCACTGTGTTTGTAACATTGTATATGACTGTGTTAAGTCTTTTGTCGACTTCCTTTTCTGTGATGTGTTTGATGTGATTATTCAGTTTGGTGCCATCAATGTTGGCCGTTAAGATCGCCTTCATGTCATCAAGCATAGGTAGTGAAAGTTCATCTGTTCGCTCCATTGAAACTCCTAACCTCATGGTTACAAAACTCACAAATAAAACAATCAAAGCACCCATTTTTGTTACAAAAGAAGTAAATAGCATTTACTACTTGGCATCCAAATATTTATACTCTCAAAATTTTTAAGTACTGGAGTTTCTATTAAAATAATAAGAGTTTTGGGTACTTAACCTAATATTTTACTTTGATCCCTCTTAACATGTGAATTTAACTTAAAATGTTTCTCACAACTTGGGTATGGGAATATTTTTGGCAATCCTTCATTGAAAATTGGTCATTTAAAATTTCGCTCACCTAGTACCAAAAATCCGATGGTTTTCATTAATCGTTAAGGGTTGTAAGAAAATGTGTTTGAACATCAGCGTATTAATTTGCAAATATTTTTTTAGTTTATGTTTACAAATTATGTTGTATGCCTTTTTAACCTAGTCGCTGAAAGCAAGATAACGTCTCGCAATTTTGAGAGAAAAACCTATATTTCGTTGGTGGACAGGGGCAGGGTTCTTGGAGAGGGCTGAAAAGTGGGAGTTAGGGACGCGGAAAGTGGTTGACAAGAGGACAAGAATCCAAATTATGCATCTCTTAGGACCTTTAAAATGATCTGAAAATTTAAGACCAAATAATACTGAATATGTCTTGATGAAAAAAAGATTAAGACTTGTCAAGCCGTTCATATTTTTTATGGCAAGGTGTGGTGCCTTGCAGTCAATTCAGACCTGTTAACACGATTATTGTCTGAAAAGGTCTTAATTTAGTCTGAAATGTACTGAAATCTTAAATTGTCGTTTAAGCCGATTTTAAATGTACTAGTGAATATCGATGGATCGCTTTAGATGCCTATTGTCTATCAGTAAAAAAACTCTAGTTTTCAAGATGAATGTTTTCACCTGAGAACAACAGTTTTTTTAGACAAGCGTTAGCTGCCTTTTGTAGTCATAAGGTTACTGCTGGTTTTCGCGTTTTTTTTCTGTCTAGACGGAGTAATCTGCCTACTGTAATTTTTTATCTTCTGTGTTTCTTTTTAAAATATGATCAAATATGTTAGAATTTAATGCAGTTTTTAATATCTCCATTTTTAAACGAAACACAACAAGTTTTATTAACTCCTTTGCAATTTTCAAAACGAACTATTTAATGATCGGCTCCAGAACATACATGAATATTTATCTATAACTTGATTGGTCGTGCACTCTACCTTTAAATTTTGCTGTTATTTCTTTGGTTTAGTGTAGGGTAATTTCGGATTCATTCATAAAATTCAATACACAATTAATACACTAGTATATGCTGGACGAGTTCATTTTTATCGAAGGGGTTTTTGAAACGATACCATTTGTGTACTATAGAATGCATGTGCACCCTAAAGTTTTTATAATTTATATAATTTAAAATATGATTGTTTATAGATCGAATAATCTTCTTTGCCAAAAGGGTGGGCTAGTACTAGAGTGTTCATTATCTGCTATTTTAGTGCTTACATATTTTCCTTGCCTTTTATTTAACGCTTTAGCGCTTTGATTTGTCGTTTTGAGTAGTTTGCTATAATCATAACTTCCAGATGTACCTCTATACCATATAAAAACCTGCCCAAACGTCGTTTTGAATGAAACCATTTTGACAGAAGAAATTCGTTTTGAAAGCAATGAAGTCATATTTCTGTACATTTATTATTTGATAAGATATTATTTGATACAGACGATTTGATGGTTAGCGCAGGTGGTGGAGAAGGGTACTTACTACCAAACCTCTCCTCCCCTTTTAAGCAACTTAAATTACAGTATATTAAAAAGATATTAATTCTACTTACAAAAACCTCCCATATAGATGTATATGTAACCAATGCATCTATAATATATATATATATACCATATTGCCATATCCTTCAAATATGTAGATTCAACATATGTATACATTTTTAATACTGAGATGTAGGATGTGCAGATAAGAACAGTCCAGAAAATATAATCTAATATTTTTCAAGTGAATCAAATATGATTCTTTATTTTTGCCTCTAGTTAAAAATTTACCATGTCAGCAAAAACTATAAATTCAAGCACAAAACTTAAAATCATGATGATTATTATCAAAACTGTTCGAAATCACATTATCACTCAACGAAGACAGGAACAAATATCCTATCCCGAGGTAGCCGATCTTTTTTTTCGAAATCGGCGTGTTCTTGCTTGTTGATTACAACAAAT
Organism: Arcuatula senhousia; assembly: GCA_963971305.1. Taxonomy (NCBI): domain Eukaryota; kingdom Metazoa; phylum Mollusca; class Bivalvia; order Mytilida; family Mytilidae; genus Arcuatula; species Arcuatula senhousia. Next base: position 39,775,025 of record OZ020307.1, on the reverse strand, counting down.
TGGTTGTTTGTTAATGTTTGTTTTTGTTTTGTTTTGTTTTGCATTTTTGGGTGTTATTTACTTTTGTGTCGTAATAGTTCAACTCTGGAAATAAAATATGGCATAATAGGTCAGGTTGATGTCGTGTCTTGCATGTTATGGCCATTTTTATTCGTATAGATTTCAAAATATGGCCATTGCATGAAAAATTGAAACTACATGCACACATTTTATGATATCACCAAATTTTTGTCTGAGAAATGTTTTCCATCAATATCAGTGCCATTTGTACCTAGACAGTTTCTCATAGCATTCGATGCATTTTTAACTCCAATTTTCTCTAAACCGGTGTGAGATTTTTTTTCCAATCTTTTGCATCAAAGCTCTATTTTGATCTAGTTACAACTCGTGAATTTGCAAAACATATGGTGCATTGGGTTGTTGTTTTTTTTTCAGATAAGAACTATTGTGTTTACCTTTTCATACTTCCACCATAAAATGCCCTTTTCGTACTTCTCTGCTTCTTAAACTTTTGAATATTCGTGCAATAATTTACTCTACGTGCACATTATGTCATATACCTCCTTCATTAGGGCCCCGCATCGAAGATGCGGACGCCCTATAGTTTTCACTTTGTCCGTCTGTCCGTCCGTCCGTCCGTCCGTCCGTCCGTCCGTCCGTCCGTCCGTCCGTCCGTCTGTCCGTCCGTCAACAATTCTTGTGAACACTAAAACTCAAAAACTATTAACACCACAGTTCTGAAACTTTGCACAGCTGCTAAGTAGGATGTCATGATGTGCATATTAAAATTTCGTGCAAATCTGATTAAAATTTTTGGAAAAAACTTCATTTTTTATCGAAAATCACAGATTTTGAGAATTGGACTTTGTGAACACTAAAACTCAAAAACTGTTAACAATACAGTTCTGAAACTTTGTTTAGCTGCTAAGTAGCATGTCCTGATTTGCATATTAAAATTTCGTGCAAATCTGTTTAATATTTTTGGAAAAAACTTCATTTTTATCGAAAATCACAGATTTTGAGAATTGGACTTTGTGAACACTAAAACTAAAAAACTGTTAACAATACAGTTCTGAAACTTTGTTTAGCTGCTAAGTAGCATGTCCTGATTTGCATATTAAAATTTCGTGCAAATCTGATTAATATTTTTGGAAAAAACTTCATTTTTTATCGAAAATCACAGATTTTGAGAATTGGACTTTGTGAACATTAAAACTCAAAAACTGTTAACAATACAGTCCTGAAACTTTGTACAGCTGCTAAGTAGCATGTCCTGATTTGCATATTAAAATTTCATGCAAACCTGTTAAATGTTTTTGGAAAAAACTTCATTTTTTATCGAAAATCACAGATTTTGAGAATAGGAATTTTTGAACAATAAAACTCAAAGGCTATTAACAATACAACTCTGAAGTTTCATCATCTTCGCTAGCCAAGGGTTACGATCCGCTATCTCTCATCTTAGCGGATCGTAACCCTTGGCTAGCGAAGATGAAGTTTCATATGCATTCCATGGAACATGCCTTAGTGGTTATAATTAAAGTTCGTATGATTTTGAAAACACTTAGATATTTTGCCGCGGGGCCCTTTCTGACTTTGTCAGTATTCTAGTTTTGATTGTTGATGTTTAATGATAAGTACTGTGTCGTTGTTTGAGCGTCCAGAGTTCAATTGCCTCATCAAAACTGTAAGAATGTATCATTTAACTGCTGATGAATTAGCCTTGACAAATCAACCTATCACTTTTAATTCAAGAACTTTGATGTACTTACATTAGTTTTTAATCACTCTTTTGATAATTGATACATTTTATGATGACCATTAAGTCAGAGTACAAGTGTTGTTTTTGTCATAAAACATAAAGTAATTGACAAAGTAATTTGTAACATTTTATTGGGTTCATGTTAAGGTTTCTCGATTTGATAGCCGTCACCACTTATAGCAGTACTATCCTTTTAAGGCTTTATTCGCTATTGCATATGGATTCATTAATCCGAATGCAGAGCTACGTGGCCTAAGAACAATTTGGTCAAACGAGTTTACAATGACTGGTGTAGAATATGGTCCAAAAGTGTAGAAAATGGTCCAATTACTCTAACGTATATAGTTTATCTTGATTGTTACGTATTACAATGCATCTTCTGCACATACGACATTTGGTATTTAAACGCATTGAACATTAAGGCCAGAAAGCAATACTAATGACTGAACGACAGAAAAGAAACTTTGACATATATGACATGCAATAAGATACAATGAGCTATAAAGGTTGGCCAATTCTTATAGATCCTATATATATCCTATCATATCTTCAAGGTTAGATATCTGTCAGATAATAACTTACCTTGCCGCAATTCGTGCATTATTCGTGACAAAATATGTCCTATTACTTTTTCTGTCTAAATTATTTCTTTAAAATCATTAATGAAACCATTATTTTAATATTTAAAAATTACTTGATGAACAAAAAATATAAAATGAAGAAATAAACTTAAATGCCTTTCAAAAGTATTTTCTTGGAGACAACTTCTAAAGTATACGGCTCTTTGGAATCCTAATTGTGTAGCCGATATTGAACTTTGACATGTTATCGCATGCTAAAAAGAATACTTTCAATTGAATAAGAGATACGACAATCTGAAATCATATGAAGTTTGAACCGCCGAATCTAAAAATTTAAAAACTGTAAAATTGGCAAATACGACATCTTGGAAGCCAAGTAACAATATACGTGTCTGTTATTCCCCGTTATGGTGAAAAACCGATATACTATGGCAGAAATCATTTTTGAAATTTGATTGATGGCTTTAAGGTGTAGACTAGCTTCTCTCTATCAGCGAGAAAACTTAATGGAAACAATATTAGTCATTTCCAGCATTTGATTGGGTTCATATTCCGGCCTATCTTCTAATAACATTTGTATTACTGAGACCAATTAGATTTGTCTATCGTTGTTTTTGTTATTAAGACACAATTTCCTGAGGCTTCTTGCCATACTGTAGTTGGTAGAATACAAATAACAAAACATAAACCGTTACTAATTGAAATGAAAACATTACAACTGCACCTTTTGCAGAAAGTAGACATAATATTGCCTTTATGTAGATGATCGTTTTATTAAACATTTCCCACCTTCTTATGCCTATCTACTCTTTATCAGAGTATTATGTCAAAGAGTAGTCACTAGACTACACATAACAAGACACAAACTGTTAAACTTAATAGTGAAATGAAAACAATTTAGTTGCATTTGTAATAGAAAGAAAAAAAACCAGAGCCTTTATTATACCCCCGCTTCAAAAAGGGGGGTATACTGTTTTACCCTTTTCCGTCAGTTCGTTTGTTCGTCCGTTCGTCCGTCCATAACAAAATTTCCATCACAGTTTTCTTAGCAATTACATGACGCAGAGGTCTGATATTTTGTGTATAGCTTTCTTCTATGGTACCATGTGTGTATACCGAATTGTTGCTCCTTAGTCGACTACTTTCTGTTTACCGAATACTTAGGTTTTTACACATAGTGTACATACATTCAAAATTTCCGTCACAGTTTTCTTAGCATTAACTGAGCATTAACTCACAGATATACTTGGTTTTTTTTTCATTGGTAGATGGTGGCTTTAATTAATTTTTTCTCATTTATGCCTATCTACGCTTGGTCAGAGTATAAGCTATTGACGATCTTTCTTTACCATGTCTACCTCACTAGTTTTGAGCGTGCCATAGGGACTTGCTCAATATTTTGTTTAGTAAGAATTTTAGTATAAATTCAGTATATGTCCTTGAATCGTATCAAATAAAATTAAAGCAATGTCCAGTAAAATCAAGAGATTATATACTCGACACAACAATAAGATCGGTCTTGAATTTTAACTTGAACTCTTAACACCACTTAGCATTGTAAAGAAGAGTTGTCAAGTCAATTCTGTCTGCTCAAGATATTTTTGATTTTACAAGCGAGGGTTGTAATAAAAAAAAAACTTTATACCAATTGCATACAAATTTTAAACATTTTGTGTGTTTTTATCATTAACATGAGGTTAATTATGACATAAATATCATCATTATTTATAAGAAAAGATATTATTACTGTGTCAACTAGCCATTTCAAAGAATTGATTTTGATTATTGGTGACAACTCTCAGACTTCACTAATTCTGGAAATTGAAGAAAACAAGTTACTGTCCAAATAACAGTCAGAAATAATTGATGTCCATCGCTCAGACGAAGAAATGATTTAGTGCTTTAGTGCTTTGCAATATAACAAATAGATGATGTTTCCATGGTTTGATTTATGAAGCAGACTGCATCTAGTCATACTAGGACAAAAATACAACTGGAATGACAAGGATGCCCTTTACCAATACTTATTTTTGTAAGAGGAAAGCTGCATTCTTTATGATTATCCCATAAAGTTTTAAGTAGAGCTTGTCTATGATAACAGATTTGGTGATATGTATTAAAAAAAAGACAAAATATTTTAGAGAACCTGCTTCTTATTTGTACATATATAAATTATAATTCTACTTTGTTAATTTGTAATTCAGTGTTTTCCAAGCTTTACATTCACCAAGGAGGCATCCGACTCATGCTAATGCTTTACGTATTGGCATAACCACGTGGGCGTAACTTGAACATTATTCCAAAACATGGGGTAAACATATTATAGACTAACAAATGATATATGAGCAAAGATAGGTTACAGAGATTTGTTATGTCTCCCTTGAATAGCCGAACTTGATTGTAATACTATAAAGTTTTCATCAGTCCAAGTGCATTTTTTTCAACAAATAGGATCTTTCTTTTAACTTTCGGAGCACCTGAGTGAGTTCACTGTTCTGACAAAGTGTTGCAGATTGTGTTCGCGTGTTTTCTTGAATGATAATTCGCTTTTGAATTTGGTCGTATTCGCCTTTCTAAATTGCGGTTTTAACCTCTGTCTGTCCTTTTTAGCATTCTACATGTATAGCTTTTATCTAATAATATACCCCTAAAGCTACCGTTAATTGATATCACATCGTCGGTCGAATCACGACAATTTGTCTTAAAAAAGGCTTTACAAACGAAAGTCAATTTAATATGATTTTATTAATTGCTATAAGGTGAAATAGTCGTCTTAACTTTGATGTAATTAATGGAAAGGAAGAGTATAGGGTAAAGTCAATGCTAAAGGGGCAAAAAATTAATTTTAAATTATTCGAACTTCGTTTTGATGGGACAAAAGAGTCACAATTAAAAAAAACCACTCAAGTTGATTAAAATATTTTGTCAGAAAGTTTTATGAAAATGGAAATGGCTCAGACTTTGTCTCGCCATCCACAAAATGAAAGGACAGTAGTCGGCAGTGTTAATATTGAGACCCCAGTGGCGGATCCAGGGGGGTTGGGGTTCCGGGGGTAGGAACCCCCCTTTCCTCTGAAATTTTAAAATTTTTATGTAGATTTTCAGCAAAATTGGTCTGGAACCCCCCCCTTTTTGGCCCACAGAACCCAGTATGTGGAACCCCCCTTTCGAAAATTTTTGAATTCACCCCTGGGTCACCCCAAACTATATTCATGGTGAGACGTTTCACCCTTTCACTGCTAGTCAAAAATGCCAATTGTTACCTTTGTTGAAAAACTCAAATATTCCTGGCACTGTGCTGCAAGTGGCTTATTTTGGTTACGCACTGTTTCTTTTTATGGGATAGAATTAAGCGAGACTAGCTGTGATTAAAAAATAAAGTTTGGGTTTTTTTTTGTTATAACAATTTCTGTGGCTTCTTGTACTTTGCTACAAATAAGAAAAATGTTTAATAATGAATCTAAATACAAATGACAACAAAGTTCCAGACAATAAATTTTGCTACGCCTGACTATATGAATATGAAGAGCATAGAACAGTAAAAACCAAAAATACCAAACTGGGGAACCAAATTATTACTAAGTTAATCAACCTATGTCTGGGGTAGGAAGAACTTTAGGGTTTATACAATTTTGAAATTTAGACGGATAATTCAAAACTTTGATGTTTTCTCCAACTCAAAAGTGTTGGTGCCGGAGCGGGCTAACCTCGGGGAATTAAAACTGCACCAGCAGTGCTAACCTTCACGTGTGTTTGAAATACAAATGACAACAAAGTTCCAGACAATAAATTTTGCTACGCCTGACGCGCGTTTCGTCTATTCAAGACTAATCAGAGGCGCTCTACCAAAAATATTGAAAATGCCAAACACTATATGAATATGAAGAGCATAGAACAGTAAAAACCAAAAATACCAAACTGGGGAACCAAATTAATACTAAGTTAATCAACCTATGTCTGGGGTAGGAAGAACCTTAATATATCTGGAAAAGTTTTCATACCGTATGATGTTTGTTTCAAAAGAACCACTATATTCTGGTATTTAAAATCGACACACACAAAATAGATACTAGTAGGATAAAATCTAAAAGAAAAAAGAGCAAATGAGGGAAAACAAAAGAAAGAAAGAAATGGAATACAGACACGAAGAGACGAAGTGGGGAGAACTTGAAAAGAACCACAAAAAAAGAGACGAACAAACTTTATACATTTACTTAATCATCGTTCCATATGACTTAATTCGTTTTTCCTGTAAGAGAACGAGAACTAAAAAGGTTTTTATTTTCTGTCAATATCAGCCACTGGTAGCAAAATTCAAAATTATGTCAGTTGAAACGATTCGTGATTGTTTCAATAAGTTTGTGACAGTTTGTTGTACTGAGATGATCACCTCTTTATCCCTATTGTGCCCCACAGCGGTGTTTTGTGTTACCAAACCCTTATATCGCAATGGGAGAGGGGTGTTTTGCGCCATATAACCAAGTTCGGCCCATCATTTCTTTTGGTGTGCCTCTACCAGGTTAGGACCATTGCGACCTTTAATTTTTAGCTCACCTGGACCGAAGGTCCATGTGAGCTTTTACCATCACTTGGCGTTCGTCGTCGTCGTCGTCGTCGTCGTCGTCTGTCGTCATCTGTAAACAATTTTTCAAACGTTAACTTGTCCGACACCATAAGTCCAAGTCCAAACTTGGTATAGATCTTTAGTGGCATTATGTGTACAAAACTATCGTTCGGATTTTTGATTCTTAAAAAAACATTGCCGTCATGGCTAAAAATAGAACATAGGGGTCAAATTACAGTTTTTTGCAAATATCTCAAAAATGGTAACAGATATCAAAATTCTGGCATAAGTAAAAGTGATCAGCACCTCAAGATCTACCTGCCCAGAAATTTTCAAGAAGATCCAACAACCGATGTAGGAGTTATTGCCCTTTTTCTGGATTTTTTCGAAATTTTGCACTTGTTTACTCTTATATCTTGAAAACTATACAAGATATTTCAAAAATTCAAATTGCATATGATTAAGCACATCAAGATCTATATTTCATATAATTAGTTCAAAGCTGTAGAACCATTTCTTTTAGGAGTTATGGCCCTTAAAGCATCAAAATTGACCATTTTTCATTACTTTTCCCCTGAATTTCAAGGATTAACTTGTCTGACACCATATATCCAACTTCAAGCAAACTTGGCATGGTTGTTGAATAGCATAAATGCTACAAATCTATCGTTCAGAATTTTGATTCGTTGAAAAATATGGCCGCCATGGCTAAAAATAGAACATAGGGTAAATTGCAGTTTTTTGCTAATTACTCAAAAATAGTTACAGATATCAAAATTCTGATGGGAGACAAAAGTAATCAGCATCTCAAGATCTACCTGCTCTGAAAATTTCAAGAAGATCCAACAACCGATGTAGTAGTTATTGCCCTTTTTCTGGATTTTTTCGAAATTTTGCTCTTTTTTAGCCTATATCTTGAAAACTATACAAGATATTTCAAAAATTCAAATTGCATGTGATTAAGCACATCAAGATCTTCATTTCATGTTATTAGGTCAAAGCTGTAGAACCATTTCTTGTAGGAGTTATGGCCCTTAAAGCATCAAAATTTACCATTTTTCATTACTTTTCCCCTGAATTTCAAGGATTAACTTGTTTGACACGGTAAAACCAACTGCATCTTAACATGGCTCACTTGTTTAATGGCTTATATGCTGCACCTCTATCGTTCAGATTTTTTATTTGTAAAAAAAACATGACCGCCATGGCTAAAAATAGAACAAAGGGGTAAATTGCATTTTTTTGTTAATAACTCAAAAATGGTTTCAGATATCAAAATTGTGCAAGAATCAAAAGTGATCAGCATATTAAGACCTACCTGTCCTGAAGTTTCCGAAAAGATCTGACTCCTGATGTGGGAGTTATTGTTCTTTTTCCTGATTTTTGCCAAATTTACTCTTATTAAGCCCAATATCATGAATATCTTGAAAACTAATCAAGATATTTCAGAAATTTAAATCGCATATGGTTAAGCACAATAATATCTACAATTATATGTACCTGTGTAATTCAGGTGAGCGATTCAGGCTCTTGGGAGCCTCTTGTTCTGGTGTTTCTTTGCCTTGTTTTGTCTTTTTTGGGGGGTGGGGATTAATGAAATTGACCATCATAGTTCGGTAGTTTTGTTGTTACCTTTATTGGCAGTTGTCAGCTCGAAATTTAACCGCAAGTTGAATTAAAAGTACATTTTGATCTATATAGCTGAAATTACTGCTTTTAAAGATAATTTTGAAGATTTCCTTGAATGATAATATTTATCATGTTTAATGACCAGGTTAAATACTGTAATGTAACTTTTGATGATTTTGTTTTTTTCTTTTGTGGATTATTATATTTTTTTACATTTTCACTGAAATCTTATAATTTGATTTATTTCAATTAATTTTTGCATCCAACACTATGAGTGATTCTTAATTATCAATCAAAATTTACCAATATTTCATTGTGTTGTTTTCCCACCAAATACTAGAATTGTTTTTCTATCTGTATTTTAATGAATTTTGAAGATAATAATTCTCAAGATGAAAATTATATTATTTGTAATTAATCTCAACATTGTTTCATAATAAAACAAGATAAAGAAATGATGTTTAGTTAAATTACAAGAATAGAATTCAACAAAAGCATTTCTAATATCATCATGCTTAAAACTTCATTTAGAACGAAGATATTAAAATTGCATGTACTATAGTGTCGCAGAAAAATGCGTTTATTAGATCACGAAAACATGCTACTAATATACAAAACTCATACATGTAAATTCTGTTCGGTTTAATGAAATACGCGGACAAGAACTAATGAATTAAAGTCTGCATCAGAAATAGGTATAATGTGTTAAAAGAAAAACTTCAAAGGCTTCGATTTTAGAAATACAAAATAGAGAAAAAACAACTACGTGAATACAAAAGGTAACCCCATTGAAAGATAACAAGTTCATTTGCATGAAGAGCAGGAAGGACGAAGAAAATATCCATAGCGACCCCCCCCTAAAAATCAAATGGTCTCTCCCTAACACAGTTGTTGTCAGTTCTAGATATCTTTTAAGAAGTGTCAATTAAGATTTGTCAGAATTGTTCTGTCGACAGTTCTAGAAAACTCCGGCTGTCAGTTTAAGAAATGTTTTGCCTTATGACAACAATTGGGTGCTTTAATACAACTCTCACTAATAATGATAATTTGCTTTTTGTGAAATTAATGACCATAAATTGCAACAAAATTGGTTTGAATAACATTAAGAATATACTGCGTCACAGACTATAGAAGAGGGTGCCAGGATGTGAAACCATTTCTGGTAGTCTAGCTTGTCCCAGATTAGAATATAGTTCTAGAAATTTGAGTCGTAGCCTGACAGTAGAGATGTTATCATAGAAACCAACAGTAGTATTTATATTAAAACAAAACGGTTAACCATTGTACAATGTACAAGCTAGCTAGCAAGAACCCGGGCGAATAAATTTGTATTTTTGTAAGGTTGACCGTACATGTACATTGTCAAGTATATTTTATTCTATTAAAGCCCATTTGGTAGCCATAATGTCCAAAGCAATGAATAAACATTAATTTCTTATGAAACGATACAATCATCCTTGGCTTTTGAAGCCTTCTTTATTCTAGGTTTACTACCTCTTCTCATGAGGCTACGGCTGCGTGAAAATTTAGACTTATCTTCTTCAATCTGTAATGTGTTATGCGCCTCCTCTTGAACACATTCTAATGAATGAACACTCATTCTACGTAGTGTAAACCGTTCATCATGTTTCACTCGAGGCGTTTTTGCCTGTTCGAAAAGAATCTTGAAAATGTCAGATATCCCTGAACCGTCTTTAGCAGAAACCTCGATAAATCCGGCACCTAGATCCTCGTTGTAAGCCCAGTTTAAAGCGTCAAATCGCTCGACTTTTCTTTTGTTTTCCTCGTCTAGGTGATTACCAACAATTACACAAGGTAGTTCATGATAGTTTTCTCTCACTTCTTTAATTTGTTCCCATAGTTGTTTTACTTCGACGAACGTGTTTTCGTCGGTTATTGAATATACCAAAACAAACGCGTGCGCATTGACAATAGATAGTCTGCGCATGGCGGGAAATGCTATTGTCCCTGCAGTGTCTAGAAGGTCTACTTTCAAATGCGTTCCTTGGAAATTGAATTCTTTTGAGAATAAGTCTTCGACGGTTTCATTATATGTTTCCGTAAAGGTGTTAAACAGGAATCGTGCTAGAATGCTACTCTTTCCGACTCGGCCAGATCCTAAGAAAACTATTCTTATTCGTTGATCTATATCAACCATGTTTTGGGATTTGTTGATGCCATAAAGAATAATTCTATAATTTGTATTTGGTCCATTGAGGTAATGTTTCATCAAAGTTCAATTTTCATTTCATTCAGAGTGATTATAGTTTGCTGGTTTCAACGGTTCTGTAAATAGAAATATTGTACGTGTCAGGCGTAAAATAACTCAAAATTTTTCTGATAGGAACACAGACACAAAACAAAACAAACAACAACAAATGAACAATCCAACAAACGGATATAATTCTGCATAAGGTAACTGTAACCAACAGCTTACAATTTGTGCATGTCAGTCACTGTTTTGCAATTGATTCCACAAAACCAGAGGTGACAAAAATCTAAAAGAATCACTGTGATGATTTTTTGTATTTTAAAGTTTATTTTCTTTGCAAGTCTTTGTCCTGATGTGCCCATGATATTTTTCAAGCACATTTTAGAAGATATTTTTAGAAATAGAGCATGAAACACTCTGTTGTAAGAATAAACTCAATGATCAGTACATGTGCTAAGCCTGAAAACAGATTCTGCTTTCAATCCTTATGAACTTGTAAATTCCATATGAATTTTCAGATTCCTTATGTTTTACGTAAAGGTTCTAATTTAAGACAAACAAATATTTATGAAGTAATAATAAGATTGTGTAATGTTTTAAATCTTCAGAATCTTGTAATAATTCAAATTTTTGCTTCTTGTAAAATTCTATTCTCTTTGTTTTCTAATCCTACTGTTCGTTAGATGCTTCTGTTAAAAAATTTCAAGAAATAAAAAAACGAAAAAAAGAAAACATCGGTTTCTTATTACCATTTTATTCATTTAGCCATATCAGCTGTCTTCTTTAATCGAAATAATCCACCCTACATCCGATTCCAACAAACAAGGAATTATTCACTACCAGAAAACATTATAACAAGATATAACGCTAATGGTATTGACTTCCTAATTACAGAGCTTTGCGAAACGTTGATAAGGAATGACTTTGACGATAAGATTCAAATTTGCGTTTTCTTTTTTTTTTTTTTCTAAAATGAAAAAAAAAGTGAGAATATATCACCTTGACTTGTTTTATATGTTCTATTTCTTGATATTTATAGCGAGCATAGCTCGCAAGCGGGCACGAAGTGCCCGCTCGAGCGGAGAGCTCTACGGTATTTGTTTCCGCGAGAAATTTGCTAATGCTGATTTAGATTTTTTATGGTCCGGAAAGGGTTATTATTTTTACAGATCCGGAGTGAATGTTAAAATAATTTATAAGAAAAGAAATAATGCTTAAAAAAATAATAAATTGCGTTTTTTACAAGAAAATAATATTCTTAAAATAATAAATACACATAAGCTGCTCGTTTCGTCTTGGTTATATGCACGTACGAAACTAACGTGTCTTGAAGCTTAATCGCCCCATACCATCTCGCCCCAAAATAAGCAAATGGAAATATTTGAAATTAAATGATAGCGATATCCCTGAATGTCGACATTTAGAACAAAACAAAAAACGTAGTCCCTTTTAGCTATGCTCGCATTTAGGCAATGCCTACTCCATATTAGAAAGTTTGTTTGTGTAACAAAAGCAAATGATTCCGTGTCATATATCTATTGAATGAAAATAGAACAGTAGAAGAACCTCATGTTCAACGTGTGTTCAAACGCATGTATGGTTATTGTAGTCAAAAAAGAAACAAAAATATTCCTTTAAGCAAATAAAGGTTATAAAAAACCCGAACTTGGAGGATTAATCATAAGGCGGGAAAATTTTACAAAGACACCTCCAACCTATACAATCGTTTTTACCTGATGTCTGTGTACAGATAAAGGAGCCCTGATCGCTGGATGACCGCTCAATAACAAGCTTATTGCATTAATTTCACTTTAGCTGAGAACCCGTAGGTCATTAATCATTGTTGTCTTGTGTTTGTTGTTATCTTAGAAAATGGATTTTCTAAATAAGGTGTACAGCTATATAAGCTCTTCTGACAGGCTTACGTCAGGTCACAGTTTCACAACAAGAGCTTTAAAAGCCTTCTAGGATCTAAAAAAAATCTTAGCTATAAAAGAACTCAATTGATCTTTTTTTAAATTCAATCAGCTTCATGATACAAAGCATTTTTTCTTTCAGACATTAACATCTTATGTGCAAAGACTGAATCAAGACATAAGCGACCATTTTACTGGTTAATTGTTATGACAACCTGCCCGGTGCGTTTTCAGGTTTGAATTTTTGTAGCGCCCTTTGGTAAATCCTAGACTTATAACCATTTGTTAGTGAAATGTAAGTAACAAAAATAGGACGCATATAGTGAGATTTTTTATTATAGGTGGATTTGTAGAAAGTTTGTTCATATCTGGCTGCATGCTGATTGTTGGCATCGTGATGGGTGGAGGATTTTTTTTTCGTATTGCGTGAAAGGTTCATTTTTTTAAGTTTCACGGTGGAATTATTTTCCCCATGAATTTCCAGTGAATGGTGATTTGTGATTAAAAATCCAATTTCCTCGTAAACTAGCTGTGATATCTGAAATGTATTTCCGTAAATCATGACCAGGACCCCGATTCAAGTGTTAAAAGTCCGAAAGGGCAACAACGAAACCGGTAAACACGAACAAAAACAGCACGGAGAAACACAAAACACAAAATCAACCGAATGGAAATCAACAACGCGAACTCAAGTCGTAACAAGAGTGTACTCATGTGCTGTTTTATTGGTTCTTAGTTTTGTCTTTTGGGGGAGTAGGAATACTGCCTCGAATCCCCTTAGGTGATCCTTTTTACTCACATAAAAATGAATGCAAAATCTATGAATTTTGTGATGATAACTTTGAAGCAGGGTCTAAGCATGTTATCCTTACGAAACTGTACAAATTACTTTCATTCTATACGTGTTTTTGTACTAACAACAAATCAATTGTATATGCTTCCTAAAAAGGATGAAATATGGGATAACAACATTGACTTAGGGATATTCATTGGGGTCTACATATAAATTTTTTTTTCATCTTTTTTAAATGAAATATTCCAAGTTGTTAATCCTTCTAATTTATCATCCTTACTTTTACAACGACTTTTCAAGCTATTATATTCTCACATAAAACGATTTGAAATTGGAAAAAAACACAATATCCTATTCAAATATAGCTCTCAGAGGAGTTTTATTTTTAAGACCGGATTATATATTTGAAAACAAAGATATATTAAGGATTGTGAAGTGTTTTTCAAGATTTCCCTCCTTTATTATCCCTTTTTTGCTATTCTCTATGGAATTTACGTTCACATAAAATATTTCTACAAATGTATATTAAAGTAATCCCGACTTTCTTTGACATTTAAAAAATAGATGAGGAGGTGTTTCGTTCTAATAGAGAAACAATATCTTTATCGTCTATAAAGGCTTATTTCAGCTTCTTTTAGAACATGGTTTGAAAAAAAAAACGAAGAGATCAAATTGCGTTTCGTAAGTGCAGTTGGGCATATCCAGCTTAAAAGTACAAATGAAAAGCCAGTTCCTCAACTTGAGGCTTTGTACAAGAAAAAGATAATCGTATACAATTCCTCCTTATGAAGACTGTAATATCGCCGACAGAGCAACAATCAATCAATCAATCAATAAAAAAATCAAAATTGTAAGAATTTATTGTATTGCCGTTTTGCAAATATACAGTACATATCTATTATTATCTATTAGATCTATTATTATATAGTTTCAGGATAAGATGATAATCGTCATGATCGTGGTCTAAACCTTTCGGGCTTGATTCTTCAAATACATGTACCAGGAAATTCAGCCATTCAGATTCCGTTGGTCAATGAATAACCATTCCCGGTGTATCCATAAGATGAAGATATAAGTTAGAACACAAAATAATTAATGAGAAAATATCCGAGAAACTATCAGCCAGGAAAAACTAATTCCAGCCTCTAGTTATCATTAGAATATTACACGTCATGGTAATTTTTTTTTCGAAAAAAAAAATAATGGAGCGACCATTGATGGTAAATTTTGGAATAGAAAGACAGGATGGAAAATATTCAGATATAAAATGGCGAGACAGTCCATTGAATTAAAAAAGGCAGGGTGGTATTTCTGGTTTAAAATTTAAGGTGGCTTTAAAAAAAATCCAGAGTCGATTTTTATCGAAAATAAAAAGACAGGACGAAGAAAATATCAATAGCCCCCATCAATATCAAATGGTTGCTCCATAGACAAGGAAACAGGCTTTTAGTTTTAGATAATTAATTTTTTTCTTCATTGTGCCAAAAACTTAACAAAACAAAAATAAGAAAAGGTTTCTTCGTGTTTCGGGTGAGATACAGCATATACAACTGTTACATAATGTCAAAATAACTGAAATGAGTTGAATAGTGAAAAATAACACAACGTAAAACAAAGTATCTGGCAATAAATCTTGCTACTCCTGGCGCCGTGTTTCCTCTGTTCAGGGCTCATCAGAGGCGCTCTAGATAGTCAAAAGGATTAAAATACCAAACACAATATTGAACTAAAGAGCATAGAACAACTAAACTAAAGAATTTCAGAACAGAGCTTAAATTTAAGACTAAGATCAACCTACATCTGAGGGTAGAGGAACCTTTTGACAATTCTAATTTACATGGACAATTAAATTCAATAACATTAAAATCACTCAAAAAATGGCTACAATATTTTTTTTCTTAAAGTAATAGAACAAGAAAACCCAAGGCATCACAATGCTTTTAACAGAAAATAAATAATTACACCCCAGTACTTGAGCCCTAGACCTAGACAATGTAAAATATCTTACCTTCCGATCGTCATCTGACTGGCCGTCAAACCAGGGTCTTTGTTTCAACAATTACATTCAATTTCGATTAAGAATTAAGCTAAATAAGTCAATAAAGCAGAGAAAATAAATACAATCTATCTCTCAGGCCTGTCAAACTTGGCAATGCTGAGATCTACCGGTGTGGTAATATCAAGAAGATTGTTTCATCGATAGTTATAAGCCATTTGATAACTCATAATTGAGTTATAAAAGCATTGTACAGTCATTAATTGGAGATTGCGTCCGTTGAATTGGAAAGTCTATATATGTTCGATTCCTTCCTTGTCTTAGATATTAAGAGCGTTCACAGATATCATTATACATCTTATATGGTTTGACTAATACACGTGTACATCTTGGGAATAAATGACATCTTTTGCGTCTTCATATATGGAAAATAATATTATAATAGCATGATCTTATGTGATCAATCCCTGGTATGCCTGCACTTGCAAGGTGCCAATTAGACATAAAAAGGTGAATGACTTGAGCAGATATTGCAACCTTCAACTCTGTTTAAAATGTCAAATGAACGGTTTAATAGTAGAAAATAGTAAAATTTACTAAAGTTGATTATGATACTTCTCCTTTGTATATTTTTTTGTCTTTTGAGAATATGATCACGATAATATCAGCTGGTACAAAAGAAAACAACACGAAGAAACAGACAAAATAAAAAATACATATTTTATTTAGACCATGGGCCAATTGCAAAACCACGAGTAGCGCCTACTGGCCTCGTTGAAGGCTGCTCGCAGTTTTCCATTGTGGTTTTTCTGAATTACCGCTTGATTGTGGGATGTGTCGCGTACACTTATTCAACGTCTCATTATTTTCTATACGAGCGCACAGACATAAAAACTGCAGCAAGCAACACGAACGTTAAATCTTCATGACTGAACTCGTGTGTTCCGGGGGGGGGGGGGGGGGGTAAGAATGGTATGCGTATAATATAATACTTTGCTTTGTTAGAATACATGTTACATGCAATCAAAAAAGAAAGTTAGTTTAAAATCCCCCATGAACCTGTTAAAATCGCTTTCCCGTGTTTTCTGTGTTTTCTCAATAAATTACGCTGTCATTTCACTGACTATATGGAACCGGTTGGCGAATAGGCCCGCGGCAGAGAGCCAAGCTTTTGTCGTAAGAGGTGACTTAGGGTCTTGGCATTCGCTCAGACCACAGAGCGACCAAGTTTGTACCCTAGATGGTTGAAGAGGGTTGTCCTCGTTTACAGAAATTGTCAGGTATTTAATACGGAAACCTTGGCCGCTGACCACAGTGGGCCAACGTGTGTGGATAGTACCTTACTTCATGCATGTAAAAGATCCTTTTGTGGACCGTCGACTAGTGCACCAAATATACTACATTTTTTTGGTATATTGTAATCTGTGTAAGCAACCGCTTCTATTTCGATTTCGCCCCCCCCCAATAAAAAACGTTCCCTGAAATGAAAATGAAGAAATGTAACCGTACATCACCATTTCCGGTTGGCATTATGCTCCAAATCCATTTCTTACTTATAAACATTTCATGTTCTTTTTATTGCCCTTTCATATTCATATCCCAGTTCACCGCTTGTTTAAAACGATAACTCTCTGAATTTTTTTGGCCAAAAAAAAACATCTGATCATTGAATTAATATGATGTATGATTCAGATCTCGTTGTTTGCGTCCCTTTATACCCAAAGATTATATTAATTTTTAGCTCACCTGGCCAAAGGCCATGTGAGCTATTGCTATCACTTGGCGTCCGTCGTCGTCGTTGTCCGTCGTCGTCGTCCGTCGTCGTCGTCGTTAACTTTTCTTCAAACTTCTTCTCCTCTGAAACGGCTGCACAGATTCAAACCAAATTTGGTCTGGTGGTACTTTAGGGTATGCCCCACAGAACTGATGTGGGGATTTTTGATTCGTCGAAAAACATGGCCGCCGTTGCTAAAAATAGACCAGGGGGGTCAGACTACTGTTTTTGGCTTGTAAATCAAAAAGTATAAGAGATAGATGAAATCTGATGCCACGCTACTGCTTCAGCATCAAAAGCTCTACAAAAGTCTCCATTGAGTCGAAGTTGTCAGATGACCCCTTATGGGAGTTACGGCCCCTTAAAGGTGAAAAATAGCATTTTTTCATGTTTTTGGCTTATGGAATGAAAACTATTGCAGATAGAGAGAAGCTGTTCCTTGCTTAAATGTTCAGCTCATTTAGCTCTACAAAAGTCTCCATAGGGTCAAAGTTGTCAGATGACCCCTTATAGGGGTTATGGCCCCTTAAAGGCAAAAAATAGAGTTTTTGGCCTATAGAATGAAAACTATTGCAGATAGAGAAAAGCTGTTGCTTGCCTAAATGTTCAGCTCATTTAGCTCTACAAAAGTCTCCATAGGGTCAAAGTTGTCAGATGACCCCTTATAGGGGTTATGGCCCCTTAAAGGCAAAAAATACAGTTTTTGGCCTATAGAATGAAAACTATTGCAGATAGAGAAAAGCTGTTGATTGCTTATATGTTCAGCTCATTTAGCTCTACACAAGTTTCTATATGGTCGAAGTTGTCAGATGACCCCCTATAGGGGTTACAGCCCCTTAAAGGCAAAAAATAGTGTTATTGGCCTATGGAATGAAAACTATTGCAGATAGAGAAAAGCTGTTGCTTGCTTAAATGTTCAGCTCATTTAGCTCTACAAAAGTTTCCACAGGGTCAAAGTTGCCAGATTACCCCTTATAGTGGTTACGGGCCCTTAAAGGCAAAAATAGTGTTTTTGGCCTAAAAAAAGAAAACTTTTGCAGATAGAGAAAAGATGTTGCTTGCTTAAATGTTCAGCTTAATTAGCTCTACAAAAGTCTTGTCAGGGTCGAAGTTGTCAGATGACCCCTTTAAGGGGTTATGGCCCCTTAAAGGCAAAAAATAGAGTTTTTGGCCTATAGAATGAAAACTATTGCAGATAGAGAAAAGCTTTATATTGCTTAAACATTCAGCTCATTTAGCTATACGAAAGTCTTCAAAGGGTTGACATTAAGACCAGGTGAGCGATTCAGGCTCCTGGGAGCCTCTTGTTTTATGTTGTTTTGGTGTGTTTGTCCACATTAAACAACAAATATGTTGTAGTTGTCATGTTAGATGGCCAATGTCTTGACAGCAACAAAGTTCTTGAAAATGAATATTTAGTAGCGCTCATGGCATTGATTCTTTTCACAACCAAAGACCTTAAACACACCTTTAATCCATTCTGAAAGTACATCAGTTTTTCCTGCCCTTTTTGCTCATTAGATAATGTAACAAAAAATGGCAAGATGGCAAAACCATATAATAGTAATATCTCACATGACTTATGGTGATATCAATTTATGGTAATATCTCACATGACTTATGGGGCTACCAATTTATGGTAATATCTCACATGACTTATGGGGCTACCAATTTATGGTAATATCTCACATGACTTATGGTAATACTTAGCAATGGTATATCTCACATGACTTATGGTGATACTTAGTAATGGTAATATATCACATGACTTATGGTGATACTTAGCAATGGTAATATCTCACACGACTATTGTTGATACTTAGTAATGGTAATATCTCACACGACTATTGTTGATACTTAGTAATGGTAATATATCACATGACTTATGGTGATACTTAGTAATGGTAATATATCACATGACTTATGGTGATACTTAGCAATGGTAATATATCACATGACTTATGGTGATACTTAGCAATGGTAATATATCACATGACTTATGGTGATACTTAGTAATGGTAATATCTCACATGACTTATGTTGATATATGTACCAAGTAATGGTAATATCTCACATGATTTATGGTGATACCAAGAAAAAGTTATATCAAGTATGATTTATGATGATAGTAAGTAATGGTAAATATCTTACATGACTTATGGTGACACTAAGTATTTGAGTGTGTGTGTGTGTGTGTTGGGCCATGTAGAGTGGTCAGTTTTAATGGTGGAGGAAACCGGAGTACCCGGAGAAAACCACCTACCTTGGGCAGGTAACTCTAAGTATTTGAAATATCTCACATGACTTTTGGTGACACTAAGTAATATTTCACATGACTTATGGTGACACTTAGTATTCGAAATATCTAACATGACTATGGTGACACCAAGTAATATCTCACATGACTTATGGTGACACTAAGTATTATCTCACATGACTTATGGTGACACTAAGTATTTGAAATATCTCACATGACTTATAGTGATACAAAGTAATGGTGATGTCACACATGACTTATGGTGACACACAATAATTGTAAAACATCACATATGACTAATTGTCATAAATGATCATAAAAATAATATAAACAGTTCAATGTCAGTCATACCAAGCAATGGGGTGAGTGAGTGAGTTGGTTTAATCCCTTTGTAACACTATATAGGTTATTTGAAGGAGATGAACATGACATGGATGATAAAATGAACATGAAATGACGGTGATAATGAAATATGGGTGTGGGTGGGAAACAAAGGAAACAGCAAATTTTGAAGAACCACAGGAAAAGGGGAGAGGTGGGTAGGGGCAAAAAATTTAGCCTATGTGGTGCACTACTTGGCGGTCCACAAAGGGGTCTTTTACAGGCATGAAGCGTTGTCAAGCAATGCAATATTCAAGCAATGGAAATGTATATAATGTAGACATTGAATTAAGACCGTCTGACAGTAGACTATTTTTTTATATTAAACCTACTAAATAAAGGTAATAACAAAATTACCCAACTTGGAGGATCAATCTCAATGTCCAAGAGAAATGACAAAACATGGAAGACACACTGGAATAGTTATAGATTGCAATGGTAATAATGGTAATCAATGATATTGATGTGGCACTTGTTAGTAAGTGCGAATGGACTTTAACCCTTCTTCTGTAAGTGATCATCCATGCAGAAAATGTAAGTCACAGCATGCATTGTGCTTAGCATTACTATGTGCACTTACCATACCAATATCATTGATGTGGCACTTGTCAGTAAGCCTGTATGGATCTCAACCATCCTTCTGTATGTAGATGTGGATGGGACACTAACCCCAACACTGACACTGACCTGGGGGTATCACATAAGCCCCCCCCCCCTTCATGAGGTGAGCTTAATCAGTGGTCCTCAACTTACATTGAACTGTATATAACATGACACATGACCATACCAATAACAATACCAATATTGCAATTAATGGTAACATCTCGCATGACAAAGTGTTTGTGATACATTGGAGTGCCCATCTGTTACATTGCATTTGCAACTCCTAAAATACTTGATTGATTTTCATGAAAATCTGAATTTCATACAAGCTTTGTAATGGCAATTTATTCATCAAATCCATGTGGCTCAGGTTTTTTTTGGTTTTTAGAATTTGTTTTTTACAATTTAAGGATATCATGTGAGCCAAATCATTTTTGGGGGGTAAAGTTTGCAAAAGTTCAGGTTCAGGAAGTGGCAATTTTTCCTTTCAAAGACTGTGTTTTGTCAAGAAAAAAAAACTGCTTATTACTTAATATAAGTTTTAATGTACATATGTATATTCAACAAAGAACTCAACAATAAAAACATAAGAAAACATATCACAAATGTGAAAGAAAAAAATACTACAAGTACATCTAAACATGTGTCACAAAAAGACAAGAGGATCATTTGTTTAAAAGGAGAATAAAGGGTAGTTGTCGTGTAATATAGCTAAGGAAAAAAGCTCAAGATAATGGACATTTGAATTCAATCCATAAATTTGCAGCTATATATTGAATGATTATTCTATTATATGATATAACACATCTAATAATATCAAAATATATCTTGAGAAGAAGAAATTGAAAAGTAGTCTTAGCTTCTGAAATTAATAAATATTGTAAAATAAGAAATATTCACGAGGAATTAAATTTTGTTCATTTCATTATTTAGTATTTAGAGTTATCCATAAAAATAAACGGCCTCGATAAAAAAATTTCTAAAACATTTGAAATATTTGCAACTTTTCTTTTTTTTTCAAGAAACCCGTGGGAAAAAGCTTCAACCGAAGACACAGAGAATGTGCTTTGTAAATGCTTGAAAAAAATTTCTTAGTTTTTGTCTTCACCCTTCATGCCCTTATAGTATATAGTTGTTAATTCTATGTTATGATGTTTTTGTGTACCCAATTTCTTGACAATGCATCAAACTGTGGATTTGAAAAATCAAACACAAAATATCTGAGTGTGTAGTCAAATGGATAAATATAAAAATCAATTGGACGGATTTATAGACAATCTCATCTTTAAAATTTGTGGAATCAATTTATGTGGATTGACATAATATATTAGGGCTGTTCCAGAATCAAACATGTGGGGAGGGGGGGAACTTCTATTACATATATGGTGGGTGGTGTGTGTTTTTGAAATATTATGTTAAAACAATGATAAAAATTAATCATTTTTTTAGGGTGGTGGGTGAGAAAAAAGTGCCTCAAACCCCACATACATTTAATTCTGGAACAGCCCTTGACTAAAAACATGTAAATACCTTGAAACAAACATTAAAAACAAAAAGACGATTGTGGTCAAGAGACACAGATGTTCCTGTTTATACTTTATAGTGATTCAAAAAGGAAGTAAATATCTCAGTCTAATTAAAATCAGCCCATACATTGGTGACTTACAGGGCTAGGACCAACATATGGGCTAATTTTAATGAGACTGTAAATATCTATAAATTTTTAGGATAATACAGTTTGTCATTTTAGACAGTACCATCAAAATTCAAATTCTTTTCATTTGCAATTTATGAAAAAAAGCTTTACAGAAGTTTTTGTATGGACCAACATTTAGATGGACATGAGCAAAACTTTATTTCCCACACATGTCATCTCAAGCACATGAAATAATTATTGAGCAAGTATAACAATAATTACTGAATTAATGTATCATAATTTTTCAATGAAAAAAATGATTAATCATTCAAAACATAACAATTAAAAATGAATTTATAATAACATAATAAAAAGACTTTCATCTTTAGATAGTGTATTCAAAATAACCCAATGATATTACAGAGTGTGTATATTACACAAAAAAAGCAAATACTATTATCACCTGTGTATCTTCTTCGATGAATAATGTTGATTTCATGTTGGTAAATCAACAGGAACATCATGAAAAAAGCAAATTTGGTAAGTTGATTAATGTTAAGAGGCTGCAAACAAACTACCAAGGCAGTAATAAATAATAAATATAAATAAATAAATAATGGTAGACAAATGTGTTCAATGTTAATGCAGAGGCACTAATATAATACATATTTTAAATAAATATAATACATGTACCAGTTATGAATGCATAAACAGAAATTGTATGATGGATTTGTTAGGCTAAAAATCTAACCATTTAACCTTACACTAAAAACAAGGGTGGTACTATTGGGTTGCGACAATGAGATCCACATTGGTCAAATTCATACATATTTGTAAATACTATATTATCTTTGCTTGTAGATGTACAGTAACATGTTCAATGTGTTTACTTAAACTCTTGGAGTTTATTATGCAATAAAGTTTATAAAGTCCAGTAATGTCAATCCTGTTTTAGAAAATGTCACAAGAGGAAATATGTGTCAAAGAGGAATAGATCTTACTTTTGACCCCAAAAAGTTTAGTAATTACTACAACTGTAAAAATGATTAGACATAGTTTTTTTTTTACTACTCTAATAGTAAGTATTTATAATTTTTAATGTTTCTTTCAAAATTTGCTGAAGTAAGTTGATGTATTCTCAAAATGAAGAATAAAATGCATTTGTGAAAGTGAGGAAAAAAATAACAACCCAAAATAGTGTTCCTGTCTCAAAGAACATGTAAACTATTAAAAGTAAATGAGTACAATAAAATTATATACTTTTTGTCCATTGATTTGAAAAAAAAACAATTAGTCAAATAACATTTATATCTTAAGAAATAAAATATTTTTTTATTGTAATTTAATGTTAAAAAGTAATTGGAATGTAAAGTACATGTTATTACAGTATTTATATTAGGTTTATTCAGTTATAAAATGGCTAGATTTTGTTAGACAGAAAGTAGGTGAGCGACAGTCCTAAAATCGTATCCCATGATATTGTACCCCCATCTGTTTACCATTCACTGCCTAACATTACCAATGATTTTTTGGGGCCAATTCAAAAGCAGCAAGCAAGTGCATCAAAAGTTCGACAAAGAACACTTTTTTCATAACAGAGATATTGTTCTAAAAACTATCTAGCAGAAACAAATAAGACTTTGATCAAGCAGGTATGTCTATGGAAAGTCATGGCACTTTTATGGCTCCTCTTTTGTTGGGTTGTTGTCTGGCTGTTTGAGATAGTTTTTTCATGATTTGTTCAAATCATCATCGGCAACCGCAGCAAACTTTAAAGCATCTCTGATTCTGGAATGACTAGAAAAAAAGAAGTGTTGTTATTTTTACCATCTGTGTCGACATGATAAAAAAAAAAAACAACAACACAAAAATCATAAAAGAGTTTTTGAAATATGTACTTAAAATGAAAAAAATTAAGTATAGAAGGAACAAAATTTCTGTATGTGAACTAAAAATGCAAAAAGATACACTCCTCTAACAACTATATTTATTGAAAAAAAAAACAGAGTCAAATCATCTCCCCTGAATGATATCCAAGAGCAATAAATTTTCTTCGTGCACATTTCCAGTTTTGTAGTTAACAAGATATGAGGACTCAGAGAGGCAGGGTGACAAGCAGGAGGAAGTAGAAAACAAGAGCCTCCCTCCCCCAGGAGCCTGAATTTCTCAACTGGTGTCCCTCTTTACTTTGCAGTGTGGCATTAAATGTACCAGTGCCTATTGAGTCTACTCTTACTAAATCTACAAAGGGGTCTAACATGCATGGGTTATTACTATTCTCATAAATGGAACAACCATCTTTAGTCCCATCCTTGCAAATGGTGTAATTAGTTAATACCTTGATGACTTGGTAAAGTTTGTAGATTGTGTTACACTTTGTGTTGAAGACCTGCTGGAGTCAGGGGCTTCTGATGGTAATCTTTCTAATGTTGATCGTAAAAAGTCAAACCTAAAACACAAACAATTCATCAAAGATATTTCAAATTTAGATATACATGAACCAATATATCATCATAAAATTTTTTTTAACATTTAAAACGGTTTAAAATACACAGGTTTTGTTCCTTGCACAGTATACGGTCAATATTTTCTGACTTTGTGCAAGATGTTTTTCTACCATGTGTTTGTTGACAGTAATTTTCTTTCAACAATTTCTGTTTTTTCTACTTTCAAAGTATTTTGATTCAAGTGCTGCTGAAAAAGATTTCACCTTGAAATAAACATATCCAGCATATTTTCATTATATTTCATTGGGTACCTGAGTCAATTGACTTATGTAAATAAAGGTAAAAACATAACTTTGGAACAAGAATAAAAGACAAAACAAGGCAAAATACCAGAGAAATTGAAGGTGGCAATGGTCTTAACTTGGTACAGGCATTACAAATTAAATCAAAATAAATCATATGATCTCAGTTACTTTACCTGAAACAATTTCTGAAATAAATGTTATAGTTAAACCAGGACCATAAATCCAATTGAACAAGCAGGAACTGTCTACCATTCAAGAGCATTTGAGATTCCTATCATTTCAACTACTGCAGTTCTCATTGCTGACTGAAGTTTGTTTTGTGTGTTTTTTTGCTATGTAGTTTTTTTCATTTTATCTCTTATGTTTTGAATGTCCCATTTGTACTCCATTACTTCTTCTAAAGTGGTAAGACCTGTTCCACGTACATAGGGAACAAGCAAAATCCATTATCATGATTCATTTCATTAGTCAAAGAGACAATTGTCTTTGATTGGTCAGAAAAAATAAACAACAAAGATGGCACAAGGACTTTAATTAATCAAGCATTAACTTCTTTTAATTGCATTCAATCTAAAATAAATTTTAAACAAGAGTTAACACTAAAGTATGGCTCGTGTGCCGGCACCATCAGAAACAATAATTCTTTCTTACTTCCATTATATTTTGAATTTATAAGGATTTTTAATTTCTGAGATCAACATCTGTTTATAGAACTTAAACATTACTGATATGTGCAATTAAAATAATCAAAGTCATTCAACCAGAAAATCAAGGTCAAAAGGGGGGATGCAACTGTGCTAAGCTATTACTAGGGCTTATGCATATCAAATATCATCGACCTAGGATTTATAGTTCTTGAGATATGGGTGTGCTTGCAAAACCTTACCATTTGAAAATTGTCAAAGTCACTCAACTGGAAAATCAAAGTCAAGGTCAAAAGATGAGGATGCAAGTGTGCTTAGCTACTACTGGGGCATGTTCATACCAAGTTTCATCAACATAAGACCTTTACTTCTTGAGATATGGAGGTGCTCATAAAACTTTACCCAAAAAGGTAAAGCCATTCCTGTCGCCAGTAAAGTAACACCTATGTCCCCCCGCTCTGCTTCATAGGCAAGACAAAAATGAGAAATAACAATAAATAAAACCTCTTTTTACTAAAGTTATGATATTTGAAGCTTTATGTCCCTTTTCCGTTTGATGAGACGTCACAACTGAATAACAATGTTTGGACATTGCTCTATAGTGATGAATACGTGACGTCACGGCCCTCATCAGGGCCAGTGAATTAGACTTCACCTGTTGCCTTTGTACAGAACAACAGGTTTGATTAGTTTATGTTTCTTCTAGAACCACTATCCTGCTGTAAAATCTCCTTGGTTTAGACAAGTTTTTACTGTATACAGGTTAAAAAGGGACTTGAAAACCAGTTTGGTTCTTTTAGACGGACTTTCAGTTTATTCAGGGTTCTGTTAAGACAGATTTCACCATACCTTTTACTGATATCTTCCTCAAAGTTCCTCATTTCACTGTCCATCTGTCTCATCTGTGATTCTACCTGTCTTACTGTTATAACTAAAAGAAAGAAACACAACTTAGTATCAAAATAATTAGAGAATAATCATAAATATATAGGTACAAAATGTTTAAGGTATGGAGAAGTTAGGAAAACATTATTTCTTTAAGTTGAAATTTTAATGTTTCAGTTCAATTTAAAATTAATTTTAATTAAGTTAAACTCTATTAGTAAAGGATTTTCAATTAGATATATAAAGTTTATTACAAACAATAAACACTGAATTCCACATTCATGGTGTCTTGTAAGTGATAACAGCATTATACCAATATACATGTATGTCCATATTTTTGTGGTCATATAAAAACTGTATTTATATAAGCATCAGTACTTCAGTTAGTACGTATCCTTTCCAAAAATTCATTTTAGATCAACCATGGTGAAAGATTGCATTAGGTCATTAACAGAGTTAAATATATTTTTTTTCAAATTTCTATTCTTTTACAGACAGTCATTAAGTGATACTGTTCCTTTTGTGTAAGTGTTAAAGATACATGTAAATGATGACAAAAACTTAGCATAGTTCGTATATGGTGTATTTACAACAACAAAAAAAAGCTTTTAAGAAACAAAAGAAATCATAATAATGGCTCAGAGTCTTTAAACATAAGTTCATTTTCTTTGACCAAGTGTGGCCCTGTTGGCAAAAAAATCTTATTGGTTAAAAAATGTTTGACAGACTGACATGATATTTTGTTATACTATTCTTAAAATAATATTAAATCATATGTAAAATTTCATTCTGAACTCTTTATAGACTTGCCCAAAAATACTAGTTTAACCCAACCACATTTTAATTGTGCCTGTCCTGAGCAAAGAATCTTTATCAAAGCCGATGTTTGTATTAGTCAAATTTATGTTATTTGCTTTTTGTGAAGAAGAGGGTCTTTCATTGGCACTTCAGGATTGGGTTTGAGTCATATGTAGTTTATTTTCAATCCAGGGCCAATTGCAAAACAGCGAGCAGCGATCTCTGGTCACATTGAAACCTGCTGGTTTTTTTCCGTTATGGATTTTTAAAATTATCATTATATTGTAGGTCATCTTCTGTTGTAATTTTTGTGCTCACAAAATTGTAAACTAGCAGGAAGGGTAGGTGTACAAGTCTGTCACAGATAAACAGACAGACAAATTGAAAACTAAAGCTGACTTCAGAATTGCTTTAAAATTTAATCTAGAGACACAAGTACTTACTAGATGATGCTGACATAGGTCTCATTAAAGGGGCACCTTTGTGTGCAGCTCTTTTTAAGTGTGCCTAAAATATAAACAAATATTTTGATAAAAAATACATGTTTTGAAGTTTCTAGATTATATTAATTTAAAATAATGCCATTCTTTCAATAATACAATTCTACAGACAGGTATATCTGCATATTTATTTATTTGTTATAACATTTCAGCGAACTAGAATGGCGGCCTTTCATAAAAACCCTATGTCGATTGCATCTTAAAATTTTCAATAAACAGGAAGTACAAAGAGTTATGCACATAAAATCACTTTAATCCATATTCATGAAGTACTATAGAAGGAACTTCATGCAAAGTATCAAGAGGCTGTGACACATAGTTGCCTGAAAAACTGTGACGGAAATTTTTGAGACACCACAGGACGACGGTTAGTGTCAAAGTGGCTCCTAAACCACTTTGCAACACATTGTAGGTGGTGTAAAAAGTGGATTGTGTATGGCCAAATTTTTTCCAGACTTTTTGTATTCTGAAAACTGGCTATTGTTTTAAATTAGATAAAAAAGGTGTAAAAAGTATTCATCAAATGAAACATACCCCATCTAGAATATCTAGGTTAGAGAATTCGGCCTGAATGTCAGCCATGTAAGATATCTGCATGCCATCGTCAGACGAGAACGGGTTACCGGATATAAACAATTCTGAAAGCTCTTCAAGACCATTCAAAGAACACTGAAAAAAATTAAGCAATGTTTTAAGTAAAAATCAATACTTCATAAATAAGGCAAAACTGAAAAATATGTCTTACACACCTTTTATGCAGGAACAGTTCTTAAATAAAAATATTTTTCACAAAAATTTTGCATGACAATAAAAAAAATACTTAAATTTTTAAAATGTGTTTGATATAATTTTGCTATTTCTAAAATGAATTTTGATTCAGTTGTAATTTCAAGATAGAATGCTACAGAAAGATATATATCTCTCTTGATTAGTTTTTTATCATAACTATTTTTTGGACTTGTAAAAGTAGTGGTTCCAATTCTAGTGCTGCATACATGTACAGTATTTAGAATATAATTAAAACTTGTCAGTGTGTTTGGATTTTCATATATTCATGTTAGAAATCTACATACCATTGTTCAACCAAAAAGGGTAAACAGAAATTTGATTCTTACAGAATATTTTACTTGAATATACTGTGGCTTCATTCATTTTTATGGTTACCAATTTTTATGGTTTAATGAAAAGTATCAGTTTGTTGATTCTTTAATTTGTGGTTCTGAAGGCTTCAGCATACAGATCAATGCTTAATTTACTTTTCATTAGCTATCAAATTTTGTGGGTCAAGACAACCCATGAAAACCACTGATCCCCCATAAATAATAATGAAATCACAATATCTTATAATAAAACTTACTACTTCTTCAAATGATACAATACTATTTCTACTAAGGTTGATGATTTCCACTTGTGGAAAAGAGGATGAAAAGAAAGACAACTCTGATATGTGGTTATCTGAGGCATGCAGTTCTTTCAATGACCTGGAAAAAATAATGTAAGAAAATGTTAAAATATTCCCTTTCTGGTAAAAAGAAACCAAAAAAAAAAAGATGAACAAAGATCGAGCTGTTGTGCCTATTAAACAAACATGGAAAGGGTAATTCTATCACTATAATATAAAACCACAAAAAAAATATTTTCAAACTTTTCCTTCCAGAGCACGCCAGTTCACTCTTGCTACAATGAGTTCATGTTGCTGATTGTTTTCCAGTTGTTTTTGGAGTTTTTGTGTTGTGTTTCTTCATGATGTCCTCATTTGTGTTTCCTTGTTTTGCCTTGGCCCTTTCAGACTTTTGACATTCAAATACTCCATAGGTACCTCTCTGTTTCTTTTATCTAGCATCATATGTAAAACAGTTCCTATTGAGCAATATGTAAAGCTTCAAGCTGTTCAAACAGTAGTTTTCTCAACTGTTGACATGTAATTTAACTTTATTCAGAAATAATTCATCAACACTTTTGGTTTGTTGGAGATTTTAACATGTGCAACCAGTAGCTATGGTTTAAGTTAATATTTTTCTTGGAGCGTAAAAGATAGTAAAATAAACAAATCATGAGTTTTTGAACAACCATGTTAAAATAGACCACAAATAACAGTTTGCAATGAATAATTTGATTCAAACATTTTGTAATTACGAAGGACCTTCGATACAAGAAAAATGGCAGCCATTTTGAAATTCTTTGTCCACAAAACATATCATCATGGTTGGCTTTAGCATAAAGGTAAGTGTTGTGGACCTGAGCTTCAAATGAAATTTTAACTTTTAATGATATTTTTATGGTCAAGGTTCCATTATTTGTTGGTCAAGTCAATATAAAAATAAGTTTTTGGACCAATGTCACATTCACTATATTATTAATGGAAAGGATTTTTAACCAACTTACTTTAATTTCCCTACTGGTTTAATTGTGGTAATTCTATTTTTAGATATATTTAGAATCTGTAAATTGACAAGTCCTTTAATTCCACTCAAGTCTCTGATGTCGTTCCCGGATAGATCAAGGTCTTGTAACCGTTTACTCCCTCTGAAGTCGACAGATTTTACTCTATTGCCACTACAATTTAATTCTTCTAGGTTTGGAAGGTAATTCACAAACTGAAAAGAAAATACCACAATTTTATACTACATGTATATTAAACAATCATCCCAATACTTATTTTAAATAAAGAAAAGGTAATACATTTCAGTTTTTAAAATATTCAATATTTTATGATTTTAATACATGTATCTTGAACCATAAACAGAAAAAGACAGGCGCCTGCTGCCCAGTAAAGAATGTTTGGTCAAAAGTGTTAATCATCCCCACCATAAAACTACAGGTAGCTAAGGTGTTTGTATCTGTTAGACACAGATGATGCCCCTGCAATGTATGGAAAAAATTTATTCAAAATTGAAAAATTTAAGGGCCATAATTTGGGGTAAAATCAACCGACCAAACTTGATCTGTAACTCATCATGATAAACTCACATACCAAAAACCAGCTCAATATCTGCAAGCATGTGGAAAAAAGACCAGAAAGCTGTTTATTTCACAATTTTTTTTTTGGTGCAAGAGCCATAATTTCACAGAAAATCAGCTGACCACAACAAAATGCAAACTTGATCTGTAACTCATCATGATAGACTCACATACCAAATATCAGCTCAAATTCAATATAAAAATTATTTTGCAAGCTGTGAAAATAAAGTACAGAAAACTTGCAGGATGGATGGACAGATGGCCAGACAATGGAAAAAACAATATAACCCCCAATTATAGTTGTGGGGGCATAAAAAGAGAAAAATGTTTCCCTCTAAATACTTAAGGTGCTAAAATTAAAAAAAAAAAACATTTGTACAGGAAATAAAAATCTGCAGTTTGAGTAAGTCTTCATAAAAAGTTAAATTGATGCTTTCAACATAAAACAAAGTCCACAGCCATGATCATGATGATAGGAAATAAGCATAGTTATTTTTTTGTAAAAGAAAAAAAATGTTTTTCAAATATTAAGAACCTATTTACCCGTCCAATCATGGTTTCATCTTAGCTTTTAAGTACAAGACTAGGATATAGCTAAAAACATTTTGACAAAACAGTCTTGTTGTGATCTCAAGCAGTTTGCTTCATAAATACATGTTCTAGGACGGTAAAATATTAAAACAGTTCTACTTTCATACCAATAAGTCTGCTCTAGCATCAAAACTTTTGTCAAAAACCTAAGGTTCTTTCATAAATCTAGTCATATTCAGTTCTAGATGGTCATTCATTTTGTCTGATACATGTAGTTTGAGTTTTTATAATGGTGATTGACAATGCTCACTTTTTACATAAGCACCTTTAATGAGTCTTAAGAATGATCGCTGGCTGAGTTTTCTGTAAGATTTTTGGAATCCTTTTAATTTTACCATTAAGATAGGGATAAATTTTTGCCCAGTAACCCACTATTTTCTCTTTATAAACCAGTTTATTGGGTCATAAAGACTACTTTAAAAAGTTTTATAAATTTCTTGTTATTTCTTCATAAGTTTTTACACTAAAACAAGTCTTATGCTAAACCTACATGTATGAAGAGTCAAGCTTATTTTGTACCTTAACATATGGTCTATTCATCAAATATAATATAATAGGTGCAACCTAGAATGGGACGCAGCTTTAGAAAATAATGGTAAAAAATACTATGGATCAATAACTAATTATCAAATATAGAATTATTTGTGCAAATTATCAATTTTGTAAAATTTTGAAAAAGTGTCAAAATATTTTGGGACAATGTTCATTTGGGATAAAAAAACCTCTTTTGGATTGACGTAGTCCGTGACATCATTTCCGAGTCAGAGTATTTAGCGCTCCAGCAGACAACTTTTTTTCTGCCAGGTTTTTGAGGATTATCTTTAAACCAATATATCTTATTTGAAGTATTGGCTGAAGATATAAGAACCTGTCAGAAAATGACAACTTGTTGCAATCAGGAATTTCATAAATTTCAAATAAACATGATCATCAGGTAGGACCATCTTTTTTTACAATTCAGTATTGTTATTTAAAGCATCATTGTTAATTTTAATTCTACGATTGTCAAACCTTGATTGAAAGTGACTGATTGAAATAACAAGATTAACTAGTAAACAATTAGACAGTGCACCTGTTCATGATGTTGACAAAACTATTTTCGCTAGAACTTGGCAAGATAATTTCATCTCTTTTACAGCGAGAGTTTCCTTGAAAAATACATTTAGAGAATTTAGTTTTGACTTTCCATCCGTAGTCACCTTTTTATTTTAGAAAGAAATTTATCCATGGTCTTAAATCTGTCAATTTTAAAAATCTTTTTAAAAAAAACATCGAAATTTTGGCCCCATAGAAATTCTTCCCTAGCCCCCTTGCACGCACTCGGCACATCCGGTTAGAAAAAATATAAACCATTAACTTTTGGAAATTTCTACATATGTGGGACTGTGTCCCATATAAATTTAGATACCTTGTTATTTTCGAACTGACCAGCAAACATCCTTAAATAGAAGAATGGTGTACCAGCTGTAGGAATTTGAATCCATTAATTGTTTTAATTTTGATTTTATACTCACACTGAGGTTGTCCAACATATTGTTAGAAACATCTAACACTGTGAGTTGTGAGCAACATGACAACTCAGGCGAGTCAATCTTCATTATGTGGTTAGAACTCAGATTCAATGTCTTTATCTTTGTACACTGACATAAACTTTTACCTGCAAAAAGAAAGATCTTCATTTTTTTACAAAATACAGCCATATATATTACTCTATTTTATTGACCAGGTTGGTCACGGGTCAATTATTTCGGTTTTCTTCATTTAAATCCTGCTTAAACGACTGAGAGAATTAAACTCCGCCCAACCTTGTGAATAAAATAGAGTAATACATAATATAACATATCACCATAGATTTATACAAAATATCAAATTATGCTATAGCTAATGTATGTGTGTGTGTGTAGGTGTGTAACACCCTTTATCAATGCACCTTGGCCATGTAGGGCAGTCAGTTTTATTGGTGGAGGAAACCACAGAACATGGAGAAAATAACCCACCTTGGGCAGGTAACTGACAAGCCTGATCACTTAGAAGTGGGGAAGTCCTGTTTTTGTTAATTACAAGCAGGACTCAAACACCACTGCTGAGATGTGATTGGCTTGTGATCAATACGGTGGTATTTAAACCAGCACCTTAGAGGCTTAGACCCCTCAGCCAACCAGGCCCCTATATCGAATGTACAATGTATATGTGAAAGAATATTCTATGTCGTTGATTTGTTGAAGGCAAATGTTATGCTTAAATTGGTTAACCATCGGAAATTTGTTCCATATTTGTAAAATTGTCAGAACAAAATGATGTTTTTCATACACTAGAATCTAAAGACGGGTAATGTGGTTCGTGATCACGAGGAATAAAAAATTATTCATTTTTTTCAAAATTGCAAAAAAAATGGATGGATGGTGAGGGCTTGAAAAAATTGGCTTCTTAAACATCATTCATTTATTTGCTCATATAAATTGCTTTATATACATGTATTTTTGACAAATAAATATTTGCATGTTAAATTCTAATCCTAATACCAGATCTTACCAATAGTTTTAATTTTGTTATGTTGTAACTGGAGATTATTTAGTTCTCTTAAGCTGGAAAAGAAACAGATGATAAAATTTTAAAATATTTTAAATCTATATGCAATATAGCAAGTAAATAGCCATAATATATTCATAATAAAATAAGGACATTGCAAAAATTACCTACTATAAAGTATATACATGTATATAAGATTGTCTTGGATTTAAAAATGCACCTAAATATTTGCATGACTTTAAGATGGTACATGTATTTCTAAAGAACATTTTCCTGTTTACTTTTTGTTGTAAAAAAACCCTCCTTATAAAGGCTTAAATGATTTAATATACCCATTTAAATTCTCTATCTGTTGAATTCTGTTGCCATACAATTTTAATTCTCTTATATCCTACAAAAAAAGTACCCTGATTTTGTTACAGACGCAAACAAATATAAAAAATAGCCATCAAAACTAAAATAAAGTTGAAAATTTACTTAATAGACTTTTATGATTTTTGCCTGCAAAACAAGGTCAACTTTAGTTTTCACATTAAACATGTTAAATCATAAGTTACAAAAGCCATGTCTAAAACAAAATTTTTAGGCTCAAAATTTCCTGGCAATATGCACAACTACATATGGTGTATTTGCTACCTATCAAGTTTCGTTATATTCTGTTGAATAGTTTGAAAAATGCAGTAAGAAATAGCTTTGTGTAGAACAAACATTTCAAAAACAAAATGTCTCCCCTGGTGATAATCAACTGAAAAGTTTCATTAAATTCTGTTGAATAGTTTCAAAAGAGCATTGAAGAATAAGAAGTCTCATTATATTCTGTTGAATAGATTCAGATGAGCAATAAAGAATAAGAATAACTTTGTAATGGACAACAGTGCAAAAATAATATATGTCTCCCCATAATAACTGAAAGGATTAAATTTAACCAAATAACACTTTACATTAAAGCATTGTTTAAGATTAATATGGTTCAGAAATACTTCAAAACCAATAACATAATACCATGAAATATACAAACCCCATTTTCTCTCAGATTTTCTATCTTTGGAATGTAGTTACAGGATAAATCCAACACTCTCAACTTTTTGAACTGAAAGTAAAGGTCAATTAATACAAATGTATTTCTGATTAGAATGGTGTTAAATTTTCATGATTTATCAATGTGTGCTTTACTGCTTTGTTAAAATATGAAATAGATATTGTTTGTGTTTGCTGTAGATGCTGTAAGTCATTTCTTTTTATGTTTTGTGAACTGAAAAAGCAAAAAAGCCTTAGACTGTAAACAAGAAATTCTGTAAGCATGAATTAAGCATGTTCATAAAAGAATTCCCTTTTTCCAATATAGAATAACTTTATATCAGGGGAAAAAATTCAATTATCTCCCCTGTATGGTCTCTAACAATAATGAAACTTCATGCACACCTCCATATGATGAGTAAAGTTTCATGAAAATCCATTAAGCAGTTTAGAAGAATTGTTGTTATGAGGTATGTAGACAGTCCTTTGTCTTCATACCTCATAACAACAACTCTCCTAACCTGCTTAATGGATTTTTATGAAACTTAACTCATCATATGGAGGTGTTCATTGTGATTCCTATATACTTATACTTATAATGAGGGTATAATTGCACACCCTATAAAACTATTACTTATCATACATGTATATCATTGGATTGTGCCATATATCAATAACTATAAGACAGAAGCCTAATACATGTACACATGTCAAATTTATGGATGTATAATTACCCTTTGTAAGTTGTTTATTTTAGTAATATCTGCTGCATATAGGTTTATTTCATAGATCTTCTCTGGGTCACTTTCACAATTTGATTCCAACTGAAATAAAAGATAAATACAGCAATCATTTGAATTTATACCCATAGCGTATAGGTACATGTACATATACATGTACATCCACATACATTGTACATGTACAATGTATGGGGGATATATTTTGGCAACAAAAGGCTTTGCCATTCATAATTAAGTAAAATGGTTTTTAAAAAATCAAGTTAACATTAAAAATGTTTAAATATAGAAGGAAAAATTGCCAAGAACTTGCAAAACTTTTCATGTAAACAAATTCAAAAATAATTGTATTAAAAATTGATGTCAGAGTGGAATGTTAGACTGTCAGACATGTATCATATCTAATAGTGAATTACATAGCGTAAAGAATATTGTACTTTCCTTTTTGATATTATCTACTGTGGATTCATTTATTTTCACAGGTATCAATTTTCATGGTTTTATGAAAAATGATCAGTTTGTGGATTCATGAATATGTTTTATTACAGAATTTTATGCAGAAGTTCTTTATGGGTATCAGATTTTCAGTATTTGGGCACAACATTAGATCACAGTATTAAAAATAAAGACTCCCATCTGTTTTTTTTTTTTGCTAAGATCACTGACAGCACACATTACTAAAAAATATCAGACAAGTGTGATTTAAAGAGAAATTCTGAATTGCAGATAAATGCATTATATATTGATAATATATGATAATGAATATGGATGGTTCAAATGTATGTGTGGATTTTGACATTGTTCTTTTTTATTAATCATTACATGGACAAATTAATGACAATGAATGTTTGATATGGAACAATTACTACAATTATTAACATGATTAACTACTGAAAAAAAACTTACTATATCCTCTTCAGATATAGTTTTAAATGGATGAAAAATTTCATCTTCTTCTAAATCCTGATCTGTGTCTGACTGTTGACCAGAAAGTGGACGACTTGTGTTTTTTGAAGAGCCTGAGGACTGCTGTTTAATACTACTTGACTTTCTATTAGGTACAGTGACTACATAGTCCAAATTTGTTTTATCCAGAGCAAGCACTGGGGCTTTGTCTCTTTTTGAATTTCCTGAAGGAGGTCTTCTCTTAATGCTAAGCTTTTTGTCATTAGGAACATCAACAAATCTGATACCATCCTCCTCTACTGCGTGAAATTTTAGCGGATCCGGAGGAGTTGGACCTTGTGAGCTTAGTCTGTGTCTATTTGATGTGTGTGGACTTGGAAGGCTTGCCTTTGTTCTATTGCCATCAGAGAGAGGAAGTGCATAAGCTCTGTAAATAGTAAAATAATTGACATTATGTATATGTTTTTACAACATTCATTGAGAAATATGTAAAAAGTTTGTTAATAAAACTATACCTGAAAAGAATAAAAATGAAAATCAGTAATGTTAAAATTTCTTTTGGTCTTGTAACCAGATTTCTAAGGTGGTGACTAAAACGAGTAACCCGGGCCCGGGCCAACATACTATTGTTTATTTTTGAGTTTCTAAACAAAGGCAATTTTCGAATTTTTAGCGACTAAAATGTGTAACCCGATGAAAAGTGGAAATACTCGATTTGCACATCCAAAACACTTGTAATACGAAAAAGTGGAGATAATAATTGAAGACATGGATAAAAATGATGTAATAGGCCATGAGTTGGTCTAAAATGTATTCGAATTTTCGTTTTAAAGCTATTTTTCATACATTTTTAAGGACCTGGGCCGCCGTCCAGTGGCCCAGGTAGAGCCAAAAGAAGTAATACAGTACCGACATAAAACAATTTGATTTATAATACTTTGGATTTATTACATTGAATTAAAATATCTAGAAAACATTTCGAAAGTGTTCCCTTCAAAAACATAGGAGCACCACCTAATGACCTATTTATTGCCCACCAACTCGACACTTAATGAGATGCAAAGTTATAAGACATGACCAATGAGATTGGCAAACAAAACTCCTCTATAGGATAGAAGAGAAATACATGTAGTATATACCCAAATTAAATCAATGACAAGTCGCTTACCCTTGCTTTGGCCTATGTGGACGAACTGAACCAACTGGTAAAACTCCAATTTGGCGTCCTACAGAGCTCGGTACTGATGGTGTTACTCGTGACTTTATTTTGCTTTCCATCATGATATCTGTCAGGGGAAAATTGAATCATTTACATTCAAATGTTTACATTGGTTTCCAAAGATAGCCGCCATATTGGAATGTAAAAAATAAAATCCAGACCGGATCTAGACCATCAAAAAAGTAATTTCATTCCCCAGTAAAAATCTTCCCACAAAATAACAGCTTGAAACATTTTTTTTTAATTTTAAAGACAGCATTCAAAATGTCAGAAGAAACCGAAGAAGGTAGTAGATATAAAACAAATCCAATGAAACATAAAACTTGAAACAATTTAAAGGCTCCAAACAAGCATGACAACAACTCAAAAGTACACGCAATTATTGCAGACAGCAAATGAAAAAAAAATATTGTTAAGATTCTTCTTACTGTCTAAACGAAAAATGGCTGCCATGCATTGTCAATACAAACGTTTCAACAAGTTTTAGCTTTTCAAAAAGCTTGGGAAGCTTCGCTGTAGCGGCATTTTTAGGAAAGGGTAGTGTATATCTGTTTATATTTAAGAATTGCAAGTCACAACTCCTAGGAACATGTGAATTGATCCAGATATAGATAGATAGTTTTATTCTGATTCATACATAAATCCACATTTTTACAACAATGCAAAACATACATTAAATACAGTCATACAATATGAAGCATACTCTTATGACATAGTAGTTGCAATAAAACTTGCCATGAATGCATCTACATTGTAGGCTAAATTGTTAAAATTTAATTGGTAGCCATAAAAAAGTAAAAAAAGTAGGGTTTGTCTGAACCTGGGATAAGCCCATTAAAGCTTTACAGCTTATTACAATGGGGTCCAATAATGTACCCTGCTTGATTAGGGCTAAAAACCAAAAACTAACAAATTGGCCGACACAAGATTTAGGCAGGCAAATGGAAATTAATAAAAAAGTAAAATGAATAATTTCAATAATTATTAATAAATAAATTCACTTTCAAAATTTTCTTTCATCTTTTCAAAAAGGATTTTTTTTATACTTGATTTAAAACTATTGGCATTCTTTATTCTCTTGAGTTCTAACGGAACACTATTCCAGTCCTTTTGAACTTTGTTTCTTATAATACAGTAGTTTTTATAGTCGACAGGATTTCCTTTTTTCTTATATTTTGTGTTATATTTTATAATGATTATGGGTCAGAAAATAATTAATTAATTTTATTAGTTTAGACTGGTCAGTTCCACACGTGTAGATCTTTCTCATGTCCATCTGGGAATTGTAAGGAACATCACAGAGTTTGAAATCAATTTATCTCTTCTCTAATTTTTATTGCTATTTTGATAAGGGCTGACCAGAGTAACTGTAAAGTTCATTAAGGTTTCATGATAAACATTGTTTGACATTAAAATATGTTTATAGTCTTAGTCTTAAGGTTTCTATAAGAGAGAAAGCTATTGGTCATTTTTAGAATTCTTAATTACTTTTAATGTTGAATGGGGAGGGGTTTAGTTTATTAAATGTATCTGTTTGTGTTAGAAAATTAGAATGTTAGAGCTAATAAAGAACTTGCTCCACTTTTATAACATCGAGTGTGTAATGTAATATTAATTTGTAATTGTTTTATTTCGTATAATGGATTTAATAAACGTTTATTTTACATGGATTATTATATACTAAAAGTTGAACGCCCAGTTAATAAAAAAAGATGAACAATTTGTTCCCCATTGTTCACATGGTGGAGAATTTAAACCTTCTTGGATTTATTTATAGTGGAATTTTAATTTTTATTATGTTTGGATATCATGTTTGTGGAAAATTCTGTTTTGGATTAATTTCTAGTGAAATATTAATTCCCTATTTTTGGATTACTAAGTGAAACTTTATATCTTGGGATTTATTATGGCAATGGATGATAATTTTTCGTTTTCTACTCCTGAGCGAGGTTTACCGCCTACCAACCCATGGTATGATGACGCACCGTCTAGTTTTCAATCATCGATGTTTACACCAGCTCCAACAGCAGTTCCAAAACTTACACTTCAAAAATTTAGCGGATATACACATGAAGATGCTGACAAATTTTTATCGGAATTTACATCATACTGTACATTTAATTCAATTTTTGATGATGGACGAAGAGTAGCAGCTTTTCATTTACATTTAAATGGACCATCACTTGTTTGGTACAATTCATTAGATCCAAATACTAAAGGCTCCTGGACATCAGTACAACAACATTTTGTAAAACAATATTATAGTTTAGATGATGTGTTCGATCCAGCGATGGTTGCCGAAGCGGAAATATTTGACAATTTATCTTTGCAAAAACATCAGCAAATTGAAGATTACCACAGTAAAGTGCTAGAAAAGGGTACTAAATTGAAGAAATCGGACAGAGATATGATTTCTCGATTTGTAAATGGACTTCCGCCTCAACTGGCTTTCTTTGTTCGCGCTAGAAATATTACAAACTTAAAAGATGCATTAACATCAGCGAAACTTGGCGAAGCATATGGATACCGACACGATGATTTAGGTTTGGCTGTGACAAAACGAACAATCCGTGACGAGATCCCCGAGAAGAAAGAAGATCGTGAGAAGTATGTGTCCATTCTTGAGAAAAACATTGACAAACTTACTGAACGTATACAAACTCTTGAATCTAAGGCTAGAACTAATCCGAACGATAGGAGAAAGCCTGATCTTGCGAAGAGTAACGGTGAATGTTTCAATTGCTCCGGAAAGGGACATTTGAAGAGACAGTGCAATTGGACAGGTTATGGGAACTCTCAACCATCTGTGCAGTGCCAATTGTGTAACCAGTCGGGACATTCCGTTCAAAAATGCCGACAATTTCGTAGCAGAGATATCCTGCAGGGAAACGCGACGACGAACCCAAGGATTGCGCGTCCGTAACTTGCGGTTCGGAAGAAGATGGTGAATCAAGCTCGGACGATGATGTGCAATGTGAAGCTCCATTTCTCTTTTTGCCTGTAAATTTGTATAATTCAAATGTGTTTGCTTTGTTGGATTCTGGCAGTAGTCATAATATTATTTCACATGCTTTGTATAAGAGTCTTCCGACTAAGGTTAAGTCGACTTTTGAATCTTGTTATCAAGAAACTTTGACTTTGGCAAATAATCAAGCTATAGAAATTTTGGGAACTGCCAGAATTCAAATTAAAACGCCGATTGTTGGTAGAAAACATAGTGTTATTGTGTATATATTGAATGCCGCATCGCATCCTCTTATTTTAGGTTGTCAGTATTTTAAAAAGAGAGGAATGATGTTAGATTTTTCAAATTATTCATATAGATGTGATACTAAATCGGCAAAGGTTTCTTTGAAAAATGCTGTTACGATATTACCCAAAAGTGAAGTTACTGTATTAGCAAAAGTGCCAAAAAGACTGATGATAGGACAGCAAGGAGTTTGCATTGCACATCAAACATTACGTGACAAAGCTGTTGTGTTAGCTAAATCTTTGTGTAGTGTTTCAATTAATTATACAATTCCTGTGAGGATTTTAAACTTGGGAAATGAATCCATTTATCATGTTTATTTAGGTAAGGGTTTATCAGTTGCTAATTTTAATGTTATTGATGATAGTTTTACTGTTCAGAGAATTGAGTGTTCAAATGTAAATACAAACTTTAAGAAAGTTGATTCTGTAGAAGACAAGTTCAAAGAAAATTTAAATGTTGATGAGGGTCTTACTAAAAGTCAGAGAAATATTTTAGTAGACAAACTTTGTGAATACAAGTCTGTTTTTGTTACTGATGACAATGAAGATTTAGGTGTAACAAATGTAGTAGAGCATCAGATTAGGTTAAAACCAGATTTTCAATCTAAGCATCATAGGCCATATAGGTTACCTCCTGATAAAAGAGAGGTTTTAAGAC
Organism: Arcuatula senhousia; assembly: GCA_963971305.1. Classification (NCBI taxonomy): domain Eukaryota; kingdom Metazoa; phylum Mollusca; class Bivalvia; order Mytilida; family Mytilidae; genus Arcuatula; species Arcuatula senhousia. The sequence goes on along the minus strand of OZ020307.1, from coordinate 39,733,472 downwards.
ATCAGTTGAATGAATTGTTAAGACAGGGTATTATTGCTAAGGTTGATGAAACTGAAACTTTACCTATTACTAGTCCTATTGTATTAGTTTCAAAAAGGTCTAAACCTAAAGACAAACCTGATGAAATTACAAAAGAATATAGTATGTCTTCTTACAGATTTTGTGTAGATTTTCGATTTTTGAATTCCCAAATGGAAAATTCACATTATAATTTTCCTGATTTACAAGAGTTAACTGAGTCATTTTCTGAAAAGTCACCAAATTTTATGTCATCTATCATGTCTATTGATTTAAGTTCAGGATTTTTCCAAATGCCCATTTCCCCGGAGTCTACTAAATACACAGCGTTCAACACTTGTTTTGGGACTTACAAATTCAAAAGACTTCCGATGGGATTAAAAACAAGTCCACATTCATTTCAAATGCTGATGGACAAGATATTAGATGGATTAACATTTAAATCTTTGCTATGCTATTTAGATGACATTCTTGTTTGTTCAGAGACTTTTGAGGAACATATAAGAGACTTGACTGATTTGTTAAATCGTTTGCGTGATGCGGGATTAAAACTTAATCCAACGAAATGCAAATTTGCTGCAAGAAAATGCGAATTTCTTGGACATGAAATATCGAAAGATGGAATTAAACCACCGAGTCAAAAAGTAGAGACAATTTCTAACTTTCCAGCTCCGAAGAACTTGAAAGAACTTCGAAGGGTTTTAGGGATGTTTAACTGGTTTAGAAAGTTTATCCCGAATTATAGTTCGATCGTTTCTCCGCTTACAAGGTTAACCAGGAAAGATGTGAAGTTCGCATGGACTGATATTCACAATGATGCGTTTGAAAACCTCAAACAGCTTTTGATAAATTCACCAGCGCTATCGTTCCCACGTTACGATTTGGAATTTCACATAGCCGTAGATACGTCAAGCAAAGGAATCGGTTACATCCTATACCAAATTCATGAAGATGGAAATAAACGAACTGTGCGCTTTGGATCCAAGGGACTTTCGAAATGGCAGCAATCTTACGGCCCGACAAAGTTAGAACTGTTAGGAATGGTTACTAGCATCCTTGATTGTGCTTCCTATGTACGAGGAAGACATTTCGTTGTTGAATGCGATCACCAAGCTTTGCGTCCCTTATTTCAGAAGAAGTTTAAAGGTGCGATTTATGAACGTTGGCTAGCTCTTCTTCAACAGTTTGACTTTGACATTGTATATAAACCCGCTGATCAGATGAATGTTCCTGACGCTCTATCGAGAAACCCAGACTTTATTCATGATTTAAACTCGAGTCCGGAAGAAGAAGATCCGTTCTTTCCGTATGTTGAAGATAAAGTTAAAGGAGGTTCACTACCGACGGGAGAGAGTTTGTCTACTTTGTTGAAGCAAAGTCCGAGTGCAAATTTTGTTAAAGTGACACAAAATGACTTTCATTACGATGCCGATACGGAGGACAACTTGCCGTTTTTAAAGAGAAAGCAGCAAAACTTGAAAAGTTCCGTTAATTTGCCTTTTTATCACAAAAAGAGACAATTGGAAACGAAACTCGATAGTGAACGTTATTCCGATAAAGGAAAAGTTCCAAAATCAGTGACAAAGGATCATGATAATGACACTTCTATAGACAATCAGAATAGCAGTGTGCCGTCTGAAACCCAGGTGGAAAGTTCATGTCCTGAGAGTGACCTTAAACTTACAGAAATGTCCGACAATCAAGCATCATCAAATCAAGATAACGACACAACAGATGTTACGTTACAAAGCGAAGAGATTGACCTTCAAATTATCAGTGCTTCATTACTTAAGGAATTTGACTTCTCTAAGAACAAATTAAAAACATTACAGGCAAACGATAAATGCCTACGGCCGTTAATTGACTATTTATTAAGTGCGACTTTACCCAAATCACAAAAGTTGGCAAGGGAAATGTTGTTAAAACAGACTGATTATGCCCTTTTTGATGGAATTTTATTTCATAGTCGAGTGGCAAGAGCAAAGCGAACGAAATGTTTAGCCAATTATCAAATTGTGATACCAGATTGTTTAATTAAGAAAGTTTTGGAACTTTATCATGATTCAACAATGGCTGCACATGGAGGAATTCAAGATACGTTAGATAAAATCAAAGAGTCGTACTACTTTGAAAGAATGTCGACAATTGTAAGCGATTATGTAAGATCTTGTACAGAATGTCAAAAGAGGAAACACACAAAAACAATGGCGAAATCGAAGATAACTGCTTATCCAACTCCTTCACGACCGTTCGATGTGTGGCAAATTGACTTGTATGGCCCACTACCTGTTACTCGCAAAGGTAACACTTACGTTTTTACAGCTGTAGACATGTTTTCAAAATTTAATGTTGGAATACCACTGAGAAACAAGGACGCCGTTACCGTATCCAATGCAATGTTTAATTTATTTACAACATTTGGAATATGTGACACTGTTATATCTGACAGAGGTTCTGAGTTTATAGCAAGCGTTACAAAGGAGGTATGCAAAATGCTTGGCATAGAACAACAGTTTACACCTAGTTTCGTTCATCATTGTCTTGGGGCCTGTGAACGAACGCATTCTAATATTGCAGAACGTTTGACACCATACATGGAAGACAAATCTTGGGATGAAGTCTTGCCTGCAATCATATTTGCTTTGAATTCGTCCGTAAATTCAACATTAGGATATTCACCATTTGAAGTCATTTTTGGTCAACGCCCGAAGTTCCCATTGACACATTCTATCATGCCAAGAGACCTTGATACAACACCGAAAGATGTCAGATCATATCTGAAGAATCAGAAGAATAAGATTGAAATTATTCAAAGCCATGTTAAGGAAAATATTATTGACTCTCATGTAAAAATGTTAGATAATGCCAATAAAGACATTATTGCCGAAACCATTTTCGAAAAAGGAGACTATGTATTTTTATCGGAGAATCCAACCGGCCAGGGCCAGAAGTTGAAGTACAAATTCACGGGACCGTTTATTATTGAAAAAGTATTGACAGATCATATGGTGCTTCTCCGAGATCCAACAGGGAAGAGACAATTCAATGATGGCATACACAAAGACAGGTTAAAACAAGGATATATCAGAAAGCCAAATCCATCGCCGTATTTTAAAGTGATCAAAACTTCCAAAGACATCAAATTTGTTAATGCAGAGACACAAACTTCGATTGTTAAACCCAATGTAGCAATTATACCAGTACAGGAGATACGAAAGTCAAAACGACAAGTCCGAAAACCAATGCGATTTAGAGATTCTGATCATATCGATCCTATTGAAGACGTCAGCGCCCATTCCGTTTCGTCAGATTCAGATGGATTCCACAAAGTGAAACGTGTATTGGCTCAGAGACTGATTGATGGCGAGAGGAGAGAGTATTTAGTCCATGTCTCCGGGGAACCCGCCGAGAATGCAATCTGGGTCCCTCTTTCAAGTTTAAATGCAAAAGCCAGATTTGCAATAGAAAAGCGACCTCCTCCTCTTTTGTAAATTTTGTATCTATTTTTGTTTTGTTTTGTTAAGTGATCAGTATAATGTTCGTAGTTTTTGTTTCTTTTTCAGTTAGATTCTTTTAAATAGTAGAAGTTTTTGACAGTTATAGTTGAGATATTTTCCACTTTTATAACATGTTTTGGATAAGAAACGCAAATGTTATATTTTTAAGGGAATAAGTTCTCAGAAGTTTTTCATTTTGTTTGATAAGTACATGTACAAGTTTGATAAGACCTATGTTATAGAGCTATTTGAAATAATCTTTTTATGAACCAAGTCTAAGTGGCTGCAATGGTATCATTGTTTAATAGATTTTTCAATGTAATGGCCGAAAGGTTTGATTAACCTGTTTAAAAAATAAGTTTTTGATTGTGATTGATAGTTTTAACATTGCTTAGGATATGCTAGAAATTATACATTGTGAATTATAATTATTTTTGTTTATTATGAGTATCAAATGTATGACTGTCAGTTTTTCTTAAGGCCTTAGATTAACAATTATAAATGTGTTGTTTGTGAGGAAAAAACAAAATTTTTATTATTCATAAAACTTTTTAAGAGTTTTGTAGCTCTACTAGCAAAGCAAAATATGTTGATTGTCACACAATGCAATGACTGGTTGGTTATTTTACAAGTTGGTTAGCATGTTTAGTTTCATATATTAAATAGAAATGTAGTTAGTAATTAGTTTAGTTTTTTTTTTTCTTTATCTCTTAATTATTTCCTTGTAATTTTTTTTTGTCTTTTGGTTAATTGTTTTTTTCAGACCCATTGTAAAATTTTTTGAATCAAAATTTTATTTTTAAGGCGGGGGATGTTATATTTTATAATGATTATGGGTCAGAAAATAATTAATTAATTTTATTAGTCTAGACTGGTCAGTTCCACACGTGTAGATCTTTCTCATGTCCATCTGGGAATTGTAAGGAACATCACAGAGTTTGAAATCAATTTATCTCTTCTCTAATTTTTATTGCTATTTTGATAACGGCTGACCAGAGTAACTGTAAAGTTCATTAAGGTTTCATGATAAACATTGTTTGACATTAAAATATGTTTATAGTCTTAGTCTTAAGGTTTCTATAAGAGAGAAAGCTATTGGTCATTTTTAGAATTCTTAATTACTTTTAATGTTGAATGGGGAGGGGTTTAGTTTATTAAATGTATCTGTTTGTGTTAGAAAATTAGAATGTTAGAGCTAATAAAGAACTTGCTCCACTTTTATAACATCGAGTGTGTAATGTAATATTAATTTGTAATTGTTTTATTTCGTATAATGGATTTAATAAACGTTTATTTTACATGGATTATTATATACTAAAAGTTGAACGCCCAGTTAATAAAAAAAGATGAACAATTTGTTCCCCATTGTTCACATTTGAAAAAAAACTTGTCTCTTTCTATGATAAGTTGAAGTATTTCGGACGTCATCCATGGCTCTGTTCGCCCTTTTATTTTTATATCTTTAAAAGGTGCAACCTCATTTAAGGTTGAAATAAATTTGTGTTTGAACTCAGCCCATGCAGCATTGACTTGTCTTTTTAAGTACAATTCTGACCAATTTAATCCTGAAAGTTTTTCAATAAAGATATTTTTATCATAGTGTTTTGTCGATCTTATTCTTATTTTGTTTACAACATGAGTTTTACTTTTAACAACTTTTCTTGTACAATGTGTACATGTAATACAATGGTCACTAGCACCTGACAATAGAACACCAAACTGACTTATATTCTCTTCATTACTCACAATAATATGGCAGTGATTTTTCTAGCGCTCGCCACTTTCATCATTGGCGAAAAGATATTTTATTTGACGAAAAATTTTCAAATCAATTTCGCCATTTTAATTTTCAAAAATGTAGAAAATTTTCGTCCTTTTTTACGATAATCAGTTAAATCTTTCGTCATTTTCGTGTAATTCAAATTGACAACAGATTTTACTATGAAGCCCTATTGATTTATGACCCAAGCTGTCTGCATAAACACCCGGAGGCCGGATATGTTTTTACAGTTAATTAAATGTTAATTGTTTGAATGGGTCATAATAACAGGTGCTTGACCACCGCTGATTGATTTCGAAATCAATCATGAATGAAATATACTTGACCAATCAGGAGAAAGTTTATTTTTATATCAGCTGAAAAATATTGATTTGTTTGTCAACCCACGTGCTCTGACCATGTTGACCAAATGATAATTCTTGCGTAAATATCACAAAAACTTAGAAGTAAACATAGATGAAAGGATTTACCTTCATGAAACTATTTTATTAAGAACATCCTGTAATCCAAAAACATCCTTTTTTCGTGAAAAAACCATATTATGGTCTATAAGTGTTTTACTTCTATTTGTAATTCTTGTAGCTTCATTTATAATTTGTTTCATACTATATCTACATAACATTTTGGTAAAAGATTTTGCTAATATTGACAATTTATTTATGAGACAAATATTAAAATCTCCAAAAATAAAAGATTCACAATCTGGATTAATCTTCGACAGAGTTTCCTCAAAGTTGTCCATAAAATCAGCTTGCTTCGGTGGTCTGTACATGTTCCCAATCAGAATAGGTTTTGTCTTTGGAAGAAATAAATCGGTCCATACAGATTCAATCTTGTTGTTTTGAAGATCTGGACGAGGAGAGAAAGCAATGTCACTTTTAATGTAAAGGCACACCCCTCCACCTTGTCGGTTACGGTCTTTGCGAATGATGCTGTAGTTATCGATCCCGACTTCAGAGTTTGTAATACTGTCATCAAGCCACGTTTCTGTGATGGCTAAAACGGAGGCTTTTGACTGAGTCGCAATCATACCTATTTCTGACATCTTCGGTAGTAACGATCTACAGTTAATATGTAAAAGGTGTAGGCCTTTTGATGTAAAGTTACAATATAAAGAATCGTCGGCATCCTCACGTCCAACTTCATTGAACATTGAATTACCTGTTGTTGTACGTTGGTCCATCGTTTGACCATATTCAATGTCTTCACTTTCGTTGAACGGCAATTTACATGTCAAACATTGATCACATGTAAAATTAAATGTTAGATCTTCGTCAATGTATTTGTTGTACTCAGCAACTGTGATACTTTGGGTGCATTTCACATGAGTCCACTCGTTACAAGAATCGCACGTAACGGCTTTGCTGGAACCAATCACCCCTTTTTTGCCCTTACAAAACACTACTGTCTGCTGTAAGCCTGCCGCAAGTCTGCAGTAAGCTTGCAGCAAACATTTTAGTTCGCAGAAAGAAAAGATAATAGTTCGCAGATGTTTGCGGCTACCTGCAAACTTTCTGCGAGTTTGCCGTAAATCTGCAGCAAATAATACAAAGTTTGCAGATATGCATGTTTGCAGCAAGTTTGCAGCAATTGATAATTTTAACCCTGGTACACTTGATGATGTCATCTATGACATCATCAGTTTTGGAGGCAAAGATTCTACTAATGGGAGTTCACATGTTATTAGCTCAAATCAGTATTTTTTAAGGATTTTAAAAGATGAAGATAAAGTAAGTAAAATAATATTATTTTTGCAATATGACATGTAAATAAGCTAAATATTCCTTGCCAATTTTTACTCCAAGGTTGCATACATGTATATGGATGAATTATTATCTTTTTAAGGTAGAATTTGGAAACAAATGAAAAATGAATGGCATTTTTTATCAGTAAAAAGAGTTCAAATTTTAGAAATCATTGGCAGTTTTAAAAGGTTCTCTTATTTTTAGGTACATGTACATGTATAGTTCTTTCCACTTTTCTACAAAAGTATTATATAGTTCTCATCTGCTGTTTTTTTAATTTTCTGTTTTAAATTTTCAAATCAGTAATATTTTAATCAAGTTAATGGTTGACATCTTGAATAATTCTTATTTAATAGATGTTTTCATGCTTGAAAAAAATGTCTAATGCATGCAAACTTAAGACCATATACGTATAATTAAATTTTGTTATATCACTTTAAATTGTTCATTCATGCAGATTTACTGCAACACCTGATGAAAATGTCCATATAAGGTTATGAAGAGTTTGCAGCAGACCTGCTGCAAACCTAATTTGCATGGTAAAAAGTCGCAGCAGACTTACGGCAATGTTCGCAGGAAACTTGCTGCAGGTTTGCAGCTAGCTGCGATGTTCGCGAGAGTTTGCAGGTACATGCCCATATAAGGTCAAAGAATATATCTGCTGCAGACTTGCCGCAAACCTAATTTGCATGGTAAAAAGTCGCTGCAAGTCTGCAGCAGACAGTTTACTGCTAATTTAATTACAGCAACTTTGCTGCAGATCAGCGGCAACAGGTTGCGGAAGACCTCTTTTTTTGGTAAGGGTGCATTTTGTACATGGGTATCTCGGTTTTCTGGTGGTTTTGTTTGTCCCAGGGCCTGGTTGTGGATGTATGTCCCCGCTTTGGGCAATTAATAATGTTCGTAAAATGTTCAATTCATGATACGTGTGGTAAATGTTCAGAGTCGAAGGAATTTCTATCGAAAAAGTATTTTTATGCCCCCGCGACGACATGTCGGGGGGCATTAAGTTTTACTCATGTCCGTCCGTCCGTACGAATTTCCGTCAAGCTTTTCTCAAAAACCATAAATGGGAATGACTTGAAACTTGGTAGGATGGTTCAGTATGACAAACTATATGTCCTAAGCAAATTTTAGACCTGTCAGACATCTACTTCCTGTTTGGGGCTGGATCGATACCAAAATCGACATGAAAATTTCCGTCAAGCTTTTCTCAGAAACTGTACATGGGAATGACTTGAAACTTGGTAGGATTGATCAGTATGACAAACTATATGTCCTAAGCGAATTTTAGACCTGTCGGACATCTACTTCCTGTTTGGGGCTGGATCGATACCAAAATCGACATGAAAATTTCCGTCAAGCTTTTCTCAGAAACCGTAAATGGGAATGACTTGAAACCTGGTAGGATGGTTCAGTATGACAAACTATATGTCCTAAGCAAATTTTAGACCTGTCGGACATCTACTTCCTGTTTGGTGCTGGATCGATACCAAAATCGACATGAAAATTTCCGTCAAGCTTTTCTCAGAAACTGTACATGGGAATGACTTGAAACTTGGTAGGATTGATCAGTATGACAAACTATATGTCCTAAGCGAATTTTAGACCTGTCGGACATCTACTTCCTGTTTGGGGCTGGACCGATACCAAAATCGACATGAAAATTTCCGTCAAGCTTTTCTCAGAAACCGTAAATGGGAATGACTTGAAACTTGGTAGGATGGTTCAGTATGACAAACTATATGTCCTAAGCAAATTTTAGACCTGTCGGACACCTACTTCCTGTTTGGTGCTGGATCGATACCAAAATCGACATGAAAATTTCCGTCAAGCTTTTCTCAGAAACTGTACATGGGAATGACTTGAAACTTGGTAGGATTGATCAGTATGACAAACTATATGTCCTAAGCGAATTTTAGACCTGTCGGACATCTACTTCCTGTTTAGGGCTGGACCGATACCAAAATCGACATGAAAATTTCCGTCAAGCTTTTCTCAGAAACCGTACATGGGAATGATTTGAAACTTGGTAGGATGGTTAAGTATGATTAACTATGCGTCCTAAGCGACTTTCAGACCTTTCGGACTTCAACTTTTTATTTGAGGCCAGCGGGGGCATCCGTGTCCCATGGACACATTCTTTCTTTATTCGTTGTTGTATGTGGCTTGTTGTTTGGGTTTTTCCATACAAATTTTGAGCTTAATAAAGGTCCATTTGATCCAATGACGTTATGGAACACTAGTTGAACGGGTAAGTGTGATGTTAACCTAACTCCTATATTAAATAGGCTAAGGTTAACCGTTAGAAACATCAAAAATAGTCGAAAGTCCATGTGCTTCATTTTTATGCCTGCCGCCATCCTGGGGCCGCTTACAACTTGGTAAATAAAATTTTACTAAACTCTGCAAAGGATTTCTCTTATAATCAACCGCATTAACTTTCTACTTTTCAAAGCAAGTCGAATGAAATAACTTTTTTTTATAGTTATTAATTGGAGTGGTCAATGGTAGCTAGACCAGAACTATAAAGAATGTAATTGTATAAATAAACCATTTATTGACGTTTCGGCCATTGGCCTTCATCAGTTTCACAAATTAATCTCCACCACTACATTTTAGATTGTCTCTTCAGCTTGTATTTCATTAATGTCATTGGCATTGTTATGACGTCGTGGGACAATGATATGACGTCATAGACTTTTCCTCCATTGTTAGCTCACCTGGACCAAAGGTCCATGTGAGCTATTACCATCACTTGTCGTCTGTTGTTGTCGCCGTCTGTCGTCGTCTGTAAACAATTTTTCAAAAATCTTCTCCTCTGAAACTATTGAACAGAATTTAGTGAAACTTGGATGATCCTTAGGGTGTCCTGCACCAAACTTGTGTTTCAATTTTTGATCCGTCAAAAAACATGGCCACCGTTACTAAAAATAGACCAGGGGGGTCAGACTACTGTTTTTGGCTTGTTCTCACTCTGCCTTGATATTTATGGAACGCCAAATTAACATATATTCAATTAATTGTACCTATCTTCAAATAATTGAAGATATGTTCAATTGAATTATACCTATCTTCAATTGAATTATACCTTTCTTCAATTCAATTATAGATATCTTCAATTCAATTATACCTATCTTCAATTCAATTGTACCTAGGTACAATTCAGCACAATTAAAGATATCTTCAATTCAATTGTACTTATCTTCAATTCAATTGTACCTATCTTCAATTCAATTAAACCTATCTTCAATTGAATTGAACCTATCTTCAATCGAATTGAACCTATCTTCAATTGAATTAAACCTATCTTCAATTCAATTGTCTCTATATCTATAACTGAATTGAAGATAGGTATAATTCAATTGAAGATAGGTGTAATTGAATTGAAGATATCTTCAAATGAATTGAAGATATCTTCAAATGAATTAAAGATATCTTCAAATGAATTGGAGATATCTCCAAATGAATTATGGAGATGTTGGAATTAGACCTATCTTCAAGTGAATTAAAGATATCTTCAATTTAATTGAAGATAGGTACAATTGAATTACACATAGGTGCAATTAAATTGCACCTAGGTATAATTCATTTGAAGATAGGTTCAATTGATATGAAGATATCTTTAATTATTTGAAGATAGGTACAATTGAATTGAAGATATCTTCAATTTATTTGAAGATATCTTCAAATGATTGAAGATATCTTCAATTATTTGAAGATAGGTACAATTAATTGAATATATGTTAATTTGGCGTTCCATAGATATTGGCTCCAAAAGGTTTTACAGTTTTTAGATTCTCTATCCAATTTGATTCAATGAACCTCCTATATGTTGATGAGTTATCATATATTTTTTCTAGTACCTGTACTGTGAGATCTTCAATTCCAGGATGGCCTTCACTGTTAAAATGATCTGAAACTGCCTTTGGTCTTTTATGATGAATGTCAGCAAGATGTTCCCAATGGTCCTGTCTCGTTTTTGGAAACAGTGGCCAGGCTTTTCATCAGGGGTCCATATAATGCTAATAAGTTATCACTGAGTCTGGGTCTGATTGGTTAGAATTAGTGATTAAGAAATATTTTGTTATAACTTGTTAATAGATGACATATGACTAATTTTGTATTGCTTTCCGAGTAATGTTTATATGTTTACATCCAGTTTTCTGTTAATTGATGATCACACTCATAAAGACATGATAGTGGAACCAATTATGCTGAAACACGCCCACCAATCGCGCTAACGCATATCCGAATAGTATGCAAAGATTTTCGTTAGTGGCATTTCCGGATATGTCATGGTGGTACCTTTTTTTCTACCCCAGTCAGGAAAGAAGATCTATATTTTTTATATTTTATTGTTTTTAGGAAATCAAAGAATGCTATTCTGTCACAAAATGATATATCCGCGCGCCTACTAAGCGGCACTTCCAAATAAATAGTTTTAAGAGTGCTAGAACTTTTCCCCGAGGTCCTACCGATTTTTTCATTACAAACTAGCGGCCTGTCCATATAAAATGTCTGAAAATGAGTTTTTATAATGAACTTACATACTATGATAATGGAATTATGTCCAAAAAAGTGATACAAAATGCATATTAACTGGAACAGGCCTCTGGAAACCCTAAGAAAAAGATATCGCTAAAAAATAAAATAGTATGATTTGGCAGTAAATAGTATGATTTGTTGGTATTTTATGTCTGTTGTATTCGACGCGACGGATGACTTATACACTTACAATAATATGATTAAGGCTCGGGGCCTGCCTTTTTAGAGAGCATCGAAAATCTATATATCTTTTAAAAATAAATACATCGTGCCCGACCGGCTAAGTGTACATAAAACTTAAAGAGGGAAAGTTTAAAAAAGGAATTAGGTAGTAGCAAAGTCTGACCCCACCCAACCCAAATGGTCCCAAATCATATGCACTTTAGAAAGTTGTTGTAAAAATATCTGGGATCAATAACTACTTACTAAAAATTCAATTTAATATTTGTGCAAATAATAAATCCTGTAACATTTTGGGACGACATCTAGCGGGGACGAAATAATCCCTTTATGGAATACGTGACGTCATTTCCTTGTCAGAGTATTTCACGCTTCTTCAGCAGACCAAAACAACATTCAGATTCTGTCTGGTTTTGTGAGATTTTCTGAGTATCAGTGTTTTACTTGAAGCATTGGTAACAGAAGGTACATTAAGAAGCTTGGCGGAAAAAACGGTGAAGTAAAAATATCACGCAGGATTGTATGGAACGCCAAATTAAAATATATTCAATTAATTGTACCTATCTTCAAATAATTGAAGATATGTTCAATTGAATTATACCTATCTTCAATTGAATTATACCTATCTTCAATTCAATTATAGATATCTTCAATTCAATTATACATATCTTCAATTCAATTATACATATCTTCAATTCAATTATACCTATCTTCAATTCAATTGTACCTAAGTACAATTTAGCACAATTAAAGATATCTTCAATTCAATTGTACCTATCTTCAATTCAATTGTACCTATCTTCAATTCAATTAAATCTATCTTCAATTGAATTGAACCTATCTTCAATCGAATTGAACCTATCTTCAATTGAATTAAACCTATCTTCAATTCAATTGTCTCTATATCTATAATTGAATTGAAGATAGGTATAATTCAATTGAAGATAGGTGTAATTGAATTGAAGATATCTTCAAATGAATTGAAGATATCTTCAAATGAATTGGAGATATCTCCAAATGAATTATGGAGATGTTGGAATTAGACCTATCTTCAAGTGAATTAAAGATATCTTCAATTCAATTGAAGATAGGTACAATTGAATTATACCTAGGTGCAATTAAATTGCACCTAGGTATAATTCATTTGAAGATAGGTTCAATTGATATGAAGATATCTTTAATTATTTGAAGATAGGTACAATTGAATTGAAGATATCTTCAATTTATTTGAAGATATCTTCAAATGATTGAAGATATCTTCAATTATTTGAAGATATCTTCAATTATTTGAAGATAGGTACAATTAATTGAATATATGTTAATTTGGCGTTCCATAGGATTGAGGAGAGTGAGTGAAACCCCACAGTATGTGACTCTTATTTCATTTTCAGATAAGAACCTTTTATTTATTATTATGAGTAGGTTTTATTCAGTAAATTTATGTATTTCTTTATCTTACTTAGAATTTAACAAAGCTTGTTCAGTATCATGCATTTGGTATGACTAGTCAATGGGACCATGTTGCCAAAAGCTAGCTCGGTAATTTCCGGAAAATCGTTTTTCAGCGGAAAAATCCGAATGGTTTTTCAACATATCCAGAAATTTGATTCATTTTTTAAATTTGCATATTTTAAAATCAGGAACGGTTCCGGTCCAGAATTTTTTATAGAGGAACAATAGCAACTTATGAAATTTTCAAAAATTATCGATAAATATGTGTTACAGACACACAAGTTTCAATAATTAGAGACCCCTCCCAACAATGTCGGCTAATATTTCAAGGTTCCCTGTTCATTTAAAATTTCGAAGCGTAGCACTCTTCACAAAGCAGTATAAAGTCTTTGGAAAAATGGCTGATATTGTAGAAAGTCCAACATTTATCTTGAAATAGTTCAAGCTGACTTGCATGTAAACAAGGTTTGCATATTGATTTCTAGAGATCAACTAAGGTTAAACAAGACACAATAAGGCATACAAACCGTATCTTTAAACTGTAGGTTCCTCGGGCGTACAAAGATTGCCTTATTCCTCACCTTGAGTTCAAAAGACGGACGGACAGACGGACAAAGTGAAAACTATAGGGCGTCCGCATCTACGATGCGGGGCCCTGATAAATATAAAAGGAAAGAATTTACATGCATTGGTTAATTCGTGTTGTTTCACCATATTTATATGGTACTTGCAATTTTCAACGTTTTGGCTAAACATGCTAAAGTGTTTCTAACGAGCCTAAAATAGACGAAATTAGCACGTGTCAGGCGTAGGAAATTGTCTTGTTTTGAAAATTCCACTTCCTATTATATTTCTGTTTACAAGCTATGCTTCAAAGGACTAGGGTTGATAAGGGCCATTTTTGGCCCAAAAATTATTTTTGTTTGAATTCAAGTAAAAATTGTGACAAGACTTAGTTAAATGTCAGTACTTTAATGCTTCATAGACAATTTAATATTTTTGACCATACTGTGACGTCATAGTGACGTCAAAATTGAACAAATTGCACAAAATTGACCAAATCGGCTGTTTTTTAGCATATCTTTAATAATTTTCGCTCTGGGAAGTGACCGCAACACCCATGTACCACAAAATCCTTTTGGTAACAAATTAAGTCGGTCCTGAAAAATATTTTCCCAAAGTATCTATTTGGTACAAGGCTGTACACACTACTATTGAAAACAAAATAAGCATGAAAGTAATGTAAAACCGCTAATTTTGACCAAATGTTGAAAATCTTCCAACTTTTAATGCCATTTTCTATATATAGATTAAATGGATTGAAATAATTTTCATTGTTTATTATGTCCCTAACCCTTGCCTAAGAAAATAACACAGTGAATGTAGAATACTAGAACTTTTAATTTTCAGCCACATTTTGAGGCCAAAAACAGGCCTCATCAGCCCTGGTCCTTTTGGTCTTTGGTCTTAAAACTTTTGGGAAAAAGTCTCTAGGGATTCTCTAATGGAAAAAAGAGGCGTCATGTAGACAAGCGTAAAATCATTTTCCCTAGATTTGGTTTCTTTTTTCGTATAGCCGAAGTTAGAGTCATGCTTTTTATGTCTTGAGTAGGTTTTTTTTTATGTCTTGAGCTGGCTGTATCGTTCACTGTGGTTTGAAACTTTATTATAATAGAAACAAGGAATACTGAACTCAAAAAAGGATACTTCCGCTTCATATTTAAAACCATATGAAAAATTTCAAAACTGAAGTCTAATTATATCCCCTAATTAATGCACTTTCTAAACCAATTTAACCGAAGTCTTTCAAGTCACAGTGACAAAAGTCTTGGTGGGTTGTGTCATGCTACCCAAGATGCATCTGCTGGTGCAATATCATAACCCTATATGTAGTACCCGAGATATTGACCTAAACATAGAACTTAACCAAAGTTAAACGGACGGACAAGAGCAAAACTATATGCAGTGGTTTCCTTTGAAGGCGATAGAAGGCTAAATACTACTTTAACTCTGTGACCTGCTACTTTTGCCAAAAATTAAGGAAATGTTATTAAAATCAACCTTTTACTTCACAATTTTAGCCTTCTACTTCAAAATATAAGGAAAACCCTGTATATGTCCTAACCACATTATTGGTCGGGCCATAAAAATAGATAGATATTTCCAACCATGTATAAAGTAGTCAAGAGATGCTCCTCGGCCTTCAATAAAGACTATTTTCTTCCTTAAAATGCTCTATGTATACCACTGCTTAATAACTGAATGCATCAAATATTATTGTGTTGGTTTGATATGTAAGGACTCTTACATTCCATGGCCCAAACTTAAATAATAACTGGAAAAAAGAACCAAGGACGTCAGATCAATCTCGGACTACCATGCGAGTTGTACAATACTAATATTGTAAGTGTATAAGTCATCTGTCGCGTCGAATACAACAGACATAAAATACCACCAAATCATACTATTTACCGCCAAATCATACTATTTTATTTTTTAGCGATATCTTTTTCTTAGGGTTTCGAGAGGCCTGTTCCAGTTAATATGCATTTTGTATCACTTTTTTGGACATAATTCCATTATCATTGTATGTAAGTTCATTATAAAAACTCCTTTTCAGACATTTTATATGGACAGGCCGCTAGTTTGTAATGAAAAAATCGGTATGTCCTCGGGGGAAAAGTTCTAGCGCTCTCAAAACCATTTATTTGGAATTGCCGCTTAGTAGGCGTACAGATATATCATTTTGTGACAGAATAGCATTCTTTGATTTCCTAAAAACAATAAAATATAAAAAATATAGATCTTCTTTCCTGACTGGGGTAGAAAAAAAAGGTACCACCATGACATATCTGGAAATGCCGCTAACGAAAATCTTTGCATATCATTCGGATATGCGTTAGCGCGATTGGCGGGCGTGTGAAATGTCAGATCTAGTAAAATGAAAGACAGAAATTTCACATGGGATAAGTTTCCAAAATTTACCCCTGGAAATTGAGTTTCATTCCTGTTTGCTAACATTCAGCAGAATTTGGTCATTTTCCACTTAGTTATTTGTGAAAATGACAGTGATGGACATGCAGTGGTTCCAGCCCTCCCCCATAAACATGATAAATATTTTTGCTGAAATTTTACAAACACATTATTATATTTTAACAAAATTTTTGATGGGCAAGGGGTGGCGCCACATGGAAAATCACATAATTGGTATTTTTGACCTAAAAGTGAGACTATTTCTAAAGTGTCAGGTTGCTATTAAATTGATCAATACAAAAAAAAACCACAAGCATTTCTATTTCTACACTGCTATAAACCAATTTTGATATTTGCGTATTTACAGGGCCAAATGCTGGGGGTTCTTGGTTCTGGTCCTTTGAGCATGTTGTGGATAGATATTTCCTGATCGAGTAACATGAGTAATATGGACAACTAAATAGGGTGTCCTTTCAGTTCAGTAGTTTCAGAGGAGTTGCGGTAACAAGATAGTAAATGAGGATTTTCAGTAAATATCAAGTTCAAAGGGTCCTAAGTCCCACAAAAACTTGATGATCAAAATTTCCTGGTATTACATGCACAACTACATATGGTGTCCGTCCTTCCTATATACCAAGTCTCATTGAATTCTGTTTAGTAGTTTCAGAGGAGTTGTGCTGACAAACTTTGTGATGGATGGTCGGAAAGGACAAAAACAATATGTCTCCCCAATAAAGTGGGGGGAGAGACATAAAAAAGAAGGTTGTAATGCATTGTTCAAGTTCTGGTTTGGCTTCATTGGATAAAATGGAACAAAAATGCAAACTCATTCGGTGAACCAAGTATTTTTGTTAAATTCATCATAAAATGTTTGTGCACTTTGTTTGTTTGATGTAGCATTTGTTTCTGTTGAAGACACCCAGCTGATTTTATTGCATATTTTTTTAATTGATGAAATTTAAAGAAAACTGTCTAATATCAAGTGCTTAAAAGGTCCAAATTATTTTGTCTATAACAAAAATAGTGACCCTACCTAAAATACAACCTATTTATCTATTAAATGTTGCAAATAAATTGTAAAAACATAACTGTCCCTTGCTTACTGTTGAAGATTTGATGTTTTAAACCCCTATTTCTTGATGTGACATAATTTTAAACAACGTAATTTTGCAGACCTACGCCAATGAGATCAGTTTATACCCCCTTCACTTATACGAGATTTCCTTACAAGTTGTTACGATTTTCAAAATGTATAGTTTTATGAAATTTTACGAACCCCCGTCCAGCGCCGATACAAATTTTATTTTCGACATGTTTACGAGCATGTTACAGTGTCTTTACGACATCTTTACGAATGAATTGCAATATTGAAACGGATATCGTAACTACATGTAGATCGCAAACCACTAGTAAAAGAAGTCCTTTGCGAGGCAATCCTGAGTTAGTTACAGGTAAAGGCGAGTCATATACCATTACTACGAGTTCTTTACAGGTTATTTACGATGTGTTAACCAGTTATAAATTATGACATTATATTCTTTAGTTTTTAATATTGTTGCTTTTTCAACTTGTAAAAGTCTTACGAGGATTTTTGACATGTCAAAAATCCTCGTAAAACTTACACGAGTTCTTACAATTTCACACATGCTAGAAAGACCTGTTTACAAGTAACAAAAAGTGCTTTACGAGTCTTCACGATTGAGTAAGAGTTGAAAACTTGTAAGAACTCGTAAGGAAATCTCCTTTATGTGAAGGGGGTATTAATATGAATCTTGCCTATTATATTATTATACCCCACGCAACGAAGTTGCGAAGGGTATAATGTTTTTGACTGGTCCGTCCGTCCGTCCGTCCGTCCGTCCGTCTGTGATCAAAGTTTGTAATCGCAACTCCTCTTAAACTACTGAACAGAATTTAAGGAAACTTGGTATGCAAGAAGTACACCATATGTAGTTGTGCATATTACAAGGAATTTTTGATCAGCATATTCTTGTGGGAGTTATGGCCCTTTGGACTTAGAAATTTGCAGAAAATCATGATTACAGTTTGTAATCGAAACTCCTCTTAAACTACTGAACAGAATTTAACGAAACTTGGTATGCAAGAAGTACACCATATGTAGTTGTGCATATCACGAGGAATTTTTGATCAGCAAATTTTTGTTGGAGTTATGGCCCTTTTGACTTAGAAATTTGCAGAAAATCATGATTACAGTTTGTAATCGCAACTCCTCTTTAACTACTGAATAGAATTTAACGAAACTTGGTATGCAAGAAGTACACCTATGTTCAGGAATTTTATATCCCCAAATTTTTGTTGGAGTTATGGCCCTTTGGACTTAGAAATTTGACATAACTTTGTTATGATACATGTATTCAAATACTTGCACATTCACTTTTACAATCATTCAATATTATTGATTCCTGTAGCTTGATACTAATTCCTCAAGGATAACATTGATAGTCCAATAGCGGAACGCGTGGGGTATGTGAGCGTGCTCACTAAGGTTCTTTCATTATTATACCCCACGCAACGAAGTTGCGAAGGGTATAATGTTTTTGACTGGTCCGTCCGTCCATCCGTCCGTCTGTGATCAAAGTTTGTAATCGCAACTCCTCTTAAACTACTGTACAGAATTTAACGAAACTTGGTATGCAAGAAGTACACCATATGTAGTTGTGCATATTACAAGGAATTTTTGATCAGCATATTTTTGTGGGAGTTATGGCCCTTTGGACTTAGAAATTTGCAGAAAATCATGATTACAGTTTGTAATCGCAACTCCTCTTAAACTACTGAACAGAATTTAACGAAACTTAGTATGCAAGAAGTACACCATATGTAGTTGTGCATATCACGAGGAATTTTTGATCAGCAAATTTTTGTTGGAGTTATGGCCCTTTTGACTTAGAAATTTGCAGAAAATCATGATTACAGTTTGTAATCGCAACTCCTCTTAAACTACTGAACAGAATTTAACGAAACTTGGTATGCAAGAAGTACACCATATGTAGTTGTGCATATCATGAGGAATTTTTGATCAGCAAATTTTTGTTGGAGTTATGGCCCTTTTGACTTAGAAATTTGCAGAAAATCATGATTACAGTTTGTAATCGCAACTCCTCTCTAACTACTGAATAGAATTTAACGAAACTTGGTATGCAAGAAGTACACCATATGTAGTTGTGCATGTTCAGGAATTTTATATCCCCAAATTTTTGTTGGAGTTATGGCCCTTTGGACTTAGAAATTTGACATAACTTTGTTATGATACATGTATTCAAATACTTGCACATTCACTTTTACAATCATTCAATATTATTGATTCCTGTAGCTTGATACTAATTCCTCAAGGATAACATTGATAGTCCAATAGCGGAACGCGTGGGGTATGTGAGCGTGCTCACTAAGGTTCTTTCATTATTTTTATTTCAGGATTGAAAAGAAAACATGAAGGTGATGGTGAAGAAGTTACAGAATTTTCTAATTCTGTTAAAAGAATGAAATCTGGTTTTGAAAGACAAGACTTAGCTTTAGTTGTAGAGGGAGAACATTTATACATTAACAGAAAAGAACTTTTAGATGAGTCTCCAGTCTTTTCAAAGATGTTTACAGCTGATTTTAAAGAGAAAAATTTGAATGAAATAGAACTTCCGGGAAAAGACTTAGAAACATTCTTAAAGTTTTTAAGATGCTTGTTGTCAACCTACAATGATGAAATTACTGGTATGTACATGTATATGTAATTTGATTTTTGGTCAACCAAGAAGAGTTATGGGCCATATTTATTTTTTTTTTAAATTAGCCTGATCGACCTGAAAAAAAATGAACAACAAACATGAAAGAAGGTCACTTGTAATGGTACATGTATTAGACTTCTTCACAAAATGTTTCAGGTCCATTCTTCTGTCCATTTCCCCATCCTAAATCAGGTTTACCAGTACCAATGAAGGAAGTATGGTATCATCATAAAACTTTATACACCTATTTAACATGTTTAAGGGTAAAACAAAAATTGTGAAAAAATATACCTGTTTCTTCATCTTCATGGTTATAATTGATCACAGAAAATGGGATTACCTACTGGTTGGAGCTACTTGTAAACCGTGAAGAAAGTGTGTTACCTTCATCAGGATATGGACAAACATAGATTCTAAAATTGTATACCCTTATCAACTTCATGGTTGATTGATCACAGGAAAAAGGGGTGTTAATCTTAGGTATACCTATTTTCTATGTAAGACATGATGATGTAAGAGGTATCACACAAAATTTAACTTTTTGAATGTTTAATTGTTTCCTGCCTTTTTATTTTAAATTTCACCACAGTCCCCATAAAAATCGAATGATTTTTCCCTAATGGAAGAAAAGATCACTATTCCTAAAACTTTTACATGAACATCTATCCTTTTCAGAAGAAAATGTCCATGAGATATTACCATTGGCAGATGAATATGCAGTATCATCTTTACTAGACAGAATAGACAAGAAACTTTCCTGTATTTACGAGCGTAAATCATTCAGAGGTCTTAAAAGTGAGACGATTATCAAATACATTCTCGAGGCAGAGAAATACAGAATGACAGGAGCGTATGAAACTTTGATCGATTTTGCATCACGTAAACTATACAAGTATTTTTCAAAGGCGGAAGGGTTCGATAACCTCTCAGAAAAGACAATCAATGAGATTGCAATGACACGATGGAAGCTTAATATCAATCCTAAAGAGGGTATTCCTTCCAGTAACACTTACTATGATTATGACTCTGAATCTATCCAATAAAAGTGAATGTATACAAGTACACAGGCAATTTGTCTTAATATTAAATTAACGTTAAGCTCGATTAACACTAATTTAACTTTAATATCACACTAATTTAACGTTAGGTTAACGTTAAAATTTCTAACGTTAATTAAGTGTTAAACTTAAATGTTAATTTCGTGTTAAACTTTTTAACGTTAATTTACCTGTTGAATTATGCGACGTCAAATGTTAAACTTTAAACTGATATTAACAATCGAAGCTTGATTAACATTAATTTAAGGTTAATGTTTAACGTTAAAGTAACATTAACATATAAATTGCCTGTGTATAGTGAAGGCCAATATAATAAATATCCTAGAATCTTATCCCCTCCCGCTTGATTTTTTTCAGCTCCCTCAAAAAATTTTATTTTGATTTTTTGGCAAATTATGTTAAGTTTGGATCAAGTTCTTTAACAATGGCAGCATATTTGATCAAAATGGATAAAATATTTAAAAATGAAATTCACTGCCCTGCAATATATTTACAAGAAATCTGGATGAGAATCTAGGAATTATTTTATCATTTCCTATACTGTAAATATGGAAATATAACATGTATATGTGGGGTCATATTTTTGCATTGTTTGTTTATGGTACCTTTTACGTGGGGGATGATTTTGGATTTCTTCAGTTTATTAAAGTCTTTGCTTAAACATGTTAAAGAATAAGCCATTTGTATGAGGGGATATTTTTGTTGATATTTTGCAAATTAAGTGAAAATAACCCCCATGCGAAAATTTACAGTAAGTGATTGAAGGAGGCAAAAAGTAATTGTCTATTTCTTATTTCTGTATACATTTCTTCAGTTTGATATAATGTTTTGACATCAAAAGGTTTGTGGTATTTAATTATCCCCAGTGCTACACAGTGCTTTAATCAAATTATAATTATATCTCCTTGTGATTGAAGGAAAAAATAGGTGGCTGTTAGCACCAGGGGTTCAAATTAGCACTGGTCCGAGGTCTGGGACCCTCAACTTTTGATGCAGGACCTTCTGAATTTCAGTGACAAAGAAAGGTCCTGGACTTGTCAGTATTTACAATTACTTTTATTTTTGGAGGAAATTTCAATTTCTTCAAGAGGACTATTACTCTATTTTATTGACCCGGTTGGTTACGGGTCAATTATTTCGGACCTCTTCATTTAAATCCAACCTAAAAGACTGAGAAAGTTAACCTCCGCCCAATCTTGTGAATAAAATAGAGTAATAATTTCCATCCTGCACTTACAAAAGCCTTGGACCTTTTGATCTCAAATGTAAATTTGAACCCCTGTTAATCATTGTGTTGAGTTTAATGCTACTGCATCCCAATCTATCAGAAAATATTAGAAATTCCCGTGAACTTTACTCCCATGGACCATGTGTATGCACACATTATTCCATCATGCAAGGGTATTGATAGTGTGTCCTCTATTCTGTATTTTCTAAATCTGCCCCTATTAAATGTTATGGCCAATTTCTCATTATTCTTGAAACTTTAAGGGTCATTATTTTTTCTTAATTTTAGGCCATTATTTTTTATATGTTAATTATTCATGCCATGATTCTCAATTTTTTTAACCTGGTCAAACACCATCATACATGTATGTCAACAACACCTTTTTTCCGAAATTTTTGATATAATAATATGGCTATCATATGGCCCAGAAATATCTACATGTACATGACTACCTGTAAAGTGATTTGTTTGTTTGTTTCATAGTTATTTTATAACCTTTGTGTCTGTCCCCCAAAAAAAACCTGTAAAAATTGCAAATCTTCATTGGGAATTGGTTTTAATATTCACATTCATATCATCCTAACTTGCAAAAATTCTAACTAAGAAATTTTCATTAGCAAAATACTTTTCTCCTTCACTCTCATCTGTATTTCATTTTTTTGGTTAAAAATATTGTAAATGCCAGTGTATGTGTTAGCACTATTATTTGTTTTTTGTATATTAAGAATTGAATAAAAAGCTCAAGAATGAGTATGTTTATGAATAATTACTGTTTGAGTGTTGTTTTTTTGTGTGTGTGTTTTTTTTTTTTTGTCGCTAGAAAAATTTTGCTCTGCTGATGAAAAAATGGTTGGTTATACATTTTTACTTTTTCAAAGGAATAATAGGGTTGATAAGGGCCATTTTTGGCCAAAAAATTATTTTTTTAAGAATTCAAGTAAAATTTGTGACAAGACTTAGTTAAATGTCAGTACTTTAATGCTTCATAGACAATTTAATATTTTTTGACCTAACTGTGAAGTCATAGTGACGTCAAAATTGAACAAATTGCACAAAATTGACCAAATCGGCTGTTTTTTTAGCATATTTTTACTAATTTTCGCTCTGGGAAGTGACCGCAACACCCATGTACCACAAAATCCTTTTGGTAACAAATTAAGTTGGTCCTTAAAAATATTTTCCCAGAGTATCTATTTGGTACATGGCTGTACACACTACTATTGAAAGCAAAATAAGCATGAAAATAATGTAAAAACTGCTAATTTTGACCAAATGTTGAAAATCTTCCAACTTTTAATGCCATTTTCTATATAAAGATTAAATGGATTGAAATAATTTTCATTGTTTATTATGTCCCTAACCCTTGCCTATGAAAATAACACAGAGAATGTAGAATACTAGAACTCTTAATTTTCAGCCATATTTTTAGGCCAAAAACAGGCCTTATCAGCCCTGTTCCTTTTCAAACATTCTAAGCCCAAATAAAAATTTCCTGGAAACATGCACAACTACATATTGTGTGCTTCCTACATATCAAATTTCATTGAATTTTGTTCAGTCGTTTTAGAGGACTTGCGCTGACAAGATTATAAATGAGAATTTCAGCAAATTGCTAATTTCAAAAGGGCTGTAACTCACACAAAAACTTAATGATCAAAATTTCCTGGAAATATTCACAACTACATATGGTTTCATTCCTGCATACCAAGTTTCTTTGAAAAAATTTTCAGCAGTTTTAAAGCAATTGCACTGACAAGATGATATTGAGAATTTTCAGGGTCAGGTGAGCTATTGTCATCACTTGGCGTCCGTCGTCCGTAAACTTTTCAAAACCTTAACTCCTCTGACACCATAAGTCCAATTGCAACCAAACTTGGTATGGTTGTTCATTAGCATTCGGTGCTTAGAACTGATGTGGGGATTTTTGATTCGTCGTAAAACATGGCCGCCATGGCTAAAAATAGAACATAGGGGTAAAATGCAGTTTTTTGCAAATAACTCAAAAACGGCTACAGATATCAAAATTCTGGCAGGATAAAAATGATCAGCACCTCAAGATCTATCTACCCTGAAATTTTGAAGAAAATCAAACTACCCATGTAGGAGTTATTGCCCTTTTTGTGGATTTTTTGCAAATTTTGCACCTGTTTAGCTCAATATCTTGAAAACTATACTAGATATTTGAGAAATTTTAATTGCATGTTGTTAAGCACATCAAGATCTACAAACTATGTAATAGGGTCAACTTTGTAGGACCTTTCCTTTTAGGAGTTATTGCCCTTAGAACGTCAAAATTGAGCATTTTAACAGCATTTCCTCATTACATTGAAAACGTTAACTCCTCTGACACTTTAAGTCCAATTGGAACCAAACTTGGTATTGTTGTTTATTAGCATTAGGTGTATAGAACTGATGTGGGGATTTTTGATTGGTTGTAAAACATGGCTGCTGTGGCTAAAAATAGACCATTAGGTTAAACTGCATTTTTTTGCTAATAACTCAAAAAGGGTGACAGATTTTTAGATTTTGATTGAGAACAAAAGTGAACAGCACCTTAAGATCAACCATATTGTCAGATGACCCCCTTATTAATCTTATGACCCTTTCAACATCAAATAGATTTTGCCTAATAACCTTTACTTCAGGCACATATGTCAGGTGAGCGATTCAGGCTCCTGGGAGCCTCTTGTTAAGTTCAAAGGACCATAACTCCCACACAGTTTGAAAATTAAAATTCCCTGTTGATATGTTCAACTACATGTATATATGGTATCCTTTCTACATACCAAGTTTCATTGAATTTGGTTGATTAGTAAGAGCTGTAACTCCCACAAAAATTAAGACTATAAACATTTTCTGGAAAAAAATGCACAACTACATATGGTGTCTTTCCTACATACCAAGTTTCATTGAATTCAGTTCAGTTGTTTTAAAGGATTTGCACTGACAAGCTTTGTGACAGACATGACAAAAAACAATAACATAACAAACCTTTTATTTCAAATCAGAAACCCACTCACTGACCAGGGAGCAAGGAGAGTTGTACAACATAATTGTCAACTATTTGTCTGCCCATGCAGAAGTGAGAAACGACCAATAGGCACATTCAAGACTGTTGGCTCTGCTTCCTTTGTGGTTTTTTAATTGTCACTGATATATACTGGATCTCCTAATATCGTGGTACGTAGCTACGTAGAAAAGGTGACTTCACAGTTGAATATTGGGTTGAAATAACGTAATTACCCTGATACAATGGAACCCACAATATAACGAGAAGGGGGTATATGTAGGTTGTTATATTGACTTGTTCCACATCTAATAACCAGTATCTTCTACCTCATGTTGCTTCTATGAGACAAACTACTAGATGACATTTGGAAGCAAGAAGTTTTAGAACAACAAGATTTTAAAGTTAAAAGATGATATTTATTAGATATTCTATGATAAATTTCTACATTGCAAGTCAACAAACAATAAAATTTTAAAACTCAATCAGGTAACAACACAAAAATAACAATCTTGATTTAACCAAATAAAATTAAGAACTTTTAATAACAAAATGAGAGACTGAACAGAAAGAAGTTATTAACAACAAGGAATACAAGGATCCAGCTCATAAAATGATACCCCCTGCCTTTATATTGACACTCTGTACCATTCATACCAAGTTTCATTAAATTCTGTTCAGTAGTTTCAGAGGAGAAGATTTTTGAAAAAATTGTTAACAAACAACGATGGACCCCAAGTGATGGCAATACCTCACATTGACCTTCAGTCCAGGTGAGCTAAAAATCATCAGTCTTTCAGAAATCTCAAGTCAAGGTCAACCGACTGGAATACAGGGTACAGCTGTGCATGTACTAGTACGGATCTAAAGACACCTGACAATACATAGTAAAACTTTTAAAAAACCATATAATTGTAATGAATGCCCTAAATCTAAGAATAGAAATTGTACAAACCTGTAAAAATTGTTTTAAACAAAAAATAACCAATATTGGATAAACAACACAAACATTAAATATCCACAGTTGTGCTTAAAAAATCACACTTCAATAGCAAATATTGTATAGCAGCCAATTTTCAATATATTTGCAAGTTCCAGAAAAGCATATAAATATTTATATATTTGCATACCAAATATCAAATAGCTGTGATTAGTAGTTGCTGAGAAAACTATTACGAAAATGTTCTTTTTTGACCATTAATGTCAAAAATTAACTAAGTCGGTGAATAGGAAGTAGATGAGCTACAGACCTAAAATTGAATCCCACATTATGGGACCCCACCCTGATGCTGTATACCTAATATCAAATGGCTGAGATTAGTAGTTGCTAAGAAAACTGTTACGAAAATTTTTGATTCTTGATTTGAGCTACAAATCACCAGATTTAGCTCTTATTATGAAAATTTACGGCTATACAGTATTATATTGAAATGACATTCATAATAACATTAAAAATGCATATAACTTGTACTTCCTAATTCCAAGCCATCAAATCTGCTTTCAAATGTTTTTATCACAAATATTTCAAGATATTTTCATTTTTTCACTAAATGTCAATAAATAGATGTAAAACAATAGTTTTAAAGTCCTTCTGTGTCCGATTAAGATTTCATAATCTGATATCACCTTCTTGACTAACAAAATTGTTTTCAAGTAATGCCAAATAGTCTTTTCTGGATTGTCACAGGTATTTCAAACCTATACATATAGGCTCCCAAGTAATACTTGATTATCACAATATTTTAACCCAGTTTAGGCTATACAATCTTTCAAACAAACGACCCTCTGAAAGGTAGTTTCTGTCCCCTGTCTCGCCATCTCTCTTTCATTGTTTTGAACGACATAGGCATTTTCTCGAAATCATAAAATGCTAAATTGTCCAGAAGTTGGTAAACACCAATTTTGACAGCAACCTGCAATAAAGCAAGAAATTAAACATTCTTTAAAGAGTAAGCTATGTGATTTATTAAAGATTTTAATAAGCTTGGTCTTCATGTCAAAAAGTATACACTTATACAACCCCAACCACATTCTATGTGTGCCTGTTCTAAGTTAAAAGAAACAAACTTGCTCACCGTTTCCTTTTTACTGTGTTAAATCTGTTAAATGACAAGAACAGAAAGTGCATCTCTCTAATATCATGGAGATAGATTTTATTCAGTTACATTATATATTTTCATTTAAATTATTTCTTTTTTAATTAATCTGGGGTCAACTACAGACAACCACCACTGTTCTCTTATTAGCGTTGTGTTATAGCCTTTTATTTCACATCCCAACTAAATATAAAAATGCAAGTCTTAACTTGTGTCAAGGAGAAGATGCAATTTTAACTAAACAAAACAACATTGTTACCTTTTTCATCCATTCACTAAATGATCTTTGCCATTTGATTTTCTTGTCATGGTGCAAATATGCATTGAACATTATAAGGTACAGATAGCGTTCTAATGCATCAATGCTTTGCCTTTTCAAGTTCCGCTTGTCTTCGTCACTTTTAGCATTCTTGATCTGAAAAATACAAAGTATTTTTTCATGAAACAAAAGGTTTAGGTGCAAACAAAACATTTTCAAGATTTAATATAAAAGTAAACAAACATTTGATTTTTTTAAATAACTTTGAAAACTATAAAATTTGTTATATTGCTTGGCTTAAATAAACTTTCAATTGAATACATAGAAATTTAAAAGAAGTACATTGTTGATCAAGTTTTGCAGGCACACACTGGTAAACACCAATTATTTATTATTTAACAGTCCATAATGAAAAGAACAATAAATTTTCTATTGATTTATGTTGTTAAAAAAAAAAATTCATTCAAATCAGAAACTTACTAATATTTTCTTCATAAAGATGAATTTTATAAGTTATCTCCCCTTATCATGCTTCTAATTTATCTATATTTGTGTGTTTATTTTTTTTTTTACAAATTTTCTCTCTATATTCTATTTGAAAAATCCAAATCCTTTGACTTTGATCTTTTATTTTGAGTTAAAGTGACTGACATTTTGCCATTTAGTGGCGGATCGAGAGGGGGACCCCCCCTTTCGTCGGTAAATTCTTTGATTTTCATGCAAAATTGGGGCAAAAATCTTCAAATTATAGTTTTGGACCCCCCCTTTCCTACCGAGGACCCCCCCTTTTAAAAAATCCTGGAACCACCACTGCCATTCTACTAATAGGACATTCTATGTCCTGTAAATAGATGATATCAGTACATGACAAAAACTGTACAAGGTAGATGGAGTGTCTAAAAATTTATCCATAGAATTTTCTTAAATTTTGGCAACAGTGAGCCCTAGAGTGGTACTTTAAATCTTGATAATAACATTAAAAGTTCACCATATGACTTTTTGTAGAAACAACTTTGAAAAATGCATGATTTTAGTACTTTAGAAAAGGATCAATAGGGAAAATTCAAATTTCCTTCATCTTAGAAAATCTAATCCATAGACTTTCTTAAAACTTGTGAAAATCATTGTCTTGTATAAATGTTTTAACATACCTAAGAAAAAAATAAGTTCACCATCAAAATTTTTGAAAAAGGTGAAAAATGTGTTTTTCCCTAAAATTTCTTAACAAATTATCTCCCTTTAAAAAGTACGGGAAAATATTAGATTCGCAAAGAAGGAATATTTTATCCAAATTTTTGTTGTAATTAGCAATTTTTATGTTTACCAAGTCCAATAGAAATCAATTAGAATAGCTAGCATCATAAAAGTTATGATAGATGTGCAAAAAAGATGCTCAGTGATAGACACCCCATCTATTCTACCTTAAGGAAAGAAACAATACTATTTTACAGATGGATGTTTTTTAAGACTTCCAGGCTTCTTTTTATTTCTTTCAAATATACCAACCTTATTATATATGACAAATATAACCTCTCTGATATGGAAATGCATAGGAGACATTGTTTCAAATATTTCATCCAATATGAAATCAACTTCACGCTTTATTTGTTGACCTTTTGGTAAAAGTCTCACCAGTTTTTGCACAATCTGAAAAATATCAAAGTGTTACAAGTGTTATAAACAGGGTGCCACCATTTTGTCTTAACCAAATTCAATAGTTTTTCCATGAATTTTTAAGGGTTTGATAATAAACAAGAGGCTCCCAGGAGCCTGAATCGCTCACCTGGTCTTAATGTCAACCCTTTGAAGACTTTTGTATAGCTAAATGAGCTGAATGTTTAAGCAATAAAAAGCTTTTCTCTATCTGCAATAGTTTTCATTCCAAAGCAAAAAACACTATTTTTCACCTTTAAAGGGCCATAATCCCTTAAAGGGGTCATCTGACAACTTCGACCCTAAAAAGACTTTTGTAGAGCTAATTAAGCTGAACATTTAAGCAAGCAACATCTTTTCTCTATCTGCAAAAGTTTTCTTTCTTTAGGCCAAAAACACTATTTTTTGCCTTTAAGGGGCCGTAACCACTATAAGGGGTAATCTGGCAACTTTGACCCTATGGAAACTTATGTAGAGCTAAATGAGCTGAACATTTAAGCAAGCAACAACTTTTCTCTATCTGTAATAGTTTTCATTCCATAGGCCAAAAACACTATTTTTTGCCTTTAAGGGGCTGTAACCCCTATAGGGGGGTCATCTGACAACTTCGACCATATGGAGACTTTTGTAGAGCTAAATGAGCTGAACATTTAAGCAAGCAACAGCTTTTCTCTATCTGCAATAGTTTTCATTCTATAGGCCAAAAACTCTATTTTTTGCCTTTAAGGGGCCATAACCCCTATAAGGGGTCATCTGACATCTTTGACCCTATGGAGACTTTTGTAGAGCTAAATAAGCTGAACATTTAAGCAAGCAACAGCTTTTTTCTATCTGCAATAGTTTTCATTCTATAGGCCAAAAACTCTATTTTTTGCCTTTAAGGGGCCATAACCCCTATAAGGGGTCATCTGACAACTTTGACCTTATGGAGACTTTTGTAGAGCTTAATGAGCTGAACATTTAAGCAAGCAACAGCTTCTCTCTATCTGCAATAGTTTTCATTCCATAGGCCAATAACACTATTTTTTGCCTTTAAGGGGCTGTAACCCCTATAGGGGGTCATCTGACAACTTTTACCTTATGGAGACTTTTGTAGAGCTTAATGAGCTGAACATTTAAGCAAGCAACAGCTTTTCTCTATCTGCAATAGTTTTCATTCCATAGGCCAATAACTCTATTTTTTGCCTTTAAGGGGCCATAACCCCTATAAGGGGTCATCTGACAACTTTGACCCTATGGAGACTTTTGTAGAGCTAAATGAGCTGAACATTTAAGCAAGCAACAGCTTTTCTCTATCTGCAATAGTTTTCATTCTATAGGCCAATAAAAAGCTTCGCCGAGCGCAGCATGATACGACCGCAACATGTTGAACCCTGTACATTTTAGGCCCAATATGGATAGTCTATTGCTCTGGACACATGCAGCCCATGGTGGACTGACAAAGGTTTTTGACACATGCTTCTCTGGTGGACTTTAAACCCAGGTGGTAAAAATATAAATTTTCAATTTTGTATTCTACTCTTGAAAAGAATAATGTTTGGGGAAAAAATTAAAAATCGAACCAGAAATTTTTTTAAATTATGATTATGGCCCTTTAGGTAATGAGCGGAAAAAAAGTGGGGGTTGCAAAAATTAATTCTTAAATTTAGAATCTCTACTTGGCAAGGATGAACTTGTAAAAAAAAATTTTTTAATCGGACCAGAAATAAAAAAGTTAGGATTTTGGCCCCTTTTGGTCCCTAATAACATAACAGTAAAAAAAGAGGACACAAAAATATATCTGTTACTTGACAAGAATAAACTTGCAAAAAAATTGTCAAAATCAGACAAGAATTAAAAAAAAATCAATTTCGGCCCCTTTTGGCCCCTTATTATGTAACAGGTGAAAGAGGGGTTGGGTTGCAAAAATAATTTCTCAAATTTTGATTCACCACTTGACAAAAAGAAACTTGCAAAAAAAAATTTCAAAAACAAACCAGAAATAAAACAGTTTTGATTACGGCCCCTTTTGGCCCCTAATTACAAAACAAGTGAAAAAGGGGATGGTCACAAAAATTAATTCTCAAATTTGGATTCGCTACCCGACAAGAATAAACTTGCAAAAAAAAAATTTCAAAATCAGACCACAAATAAAAAAGGTTCGATTTTGGCCCCACTTGGCCCCTAATTACGTAATAGGGGAAAAAGAGGGGATCGCAAAAATGAATTCTTAATTGTGTAAATGAGCTGAACATTTAAGCAAGCAACAGCTTCTCTCTACCTGCTATAGTTTTCATTTCATAGGCCAAAAACATGAAAAAACATTATTTTAGGGGCTGTAGCCCCTATAAGGGGTCATCTGACAACTTCGACCCTATGGAGTTTTTTGTAGAGCTAAATGAGCTGAACAATTAAGCAAGCAACAGCTTTTTGATATCTGCAATAGTTTTCATTCTATAGGCCAAAAACACTATTTTTTGCCTTGAAGGGGCCGTAACCCCTATAAGGGGTCTTCTGACAACTTCGACCAAATGGAGACTTTTGTAGAACTTTTGATCCTGAAGCAGTAAGGTGGCATCATGTTTCATCTATCTCTTATACTTTTTGAATTACAAGCCAAAAACAGTAGTCTGACCCCCCTGGTCTATTTTTAGCAACGGCGGCCATGTTTTTCGACGAATCAAAAATCCCCACATCAGTTCTGTGGGGGATACCCTAAAGTACCACCAGACCAAATTTGGTTTGAATCTGTGCAGCCGTTTCAGAGGAGAAGAAGTTTGAAGAAAAGTTAACGAAGACGACGACGACGACGGATGACGACGACGGACGACGACGACGACGACGGACACCAAGTGATGGCAATAGCTCACATGGCCTTTGGCCAGGTGAGCTAAAAATGGTTGACAAAATTCTCTTTTCTGTTAATATTTTCAGCATTCAGTTCATCGACAACCTTTCAATATCCAACTATCAAATTCCAGGTTTTCTTTTAAGATATTTCCATTTTTTTTCAATTCAAGGTCTTTTTAAGAACTGTAATTCAATGATTTTTTTGCAGGTTTCAAGGATGTAATACAAACAACCCTGAATAAAATGTCTTATAACATCTAAACTCTCCCATTCTCCCTCACATCTAAACTCTCCCATTCTCCCTCACATCTAAACTCTCCCATTCTCCCTCACATCTAAACTCTCCCTTTCTCCCTCACATCTAAACTCTCCCATTCTCCCTCACATCTAAACTCTCCCATTCTCCCTCACATCTAAACTCTCCCATTCTCCCTCACATCTAAACTCTCCCATTCTCCCTCACCATTCTCCCTCACATCTAAACTCTCCCTTTCTCCCTCACATCTAAACTCTCCCATTCTCCCTCACATCTAAACTCTCCCATTCTCCCTCACATCTAAACTCTCCCTTTCTCCCTCACATCTAAACTCTCCCTTTCTCCCTCACATCTAAACTCTCCCATTCTCCCTCAAAGTGTAAATACCATTCTACTATCCCCATTTACATGATTTAGACCTTGAATTTTGTAAGTGAAAATTTGGTTACCCACTGATAATGGGTAATTGTGTGAATACAAGTTTTTGTTCCTAATATACAAAAACAGCCATATCATGCATATTCCATTAAGGTACCAGTAGTTTTGATTGCTGTTAGTGTACAAATGTTAGTCATTTATCCAGACATGTTTACTTTTCAGATGGCCTCTCATGGAGATTTTCAACTTTTCAGACAACCTCTCAGGAAGATTTTTAACGACATACCGAAGTATCATGGGTATTATAACTGCAAATTTTAATTATTACCAGAATGTTTAAAGCATTTTTACTGTTATGCAAATCTTTAATTGAGACTGACTTGGTCTTCGGATCAATATTTTTTCTTTATATTACCGTAATCAAAATTTAACCAATGTTATCAGCAGAATCTTTTGTCTATGAAATTTTCTCAATCTCTGACTGACTGGGGAGTATACCTAGATATAGGTCTAAATCTTGTCTGGTTATAAAAGTCCTTGTTAAATTGTATTTGATAACTTAGGTAAAGTTTATAAAATAAAAATACAAAAATAATATTTTTAATGGTAAAATGTTTCAAAATAATCCATTAATCCAAATGTAATATATTACTTTGCATAATCAATGGCAAAGAACTAAAATATTAGGAAAATTGCCGATTTCCAAGAATTTTAGTTTAGGCATAAATCAGAAGGTGGGAGATAGAGTCTTTAAACCGGGAGAGTTAACATGTATGATATATCTTTATCAAGTAACTATTCTCACCATAAAATCTCCTTTAGTATATTGCGCATTAGGTAATGACACCCTTTCCTGTTCTCCCAAGTTGGCACCTTTTGGAAATTCCTGCAAATAAAAATTGAAACATTAATAAAATTGTAAAAGGTCCAAGCATGTTTAGTCAAATTGATAAGCATTTTAAACAATAAACCTCTAACAATCTGTTAATACAACCTGCTATACATATTGGACTTAAGTTTAAGGAAAAAACTTAATTTTAATTATCTCCTAAGAATTTTATTTGAAAGCCCAGAAATTTTTACTTGCATGACTCTTAATCTAACCAGAATAATACAGTTGTTATATTTCGCTCCTTGCAGTTGCTACATTAACGCCTGAATGTTCATACGATAATAATTCGTCAAAATTTGTAAGGTGAGCATACTGTGTTGACCAAAGATTCTTAGGACCAGTGTAGATAAAATTAATTATCAATAATTTATTATTGATTATCACATAATTCACACCTTTTTGTCATATCTGTTTTAGAAAAAATCAAACTAATCTTATCAACTAATTAATTAACATCATTAAATGGATTGCAATTGGCTGTCTGAACTGGACAGCGAGTGACGGAGAATTTCCATTGGACGAGTTCAAGCCCTGTCCCGCCGAAGTATGCGAAGACAGATAGGGCTTGGATCATTCGAGTTACTCTTAATCCTGCCATTCCTTAACTTAAAGTTTCCTCAAAATTCAGTGAGAAGTTACAGTTGAATTTTTCTTGTGTTATCTCCCTTTAATGATATCCTCGAAAAGCTTAAATTTGATCTGAAATGTACATCTCTTCATCCTGAGGTTACATGTATTAATTCCTTCAAGGTAAGATTCAGCCCAATCAATTAAACATATGTCAAAAGTCCATTGAAATTAATTAATTTTACAATATTTAAATTCTTTCATTTCCTTTCCAATTATCTCCCCCTTGAACATATATCTACTTTTTTTTTCTCTAGGAAAATTTCAACATTTTCTTTAACATTATTTACTTGTATAGACATTTTTACAATATGCTAAGGTTTGAAACCCTGTTCTGCCTCATATTTTTCGAAATCCAGATTTATTTTTTATGCAGCGAAACCAACCCTGAGAAAACTGAAAACCTGTGTAAAGCAAATGATCTTAAAAGAATTTTTGACCAACAAGAATATGTCTAACAGGCTTAATGCCCCATCTCTTAACATTTGGGACGAACAAGAAAACAGAAGGAAGGACATGCGGCATAAAAATATCTTTTTCCAAACAAACACCCTTCTTCAGTCCTCAGTGTTTGGTTTAGACACGCTTCACTATAATGTATATACATGTACATATACTGTGTGAGTATTATTTTTTGGTACCAACTTCCTCGGTTTTCACAAGTCAGATTAGACTTCCAAAGCATGAAAATTTTACATTGTTTTGAATAAACTTTTAAAACCTTAAAATTCATGAATCAATGAATGTATTATTTATTTTCACTCCTCAAAAATCAATGCCAAAATATTTAAGAACTTTTACAGTATATATGTACCTTTATATGACACATAATAAGACCAGAAATTGCCATGGCTAAAGTTGTTCTGCTTTTTCCTGTCCGACAATAAAATAAGAAAGCTGTATTGTTCAATGGCTGGTTTTTCAGACAGTGCTCACATATTACTGAAGCTAAATCATCAAAATCCTGGAAGAAAAATTAATAAGGTACTATGTAATAAAATTTTTGTTGGTTGGAAAATAAGCAGATACAAATATGAATTCTTTAAACATCATTTGTTCATATTTTAGATTCTTATGTGAATACATTCATAAAGGAGTAGAGCCATATAAAGCCCCAAAAATTGCCAAAAATTCAACTTTGATATATCTGCTTGTAGTTGCTGCATTAATGTTCATTAGCCTTTATATTTCGTGAATTGCAATATTTTTTCTTTCAAATATTTATCAACAAGGAGAGGAGTAAGGTAAAAAATAGACTATTTTGTGAAAAATAACGATTTGTGATAGTTTACCTTGATTTTCATGTATAAATTGACGAATATGAAATGGGCCTCAACTTTCGACCAAAATTATTTTGTGATAGAAATGTGTATTTTGATATTATAAATAAATTATCAAAAAATTACGATGGTCGAAAGATGTGGCCAACATTAATTTTTACGAAATATGCAGAAAAACCAGTGAAAATGTGTGAAAAATGAGGAATTTTCAAATTTATGGCTTGTTAAAAGTCTCAAGGTTAAACCTGAGGTGTAAATATTTTGCTAAATCTTACAAATATAAAAAGTTTGTTCATACCTTAACATATTTTAGTTAAATTTTTAACAAGTTATAGTACTTGAAAAAATAGTGAAAATACCGGGCCGATTTAGGGCCTTCATGGCCATACTCCTTTGAAAACCATGAAATTATCATGCCTTCTTTATTTCTTGGTAGGATGACTGAATTTAAATTTGTGCAGTTTTAAATTCACACTGTAATGTTATTGTCCATAGACAAATACATTCATGCTGTTTGATTTTCAGGCTAGCAATGTCAATGTGAAAATTTCCAAAATAAAACTGCTGAAAAAAATTCACAGTTAACAGTACATGATCTTCAGCACTAGAAAATAACATGAAAAGTGTTTTCAATGATAGATTTTCATATCTTTTAATATGTGAATCCACAAATGGTACTTTATCAAGTTTGTACCTTTTACAAATTTTAGAGGTTGAATTTCCATCATTTTCAAGGATAAAACTTGTCAATAAAATTTTCTGATCTAATAATATTTTCTGTAAACCAGTTGACCTAGGACCTGCTGTTTTATCTAACTATAAAATTTTATGGCTTTTCCCATAAATATCCAAATTCTCCACAATTTCAGGTTCAGTTCTCTGAAAAAATCTGGTAGTCAAAAATGGCAGCATTTTGTTAAACAGGAAGTAGGTGAGTGACAGACCTGAAATCAATTCCCATGTTATGGGACACTATACTAATGCTGTATACTTATTATCAAGGGAAGGGGCTGAAATAAGTTATTTGCTGAGCAAACTATAAAAAAAAAATTTAACTGCCTGCAGGCCTGACATCCACAATTTTATATTTATAGATTATAACATGCCATTTTTCATATTAGACCTATTATCAGCCCCAGGTCATGATATCAGCCCGAGAGCCGTAGGCTCGAGGGATGATAATGACCGTGGGCTGATATCGGTCTGATATGAAAAATGGCATGTTATAATCTTTTTATCATATACTTCAATATAAGTATAAAATATACAGTGCAACTGTTTAATGGCATTTAGACATTTAGATGCAACATCTGATTAAACTTTTTATTTTATGAGTGTAAACAAACTAAACAGAGGTATAGTAACAACAATAACACAGAAATTCACCCTTAGACAGAAGTTTATGGTTAAAGAGTATAAATGTTACAAAATAACCCATTATAGATTTATCCTTAAAAGTGAATTGTTACGTTTCCTGTTATAGTAGCCCAAGTGAACATCTGCACAACTTTGTCTTTTACATTATCATTTATGATCTGAGGCATTTCTTCAGGTTTAGGTTTATCAGAATTTTCAAAGTTAGTGATATCATTAAGAACAATGTTCAACTCAGCTTCAATTTCATCTGCAGATCACCCCACCTCAATGTAGAATGCTCTTCACGGGACCTCAAGCCGAAATGAAGGGTGTTGTTCAACCATACGGTTCTAATCAAAGATTTAGGATTAGCTGTAAAAAATATATACATACAATTAATGTTGTTCTAAAAAAATAAATTAACTATTATTTAATTACACTTTTCATCTAAGAGGGGGGACAAAAGAGTACAGGGGTCTATGAGTCATAAACTGGGAATTATTCAAATTGATTTTTAAATATATTTTGTAATTCTGACTTCTTTTTATACTGGTTTTGTCTCTATTTCATAAGTTTCAAATAAAACAAACACTAGGCATAATTAGAAGTTATTTTGATATTATTTTATGTGTATTGATAAAATAAAGAAATTTGTATATTTACCTGCACCAAGAAAATCCTTTTCATACAAGATATTAATCTCTTCTGGTGTAAAAGGGTCTGCACGTCTCTTCTTTGCTCCCATCCCCATGGATTTCAGCTCCTTCATTTTTGCTGATAAAACCTCCCTGGAATGGTTGAACTCTTTGTCTGTTATTATGTTTACTTTCCTTTTTTCATTAAAATGTCTTGAGAGACTGCTTTGAAAGGATTTCACTGTCGTCGGCTCGTATTGACTACCGTCTTCCTTGGTGATTTTCATGAAAAATCTAGCTAGTAGCTTATCTAACTCAGTGTTGCTGACTTCATATGGATCATCAGTATTTCTTAAATCTTCATTTTGCCTCATCCACTTTTGAAATATATTAAGGTCACTCATCGTTTTTCTACTTGTATTTGCATTCTTTAAAGAGTTTATGTACTCCTGCGTTTCATCACCTGTGTCGTCTGCCATGTTTGTTGTTGTTAGAATGCGAAAATAAAATCGTCGACGGGAATACAAAATTCCGGCGTTTGATAATAACACGGAAGTAGTTGATAATAACCTGAACCAGTTGATAATGAAAGTGATTATCACACGGTGAAGGGTATTTTTAAGAACAAGTGTGGCCACTAAAAGTATGTCTCGCCTGCCTGCACCATCGCTAAACTCAACTACCTAAGCTTTCATTTCTTGATATAAACACAAAAAGTGTCAGTATACCTAATAAAAAGATGCCTAGTTATTATACTATTCAAGCAATCCATTGTCCACACAAGTATTACAAAAAGTTTTCTGTCTGAAAAAAAGACCTAAGTTCACAGAGTCACTGGAGTGTAAAAATGGGGTCATGGTCACATGGCATGGTGACAGTTGCGTTGTCCATAACCGCAACTGTCTGTTTACCCAATATCAGATGCCTAGCTATTATAACTTTCCAGCAATTCATCGTCCATAAAAGTCTTACAAAAAAGTTTTTCGGCCTGAAAAAGACCTAAGTTCACAGATTCACTGGAGCGTGAAAATGAGGTCAGGGTCACACGGCATGGTGACAATTGCATAGACCATAACCTGAACTGTCTGTATACTAAATATCAGATGCCTAGCTATTATACTTTTCAAGCAATTCATCGTCCACAAAAGTCTTACAAAAAAGTTTACAGCCTGAAAAAAGACCTAAGTTCACAGAGTCACTGGAGCGTGAAAATGAGGTCAGGGTCACACGGCATGGTGACAGTTGCGTAGACCATAACCTAAACTGTCTGTATACCAAATATCAGATGCCTAGCTATTATACTTTTCAAGCAATTGATCGTCCACAAAAGTCTTACAAAAATGTTTATGGCCTGAAAAAAAACCTAAGTTCACAGAATCACTGGAGCGTGAAAATGGGGTCAGGGTCAAACGGCATGGCGACAGTTGCGTAGACCATACCCTCAACTGTCTGTATACCAAATATCAGATGCCTAGCTATTATACTTTTCAAGCAATTCATCGTCCATAAAAGTCTTACAAAAAAGTTTACGCCGCCGCCGTCGCCGCCGCCGCCGGAAAGTAATACCTATGTCT
The DNA here is from genome assembly GCA_963971305.1 of Arcuatula senhousia. Lineage (NCBI taxonomy): Eukaryota > Metazoa > Mollusca > Bivalvia > Mytilida > Mytilidae > Arcuatula > Arcuatula senhousia. The sequence goes on along the minus strand of OZ020307.1, from coordinate 39,694,411 downwards.
CGCCTTCCGCGACTATTCGTCGCAGGCGAGACAAAAATCAAGTTCTATGTAAAAATTACTTTATTATCATATTGTAAAAATTAAGCATTATTATGTCTAAGTATATGATAAACCAGATTATTCACTCTGTGAGATCTTGACATAAATAAAATTCAAGGATTTTCTACTGAACCCTGGGAATGAAAACTTTACTGCTTATGTATCTACAATGACCAGCCCTAATACTGTAGAGTGGGAAATTTTGGCAAGGTTCTAATTTTTGCTATATTCGGGACCATAACTCTATAACGAAATTTAGCACCTGCGTAAAATAGAATAAACATAAATTTGTAATAGAAATATTATTAAATCGTGAAAAAAAATGTCCGCGTATATAACAACTTGGACATTTGCTATAAAATCGCCAAATTTACACCCCGGGAAAATTACCTGCTATACTGAAGTTAGCTAGGACTGACCTGTTCACTGGGTGTAGTATCATGATGAAGAGGAACTCTATAATATTGCATATCTAATGTCTGTAATTTCTGCTGTAGGGCTAATTCCTGTGGCGTCAGTATACTGCTAGCTTCCACAGTGTGGGGCATTTGTGAAAGTTCATGGTATACCTTAAACAAACAATAAAAAGATGAATAAAATATCACCACTAGGACTCTTCCTTCCTTACTTTCGTGCATTTTCTTTATCACTTCTAGGACTCTTCCTTCCTTACTTTCGTGCATTTTCTTTCCTCTGTGTGATAGAGTCTGTACTGATGAATTGGTTTCAAAAGAAATGCAAATTATAATTTATACAATATAAGTATTTTTTCGTAAGTACATGTAGAAATTTTCATGTTTTTGTTATACATTGGGATGCTTTAATTTTGATGCTTTCATAATCTATCATTTTACTTTTGATAAAATCATATAACATTTCATGTGTTCTTTTTAGTCGCACTTTAGCAAAAAATTAATCACCAGAAAAAAAAAACACCTTAAAAATGTATATGAATCTGGTATATGTAACTTGTAAACTTCTTCCACATCACATGGTTAACAACACATTTTAAAATGTGATAGTGATGTAGCTAATTGTGTCCCTTTGTCCTAATAACTGCATAAAAATAATTTATTTTTTATTTCTTATAAACTTAAAATGAATAATAATTCTATTCAAATCAATTGAGATACATAATTTACATAGACAATATTTTAATATGTCAAAATATCTTTAAAGAATGCCATTTGCGGCTTTAAATACATATTATATGGGACGCAGTCCCACATATGTGGACGCAGTCCCACATATGTTGAAACTTCCAAAAGTTAATGGTTTGGTTTTTCTTCCAAACCGGATGTGCCGAGTGCGCGCAAGCGCACTAGGCACGAATTTCTATGGGGCCAGAAATTCGATGCTTTTCTTTTAATAAATTTTAAAACTGACAGATCTAATAACCACAGTTAAATTTCTTTTTAAAATATACAGGAGAATACGGATGAAAAGTCAAAACTAAAATCTCTAAATATATTTTTCAAGGAAACTCTCGTTGTCAAAGAGATGAAATGATCACGCCAAGTTCTCGCGAGAATGGTCATTGTTAACAGTGCGTTAAGCCCCAGTCACACTGTCACGTTTCGGCACCCCGTTTAACTACGTTTCTAAAACGTAGTGAAACGGCTATAAACGTAACGGAACGTACCGAAACATAGTTGAAACCGGGTACATACGTAGAGATACCTGGACGCAAACGTGGGATGCCCCGTTTGTATCGTTTGCACGACACAAACGTGGCAAAACGTGATTGAAAAAATAAACGTAGCTGATACGTAGTAGAACGTGGTAAAACGTCGTTAAAACGTGTTAATACCTAGTAAAAGCGTAACGAATACCTAGTTAAACGTAGCGGAGTACCAACCATCGGGTTTAACTACGTTTTCCTGGGTATTTAATACGTTTCACGAGGTTTTATGAGGTTTTTGTACGTTTTTCTACGTTTAATGTTACGTTTCGGTAGGTTTTTTAATGTTTTATCTCGTTTTAGTACGTATCATCACGTTTTACTACGCTTACTCTTTCATTTCGCCTAAGAAAAAAAAGTACTTTGAAATTGGTAAATCACGGGATGTTGCTGAACGAGAATTCGCGTATTCTGCAAGATAATGCTGTTCTTGTTTCAGTACAACCAGAACTGGTACTTGAAGAATAGAAAAACGCGTTTAATTTGGGTGAGTCATATGAAAAGCAGGAGATCCCAGCTCGGCATGTATGGACAATTTTTGAGGAACTGGGGCTTGAGGTTATATTGTTTCCTTTAAAAAACTTTTTCCGAGTTGACCCAGGAGAATGAAGTTAGATCGACATCAGGGCTTAGAAAGAAAGACACATGGTTCAGAAAGGCACTACCAGTTGGCCTATCTCTTGCACTTGTCCTCATCGCAGCGGCTTGTCAGCTTTTCTGTAGCAAAATATTTTAAAATTTATAAAGTGATCCTTTTTTGTAAGTCAAAGGGAACGAGGAAAAGACTGAAATAGTACTTTGTGTGAAAGTCTTAAAGTTTTTTAATATAAACAATTTGTAAAAAGTATTGTGTGACCTTACGCTCACTACTGATATCGGCTTCAAAACTTTAGTATTCGGTTTACAGAATAGTACAGAAAGTAGATGACATAGGAGTATAAAATAGCTATACACCCTATTATACCATATGATAAGATTGAATGAGAAATATCAAACTTCTACGACATATTGTTAGACAACTTTGGTAGGAATTTTGAATCCATGTTCAACCATTTGTTGCACCATTTGATACTACAAAACAGTAAATTGCAAAATATCATGTCTATTATATTTTAAAAGCAGTTGGAAAACTTTGACGAAATTTTATTTCACAGACAAACGAATGGACGGACAATGGTGATATAATATATATACCATTAGTGATCTTTTGTCTTTGGAGCGAAGATATAATAAATTTACTAAAATATGAATGAAATCACATCTTACTTTTCTCCTCAAATCAACCACTACCTCTTCATGATAAATATATTATTATTTTTTTAATTTTGAAAAATTAACGCGGTTTTCGCGGATAATTCATCACAGCGTAGTGGCACGTGGTAATACGTAGTAAAACGTAGTACATACCTAGCAAAACCGCATCAATACGTACTAAAACGTACCACTTACCTTGTAAAACGTGACAAACCCTAGTAATACCCGACAAAACGTACCACATACGTAGCAAAACGTAGTAAAACCTAACGAAACGGCTGATATTAAACCGGGCCATACGTAGTAAAACGTAGAAAAACGTGGGAAAACCTTTCAAAACGTGGCATATACCTCGTGAAACGGAGAAATCGAAAAGTATGACAATAAATTACATTAAAACGTGACGTTTTAAAACGTAGTAAAAAGGGACAGCCGAAACGTGACAGTGTGACTGGGGCTTAAGGAACAATCGTGATTAGTGATTGTTTACTAATAATTCAACAAATTTATGGCGATGTTTAAGCGGGTGTTTTAAACAATAACAATAAAAGATAAAGCTTTACAACACTGAATAGAAAAAAAGATGGTCTTACCTTAGGCTTAGCTGATCATGGAGAATTTTTAATCAATCCTGTGCATGTGCATGTTCCAGTGTTTTTTTTTCCAAAATCCTGATTGAAACAAGTCGTCATTTTCTGCCAGGTTTTTATATCAATTTTCTCCACCCAATACTTCTAAAAAGATATATTGGTCTACAGAAAATCACCCAAAACCTGGCAGAAAAAAGGTTGCTTTGTTTACTTCTGCTGGAGCGCGAAATACTCTGACCGGGAAATGACGTCATTGATAACGTAACACCAAAAGAAGGTTATTTCATCCTGTCAACGTCATCCTATTATATTTTGATAATTTTTTAGAATGTTACAAATATTTTGTATATTGCACAAATAATTCGATATTTTTAATTAATAGTTATTGATCAATATCATTATGACATTTTTGACAACTATTTTCTAAAGCTGCGTCCCATTTTAGGTTGCACCTATTATCATATTACTCTTATAGTTAACATCTGTATTGAAAAAGTAAGTACTGCCATACCTCAACTGTTTTGTGCAATTTTAATGCCTTCTTTATCTCTTCTCCTCTTTCCTAATACAAAAAAAAATAATTTTACCATATGAAAGCAAAATTATATTAACATAACACCAAACTTGTGGGTTTTCCTAAATCTTTTACAGCCTGACTTACTGTATTGCACATAGTTGATATCCTCGGTGCTGGATTTGGCTTCCCTGTTTGAACCTTTTGACTTTGAGGACTTTTTAGTCAATAATTTTGGTTTTTTACCTTCAAATGCTGCTGATGAGTGGTTACTTCTTGAAATATTGATATACAGCATAACCAAATTAACCGTTTTTATACCTGTTTTGGTATTGTATTTTGGTTGATGAAAAAAAAAATAGAAATAAATACCAATTTAGCTTTAGGTTTAAGTTAAATAATGTTACTTCAGTTTGATAATCTATACATTAAATACATGTACTTTCTTAACTTATGTGTGTGTGTGTTGGTGTTTAACGCCCTTTATCGACACACAAGGGCCATGTAGGGCAGTCAATTTATTGATGAAGGAAACCGGAGTACCTGGGAGACCACTGACCTAGGGCAGGTAACTGACAAACTTAATCACATACAGTTGGGGAAGCTTTTTTAACTTAAATCAAGTCATTGCTATTAGATCATTACATAGCACATTGGGAGAAAAGAACTAACATTATGGGTCATTTGAATTTGTAATGCTGAAAAACTTTTATAAGGCAAAGGCATAATTAGTTGATACCAAAAGACATTCTACCCCACCTAGCAACAAGACAAGTTAACTTTACTACAAGACATTATACCCACCTAGCACCATGGCAAATCAACTTAAATAGAAAATATTGAGATGTGGAATAAGAGTATGCGACACAGCCCTGATTAAACCCGATTTTTGAGGGATGGACCAATGGACCCAAACACTATATGCCCCTCTACTTTCATAAAAACTAACATTATCTTACCTCTAGCTCCTGTGAGTGAAGCAGTGGATGTGTGATAGGTTCTTCTAACAGTGTAGAGTCTCTAATACTATAAGTTGTTCCGTCCAGTTCTATTGAGCAATCATTTCGTAGGTTTATCAAAACTAGGAAGTTGTGACCTACTTTTCTACTTAATAGGTGATTTGTTACTTTAGTAACTCCCTGAAAAAAAAAAAACATGTTTCAAATTGTCAGTATTTATGATTACTGTAAACAAACTAATTCTCACAAGTGATTTATTTTTGTGTATTTTGCATGAAACAGAACTTTGTGAATATAAATCGTCGCAAATAAACTGATTTATCATAGTAATATAATTGAATTAACGAAGAATCTTGAATATAAAAAAAAATTGCGCAATTCATCCTCTTCTGTAAAAAACATAAAATAAAGAAGTCACTTTTTTTTTCTGTAGATGACAACCATCTCAACTTTGAAAATAAACCAACATGTCGAAAAAAGGCATTAATTTTTCAAATCAGGCAAAGCCTTACATACTATAGAGTGAAGGCTTGAACCAGAAGTACATGTAGCGTTTGTTAATCATAATTCATTAATGAATATGCTGTAGATGATAGGTGAGAAAAATTTGTTTTTGTTCTTTCTCGTAGTTTTGACAATCTATATTGTATATTATAGCAGGAAACTTTTGTGAGGTTCTAATTTTCGCTTTTATTCCTGATGTTCAAGGAAGCACTAAAATTACATATAGCTTAATTCTATATACTATAATTGTTATATGTAACAGACAATCAAGATTCTGAAAATGCCAAAAATTAAAACTGCTAAAATTAAACACCCCCCTTTCAGATACAAATCATGCATGCTAACTCACTAAAACTACTTGCTTTACAGTAACTTACATGTCTGGCTGGTTGGGCCATGCCATAGATAGGTAGACCCTTGATATTTATCCGTCTAAAGTTAGAGACCATAACATCTGACTGCGTACTGAGAACATCCAGTCCTATATAGTTGTCAGCAACCTGCAGAAACAAATAATATAGCAATCTATCAGGCACCATAGAAGTGTGGTTAAAAGAAGTCATTGATTAATAAATTAATTCAGATCAAGATCAACCTGAATGCTTAAAATCTGCTGTAGATATTAACATGAAGTAAAGCATTCAGATGATATGTTTACAATTTGAAAACTTGCGTTATTTTCAAATGGATGAAATTTTGATCAGGTTGGGCTTAAATTGGGGAATCAAATTTATAACTTTATTTTAGAAAAAAAAATTCCTATCATATGATTGAGAAAACATGTATCGAAATTAATTTACAATGTTTAAGAAATTACCACAATTTTTTTTTCTGTCTATGAAGAAATAACATACATTTAACAAGAGGCTCCCAGGAGCCTGAATCGCTCACCTGGTCTTGATGTCAACCCTATGAAGACTTTTGTATAGCTAAATGAGCTGAATGTTTAAGCATGAAAAAGCTTTTCTCTATCTGCAATAGTTTTCATTCTAAATACATGTAATCAAAAAAACACTATTATTCAACTTTTAAGGGGTTATCAGACAACTTCAACCCTATGGAGACTTTTGTAGAGCTAAATGAGCTGAACATTTAAGCAAGCAACAGCTTTTCTCTATCTGCAATAGTTTTCATTCTATAGACCAAACACATGAAACAACGCTATTTTTGAAACCTTTAAGGGGCTGTTACCCTTATAAAGGATCATCTGACAACTTCAAACCCATGAAGACTTTTGTAGAGCTAAATAAGTGAACATTTAATCAAGCAACAGCTTTTCTCTATCTGCAATAGTTTTCATTCTTAAAGCCAAAAACACTATTTTATGCCTTTAAGGGGCTGTAACCCCTATAAGGGGTCATCTGACAGCTTTGACCCTATGAAGACTTTTGTAGAGCTAAATGAGCTGAACATTTAATCCAAGCAACAGCTTTTCTCTATCTGCAATAGTTTTCATTTTATAGGCCAAAAACACTATTTTTTGCCTTTAAGGGGCTGTAACCCCTATAAGGGGTCATCTGACAACTTAGACCCTATGGAGACTTTTGTAGAGCTAATTGAGCTGAACATTTAAGCAAGCAACAACTTTTCTTTATCTACAATTGTTTTCATTCTATAGGCCAAAAACATGCAAAAATGCTATTTTTCACCATTAAGGGGCTGCAACCCCTATAAAGGATCATCAGACAACTTTGACCTTACGGAGACTTTTGTAGAGCTAAATGAGCTGAACATTTAAGCAAGCAACAGCTTTTCTCTATCTGCAATAGTTTTCATTCTATAGGCCAAAAACATTATTTGTCGCCTTTAAGGGGCTTTAACCCCTATAAAGGGTCATCTGACAACTTCGACCCCATTGAGACTTTTGTAGAGCTAATTGAGCTGAACATTTAAGCAAGCAACAGCTTTTCTCTATCTGCAATAGTTTTCATTCTATAGGCCAAAAACACTATTTTTCGCCTTTAAGGGGCTGTAACCCCTATAAGGGGTCATCTGACAACTTCGACCCTATGGAGACTTTTGTAGGGCTAAATGAGCTGAACATTTAAGCAAGCAACAGCTTTTCTCTATCTACAATAGTTTTCATTCTATAGGCCAAAAACATGCAAAAACGCTATTTTTCACCTTTAAGGGGCTGTAACCCTATAAGGGATCATCTGACAACTTCGACCAAATGGAGACTTTTGTAGAGCTTTTGATACTGAAGCAGTAGGGTGGCATCAGATTTCATCTATCTCTTATACTTTTTGATTTACAAGCCAAAAACAGTAGTCTGACCCCCCTGGTCTATTTTTAGTAACAGTGGCCATGTTTTTTGACCGATCAAAAATCGAAACACAAGTTTGGTGCAGGACACCCTAAGGATCATTCATACCAAGTTTCATTAAATTCTGTTCAGTAGTTTCAGAGGAGAAGATTTTTGAAAAATTGTTAACAGACGACGACGACGACAACGACAGACGACGACGACGGACGCCAAGTGATGGTAATAGCTCACATGGACCTTCGGTCCAGGTGAGCTAAAAATGTGGCACTCACTGTGTAGGACATTCCTTAAGGAATGTAGTCACTAGTCATGTTGTCAGAGCTAGATCTTGATATGTTCCAAAGGATAGTCCACTGAGGACCAAAGAGTGGGGGGGGGGGGCAGATTAATTTTGCCAAAAATTGATCTTCACGGAAATTTACAAATTTTCCTAAGGTTCAAACCCCAAAACTCTTCCCAAAACCTGAATTTATTGTTAAAAGTAGCCAGGTCAATATTTTGCATTTATATATTTTAACCCTTAGCAGAGATTAAACTGAAATTGGTCAATAACTATGGTCTTGTAGGTAATTAGAAAAAATTCTATTTATTCAACTTGAGAACTGTTTTTAACACTTTACTCAAACAAACCAGATAATGTTGTCCTCCAAACATCAGATCCACAGGAACTTTTATATCAGGATTCCCAACGTTTCCACGGATTCTAATCATATCTGGCTGTCTCTGCATCCACTGGCTAAAACTCAGCGTAAACCATAGTGGGAACTACAAAATCAGAAATTTATTTTAAAACACAGATGTCCTTCAACTGGAAGTAAGTGTGATCTTAATTCAAAACCAAGGGTCTGGAAATTTTTTGAGCTAATTTTGGTCATTTTTGTCCGACTGTATAACTGTTACAATTACCCCCTCCCCCCTTTTTTTCCTTGGCCTCCCTTGAAATCCACCTTTTAAATCCACAAAAGCAGTGTTTGTTTGTGCATTACATTTCAGACGTTGATTAATATCAAGATCACGTTTTTATTTCAGGTCAAGGCTCTTTATAATTAAAAAATTCTTTGTTTTCATTATAAACAAAACACGTTTCATGTAAAAATTGAAAGTGAAAGTGAAAGTAGAATCACCGGATGTAGAAAATTGGGACCACTTTATTGTTCTGTTTACAAAATAAACATATGTATGAGAAAAGTTACTTTAATTATGAAATTAGTAACAATTATTGATTGTATTAATATCAAACAATCTATACAGTGAATGAATGTTTGCAAAATAAATATTTTCTCCGCACATGCGTAATCAAACACCATTAAATGTAAACAATATGTGTGCACATGTTTTGATAAATACTGGATATAATGAGAAATTATTTCTAAATAAACAAAATGGGCATCTCAGGACAGATTGATAACATGAGTTGACTCAATTAATTAAAACCATAGGTAAATACAGTGGCCATGGTCAGACAGGTGTGACCAATTATCTAATTAGCGTAACCCTACGGCTATGTTTACCTGTTTGATTTGACACCTGCTGGAGGTGTTAATTATGAGATTAATGACCACAAGACCGGATGCACAGGAATATATGACCGATAAGTCAAAAAATGTTTATAAGAAAATTTTAAAATGTCCGATTGGGAGAATTTTTATACGGTCATTTAGGACAAAATTTCGGTCATGTCCGGCAAATATGACCGTTTCCTGACCCTTGTTCAAAACCCACATTATAAGACTTTATGCTGGGACTGTGATATAAAGTAGTTGCTGAGAAAACTGTACATATTTTTTTTTTCATTTCTGATTTTAAATACATGTACTCTCAAGTACTTACTGTTGATTCAGCAAATGTTGAACTAAGATGGAACTGCTTACCCTTACCAAGAGGATTACCGGTATTACTTTATGCGTTTTAAAAGTGAATATTCACATTTGTGTGTAAAATGTATTTTTATTGTTTAAGACATATCTTTTGTCAAAAGCCTGTACCTGTTCAGTAACGTATGCATTGAAACATATCAGGAACACATATCTCTCTAATAAATGGCAACATCTGCTGAACAGGTTGTCAATCAAAATGTTGGTCTGAAAAATAAAATTATTATTAGATAAATAATATTCTTATTGCAAAATTACACTCATTTGAACCGTTATGCAATACAACATGGGTAAAAGTCATATTTCATACAGACTTTCAGCTTCAAACCATAATGACTATCTTTAAGCAGAAAGCTTGCGTTCGACATTCAAACCCAGGGAGTCTCGGGTAGGAAAAATGTCGCTCACATGAGGCTGAACAAGAACAACCTGGGTAATGACATAGTTATTTAATATGTAACCTAGGCTGTTCCGAATGTACACTTTTATTTGTTACAAAGATCATTGACCCATACAGAACAGAGGTCACCTGCGTTCTGTTTTATATTTCAACCTGGGAAAAAATAATCTACCCAGGCTGCCTAGGAAGGGAAGGTCGAACACGCCAAAAATGTCTTTCAAATTCATATCATCAAACACTGATGTTGATGTTTATCTGAGCAATAATTTGGTAACCAGTTTGCCATTTATAGGTTTTATTGTTTTATGCTCTTATATATTGGGTTTGGCATTTTCATTTTTTTTCTAGAGCACCTCTGATGATGTTTTAAGACATAAAATGCAACTCAGGTGAAGCAAAATTCATTTACTGGAACATTGTAAAGGACCATGCATAAAATTTTAATTTATTTTCCCTTTATGTAGCATTTGAGAAATATCAAAAAATACCACCACCCATACAGTTTTAATTATAATGCCTTCCAACCCCCCCATTACAATTAACTCTGGAATAGCCCTTATCAAAAGCAAATCAAAATTTTTACTCAATTTAGGACCAAATATGGTACTTAGTGAACCAGATCCTTTGAATAACACAAAATCTGTCGTATCAGTTGTCCACCCTTCCACCCATCTCCCATAAAAAAGAAACTTAAGTGAGTGACCCAATAAAAGTGAAAATGGGTCACTTATCTACAACTGATTGTTTCAAAAAAGTATGCTAATACCTAAAATGGATCTAGCACAGGATAAAAATATGTATTATTATTTCAACAAATATACAACATTGATGTAATAGCCTAACACATCCCACACACAAAATTATAAAGAATGGAGGCAGTTTAGCACCTATAATTGACCATAAAAAGGTCATCATTAGGCCTTTATAACACCCACTTGTCTACTTACTATAAGATGTAAAGATATATTAATGCCTTATTAGGCTATTTCAGTTCAATATGGATAAGCAGAATATATAAATAGATAATAACCATTAATCAGCTAGGCTATTAATAGGTCTATGAACTGTAATTTTTTAAGTAGGTGTTAAGTAAAGAATTCAAAGTTAACACCCACGTACTGTGGATTCATTATTATTCGTGGGGTATTAATTTTCGTGGTTTTCGTGGATGGTCTGAACCCACAAAATTTGATACCTCACGAAAAGGAAATTTAACATTAATATGTATGCTGCAGACCAAAGAACCTCAAATTTAAGAATTCAAGAAATTGGTCCTTTTTTATCAAAAATTTGTATCCAAGAAAGTAAATGAATCCACAGTAACATACTAACAAATACATATACAACTAATACCAGGAAAATTGGCACATGAAAAATAATACCTTCACAGTTTCTGTATTTGTAAATCTGTTATATGGATGTTGACATTAAATTTTGCATGTTGATTTACAGTGGCGGATCCAGAGGGGATGGAAGGGGGGGGGGCGGATGCCCCTCCTTCAACTGAAATATTTTTTAAATGTATAAAATTCCTTCAAATTGTCAATAAAAATTTGTCAATTTTTGCAATTACGCCCCCCCCCCCCCCCCATTCATTGAACTCTGGATCATTCAATTTTTTGGCCTGAATACCTATGACGAGTCGAGTATTGAATAAACAAAAGGTTTGACAGTCTTAAGAACATTCAATGCCTGGAACTTTTTTTATCATTTAATTCATACCGTTTGTGTATCATCTCTCTCTATTTTCTCTAGATCCTGTACCAGTTCAAACAAATTCTTTCTGATATGAAAATATTCTGAACATTGGTCGATTAATGCATCCACCTAAAGAAAAGAATAAAGTTATGTGTCATAAACATTATCAATTCAATCACAATTACATAAATTTTAGCATTTTGGCAAATAAAACTTATGATGTAAGCATGCAGCAAAACAAAATAATCTTTGAGACATGCTAAAAATTGTCTCTTTTTGAAAATTCTGAAATTCTGTTCCTGCTTGATAAAGTTGGTTTATGGTGTGTTTTTCAAGTTCTTGTTTCATTGGCCTTTCAACTTTTGGCATAACCGTCTTAGATAAGTCTTTATTATAGACAAAATGCTGTCAGACAGTGTTTTAAATTATTACGGGTAGGCTGGAACTTTATATTGCTATTTTGTTTTATAAAGATTTTTAGATCAAGACCATATTAATGTTTTAAATTTTTATGGAGGGCTTTTTCAATATTGTTTTAAGCATTCATTCCAAAACTAAACGAAGAAGAGCATGGCTTGATGTCTTCCACCTGACAAAACTTGTGACCTTGAACTATGAACTTAAGCTTTTGTTAACAATAATAACTTGGATATTAGACATTATATCAATTAAGATCCTAGAAAATAAAAGTAATCTACCAGAAAAGAAGTTTATCAGTTTCCTACTTAATCCCCAAAATCTATATGAGACTAAGAATATATGTCTATTTCTAAAAGAAATGTTTATCATATGAGACTTCAACTCTAAAAATACGTAAATTCCTAATACGTAGGCTGAATACACATTATTATAAATATCACTGTTTTGTTTTATTGCATTAATTATATTAATAATGGCTCAATTACTGTTATGCTCATATGATACATTTGTACTGTCTTTTCTCTTTTTTTTCCTTTATGCTTTATATTTTTTGTTATATTTGGATAACACATCACATGTATATTCAAACTGTGCTTTTGTCCAATAAAATTGATTGATTGATTGATTAAGATATACCTGATGTTTGATCTGCACACCATTTGGTATTACTTTGATTAGCTTCCGTACAGAATAATAATAACCAAGCTCCAGGCTCTCTGTTTTCTTTACTGCATTCTTAGAGAACTTTCTAAAAGACAATATTCATAAAAAAATATCAGTAAACAAGAATGTTCAAAAGGCATGGTGCAACATGGAAATTGATAACAAAATGATGACAAAACTTATACGAAATGAATATTTGACAGACGAACCTGAATACTATTTGCCAGCCTCACCTTTTAGTTAGTGTGGAATTGAAACAAAATCAACAAGAGTTAGTACTAAAGTATGTCTCATCTGCTGGAACCATCACTGATCAGAATACCTCTTTTTACCACTATACACTAATTGATTGGTTGATAGTTGAGAACCAAATCATACCTGAACTTTAAAAACCCCCTCCCCAAAAAAAATACCAATCAAAACTATTTCAGTCACCCATTCAGAAATCCAAGGTTATAGTCTAGCACTGATAAATAAGCATATCAAGTTTTATAAACCTACAAATTAAAGTTCCTGCATACTGAGGCATGTAAATATCAAGTTTCATCAACCCAGGACTTATATTTTTTGAGATATGGAGGTGCTCACAAACCTATAACATTGCTATTTTATGTATTTGAAAAAATCTGTTAAAGTAAAAATTGGCCAGATTTTGTTAAACAGGAAGTAGGTGAGCAACAGAGCTGAAATCAAATCCCATGTAATGGGACACCATCCTGATGCTGTATACGAAATATCAAGTGGCTGCTGAGAAAACTGATACAAAAATTTCTTCCCTCCCTGCCAGCCAAACATTCACCATTTTATAACCCAGATTATTCACTCTGTGGAATTTGGCCAATTATCCAAAGTCTTTTTTTTTTACCTTTACATTGTATTTTTTTCTAAAACATTCAATTTTGAAAATCTTTGTTATATTCTGTGGTTTTATTATTATTTGCGGGGTATCAATTTTCGTGTGATTTCATTGGTGGCACTGACCCACGAAATTTGATACCAAGCAAAAAGGAAAGTTACCATTACTCTAATACTGTTAATTTCAGAACCACAAATTTAAGAATCCATGAACTGATCATTTTTTAATAAACCATGACAATTGGTACCCAGGCAAATAAATGAATCCACATTATCACACTGTAATTCTTACATGAGATCCTGGAAGTAGTTGTTTTTCTGTGCCAGGACCAGACATCCCATAATACTTCCTACTGTCGACCTCTCTCTCCCAGAGTTACAGGTGAATAAAAGTCCCGGATTACTCGACTTTGACCTCTCAAAGAATTTTGGACACTCCTGCAAAATAATATTATAGTAAGGAAACTTAAACGGCTATCAAATGCTGAATATTTAGACCAAAATAAAATAATTCCTAGATTCTCATTCATATTTTGATAAGCGGGCAAATTTAATTTCTATTTTTTATCGATTTTGATACTCTACTTGTACCATTTTAAAGGAAATTGATGAAAACTAAACATAATCTGCAAAAATATCAATATAATTTTTTTTGTAAGTGGCTGAAAAAATAGTGGCTTGAGGGGATGAGAACCTTGGATATTTTACATTTTACATTGGTCTTAAGCATTCACAGTTTTTTCTATTTACAACAGTTTCGCCATTTTAACAGGAAAATCATGACTTTTGTTTTGACAAAAAAAAGGCAAGTTAACCTTGTCAGAGGTAACATAACAAATATGAGCTGACACATACATTTATTCCATTAATTATTAATATTTATGATCAGTTAAAAGGTTCAAAATAAATGTATGCATGCTTTGGTCTGAAAAAAAGAAAAGAAAAACACTTAGGACAATTATATAATAGCTCTTTGCATTATAAAAACCCATTTCAAATTCCATTCAGTGACAATGACATCTCTGCGATTCAGTGCAACTTGTTTGCATGCTAAAATATCGTCAATTACCGCTCCAATTTTAACCTAATGTTTCCAAAATGGATTTTAATTCAAAGTTCCTGATTAAAATGCTCTGATTACATGCAATATCTTGACATTGTAAACACAGAGTAACTTCCAAGATAAATCTATGAGGATGTTTGTGAAGAAACTGATACTTTGCATTCTACCTTCAAAAGACGAACCTTTTAACCACTAGGATAATGATAGAAGACTTGTAAAATGATCATGCAAACTTGAAATGTAATTTTCGTCGAGATAATATTGCTATGCCATAACAGAATTAGGTAATATTTTATCAAGAATAATCTGTGTTTTTCTTGACTGAACTTTAACATTTGTTTTTGGTACTATTCTTCAAGGCCAAAATGAAAGAAGAGGTTCTCAAAAAATGAACTTCCTAAATCAGGTCTTATAAAGAATTACTTGGAACCTGTGTGTGATTAAAAATTTAAATACTATGGTTTCATTATTTTCATGGTTTTCGTGGGATGTCCATTTGACCCACAAAATTTGATTACTCACGAAAAGGAAATTTAAGTATGATTTTTATGCTGTAGACTTCAGAACAACAAATTTAAGAATCCTTGAACTGATCCTTTTTAATCAAACCACAAAATAGTCCCCCATGAAAGTAAATGAATCCACAGTAAAAAAACATATATGAATAGAGCTTTCTACAACATTGGCCATATGACCAAAACTTCTTTTGAGACATATCAATTTATAAATCTGTCAGAATAAAAAAAATAGCCTCACAGATTCATTAAACAGGAAGAAGGTAAGCGACAGACTTGAAATGGAATTCCATATTTTGCTAATGCTACATACCAAAAATAAATATGCTGTGACAAGAAATGCCAATAAAATACAGTTACCAAAAATTCTTTCCCACACAACATTCAACAAGGGTTTTCACTTATTGAAGCCCAGCCAAAAGATTTATCCATATTATGGATCTGTGAAATGCATAATCAGTAAATCTAATAACAACTAGTCATTGACCATTAGAAATAATTATAAAATCAAAGAAACACAGCTCCCTCTATCATAGTTTGCCAATAGATATATTTGATATTACTTATTATTCGCATTTCATTTGGTTTTATGCATTTTCAACACTTTTGAATTGTGGATTTCCTTTGCATGTTTGGGTTCTAGTGCTGCTGATGGGGAATAAATTCTGAAATAGCATAACAGCTCGATTAAATATATTTGATGTTGGAGTATACATATGTGTTATGGTCTAATGTTCATTTACTCCATATCCTTTCATAAAACATTAATAACTATGAAACTACACATGCTCCATATTTTAGTAGAAATAAAAATTACCTACATCCATAAAGGGAATACATTTTCGATATTAATCTTTTCCAAATTTGCCTATGATCAACTTAAGACTGCAAAGCAATCAGAAATTGTCTTAGCCTGGCAATACAATCAGATCACAAATTACCAAGGGTTGCTATATAAATGTCAAGAGTTAATACAATGAGCAGGAAATGGCTTTGAAGGCTGGTAATAGTTACCAGTTTCATTGCTAAAAATTGATGCTTCAAGAACTTTTAAAAAAAATCTGTTTCTGAAAAAGCTAAAGCTGAAAGACTTACATATTTAACTTATGCTAGCTCTTGCCTGCCAGCATCATCAAAGAACTAAATGGAGTTTAGCTCAATAAATTTTCATCATACAATGATACTTGAAAGGAACTTTCGGAAAAGACTGTAGACCTCATAAAAAATTTCAAGGTCAATGAAAAGGCTTGAGCATATCTGCATTTCAAGTTTCTTTAATGCAGTGGAATATTTTGCAATTTGGAAATTCCACCCCTTTGTTTTTCTTATTTATTTTCCAAGAACTTACACAAAAATTTAAACTTTGACTCAAAAGGGGCTTCTGTCTAACATGTCTCATCTATTAGAGTTGCTTCTTGCAACTAGAATGGCAATCTTCTGTGGAAGACATAAGTTGCCTGTATCTTAAGGATGCTGGAGGGTCAGCTTTTGCGATTTTTGACATTTTGTTTTTGGAATCCTCTTGTTTTTTCCATCAAAATAAGGCAAAAGTTTTTGCATGGTAACCCATATTTTTGTTATGTGTAAGGTCTTCAGTACATCATAAATGTAAGTTTAACAAATTCATTTCAAATTCTCATCACTTTTTCATAGGGTAATGATAAAGCTATGAAAAAAACAGAGAAAACCTTTTCCTCCAAATTTTGAACTCTTATAATCTTAAAAACGAGCACGGTAACCTATATTTTTTTTTTTAGCTTATTTTGTATTTTTAAGTATTCCATTATGATTTAAGTCCTTAATTTTAAAACCTCATCACTTTCAAAGTCACCCTCGAACATCCTTAAAATATTCAGTAAACATGAAGTAGATGGATTACAATACAGGCATAAAATTTCTTATTACCACATATTACTTTAGTACTATAGAAGGAAGCTACATGCCAAATATCAAGAGGCTGTGAGAAGTAGATGCCTGGAAAATGCCAATAATTTTTTGTGACGCCCCAGGACCACTCCGCAAGATGACTGATAGTGTCAAACTATAACCCTATATGTCGCTTTGCAACAGGGTTCAGGTGACACAAAAATGCCCAGTGTTGAGCTCTGTAAATTGATAAATCCCACTTTGTGGCAATGAACAGCATTTTTCTTTTGAAATATGTGTCAACTGGTAAAAAAACATAGATTGTGATAGCTTTTTTCTGTTCTATTGTTTTGATTTAAATGCCAATTTTGTTAATAAAAGACCATGATGACAACTTCAATGTACAACTTCTTATCTTTTCTTATTTTATTACTTCTGGTTCTATTGCAGAAATTGGTTTTGCAGTTTATAGTCTTGGATAAAAATTCTACGGATATTTTTTTTTAAATGCCTCCAGTCAAAAATATGTCTTGAAATTGTAACAAATCGTCCAATCTCAGAAAAACAAAGTGCTTGAAAAACAATTAAAATTAATTTAGATCTACTTCAAGAAACCTTTTATATTGGCTCATTTAACATAACATACTTATCTGAAAACAGGATTGCAATACTTCCAATCAAATTTTCACATTTAATGAGCAATGTTCTAAAATTCAATATTCTAATAAAAATAACTACATCCTTATTACTTGTAAAATAAATGAACTGTAAAAGAGACAAACTTTCAAATAAGATGGAAACAGTTCTAGTGATGAAAATGACAAAAAATAAACTGATTATAAAATGAATGAATTGACAGATTTTTTTGATTTTTTTTTTCACTCAGAATTTTTTTCATCCTACTTTAACCTTTTTTACTTTGAAGGTTATGTTTAAATTTGGATTTAGAATTTGTTCATTTTACTTCAACCTTTTTTTATTTTGAAGGTTATGTTTTAATTTGGATTTAGAATTTGTTCATTTTACTTAAACTGTTTTTTTTTATTTTGAAGGTTATGTATTAAAATATGGATTTTGTAAATTACACTTTATTTCATTAAATTCAGAGCGGAATGGAAATCAGGGTTATAGAGATACTTTGTAGTACCGTATAGCAGGTTATTTTCGTGGTGGTTTAATTTTCGCTAATTTTCACGGCTCGACAGAAACCCCGAGAATAAATCCCAAGAAAATATCCATCTAATGCGTATCATATACAAACACATTCACAAACAGCGTAAATAAAGCTCGCAAAATAACCCGCTTTACGCATAATTAACCTGATCTTCCCTGCCATAAGGCCAAAGTATATGATTTCATAAGATGAGCTAAACATTGCTTTAAAAAATATGTTGACTAGAAATTTAGGCTACATTCACAGAAAAATAGGGTTTTCAATTTTAATGCAATTACCTTGAAGACGTTTAAAAATTCATCAACATCCTCGTCACATGGTACGGCTTCCATTGGGAAACATAATCTCTTGAATCTGGAATTAAAAGAATTGTAAAATATATGTTTTCACAGCTATTGTTTCATCTTAACAAGCACAGAGATGGGAAATTTATTTGCATAGAATATGCTAAAACACATTAATTATTAATACTTATGGCTTAATATGCTGAATGGAAAGTTAAAAAAGATATCAATCAATGCAGAAATAAGGGTTTGACAGATTAGAAAATTAAAATTTTTTTCCTATTGTTCAATTATAAATGATTTTAAAAAAAATTGAAATTCACATCTTAATGACACAGTTAAAGTTCTGATGCATAGAGTATTCTTTGTTTTTTTTATTAATTACCAAACTTTGAGGATCAATCTCAATGTCCAATTATAAATTTTTGGAATCCCCACTTCAAAAAAAAGAGTCATTTAAATAAGGATTTCATGACTTGAAAATACTGCTTGAAGGAATCCATGTAAATTTTTCACTTTCCTGGATTGGATTCTTTTTTCATTTGCTGAATGTCACCCAAAAAAATCAGTACCCCCAAAAATAAGTAGAATGATCATGTCTCCCATGGAAGACATATATATATTCCTGGGTCTATAAATCAGTCTGAGAAATTGGCCACCAGCCTTACAGCCCTGGCTGTTAAAAGGCTTTGGGGGCATGTAAAATGTGTTGCTGAATGCCCGACTGGCTTCTGATTTTTTTTTATATGTAGCATATTCTTTGGTTAGGGCTTGTAAAAATTTTTGATGGCTTGCTGATTTGAAAATGTACAAGCCCTTCTGGCTTGTGCTGTGAAATAGTCAAAGACTGATAAATATTTGCCCAACAAGAAGTAGATGAGCTGTATTGCCATAACACCATAAAGTATTATACAAGGAAGCTACCGGTACATGTCCAATATGAAGAGGCTGTGACATGTATGGTACCATAAAACTTTGACAGAAACTTTCGTGACACAGCAGGACGACAGACACTTGATGCTGCACAACAACATGTTGCAAGGCCACCTATTTAATATCTGTCAAAGTCAAAATTGGGCCAAATTTTGTTTAACAAGAAGTAGGTTAGAGACAGACCTGAAAGCTGATCCCCTGTGATGCTATATACAAAATATTAAGTGGCTGTGATAAGTAGTTGCTGAGAAAACTGTTACGAAAATTTCTTCCCTGCCTGCCAGCCCAACATTCATCATTTTAAAACCCTGATTTTTCACTCAGTGAAATCTGGCAAATAAAACCAAAGGATATCATACCTGACACTGTGAGAGCACAACATATGTCGAGAGTAAACTTCTTCCGAGACCAACAGATTATCTTCAAACTGTACTGGTAGTTCTCTTAACTCTTTCTGTGGATTCTCTAAATCACCATAGAAATAGAACTTGTTTCTTCCATTCAAAAGTGCTAAGTCAATCACCTGTAAGTAAATCATCAATTTATCAGCATGTTCATAATTCTATCCAAGTGGGTAAATTATTTTATCTACAAAATAGCATAGAAAGAGGATGACCTGTTTTGTATTGGTCAATAATCTACTTGATAAAAATAAGTATACATTCAGAACAGATTCCAACCTAGGTAGCATATGATATTACCCACAGCATGCATTTTGATCTGCCCCAAATGCACAACTTTTTTCTACATGGGTTACAACAATGGGTTTAACTTATGAATGCAAGCTATGAATTCTTTCGTAGCTTCATTAAAATTCAACCCAGATTATTGTCACTTCATTTGTGATAACATAATATCCCCACACTAAATGAAGTTTTTTTCAAACCCAAGAAAACAGAAATCTCCTTGCAAAATGTTTACTGCAACTTAACAGTATTCAAAGATATTAACTTCAACATTTTTTACCTCTTTAATTAGGGGCCATTGTGCTGATTTTTTAAATATCTAAAACAAATAGCATATTTTCCAATTTTTTTACTTAATTTCTTCAAACATTTTATGATGTCATGATATCATAAGACTATAACTGCATTGCTAACATGTTCACTATAAATTTTCTATTAATAGACCGACCTCTTTTCTGACCCTGGCCTCCGACTCGTCAGCTTCCTGTGCTGTCTTTCCCAGTAACACCATACTGTGAACATTGTCCTTGTCTCGTATGGAGTACGGGATCATATCAGACCCATTGTCAACAAACAATACAGGCTCCTCTCGAAGGTTAAATAACAGTATATCCTGAAAGCAAGAAATAATAATTTGGTAAATAGTTTTTCAGAAAAATGTATGTGTACCGGTTATCCAAGCAAGACACAGTTCTTGATCCATATTTTTTCATATTTTGTTTTTTGTCTTAGATCCATGCATAAAAGTTAAAAATTTTATTTAAATATTTATCATTTCGGAAAATTAAAAATGTATTTGCAAAAGTAAATATAAGGAAAATTTCTTCAATATGATGTCCTGAGCACAACCAGTACTTCTACAAATTGACTTAAATTAAAAATGTGTGTTCACATACTTTCTATTTAGGGGTTTATCAAAATATAACTTATAAATTAAATGAGATGACAATGTCTAACAAATACTTACTGTGAAACCTTCATTAGACAAGCTATCAAGTATCGTAGAAAGCCCACGTTCTGTTGGTTGGCCTGAAGCCCACACAGCAAAGCTGGAACAAGCTTTTCTAAAGTTTGCAGCTCGGTAAAGTTCAAACTTTCTGTCTGTTTTCTGTGGTACATCTCTCACTAAGTAATACTTCCCCTGAAAAAAAAAGACAATCATTTGATACCTTCTTTTTTAGGTAATTGGTTGCGTATTCTTGTATTTTTGTGTTGTCTGTTTCTTCATGCTCTTTTTGTTGGTGTTTACAGGTTTTGTCTTCTCTTTTTGGACTTTTGATATTCAGATTTCCCTATGGTACCTCTGCTTTTTTTACTAAATATAGACTATAGTGATCACTTATTATGTCATTTATGTCAAGAGCTAAAACTTGTATGGTAAAACCTTTATAAACTCAGCCCTGACAAAACTGAAATCCTGCCTATACTGAATAAAATCCTTAGTTCTACAAGTTTCACTGTAAATGCAAGTTGTAATCAAAAGTGGATCATTTCATATTACAGGCCATCTATTTTGTTCTTCTTTTGCACATGTTATATTCTAAGTGTAATAAGAATGCATTTAGCCAGTCAAGTCTCACTCAATTTCCGTGAGACTGAGACGCATCTAGTCGGCAATTTGGCGGCAAATTACTTTGATCTTTTAATTTTTTCCTTTGATCTTTCAATTTTTCTTCAAATCTCACTCAAGCATTGACTCATAAAACTTTGACAGCCCTGAGCATGCATGATTATTCTAAATCTTAATCTTAAAAGTTTTATTTTGAAAACTTATATTTTCTCATGAATATTGGAACAAATAAACATACTTTATTAGTGAGAGGGATCCACTTAAATTGAAACTTTGTTTAATATATTGAAAGTTTTTGCATTCTTTTTTAAGATCACATTTTGCAAGGTACATATGTTACCAATACACTATTTCGCTCTTGATTTATCTTAATTAATTTTTCAATGCACCCAATAGCAGTTTATCCTATTTTTAAAACATTAAGTCAAAGTGTAAAAAACCTTAAATAACTTGACCATCATGACAATTGACATCCTAATTAGGAAAAGATCGAGACAGACTATCTAAAAGCTGTGACAAATATATCAGTTATGATTGACAGGTGGTTCTATTTTTAACCTAATGTCCACATCCAATTTGACAATTTGGTCACTCTTTCCATCTAATAATTGATTAAAAACTTCTTGTACAAACAGATATTACAAGTTGTTTGCGGACTTGGTGGCATTTAATTGACATAGAAGAATCTGTAAATTGATTATAAAAGCTTCTAATTATGGGTTTTTGTATAACTAACATTGATACCGTGATCGGCAATTGTCAGATCAGTTTGTTTAACATAAATAAATGGGCAGCTGTTTTGTCTCATAATCATGCCATAAAAATGTTTTATTTTGGATGGAAGATGGAACATTGACCCTATGGTCATTGCATCATATAAGTTTATATTGAAATTGTTCACAAAATATATGAAACTAAGAATTGATTAATTAAATCATCCTCTGAATTTGGATTTTGAGAAGTTTCAAAAACTCTTCAATTTACATCTTTATAACTATTTATAAAATACATGCAAGATGGTTGACAGTCATAGCTTTTGGATCTTTGTATAAGTCAAACTTTATATCACAAAGATGTAATAAATTCTGAAAGCAATCAAAAATTACATAGTAGTAAGTAGTAAAAGGGCAGTAACTCTTAAAAATATTCAGATTTAACAGACAATCCAATAATAGGAGACACCTTAGTGATGCTGCAAACCAAATACGTAGAGCTGGGATAAGCAGTTGCTCTTAGAGAAATATTTCCAGCCTACCAATTGCATTCACTGTTTTAAAACTTGGGTTTTCAATTCATGGAATCTGGTCAAAAGTGATAAAGGACATGGTACGGTAAGAGCCATATTTGGCCCCCTATTTTATGAAAAAATAAATCTTGCGAAAATTATTAAAATGCACTTTATATAGGGAGTAAAATGGTTCAAATTTATGAGTATGCTTTCAATTTCCAATAATCTTTTCGGTTTTCAATTTTATAGAGACCTAAAACAGAGTAAAATCAACAAAATCGAGAAAAGTGCTGATTTTCAGAGCTTACATTGTTATTTTCAAAGGCCTCCGCCTACGTGACCCATAGATTTCTTAACTGATTTAGACTTTAATTGAAGTCAGTTTTAAAGTTAATTTACAAAATGTTTGGGTCAAGAAGGCGGAGGCATCCAAAAATTGAAAAAATGACGCAAAATTCGTCCATTTTCAGCCAATATGACAGAAATATTTCATATTTGTTTTGTTTTGACATCCTATTTTTCACCAATGTCAGATGCTACGCTTAAAAAATTATAATAACAAGTTTGTTCATTTACTTGAACTTCTAAATAGCATAAGAAATCTTTTCCATATCAATTTTGTAATTTTGAATTATTGAGGGGGCCAAATATGGGCCCTAGTGTACCTTGTCCTTTGATTTCAACATGTTTCTGAAATTCATCAGACCTAAATGACCTAATGGAAGAAAATCATGTTGCCCACCACAAAATACTATGCCAATGTAAAAGAATCACAAGATAAAACCAAAATAACCAAAAATAATCATGAACTCTGAAAAAGTTTATAAATTATCATAACAATATTTAAACACTGCATACAGCTTCAATTGATTGTGGTTAAAGATCAAATTTCATATTCTGATAATACCAGCATAATGTTAACAAAGTTAGAAAAGATAAGGCCAATATTCTTATTTTTTTCTCAAAAATTTAACTATTTTTATTGAGGTTTTAATTGCTTAAAATATAACTTCCTTTTGAAGGAAAATTGTTTTGTTTTTTTATTCTTTTTCCACCTTTTGTCCTTAGGCAAAATCAATGTAGTCCAACAATGGCCAATATCTACTTAGACATTTAAGTATTTATACTGAAGCTTAGAGTAAAGAGCAATTCAACTCTTTACCTAAGTAATTGATTACAATTTCATAAATGCTAGTACCAGTTATCCATACATAAATCCTGTCTGAAAGTGACCCATCAGCTATTAAAGTATGTATTTGCTCAAAAATCGATGTTATTTAGTTATCAATTTTGGGAAGCTTACAAAAAAGAAATTCTGCATATATTTCTATTCTACTTTGAATTCATTTATTTTCATGTGTATTAATTTTTGGTGATTAACCCAAAAAAGAAATTTCGCTGAATTCTTAATTTTGTGGTTTGTTCTTGTTGCTTTTAGGAATCAATGTAAAAATATAACACTTTGTTGATGTGTTATTTTTGTGGTTGATTTTTACTAATGGCAGCCACAAAAGTTTGTACCCACAAATAATAATGATACCACAGTGTATGATGTTTGATAAATATTATATTGTAACACAAGCTTAAACAAGAGCATCAAAGTCCCTCTCTGGTAAAACTTGTGACTTTGATCTTTGATACATTGACTCCAAAGTCTGGGACAACATGTAGTCAGTCTTTCACTTACAAGTTTGTAATATTTTTCTGGCAGGTTTTTATAGAAACTTTTAAAACAACAAGTGGTCTTTGAACTCAACAAGAGTAATTATATAAGCACATTTTTTGTTATTCTCCCCAAATTCTGAACAATTGACCTTTCCAGTGACATAATTCTTGTACTAGAATTAGAATTTGCCACTTCTGATTTTTGGCATCCTCGGAAATCCAAAGGTTGGCTTTCCACTTGCTCATTCATTACCCCTGGGTCATTGTTACACACAAAATACCTCATTTTTTTATAATTTTGTATTGAGCCTTCTGATTGGTGGCATTACATTTTTTCATCTAATTAAACATGCTTCTATATTTAAAGTTTATGAAGTTCAAGATCAGATAAAGACACACAATGAACAAAATCATACGAAATGACCTAAGGGTGATGAATGAGTAAGCGAAAGAAGAACTCCTTGGTTTCCGAGGATACTTGTTGGTGAAACTGGTCCTTTTGTCCTCTGAGTTATTGTCTCAGATTAGAAAATAAAATTATTTTACTTCCACAACAAACCCTAAGGATATTTCTTAGTAAAAATTTAAAGAACACAAGAGAAGGAGATAGAATATAGGCTAACCACTAAAGATTGGACCTTAATAAATAAGATGTTACTATAAATTTTCTACTCAAAACAAATTTCAGCAATTTTTGCAAAACCCTAATCTTGTTTTTCAGTCTAGACAAATTTAATAACTCATGGGAGACAAAATAAAATGGACGTTATAAGATGAAAATCTTTTCCTATTACCCCTTAATCAACCCCCATTATGGCTGGGAAGACAAATAGCATTCTTAGAATGTTTAAAAGGACGTATTTGTCAGCTCATAACTTTCCGTACATGACAGAAATGGTCTGAAACATGGCAAGAATACATCCATCACAACGTTTTCGTATTTGTATTTAATTGGATGACATGGTGCTGTGAAAGAGAATACTATGCAAAGGAACGGTCCTTGTCATTTTGATTTTAGTTATCCGCCCTTCATATTGTATATAAAGGGGAATTTCTGCCTGGTTCAAATATCACATTTCTTGTTTAGAAATGCATTTTTGAGGCTAAATGCATGATCTTTTATTGGCAATTAACACAGAAATGAATCTTTGATGAATATTTCAATGGCACTAAATCAAACCCCTTCACTATTCTTCACTAACCCCGCCACATATTACATGTGCCTGTCCTAAGCCAGGAATCTTTGACAAAGCTTTCGTTTGTACTTGTCTTTTTGATGTTTTCTGTTCATTGTTTAAGAAGGGGGTCTATCTGTGACTATTTCAAGGCTGGATTTGAATTATATGCATCTTATTTAGACCATGGGCCAATTGCAGAACCGCGAGCAGTGCCAAATGGCCTCATTGAAAGGCTGCTGGCGGTTGTCCATTGTGGTTTTTCTAAATTGGCGTTTAATTGTGGGCTGTGTCGCATACACTTATTCCACATCTCTATATTTTCTATCTGTTATGCTTGAAGTCAAAATTTATACTTTGCTTGTTGTGAATTCAATGTATAAAGAAACAGTAGTTCAAACAAGGAAACCAAGAATCAAACTGCAACTTTGTACATGTATATTAATGGGCTGTATATCCATCTATCTTCCAAGCTGAGATTTTCAAATTTCAGACCAATGCTTTCTAATACTGTACCTTAATAAGAGGATGTTCTGGTATATTTTCTGCCATACTGCCCAATAGGATGGGGTCTTTAAAATCAGACACATGTTGAAACTCCTCCCTACAATTGTGTATGATGATAGGAGCCACCTCATTGGTCCTTACCAGATGTCTGTTGTTCTGGTGGGAAGCTGAAAGAAGAGAAATGTCTGTCAAAATTAAAAATGGACAACTTTAGTTAACAGAAGTAAGAAAGTGACAGAACTTAAAGATAGAATCACACAATATGGGGTCCCATGTTGATGTTGCATGCCAAAGAATAGATGAAAAATCTGTTACGAATATTTTTTTCTGACTATCACTATTCTATAACTGGCTTAATCGCTAGCACTTTGTGAAATCCCGCCCCTTTCCCCACACAAAAAAAGAAAGAAAGATAGATTTACTAGCAGATGAGCACAAATTCACTGTGCAGCAACTAAATAATACAGAGACATATATTATGTTGCACATTACTGGCTGATGGAAAACAATTTTTCTCATCAGTTTCTATATTAAAAATTTGAATATTGCTGCAACTGTGTTCATAAATCACAAGTAGAAGTCACCTGAAATTTAAGCCTAAATAACCCTAAAAAGACCAAATACCAATCATGACAATTGAATTCAGTTTTTCACTATATTATGTTTTAATAGCCTTCAGATGCTGCAAGTCTCTATAAGATAAGAGTTTTGTTTTTCTTTTAAGAGTGAAATATCATTTCAACTAAATCAATGTAGATGCTGTAAGCATATATGCATATTTTAATACGACTTCAAAATGCCATCACCATTAATCTTTTGCAAGCTTTACAAAAAGTGCCCTTAGAAATGAATAGCACTGCTGTTTTTGTTCCATATAAATTACTATAAATGTATATGCCATGTAGGTCTCACATGTGCATTTTAACGGACCATTCAAAAAGCCCTTTTTGCCATATATTGACAACATTTTCTTCAAAGACACAGAAGACAAAAAATTTTGGTTTTTCCTTTTGAGAATTTGAGAATTGGTTATTTAATATCTAAGCCTGGGAGAAAATGAAATTGTTAAGCAATAAAAGATTACATCACAGTAAAACTGTCTTGCTCCAGAGGTGATAAATTTTCAGGAAATAACATTTTGTGTGACTTGCAGCAATAATATGTCAAAATCCAAAGTTTGATCTTAAGCAAAATTTGCTTTATTTGAATATATTTTCACAGTCAACTTTGGAAATCTTTCTTACAAATTCAAACATGTCATATTTTTATCATGAACAACTCAATTGTACAAACTTCACTGACACACTAAGATAGGTATTTTTATGTTTTGTACATTCAAATTAAAATTCAGTTCATTATACAATGATTCATTGTGTACATGCATTTTTGAATACTGTTTTTTGTGTCAGAGTTCAAGAAAATTGCTGGTTAAATATTGAACCTTATTTTTTGTTTTAATGGAGAAATAAACAATCTTTAAGTTCAATAGAAGATACATTAATCTACTTAAAATGTTTTAAATTGTACATGTACATGACTCTGCAAACATATGTACTCCATGTAATGACATAATATCTTTGTGTTATCAAGTTTTCTTATATAAATGCATAAAATATATATAATATCTAATAACTTTAATAGTACATAAGAACTAACAACCTATGAAATCTAATAATATCTGAAATTAATTTTTCTTCGTGTCTTTTGATTACAAAGCCTTTACAAATATTCTTGTGTGTAATTAGACTGACTGTCTTTAGTTTTTTGTGATAAAAAATACTCAGCCTTAATATGGTTTATTATATACATAGGAAAAATGAGATAAAATAACATGCAGCATAAGTCTGGCACTTAGATTATCAGCTCAAATTTTGTTCTGTCTTTTTCTCTAAATGACTAAGCTTGATTTCCTAATGGAAGGAAATGGTCTGATAAATAAGATGTCATATTGTAAAAAGATCAATATGTTATGAGAACCACAATAGGTAATCTAGAGTTGAGACTTCTTGTAAAAAGTTCATGTGTTCGAAATTTTATTCTGCATTTTTACAAAATTTCAGCTGACCCAAACAAAACATAAACTTAGCTTTCAAGTCATAAAGGTGAAGGCCAAATCACTAAATTTTTATGTGGCTGGAGGAAAAAAATGTGAATTATAATCTTTTACCTAAATCTGTTATCATATCAAAAGTCAAATGATCTAAGGAACTCCTAATAATATTTGTAACTAACAGGTAATTTCAGCAAGTTGCAGATTTCATGATCTGTACCCAGAAGGGGATGGTTTATTTTTAGCTGTTTAATTTTTCACATTTCAGAATCTAGAGTGTGTACAATATATGACATTGTGTCAATGCTAAAATTTAGCGATTTCTTGGACTTCGCAAATAAAACAAATAATTTAAAGCCTTTAAAAATTTCCAGCAGAGCCATGTTGATAACAAGTGCCTCTGGACTCCTCTATGAAAAGCTGTTAAATACATGCAAAGCTTTGAAAAAAAGCAAATAACAGATTCACCTGATGAATAGGCAAACAGACAGTCAGACAGATGGACAGAGTGTAAAATTTTAGAAGTCCCCTTTGATTTTTCTGGAACTTGTAAAGAACCAAAAAAGCTGTATGAAGTACTGTAGATTCATTTATTTTCGTGGATTGCTGAAATCATGCCAGTTCATGGGTTCTTAAAATTGCGGTTCTGAAGCAATGTGAAATTTACTTTTCATGTAGAATCAAATTTTGTGGATCAGCCCCACCCACGAAAACCACGAAAATTGATACTGTACAAAAATAATGACAAAACCGTTATTCTGAAGTATTAAGTTTGATTTAGTCAATAAAAAACTTAAATTAATAGCTTGGCTTAGCAAATATAAATGTTGGAAGTAATAAATGGACTTCTATAATATTGTCTGTACAGCTTAATCACAAAAAGGTTTTATAATAAATCAGTTAAGCAGAAAATCATAACATGATATTCGAATTCATTTTTCATCTACTTTATTCCTAAGAGAAAAGTCGAACTTTGTTTTAATTGAATCAACGGTATATAAAGTAGAAATACCATTACCAACTTTGTATAACATTATTGGTTTAGAAACCCTTCCAGATTTCTAACTAAAAGTATAAAATGCTCTAATGCACAAAATTTTATCAAAATAATGATGGATTGTTTCCGTAAAGAATTAAGTAAATGAGAATTCAAATTAGGAAACTAGAGTAGTAATTTACATCCTAATGATCTTTTTAATACAAAGAAAAGAACAGATTCTAGGTCCCCTGCCCGTTCAGTGGGAAAAATCTAAGTTGGCTCATTAGACAGGAAGAAGATGAGCGACAAATCTGAAAACGCATCCCACCATCTGGGACCCCTACCTTAAGCTGCATGCCTTTGATCAATAGTTGCTGTTAAGAATAAACTGTTAACACAGAGACATGTCTCGCCTGTCGCAACTGGACACAGTATAAAATGAAGTAGAAATCCTCCTTAAACTGATCTTAACTGATGCTTAAGCAGCTGCATACCAAATATAAATGGTGAACCATAACTGCTTTATATAAAACACTCATGACATAAGTAAAAAGTTAAAAAGTGTAAAATCTCAAAGTCGCCCTTCCCTCAGAATTCCATCAGTTTGTATCATTTCCGTCAATTTTCTGATAGAATTTGATGGAATTCCGTCAAGAATTAGACTTTTTGATAGAATACTGATGGAAGTTGATAGAAAAGTTAAAACCAATGGAAAAAAATCCGTCAACACATGCTTGATGGAAAAAATTCAACTATTTCCATTAAAAAAACAACCCGCTGACGGAAATGTTGATAGAAAACTGATGGAAAATTGTCTTCTAATGGAAAGCTGACGGAAAATTGATGGAAAATCATCTTTTGATGGAAAGTTGCCGGAAAATTGATAGAAAATTGACGGAAATTATCTTTCAATAGAAAATTGGCGGAAAATTGATAGAAATAAAGATCATGACGGAAATTGATAGAAAAACTTGATGGAAAAAATCAGTAATGTTATAGTGTGCCGGAAAAACTTGCACCTGCTGAACTATTGACGGAATATTGATGGAAAGTTTGACCTAAGTGCACTTGATGAGGTCATCTATTACATCATCAGTTTTTTAGTCATGGTTTTGCTAGCAGAAGATAACATGGTGTCTGTTGTGTTCAATGAGATAAATTTTACAAGATGAAGATACTGTAAGTACACAAATTTTATTCATCTATAGTGCATGTAATTACTTACACAATTTTAACTTCAGAAGTTAAAATTTTGCAATTTTGATGAATTATTTCCTGTTAAGATTCAGAAATACATCAAATTGTCTAGCACAGCAAACACATAAAAAGGGAGTAGGTTTATTCAATTGCAGTTTTAAATTTTTATCGTTATATAGAAAATCATTTATTAAAAGTATGTAGTTATTCCATTGTTCCCCCCTTTTTCAACATTTCTTAATACATGGCAGGTAATAATATTTTCTTTCCAAAGTATAGACACACTCATGCAATACCTAGAAGGGTAGATTAAGTTGTAAATGACAATGCCCATAACAATACACTTAAGTCAACATAAGCTCTGTAATAAATGCAAAACTTCTTTGTATAGATTGAAGTATGATATTTTGCAGAACTTACATGTCATCATACTCATGCATGTATTTACAAATTGTCTGCAGCTGTTTCCAAACATAAAAAATGAAAACAATGTTCATTTACACTTCTATTTCACAGAAAAATTACAATACATGATTAATTTAATTTAAATTTTCAAATTTTAGGTACACAAGTGACATCCTAGGTCAAGGCTATTGGCCTACTTTTTCAGCCATGATTGGTCGGCTAACTTTCCACTGAGATTCCATCAACTTTCCATCAAGATTCCGTCAACTTTCCATCAAGATTCCGTCAAGATTCCATCAAGATTCCATCAAGTTTCCATCAAGATTCCGTCAACTTTCTATCAATTTCCATCAATTTTCCATCAAGTTTCCATCAATATTTTCTGCTACTTTTTTCCATCAGTTTCCGTCAAACAAAATTTTTGATGGAAAAACAGTGCCAATACTCCATCAAGTTCCATCAACCTGATGGAAATTGATAGAATTTAGTGATGGAAAATTGACGGAATTCTGATGGAAATCTGAGGGAAGGGCTGAGTAGAATAAGACCGTGACTGCAGGAGCATACAGATAAAATACTTTTGAAATTGATCTGTACTGATGCTAATGCAAGTGCATACCCAATATCAATGATGTACCATAACTGCTTCATGTTAAACAGACGTAAGAAAAAAGGTTAACCTCGGCCAAATCGGTGTAAAATTTCAAAGTCAGTAGACCGTGACTGCAGAAGCATACAGATGAAATGCTTTTGAAATTGATCTGTACTAATGCTAATGCAAGTGCAAATGCAAAATCAATGGTGAACCATAACTGCTTCATGTTAAACAGACTTAAGAAAAAAGGTTAACCACGGCCAAATCAGTGTAAAATTTCAAAGTCAGTAGACCGTGACTGCAGGAGCATACAGGTGAAATCCTTTTAAAACTGATCTGTACTGATGCTGATGCAACTGCATACCAAATATCAATGGTGTAACATAACTGCTTCATATTAAACGGCCCCTAAATTGGCCCCTAATTACCTACTATGGGGAAAAAGGTGGGGTTGCAAAAATCAATTCTCAATTTTGTATCTGCTATTTGACAAGAACAAACATGCAAAAAAAATTTCAAAATCGGATCACAAGTAAACAAGTTTTGATTTGGATCCCTTTTGGACCCTAATTACCTTATAAGGGGAAAAAGGAGGGGGGGTTGCAAAAATTAATTCTTAATTATATATCTGCTATTTGACAAGAGCAAACATGCAAAAAAAAATTCAAAATCGGACCACAAATAAAAAAGTTTTGATTTTGGCCCCTTATTACATAACAGGGGAAAAAAGGGGGCGCGGAAATTCATCAGGTTCATTCAATGATTCTTTTATTGTAAGAAACATTCTTGACAAATTTCACAGCAATAGGCCAACTATGGTGGAAACAAATAAAATATTTGAATTTGTTGCCCCTTTTGGGCACCTAATTTTGAAACAAAAACAGAAGGGACCACCAAAATAAATCCTTTTTATCCTTTTATGGTAAGGAACATTATTGCAAAATTACAAACCAATGGAATAACTAGAACTAAAGTTATTGTGGAAACAAACATAGAAGAAGCATATTTAGCCCCTTTTTGGCCCCTGATTTTGAAACGGAAAATGATGGGACCCCAAATATCAATCCCATTCATCCTTTTATGGTAGCGAACGTCATTGTCAAATTTCATAGCAACCGGATACCTGGAACTTAAGTCATTGTAGAAACACTAAAAAGTTAACAACGACAATGACGACGAAGACAACAACAACAACAGCATCATACCAAAATATGTCCGCAAATTTTTTGATGTCGTATAAAAAGTAAAAGCCTTTCAGTATAAACACATTTTAAATTGGTCACTGTGAAATTTGTCTAACATAATAATAATAATAATAATAATAAAGTCTTTATTTAAAGAGGGTATAAACACAGTTAGTAATACAACTAATCTTCCCTGAGGCCCTCATGCAAACAAAATAAAACACAAGTGTGGCCACTAAAAGTATGTCTCGCCTGCCGGCACCATCGCTAAAATCAACTACCTAAGCTTTCATTTCTTGATATAAACACAAAAAGTGTCAGTATACCTAATAACAGATGCCTAGTTATTATACTATTCAAGCAATCCATTGTCCACACAAGTATTACAAAAAGTTTTTCGGCCTGAAAAAGACTTAAGTTCACAGAGTCACTGGAGCGTGAAAATGGGGTCAGGGTCACACAGCATGGTGACAGTTGCATGGACCATAACCTAAACTGTCTGTATACTAAATATCAGATGCCTAGCTATTAGACTTTTCAAGCAATTCATCGTCCACAAAAGTCTTACAAAAAAGTTTATGGCCTGAAAAAAGACCTAAGTTCACAGAGTCACTGGAGCGTGAAAATGGGATCAGGGTCAAACGGCATGGGGACAGTTGCGTAGACCATAACCTGAACTGTCTGTATACCAAATATCAGATGCCTAGCTATTATACTTTTCAAACAATTCATCGTCCACAAAAGTCTTACAAAAAAGTTTATGGCCTGAAAAAAGACCTAAGTTCACAGAGTCACTGGAGCGTGAAAATGGGATCAGGGTCAAACGGCATGGGGACAGTTGCGTAGACCATAACCTGAACTGTCTGTATACCAAATATCAGATGCCTAGCTATTATACTTTTCAAACAATTCATCGTCCACAAAAGTCTTACAAAAAAGTTTACGGCCTCAAAAAAGGCCTAAGTTCACAGAGTCACTGGAGCGTGAAAATGGGGTCAGGGTCAAACGGCATGGTGACAGTTGTGTAGACCATAACCTGAACTGTCTGTATACCAAATATCAGATGCCTAGCTATTATACTTTTTAAGCAATTCATCGTCCACAAAAGTCTTACAAAAAAGTTTACGGCCTGAAAAAAGACCTAAGTTCACAGAGTCACTGGAGCGTGAAAATGGGGTCAGGGTCAAACGGCATGGTGACAGTTGCGTAGACCATAACCTGAACTGTCTGTATACCAAATATCAGATGCCTAGCTATTATACTTTTCAAGCAATTCATTGTCCACAAAAGTCTTACAAAAAAGTTTACGACGCCGCCGCCGCCGCCGCCGCCGCCGGAAAGTAATACCTATGTCTCGCCTTCCGCGACTATTCGTCGCAGGCGAGACAAAAATGATAAACACAATATGATTACAAACATAAAAGCATGATATTGAATACATAAATGAATTAAAAACAATCATGACTTATGCTACGTTTCTACCATTTCCTTCAAACAGATACTTTTTAACATCATACTTAAAATGGAGGGTGTTATGTGTGTTTTTAATATCATTAGGAAGTTTATTCCATAACAAAGATCCTGAATACTTAAAAGATTGTTTGTAAAATTCAGCTTTAGGTTTAGGGATAACAAGATGACCTCCTGAAACATTTCTTAAGACATATGGATTGTTCTGTGATAAATATTCAAATTTATTGATTAAGTACTCTGGACCCTCCCCTTTTAATATTTTATGGAGTAGTAAATACTTGTGATACATAATTCTTGAATATATTGTCATTATGCCAAGTTGTTTGAAAAGAGGCTCCGATGGTGAAAGTGGATCTTCATTAAGTATTATTCTTGCAGCTCTTTTTTGTAATTTTAATATTCTTTCTAGACTTTCATTATTACAACTTCCCCAAACAACACAGCAGTAATCAATAAGAGGCAAAATATATCCATTATAAAAAGTTTTTCGTGCTTCTAAAGTAAGGTATGACTTGATTTTTGATAATAAGAAGATCCTAGATGAAATGCTTTTACAAACAGTATCAATCTGTTCTTTCCAGTGAAGATTTTCATCTATTTGTACCCCCAAAACTTTTTCGCAGGAGGAATTCATAAGATGTTGTGAAAAAAAGTTTTAGTTCAGGTTGAAGATTTTGACTTGACAATTTCTGTTTTGTCCCAATAACCATACATTTTGATTTATTAGAATTTATATACATATTATTTTCTTTACACCAATTTTCTATCACATTTAATTCTCTTTGCATCTCAACTTGCAAGGTTTGGGTGTTCTTTCCAGCTAAATGTAGGGTTGTATCATCTGCATAAAGGTCAGCCATACATTTATCCAGATAAAGAGGTAAATCGTTTATAAATAATACAAACAGTAGGGGGCCTAATATGGATCCTTGGGGGACACCAAATTTAACTTCTTGCTTACTTGAGAAAACATTACATAATTTTACTTGTTGAGTCCTGGAAGATAAGTATGACTTGAAAAAATTGACAGAATCTGAGGAAAACCTATACGCTTCAAGCTTTCTGCATAGAACGTTATGATCAACAACATCAAAAGCCTTTTTAAAATCAACAAAAACTGCAAGGTTAACATTGCCTTCATTCATTTCTTGTAACCATGTATCAATCATGTTAACAAGAGCAGTTTGGCATGAATGATTTGATCTAAATCCTGATTGAGCAGGGTGTAATAGTTTAAATTTTGATAAGAATATTGTCATGTGATGAGCAACATGTCTTTCAAGTATTTTAGATAAGACTGGAAGTACTGATATAGGTCTATAATTACTTGTTGAAAGTTTATCTCCAGCTTTGAATAAAGGGGTAACTTTTGCATTTTTAAATACTTGTGGGAATTGATTAGTATCAATAATTAGATTGAAAATATATGTCAGAGGGGAAGCAATAAAGGGGGCACATAATCTTAATATTTTTGGCCCAATATTGTCAGTCCCAGTTGATTTAGTTATATCAAGTTTTATTAGGGCATCATATATTTCATTTACTTTTACAGGAGGTATTGAAAATTTTTCACTGCAGTCTCCTATTTGTTTTTCTACAAAGTTAGAAAGTTTATCCAGATTAAGAGGTATTTGAGCAGATCCTTCTCTTAAGTTTTCAACGCAGGAAGTAAAGTACTCATTAAATATATTAGCTATGTCTTTTTTATCATTAAAGATTTTATCATTTACCTTAATTTCACATGGTATTGTATTACTTTTGGGGTTAAGACTATTGATACATTTCCAAAGATTTTTTGAATTTTTAGGATCTTTTGTCATTTCAGTGTAGTACTGTTTCTTAGAATTTTCTATTAATGATAAAGTCTTATTTCTCCAGAATCTATATTCAGTCCACCTTCCAGACGCTTTATATTTATCCCTTAAAATTTGGGCTTGATTTATTTCTTCATTGTACCAATCTGGTTGTTTATCTGTTTTCACTCTTTTGATAATTAATGGTGCATGTTTATCCAGCAGATAACTTAAAATATGATAAAACACCCCTAAACAGGCTGATGGATCATTTTCATTTTCCACTGCATTAAATGCTGCATATTTTACATCTGTCAAAAAGTCATCTTCATTAAAGTGTTTAAAATTTCTATATTCAATTGTGTTATGAACTCTCTTATTATTAATAACTGTTTCTTTTCTTGATAAACAAATAGGAAAATGGTCACTTATTGAAATTTGACTTACATGTGCATTCTTAACCATTTCTAGATTGTTAACATAAATATGATCTATCAAGGTTTTTGTTTGTTTTGAAACTCTTGTTGGCTCTTTTATAATTTGATGAAAGTGGTAGTTATTCATAAGATCTACCCACTTCTGAGGTAATTTATTAGGCGTCATATAGTTTAAATTTAGGTCTCCCATGATAGTTATGTCATTGTTTATACTCATTGCAATATCTACTTCCTTTTCAAATTCTGAAAACCAGGATATTTGGGATTGAGGTGGTCTATAAACAAAACATATTAAGAACGCCTTTTTATAGAGAGGTTTCACTTCAACCCATAGGGTTTCAATACTTCCTATTTCTAACTGATTTAATCTAGAAAAAGAAATTTGCTCATTAATATACAAAATTAAACCCCCACCATGGGTTTCATATGCCCTACATTCCATAGAAATAGGTCAAAAAGCTAAAAGACTTACCAAGAACAAAATATGACATGATATTGTGAGACAATCGCCTCTCTCTGATGGAGAATGTCATAAAATCATCAACAACACATGTGACCTTTCATTATTTTTGGTCTGATACTTTGTCTGCTGTGGAACTCCAAGGCCTCAAATGGAATTTATTATTTAATAACTTTATGTCCATCAAGGGCATGTTTGGAAACTGTTCCTGGAACTATGAACATTGCTTTTGTGAGAAAATTATATAATATATGTCTCCAAAGGGAATAAAAGACCTGTGGTGTAATGAAATTATAATGGGTATTGATATGATTCCTATTATTTATAATCCATAGAAAACATCGCCAAAAGAGGCAAAATATTTTATGGCCTAAATAATTAATAAGATCTTAACAGTTACTGAAACAGCTCCAAATATTTATTAGAGTAGTGACTTTCAAAGGCTAGCCATTGGCTTGTGATTTCAACTCAAAATTTATGATATTTATTACATGTACTAACATTTCCTTTTATCATCATCCCAAATTAACCCATCTTAATTAAGGTATGGCTACTAGATAAAAGGTCTTTCATGCTTGGTTATCAGGAACCAGATGATAAAAGAAGCACTGAGTAAAAGTGCAACACAACAACTCAAATCAATTGATAAAAGGAATAATCTGTAACATATCTTCAACTTCCAGGTTCAAATTCTATTAGAAACTACAAAACTGTGCATTTTAAAAGAAAGATAATTCAGTGTAGACCCTATAATTGATTTATGTTGTATTCTTATGGGAAAATCAAAAGTCAAATGATCTCCCCTGAATTAAATACTTCTTCCTGCTGGTGTATCTCCTTATGATGACAGTTTCCTTATAAAGAAGTTAATTGTGCTTGTGCTTATTGACGCAAATAAAGACGGATACAAAAATACAAACTAGAAAAACTGTGAGCTGCAGCTCACAAATAAATACCCCCCACCCCCAAAAAAATTAATCAGATAAAATTTTAAAATAGGAGATGCACATCTACATTATGTCACAAAGATTGTGTGTAGGTTTCATGAAAATCCATCAAGGGGTTTAGGAGGAGTTGCAGATAAGAGATGGCCACCCCCATGTAGTCGAATGGCTAAGTCCATGTTTTGCTATCGGAAACCCATAAAATAATTCTTATCAAACTTTCAAATAGTAGGTGCACATCTCTATTATGTTACAAAGATTGTGTAAAAGTTTAATGACAATCCATCAAGGGGTTTAGGAGGAGTTGCGGATAAGAGAAGGGTACCCCAATGTAGTCGAAACCCATAAAATCATTCTGATAAAATTTTAAAATAGTAGATGCACATCTACATTTTGTCACAACAATTGTGTGTAAGTTTCATGAAAATCCATCAAGGGGTTTAGGAGGAGTTGCGGATAAGAGATGGGTACCCCCATGTAGTCGAATGGCTTAAAGTCCATGTTTTGCTATGGGAAACCCCAAAAATCATTCTGATCAAATTTAAAAATAGTAGGTGCGCATCTACATTATGTCACAAAGATTGTGTGTAAGTTTCATGAAAATCCATAAAGGGGTTTAGGAGGAGTTGCGGATAAGAGATGGGTACCCCCATGTAGGCGAATGGCTAAGTCCATGTTTTGCTATGGGAAACCCCAAAAATCGTTCTGATCAAATTTTAAAATAGTAGGTGCACATCTACATTATGTCACAAAGATTGTGTGTAAGTTTCATGAAAATCCATAAAGGGGTTTAGGAGGAGTTGCGGATAAGAGATGGGTACCCCC
This sequence comes from Arcuatula senhousia, assembly GCA_963971305.1. Lineage (NCBI taxonomy): Eukaryota > Metazoa > Mollusca > Bivalvia > Mytilida > Mytilidae > Arcuatula > Arcuatula senhousia. The sequence goes on along the minus strand of OZ020307.1, from coordinate 39,655,686 downwards.
ATGTAGGCGAATGGCTAAGTCCATGTTTTGCTATGGGAAACCCCAAAAATCGTTCTGATCAAATTTTAAAATAGTAGGTGCACATCTACATTATGTCACAAAGATTGTGTGTAAGTTTCATGAAAATCCATAAAGGGGTTTAGGAGGAGTTGCGGATAAGAGATGGGTACCCCCATGTAGGCGAATGGCTAAGTCCATGTTTTGCTATGGGAAACCCCAAAAATTGTTCTGATCAAATTTTAAAATAAAAGGTGCACATCTACATTATGTCAAAAAGATTGTGTGTAAGTTTCATGAAAATCCATCAAGGGGTTTAGGAGGAGTTGCGGATAAGAGATGGGTACCCCCATGTAGTCGAATGGCTAAGTCCATGTATTGCTATGGGAAACCCCAAAAATCATTCTGATCAACTTTTAAAATAGTAGGTGCGCATCTACATTATGTCACAAAGATTGTGTGTAAGTTTCATGAAAATCCATCAAGAGGTTTAGGAGGAGTTGCGGATAAGAGATGGGTACCCCCATGTAGTCGAATGGCTAAGTCCATGTTTTGCTATGGGAAACCCCAAAAATCATTCTGATCAAATTTTAAAATAGTAGGTGCACATCTACATTATGTCACAAAGATTGTGTGTAAGTTTCATGAAAATCCATAAAGGGGTTTAGGAGGAGTTGCGGATAAGAGATGGGTACCCCCAAGTAGTCGAATGGCTAAGTCCATGTTTTGCTATGGGAAACCCCAAAAATTGTTCTGATCAAATTTTAAAATAATAGGTGCACATCTACATTATGTCAAAAAGATTGTGTGTAAGTTTCATGAAAATCCATCAAGGGGTTTAGGAGGAGTTGCGGATAAGAGATGGGTACCCCCATGTAGTTGAATGGCTAAGTCCATGTATTGCTATGGGAAACCCCAAAAATCATTCTGATCAACTTTTAAAATAGTAGGTGCGCATCTACATTATGTCACAAAGATTGTGTGTAAGTTTCATGAAAATCCATCAAGAGGTTTAGGAGGAGTTGCGGATAAGAGATGGGTACCCCCATGTAGTCGAATGGCTAATTGTCCATGTTTTGCTATGGGAAACCCCAAAAATCGTTCTGATCAAATTTTAAAATAGTAGGTGCACATCTAGATTATGTCACAAAGATTGTGTGTAAGTTTCATGAAAATCCATCAAGGGGTTTAGGAGGAGTTGCGGATAAGAGATGGGTATCCTGAAGTGTAACGGAAGGACGGACGGAAGGACGGACGGAAGGACGGACGGACACCCCTATCACTATATACCCCCCACTTTTGAAGTGGGGGGTATAATAAAGACCGATCATTATAAGTGCAGCCAACTAAAAGTCTTTAAATTTGTGCATTAAAACAAAGTATTTTGTTCTTCAACCATCTATTTTTTCTTGAACTATCATCAGTTTGGTTATTATATGTTGGTTTTTTAAGTGTTTGAAAGTTGCACCTTATAATTCTTTATTTACTTGGAACTATAAAACACTAAAAATGTCAGGAAGGGCGCCTTCAGCAAAAAGTCAAATTTTTTCTATGCTATCAATTTAAATTTAAATTTAAACATATTTAATTACTGGATTGGGAAACAAGCTTCTATAAATCCCTTTCCAGTTTGCAGTTTGCGAGTGCAGCCTTCGTAGCGGCCCCCATTGAGCCTACTCTTATCGAACTCTACAAAGGGGTATTTAACGTGCACAGGGTATTGCTCTCCCTGTACACGGCACAACCTTTTTTCGTCCCTTCCGAATGACTAGCATCGTTTCTTGAGACCATCCTCGCAAATGGTGTCAAGAGAGATTCGTAAAATTGGTCCATGAAATTTTCACCCCTAACGAGGATCGAACCACAAACCTCGGTGTTAGTAGCCCGACGCGTTAACCACTACACCACCGGCTCTCTCAAATTGCTATTGCTAAAATAGTACATATGATAATGACTGCTTCAAATTTCAAACCTGTATAGTTTTTTTAGTTTTTTTTTTTTAAAAGTGTGCAAAAAAAAATCATTGACAAATGGACATATGCACAGATGTGCAAATAGACAAAGTACAAACTATAGGGGTGCGGCATCAGGATGCAAGCGCATAATAAGTGTAAAATTCATTCAACTCATTCTAGATGAACATTCGTAATTATAAATGACTGATTATACTGTAACGCTTTTATTTTTCCTTTGATTTCCAGACGTGATAAAACTCATATTATCAAAATCAATAATTCATAAAATCAAGATTCTCATTTAAGCCCACTTGAATTGAAATTTGTCTTCTTCATTATAAACCATAAAGGGAGCAAAGCAAAATGAATGATTTGAATTCAATCAGAAGATATCTCGCTGTGGTTTACCGTTTTACATTAGCGCTCAAGTAGATTTATATTGGGGTCACGACACCTTCTCCATCGCTTAGGGAAAATATTGAATGGACGATAACTTTGTTTTTATTGCTAATCATCTTTGTCATGAAATGATGTTAGCAGGCAGTAGGTGGTCAAACAATATTGCCTAAGTCAAGGAAAATTCTTTTCCGTTGATTGAAGACGCAAAAGGTTTTCACGAAAAAAAATAAATAGTAGATTGCTTTGAATGGGCCATTGATCTAATTGGTCGTTAAATACTTTCCTAGAAATTCCGCTTTATTTCTTGGCTAATGAAATGAGAAACTCTAGCTATAATCAGTTAATAGGATTTTTAAAACAATGCTCTTACTGTCACGCAGCAAACAAAAGTAAACAATGGAGATTTGAGGATAATAGGAATCAAATAGAAACAGAATTGTCTTTTAAGATAGAGGTTTTATGGCAATGTAAAGTGAAAAGAGCAAAAAAAAATATGCAATGAACCTAAACAAGATTGTAGAAATCAATTTTGCATCTGATTGACAAATGTCAAAATAGATTTTAATGACAACTTATTATAATGTAAAGGAAATAATTGGGTTAAAATATAATTGAAATTAAGCTGGGTTTTTTTTTAAGTTAATAAGCATTAGACTTAAAAATGCTTCTCACAACTTTAAAACTTGGATCTAAAATGTTCACTGCATTTGATAAAACTCGCAGATTCAAGAAGTCAGTCACATGAGCAACTGACATCTCTAAGGTGTCTTTTTTTTATCTCTATTGTGTCTCACAACTATCCGCCAGTTGTGTTTTGTGTTACTAGACCCTTCAATCCCAATGGAAGAGGGTTGGCGCCATTAAACCTGGTTCAACCCACCATTTCTTTTGAAATGCTTGTACCAAGTCATAACCATAGTAATCTTCAATTTCTCTAGTATATCTTTGCCTTGTTTTGTCTTTGCCTCTATCTTATTTATGAGCAACCAATGTTTACAAATCACTTTATTCATAATGGCTAACAAAATTAAAGAAAAGATGATTTAGAGACAAGAATATGTCCAAAAGACATAATGTCACATCTACCAACATTTAGGATGGACAGGCGAACCCAAACACAATATGCCCCCCTACTTTTATACATGGGCATAAAAATACAAAGTCCATAAAGACCGTTGAAACTATTCTTTGACTGCAGTTTTGTGTTGTATAGTATAAGATAACAAAAATTATACATACATATGGCTTTGGCATTTTCATACTTTTATGTTCAATTGGTCTGTATCAATCTTATAAATAACATGGGAGTACGGCCATAATAACAATACAATTAGTGGATTCTCATCAAAATTTCTAGAAAATATAGAATTATAGAATAGAATGGTCAAATTTTATTTCTTTTTTTTTTAATCTATTTTGATAAAATTTTCTGCCATTTTTAAGGAAAAACAAACATACATGACATAATTTGCCAAAAAATCAAAATAAAAATCGAGGCAGGAGGGGATGTTTGATATCTTTTTTTTTTAATTGGCCTAAGATGTTTAGACTACTTCCATGATAATACCCTGATCCAAACTGACAACCGAATTTGTAACTTTGTAATTATAATTCAGTCTAGAATATCATTAACTAGTTACTTTGTGATTCTGTCGAACGATATTGATACTTCCCCTTTTCCAAAGCTTCTTGGAAGACATTTCAGATTGTCAATCCTTCTCAATGCTAACATAACATAATTATATCCTGTAGCTTAATATGTTTGTAATCAGTCCCTATTTCAAAGATTCATAAAGTCTAAATCAAGTTTTCAAAAGCAGTGAATTTTGTAAAGATGCATGAATTTAAAAGATGGCAAAGTCTTTCAGGATGATTTTTCATCTTGGTTAAAACATCTATTCCAGTGAAAATTTACTAAAACTAAACCCCTTTTGATGGAAACTTGTGCACTTAATTAAATCATTAGAAAATAAAACAATTCACACTGAATTTCATAAGTTTTATACAAAATATTTTTGCCCGTTATGTTAAACAAAATTCAATTTTTTTGCCAAAAGATCTTAGCTAAATTCACTTTACATCAATTTGGGCAAATTTTGGCCTTTATTTGTCCCTAGTTCATTAAAACAGAAGACAATGTAATACAACAATTTTTAAGAACAAGAGGCTCCCAAGAGCCTGAATCGCTCACCTGAACTACACAGATACATATATTTGTAGATATTATTGTGCTTAACCATATGCGATTTAAATTTATGTAATATCAGAGGCGGATCCAGAGATTCTGAAAAGAGGGGGCCCACTGACTGGCCTAAGAGGGGGCCCACTTTGGTCACGCTTCAATGATTTCCTATATATTCAACCAAACTTTTCTGCCACAAGGGGGGGACCGGGCCCCCCAAGGCACCCCTGGATCCGCCTATGAATATCTTGGTTAGTTTTCAAGATATTGGGCTTAATAAGTGCAAATTTTGCAAAAATTAGGAAAAAGAACAATAACTCCCACATCAGCAGTCAGATCTTTTCCGAAATTTCAGGACAGGTAGATCTTAATATGCTGATCGATTTTGATTCTTGCACAATTTTGATATCTGAAACCAGTTTTGAGTTATTAGCAAAAAAATGAAATTTGCCCCTATGTTCTATTTTTAGCCATGGTGGCCATGTTTTTTTACGAATCAAAAATCTGAACAATAGAGTTGTAGCATATAAGCTATCAAACAGTGTGCCATGTTAAGATGCAGTTGGTCTTTACCGTTTCAGACAAGTCAGGGGAAAAGTGATGAACAATAGTAAATATTGATGCTTTAAGGGCCATAACTCCTACAAGAAATGGTTCTACAGCTTTGACCTTTTACATGAATCGTAGATCTTGATGTGCTTAATCATATGCAATTTGAATTTTTGAAATATCTTGTATAGTTTTCAAGATATAGGGCTAAATAAGTGAAAAATTTTGAAAAATCCAGAAAAAGGGCAATAACTCCTATGTCGTTTGTTGAATCTTCTTGAAAATTTTAGAGCAGGTAGATCTTGAGGTGCTGATCACTTTTGTCTCCCATCAGAATTTTGATATCTGTTACCATTTTTGAGTTATTTGCAAAAAACTGTAATTTGACCCCTATGTTCTATTTTAAGCCATGGAGGCCATATTTTTTGACGAATCAAAAATCCGAACAATAGAATTGTAGCATTCATGCTATTAAACAACTGTGCCAAGTTTGGTTGAAGTTGGATGTATGGTGTCAGACAAGTTAATCTTTGAAATTCAGGGTAAAAGTAATGAAAAATGGTAAAATTTGACGCTTTAAGGGCCATAACTCCTAAAAGAAATGGTTCTACAGCTTTGACCTAATTACATGAAATGTAGATCTTGATGTGCTTAATCATATGCAATTTGAATTTTTGAAATATCTTGTATAGTTTTCAAGATATAGGGCTAAATAAGTGCAAAATTTTGAAAAAATCCAGAAAAAGGGCAATAACTCCTACATCGGTTCTTGGATCTTCTTGAAAATTTCTGGGCAGGTAGATCTTGAGGTGCTGATCACTTTTACCATTGCCAGAATTTTGATATCTGTTACTGTTTTTGAGTTATTTGCAAAAAACTGCAATTTACCCCTATGTTCTATTTTTAGCCATGGCGGCCATGTTTTTCAACGAATCAAAAATCCCCACGCTAGTTTTATACTACCTATGCTAATTAACAACTGTGCCAAATTTAAAAGCCATTGGACTTATGGCGTTAGAGGAGTTAACGTTTGAAAAATGTTAACGACGACGGACGACGACGGACGACGGACGACGACGGACGACGGACGACGGACGACGACGGACGCCAAGTGATGGCAATAGCTCACATGGACCTTTGGTCCAGGTGAGCTAAAAAATAAACTAGATTTCAACTTATAACATTAGATAATAATTGTTTCTAAAAATTACCTGTGCTTTCGGCTAATCCCATCATACAATAGAAATCGACTGCAATTATCAGTTCAAAATTCAAGGTCTGAATTTCGATATTTAGTTATTCCTTCCGTAAAATTCTACTTCATGTGGGTAATTTAACTTGATACTAAATTGTATTATCTATATTTGCATCTTTCCATTAAATATTTATAGAACCATTTAATGGTAAAAGCTTTCAGTGAAAACCATTTTCATTAACACTTTGTCGCCTTTGTTTATACTCCAAAATGTCATATCTGCAAAAAAACAGTGCTTTCAATGGCAGAAATCAAAAAATAAAAAACAAGGTGTTATTTTTCGCCTTTTGTTGAACTTACCAGTAAAAAATTTTGTAATACGTTTAAGGTTCGGCAAATTAATCTTGACATTTCATGATTAAAACTTGCAAGAATCGTGTTTGCAAACCCCTCATGATTCCAAATGAAAAGTTAATCTCATTGAATCAGAAGCTTTAAAGGCAATTGGAATTCTTATTTATTTGCTTTGCAGTACTAAATTTTGAACTACCATATTTACTCAAAGCCAAACAATGTGAAATGCCATATTCAGAATATTAATTCAAGGTTAAATGGGATTATGTTTGCCATTATCATTCATAGCAATTAAAATAGATTAATTGACTTTTCATTCTACTTACTTCTAAATAAAAGCAATGGAAAATAAAGAAAGAATGTGTCCATGGGACACGGATGCCCCCGCTGGCCTCAAATAAAAAGTTGAAGTCTGACAGGTCTGAAAGTAGCTTAGGACGCATAGTTTATCATACTTAACCATCCTACCAAGTTTCAAATCATTCCCATGTACAGTTTCTGAGAAAAGCTTGACGGAAATTTTCATGTCCATTTTAGTATCGGTCCAGCCCCAAACAGGAAGTAGATGTCTGACAGGTCTAAAATTCGCTTAGGACGTATAGTTTGTCATACTGAACCATCCTACCAAGTTTCAAGTCATTCCCATTTATGGTTTCTGAGAAAAGCTTGACGGAAATTCGTACAGACGGACGGACATGAGTAAAACTAAATGACCCTCGACATGTAATCGCGGGGGCATAAAAATGTTCATGTACATTACAATAATAATATTCGAAAAGCAACCATAGACTATAATGAAATGTGGAATAAGTACTTAACAAAACCTGCATTAACAAGCGGTAATTTAAAAGTCCAAAATATAAGACAGCCAGCAGCCTTCAAAATGACCAACTGTTGCTGCTAGACATCTTGCATTGGCCCAAGATCAAGAATTTAATACATAAGATTTAAAACCAATCCCAAAAATATTTTTGAAATACATATTTCTGGACAAAGAACAATTCACATAAAGAGGACAGTCACAAACAAAAGCTTTGACAAAGATTACAGTCATATATAAAATGTGGTTGGGTAAAACTAAGTGCTTTGGGCACACCCCACCTCCTATGTATACATAGAAACTATAAAAAAGACCAGTTGCTTAATGTTTTTCACCAAATTGGATAAATTTTGCTGCAAATATGAGTTGTCTTCCAGGTACAATTAATAAGCTAACAAAATTTCATCTAGATCCAACATATAGTTTCTATGAAATCGACTTAAAAGCAAAATGAAACCCACAGTGGAACAGTCTCATCCTAAAATTTTCATTGCTGGACCACAAATATAATTTTGGGAGCACTCTTTATTTTTTCTATGCTTTCTTCCCCCTCCCAATGAGAGATCAATGTCTTCCTTTCATGAATGGTTTAATGTACTTTTTACCTCTTTCTCCATATAATTCAGTAATGGAAAAAAAATATACAATGCTTAATGTAATTTTAGTACTATTGACCATTAGTATTTTATTAAAGAGTCAATAGAGAAAACACTTCACATCTTATTTTTTACTATCTGGTCCTACATCATTGCTCACAAAGGGACAAATCGAGAAAACAACATATTTTTTACCGTATAGTTCTAAATCATTACTCACGAAGGAGCTTTTATAATCCTTCTCCCTTTAGACCAATATATAGAAATTTACAGCACTGGACATCAATTTATCATACCAAACAAAGTCATATAAAGCCAGACAAGACTACAATTAATAACTCGAAAGGGAAATATTCGATTTCATGTTCATCATGTTTTATAAGGGTGACAATACTTGAATTTGTTATGGTAACTTATTTGCAATTGATGATAAATTTATATAAACAAGCATTCTGAGAGTATTGCAAAACAATACTAAGTCCCCTACCGGCCTCATATTTCAGTCACTGGAAACAATTTGTCAAACGAATGAATACCTAAACTTGATCAGTTTATTATCAACAAGAAACAATAAAAAAGTTTAGAAAAGAAAATTGCAATAGATTTTCAAATTTCAAAGGGTCATATCTCCCATGAAAATTTGTGGACCGGCACGAAACTTAAAGTTGATCTGTAACTCATCAAGGTAAACTCACAGACAAAAAATCAGTTCATTATCTATAAGTGTTTAGAAAAACAAGGAAATGTGTCAAGATGACACTGATGCCCCGCTGGCAAATAAAATAAAACTGTTATTTTTACCAAATTTGCTTAGTCCAAGGGCCCTAATTTGGGTCAAAATCAGTGGACCAGAACGAAACTCGAACTTAACCTGTAACTCACCATGGTAGACTCACATACCAAAAATCTTTTGAATATATGCAAGGATGTGGAAAAAAATGCGGAAAACTTTTTTTTTACAAAATTTGCTAAGTTAAAGGGCCGTAATTTAGGTCAAAATCAGTGGACCGGAACGAAACTCGAACTTGACCTGTAACTCATCATGGTAGACTCACATACCAAAAATCTTTTGAATATATTCAAGGATGTGGAAAAAAAGTGCGGAAAACTTATTTTTACAAAATTTGCTAAGTTCAAGGGCCGTAATTTAGGTCAAAATCAGTGGACCAGAACGAAACTCGAACTTGACCTGTAACTCATCATGGTAGACTCACATACCAAAAATCTTTTGAATATATGCAAGGATGTCGAAAAAAAGTGCGGAAAACTAAAGTGTGACGGACGGACGGAAGGACGGACGAACGGATCGAAAAACTATATGCCCCCCAACAAAGTTGGCGGGGCATAAAAATATGTGGAAAACTGATATTTTAGTGAATTTTCAAAGTTCAAAGGACCATAACTCCCATTAAAATTTGTGGATCAGCACGAAACTCAAACTTGATCTGTAACTCATTAACGTAGACTCACATACCAAAAATCAGTTCATTATCTATAAGCGTTTAGAAAAAAAGTGCGGAAAACTGAAATTTACGTGAATTTTCAAAGTTCAAAGGGCCATAACTCTCATAAACAAGAGTTAACACTAAAGTATGTCTCGCCTGCCGGCACCATCAGAAACAATTATTCTTTCTTACTTCCACTATATTTTGAATTTACATGGATTTTCAGTTTCTGAGATCAAAAGATGTTTATAGAACTTAAACATTGCAAATATATGCAATAAAAATAATCAAAAGTCACTCAACCGGAAAATCAAGGTCAAGGTCAAAAGATGGGGATGCAACTGTGCTAAGCTACTACTGGGGCATATGTATACCAAGTTTCATCAACCTAGGACCTATAGTTCTTGAGATATGGAGGTGCTCGCAAAACTTTTCCATTGCTATTATATGTATTGAAAATTGTCAAAGTCACTCAACCGAAAAATCAAGGTCAAGGTCAAAAGATGGGGATGCAACTGTGGTAAGCTACTACTGGGGCATATGCATACCTAGTTTCATCAACCTAGGACCTATAGTTCTTGATATATGGAGGTGCTCGCAAAACTTTTCCATTGCTATTATATGTATTGAAAATTGTCAAAGTCACTCAACCGGAAAATCAAGGTCAAGGTCAAAAGATTGGGATGCAACTGAGCTAAGCTACTACTGGGGCATATGCATACCAAGTTTCATCAACCTAGGACCTATAGTTCTTGAGATATGGAGGTGCTCGCAAAACTTTTTCATTGCTATTATATGTATTGAAAATTGTCAAAGTCACTCAACCGGAAAATCAAGGTCAAGGTCAAAAGATTGGGATGCAACTGTGGTAAGCTACTACTGGGGCATATGCATACCAAGTTTCATCAACCCAGGACCTATAGTTCTTGAGATATGGAGGTGCTCATAAAACTTTTCCAAAAAGTTAACGCCGCCGTCGCCGCCGCCGCCGCCGCCGCCGCCGCCGCCGCCGGTAAAGTAACACCTATGTCCCGCTCTGCTTCGCAGGCGAGACAAAAATTATGGACCGGCACGAAACTCTAACTTGGTCTGTAACTTATCAAGGTAAACTCACATACCAAAAATCAGTTCATTATCTATAAGCATTTAGAATAAAAGTGCCGAAAACTGGTATTTTAGTGAATTTTCAAAGTTCAAAGGGCCATAACTCCCATAAGAAATTGTGGACTGACACGAAACTCAAACTTGATCTGTAACTCATTAAGGTAAACTCACATACCAAAAATCAGTTCCTTATCTATAAGCGTTTAGAAAAAAAGTGCGGAAAACTGGTATTTAAGTGAATTTTCAAAGTTCAAAGGGCCATAACTCCCATAAAAAATTGTGGACCGACATGAAACTCAAACTTGATCTGTAACTCATCAAGGTAAACTCACATACCAAAAATCAGTTCATTATCTATAAGCGTTTAGAAAAAAAGTGCGGAAAACTGGTATTTTAGTGAATTTTCAAAGTTCAAAGGGCCATAACTCCCATAAAAAATTGTGGACCAACACGAAACTCAAACTTGATCTGTAACTCATAAAGTTAAACTCACATACCAAAAATCAGTTCATTATCTTTAAGCGTTTAGAAAAAAAGTGCGGAAAACTGAGGCGTGACAGACAGACGGACAGACGGACAGACGGACGGACAGAGCGCAAACCTATAGTCCCCTTTGGCTTTCGCCGGTAGGGGACTAAAAAAAACTGCAAATACTATCAACAAATAAAACTCACGAAACGAAACCCATGTAATGCCTGTCTGACATCATTTATAGTTTGCACACAGGCACTTGTCTCTATCAATTAAGGGTCACTATACATGCCTACCGTACGTATATATCAGTGACCCCAAATTTATCAGAGTGTATAGGCGTGGATATTTACCCAATTAAAATTAGTAAAGACAAGTGCCTGTGAGTCTGCATCAGAAAATTACAATCAAATTACCTCCCTTGAATGATAACTGAACATAATAGGAGCTGTGTTGTATAAGTTATCTTTTAACCCAATTCAGATGATTTGACAATTAATGTTTATACAAATTTTGATTTATGAAAGAGGACATTATTGAGGTTTTTTTTACTGACCAGTCTGTGTGTGTATTGAATTGTCAAACATTACTGTTAACTATTTTACCATGACTTTTAACAGTGTCAAGTCTAGGAAAAAACTCATTTAAACAATCAATATTTGAACCAAGTCAACATATACATGTAAATTTGAGGCAATATGTGAATACAGGAAACTGCTTTGGACAAATTCAGCCCATATAATACCTTTAAATTGTTGGGGTTTTTTTTATGTCCATTGTAGGACAGTAGGACATTGTTAAACTTTGGTTCCCTCAGATCCTGACAGATTGAAGCAATGTAAGATATACTCCCTTCTCATTATATATCATGGGTTCCATTGTATCGTGTTAATTAGGTCCATTTTAACCTATTATTCAACTGTGATGTCATTATTTTTATGTAGCTACGTACAATGGTCAATATTAGGAGATACCAGTATACATCAATTTGATTCCACAGTATACTGATTGAGAAATACAATCCAAAAAGAACAAGGGTAAAACGTGAGTATACCCATTTCTTCCAAAAATATTTAATCAGATGATTATACATGTATTAAAACATTTCACAACAATTTTATTGTAAGACCAATTATGTCCCTTTAATTCCCTTTTTCAAATGCAATAAGAGCCATCAAAACTGTAAACTAACTTTGTTGGTTTTTCAGATCATACTAAAATTTTGAAACTTAGTAATCTGTCAACAACAGAAACCAAATGATCATTCACAAATTTAACTTAATAACTTACAATTGATGTCTTTGGCCCCTGTTCCCCCTAAAAAACAGTAAAAGATACACGTATTGCAAGGCTGATTGGAAGACAAAATGTTCAAAATAAGACAACAAAATAAAAAGTTAAAGCCTGATTTTTTTTTGGAAGTGGCTCAAATTTTAACTGCCTGAAGCAATGTTAAGATACCAGCTCAAAACTTTTGTCATCAATTCAAAGCAACTATTAAGGAATACTTAAAAAAAATCAGATGAAGAACAAGAGAATATGTGAGAATGAATACCCCCCTCATGCCTAAAATGAACCAGATCATTTTTTTTTTAATTGAGGTGTGAATATACATTATGTCACAAAAATTGTGAAAGTTTCATGAAAATCCATTGAGTAGTATAGGAGGAGTAGCTAATAAGACATAATGAAGGCAACAGACAGATCAACACCCTATCCATCATATCAGAGAGACCAGCTTTCATTATAACACATTCAATAGGTTTTAGCACAAGCCTTCCAAAATATATTGGTGAATTCCTGGTCACTTTTGGGTAAAGTAACAATTTATTCACTGCATACAATAATTACTAAAATCATGTTCATAAGATGGCAGTAGATATTAAAACCTTGGACTAGATGATGGTTACAAAAACTTATTGCTCGTTCTGCAACTTCACTTATTGAAGCCATGCATTCATACAAATTTTTTCATCTGATACATTTACGTTTCTTTGTATCTTATGAAATAAAACAGTCTTCAAACTCTTCAAACTGTTAGGCACATACTGTTTTATAATTATTCCTGGGGTACCAATATTCATGGTTTTTACATGAGAAGTAGTCTACCACAAAGGAAAAGGATCCAACAAAGTTAATAGTGTTCAAGTTTAACATTGAACCCTTAAAACAAAATGTTTAAACACAAACTATGAAATTCTTTAAACATGATGAAGGGACTTCTTTTTGAAAGAAAAACCACAAAAAATATTCTACGAAAATAAATAAATCCACTGTACAATCTTTGTTATTTAATATGGCATCTTGTTGACATACGGACAAAATAACAACAAAGTTCTTTACAAATAATTCAAACATAAAATGAGGACTTACCCATCGATCCACAATTGCCAATTTCAACTCAAATGATGAATTTTCAAATTAAAATGCAACAGTTTTTCCCTCTTAATACCATCAACATTCCAAACCATAAAGTCCTCCACACAAAATGGAACAAATTCATGCGAGAAATGATATCGTTAAATCTAGATTTCATATAGGCATTTTTTGTCACAGCCACTAAATCAATACTCAGAAAAAATAAATCTAGCTTTCCATTGTTCGTTTAATAAGAAATATATTAGCTTAATCGTTACTAGTATTTTTTTCTATATCTGATGACCCGTAGAGATGTAAATGAGAATTGTCCCAGGAACGTATCTCCAAACAATTATGTCCGCTATTTATTTTCTGGCTGCTAATTCATTTAGGATTCAATTTGGTCACGAACTAATTATTAGATTCTTTCGACGATTTCATCACGACAATCAAGGAATTAACTCATTCTCATAAAATGAATGGTTTCTGTTTGTTTCATTTCTACAGAATCTTTTTTTTTTGTAATAAAACTCTGTTTACAATTTAATAAAACAAATGTTATGCCCAATGTTCAGCCAGATTTAGAGAGATTGCATAAACAAATTAAACAAAAGGCTCCCAGGAAAAAGAAGGATATGAGATGTGGAATATTAAAGTCTGTATTTATTTGTACTAGGAGAAGTAATTTTACAAAACCGACAACAGAAAACACTCAGTATCCTTCAATATGGTCAATGGTCACTCGATCCCTTACATCATATTTTTCTCAAACCAAACAAACTTGATAAACTTCAAATCATATCTTATGTATCTTAACTAATGAAAAACAAGGAAATGTGTCAAGATAACACTGATGCCCCACTGGCAAATAAAATAAAACTGTTATTTTTACAAAATTTGCTAAGTCCAAGGGCCGTAATTTAGGTCAAAATCAGTGGACCAGAATGAAACTAACACTTGACCTGTAACTCATCATGGTAGACACACATACTAAAAATCTTTTGAATATATGCAAGGATGTTGAAAAAAAGTGCGGAAAACTTATTTTTATAAAATTTGCTAAGTTCAAGTGCGGTAATTTAGGTCCAAATCAGTGGACCAGAACAAAACTCAAACTTGACCTGTAACTCATCATGGTAGACTCACATACTAAAAATCTTTTGAAAATATGCAAGTCATGATGATGTCAAAAAAAAGTGTAAAAACCATTATTTTTACAAAATTTGATAAGTCCAAGGGCCATAAGTTAGGTCTAAATCATTGGACCGGAATGAAACTCAAACTTGACCTGTAACTCATCATGGTAGACTCGCATACTAAAAATCTTTTGAATATATCCAAGGATGTCGAAAAAAGTACAGAAAACTAAAGTGTGACGGACGGATAAAAAAACTATATGCCCCCAACTTTGTTGGCGGGGCATAAAAATTGAAAAGCAACAAGATTGCTACACGTAGCTAATGTCCCCCACGGCCACATTAAAGTTGAAAATATACGTACTAAATTTTGAATAATTGATATTGCATTGCGATATGATTACCTATATATCATGACAAACAATTCTTAAAAATTTCATCAAAATCCATTGAGCGGTCTCAAAGGAGTTGCGCTCACAAAGTGTTGAACAAAGTTGATAAAGTCCCACAACTCCTAAATAATTTGTGGAATCAAAATGGTGGTGCGATATGATAGCAACTACATATCATGAAAAACAATCCTACAAAATTTCATCAAAATCCGTTGAACGGTCTCAGAGGAGTTGTGATCACAAAAGTGTGACGGACAAAGAGCATTACTAGGTCCCTCCAGCGCGCTGTGGTGAAGGACAATTATAAAGATGAAATGGTAAGGATATATACATGATATAGCTGTGCTAAACTGCTTGAGACTGTATAGATGGTTCTGCATGGTAGATAGTTTTCCCTTATTTTTGTAAGTTGATAGAAGTTCCACCAAAATAACCATCAAAGGCAAATTATACATTAACATGTTCATGTATCTTGAAAACAAAACCTACATTTGGGGCCGCTACAAAGGCCTTACTGGCAAACTGCTAGCTGGAGAGGGATTTATATAAGCATAAAGCTTGTTTCCCAATCCAGGGTAAATAAATATGTTTAAACTAATAGCTAGTTAAAAGTTACTCCCATTGAATTTTCATTCAAATACCTTATGGCACAAATACTCTGTAAAATTTACCTTAGCACAAGATAACACGCTATACAGTATATACAGTATATATACATTTTGTAGTAAAAGATCTATGAACATTTGAAATTTAGTTTTTTAGGTATATATGTAACCAAGTTTACAATTAAACAAACACTATTAATTAGATAGAGTGTCACCCAGCGGAAGCCTGAACACCTACACCCATCGATAACAAAGCTTCTTTAAAATCAATTTACTCCACTGCTATATCGTCTTAATCATGATATTTGACAAAGAGGAAAAATTGGAATAAAAGAACACTACCCATGAGAGTAGAATATTGAATAGTATAATAAGAGCTTATGAAATCCAAGAACAATCTGCCGATCCTTAATAAAAGGTATAAGTTGTGCAAATAACAAAACAGTCAAACTATAAGGTGTTCATATATACAAGGTATAGCTACATGTATAAAGGTTCTCCTTTAGTCAGAGGTAGATACAACAATTTCTTATACTCAGAGTTGCATGGAAATAACAGCCTGCCCGCCAGCTGGAGACTGGTAATTTTTTGACAGGGCTGGCTAAAATTCATGAAAATTTGACTGGCTGTATATCAAAATCAGGTAGAATTTCAATTCAGGGCTGGTTACTTTTTAAGCAAATTTCCTACCCTGTTATACCCCCCTTCACATGTTTGATATTCTCTTATACGAGTTGTTACAATTTCAAAATTATTGTTTTACAAAATTCTTACAATATTTTCTTCAAAACTTTAACGAGCTATTGCCAATCTTTCATGAAATTTTCAAATAAGCATAAATTTGACACACTCCACTCCAGCACAATAAAAATTTGAATTTGAAGTGTTTTCAAGCAAGTTACAGTGTCTTTGCTACCTCATTCCAATTGAAATGTGATTTATTAAAGAAATTGTAACTTACTCGTAAAAGTAATTCTCTGTGAGCTCTTCCCAAGCAAGTTAATAGTAAACATGAGTGACTGCAATGTAATTACGAGTTAATTAATAACATTATTATTTTTTCAACTTGTAAAAGTTTTACCAGGATTTTTACAAGTCAAAAATCCTCGTAAAACTTATGTGAGTTCGGATGAGTTCACACCATTGGACAAGACCTCTTTATGAGTACATGAGAGTTAATTGTAAGTAAATTGCAATTGAATATGAGTTGGAAACTCTTAATAACTTGTAAGGAAATCTTGTATATTTGAAGGGGGTATTTAATAAGTATGAAGATAGTTAAAATATACATGTAGTTACATTATGCCATCCTAGGCGAGCATGATAAATAAATAACTACTGTAGGATGTGGAAATCATATAAAATACTTTTTGATTTTACTTAAAGAGAACATGTTTTTCCCAAAAAAATTTTAGAGAAAGGAGTAGAGCCACGAAGGCCCTAAATCGGCCCGGTATTTTCACTATTTTTTCAACTATTATAACTTGTAAAAAATTTAACTAAAATATGTTAATTTATGGACAAACTTTTCATATCTGTAAGATTTAGCAAAATATTTACACCACAGGTTTAGCCTTGAGACTTTAAACAGGCCATAAATTTGAAAATTCCTCATTTTTCACACATTTTTACTGGTTTCTCTGCATATTTCGTCAAAATTAGTACTGGCCACATTCCTCGACCATCGTAATTTTTTGATTATTTATTTAAAGAATCATAATACACATTTCTATCACAAAATAATTTTGGTCGACAGGTGTGGCCCATTTCATATTCATCGAATTATACATGAAAATCAAGGAAAACTGTCACAAATTGTAATTTTTCACGAAATAGTCTATTTTTCACCTCTCTGTTCTCCTTATTGATAAATAATTGAAGGAAAAAATATTACAATTCATGAAATATTAAGACTAATGAACACTTATGCAGCAGCTACAAGCAGATTTATCAAAGTTGAAATTTTGGGCCATTTTGGGGCCTTCGTTGCTCTACTCCTTTATTCCCTAAGTGAATAATTTTGCATCTGTAGCAATCTTAACCTCTTTGTTACCATTGTTATCTGGTTATGGAAATGAGAATTTTTTTTTATCACAATGACAGATCCTGAGGATACCCCCACCCACGTTCTCTTCAGTCTTTAGTTTTCTTTCAGCAAAAACTATCTTTATAGAATGTGAGTGGAACCCCTCCCCTCTTTTGAAAATTTCTTGGTCCACCCCTACATAATATCATATATTCTGTTGAAATCAAAACATCAATAGACATGATAGATAGGTGCGGCAGAGTAAACATGTGTCTACAAAACGTTTTATGTCACAATCCTGTTAAGACAATGTTTAAGAACACAAATATTGATTCATGTCTCTTTATTTCAGCATAATGCCACAAAGATAAGATAATTTAACAAATAAAAACTTGGACGATTTCTATCGCAATTTGACAGGATGATGGATTCTCTATATTCTAGATGAATGTAATTGCAATAGAATGATTTCGGATCACCGGCTAATAACTTATTATCCATTTTTCAAATGAAAATTTACACTGCTATAAATCAATTTTTGACGGGTTCGTCTTTCCCTTAACGTAATAATGTCAGAGAGCTTTGTCTCTATGTTTCTATTTGAATGATGTTTCAATCCACCTGACGCTCATCAGGAAAGTGAAAGTCCTATTCGTAGAGTGCTATTAAGTTACCTCTGTGCATCTGCAATCCTATTAAGGTTTTTTTGTTGTTGCATAAATGCTATCTTTAATAGTGTATAGTTGAGAGATGTAAAATGCTAACAGGAGAAAAAACACTTTTTAGGGTATTTTTCCTAATATGTTTTAAGTTCAATGTGAAGGAAATCAATAGAGAACCAACTATAACTAGGAATAATAATATGACCAACCTCCCCCTGACATACCTGAACTCCATATTAGAGTAAAAAATAAAGTCTAATTATCTCCCCCTGAATGACATCTGAAGACAGTTAAATATCTTAATGCATATCTCCATATAACATTCTTCTATCATGCAAAGTTTCAGCAAAATTTATCAAGTGATTTTGGAATAATTACCCTTAAAAGATGTTTGGAAACTGGTAGACAGACCAATATCATGCAGGGTCAATCCTCTATACCCCCAAACTTTGTTTGTGCTGGACCATAAGTTTTATAAGTATTTCCTTCATATTTGTTTACTTTAAAGTTTTGTCTTGGTTTACACCGGTAAAAATGCCATGCATGTGATACATATGTGTCACATGTGTTTCACATATGTGTGACACGCATGTGAATTAGATG
This sequence comes from Arcuatula senhousia, assembly GCA_963971305.1. Lineage (NCBI taxonomy): Eukaryota > Metazoa > Mollusca > Bivalvia > Mytilida > Mytilidae > Arcuatula > Arcuatula senhousia. The sequence continues at coordinate 39,636,837 of OZ020307.1, read as the reverse complement.
TTTCCTGCCACACATGTATCACATGTGTAGATTTCAAAATAATTTGAAATATATTCATATGATTTTATGCATGCATCGTGCTTATGTGAAATTTCAACATGTGTTTGACATATGTGAAACACATGTGCCTCACACATGTGACACACATGTAATACACGCATGTGTCACATGCGAGTCTACAAACGCATGTGACACACATGTGGAACGCATGTGAATCACATGTGACACAGGTGTGGCATTTTACATGTCTTTCACATGTGTGGCATTTTTTGCAGTGTACACATATAACACACACAAATATTGCATATATATTTCTCAAACTATGATTTATTAACAAGTGTTATGGAATATCTTTCTAACAATTTCTTTCTTCAGCAAGTTTTTTCCACTTAAAAATTCAAGTTTAAAACCCCTATTGAAAAAAAAACAACATCTACAAGAACATTGAACTTCCTGTCAGCAAAATAAGCTTTTATGAAATTAAAGGAAGCACTCTATACAAGGTGATTAATTAAATTATTGAAGACTCAAAGGTCTGAAAAATGTTTTAGAAAGAAAATGGATTTTTTAGTTCCAAGCATTTTAACGGTTACAATATCCAACAAAGACGAACTTGTTATTTTCTAGTAAATTTAAACCTAAAGCCAAGTCATAACAAATTCAATGATTTTAAAAGCTCAAAGTCTTGCTCATCAAATTAATTCTGCCTGGTGAAATTTGAGCTATAAACTGGATAAAAATCACTCAGCAATTCTTTGGTCTTCAAAAAAAATGTTTTAGTGGCCTTGTAACATGAGACTTGAACAATATTTGGTTTAAAAGCTTTGAATCCGTAATAAGTTTTAAAGTATCATGTTCCGGTAAAATGCAATCTAGTTTTTATGGTACCAAAGATCCTTAACAGAGTTGACATAAAGTAGGTTATGCAAACTGCAAGCATTTAAGTCCCAACAAAAGACATTCCTTAAACATGAAGTGCTATTCTCTGTAAGCATCAGGCAATGAGTGAATCATGATTTAAAAAAACACACAAGTTTGATTTCAAAATACTGTTAAAAATGCTTAAAAAGTAACAAAAAATGCAATGGCACTACTCAAAAGTGTCAAAAATTTGAGATATATTTTGGTTGAAATGCATATAAAATTTGGATCTAAGGGAGATAACTTGTGTCAAGTCATACTAAATCCCTATCATTGTAACAGAACTTTTTCTCTATCCTCTGACACTGGAAATGACAACATGATTGGTTCTTCATTAGAAGGCTATTTTATAGGCATTGTCAAAACCATGTGTTTTTAAAATCATGATTCGAACATTTTTGATTTTGCCTGATTCTTACAGAGAACTGCACTTAAATTTCCAACAATAGAGTTACTCCTCTTATAAGTCATGCAGTTTCCAGATTGCACAGAATGGCTGTTGAATCCTCACCCTAATAAGAAAGTTCTTTTATAACAACTTTTTTATCACATGAGGACTCCGGGTGCATCAAAGAGCAATAGATCAAAATAAATACTGCTCTAATGTTTAAAAACAATGGAATGGAATCTTTGATTCTTGCAATATTTCTACACATGTAAGAATATAATTGTTCATTCAGTTGAATATTGACCACTTATACAGATATCATTGTTTTCATAATCTCAGAAACGCTTCTGCATAAGTCTACCGGGCAGCAAACCAGTTTGACTTGCAAACTGGTTAAATCTTGTGGTATTTTTTGTATAATTAGTGAATTTTCCGGAAAAACTTTGAACTCGAAAATCAAGCATTGCAAAGGAACAGGGATTGGTATTTTACTGTTAATGGGTTAATATGTTGATTACTGTGGAATCATTTATTTTGGTAGGTACCAATTTTTGTGGTTTGATGAAAAAGGATCAGTTCATGGATTCTTAAATTCCTGGGTTTGAAAATTGCAGCATACAGACCAATAATAAATTTCCTTTTCGCAGGAAATGGATTTTTGTTGGTAAAGGCAACCCATGAAAACCATGAAAATTGATAACCCACGAATACTAATGAAACCACTGTATCATGTAATGTGGATTCATTTATTTTCGTAGGTACCAATTTTCGTGGTTTGATGAAAAAGGACCATTTCGTGGAATCTTGAATTCCTAATTCTGGCGTCTGCAGCATACAGATCAATGTTAAATTTCCATTTCGGGGGTTTCAAATTTTGTGGGTGAACGCCCCCCACGAAAACAACGAAAATTGATACCCCACGAATAATAATGAAACCACAGTACTTGATAAGTTTTTGTACACTTTCCTTGCTTTCATTTCTTCTCCAATGTTTATCTGTTTGTCACAAATCAGTATAATTTTATATAAATGGCAATAAAATTGATTGGTTTGATTTGATAAAAGATCTATTGACACATGTACATGTATTCACACCAGAATTTCCTTTTGTCATTTTTCAGCTATGTTGACAGAAAGGTTTCATTTGCTTAGTTTGCCTACAGGCTGTACAATAAGAAAAGCTAAGGACAATTAGACCCATATTTGGGCCAAAAATGTGAAGTTATTTAAATAAAACAAGAGGCTCCCATGAGCCTGAATCGCTCACCTGATATATGTGCCTGAAGTAAAGGTTATAAGGCAAAATCTATTTAATGTTGAAAGGGTCATAAGATGAATAAGGGGGTCATCTGACAATATGGTGGATCTAAAGGTGCTGATCACTTTTGTTCTGAATCAAAATCTAAAAATCTGTCACCCTTTTTGAGTTATTTGCAAAAAAATGCAGTTTAACCTAATGTTCTATTTTTAGCCACAGTTCTATACACCTAATAATAATAAACAATAATACCATTTGGACTTAAAGTGTCAGAGGAGTTAACATTTTCAATATAAGGAAATGCAGTTAAAATGCACAATTTTGACGTTCCAAGGGCAATAACTCCTCAAAGGAAAGGTCCTACAACGTTGACCCTGTTACAAATTTTGTAGATCTTGATGCGCTTAACAATCTGCAATTTAAATTTCTCAAATATCTTGTATAGTTTTCAAGATATTGAGCTAAACAGGTGCAAAATTTGCAAAAAATCCACAAAAAGGGCAATAACTCCTACATGGGTTGTTGGATTTTCTTCAAAATTTCAGAGCTGGTAGATCTTGAGGTGCTGATCACTTTTGTTCCCTATAAAAATTTTGAAATCTGTCACCGTTTTAGAGTTATTTGCAAAAAACTGCCATTTACCCCTATGTTCTATTTTTAGCCACAGCGGCCATGTTTTACGACCAATCAAAAATCCCCACATCAGTTCTATACATCTAATGCTAATAAACAACTATAATAAGTTTGGTTCCATTTGGACTTAAAGTGTCAGAGGAGTTAACATTTTCAATGTAATGAGGAAATGCTGTTAAAATGCTAAATTTTGACGTTCTAAGGGCAATAACTCCTAAAAGGAAAGGTCCTACAACATTGACCCTGTTACATATTTTGTAGATCTTGATGTGCTTAACAATATGCAATTTAAATTTCTCAAATATCTAGTATAGTTTTCAAGATATTGAGCTAAACAGGTGCAAAATTTGCAAAAAATCCACAAAAAGGGCAATAACTCCTATATGGGTTGTTGGATTTTCTTCAAAATTTCAGGGTAGGTAGATCTTGAGGTGCTGATCACTTTTACCCAATGCCAGAATTTTGATATCTGTAGCCGTTTTTGAGTTATTTGCAAAAAACTGCATTTTACCCCTATGTTCTATTTTTAGCCATGGCGGCCATGTTTTACGACGAATCAAAAATCCCCACATCAGTTCTAAGCACCGAATGCTAATGAACAACCATACCAAGTTTGGTTGCAATTGGACTTATGGTGTCAGAGGAGTTAACGTTTTAAAAAGTTTACGGACGACGGACGACGGACGGACGACGGACGCCAAGTGATGACAATAGCTCACATGACCCTTCGGGTCAGGTGAGCTAAAAAACAATTCAAAGTAGCTAACCACTGACAGTAGAAATAATTCCACTTATATAGGGACTTGAAATATTCAAATCTTTTTCCAGACATGAAAAAATAAAACTCTCCTCAGTCAAATACCAACATGTTTTTTTTGCCAGACAGAAAATGACCTCAAAACACTTGACACTATTTTCTCAACGCTAACAAATCTAATTTGACAAATTCTAGTGAAAATCCATTTGATACAAATTCCCAAGAAATTTCTCCACTGCAGTAATAAAGGAAAATTCATGACAAGAATGACGAAAGTCGTCAAAAATATAATACCTAAACACAAAAGCCGAGAAATTCAGACAGAAGAATGAAGTATTTAGATTAAATTTCACCAGAAATATTTCCAATCAAATAAGCGTAGAGGCTAGCAGGGTTATGGAAGGAATTATGTTTTTATTAGCAATCTTCCCCTCAGGGAACAACAAAATGTAAATTTGTCAAAATTAGATATATTAACTTTTCTACACGATTCAGAAATGGAAAACTAATTTTGCTTCCTGCTTCCTTTTTCATTAAGACAAAGATCTTTTATAAGATTAAGAATTAGATGCCAGCAAAATATCTTATATATTTGCACTTATTCAAACCATAATATGTAAGGCCAAAATACAATATACGTTTGTTTCATGTTACCATGCTTACAAAAATATGGTAGATAGGTTGAATTTTTTTTTTTATTATTATTTTATTTTGAGTTTATAGGAAATTAATCCAAGCTTTAAAGGTTCTTTTGCCAAAATGGCAATTAGGCCATAATAAAAAATATCCTAGATTCTCATCCCCCTCCCACCTCAATTTTCAGCCCCCTCAAAAATTTTCATCTTGATTTTTGGGGAAATTTTATTAAATTTTGGCTTATTTATACTATGATTAAGGCCCTGCCCTTTTAGCGAGCATCGAAAATCTATATACCTTTAAAAAATAAATCCATGTGCTCGACCAGCTAAGTTTAACGTAAAGAGGGAACTTTTAAAAAAGGGATTAAATAGTAGCAAAGTCTGACCCCACCAAACCCAAATCATATGCACTTGTGAAAGTTGTTGTTAAAATATCTTGGATCAATAACTACTTATTAAAAAATCAAATTATTTGTGCAAATAATAAATCCTGTAACATTCTGGGACGACATTAAGCAGGGACGAAATTATCCATTTTATGGATTCCTTGTCAGAGTATTTCGCGCTTCTTCAGCAGACCAAAACAACATCAGATTCTGTCAGGTTTTGTGAGATTTTCTGAGTATCAGTGTTTTATTTGAAGCATTGGTAACAGAAGGTACATTAAGAAACCTGGCGGAAAAAACAGTAAAATAAAAATATCATGCAGGATTGAGGAAAGTGAGTGAAACCCCATAGGCAGCCGCATGACAGGATGGGACTCTTCTTTCATTTTCAGGTAAGAACATTTAATTTATTATAATGAGTAGGTTTTATTTAGTAAACTAATGTATTTCTTTATCTTATTTTATCTTACTTAGAATTTAACAAATCTTGGTCAGTATCACGCCAGACACGCTTTGTATACGATGTTGCCAAAAGCTAGCTCGGTAATTTCCGGAAAATCGTTTTTCAGCGGAAAAGACCGAATGGTGTTTAAATAAAAATCTGTGTGTAAAAATAAACAAGTGGATGAATGAGGGTTTTATCACTGTTTTTGAATTTCAATTTTTATATTTTTGCATAACAGATTATGATGTATTTTTTATAAGCCCAGAGGGTTGATTGTTATACTTCCTCCGTGCCTATTATTTTTTTCACTCCGTAAAAGTAAACCTGTTCCGGTTTTATCGTCAGTATATTTCTGGCACATCACAAAACATGCACTATGCCGTAGGGCTCGCATCTGCGATGCTCGCTATTAAATGGCAGAATATTTTATCAAAATGGGTGAAAAATAAAATTCACCAGCCAACCCCGATGAGAATCTAATAGCCTAAGATGTTTAATCTAGGGGCAAAAATGATAGAGTAGGTTTGGAAGAAGGAAACAGAATATATTTTTTGTGCCTTATCCTCTCATTGACAAATCTGTATGAAACAATTTAAACTTTAAAAGGTGGTTTATATAACATGTACATGAAGAACCAATCAATAAAACTTTAAAAGGTGGTTTATATAACATGTAAGTGAAGAACCAATCATACAACTTACCATTATGGCTTGTGTTTCTACTGCGATGGACTAACACAGGACTGTCTGGTTCGGGTGAGGAGGGTGGGGTTAAAGTACTGATTCCTGATCCCATGCTGGTATGGTAAAATCTGGAACATAAAAACAAAGAAATCTAAAACAAGAGGCTCCCAGGAGCCTGAATCGCTCACCTGGTCTTGATGTTGACCCTATACTTTTGTAGAGCTAAATGAGCTGAACATTTAAGCAAGCAACAGCTTTTCTCTACCCGCAATAGTTTTCATTCTATAGGCCAAAAACACCATTTTTCACCTATAAGGGGCCATAACCCCTATAAGGAGTCATCTGACAACTTCGACCCTATGGAGACTTTTGTAGAGCTAAATGAGCTGAACATTTAAGCAAGCAACAGCTAATCTCTATCTGCAATAGTTTTCATTCTGTAGGCCAAAAACAAGAAAAATCGCTATTTCTCAGGGGCCGTAACCCCTATAAGGGGTTATCTGACAACTTCGACCCTATGGAAAATTTTGTAGAGCTAAATGAGCTGAACATTTAAGCAAGCAACAGCTAATCTCTATCTGCAATAGTTTCCATTCTGTAGGCCAAAAACATAAAAAATCTTTATTTTTCAGGGGCCATAACCCCTATAAGGGGTCATCTGACAACTTCGACCCTATGGAGAATTTTGTAGAACTAAATGAGCTGAACATTTAAGCAAGCAACAGCTAATCTCTATCTGCAATAGTTTTCATTCTGTAGGCCAAAAACATGAAAAATCGCTATTTTTCAGGGGCCTTAACCCCTATAAGGGGTTATCTGACAACTTCGAACCTATGGAGAATTTTGTAGAGCTAAATGAGCTGAACATTTAAGCAAGCAACAGCTAATCTCTATCTGCAATAGTTTTCATTCTGTAGGACAAAAACATGAAAAATCGATATTTTTCATGGGCCGTAACCCCTATAAGGGGTTATCTGACAACTTCGACCCTATGGAAAATTTTGTAGAGCTAAATGAGCTGAACATTTAAGCAAGAACAGCTAATCTCTCTGTGCAATAGTTTTCATTCTGTAGGCCAAAAACATGAAAAAACGCTATTTTTAAGGGGCCATAACCCCTATAAGGGGTTGTCTGACAAATTCGACCCTATGGAGACTTTTGTAGAGCTAAAAGAGCTTAACATTTAACCAAGCAACTGCTAATCTCTATCTGCAATAGTTTTCATTCTGTAGGCCAAAAACTTGAAAAATGACTATTTTTCACCTTTAAGGGGCCGTAACCCCTATAAGGGGTCATCTGACAACTTCGACCCTATAGAGACTTTTGTAGAGTTAAATGAGCTGAACATTTAAGCAAGCAACAGCTAATCTCTATCTGAAATAGTTTTCATTCTGTAGGCCAAAAACATTAAACAAGAGTTAACACTAAAGTATGTCTCGCCTGCCGGCACCATCAGAAACAATTATTCTTTCTTACGTCCACTATATTTTGAATTTACATGGATTTTCAGTTTCTGAGATCAAAAGATATTTATCGAACCTAAACATTGCAAATATATGCAATAAAAATAATCAAAGTCACTCAACCGGAAAATCAAGGTCAAGGTCAAAAGATGAGGATGTAACTGTGCTCAGCTACTACTGGGACATATGCATACCAAGTTTCATCAACCTAGGACTTATAGTTCTTGAGATATGGAGGTGCTCCAAAAACTTTTCCATTGCTATTATATGTATTGAAAATTGTCAAAGTCACTCAACTGAAAAATCAAGGTCAAGGTCAAAAGATGGGGACGCAACTGTGCTGAGCTACTACTTTGGCATACTCATACCAAGTTTCATCAACCTAGGACCTATAGTTCTTGAGATATGGAGGTGCTCGCAAAACTTTTCCATTGCTATTATATGTATTGAAAATTGTCAAAGTCACTCAACCGAAAAATCAAGGTCAAGGTCAAAAGATGGGGATGCAACTGTGCTAAGCTACTACTGGGGCATATGCATACCAAGTTTCATCAACCTAGGACTTATAGCTCTTGAGATATGGAGGTGCTCACAAAACTTTTCCATTGCTATTATATGTATTGAAAATTGTCAAAGTCACTCAACCGGAAATCAAGGTCAAGGTCAAAAGATGGGGATGCAACTGTGCTAAGCTACTACTGGGGCATATGCATACCAAGTTTCATCAACCCAGGACCTATAGTTCTTGAGATATGGAGGTGCTCATAAAACTTTTCCAAAAAGTTAACGCCGCCGTCGCCGCCGCCGTCGCCGCCGCCGCCGCCGCCGTCGCCGCCGCCGCCGGTAAAGTAACACCTATGTCCCGCTCTGCTTCGCAGGCGAGACAAAAATGGCTATTTTTCACCTTTAAGGGGCCGTAACCCCTATAAGGAGTCATCTGACAACTTGGACCCTATGGAAAATTTTGTAGAGCTAAATGAGCTGAACATTTAAGCAAGCAACAGCTAATCTCTATCTGAAATAGTTTTCATTCTGTTGGCCAAAAACATGAAAAAATGCTTTTTTTTCACCTTTAAGGGGCCGTAACCCCTATAAGGGGTTATCTGACAACTTTGACCAAATGGAGACTTTGGTAGAGCTTTTGATGCTAAATCAGAAGCGTGGCCTCAGATTTCCTCTATCTCTAATACTTTTTGATTTATAAGCCAAAAACAGTAGTCTGACCCCCTAGTCTATTTTTAGTAACGGCAGAGATGTTTTTTAACGGATCAGTTCGGTCCAGGTGAGCTAAAAATTCATCTATCAAAATAACTAATACCAGTGATTCATGTATGGAAGACTAAATTTTTTATTTGATTGGGCTAATCTTTTTTAAATTGGTATCTGGAAACCATTTTTATACATCATAATCAGGTTATTATTTTTCCCTTCAACCTTGAACGAAATTTTTCAAAAAGTAAATACCGATTAGAATTTTTCCATCAAATCCTTAACAAGTTTCTTTGGATTGGGTAAGGTTATAAATAAATTTTTTGACTTTATCATTCAGAAACCAATTAGCAAGACCGATTGTTTCCATAGCAATGTTTATGCAAACACTCAATTAAAATTCACTTGAAACCAACAATATATACATTATGCATGTGTGACATTTCCATTTTCCACTTAATGGAAAAGAAAGGGGGATCATACATAGTACAGTGAAACCTGCCTAAACCCAACCCTGAATGAACAAACAATCTCCATACCCGTTGCCATATTTTTCTAGGGAAGGGGGGGGGGGGAGTTCGATTTTCAAAAATTTCCTTATTCTAATAGTGCTTTACCAAATTCCAGTTTGTTTTTACCTATATTTTTTTTGTCCGAACCCTTCAAACTACCCCTGGCAATGGGAATGGGCTGTCTAATTCAGCTGGTTCCCTCTTTACATTTTTATACATTATAAACCTATATTAAGTGAGCAACTCTCTAAACAGTGTGTGTGTGGTAGGGTTTAACACCTTTTTTGACACACCTGGGTCATATAGGCAATCAGTTTTAATGGTGGAGGAAACCCCCAACCTTGGGCAGGTAATCCACATACAAGTGGGGAAGTCCTGATTTTGTAAATTACAAGCGGGACTCAAACACCACCTGAGTTATGATCAGCTAGTGATCAATACCAGTGCCTCAGACCACTTGGCCTCTAAACTGGCAAAATTACTTGAAGCATTTGTTAAACAATTTAGATAGGTTTAAAATTGTACATCTTAATGTGTGTGTGTGTGTGTTGGTGTTTCACTCCCTTTATCGACACACCTGGGCCATGTAGGGCCGCCAGTGTTTAATGGTGGGGGAAACTGGAGTACCCGGAGTAAACCACCGACCTTGGGCAGGTAACTGACAAACCTAATCACATACAGTTGGGGAAGTCCCTTTTTTGTTAAATATTTGTAACAAAAGGGACTCGAACACCAGCTCAGAGGTGATCGGCTAGTGATCAATAGCGTGGAATTTATACCAGCGCAAAGACCACTGGGCTACCCAGGCCCCTGTACATCTTTTAAATTTCAGCTCCAGTTGTAGCTTTATTTATGAAAACAGATCAAAGACATTGGTCAAATATATAGTTCTATTAAAATAAAACATATTATATTCTTTTTTCTTTGACAATCAAAAGTTCAAAGAAACAAAAAAGAATTCAGAAGGATCAATCAGAGATTGATCTAATTAAGAATATGATTTTAAACATTCTAATGCTTGATTATTCCTGGACAAAAAAAATTAAACAAATTCTAAGAATTATTTTACAAATGTAGGTCGATATTTCTTTTATTGAATGGACTTAATTTCTACACAAGATAATTGAGTCTCTTCAAATTAAGATGAAATGAGAAAGAGAAAACATAATTAATGTAGTCTTTTTTTCAAATTAGAACCATATATTTTTTCAGAATTGGTAAGTACCAAGAGAAAATGTGCAATTTGGCTAGGATTCCTATAATTAGTTCTGTTGAAAAAGAACAAAAAAATAATTGAGTAATCATTTATATCGTTCTTTTAATACTCCAAACAAACTTGTGTTATATTATTCTTAAGTCTTTGAAGGACTAAGAACATTAACATTATAGACTTCAATTTTCCAAATTAATAAAGATCTTACCGTAAATCACCTAAAGTTAATGCTTAAACTTTCATTAAGTGTAAACATAATCTTTTTATAAATTTTCATGATAAGGACATCTGTTGTGAAAAATCTGAATTTTGAGCACACTTTAATAAATATAAGTTTGCAAAAGGGTTGTCCACATATGAAACAAAAATTCCAGAATGTATCTTTCAGAAACCTGCACGTACACATCTTGCATAGTTTTCTATCTGCTCAATTAAGGTAACCAAAAGAATTTTTCTTAATATATATTGCACACCTATATAAACGTATCAAATCACTATGACAGTCACTTAACACTTTTTGCAAACATTGTTGTATAATTCTTCATGACTTTTTTTTTTAAAGTTATGAATTTGCTTGGGGAATACTATATATAATGTTAACATGAAAGTTTAAATATACAAAAAGAAATTGCTATGATCAGTTTTACTTATATATTTAATTTAAAGGAATAGGATCAGGAAGGATTCATATTAGACAAAAAATTAAACTTTGAGTCCCCTTCTTTTGATTGTTGCTTCCCCGAGAAAGTAAGGTCATCTGAGGGCTTGACCAGTGTATGACATTACTTTTCCAGAGGAAAGAAATGCAGGGTCACACATCATCTAGGGTGATAACTGTTATATTCTATCGAATATTCAAATGAAACAATTCAATATTAAATTTTGAAACATTATTTCGAAAATTTTAACCTTTTTCCATTGGAAAAAATCTAGCCCATACAATGTTGAAGAAAAAACATGGAAAATCTCCTGAGAGGGTGACCTTACCATGAGACCCAACGATTACCAGTTGACCCAGATCAAATGTCACATGACCTCGTCTTAAGGTGAGCATTATAAGCTAAAATTTAGTAGTTTTTCCCTTGTGTTTTTTTGTATGGCACATTGGCTCTTTACAATGAATTGATAGAAAGAGCAAGTCCCTGTGTTGTGATATCTATATTTTCTGTTTAACCATTGTTTTATCTCGAATATAAAATTAAGTCCAAATAAATAAATAAAATCTACAAATCTAAAATATTCTTCTGTCCTATATACTAGGAAAAACCCGCGAATTCGCGGCAAAATCAATCGTTGCATTGCTTTAAAAAATACATGTACATGTAGACCACACAATAAAAGCATTGCATTTGCATGACCATACATGGTTGTGTTAATCTCAAATTAAAGGTTCTACGACTGACTGATGGGTTTTTATAGTCGTGACTATAGGCTTAAGAGCCTCTGCAGCAACTATTACCTACATGTATAAAGGTAAAGACTCGCTATGTGCCATGGGTCGTCCAGCCCATGGCACACCACCCCCAGTGTTAGTTGCTCCAAAGTATCTTTTGTTATCGATGGATGCAGGGCCCGTATTTCACCACGGGGAGGTACTGGTCGGAATTCTGGAAGACTGGAGGTTCTACCGTATTATATGAACTTTATATAAGTCTTTTATTGTTTTTTTATCCCACCTGTAGATTAACCAAAAGTCCAGTGGCAGGATAATTTTCATACATTGGATACCCAATTTTATCGTTGAGCTCAATTTTATCGTTGAGTCTAATTTTTTCACATTTTAAAACTTCAATATGGTTTTCATTTTTCTATCAAGTTACAATTTTTGACGATAAAACATTTTTTTGCATACATTTTTATAGTAAACATACCAATATAATCTATTATATAAAATCTTTAAATATAAAGCATAATTAATGAAAAAGTTTTGTGGTTTTTTTTGTAGTTAATTGAAAACAGGGGAAATAATTTCAAACATTATAAAAAAGGAGGGTATAAATTCCGGAACGATGACGGCTATAGCGTTTCCGGATCAATTAATTTGGTTAATTAGCAAACTGCAGTGTGCTAAATAAATTTTCAAAGGGCACAACCATCCCCTATTTTTGATATATAAAGCTTAGTCGTAGCATTTGTTGTTTAGGCTGCAACCCAGCTAACAAAAAACGCTTCGTTATTTTAGTAGTATAGATTCTTAATGAAAATTGTTCAGAAATGAGTTTCACAATAATTTCATTTAAAAAATAATTAATTTGAATGACTTGTGATACAGAAATTCTTACAAAAGTTGCACTAATAATTTAGGCACTTATGTTAAACAATTGTTGCTCATTTCTATTCTTACATTTCAACTAGGGATTTTAATCCAGTAAAACATATACAAGCATCAGAAATGGTTTGGAAGGTACTTTTTTTTTTCCTGAGCAAGCGATCCATACTGGTATTTTTTAATATTTTAACACCTTTTAAATGTGTATAAATGACCAATTCTACCATAAAAAAAAACAATAGTAACAAGATTTTTACATGTATAACTATCCCCTCCCCAAACAAGTGTTTTTTATTTGGAAAAGCTTTGATGCAAAGGTTCATAGGCATAGACATAGAAATTTTAATTTAAGTCGATATTATATAATACAAATAACATAAGCTCTGTAGAGCTTTTTATCTACATCAGATTTATATTAAATTGCTCTCTTTCCAATGACATTCCCGTCATCAAATAAAACAACACAAAATGGGTAATTTTACCTTTCTCACTACAACTTAAATTTCCATCAAAGATTTTTAATTCTTATTCAAATGTCAATCTTCTATCATCTTGAGATATCCAATATTGATTTCTCAGATCTCAGAAATCCCTAGAACCATTATCTTTGCTTATCAACAAGTCACTTAGAAAATATTTCACATGAAAAATTGATTATTATGAAAACAAAAATATAAAAAAAAACAATTTTAAATCAAATGCATGAAAACTTTACTATTTAACAACTTAATATTAAAATATTATTTTTGCATTTTTCCCATTAATTAAAAGAAATTTCTGTGACTTACCTTCAGAATACAAATGCTTTTGACATTATTGGAATATTTTCACGATGGTGATAATCCTTTAAGAAGAACACCTGTCTGATTTTTACCTGTAAACAGCATTGATTACATTAGACGGCCACAATGATGGCTAAAATTATCTCCATCCCTGGAATCGGAGCCAGGTGACTTTACGTAACCACTGGTAACAATAGTCAAAATGTGGGCAGGTAGATTTCCATTCATTTTTCATTATTTCCATATATGAAGATTGTCACCTATAAAAATGGAAACTGATATGAATAACTTTTGTATCTAATTACTTTATAACAGTATATGTTACATGTGGTGTACCTACAAAAGTGATGGTGTACTTATAAAATTGATAATCAAAGGAACAAATATTCATTATAATATCATATAAATTGAAACAAATATTTCTTATTTTCTATCAAACAAAATTTTCTTCCAAGAGGGTCATCCTAAATAAATTGTTTGTTTCACTCACACAACCACACAAATTATTTTTAAAAAGTTGGAAAATAAAAATAAATGCAAGTTGAATTGAAAAAAAAACTATTAAAAAATCAAACTAAAACATAAACACTATTTAATACTAAAACAGCAACCTCTAACATAAAGTTTTCACAGATTGCTGAGATTTGACATTATTGTAAGGAAGTTGAAAGAGGGCCTACAGCACCTGAGTTCACCCTTATTTTGGACGCAATATATGACCTTTTAAAAAAAACTTCTTCAGTTTTTTTGTTAAACTGTATATATATATCAATAAATTGTCTTGATGGGCTTTTAAAATTAAGCAGTCCTTTCCTTTAGAAATTTCCAAAGGTATCCCAAATTATTAAAGATGGTTTAACAATGAACTACATGTAGCCCAAACAATGGAAAGCTTACAATAACAAATATTTAATATTTTAACAACTTAATGTGTATAAATGACCAGTTCTACCATCAACAAAAAAAAACAATAGTAACAAGATTTTTACATGTATAACTTCCCCAAACAAGCCCAGGGCTTTGGGTTCCCTGTAAAAGGCAAGCACTGCATTGAAATGACGTATTGCTTCATTTGTACTTCTTTGGCTGTTGTTATCACTAGACAGAAAATTGAAAAAAAAACTTTCCAACCAGTAATATGTACACCAATACCTTTCTTTGATTTTATCCTCAATCTGTATAAAATTGTTTCCCATGGCAGCCAGACTTCACTGAATCATGACATGGAAAAAATAAATCTGAAAATATTTATATATTTTTAAGCAGAAATATTTGTGGGAATGTATTTGCATATATATCCTGACGTATATGTGCACATATGTATAAAGTTTCATGATGATATATGTACTTCTCTCATAGAAAAGTAGCGTATACCTGTTTTTATAGGTATCCTATAATAAAAATATAATTCCCCTTTATAATATGATATTTAATTATTAAGCTGACCAAAGACTTATAAATGTATGGAGCTTTTTTTTTCATATTCTATTTCATATGTTTCATGATTATGCCATACTTAATTCATGGTAAAGTTTACTAAAACCTCAAGGTTAAACTTCCAAAGAATACTGTGGATTCATTTATTTTTCGTGGATACCAATTTTCGTGGTTTGATTGTCAGTTCGTGGATTCTTAAATTCGTGGCTCTGTAGTTTGCAACATACAAACCAATGTAAAATCTGCTTTTCGTGGAGTATCAAATTTCGTGGGTCAAGACAACCCACGAAAACCGCGAAAATTAATACCCAACGAATAATAATGAAACCACAGTACCTGATTTGGAACAGATGGAACGATGGGCAGACAGACCAACAGACCTGAACTCTACATCATTTGCCCCTCTACTTTCATAGACAGGGCAGAAAAAAATTTAAGTACTACCCATGTAGTGACACAACATGACACATATCACCTTCATGTGTTTCAGCATTTTTCAAAAAGATGATATAATTAAGTCCGAGTTATATCCCTTATGTTGAATGCATATCAATAAATTGGGTTTTTGAAATGGCTTCTTTTAAACAGGACTGGCCATTGGGATAATGGCCCCTTAAAATTTGATGTAGACTACTAGATTTATAGAACCATATGGACAGGCTACTTTAATTTAAACAAGTGTGGCCACTAAAAGTATGTCTCGCCTGCCGGCACCATCACTAAAATCAACTACCTAAGCTTTCATTTCTTGATATAAACACAAAAAGTGTCAGTATACCTAATAACAGATGCCTAGTTATTATACTATTCAAGCAATCCATTATCCACACAAGTATTACAAAAAGTTTTCTGTCTGAAAAAAGACCTAAGTTCACAGAGTCACTGGAGCATAAAAATGGGGTCATGGTCACATGGCATGGTGACAGTTGCGTTGTCCTTAACTGCAACTGTCTGTTTACCCAATATCAGATGCCTAGCTATTATACTTTTCAAGCAATTCATCGTCCACAAAAGTCTTACAAAAAAGTTTATGGCCTGAAAAAAGACCTAAGTTCACAGAGTCACTGGAGCGTGAAAATGGGGTCAGGGTCAAACGGCATGGGGACAGTTGCGTAGACCATAACCTGAACTGTCTGTATTCGAAATATCAGATGCCTAGCTATTATACTTTTCAAGCAATTCATCGTCCACAAAAGTCTTACAAAAAAGTTTACGGCCTGAAAAAAGACCTAAGTTCACAGAGTCACTGGAGCGTGAAAATGGGGTCAGGGTCAAACGGCATGGTGACAGTTGCATAGACCATAACCTGAACTGTCTGTATACCAAATATCAGATGCCTAGCTATTATACTTTTCAAGCAATTCATCGTCCACAAAAGTCTTACAAAAAAGTTTACGGCCTGAAAAAAAACCTAAGTTCACAGAGTCACTGGAGCGTGAAAATGGGGTCAGGGTCAAACGGCATGGTGACAGTTGCGTAGACCATAACCTGAACTGTCTGTATACCAAATATCAGATGCCTAGCTATTATACTTTTCAAGCAATTCATTGTCCACAAAAGTCTTACAAAAAAGTTTACGCCGCCGCCGTCGCCGCCGCCGTCGCCGGAAAGTAATACCTATGTCTCGCCTTCCGCGACTATTCGTCGCAGGCGAGACAAAAACTGTGGTCTTCCATGTTAAAAGTTTAAACCACAAACTAAGATTTAACATTTTTCAAACTTTATTTACAATAACATGAACAAATACTTCTCATTAGGACAGTTTGCATTAATACATCAAATTGATACTTTAGTAATCATGTTCTTTGTTGCTAATATATTTTACACATTTTTAGTGTCCTCAATAGTCCTTGAAAGCACAATTTTATTATGTATAAAGTACTTGATATTTCATAAGACTGTAAGGTTAACCAGCATATGTACACCAATCAAAATCTGGAGATAGTTGGCAGATGCTTTAAACGGAAAAATTGGTAATTTGTCACCTAAAATAAACCAAGTCATTATGAACAGAAAATCACACCTCAACATTGTATAACTCGGCTAAATCTATTTCTGAACAACATGTGATAATTATATTGTATTTTCTTTATATTTCAAGATTGAGGTATTTTACAATATATCAATTATTCTTGATATATTCAAATTAGACATTATTAAAAATTTTTGTCTTCTAAAAAAATAATTAACTTCAAATTTTACTTTATATTTTCTTTATGAGAGAGGCTTAAAATCATAAACTTATATCCATATGTAATACCATTGTACAGTCCGTTTTCCACCGTTAAAAAATTATCTGCCCTATTTTTTCGCTCTCCTGTAAAAAGGTTAAAAATAGTACCTTAAAAATACATGACGCTAAGGTGAGATGCACTCTTATACAATATGCGATTAAAAATCAGGTGTTGGATTAAGCGACTTGTAATTTAAAAGGTAAGGTCTAGACATATTTCTGCCTCTATGAATACAATCTAAATCACCATACCTAATGATAGAGATTCATTATTTTAACACAAACACGTCGTTAAGGCCAAGCGGAACTGATACTCTGTTTTTTGTTAAAAAATTCCTGTGTATTTATTTCCATGGGTGCCACCTACACATTCGCTTTAGTAATTGCGAATACAAAAAGACACCGAATCAGCTTATTGGAAAAATTCTATGTACACGGGCAAAAAAGTGTAACACTTTTGAATAGCCCGTAGTCAAGTAATTTCAGGGGGATTAATGTTATATTTGACCAAGTACAAGTGGTGCGTTCGATAGGTTTTTATAGAGATGTAACATTGCGCAAAAGAAATAACAGATATATAATTTACATAATTTTGAAATGCTACCTCCATCTAAATTCTAATTCATGCTTCGTTTATCTTTTAATTTGGATAGGTAAACTTTTGTTGCAGGGGCAGATCCAGAATTGATTCACAGCAGAAGGGGGGTACCGCTTATAGTCTACTGAGGAAAGGAGGAGGGGGTCAATTCCGCAAAAAACTTGCACGAAAGTAACAAAATTATTCAATGGAAAGGGGATTCAAAACCCCGATCATCACCCCTCTGGATCCGACATTGCCATGATAAAATATATTGTTCAGATTATATTAAATTTGTGCGACTGTTTTCCATGAATTATGAAGCTGTTGAGGCTAATACAAACGACCACTGTTAACCTTGAAAAGGAAACTTGTTAATTGCAGGGAAGTTTTGAAATGACTTTGAAAAGGAGGAGGCGTGGAATATACAAAAGCCGTCAAATTTGTACAGTTTCTATACATTAAAACGAATTAACTTATTTATAATATTACTATACAAGATGCATAAAAATACATTTTGAAACAAAGAACAAAACCTATAATTATTTGAATCAAATTCATTTATATTTTATATAAACAGTTTGTGTTGCTACTCAAGCGATACACATTGTTTTTGTTTTCTTAACGGGTACTTATCATTCGATTTGTTTATCAATCTTATATAAAACCGGTTCTCTATTATATACGATATTGAGATGTGGAATAAGTGTACGCGACACAACAAACATAAACAAACAGCAATTCAAAAAATCACAACGGAAAACAGCAAGCAGTCTTCAACATGACCATAGGTCACTGCTTACCGTCTTGCATTGGCCCAAGACTTATAATAAAATACAAAAGTATCAAAACCAATCCCTAAATCATCAACGAAAGACTCAATTCTTGACATAAAACAGTTAACATAGAATGACAAGGACAAACAAAGGCTTTGGCAAAGTTTCCTGGCTTAGGACAGGCACATATAAAATGTGGCGGGGTTAAACTAGTTTTTTGGATCCAACCTTCCCCCTATTGATAAGCTTGCACAAAGCAACATATAAAACACACTGTAAAACTCAATCGACAAAAGTTCAATTCAACAAGAGAGAACCTAAGACAAAATACTGTACGAAAACAACAAGACAAGGAGGAACTCTCTTGAGAACACTCGAAGTTACTGACAACTAGCTAAGAAACATTTATCGATTGATGTAAAAGAATAAAATACATCAGTTCTAAATCCGACACCCCACGTCAAAACAATGAATGATTAAGAGTTGTATCACCATACAGAACCGACATACTTGATCGCTGTGGTGCTTATAAATAATACAGTGGATAAAAAGTGAAAAATTTAACGTTTTAAAGTTACTATCAAGCTATCAATATTTCTGCCAAAACATACCAAATGCAAAGATTTTACTAAAACATTGAATTCGTATCCTTTTTTCAAAAGGTTTTTAGGCCAGTTTTTTATTTCCATAAGGTAGTTTGGATAAAGCGATCAAAGATCAACAAAACACAAGATTGGTCGTTATTCAATGTCTGTGTATTTTGATTTGTATTTAAGTA
This sequence comes from Arcuatula senhousia, assembly GCA_963971305.1. Taxonomy (NCBI): domain Eukaryota; kingdom Metazoa; phylum Mollusca; class Bivalvia; order Mytilida; family Mytilidae; genus Arcuatula; species Arcuatula senhousia. Next base: position 39,617,479 of record OZ020307.1, on the reverse strand, counting down.
GGTCAAATCCTCGCAACTCAAAATGAATTAAATATCCTTTTGATTTTTTAAATGAAAATTTGTTTTATTTTTTTAATTTTCATACAAATTTAATGATACTATTTTTATAAAAATATTTTAGTGAATAAATAGCATTTTTCTTTTGTTACTTATCGCAATGTCAAGGACGGGTGTGTTCGTTGGGTAAATAGTTATAACACAGGCACTAAAAATGAACCAACTTTAGAATTACGTATCTCTGTAAATGTTTGAGGTGCCACCTTGATTGTAGCATCAATTTATAGGAAAATATTTACTGTGTAACTGGAATTTTTTGTAGATTTTTCCTGTTACGGGCAAAAAAGTGTAACAGTAAATAACAACACCCCCCATTTGATACAAAAGTTAAAATATTTGTAAACGTAAAACATTTTCGGTCGTAATATTTCGTATGTAAGTTAAGAAATAAATGTTAAATCCGCATTTTAGAACAATTTTGTCCAAAAGTGTCGTTTAATAACTTTTTAAAGGTCTTGACAACAGCGTAAACAACCCAATGGCACTTTTCTACCTCGTTTGATAGAAGAGTTAAATTCTTTTGTTCTCTTTTCGGTGGAAATCGGACTGTGTATGAATTGAGAGAGTATTTTGCTAAGGATTTTTGGGGGCAGGACATTCAGTCCCATATTATTGGGAAAGATTCACAGGACCAAAATAAAGTAAACAGGTCCAATAATCCATTATTTTTTAAAAATGCTATCGGACATACAGACCTGTGAAAGGCACAAAAACTCTAGACCAAATGAGTTTTTAGTTTAAACATATTTATTTATCCTGGATTGGGAAACAAGCTTAATGCTTCTATAAATCCCTCTCCAGCTAGCAGTTTGCGAGTGTGACCTTTGTAGACGGCCCCCATTGAGGCTTCTCTTATCGAACTCTACAAAGGGGTCTTTAACGTTCACAGGGTATTGCTCTCCCCATACACGGGACAACCTTTTATCTTCCCTTCCGAAGGACTAGCATCGTGAGTTTTTACAGGCCTTGGGCTGTTGTCTTGTGCTAATTAACATGACTGTCTTGCTTAGTAAGTTAGTTGGATCTCCAAGGTAATTTTTAATCTACATGCTGCAAGAGTTATTGAATTTTTCATTAGTCTGAATGTGATAACTATTTTTTTCACTCTTCCTGTTACATGTATAATGAGTAAAAAATTAATACAAAAATTAAAATAAATTCTGTGCAATTATAACAGTTATATCTATCAAATTAAATTTCTTCTAAACAACAATTCCTATTCAATTATTAAAACACACATACTTTTTTTATACCCCCTGCAAACAAAGTTTGGGGGGATATATAGGATACACCCTGTCTGTCAGTCTGTCCGTCTGTCTGTCCACATAACTCGTAAGCGCTTCTCCTCCTAAACCGAATGAAGGATTTTGATGAAACTTTACCTGAAGGAAGTACATCATATGTAGATGTGCATGAAGAATTTTCATCGCAATCAGACATCATTCAGGGTAGATAATTGGACTTAGACTTTTTAAATACATTATTAAATGGGAAACCTTGTAAACACAACTCCTCCTAAACCGCTTGATGGATTTTAATGAAACTTTACCTGAAGGAAGTACATCATCTGTAGATGTGCATGAAGAATTTGTATTGCTCTTGGTTATCATTGAGGGGAGATAACTGGACTTGAGATTTTTCTTTTATGGTACAGTCTAATATGAAGTGGGGGTATCCTTTTGTGAGCTCCCTCACAGTATTACTTGGGTTTTTTTAGGGGGGGGCTTAAAGTACTTATTGAAGATTAAATGCTGTAATCATAAACAGTTGGAGATTAATAGGTGAATCAATGTATTTTTGGCACATGCTAGTTCACCCAATTAACATTGAAATCACAGGCACTTGTTTTTTGTCCAATCTCCAGCTAAACTAAAAGAAATCAAAATATCAAACTTTGTCAGGATGGATCTGTCACTTTCCTGTAATGTTTTGTGTAATGTAATTTTAATGGGCTCTTTTATTTGCCATTTGGAAATAAAAATATTCTATTCTATTGATAGTCCGAGATTGCTCTGACGTCCTCAACATTTTTCCAGCAAGCTAGTGCCGTGGGACGTCAGAGCTCCTTCCATATCTAATACACGGGATTTTAACAAATGCTTTCTAAATGTAAAAATAACTCTTACATTAGTCATTTGTAAAATGGGAGATGTAAAACAAAACTAAATTAATACTTTCAAAGTATATCACTACTAGAAACAACCTGATATAATTCTGTAAATCAAGAAAAATTTAAGAGCTGATCTTGAACTTTATCAATTTCATCAAGTTCAAGATCAGCAAAATAAAGTACAAATTTTAGATTAATATACCTTTTTCAAGATATTTTTCTTTAAAATATGTTGTATTTTTATTCTAAATAACCAAATGTTTCATTTGAGACCAAAATATATATGCAACAATGATGATAAGGTTGCTTAATTTATCTCGGAAGTGCACAACAAAACTGTTGTGCTAAATCCCGTGTTTTAGATAGGGAAGGAGCTCTGACGTCCCACGGCACTAGCTTGCTGGAAAAATGTCGAGGACGTCAGAGCAATCTCGGACTATTCTATTGAAAGAAAGATAACCAATGAGAATGGTTGATCATACAAATAAGAAACTCAAGAATCAAGAAAAAAAAAACAGTATAGACAAGTTACAACCATAAATCTTAGGGTCTCTGCCCACTGTGCTCTGCCCGCGCCCGTCTGCTGCAACACACCTGCTTTCACTTTCATTTTAGTGGCGGGAAATGTTTTAGAAGCATCTGATTACCTATGAACAGTGCAAAACGAAACGACATGGAACGTACGAAGAAGTAAAAATGTTTTGGGTGTAAGAAAAACAGCATGTAATATTGCTGCAAAATCTTAACTTGGTAGATTACCACTAGATTATCTTATTTAAGCACAAGTTATTTGCTACTTTTCTTGACTAAACTGTAGAGATCACGATAAACCCTCTTGTAAAACTGAGAAGCACTATAGCTAAATAAAAATCTCCACACAGATGGTATGTATACTTGGTACATTTTCTTTTGGGGGGGCTGGGATTTTTAAAAAAAAAAATATTATTAATTCCAAAATTTAGAGAAAAAAATTAAAATGCTCCTACTGGAGCTGAAAAAAAATATTCATGCTACGAAATAGTATCACTTTTAATATGTTTAGTACATGCATACATCCTTAGTTTTGTTCTGTTATGGTATAAACCTGTTGTCCCGCTTGACAAATAAAATTATATATATTTTTTTTAAAAACCTCCCTATCCCACTGGTAGATCCAGACATATGTGTCCAGAAATGTCTATGAAATCTAAATACCATAATAAGCTTTCAGGAAATCACAAGGATGGATGACTTTGCATCATTTACCCAAGAGCTTTTGAAGCCTTCAGCGATCCCCATGTCTGTTTAGTATGCTAGTTACGCAGGACCCCTAACCAAATCAAAATGGTTGTTTTTCTATGATCCCGTATTGGCTTCAACTTGTACTTTTCTTTATCTTATTTCAACTTCAGTGACTTGTTGTTTCAGGGAAATTAACTTTTGAAAATTTTGAAGCCAAAAGGTGAACCATGTGATAAGTCCCCTATGCGACAAGGTTACCAGGGCAATTAGAAATGAATATTGCTTTCACTTCTAGTCTTGATAAGTTTTAGAATAAGATTTCACATATTGAAAAAAGCATATTTATAAAAGAAACAACTTTTGGATATCCAGCTATTTGACTTTGTCTATAGTCCATTTAGATTAATATTGCTAGTATACTGAATGTTTATTTTGGGGTGATTCTGGTTTGTAATTTTCATTTTTTACTTTGTGCTTTCAATAGAGGTTGGCTGACATATTCGTCATGTCTCCCTATATCCTATTTTCCAATAAATATATGTATGTTTTGAATATGCATGTATTCAAAATCAAAATACAATAGTCCAATGCACATTTCATCTCCTACCGAGAGTTTGTCTTTTTGACTTATTCCACATATTCCATTTGTCTTTAAAATTTTGAATGTTACTCACAATGAGAATAAATTACTCCAAGAACTGGCCTAATTCACACAATTGATAAAAGACCTGTAAACTTACGAATAGAAAAAAAATAGTAAAAAAAATATAAAAATTTTCTGAATTGGTCTGGGAAAAAAAATCATGATTTCCTTTTGGTAGAAAAAAAATTGTAACTTTGATTTGGACAGAAAAAAAAAATTAATATCAGGTTACAAATCCCAGCCCTCCCCCACCGTATGAAAATGGTTCGTGCCTTAATAAGTTACACATTAAAAGAGAAAACAAAAAAAACTATTAAAGAGAAATGATGAATTTATAATAAATAAAATAAATATCTAGCTTTGATGCTTCCTCGAAATTATACCTTTACAGCAATTAAAGTCTGATGTTAATGTTTCAGACTACTTAAACCTTCAAAACTTTAATAGTAGAAAAATACTTACCAAACTACGTATTAGTGACCATAATCTAGAGATTGAACTTGGTAGATACAAGAATAAATAAATTTAAGAGTATTTTTAGTGTCTTTTGCGTTGTTCAGAAATTCAGACCATTTTCCAATGAACCAAAAAAAAACTTGCAAAGAATTCAATGGGCTTATACAGCTATCAATATACACCCACTAAAAATATAATTGAAGGCAAACTCCGCCCAAATGAATCTATTGTCAAACCAGGTGTAAATATTAATACGCTAGATTGATTAACTGATTTTAAAATATTTTTGATCAAAAATGTAATTTTTATATTTTTTTACGCGGAATGTACTATAAAATTTATTTATAAGAATTAACTGTAATAAATTTTTGGTTTATAGAACCATAAACTTAACTTTTCATGGTGCACATTTAACATAATCCGAATGGCGGATTATTCAATGCGCACCATGAAAAATTAAGTTTATGGTTAATTTTTAAAAATACCAAGAAAACAAAGACTTTGTAAATCATGCCAAATAATTGATGATGAAGCTCATTTCTTCTTTCATTGTCAAAATGATAATGATTTAATTATGAAGAACATTTATTGACTGAATATACAAACAAAATATGCATATTTTTAATTTCCATTGATAAATTAATTTTTGTTCTTAACCCAAATATGGATGTTTTGCCCACGGTTGTTGCATTTAAGATGCGACAATGGGATCCATGTGGACATTGGTCAAATTCATACATATTTGTTAATACTATGATATCGTTGGTTGTATCCATTTGTATGTGCAGTCTACATGTTCATTGTTTTTGTATGTTTGTATTTGCTTGACCTCTTGATGTTTTTATTATGCAATTAAGTTATTAATGTAACAAAATGAAATTCGGCGAATTTAGGGGACATGATACCAAAAGAATATATACTCAAAGTATCCGAGGAAAAAAAAACCTAAATCGGAGACTTAAAAGATCCCAATGTCAGTATAAGCTAAGGGACCATCAATTTCTATTGAAGGCAGGGGCCTTAGTTTTTTCCTATGTTTTGATATTGTGATTATTGATAACAGACAAATAAATTATTCTCAAGGAGGATTTCTGCAACATTAGATAATGCTAATTAAGTATTCTGTCGTAACGCCTCTTATTTTATTTTATTTTTCAGAGCATAACAAATAATACAACTGCCATCTTTAATTTCCAGTTAAATGGAAGTTAATAACGTTAAACGTCACAGGTCCGTATGGTGTAGCTAAAAAAAAGATTTTAAAGAAACAACTGGATTTTAGAGCTTCAGAACCTGTATGGCTAAGGCTGAGCAGCTTAAGCAAAGACTTATTTAGGGAAATTTATATGCATGTAGATTGTTATTTGAATTCAATAAACAAGACTGAACTTATTGGCCTTGATTCATGATCCTTGCGTAGAATAGACAGAAGAAACATCCATCTTTTGTTTTGAACTTCTTTTTGTGATCTCTTTTTAAATCATGTTCATTGTTTTTGTAAATTTTCTGATGACAAGATGATAGATCACTTCTGCTTGTTAGACTCCATCATAAACAATGAGCCATTGATGTCAAAGATTGCCGTTACTAAAGCTCTTTGATTCTGACCGATTGTTAATATTTCCCGGAATAATTATTAAGCATAGAATAATTGTTTCCGAGGACAGGAAAGCTTGTTCTATTTAGGCTTTATACGATATATTAATCTTATATGTTGTCTTAAGTTTCTTAAATGTCTTTGTTTTAAAGTAATTTATTCTGAAGTGGCTTTGCGTGCTTGCATATCTTAAATTTCATATGTTTGCTCATATCAAAGCAAAAAGATAATCCATCTTTTTAAAGGGAAAAAGTTGTCACAATGAAATAGGAATATAAACAAACCTATTTTGGCGATAAAATAATCAGAAGTTTCTCAGAACATTTAAGTTTTCAAAATGTGGATCTCTATTTTGTTTCTCATCGCAGCTGTTTTTAGGCTTAGTGATACATTGACACTCTCGGATGTTCTAATTGTTTGGGGACCTACCCCAGGCGGGGATGATGATGACGTTAAAAGTTACACAACGGATTGCGAATGCCTATTTCTCCTTGACCGCATGTACAGGACGGGTGAATTCTTGGTTACTATAAATATATCAATCCAGGTTTCGTCATTAGAGGTAAATATGAATATAGAATAATATTCTCGATCGCGTCAGATATTTATTCTTACAAAGATGTAGATCGAGGTAGGTTACACAAGTTAATGGTCAATTAATTTTTTAACCATATTTCCCATTTTCAGATTTGAAAAAAAATATAGATATTATTTTTATATTACAGAGAAACATAGAAAATCCGATGGGCCTTTGAAATGTCGTTAGTTCAAATTTTCAGACAAAATCAGTTGCGCGACACAAAAGATGACCGGAACATAACAAAACGTTAAGAAAATATTCTAAACTCTTAGTGCTTACTGAGAGAGTTGAGAATATTTCAGACTTAAGAGCTTGTATCGGGGCCTGGTCCATATAGATGGAAGAGAGGGGTGTGGCAACATAAACCAAATGCAACCCACTATTTTTTTGTGTGTTAATCTTCAATGTTTTTCTTCAATCTTTCCCTTGTACATTTTAGATTTAAGATTTGGCAATTGTGTCTTTATTACCAGATTATATTTTTTCATTCATGTTATAAGCTACATGATATGCAAGCTATTTTGAAATCAGCCAATTCTTACCTAGTTGAAAATACCATTGATAAAGGCCCAGGGATTGTGGCCGTTACATTTAGAATCCGGCATGATGTCCAAAGGTTCGAAGGAACATGTCAACTGGTCGGAGATTCGAAAGGTACGTACGTAGATTCGTATTTTTTTATGGTGATGCTGCTTTTTAAAGACTTAAATAATCACTTTCTAATTACATGAAACATTAAATAACTTTCAACATTAAAAATAAAATGAGCGATGTTTCATTAAATATACGTATTAATCTAAAACAGATTTACATTGAAAATAATGAGATGTGGAATAAGTGTACGAGACATAGTTGCTCAAATATAAATAACACGCGGTAATTTAGATAAACCACAATGGACAACCGTTAGCAGCCTTCAACGAGACCAGTAGGCGCTGCTTACCGTTCTTCAATTGACCCATGGTTTAGATAAAAAATGTATATAATGTGTGAAAGTAAAATTTATTTGTGTAAATTCACCCTTAAAATTGATAGAAATTATTAACACTTTTAGATACCACAGCCTCTTCGCATAGTGAAACATTTTTGTCAACGCTCTTGAAACAGGTCCAGACAAAATCCAATGGAGCATTGTTAGAGAAATATCATACAACTGGTAATAATCCAGATGTAGCAACCAAACCAAGTCTTGAACACACACGTGAAACGAGGATAGAAATAACACATACTACGAGAGGAAAATTTAATTTAAACACCAAGGATGACAGCTATTATTCGAAAAAAGTAACTACTACTTTTTCAGTAACTAATGATAGCTCAACTAAGTTTACAACTAGATATCCTAGCACATTAGGAGATGTGGCTTACGATAGGCCACAAGTTACTGATGGCCCTCTGACTAGCTCAGGAGATACAAGCGATGGTTCAAAAGCGACTGAAACCCCTCGGAAGTTTAGCACCAGCCTTCGTGATGTAGTTTTCGACAGCTCAAAAGAAACAGAAATGGCCAGTTGGGATTTCAGTGCCACGAAGATGACTCTTGGGCCTACTGCAACGGAAAGTACAACGTGTGCTACAACTTGCCGTTGTAATTCGAATAGCGACTTTACTAACGACGAAATTGAAAGGATGGTTCAGGATATAGTAAACGAACTTAAAGTTGACAAAAAAGAAACTACTAAGGGTTAGTATAAATCTGAATAGAACCGTTTTATAGCCAGAACTCCGTCTAAAAACATAATCATTGTTTTCGAAAAAGGAGTCGAATAATAACCATTAAATCGTTTGAACTTTCTGTAGAAAGTGACCGTGAAGAGTCTATGAAAGCGTAGTCTTCTTTGTAGACACAATAATCTAAATGATAATGAAAACTTGGAATAATTGCAAATGGCACCACACCCATGAACATGATTAAGTTGCATTGAATAAAAAAAAATCAGCAATTGATACTTGATCTAGCTTGTGCTACTTATTTTCTCGAATAATCGTTGTACACATTTTACTAATAATAATAGAAATAACAAAAATAGCTCGCAAAATCTTACATTTACCTTTAAGTATATTAAGACAGTACAACAAAGGAATTGATATAGGGCTTTAATGCTTTTCAATATTGAATAAAGATGTTGTTTTTTATGAAATTTCAGCACGATACAAGAAGATGAGTGCCTCAGACTCTCGACCATCTTCAAAGTTTATAGGCTTTATAGGGATAATGTTTCTTTGTTCTACGTTTGGGCTGATCGTTCTGCAAGACTTTGAGATACTGGTGAAATTTGTGAAAAAGTCCTACTTACGAGAATGTATGACGAAAACAAAGTCAAACAAACCATAATTATAACAAAACAAGACAAGATTAACGTTTTAAGAAATCAGAAAGAAATACGACAATGCATACGAAATGACTTGTTTTAATTTTTAGCAAATCGAAGCTAAATATTCAAAGTGAAAGAAGACCAACTGGTGAAACTAGGTTTCTATTTAAAACGGTCGGGGATACATCAGTATATCCAAAATCACTATTTTGTCTTTTTGTAGTCATTAATTGGACACATGTTTTAGTAGACTTTAAATATTAAATTGATTTTAAAAGTAGACTGATTTTAAAAATATCAGCTCAGATGCGAGTCGAGAAAAGGCCTATTGCCTATAGCAGCATATAATTTTGAAAGATATCGAAAATATCGCAGAGGAAAACTGAATGACAACGCGATAGAATCCTCTTCCTCAAGTGACAAACAAGCAGAACGGGGCTTGAAAAAAGACTTGCATGCATTATCATAGTCTTATAACTAATAACGACGAGCGAAACAACGAATTCAAGTCAAAACGTCACCTACCAAACTTTGCCAAGGTCTAAGATTTCTCTTGTGTATGTCTACGCCTTGTTTTGTTTTTTCTTCTTTGACATTTGATATAAAGCTTTCCAGTTATTACCTTTAATAAATTCATTTTTTTACTAAAATTCACTTTGAACCGATGTCCAAATTAGACTAGATGTTTCAACTCGATATGACAACGAGAACCCACCAGCATGCATATCAAAGTGATCTCGAATCAAAACTAGTCTAAACAAAGCTACAAGCGGATAAATCGTTTTTAATTTTTAATTCACTGAATCATCAGTGGTTTAACTTTTATGTTACTTAGTAGCGGATTAAACCAGGTTTTATGTATACAGCATCAGCTATGGTTCTGGGTCTGGTGCCCACGGTAGCTAGGGACGGACCATTTTCCTTGAAAAAGGGGGGGGCTTGATTTTTGTTTAGGCCAGAATTTTTTTTCAGGCGCGAAAAAAGATATCTATTTTTTGAATGCGTCGCAACAGAAATTTTATTTTCTGAAGTCGCGTCGCGACAGTTTAATAAATAGCAGAAATCCTTCCTCGGAATATATTTTTTCTTATCCTCTGCTGCAAAAATATTTCTTTTAATCAAAAATCATTTTTAAAATATATTTTTAGGCAAAAATCATTTTCAAAATATTTAAAGAAAAAAAACAAGCCCCCCATTAAGTTAAATGGTCGGTCCCTTAAATGACACTACATTGTGAAAGGTCAGTATCATAATTCTTTGGTCGCGTTTTTCAGTTACTGAACTCGGTGCTCTCACACGAATATATTGTCTAAAGTCAAATTCATATCTATTTGTACAATTGTTGTTTTATAGTCCCATCAATTTGAAATCTCAGCCAATTTCCTGTTTGGACTAACGGGGTCATGACCGACAGAGCTGTCACTATTAAAAAGGTCAATCGATGCCCGGTTTGCTTCTGTTTTAACGCAATCAATTAGAATTTTTATATAAGCTTATGTATACCGTAACAGAATTTGATTTTTATACAAACAAAAGTAAAATGTATCACTTAACTCAATTTTCTAATAATTTCTAACTTTGATCCCATTATTCCTGATTTCAATGTCTGATACTACTAACATTAAAAAGTTAAATATTTAGTCAAATGTAATTAACGAAAAGGTGAAATTGACTGAAAGTGAAGTGAAATGAGACCTAGATAGATCCCATAAGTGTTGAAAGCAGTTTTAGGGTAAGTAAGTTATTTGTAGGAAATTATATAGTAACATAAAAAAAACATGTTATATAACAAAATTCCTTTCCATTAATGAAGCAAACGAAAATTTCAGGAGAATTGTAAACAAAATTCATATATCCGTTGTTGTCAATCCTTTTGGTTTTAGATTTTCTAACGTATTGATTCAAATGCTGCCAATACAGCATAACCAAATCAACTATACCCGTTGCGTCTTTTACCATATGATCAGAGATTCTGCTTTCAAAGTCTTTTTAAAATATTAAGTAACTACAAAAAAGGTAATAACAAAATTACCGAACTTATGAGAATGTATGAGAGAAAAGACAAAAAAAATGGAAGACACACCGGAATAGTTAAAGATCGCAATGGTCCTGACTTGGTACAGGCATTTCAAATGAAATAGAGGATTAAACAAGGTTTTATGGCGCGCCAAACCTCCTACTTCCATTGCGATCTTAGGGACAAGTAGTAAGACACAACGTACAAAAGTTATTCATATGGTTACATGCATTTGGCATATGAAGGAAACAGCTTTAATAAAAAATCAGAAATCAGCAACAACTAAAAAAAACAAAACAAAAACAAAGCAAAAAAAAAAACCAAAAAACAAAACCAAACACAAAATAAAATTAAAAAACCAACAACAAATGAAGGCGTTAAAAACAAAGTAAAATTTTTACTTTGTTTTTTTTTAAGGGAGTACGAGCCTGAAATTGTTTGTAATTAGAAGTTATTTAAAATAGAGAATTTAGATAGAATAGCTCAAAATAGCTAAACTTTATGAAAAAAGTTTTCAAAAACATGATGCCGTTTTGGAGATATAAGCACCTAAAATATGGCGGGAAAAACTTCTCTAGACTTTTCATAGGAATTACATTGACTTTTATTCTTCTGTTCTAACATAGCAATTGTAATTAGAATTGGTTGAAATTTTTAAAAGATGTTTATTAGGACCTTCTCTAATTAGTACTGAACAAATATTAGGAAAACATGTTGGAAAATTTTTAATGCATTTGAATGGATAAAAGCCGAGATAATCCTGAAAATGTTCAATTTCTGAGGCTCGTACTCCCTTAAGCATAAGGCATTCGTAAAATTAAGAATTAGAACCGCATTTTGTTTTATTGAGACAACTACTACTAACAGCATTCTTGAGAATTACCTTGAAAAAAATCTGAAATAAGGCCGTTTCTCCAAATATATATCTGTTTGGTTACAGGATCTCTTAGTATTGCCTAGCAGCTGACACAGAAGACCCAATGTCTAAACTAGGAATTTCAAATCTCTTTTATTTGTGAAAATAAGGGAAACAATGCTGGACATATAAATTTTAAGGAGATCACAAAACTTGTTTCCCAAAGAATCAGAAACCAAGCTCTCTCTTTTAATGTCTCCACCATAATAAGAAATAAAGTGAACAAAGGCTGTGATGTCACAACACTGCTATTTGGACTCGTAAATGCAGAAATCTGTATTACTGCAACATCAGTTATAATGCAGTATAAATCCTGCATAATTTGGTTGTGTATTTTTCTAATAAGCAACTCAAGAGTTTTAAATGCGGTGCAAGTTGATTTCAATTCAGACTGGGATGGTGGAGGAGACTGGGTATTTCAAGGCACTTGCCAATTTGATCTATCTCGGTCATACCAACCGGGGGAGTGGAGCCTGGAGATAACCACTAGCGCACAAGTCAACAGCATCACAGTAGGTACCTGTAAATTTTTTTTAAAATGGCTCGAGTCTTAAAGCAAAGATAAAATCAGTAAACTAAAAAAACTGTACAACAGAACGCACAACAAAACAATCATAAATTATAAGTACGCCAACTAAATAGCAATCGGACAACGTATTTTAACAAACGTAACAGGAATGAACTTTGGTGCTTCGGACACATCTGTCAGGTTGCAAAGGAATCTTTCTGAAAGGTCAAATCCGATAATGGAGACGATACATATTCATGATATGTGAGAGAAGCAGAGGTACCAATGGGGTATCCGAATGTCAAAAGTCCGAAAGGGCAGAGACAACACCAGAAAACACCAACAAGAACGGGACAAAAACAGACAACATGTAAAACATGGAACACAAAATAAATGAACATCAATCAACAACGCGACCCCCAGTCGAAACTAGAGTGAACTCAGGTGCCCCGGAAGAGTAAGCAATTCCTGCTTACTATAGCATACCCGTCGCGTTGCCAACGCGAGAGATAGAAACCCCGTGTTTTGCTTACGAACACACGATGTCGGCCTAATACTATAACATAAGACTTCGTATTGGGCACGAGGTTTTCACTTGGATATTTATATGGACCTCTTTAGGACTAGATGTCAACCAATAAACACAGGATTTGATCAAAGGAAAGGTGCACCGGACGTAACACCCTCCCCTAAAAGTAACAAAAATATGTTTCTTGCCAAAAATCCACTTAAAAAACACTCAAAAAATTTCACGCCTCGCTTCTCTCGACGAAAAACAACATCCAAATTTTGTTACGCCCTCCCTTAACTAAAGTCCTGGATCCGCCTCTAAAATACAACCTCGCCTTACTAGGAGTGAGTGTTGAAGACACCTTTATACTTTATTCAATATTTATTGCCATTTATTTTAGATCGACAAAATGTATCAGTCATATCAGGGAAGTTTTGTGTTCTTTAATCAATATATTGAGCATCCTTCAACAGTTACCATGTCCATTAAGTTTCGTCGCTCTACAAATCAGGCATTTACAGCTACCTGTGACGACCCTTCAGGTAATTCAATGTTACAGCAGTTACCTCCAAAACTTAAACAAAATGCAATAAAGTTATAACAAAGGTAAAATACAATACCAAAAACGGGTATAAAACGGTTAATTTGGTTATGCTGCATATCGATATTTCAAGGAGTAACCTCTCACCAGCAGCATTTGAATCAAAGCATTGGAAGTTCAGAAACCCAAAATATTGAATGAAAATTCTCAAACCAAAAAGTTCGAACTAGAAAGCAAACTCCAGCACCGAGGAAATCGACCATGTGCATTACAAGGAATTAAACCTGGCGTTTTAAACAATTTTGAATTAAACAATCGGAAATTTCAATGACAAATGCTAAATTTATTGGTAAAATCGTGCCAGACAAGTCTGACGACCAGGCTTGTGATTACCCTCGGGGACCTCTGGTCCACCAGCAGCGGTCTCGACCCAGTACTTTGAAAATACAATACCAAAAACCGGGTATAAAACGGTTAATTTGGTTGTGCTGTATATCGATATTTCAGGGAGTATTTTAAACCTCTCATCAACAGCATTTGAATCAAAACATTGGAAGTTCAAAAACCAAAAATATTAAATGAAAAGTTCTCAAAACCAAATATGTAGTTCGAACAGGAAATTTGAACAAATGTACAAGATAATGAAAAAATGCTATGTATATTTTATCATATTTAAAGTACTTTTAGACAAATACATTTGCATGAAGACTGTGGCATGCATGTGAAGCTTAAGGTTCGAAAAAAATAATTGTTATTTTTGCTCTCAAGATAGAACAGAAGCATTAGTAAACATCATTACATGCTTCGTGCAACTGTAAAAAAAATCACCACTAACAAGGAAAAATCTTTTTTTCAGCTACAACAACCACCACCACAACATCCACCACAACTACCACTCCCACGACAACTACCTCAACATCCACCACGACGACCACTCCAACAACTACATCCACGACAACCACCCTCGAGACAACCACCTCCGCGACAACCACTCCAGCAATTCCCACGACAATCGCCCTCGAGACAACTACATCCACGACAATTACCTCTGCGACAACCACCCCGACAACTACATCTACAACAAAAGCTACAACAGTAAACAACTCAATTCAAACAACGACTTCAGTTGAACCAAATAGTGCAACATTGACATATGACCCGACCACAACAACATGTTTTTGTGTAGAAGTTACTAACTCTACATTGAATATTGATGAAATTATTGCAAGCTTAAAAATAGATAAGAAATCAACTACACAAGGTAATCTTAGTAATAGTTTTGAAGAAACATGAGAAATATTTTAAGATTTTGTTCCATCTTCTATGCATCCCTGACAAAGCATGTAAAATTTCCTTTCGGCTCGACAAAATTGCATCTGGCTTTTAAATTTTAGGTTTTTTTTATGTCTCATTCATAGAATTTAGATTGTCCACAAGTAATTAATCCTAAACGTTTCCCGCTTTTTGATACAGAAAAGTCATTGGTAAGAGAATTCCAAATGAAAATGGTTAGCCAACAAACGTGTCGTAGACATTCTACGATCAATTCCCATCTGAAAAAGAAGGAACGTTTTCGATCCTCTGCATAGCGCAACAGTTGTATAGCGCTCGTTTAATATCTGCTTAAACGCTTTTTAAAAAATTATCGTCGGAGAACCCAGGAGTCAGAATTTAAAATGCCAAAGATATCGTTATGAAAATGATATTTGTAAAGCATCGAGTAAAATTAAAAAGCTGATTTATTGTATTTTGTAGCTCGAAGTAAGTTGATATGTAGAACAGACAACAGACCGTCGGCCAAAGCTGTTGGTAGTATCGGGGTCGTTCTAATGGTCACGTGTCTTGGATTAATAGTCTTCAGTGATGCGGGGATTTTATGGAATGCAATTATGAATATCAAACCACTTAAGTCAAAATACATTAATCATGTTTATACTTGATGACTAAAATTAAAATAAACTTACAATCTACAATTCTTTTTATCAGTATTTTCTTTTTAAAAAAAGATGAATGCAAAGAAGCAAAGAGGCACCAATGGGGCATTCGAGTGTCAAAAGTCCGAATGGGCAACGACGAAACCGCTAAACACAAACAAGAACAGCACGACGAAACACAAAACTCATAATCATCGGACCGGAAATCAACAACGCGAACTCAAGTCGTAACAAGAGTGAACTCAGGTGCTCCGGAAGAGTAAGCGGTTCCTGTCTGCTATAGCATACCTGTCGTGTTGCTAACACCCAATTCAGTATGTGGAGTTTACGTATCACAATTGATTCGCTATTCCAGAGCATGTGGGGAGTACAACGACTTCCTTGATAGAGCCACACGACTGACAAGCAAATTGTTAACACAGGGGTACGTTGCTCCCAGGTTGTTGTCATCACTCAAGAAATTTAACGGACGACATCATGTGCATGTATACAAATACGGGATTTCTATCTCTCAGATGAGCACAGATGTTGGTTTGACATAGAGTTTTGTAATGTCATCCTTTCCGGATTTGACCAACACTTAATCGATCTTTGACAACGTGACGGGTGTGCTATAGCAAGCAGGAACTGCTTACTCTTCCGGAGCACCTGAGTTCACTCTCTTTTATGTTGTTATGTGGTTTGTTTTGTTGTGATGATTTTTGTCTGCCGGTTTTGTCTTTGTCTTTACGGTTTTATGATACTGATTACCCCGCTGGTACACCTTTGCTTCTTTCAAATCCCGTAAAGGAAGACAAAACAAATTTCTGCGACAAACGAACATCTGCACTTATTTGAGAGATAGAAATCCCATATTTGTCTACGAGTGCGCGGTATCTACCGTAAAATTTCTTGAGTGAAGACAGCAACCGTGGAGAATCATAACCCTGTATCAGCAATTTTTGTGTCAAACGTGACGCTCTGCCAAAGAAATCGATGTAATTCCTGCAAGCTCTGAAGTAACGAATCAACTGTGATACAAAGACTTTTTAGCAGGAGCGGACGGAATGTTGCTACACAAAAAGGGAAAGTTGACGATTGGAAAGTTGAAGTTATTACGTTTGTCATAGAGCTTTGTTAAAAAATCTTCCTTGAGAGTCAATTTCGAAATGTAGATCTAAATATGGAGCAGACTTCCTAGAACCCGCTGTGTCCCTAATCTCCAATTCCTGAGGATAGATGGAGAAAGTCACTCATTTGAGAGATAGAAATCCCATATTTGTCTACGAGTGCACGGTATCTACCGTAAAATTTCTTGAGTGAAGACAGCAACCGTGGAGAAACATAACCCTGTATCAGCAATTTTTGTGTCAAACGTGACGCTCTGCCAAAGAAATCGATGTAATTCCTGCAAGCTCTGAAGTAACGAATCAACTGTGATACAAAGACTCCTTAGCAGGAGCGGACGGAATGTTGCTACACAAAAAGGGAAAGTTGACGATTGGAAAGTTGAAGTCATTACGTTTGTCATAGAGATTTGTTGAAAATCTTCCTTGAGAGTCAATTTCGAGATGTAGATCTAAATATGAAGCCGACTTCCTAGAACCCGCTGTGTCCTTAATCTCCAATTCTTGAGGATAGATGGAGAAAGTCACCAAATCGAGAATTGGTAAGTAAAAGGACATCATCAATAAAACGGAACGTGAGGTTAAAAGGCGATCTTTTTTTTGTCTAGAAGAGATTGTATTAAGAAGTCTGCTTCATGAATGTAGAAACAAATCAGCGAGCAGAGGTGCACAATTAGTGCCCATTGAAATCTCTATTGTTTGCTGAAAAACACGTGTCGTCCATCAAACTGAACAAATATGTTGTCGATAAGAAAATTGAGCATGTCGACTATTTGGTCTTCTGTATATTTGTTCTTTTCTTAGACTCATTGATGACAAAGTAAGTCTTACTCTAATCGACTACCATATATTTGTAGCTGCGTTTTCCATTCTTTTTGAAAAAAGCTGCGTTTAATCAGCTGTGCCAATCGTGATTGGTGTCTGATTTTGATGTATTACAAAAAAAAAATACTAAAACAAGGATATCGTTACCACAAATTAGTGAAGTCGTTAACTAAGTTTTATCATAAATATACCTTATTGAAAAATTTAACTTTTTGATTGTAAAGGGAATATCCCATCCAGATTTCTACGGCAATGTTGTTCATAAAGCAAATAAATTCAAAAACAATCCTTTGGGCATGCAAAATTGGCTTAAAACTTTATTAAATAAAGGTTATGAAATGGACATTTTAGTAAAATCTTTGAATTTAGTCTTCTTTGGTAAAAATATTGATAATCTGATACTTACCTTAAAATGTTAATTGCCTATTTTTACTTTTTTTTAATACTTTTTATACTTATGTCATTTTTGAGCATTACAGCGGTCAAGTGTGTCGGTTTTGTGTGATGATGCATCATCAAATCATGAATTGTTTGACGTGTTGTGTCGGATTTAAAATCGACATACTTGATTTTTTTTTTACATCAGTCGATGGATGCTTCTTAGCTAGCTGTCAGTAACTTCGAGTGTTCTCAAGAGAGTATCTCTACGTCCCGTTAATTTTTTGTTGTCCTTTTGTCTCAGATACTCTCTTGTTAAATTGAACTTGTATCGATTTGATTTTACTGTGTGTTAGTTTGTGCTTTGTTATTGATTATCAATAGGGGGAAGGTTGGCGCCAAAAAAACTAGTTTAACCCCGCCACATTTTAATGTGCCTGTCCTAAGCCAGGAATCTTTATCAAAGCTTATGTTTGTATTTAGTCGAATTTATGTTAATTGTTTTTTGTCAAGAAGAGGGTCTTTCATTGCACTTTGGGATTGTGCTTGAATCATATGTATTTTATTTTCAATCCAGGGGCCAATTGAAAAACAGTGAGCAGCGACCGCTGGTCACATTGAAGGCTGCTGGCTGTTTCCATTGTGGATATTTAAAATATACGTTTATAATGTAGGTTGTGTCGCGTACACTTATTCCACATCTCATTTTCTTCTATTGAGTTCTTCATGCGGAAGAAGAGTAAAGAGTTGAGAAATCGAAAGTTTTGATGCTATTGCAAGATGACACTGATTTTGAGCTAAGAATCTCCAAAAGCTCTTTCGAATTCTTCAGGATCCACATATGATCGACACCATTTCTAGAATAACAACAATCGTAATGTTTCTCCGTTAGTATTGAAGTAAACAGAACTGAAAACAGTTTAAAAGTGGAGAAACACCACTTTCACATGAAATTCCATGCTAATTTCGACAAAAATGTCTTGAAATCGAAAGATTAACTTAACGTGAATGTTGAGTCTTAGAACAAAGGTAAAACATTCCAAAGAGATGAAATTTTCAATCATTGTGTTACATGCAATTCAACATTCACGCAATTAAGTATGAATAGTTGAACTAAATAAACAGTCAAGCAGGATTAGTCCCACTACCACCACATTGTGACATGCTCAGTGACATGTCAGCATGACATTTTTTAAAGCTGCTTTTGTGAATATTGAGGCTTATATTCAGAGAAGACAATGCGTGTTGGCAATTGTTGTCTCACTCACACCAAAATGAGTAAGAAAACTCAGGGTTATGTTGCTCCTCGATTATTGCCGTCACTTTAAAAAGTTTTTTGGAAAACGTTATGAGCACATATAGACAAAAATTCAGTCGTACAGATGAGTACAGATTATGTTTTCTAGAGACGCTGAGCTGACCGTTAGCCTAGCACGACGGGTATGTTATCCGAAAACAAGCAGAAACTGTTTACCGAATTACCTGAGTTTTCTCTCGTTACGACTTAAGTTTGCATTGTTGATTTCTTTTTAGTTGTTTTATGTTGTCTGTTTCTTCGTGCTGTTCTCTTCTACTTCTACTTCTATGCTGTTAATCTGCAGCGCGAATGCATTACGCAGATTTTCCGTGCAGGCATTAACCAATGTGCACTGGTTAAAAACTGGTATGTTTTATACCAGCAGTATTTACAAATAAAAACAGAGTACATGTACAGATTACATTGTCAGATAGCTCCACAGTGCTCCCTTGAAGCAGTCCGTGGATGTAGCCTGAATCACTTGGTCACCGTCAGGAAGGTTGTTCAAGTCTGCTATGGTCCTGGGAATAAAACTGTTTTGGTAGGCTGCTGTTGATGTACTAAGGCGGAGATACCTGTCCTTGTGATAATGCCGCGTCGCTCTTGTAGGTTTTGTTACGTAGGTCGGGATGTTGACGACTGCTTCCTCAAGAATGGCTGTGTATAGTAGGGTTAATCTAATTCTCGTTTATTTACTGTGTTTACCTTTGCCCATCGGACTTTTGCCTTTCGAATTCCCCATTTGGACCTCTCTGCTTCTAACAACTTATTTCCGGTTTTGAACAAAAAGGACATTACCGACAGAACTCTGTAAATATTAAAAAAATTAAATCAGAACTCGTTTAATTTTTTTCGTTATCATGTTCCTAACATTGGGTACTTTTAATTAACTAATTTTCGTGTCACAAAACGATAGAAATTTACCAAAACAAATGAAATTAAAATTTTCTACCTAAATCAATATTTTAATTGTCTGAGTTTCAACTTTGATCTTTTTGAATCACAATTTTATTTACACTTGTCTGAGAATGATCAACATTGAAAAGCTTAATATTTAATTAAATACATTTAATGAAAACTAAAATTAACCAGAAAGCGAAGAGATAGTACTGTTGAAAGCCAGTTTCTGTACCAGTATATATAGGTGAGTTACAATTTCATATTTTACAATTATAAATGTAATACTTTGTAACAACAATACGTCAAAAAACATAATAGTAACCTAAAGCTGCTACGAACGCAGAACAGTAGTTATCTTCTTTGTAGTCGTCTCTTCTTTCAACATTTTGGACGGATGGACGGGCGAATGAATCCGAACTCTATATCACCCCATGTTTGTAAATGGGGCGTAAAATGTTATATCATATATACAAGTTAAACAACACGCATGCTTTTCCTAGAAAAGTTTATTGTCATATATAAGTTAAGCTTTTTCTTGATTTATATTTCCCATGATGTTTGGAATTTCAATCTTTCGGTTGGAGCGCTCCCGAACCGTCAAGTGTAGCAAAAGTTGTCTGGGACGTTGTATTTTTGATATTATATTTCCATCATTTTTTTGTGTTGCCATTTTTCATTCCATTTATATCATATACAATTTTAAATTCATTGCACATTTATCTTTTCTTTCAGATTTCGATATACATTTACTCTTTAGGCCGATTACTCAGACCTTCATGTGAATTTCCTTCTTTGAAGCCGAACAAAAAACTACATTTGCTGTAATGAAGTGATATTTGGTCAATTTCGAACATTCCATTCATATTCACTGCCATTACGATGCATTGCAAGACACGCATGATTGTGATGACTATTTTGCTAATGAGTATGCTACCAACATTAGATTCAGCACAAGTTTCTTTTACTGCGTCGTGGCAAGATAGCCCAGACTATGTTTTTCAAGGCTCGTGTCAGCTTCCACTGCTTCAAAAATACCAAGAAGGGGAGTGGAGAATGATGGTATCAACCAGCGTATCCATAAATAGCATTTCGGTAGGTGCCAGAAGGGCTCGTAAAAATGACTGTCTTTTAAAACATTAACTAGGTCATGTTTAAAGCATATTTTCACTGAGATGGAAGATTGTTAACAACATATTTTTAATGTGTCATTTTTGTACTACATGGAGATTAAAAGTCGCAAGCCTTTGGGCCACTTGCCATTTTAACCCTCCGGGAGCCTCATTTAGTATGCAAATGTCCATCTAGCAAACAAAGCAACGGCAATCATCGTGTCAAGCACATTTATTGGGCCTATTTCAGTATAACGTCTAGATGACATAACCCATTGAAAGATCTTGTTGTTACAATGTCCAAACTCAATGTGATAACAAAGGACCTTTTGATGTAACATTTGGTCAATAAAGAAAAGTCATGCCGCTTTTAAAACGTTAATAGAAATTAACCTAGATTCAGGAGATAAAATTCAAAAATCTAATATATTAAGAACTACATGAAAAATTATTATTTAGATTTAACTAACAATAAATTAGAAAATATTACTGAATAAAAGAATAAACTTTTCATTTATAAGAACATAAAAGACAATTCTGATCTTAAAATAGAAAATTATCTAAATACCAAATCCAGAATACAGAAAATTAATTACAAAATATAGAATAAGTGACCATAACTTGCTTATTGAAAAAGGAAGTCCTAGAGAAAATAGACTATTTAATGTTTGTAATATAGAGGAGGATGAAGCTCATTTTATTTTAAATTGCAAAAAGAATGATACTATTAGAAATCTGTTTATAAATAATTATAAAGAAATTATTCCCGATTTTGATATAAAAAATGATTTATTAAAACTTAAGATAATTTTAAACCCATCAACACCATCAATAGCAAATAAACTAGCCTCCTTCCTTAAAAGATCAATTGAACTGAAGATGGGAGACTCTTAGTTTAGTTTATTTGAATATATTTTAGATATAGTGAATATGTCTATATTTGTGTGTTATTTGTGCATATATTATGTTTTGTGTCACAAACTTGTTTAAGTTTAAAGACAATAAAAGTTTGATTTGATTTGATTTGATTTGTTAATAGGCGGAGTTTAAATCACATTTTCGCTAAGATCGCAGATTTTTTTACAGTAGATTATCAGAATAGATTTTTTGTGCTATATGGAGATCGAAAATCTCCTTGGTGACATGCTATTTTAGTATGCAAATGTCCAGAGCAAACAAAGCAACGACAGTCATTATGTCAAGCAAATTATTGGACCTATTTTAGTATAACGTCGATCTGACAAAACTGTGAATGATGTTGTTGCAATGTCCAAATTCAATAAGCTGACAATAGATAGCGACAGACCTGAAAACGCATCCCACCATACAAGACCCCTACCTGAATCTGTATACCCAATATCGAAAGCCTATGATTAATAGTAGCTGAGAAGTATGTTACGAAAAAAAGTGTTATGGACGGACGGACGGACGCCCGGCATTTCTATGTCCCGCGCTCCGTATTGCGGCCGGGGGGGGGGGCAAAAACTACTGCTTACTTTTCATCACAGATGCGATTTACTTTCAGGTCGACAGAATGGTACAAATATCACAAGGAAGCAACACAGTCATTTTCACCAACCAATATATAGAGCACACTGGGACAAATAGTCTTACCGTTTGGTTTCGTCGCTCTATCCAGGATTCTTTCACGGCGCACTGTGACGATGTGACACTGGCAGGTAAAATTTAAGTTATTTAAATTGTAAAAGCATCTAAAAGAATGAATAGTGCAAACATGTTGTAACGGGATTATTATTTCATTAACCATTACATCCAAAAGAAAAGCCAGAAGAAAGCATGGATAACATTCAAGACTAATAAAGAACTTGAAAAAAGTTTTGACTTGCTTCAGGCAGTTCTAAGTCTTGAAACGCGCGGCTGGCGATTTGACTGCTTTGCAACGTTTCTTATGTTTTTAATTAATTAAGAAAAAAGAATTGGCCGGTTTTTGGTTCAGCAATATTTAATAACGATTCTCAATTACATCATTGCACTTTGAGTGTATGGTATTACATATACACAACGCATGTACACCGTAACGAGTAACAACTAAAACAAAACACGGATTGATCATCTCAATTCAAATAATAATTTCATAAGTTTATAGATGATACGATTCATTGATTTACTCAGTGTACCTGTGCAAAACACCAAGGCAATGATAACGAAACGCATTTTTTTTTTCAGGAACTACAACCACGACGACAACGACCTCCGCGCCAAGTTCTCCGCCGTCCTCTATCTCTACATCTACCTCTTCCGGCGTTTCAAATACAACGTTGAACAACATGGCAAGCCACAATCATTCTGTAGTTACAAATTGTTCAACATCCGGACAACAAACCACAATAGCGAACAGTTTGCTTCCAACAACTGTAGCCAGATATTCAAATAACGTGACATTGACCTATAACCCGAACACGACCACGTGTTTTTGCTTTGAAATATCTAACTCAAGATTGAACATCGATGATATTATAGCAAGCTTGAAAATTGATAAAAAATCAACTGCACAAGGTAAACATAAACAGTTTTTTGTTTTTGTTTTTTGTTTTTTGTTTTGCTTGTTTGTCTTTTAATAAAAAATAGAACAAACATGTATACAGTAAGTGTCCATCGAACTCAAAATATCAAATGATTTCTCTGTCATTTAGTATTCTGGATTTCAGCCAATAAGTTTCCAGAAATAAACTGATTCCGATATTCTGATGATCAAACCGCCCACAACACTATTCGGTCTAATAGATGGGGTGGTAAACTGGTTGTAAAAAACTGAAATAGTCCATAAAAACACATATTAAAGCATTGCTAGGACCATGGAGCTATGATATATTCAGATATTTCTAGTCGTTCAACGTATATTGAAACCTCTTATGAAAACCTTCTATTTCTCAATGACAATTTTTAAGTAGTCTAAATTTCGAGTCTGTGTTAATTTCTGTTCCCATTCTTTCTTTACACTCTAGTCTCCACTCTAGCCCGCAATCTAGCCAACAAACAAAATAGCTTGAATCTATCACAAAACAGATTTTAAAATCGACCAACTCAACACACACAAAAATGAAAAAAGGAGAATGACAGTCAAACAGATTAAAGTGCGACTGCATAAGGCATATTATGTCTAAAAACCAACTTACTGGAAATGCTCTATATATAAATGTAGTCGGACCAATAACATTTAAAGGTAACATAAAAGATAACATTTATATAGAATTGTAAATATTTTGTAGCTAGAAGTAGGTTATCATGTAGAACAGACAACAGACCGTCGGTTAGAGCTGTCGGGGGCATCGGGATTCTGCTGATGTTAACATTCATCGGACTGATAGTCTTCAGTGATGCTGAAATTATATGGAATACTATTACCAATATAAAAACTCTAACAAGGACTGACAAGCCAAGTTCTATTTACATTTGATAAGATCTGATATTAAAAAAGAAGTAAAATTGATTGGGATATTTTGATTTAAATTTATCTGCAAACAATTTGAAAGCGTAAGAAAATTCAGTTTAATTTTTATGGTTGTTTATTGCTTTTTTGAGAAAAAGGAAAGAATAACCAGTGGGGCATTCAAAAAGGCAAAGAATAACCCACTTGTTTAGGAGCAACCATTTGATTTCTATGCAGGGGGGTATTTTTTTGCGCTATTTGTCCTATTGATTTTTTTTTAATTGAACTCAACCACTCTTTTAAAACATATGAAAAGAGCGGTTAATTACAATTCTACAATAAATGTTTTTTATTGGTCTGTAACTATAACTTTAAGATGTCACAATAAAATAGATAGATAGTATATAGATGCGAAAAGCAAAGTTTTGTAATAATGGTTATATAAAATACTTGAGAATGAAATACAAATAAAAAAATACAGTGACTATACTATACGTCAAAATAAGCTGGTTAAACTCTGGAAAAAACAGGATCTGTTATGTCAGAAATTGTATACAACAGCTGGCACGTGATAAACCGAGACGTTATGAAAAACGAAGTCTGGCGAAGAGGACCCTTTGAGGACCTGTCCTGGAAATCATCCATAAGTATCCATAAGTATAAGTTAGTTACATAATAAATCATTAATGAGATGGAAAATAAGTCTACATGAAAAACAAAATTTATAAAATTTTATCAGCACATAATGCTTGTGCTGTAATTACATTTACAACATCGGAATCTAAATCTTATATAGTCGTAACATAGAGAAGAAAAGTGCACCAGATTGCATTGTTTATGAAACTATTAAATAATACTTAAAGAAATTAAAATTTCTAACCATATAATAATTCCTGTCCGAACTTCAAAATGTCACCACTAGCCTTTTTGTGTTACCATGTCTAATTGTGCTGACGGAGTTATGAACTTTTAATGTTGGCAGATGGCAGTCTTAGCATCCAATTAATATCATCAAGTATATTATGTAGAAACCATTAATTGCTAAAACAATCCAGACGTTATCTGGAAAGCGACTTGAAAAAAAAACATTGAGTTTCCAAGCGACTGTCTTTAATTTAAAAGAAAAAGGTGGTAAAATATGACGGTAAGTGTTTTTATACATTTCCTTTTGAAACTTGAAAAAAAAACCACAACACAACCACCAAATAAACGTGATTTTTTTTTTTTTAGCTCTTATAACAAAACAATGCATCAAAGACTCTTGAATCTTTTATAGAACTTTCGAAGATTCGTATCAAATTGCTGCTATATGACCGCCAAGCAAAATTCTAATTTTTGTTACATGCATCCGATACCAATTAAAATTCTAAATGCAAATCTTCATATCATGTACTTTTTACCTGCGTCGCCGAAGGCGAAAGGATTTTTAGAAGTCGGGTCACTCCGTCTTCCTGTTTGTCCGTCAGTCTCGCTTTAGAAATGCCTGTCATTTGTTATCTGATTCTCAAAACCAAACAGCACATCTATCTAAAACTTTACACAGTGACTACAGATGTATTGAAGATTCCGTTTTGAATTTAGGGACCCTAAGGGAAAAAATAGCGGTTTGGTGATTCTGTTAAGAAATTACGGGCCCTAAAGCGAAAAAAAAACGACGTTTTATTTGTTTCTGCAATAATATTCCTTACCAAAAGAAAAAATATCAATTGGAAGGAATTTTTCGGTCTCTCCGTTTTTCGTTGAGAAATGAGCGACTCAAAAGCTAAAATCTAGCTTTTTTTTATATTTTGTCACATATTGGATATGTTACGGACTAGTTACGATAACGTTACTCTCCGTTAGGGTTGCGATTTCCGCCAATTGACCTCAACGGAGCACAGTGAAACCAATTGGTGGCGCTCGGGTATGCACTTAAAGGGTCGATTTATTACCCAGACCCTCTATTATTTGTTGAGTATATGTTGTTTTACACCAAAATAGATCACCATAATAACTATCAAATTTGTAATCACTTAGTTATCTTTGATCCTGAACTTCATAAAGTTCAAGATCAGTGTGAAAGTGAAAATATCATTGATAAACCGAATTTGGTTTTACAATATATCTGAAAATATACCTACATACTTGATTGTTCTATCTAGTCTCGTACAACCAGACTTCGGCTGTCTCCGTAATCTACGACGAGCTCGTCGTAGATTAAGGAGACAGCCGAAGTCTGGTTGAACGAGACTATGAGCTATCATAAAACACATTGTCTTGTGAAAATATACAAATAGATTAGTAAAGAAAATTGTTTTACTCTGTTGAGATCAATTGGCTGGAATCGTAACTCTCACGGAGAGTAACGGAGCAAGGGTTACGTTATCGTAACTAGTTACGGACCATATGAGTGTGGACCATATTGATATATAACGGGCCAGACCATATAATTATCGTTATTAATGCAACTTTTACATGTGTAGGTGGAATAGATTTTATATCTATATATTTTACCCTACCTTTTTCGCTAAATTGGATTTATCAAAAGAACTTGATAGAAGTGATCAGAATTAGTAAGGTTGTTAAGGCGGAAGTCAAAATAAGTGACTGAAGTAAAGATATTTTTGTGTGCGTGAAAGATGATTTTGGTATTTACATAAAAATTATTAAGCATCGTGTAATTTTTCAATCAATTATCTTTTTTAATGATTAACATTTCTAAATGTTGCCGTCTAATAAAGTATTCCTAACTGATACTCAAATACTGTACCTAAAATATGCGACCATTTGATTTTTAGGGGGGGGGGGGGGCTATGGTTAAATTTGAAGGCAGGATGGCAAAAAAAAACAGAAATAAAAAGGCAGGACTGGCTTTGAGTAAAAAAGGCAGGAGGGTATTTTTGGCTTAAAAATTATAGTTGCTTTAAAAATAAAAAAAAAATAAAACATGCGCGCGCAAAAAAATCCAGGCTCGACTATTTACGAAAATAAAAAGGCAGGACAAAGAAAATATCCATAGCCCCCTATAAAAATTAAATGGTTACTCCCTTAAAGAAATATTAATATGGTCCGAAACAGATACAAATGTGGAGGATAAGTTTTTTGACCCCACCTTTTCTGTTTAGCAATTAGGGAGTCAAAAGGGGAAACATTGGAACTATCATTTTTGTCTTTTTTTATTTTAAATTCTTGTTCGATATAAATATCCAAAATATTTTTATTTCTAAGATGTACAGACAGACAATGTGGTTTCTATAGACCCAAAACTTTTTTACAGGGGTAATGATTTTTTTTCGATATGACACTGGCGGAACATGAAAATTGTAATATTTGCTTTTTAACTTCATCGTAACATTGTTTTTTTAGTATAGATACTTGCTGCTGCATCTTTCATGGTTTCTGGCCAGTAACATTATCGATCAGAGTTGTTCAGAAAGCCAACCTACACAAACCATAGTGGTCACAGCTACTTCAAAGAAGAGCAATGGGTTGTATCAAACGGAAGCATATTGTATGGTCAAAATCCCTTTTACACTTCAGGGCGGACAGTTACACATAGACTTAACACTTGAACAGAATACAAGTTATATAAATGTAAGTTTATAAAGGCCCGAATCGAGGATGTTGAAGCCATTTAAAAAATAGTATTTACTTTGTCCGTCCGTCCGTCGCTCCGTCCGTCTGTCTGTCCTTCTGTACGGCGAATGTTATATTCATTTATTACTACATGGCAAAGCCGCTAAAAACATTAAAAATAACGCTTGACGTTTACTATTTAAAACGAAAGAATATGGAATATGTGCCAGAAAGACAAGACACGATCCACATACTGAAATGATTTTGATACATGTACAAGAGAAAAAATTCACTGCGTGTGAAGCGCTTTTCTGGATTAACCTTCATCAGACACGCTAGAAGTGGAAAACGTGGAAAACCGGTAGAATATTAGATTTGATAAAACAAACACAGAAGTCAAAACATATTACAACAATAACTTTAAAGGTCTCTTGGCCTTTTCTGAACATAAACCTTTAAAATGGGGAAACCTATAAGATGTACAAAGGGTTTAAATACCTGTACAAATTTACATTATTAACCGACTTTTTGTTATGTATTTTAGCTTATATGTCAAACAAAAGTTTTTTTCTATAAGTATATGTTCAACTTTTGTTTAAATAGTTAACACTTCTGTGCACTTCTATTTCAGGTAGTCAACAAGGATTTCTTCTCAGAAGAGAAGAAAGGTAACAGGTACTATATACAGAATAGAGTACGACTTCAAGGTAATACTGAACACAGAGTAGCCTTCAGTATAGAGCACACCAGTCAGAATCTTCAAGGCTATTGTTTTGGATGGGTTTCAGGTATTAATTCAATCTCCAAAACAGTCTCTAAACCCCGTGTCAAAGATAAAGCGTTAAATTGCAGGAGAGTTCAAATTCGCTCAAGACCCACACAGAAAGGAAGAAATCCAATTAAGTTACATGCATTAATTTTGCTACACCTCGCGCGCGTTATGCCTATCGAAGACTGATCATATACGCTCTACCCAAAGATTAAACACGCCATGGCCAAAGACTAAGAAAGTATAGAAATAACATAATTAAATTGGATTGTAAGGGCGTCTATTTATTAAATGTGACACTTATTACGATTGAAAATAAATAAATAAAAATGCCTCCACCCCCTCTATAAAACTTGAATACGGATTTCAGAGGGTAAACAGTCAACCAAAGCTGTGCAATCTTTGCATCTGAAATACCAGTATATTCATGTATTTTATTCTATGGACTTGAACATTTCGATACGCGTGATTGCAAATCTGCAAGCGACATTTTAATAATTGCTAACAAGCAAAACAACAAAATCATAGACTTATACATGTATATGTTTACCTTTTTGGACAGCAGTTGTTGAAGAGTTGACGACTGCTTTTATTGATGTCGCTACAACTACACGGCAAACCAGCACTGATTTCGCTGCACCTACACGGAAAACCAGCACAATTGCAAAAGTATTGAGACAGACAAGCCCATCCCTAACCATGGAAATAACAAAAACTAATTCTTCTACTGGCTCAACACATTTCACTAGCTTTTCAAACGAAGAATCGACCGATCTCTCAACTTCCGTGTCTACTAATGTTCCAACTACAGAATCACATAGTTTTACATCCTCAACCAGCGTCACGTTTGTTCCCAGCATTTCACAGGATGGGGCTCCATCTTCAACCAGCATTTCACATGGATCTCATTTCAGTGAAAGCGCTACAGTAGACCATTCGAGCTCAACACTAAGCTCTGAAACTGTACAAACAATTTCGACTGTAAGTGAAAAAACAATTTTAGTCAAACATTCGACGAAAGACACATCGCCAACTGTACATATTTCGACTGAAGGCGATACTTCAGAATTAGCAACTATGTCAAATAAGTACAGTACAGACAGAGCAGTAAAAACGAGTAGCATTGGGAACACCAAAGGTGCATGTTCATGCGCTTGCTCTAAACTTACAAAAGAAGAATTGCTACAAAGAAAAAGGCAATTGGTTGCAGAATTAAAGATAGATAAACATGTTACTAAAGCAGGTAAGGGAGTAATTTTAGAGGAATATGGTAAAACTTAAATTAAAAAGGCAGGATGCCAAAATTCATAAAATAAAAAGGCAAGACTGTGCTTTGAATGAACAAGAGGCTCCCAGGAGCCTTAATCGCTCACCTGACATATGTGCCTGAAGTAAAGGCTATTAGGCAAAATCTATTTAACGTTGAAAGAGTCATAAGATTAATAAGGGGGTCATCTGACAATATGGTGGATCTTAAGGTGCTGATCACTTTTGTTCTCAATCAAAATCTAAAAATCTGTCACCCTTTTTGAGTTATTAGCAAAAAAATGCAGTTTAACCTAATTTTCTATTTTTTTAACCACAGCAGCCATGTTTTACAACCAATCAAAAATCCCCACATCAGTTCTATACACCTAATATTAATAAACAACCATACCAAGTTTGGTTCCAATTGGACTTAAAGTGTCAGAGGAGCTAACGTTTTCAATGTAATAAGGAAATGCTTTTTAAATGTTTTAAGGACAATAACTCCTTAAATGAAAGGTCCTACAACGTTGATCCTATTACATATTTCGTAGATCTTGATGTGCTCAACAACATGCAATTTGAATTTCTCAAATATCTTGTATAGTTTTCAAGATATTGAGCTTCACAGGTGCAAAATTTGCAAAAAATCCACAAAAAGGGCAATAACTCCTACATGGGTTGTTGGATTTTCTTCAAAATTTCAGAGCTGGAAGATCTTGAGGTGTTGATCACTTTTGTTAACCATCAAAATTTTAAAATCTGTCACCGTTTTTGAGTTATTTGCAAAAAACTGCCATTGACCCCTATGTTCTTTTTTTAGCCACAGCGGCCATGTTTTACGACCAATCAAAAATCCCCACATCAGTTCTATACACCTAATGCTAATAAACAAGTTTACTAAGTTTGGTTCCAATTGGACTTAAAGTGTCAGAGGAGTTAACGTTTTCAATGTAATGAGGAAATGCTGTAAAAATGATCAATTTGTCGTTCTAAGGGCAATAGCTCCTAAAAGGAAAGGTCCTACAACTTTGACCCTGCTGCATATTTTGTAGATCTTGATGTGCTTAACAATATGCAATTTAAATTTCTCAAATATCGTATGGTTTTCAAGATAATGAGCTAAACATGTGCAAAATTTGCAAAAAATCCACAAAAAGGGCTATAACTCCTACATGGGTTGTTGGATTTTCTTCAAAATTTCAGGGTAGGTAAATCTTGAGGTGCTAATCACTTTGAATTTGATATCTGTAGCCGTTTTTGAGTTATTTGCAAAAAACTGCATTTTACCCCTATGTTCTATTTTTAGCCATGGCGGCCATGTT
Organism: Arcuatula senhousia; assembly: GCA_963971305.1. NCBI lineage: Eukaryota > Metazoa > Mollusca > Bivalvia > Mytilida > Mytilidae > Arcuatula > Arcuatula senhousia. Next base: position 39,586,173 of record OZ020307.1, on the reverse strand, counting down.
TTACAACCAATCAAAAATCCCCACATCAGTTCTAAGCACCGAATGCTAATGCGGGTAAGGTGAGCTAAAAAAGGAGGATTTTTTTTGGTTGAAATATTAATAGTTAATTCAAATATAAAAAAATGCGAGCAAAAAAAAACCCAAGCCCCGATTTTTCAGAAAACCAATGTGCAGGATGAAAAAATATCCATCTAAAAGTTATCTAATGAAAAAAAAAAGATTTTGAAGTTCAGCGCACTGGTTACTCCTGTGTGAAGTCAGCTGTTGACTATAATTTGACACAATAAACACATGGCACCATGCATGTCCACACCTAACTTGGTTCATTGTGCATCCTGTGATGTTTCTAGATGATAACTTATATAATTAATTCAAACCTTTTGACATCTAGAATTACTCAAACTATTTTTTAAAAGTAACGCCTCCTCAACTCTTGGGAGAAGTACGAGAGGATGATTCTCGTGGCTTGCAACATTGGTCTTAATTCAAGATGATTTTTAAGTTTTTATTTTAGTTTTGTAATGAGTGAACTTTTTCTATTTTGTTTCCTTATCACCATTATCGAAAACCCAAGGGTTATTCTCTCCCTTACTCATTCATCACCCCTAACACATTTGGTATGATTTTGTTCGTTTTGCGTTTAGAATCTGATCTTGAACTTCATAAAGTTTGAAATTGCATTAGAAAAATGTAATGCGACCAACCAGAAGACTGATACAAAACTATCAAAAACGAAGTATTTCATGTGTAATGACCATGGGGTTATGAATGAGTAAGTGAGAGAAGAACCCCTGGGTTTTCACATTCAAAATTGATAGCCTTTAATATTCTAAATCATCTTACGTTTTGCATTGTGTTTTTTCCCAACAGCTCTTCGCCGAAAACAATGTGCTGACGATGACAGAAAATCTTCAAAAACAATTGGGATATGCGGAATCATCGTCCTGGGCTTAGTGGCAGGGATAATAGTGGCGTTTGACCTTTCCAATGTGCTTTCTGCGTGGACGTCAACAAAAACACCGATTTACGTTTGAAACGAATCTCTAAATGCAAAAAAAACTTTAGATTTTTGTTTTCTATTAAACGTATTAGCCCTTCCTATTACCTTTGTCAAGGTGGATCTTTAGATTGCCAAACTATAAGTATACTCTGTACATTCTGTTGACTTTAACTATCGCTCTTCGTTTTATTGTATTGTTGACACGAGAAAACAGTGTGTTACAATAAACAAAACCGTTGCTTATGGTTACTCTTACGGTTGTTGCTTTCGGTTACTGTTACGATATCTTAAAGGGAATGCTTCGTGTGCGTTTCGTTTTTCAGTCGTCCTGTCTTATAAATGTACGGATTTGTCTTGGATTTTTCTGATATTTGAATGTGACTTTGGCACTGCTTTGCTTCTTTTTACAAGTTGCCAAGCCAACATTTTAACAAACTCATATTAAGTACAATAACAAACAATTAAGGTATCAAACAAACGGTAAAGGAAAGAAGCTTAAAAATAAAGCAGAAAAAAAGACGAATCAATTATTTCGGACTTCTTCGTTTAAAGCTCAACTTAAAGACCAAGAAAGTTAGGCTCTGCCTATCCTTGTGAATAAAATGGAGTAATACTCCTTACTACATAGACAGTCCGCTAGCTAATATTTCAAACAGAAAACCCAAACTGAGAAGCAGACAAATGCTATAGAACAATATCACAAAGAAAGAAAGAGACAAACAATTATAAAGAAACTAACAACTTGAATGCAAACTGGGACCATAACTTATCAAATCAAATTAAAATTTACTAGTATTAGCGCTAAACAAAAAAGATCGAGGCAACAAACAGTATAAACATACATGTCTCATAAACTGTTACCAACAAACAAAAATGCAAATATTTGTACAAATGGACTAATGGTGTTTCCTGTCCTACGCTTAGCAGCTGACGTGTAAAGGTTCAGAAAAAAACCCCAACATGAAATAAACACACGAAATCAAAAACAACAGAGCCGCACGCAGCAAAGTAGTAACGAGTGGGAAGCTCCGGAAGAGTATGCAGTTTCTGCTTGCTGCAAAACACAACCGTCGCGTTGCCAACAATCTATCGAGAAATGGTTTGTTGGTGTTTTTTGTTTTCGGCGATACAAAATACCACCCTATCCAAACGCACCAGAAAAAAAGCGATTATATATGACACAAAAAGTTTTTTTTATCATCTGTGACTTTAATCAAATGTGAAGCTTCAATAAAAACAGACTTACGTTAACTATTACAGAGCCAAAGAGCCAAATTTTCGTAATAACAGTTATATACATGTATATGATATACGATAGGACCGTAAAAACCCGTGTAATACATGTATATGTTTCATAATGAACTTAATGCTGCATTAACATTATCGACATTAGAATCCCAAACCTATAATAGAAGATAGTGAGACGTGAACAAAACCTGAAATGTAAATGACAATTTAAAAAAAATAATCCACAACGGAAAACAGCCAGCAGCCTACAATGTGACCAGTGGTCGCTGCTTGATGTTTTGCAATTGGCCCTGGATTGAAAATAAACTACATATGATTCAAGTCCGATCCTATAAATATACATACCATTGTGTTGCAGACAAGTGCACCATATTGCATGGTTTATTAATTCTTATAATACAATGATAAATTAAAATATTTTCAAAACCTAATTCCTGACAAAACTTTAATTCGTCATCGTTAGCTTTCTCTGTGTTACCATGACCATAGACCTGTATATTTACAGATCTATGCCATGACTTATTTTGCTCACAGACTTATGAACTTTTGAAAGCTGACAGATGGTTGGCCTAATATCAAATTAATAAGTCAAAGTACATTATGTTTGAACCATTGATTGCTGGATTAATTCAAACTGATAACATTGCTATATTATCTTGCAATCGACTTTTTTTCAAATATTCAACTTTATAGAAACCCGGGGTAAAGCATGACGGTAAGTGATATTATACATGTACTAGAAAAGGTAAAATCAACACACACACACACACACACAAACAAACAAACCGTGAAATGCAGCAACAATAACAACAAAACAAAGCAATGTCTAAAAGCATTCTGTGCATCATCTTCGCTAGCCAAGGGTTACGATCCGCCATCTCTCATCTTCACCTTCGCTAGCCAAGGGTTACGATCCGCTATCTCTCATCTTCACGAAGATGCGAGGTAGCGGATCGTAACCCTTGGCTAGCGAAGATGTCTGTGCATGTGTAACAGCAAACCACTATAATTTTGAAACTGCATGCAAAACCTTTCGGAAAATCAAAGATTAATCTTGTTTCGTTACTGCATGATTGCCCAGTATATCTTATATTTTATACGAATATAACAGATGGATATGGACATAAACCAACCAAAAAAATTTTGAAACGAAAAAATCAAGAAACAACGCTTTTATTGCTGTTGTTCACACAAAAGTCATTGAGAGGCAACAAAAGGAGACAAACGCTCGTACCTCGGTGCACGTTAAGGATGTCCTCTGCCTTTTTTTGCATATGGCATGCTGAAAATGATAATTGTAATGCTTTTATCTTTTCAGCATTCATACTTGTATCTTTTATGGTTCCTGACAAGTAATGTTATATATATGAACTGCTCAAAAAGTCAAACCCCCATATTGGTTACAGGCACCATACGAAAGAGCAATGGGTTGTATCAATCAGAAGCTTACTGTATGGTCAAACTCCCTATTCCCCTCCAACGCAGACAGTTACACAGATTTGACACTCGCACAGAATACAAGTTACGTAAATGTAAGTTTGTTAGACGTAACATATGTTCTTGTACACAAATTTTCACAAAAATCATCACGTAACGCAAAGTAGAGGTAGTATTTGTAGCGAGCAATCTAAATTATAAAATATGGAGAAGGTATACCCCTTCTGCCTATACCTGATAATATTTTGAAAGATTTTTGTTTTGAAAAAAAAATTATATTAGATATTCTATTACCTTGAACCTATTAAAAGTGTACCAAGGGCTTAAATTCATTTGTTTTGTATTTTTTAATGATCTGAACCAAAGAAAGAAATCGAATACGTTAAAATGCATCCATGTACGACAACTTGGTCTGAAAAGGGTACTTCGTTTGTTTTATCATAAAATATATAACATGAATATAAAAAAATGTAAGGTGGGTGGTTTCCTCCTGGTACTCTTGTTTGTTCCACTAGTAATGGCTCCTGTTCATCGATACCTACACAAAAAATTGTTTTGATGTTATAAATGTCAAGCACTCGCCTCTTATATTTTTAGCTCACCTGGTCAAAGGCTATGTGAGCTTATGCCATCACTATTTTAAAATTTCAAAAATCTTCTCCTCTAAAACCACTGAACAAATTTTACTGAAACTTTGCAAGAGTGATATATGACATGTTGGCTACAAACGATCCACATTTTAAATTGAACCAATAAAAAACATGGCCGCCATTGCTTACAATTGAACAGGAGGTATAACAGCAGTTTTTGAAAAATGACAGATATCGAAATTCTGGCATAGGGTAAACGTGACCGGCACGTCAAGAATTGTGAAGAAATTCCAACCAACCATGTGGGAGCTATTGCCCCTTTTCTTGATTTTTTCTGCGTTTTGCACTTACTTATAGTGAATGGTACGTGAAATATTGTATATCATTAAAGATTGTACAACACATTTTCTTGCTGAAATGCTCAGCTTTATAGAGCTTTCCAATGGTCTCATGTCATGACGGGTTGTTGGCAATGTAAAATATTGTTACATTAAGTCATTGAAGCCGTGTGAGCGATTCAGGCTCCTGTGAGCCTCTTGTTTGTTAAATAGTAAAGTGCATTTTTGTTTCAGATAATTAAAAAGAATTTCTTCTTAAAGGAGATGAAAGGGGACATATACTTTATACAGAATTTAGTCTCGCTACAAACTAATACTGATTACATGGTAACATTCAATACAGAGCACACCAGCAAAAATCTGCAAGGTAACTGTTATGGATGGATTTCAGGTATTGTTTCTTTCTCCGAAAAAAAACTGACTTTACCTTGTATTGGAGATTGAAGGCTGAAAAAAGTTTAAAGCTAAAGGATTCCGATTAGGGACCGACCATTTGACTTAAAAGTGTGTTTGGGGGGGGGTGTTGGTTCTTATGTTTTGGCCAGAAAATGACTTATTTCTTAAAGGTGTCTCGACAAAATTTTGTTTGTCTAATATTAGCATTATTTATATGACAGAAATCCTTTTTCGGAGTATATTTTTTCTTCACTTTTGCTGTAAAAATATATCAGATCAAGATTAATTTTTAGGGGGAAAAAAACCCTCTTTTGTCAGTTCTTAAAGATCCGCATATATTTTGTGCAAGCAAAAATGTTAGATTGATCGATAACAGTTTAAGAGAAAAAAAATCAAAATTACAATACAAGTTCCAGGCAATCAATTTTGCTACGACTATACGTCTCTACATTAAAGACATCAAAGATTTATTTAACCAAACACTATGAATGTATAGAAATAACATAATCAAATTGTAAGTACGTCTTATTAAATGTGACCTTTCTTACTAGACAATTGAAAAAAAAATGTAAAAATAAATAAATAAACCTGAAAAATCCCACTTAAATACGGGATTCAGAGGGTAGCCATTGTAGTTCTTTGAATATTTTAATAACAGTATATTCATGCCAAGCGACATTTCAATAATTGCTAGCAAGCAAAATCAATAAAATCATAAACTTATACATTTTCATGTTCTCCTCTTTGTAAAGCTATTATTAATGAGATGACGACTGATTTTACTGATGTCGCTACAACTCCGATGGAGACAAGCACAATTGCACAGATATTGACACAGACAAGCCCATCCCTAACCATGGAAATCACAAAATCCCAATCTTCTACTGACTCAACACGTTTACTAACTTTTCGAGCAAAGAATCAACCGATTTCTCAACTTCAGTGTCAACAAATGTTCAAAATACAGAATCACATCATTTAACAACACCAAACAGCGTCATGACAGTTCCCAGCGTTTCACAGAATAGGGCTCAAACTACAACTAGCATTTCCCATGGGCCTCATTTCAGTAAAAGCAATACAGTAGATTATACGAGCTTACCACTAAGCTCTGAAACTGTACCAGAAGTTTCGATTGAAAGAGAAAAGGCAGTTTCAGTCAAACTTTCGACGAAAGACACATCCTCAACTGAATATATTTCGACTGAAGGCGATACTTCAGAATTAACAACTATGTCAAATAAGTACAGTACAGACAGAGCAGAAAAGACTAGTAGCATCGGGAACACAAAAGGTACACAGACAGCATGTGCATGCAATTGTTCTAAACTTAAAAAAGAAGAATTGCTACAAAGAAAAAGGGAAATAGTTGCAGAGTTAAAGATTGATAAACATGTTACTAAAGCAGGTAAGGGAGTAATTTTAGAGGGATATGGTAAAACTTAAATTAAAAAGGCAGGATGCCAAAATTCATGAAATAAAAAGGTTGAAATAGTTAATTAAAAAATTAAAAAATGCGAGCAAAAAAATAACCCGGGGTCTAATTTATCAGAAAACCAATATCCAGGAAGAAAAAAATGTCCATCTAAAAGTTATCTATTTTAATAGAATTTGAAGTTCAGCGCACTCGCACTGGTAACTCCTGTTTGAAGTCAACTGTTGACCATAACTTACACAATAGACAGATGGCGCCATGTCCACACGAAACTTGGTTCATTGTTCATCCTGCGATGGTTTCTAGATAATAACTTAATTGAAAGCTTTTGACAGCTAGAATTAAAAAGTACTCAATTTTTTTTTTTTAGTAACGCCTCCTTAACTCTTGGGAGAAGCACAAGTGGCTTGCAACATTGGTCTTAATTTAAGATTGCTTTAAAGTTTTTTTTTTTAGTTTTGTGATGAGTGAACTTTTCTATTTTGTTTCCTCGTCACCATCATCGGCAACCCATGGGTTATTCTCTCGCTTACAAATTCTTCACTCCTGGGACATTTGGGATATTGTTCGTTTTGCGTTAAGAATCTGATCTTGAACTTCATAAAGTTCGAAATTGCATTAGAAAAATGTAATGATACAAAACTATCAAAAACGAGGTATTTCATGTGTAATGTCCCAGGGGTGATGAATGAGTAAGTGAGAGAAGAACCCCTGGTTTTTACATTCAAAATGGATAGCCTTTAATTTTCTAATTTATTTATTTTTTTGCATTGTATCTTATTTTCAACAGCTCTTCGCCGAAAACAATGTGCTGACGATGACAGAAAATCCTCAAAAACAATTGGGATATGCGGAATCATCGTCCTGGGCTTAGTGGCAGGGATAATAGTGGCATTTGACCTTTCCAATGTGCTTTCTGCGTTGACGTCAACAAAAACACCGATTTACGTTTGAAACGAAACACAAACTGCAAAAAAACCTTTAGATTTTTGTTTTCTATTCAACGTATTAGCCCTTCCTATTACCTTTGTCAAGGTGGATCTTTAGATTGCCAAACTATAAGTATACTCTATACCTTCTGTTGACTAACTATTGCTCTTAGTTTTATGGTATTGTAGACATGGGAACACAGTGTGTTACAATAAATATAATCGTTGCTTTTGGTTACTCTTACGGTATGACGGTAATCGTTGCTTTCGGTTACTGTTACGTGTCTTAAAGGGAATGCTTCGTGAGCGTTTCGTTTTTCAGTCGTCCTGTCTTATAAATCTACGGATTTGTCTTGGATTTTTCTGATAGTTGAATGTGACTTTGGCACTGCTTTACTTCTTTGAACAAGTTGCCAAGCGAACATTTTTAATAAACTCATAAAAACGCTTGAACGCCTTCAAGTACAATAACAAACAATTACTTAAGGTATCAAACAAACGGTAAAAGAAAGAAGCTTAAAAATAAAGCAGAAAAAAGACATTGATTATTACTCTATTTTATTAACCTAGCCTTCTTCGTTTCAAACTCAACTTGAAGACCAAGAAAGTTAGGCTCTGCCCATCCTTGTGAATAAAATGGAGTAATACTTCTTACTACATAAACAGTCCGCTAGCTAATATTTCAAACAGAAAACCCAAACTGAGAGCAGACTAATGATATTATACAATTATTATATCAACCAACAGATCTATGCATATCGACCTCGAACTGCGTTCTCAGTCAATATGGATCTGTTTGGTCGATATATTCTTGTATCGACCTCATACTAAAGCTATCATTGTATAATATCACCAAGGAAGAGAGAGACGAACAATTATTAAGAAACTAACAACTTGAATGCAAACTGGGACCATAACTTAACAAATCAAATTAAAATTAAAGTTTGTTTTGCCTACAAAAACGATGTCTCCCCACGTTTCCCCAAAAAGTTCCAAGTTCAAAAGGCCCTTACTCCCAAAAAAAATTTGATGATCAAATTTTCATGGTAATATACACAACTACATATGGTATCCTTCCTATATACCAAGTTTCATTGAATTCGGTTCAGTAGTTTCAGAGGAGTTGCGCTGACAAGATGATAAATGAGGATTTTCAGCAAATTTCTAAGTTCAAAGGGCCATAACTTCCACAAAAATTTGAGGATCAAAATTTCCTGGTATCATGCACAACTACATATGGTGTCCTTCCTATATACCAAGTTTCGTTGAATTCGGTTCAGTAGTTTCAGAGGAGTTGCGCTGACAAGATGATAAATGAGGATTTTCAGCAAATTTCTAAGTTCAAAGGGCCATAACTTCCACAAAAATTTGAGGATCAAAATTTCCTGGTAATATGCACAACTACATATGATGTCCTTCCTATATACCAAGTTTCGTTGAATTCGGTTCAGTAGTTTCAGAGGAGTTGCGCTGACAAACTTTGTGACGGACAGACGGACGGATACGACAAAAACAATATGTCTCCCCACAAAAGTGGGGGGAGACATAATTCTATTTACTAGTATTAGCGCTTCACAAAATAAAAGATCGAGTCAACAAACAGTATAAACATACATGTATCATACACTGTTACAAACAAACAAAAATGCAATATTTGTACAAATGGATTGTTGGTGTCTCCTGTCCTCCGCTTAGCAGTCGACATGTAAAGTTTCAGAAAAAAGAGGACATACATGAAATAAACACACGTAAACAAAAACAACCGAGCAACCCGCAGCAAAGTAGTAACAAGCGGAAACTCAGATGCTTCGGAAGAGTATGCAGTTTCTGCTTGCTGCAAAACACAACCGTCGCCTTGCCAACAATCTATGGAGAAATTGTATATAAAATTGGTGGGTTTTTTTCGCGATACAAAATAGCTCCCTTTCCAAACACACCAGAAAAGAAGCGATTATATATGACACAAAAATGTTTTTTTTATTATCTGTTACTTTAATCAAATGTGAAGCTTCAATAAAAACAGACTTACATTAAGTATATTACAGAGCCAAAGAGCCAAATTTTCGTAATAACAGTTATACGCCATATATGGCCATACAGCTCATAAAAATTAATTGCAGTTGGAGTAAAGATATGTGTTGTTGTCTCATGTTCATTTACTCCATATCCTTTCTTAAATTATTTATTACAGGAGTTTGTCTTTTATGCCGTGTGGAGTTAGTAGAACAATTCCCCGTGTTTAAGATGTATGCTCTATATATTTTTTTAGATATGGTGTACTTGTACATGAGATTACTTCTCATGTGTACACTTTGTTTTAAACCACTATATATTTAAAATTTATGTAAATTCTAAAACCTAAGGTTAAACTCCCTCCATCGTAGTTTTTCCCTTAGCTATATATATTTGAACTTCGTTTGGCTTTATGCATTTTGAACATATTTTGAATTGTGGATTTCCTTTGTTTGGATTCTAGAACTGCTGATGAGGAATAATTTTCCGAAATGGCCACACAGCTCATAAAAATTAATTGCAGTTGGAGTAAACATATGTGTTGTTGTCTCATGTTCATTTACTCCATATCCTTTCTTAAATTATTTATTACAGGAGTTTGTCTTTTATGCCGTGTGGAGTTAGTAGAACAATTCCCCGTGTTTAAGATGTATGCTCTATATTTTTTTAGATATGGTGTACTTGTACATGAGATTACTTCTCATGTGTACACTTTGTTTTAAACCACTATATAAATTTATGTAAATTCTAAAACCTAAGGTTAAACTCCCTCCATCGTAGTTTTTCCCTTAGCTATATATATTTGAACTTCGTTTGGCTTTATGCATTTTGAACATATTTTGAATTGTGGATTTCCTTTGTTTGGATTCTAGAACTGCTGATGAGGAATAATTTTCCGAAATGGCTATACGAACTCATAAAAATTAATTGCAGTTGGGGTAAACATATGTGTTGTGGTCTCATGTTCATTTACTCCATATCCTTTCTTAAATTATTTATTACAGGAGTTTGTCTTTTATGCCATGTGGAGTTAGTAGAACAATTCCCCGTGTTTAAGATGTATGCTCTTTATTTTTTAGATATGGTGTACTTATAAATGAGATTACTTCTCATGTGTACACTTTGTTTTAAACCACTATATAAATTTATGTAAATTCTAAAACCTACGGTTAAACTCCCTCCATCGTAGTTTTGCCCTTAGCCATATATATTTGAACTTCGTTTGGCTTTATGCATTTTGAACATATTTTGAATTATGGATTTCCTTTGTTTGGATTCTAGAACTGCTGATGAGGAAATAATTTTCCGAAATGGCCATACAGCTCATAAAAATTAATCGCAGTTGGAGTATACATATGTGTTGTGGTCTCATGTTCATTTACTCAATATCCTTTCTTAAATTATACATATGATATACGATAGGACCTTAAAAAAAACGTGTAATATTATATGTTACATAACTTAATGCTGCATTAACATTATCAACATTAAAATCCCAAACCAATTATAGAAGATAGTGAAATGTGGAATAAGTTTACGCCACAAAACCTGAAATGTAAACGACAATTTAAAACAAAAATCCACAACGGAAAACAGCCAGCAGCCTTCAATGTAACCAGTGGTCGCTGCTCGATGTTTGCAATTGGCACTGGATTGAAAATAAACCACATATGATTCAAGCCAAATCCTATAAAAATACATACCATGGTGCTGCAGACAAGTGCACCATACTGCATTGATTATTAAATTTTTATACATAATACAGTGAGAAATTAAAATATCTTCAAATATCATAATTCCTGACAAAACTTGAATTCGTCATCGTTAGCTTTCTCTGTGTTACCATGACTTATTTTGCTGACAGACTTATGAACTTTTGAAAGCTGACAGGTGGTTGGCCTAATATCAAATTAATAAGTCAAAGTACATTATGTTTGAACCATTGATTGCTGGATTAATTCAAACTGATAACATTGCTCTATGTTATCTTGCAATCGACTTTTTTTTCAAATATTCAACTTTATAGAAACCCGGGGTAAAGCATGACGGTAAGTGATATTATACATGTACTAAAAAAGGTGAAATCAACACACACACACACACACACACAAACAAACAAACCGTGAAATGCAGCAACAATAACAACAAAACAAAGCAATGTCTAAAAGCATTCTGTGCATGTGTAACAGCAAACCACTATAATATTGAAACTGCATGCAAAACCTTTCGGAAAATCAAAGATTAATCTTGTTTCGTTACTGCATGAATGCCCAGTATATCTTATATTTTACACGAATATAACAGATGGATATGGACATAAACCAACCAAAAAAATTTTGAAACGAAAAAATCAAGAAACAACGCTTTTATTGCCGTTGTTCACACAAAAGTCATTGAGAGGCAACAAAAGGAGACAAACGCTCGTACCTCGCTGCACGTTAAGGATGTCCTCTGCCTTTTTTGCATATGGCATGCTGAAAATGATAATTGTAATGCTTTTATCTTTTCAGCATTCATACTTGTATCTTTTATGGTTCCTGACAAGTAATGTTATATATATGAACTGCTCAAAGAGTCATACCCCCATAGTGGTTACAGACACTATACGAAAGAGCAATGGGTTGTTTCAATCGGAAGCTTACTGTATGGTCAAACTCCCTATTCCCCTCCAACGCAGACAGTTACACATAGATTTGACTCTCGCACAGAATACAAGTAACATTAATGTAAGTTTGTTACACGTAACACATGTTCTTGTACAAAGGATAAACTTGAATAGCTCCAAAGTTTCACAAATATCATCAAACAACGCAAAGTAGAGGTAGTATTTGTAGCGAGCAATCTGAATTATAAAATATGGAGAAGGTATACCCCTTCCGCCTATACCTGAAAATATTTTGAAAGATTTTTGTTTTGAAAAAAAAATATTAGATATTCTATAACCTTGAACCTATTAAAAGTGTACCAAGGGCTTAAATTCCTTTGTTTTTGTATTTTTACATGATTTGAACCCCCCCCCAAAAAAAAAAAAATTAAAAAAAATGTTGAAATGCATCCATGAACGTCAACTTGTTCTGAAAAGGGTACTTCGTTTGTTTTATCATAAGTAAACATATATATTAGATGATTATAAAAAAAACCTTAGGTGGGTGGTTTCCTCCTGGTACTCTTGTTTCTTCCACTAGTTATGTTGACCACCCTGAATGACTCGTGTTCATCGATACCTACACAAACAATTGCAAATCTTCATTATGTACTTTAATAATTGCTCTGTTGTTATAAATTTCAAGCACTCGCCTCTCATACTTTTAGCTCACCTGGCCAAATGCCATGTGAGCTTATGCCATCACTTTGCGTCCGTCGTCGTCCGTCGTCTTTGTCCGTCGTCCGTCGTCTGTCGTCGTCCGTTAACAATTTCAAAAATCTTCTCTGAAACCACTGAACCAATTTTACTGAAATTTACAGGAATGATATATGACATGTTGGCTACAAACGATCCACATTTTAAATAGACCTAATATAAAACATGGCCACCGTTACTAAAATAGGACAGGGGTAAAACAGCAGTTTTTGCAAACAACTCAAAAACGGTCGAAAATCTGACATAGGGTAAAAGTGATCGGTTCGTCAAGATCTAACTGCCCAAAATTTTGAAGAGGTTCCAACCAACCTTGTGGGAGCTATTGCTTCCTTTCTTGATTTTTTCTGCGTTTTTCACTTATTTTGTCTTATATCTCAAGAACTATATAAGATATTGAGGTTATTTCAATTGCATATTGTTCACAAGTAAGGTCTACAAAATTGTCCATATGGTCGAAATTGTCAGATGACCCTGTATAGGGGTTATGGCCCCTTAAATGCCAAAAATAGTGGTTCTAGCCTTATAGATTGTGAACAACAGAAGAGAAAAGATTTTGCTTGCTTAAATGTTCAGCTAATTGAGGTCTACAAAATTGTTTATTAGGTCGAATTTTTCAGATGAACCCTTATAGGAATTATTGCCCCCTAAAAGCCAAATATACTAGTAGTGGTTTTTGCCTTATAGATTGTGAACGATAGTAGGTAGACAAAAGGTTTTCCTGGCTTTAATGTTCAGCTAATTGAGATTTACAAAATTGTTCATAGGTCGAAATTTTCAGATGACCCCTTATAGGGGTTATGGTCCCTTAAACGCAAAAAATAGTGGTTTTAGCCTTATAGATTGCGAACGATAGAAGATAGCAAAAGGTTTTGCTTGCTTACTAATGTTCAGCTAATTAAGGTCTACAAAATTCATTAGGTTGAAATTGTCAGATGACCCTTTATAGGGTTATGGCCCCTTAAACCCCAAAACTAGAGGCTTTGGCTGTTGGTTGTGAAACACAAAGTATAGCGAAAAGGTTTTGCTTACTTAGATGTTCAGGCAATTGAACTCTACAAAATTGTCCATTAGATTAAAATTTTCGGATGACCATATAGGAGTTATAACCCCTTAAATGCAAAAAAATAGTGAATGGTACGTGCAATATTGTATACCATTTTAAGATTGTACCACACATTTTCTTGCTGAAATGCTCAGCTTTATAGAGCTTTCCAATGGTTTTATGTCATGACGGGTTGTTGGCAATGTAAAATATTGTTACATTAAGTCATTGAAGCCATGTGAGCGATTCAGGCTCCTGGGAGCCTCTTGTTTGTTAAATCGTAAAGTGCATTTCTGTTTCAGATAATTAACAAGAATTTCTTCTTAAAGGAAAGGAAAGGGGACATATACTATTTACAGAATTTAGTCTCGCTACAAACTAATACTGATTACATGGTTACATTCAATATAGAGCACACCAGTCAGAATCTGCAAGGTTACTGTTATGGATGGATTTCAGGTAGTGTTTCTTTCTCCGAAAAAAACTTACTTTACCTTGTATTGGAGATTGAAGGCTGAAAAAAGTTTAAAGCTAAAGAATTTCACTAAGGGACCGACCATTTAACTTGAAGGGGGTTGGTTCTTATGTTTTGGCCAGAAAATGACTTATTTCTTAAAGGTGTCGCGACAAAATTTTGTTTGTCTAATATAAGCATTATTTATATGACAGAAGTCCTTTTTTGGAGTATATTTTTTCTTCACTTTTGCTGTAAAAATATATCAGATCCAGAATAATTTTAAGGTAAAAAACCTCTTTTGTCAGTTCTTAAAGATCCACATATATTTTTGTGCAAGCAAATATGTTAGATTGATCGATAACAATTTAAGAGAAAAAAATCAAAATTACAATACAAGTTCCAGGCAATCAATTTTGCTACGACTATACGTCTCTACATTAAAGACATCAAAGATTTATTCAACCAAACACTATGAATGTATAGAAATAACATAATCAAATTGTAAGTACGTCTTATTAAATGTACCTTTCATACTAGACAATTGAAAAAAAGAAATATGTAAAAATAAATAAATAAACCTGAAAAATCCCACTTAAATACGGGATTCAGAGGGTAGCCATTGCTGTTCTTTGAATATTTTAATAACAGTATATTCATGCCAAGCGACATTTCAATAATTGCTAGCAAGCAAAATCAATAAAATCATAAACTTATACATTTTCATGTTCTCCTCTTTGTAAAGCTATTATTAATGAGATGACGACTGATTTTACTGATGTCGCTACAACTACGATGGAAACAAGCACAATTGCACAGATATTGAGACAGACAAGCCTATCCCTAACCATGGAAATCACAAAACCCCAACCCTCTACTGACCCAACACGTTTTACTAGCTTTTCAAGCAAAGAATCAACCGTTTTCTCAACTTCGGTGTCAACAAATGTTCAAAATACAGAATCACATCATTTAACCACACCAGATAGCGTCACGACAGTTCCCGGTGTCTCACTGAATGAGGCTCCAACTTCAGCAAGCATTTCCCATTGGTCTCATTTCAATAAAAGCTATGCAGTAGATTATACAAGCTTACCACTAAGCTCTGAAACTGTACCAGCCGTTTCGACTATAAGTGAAAAAGTAATTTCAGTCCAACATTCGATGAAAGACACATCGTCAACCGTACATATTGCTACCGAAGGCGATACTTCAGATTTAACAACAATGTCAAATGAGTACAATACAGGCACAGCAGTAAAAATGAACAGCATCGGGAATACCAAAGGTACACAAACAACATGTACATGCAATTGTTCTAAACTTACAAAAGAAGAATTGCTACAAAGAAAAAGGGAATTGGTTGCAGAGTTGAAGATTGATAAACATGTTACTAAAGCAGGTAAGAGAGTAATTAATTTTAGAGATATATGGTGAAATTTAAAATAAAAAGGCAGGATGCCGAAATTCTTGAAATAAAAAGGCAAGACTATGCTTTGAATGAAAAAAAGGAAACACAAATATTTACCAAAACCTTCTTTACGTGAACTAACCTTACTGAGGGGTAACCATCTCAACGCGAAACTTGGTTCGTTGTTCATTCTGTGATGGTTTCTATATGATAACTTAATTTAAACCTTTCGACAGAATTAAAAAGTAGTCAAACTTATTTTCTTTAGTAACGACTCATTTAATCTTTGAAGGAGCAAAAGAGGATAATTCACATAGCTTGCAACATTGGTCTAAATTTTAACCTTCGAGGTGACTTTTAAATTTGTTTTTAAGTTTTGTATTGAGTGACCTTTTTTTTACTTTGTTCCTTATTATATTCAAATATAAAATGGATAGCCTTTAATTTTCTAAATTATTTTACTTTTTTGCATTGTGTTTTATTTTCAACAGCTCTTCGTCGAAAACAATGTGCTGACGATAACAGGAAGTCTTCAAAGACAATTGGGATATGCGGGGTCATCGTCCTGGGTTTGGTGGCAGCGATAATAATAGCATTTGACCTTTCCAATGTGCTATCTGCGTGGATGCCAGCGAAAACACCAATTTATGTATAAAACGAATGACTAAATAAAAAAAAAACTTCTTATTTGCTACAAAATGGGTACTTTTGTCAAGGTGGAATTTGGGATTGTCAAACAGCCTGGGGGTACTCTATACCTTCTGTTATACGAATACGAATACCAAACTTTATTTCAATTGGGTACAATTATAAACAGTATTGTTGACCTAAGAACTTGTTTTGGACAATATATATTTACTTTTGGTTACTGTTACGCTAATTTGAAAGGAACATTTCTTGCGCATTTCGTTTTTCATTTGTTTTGTCTCTTAATTGCGTCTACTGATTTTTTTTCTGAGTTTTTTTGGACTTGCGATATTTGAATGCCCCTTTGGTACTCCATTGCTTATTACAAAAAATAGCCAGGCGAGCATTTTATAGGCTTTTAAAAAACGCTCTAAGTGCAATTTTGAGAACTCGAGAACAAACAAACTGTTCCCCGCTTAGCAGCTTACATGTTAAAGTTTCAGCCATGATATCTTGTTTAAGAGGTCGTCAAGTAAAAATGCTGAAACCTTACAACAAGTTTGTTCACGAATTTGAAGTACATAGAAAAATAAATTCCAAAATAAAGAGTGTTGGAGCCCATTCTTCTTGATGCTCTTATATGTCTAAGAACTAAAGAAAACCAATTCATAGATATAGTGAAACATAAGTGAGGATCCTTTTGTTTATTATAAAAAGGTCCCTGAAATAAAGAGAATGACTTTATGTGGTCCCTTCTTGAAAAACCTTAAAGTAAGAAATATATCCTACAGTCAAATCCTCAAACCAATAACAAAACAAAACGTATTCTGTAAAACCTGGCCATATACTCAACAAAAAGTCGGGAAATAGTATGCCTAGGCATAAAACATGTTTTCAAATTCTAGCGAGCCTAGAAACAAACTAATAAACTTAAAGTTTGAAACAATGTATAGCAACTGCATGTAGTTAGATAACTCTGATGTACCTAAAACACATAGTGATAGTACCTGAAATGATTTAATTCGAGAGAGGAGCAAATTAAGCAGCTACGGAATTAATGTAAAATTGAAGTTGAAAAGCAAAACATAACAACCCAGTTGACAACGAGAATTAAGTATCGAACAGATGGTGCTCTTATATATTTACACGTAAGTGAACATATGCCATGTAATAGAAAAACCACAGGGTTTAAAAAATTAAGTTTAGTAAGAGACTGCTATGGAATGTTCAATTTGTATTTTGTAACTAATTATGCAATTTTCAATTTTTTCACTGTTTTCACGCAGATTATTGTTTTATATCTAAATCCATATAGTTCTTCATATTGAGACTGACAGTATGATAAGTGTTAAATATCTTTAATTATTTTTTTATGTAAATATTTTCGTTTCGAATGTCAAATTGACTTGGACTCAGTTGTCTTAATTTATCGTCTTTGTCGTTTGTCGTGAATTATATCTGCTTGTGAAGGTAAGTTTTGAGTCTGTTTCGAATTGTTGTTTTCACCTGAGCTGCAACTTTCAATTTTGATTCTAGATCTCCCATAGAATGTCCAGCGGTGTGACATGTGCAAAGTAAATTGATGCCATGCTCAAATTAAGAACAAATAAAAAAATTTCAGTTTAAGACTGGGCCAAGTCCCGAATCCCCGACCAGAACAAACAAACATACATACACACATGCATACAAACTAAGCAACAACGAACAAAATCAGAAAACCAGAGAACAGAAACATTACAAAACAACTAACAACAAAAAAGACAACAACAAATCAGACAACACAATTAAGGGGCAATTATAATTTTATGTGCGCGGGTAATTTTCATAAAATTATTGCTATATATGAACGTTAATCTATTTTTCATATTTTAGATGAAAATAAACCAAATAGTAACTATTGGAATATTTTTCCGTTTAATGTTTGGAACAGAGGAATACTGCCCAGCTTCAGGAAATCATAGTCTAAAAGTATTATTCAAAGATATAACTAGTTCTGGTAATTTTTCGTCCGAAGCAGAATGTAAATGCAGAATCTTAAGGAAACATGATCCTGGGGATTTTGTTCTGAGCTTGAGCACAGACCAAGATGTAACACTTAAATCTGTAAGCAAAACGTGATTGTCTTTACATGCTAAAGTTTATATCCTTCTGCGAGTACCACAATACTAGGTGAATTTTATATTTAGATCTACATAGAACATTAAAACATTTATGTGGTGCAACTATGGTTGAAGCAAAAATTGGAATTTTTAAAAAATTTCTCCCAAAGCAAAGGAGAATTGCACCAATTTGGTACGGATTTGAAAGGAAAATAAAAAATCTTGTGTTTCTCAAATGGGAGGCTCCCTAATAATTTACGTTTTGTTTTTAATAACATCGATCTAGAGATTGTAAAAGAATTTAATTACCTCGGAACAAATTTAACCAAAACCGGAAATTTTGGTCCTGCAATAAAAGCTCAAACAGAAAAGGGATGTACGAAATTATCAAGCTAGGTCGATATCACAATCTATCAATTGCTTGTCATTTAGACCTGTTTGACAAGATGGTAAAACCAATACTTCTATACGGCTGTGAACTTTGGGGGTTTAAAAGCTACCACTCATTAGAAAGAATCCATCTAAAATTCTGTAAACGTCTACTAAACCTTAAGTCTTCTACACCAAATTGCTTTGTATATCAAAACTAGGATGGTTATGTATTGGTCCAAATTACTTATTGGCAAACAAACGAAGCTATCCTCTATTTTGTACAGATTAATGCTACATCTTTCAAATATTCAAAATAGGAATTTCCCATGGCTTGTCTACATTAAAAATATATTCAATGAATGTGGACTAACACACATTTGGGACTCTCAAACTTTCCCATCTTCTGTGTGGTTAAAACAAAGTATACGACAATGTCTCACTGATCAATTTCGTCAAAACTGGCACGATGAAACACAAAATTGTTCAAAAGCAACAAATTATAAGCTTTTTAAAGACACACTAGAATTCGAAAACTACTTTGAAATACTCAATAAAAAAGCATCCGTTTTATTTTGTAAATTCAGAACATGTAATCATAAACTCCCCATTGAAACGGGAAGATGGCATAACATTGACAGATCTGATAGAAAATGTATGCTTTGTAACGAGCAAATTGGGGATGAATTTCATTATATTCTAGAATGCAAAGCATTGTCTCAAGAAAGAAGAAATTTGATCAGTGGACATCTAATTCGAAACCCAAATATTTTAAAGTTTAAAGAAACAATGACAACCCAAAACAAAGTTAAACTATACAAGCTCTGTAAATTTATTAAGATTATCAATGGAAAAACGAGTCTTCTTGACTAACTGTCTGACTGTATGTCTGTTAATTACATTGTATTAGTATCTATCTATGTTTATGGTGTCTTTTTTTGTTGTTGTAATATTGTAAATATTGTATATAGTATTTCTCTGTACCTCTGTAATATTGGTTGATGAGAATAAAGTTATTATAAAGGCATGCGTCATTAGAAATGGATTATTCGGGGGAAAAATACAATAAATTGAAGTATAACACGTATCAGGCCGATAAAATGAACCTGCAAGTAACCGTCGGTATGATACATTAATTTCATGTGCATTCTTTCATCTATTTTTAATGTTCATCGTAAATATGACAGTTTGTCGTGCTATAAGATTCACCAGAACCTGCTCTCGCCAAAATTTGAAAGGCAAAAGTAAGCTAGAATTTTAATAGCGCATATAGCTCCTAATGTCTTGCTTTATGTTCTAGATTTATGTATAAGGGAGCAACCATCTGATTTTAGGGGTAGCTATGGATATTTCCTTTGTCCTGCATGCCTTTTTGATATCTGAAAAGGCTGAGCTTTGACTCATTTTATGCGCGCTTGTGCGCTCATTTTATTATTTAAAAGCTATTATAAATTTTAAGCAAAAAAAAAAAAAAAACATCCTGTTTTTTTGTATTACAAGCTTTGTCCGGCCTTTCTATTTCTGGATTATTGCAATCCTGCCTTTTTATTTCCAATTTCACCATAGCCCTCCCAATAAAAACCAAATGGGCGCTCCCTAATGCCATGCCATCCCGTGGAAATTACTACTCGAGTAGGAGTAATCCTGCTTATTTTTCGACTTTTTTCTTTTACGCAAGAATTGTTACTACCTACTTCATTGAATGCTTTGTTTTTAATGCAGATATCACCAGCCGATTTTAAAGCAAGAGTGGTCCAAACATTGAAATACTTTGAATTTGAAAATATGAATGTACTTTTGAGTCCAGCAGACGTCACTGTTTCATTTACGTTGGAACATTCTTCTTCTTTATTGACCGGAACATGCTGTTGTCAAACGACAGACTACAATGGTTTGTATTTTTAAGTTTTATCCCCAAATTTTCAAAAGTAGAATTACTGGTATAGCGCTAAATCGTATCTTTATATTATCACTACAGAATAAGCAACCTAAAACATTAAATTTATGACTTGTATGTTGTAGTTGTTTTACATAAAAAGCCATGGGGCATTTTTTTGCATTGACTTTTGCAAGTCAGCGGCAGAATATATACTGTTATTGTTAAATTCCACAGAGTTTCGTTAACTATTTTGGCCCATTCTGGGCCAGTTCATTCGATAAGGAAAAAAAAACTATCGGTGCAATATAAATCTGTATTTCAACTGCAAGTCTTTACTTAGACTACAAGTTGCCCCAATTTCACACTCTGTTGTACATTTTTTTTTAATTATACGATCGCAAAATTTTTGTCGCAAAAACGGCTTGATAAATGATAATAAATATTGAAAACATTTACGCGACAAAACCTTGATAATTCATTCTTAATTCAAACATCTACAGTGGAAAACAGACTTTTTTGGTTTATATTATCATATTGATATATTTGTATTTGTTGGAGTACAGTACTAAGCTATAAATCATTTTTTAAGTATTTTATCACCATCGTCAGTTTTTATACCCCTCGTGATGAGTTGTTGGGACATTATATAAGTTTTACTAAAATCAGACAAACAGTGGCTTTAAAAATTTCTCAAGCTCTAAACAGGACATTATTTTGCATGAATTGTTAAACAGCAAGATCTAGTGAACATGAAAAATATAAAGAAAACACACCACTACATTTATAGGTGCCATGGTGATAGAAAGAACACAGTTACTTGTCTGGATAAAGCTTTCATTATATAAACAAAATATTATTTTTTCAGAGTCCACAACAAAAGCAACCACAGAGACAACATCAAGAGAACAAGCCACAACAGGAGCCACCACATTCACAGAGGCAACAACAGGAGCCACCACAGGCACAGAGGCAACAACAGGAGCCACCACATTCACAGAGGCAACAACAGGAGCCACCACATTCACAGAGGCAACAACAGGAGCCACCACAGGCACAGAGGCAACAACAGGAGCCACCACATTCACAGAGGCAACAACAGGAGCCACCACAGGCACAGAGGCAACAGCAGGAGCCACCACAGGCACAGAGGCAACAACAGGAGCCACCACATTCACAGAGGCAACAACAGGAGCCACCACAGGCACAGAGGCAACAACAGGAGCCACCACAGGCACAGAGGCAACAACAGGAGCCACCACAGGCACAGAGGCAACAACAGGAGCCACCACAGGCACAGAGGCAGAAAGGACAACAAAAGATTATGCAACAATAAACACATCTGACCCATCTGTAACAGAAATGGATGCAAAAAAATCATTTCAGGCTTCAAGCATAGAAACACAAGAAGCGTCTACTACAACAAGCAGTAGCTATGTTGATGCTAAAAATCGAAGTATCAGCTGTCGGTGGTGTATATGCAAGAATCTCACAAAAGAAGAGGTTTTAAAGAAGGTAGATAAAGTCATATCAGAGATCACAGTAAAAAAACAGGATACAAAATTAGGTCTGTTAAACTGATCAAGTGAACTTAAAGAATTGAAATTCAAAAAAAAGAAAAATTCCTTTCCTATACTGAATTTTGTGAGAAACCCCATTTTGTCAATAGGATTATGCAAAGCATATTAGATAATTGTTTAAGTAGAAAGTTCTTATTTAATCAGACAGAACATTTCAGTTTCAGTTCATGTTTGTCATGTACTTATGAACCTGTTTGATAGTGTATAACTTAATAACAACACCAACTTCAGATTCATACCTTAGTAGATCCATAGGAAAAACTGTAAGCAAATTCAAATCTATGATTGAAAACAACCAACAACCTTTATAGCTAGAGATCTAGTAGTATTGTGATCCTTTTCTGGAATTGACCCACACTAAATGGATCTGTCAAAGTGACGGGTGTGCTATATATCAAACAGAACCAGAGCACTTGAGTTCACACTTTGGTTGTTTTTTGGTGAGTATGTTGTCTGTTTCTTTTGTGATGATTTTATGTCCATTAGTTTTGTCTTTTCAGAACTTTGATTGCTTTCAATTGGTTCACCCCTGATGCTGATTGCTTAAAATTATATGTTTCAATTTACATTTTTCTTGCAGCCAAAAGCAAGAAAATTTGTGCAGAGGATAAGAGGATGTCATCCAAAGCTATTGGAGTTTGTGGAATTGTTATTCTAAGTGTTGTATTCGGATCAATAGTTTTGGTAGATGTTATGACTTTGTGTGTTAGAATTAGAAAGCTTTAAAATCACAATCTGTGAAAATTTGAATTTGTTGGAATCAATTTTAATAGTGGATATGATAAAATGTATATTTGTGGATTAATTTGTGGTGTAATAATTCTTTACAGATGTCTGTGTCCAAATTATTATTTCTTCAATATCAAATTTCAGTGTTTGTCTGACCCTGAAAAACAATAAAAATTGATACCCCACCAAAAATAATACTGTCACAGTAACTATGAATGTTTCAACTTGTTTATTGTATAGTCAATTGTTGAAAATGGAAGAGAAAATAATCAAAACAAATAAACTGACAGATTTATTTTTGTGTTATAACATGATGTAAAATATTGGATCACATGTGTAAAAATATAATGATTAATATACTACTAGATATTAAGTTAAAACATTTTTATAATTATATATTATATATGTATATGTTATATATACACATTAAAATTCATACAATCATAATTTTACATTATTGTTGCTATTTGTCCAAAAAAAAAGTAGTTCAAACAAAATAAAAGAAGATTGTGATTGTCTTTATTTACAATCAAAAATCAACAATATAACTTTCCCTTATCCATGTTTAAATAAAATAACAATTGCATTTCTTTCAGATTAAAGTAAGATTAACCTGACAAAAACAATTTTAGTCCCCAAACAATTGCAATTCATATCATTTTCTTTGGTCAGAAAAATACTTTAAATTGTGTCAATATCATGTCCAGAACTTAAACAGTGTAGTAAAAAACTAAGATTAACAAAACGAATATGTTGTAACGAAGAAAATTATCTGAATAAAATGAGTAAATATTCAAATGTTTACACATAAATATATATCCAAAACTTGTGTACAATATAAAAAATGTTTCATGTATTACTAAAATAAAAATAAAAATGTTCAAATCTTAAGACATACAAAGGAATATCACAGATAGAAAGATATCAATAGAAATTCAATAACCTGAGTTTATAACTAACAATTCTTATAATATACAATAACCATGTTACAGCCTTAAGGATGGTTACTCCAGAACATTTTTATATCAAAGATTTTATGATTTGTGGTGGAAATGATAGACAATTATTCACTTAATCAAATGATAAAAAGAAAACCATAGGTCCGTGTGCTTGTTTCCAAGATATATGACGTCAAAAATTTGGCGGGAAATCAGACTCCTATAGATTTTACATAACTTTACCAATGTGACGTAATAGGCCTTTAAAACCATTAAGCTGTATCACGAATTTCAAGATATTTTATACAGTTGGTTTTTAAGGTCTATATGACCAGAAAATGTCATAAAAATTAGGGGTCAGTGTGCAAAAAATTTCTTCAGTTATTAAAGGTAAATTCTAGAGGAGTTCCAAAATTAGACTGAAATTCTGTAACATGAAGAGTGACCATCCTTAAGGTTGTTTAAACTCCAACAAATAAATTAAGAGTTTTGTGATATATCAAGCCCCTGTGCCATAAAACAATAAGAATTCTTAAATCTGAGAAAATTCTCAACTCCTAAAGGAAACACAATGAGTTGAGAATATTCTATGATTTAAGTTTTTTTTCAAGTTTTGTGGAGCCTGGGTCAGGCCTTTACAGGGGAAGTTTTCTTCATAGTAGCATTCTTATGTTAAAGCAATTTCATAGAACTCATGTAAACTTGTGCAAAAACATTGGACAAAATTTTAGTAAAATAAATTTAGCCTTTATATTGTAGTATTTACATGTACCATTATGAAAAAAGCCAATCTTTCAGAATTTTTGTGTGAAGATTTCTGACACAATCTTCATAGAATTTTGGATTAGAATTACAAGACTTTCACTTGGATGGTCAAAACAGAGAAGTAAAATATATTTAAATGAATATCCATATCATTAAGACTTAAATGTGAGTGTATTCCTTCTGGTCTAGCCCTAACAAGATTCTTCAATCTAATACTAAAAATACATGATAACAAAAAACCTACATTGAGATATGTAGGCATAAATAAGGAATATATCAGAAAGATAATGTTCACAAACTTGTGATATCCCAACTTTAACAAACAAAATAAAAAAGTGTTATGAAACCTTAAACAGTTTACACCTCTTGTTTGGGTATATAAAAATACCTATAAACTTAACAGACAAGATAAAAATCTCCTAAATCACAGGATTAAATATAACAGTTAATAATATAAGTATCATTAAATAAATTACAAAAATACAAAATAACAGGTAATATAAGAAATCACTTATGAGCAAGGTAATACTATACACACAAAAATAAATAAAAATAGATTAATAAAAGATTGGTGTAAAATCAGTTACAAAAATCATGTAATAAATAGATAAATGGAAAGTCTAATACATGTGGTCTAATAAAATGCTGACAAGGAATATACAATCTATAGAATAAAATAGATTATCTTTCATTTTTTTCAAAAAGAGCTGACAAAAAAGTTGATTGGTCATAATGAAGAATTTAAAAATAAACATAACTACATGTATAAAATATAATTACAAACTTTAATGAAAAAACACTTTCATTTTACTACAAATTTAATACATGTTCATTAATTTCAAAACAAACAACAAAGAAACAAATACAATGATTTCTAACCATAAAGATGCAATCAGCAATAAGTGAACCATGCAAATTTTCAGAATAATTTTGTAGGGAAAATTTTTTTTTACGTTAAGATAAAAGAGAAGGTTTGCAAAACTTATTTAACTCATTAAATGGTCTATATTTTTTAATTTTTTGGATAACTGACTATTTGAAAATCATTTATATTATAAATTTTAAATTTTTTGCCTCAAATTTATTCAATTTCATCATCTTCATAATCATCATCCTCATCTTCATCATAGGATTCATCTTCTGAGTCATCTTCATGGCCTTCATAAACTTTTTCCACTACTGGAACACCTATTAAAGTACCAAATGGATTTATAGCTAAGATAGAACATCTAAAACCACAGCTGGTAATATGTCCAAAATATAGTTTAAGGATGATCACAGGTTTTTGAGATTTCTGTCAGATTTTAAAAATCCTCTGGATTTTACCATCAAAATACAGATAATATTTTTGCCCACTTACCCCCTATTTTCTTTTTATAATTGGGTTTATTGGGTCATTAGGAGTGAATATCCAAAGTTTTGAAAAATTCTTGTTATTTCTTCATAGGTTTTTACACTAAAACAAGTCTAATGCTAAACCTATGAAAAAGTCAGAGAAAGCCTCTTCCTACCAAATTTTGAATGCTTAATATCTCTAAAACGATTCCAGCAACCTATGATTTCTAAAGCTTTTTTTGTACCTTTACCTATGGTCTATCCATCAAAATCCATCAAATATATGAACCTTGTTATTCTCAAACTGACCAGCAAACATCCTTAAAGTCTAAACCAAGCTTCAATAAATGTTTACTCTGCTGATACATCTTCAACATATTTTATGTTGAAATAAAAAAATAAATAAAAACATTTCAGAAAACAAGAATATGTTCAAAAGACATAATGCCCCATCTTGCAACATTTGGAACTGATGGATGAGCGGGCAGACAAACAGATGAGAAGAAAGACAGAGCAATGGATACACCAACAGATGGACAAATGGACCCGAACACTACATTGTATATGCCTCCCTATGTTGATAGATGTGGCATCATAAAAAGCAAATGTGTCATCTATGATAATAATGATCAGCTGTTTGCATTGCATTTTTTTTTGCTGCAATTATGTAAACCATCTTATAACATGGATATGCATTACAGTTTTCAAGAAATCAGCTTAGTAAACCTGAAGTGGGCTAAAAATATTAGTTTTAGAATTTTTGTAAAACTGTGTGAAAATTTATGGTTTCACTGCAGATGGCTCAAGATACCTGACCATGAATTTTGCACATACATGCAATAATCCTAATTGTACATGACATTAAAGACTCTCCTTGAAATATCAATATACAGCATAACCAATTTCACCATTTTTATATATTCCTGTTTTGGTATTGTATATCATTAACACTAATAAATTTTCCTTGAAAAGTTTGCTGTAGAAACTTTAAGTAAATGTTAAAGAGTTTGATAGGTATATTTGGGAAACCAATGCAAGACAGAGAGCAATAACCAATGTTCAGTATGAAGGCTGCTTGCTGTTTTCCATTGCAGATTTTAAAGTTGTGTTTATTTATGAAGGCTGCGTCGTGTACACTTATTCCACATCTAATTACATGTATATTTGAGAATGTAAATTTCTATACGGTTAATAGATCATTCCAGATCTTGAGATGTGTATGAATTTCAAGTTCTATTTCATCTGCGCAATGTTTCAGAAGTAATGTGGTATAGATATATAAGATATGTTTTTGGCGGTAATTAAGCTATCGAAGTTTCCACACTAAACCAGTTCGACAAGTTTGTATAGCGTCATGAGTGAAAGAGAATCTTCAGGCGAAAACGAAGAGTCGAGTAGACCGCAAGTTAATACACCAACTTTTCAACCTGAAGACGCCGTAGCATTATTCTCCAGTAAATTGGATTCAGCTTTAGACAGGCAAAAAAGGGATATATTCCGAGAAATAGAAAATCGTATGAAACCGTCAGCGCCAGAAGTGCCAAGTAAGTCTACCCCCAAGTTTTGATTTGAAGCTAATCAAAAGCAGTACGACGTTAACACTGAAATTTTATCTAGCATTACGAACGCAATTGAGTATATCAAACGTGGGTCAACCTCTAGTGCTATTAAACATCTTGACAGCGCATCCGAAAATTTGAATAAAAGAAATAAGATTCTCCGCATTGCCGATAAGTACGGGTGGGATACCGTAGAAGAGTACACCGATGACCCTATAACCGACGGCACGGACGACGCTGCCAAGTTGAGGCAGGCAGAATACCGAGCAAAACAGAAAAGAAAATTTAAAAGCAGAGCGACTGTCGAGCCTTATCCTAAAAATGTCGACAAGCAGCAAGAGCACCTTTTTCGAGAGTCTGGCACATCATCTAGAGGCCAAATACTTAAATCAGGAGGATTACCAGCAAACGGATCAGCTAGAGCGTACACACCTGCGGAGTATTACGGGACCAATCAACAGAAGTCAGGTGAAACGAGATGTTACTACTGCAACGAAGCCGGTCATTGGGCCTATTCTTGTCCAAGAAAGTCTCGTCCCCACAGTTCAGGACCCACCTATGCAGTTGGTGCACCAGGAAAATGAATCAGTTAAGTACAATCTATCATTTAATATTTGGAATCCTGATAAAAAAATTACAGATAAGAGTAGTACATTTACAGTCGGAAGTTTAAGAAAAAAATTACATTTTTGGAAAAATGTTTTGTTTGCTAACGATTTTGTGCTGAATGTTATAGAATTTGGGTATTTAATTCCGTTCTTTTCTCCCCCACCTTTTGCAAGATTGAAAAACAATTCTTCCGCGCTTAATCATTCATCATTTGTTGTATCCGCCATTGAAAAATTATTAGATTTACAGGTAATAAATGAATGCATAGGATACGTGCCTTGGGTTGTTAATCCTTTAACCGTGTCTATTAATGCTAACGGCAAAGAAAGACTGATTCTAGATTTGCGTCATGTAAATAAATATGTTGAGAAAAGAAAGTTTAAATTCGAATCTATACCCGAGGCTACACAATATATCTCAGGGCAAGGTTTTATGGTGAAATTGGACCTTAGATCAGGGTATCATCACGTGACTATACACCCAGATCATCAAAAATACCTTGGTTTTTCTTGGTCTTTTGACCGTCGTCCTAGATACTTTGTCTTCCGTTGTTTACCTTTCGGTTTATCCGTTGCTGGACACGTTTTTTCTAAAGTGCTTAGACCGTTAGTTAAGCATTGGCGATCTCATGCCTATCTTAGATGACGGATGGGGTTTCGCGGAGTCTTTTGATCAATGTTTATGCCTTTCCAAGGATGTCAAGAAAGATTTGGTATCCGCAGGTTTTTATATAAATGACGAGAAAAGCATCTGGGAACCTACACAGAAATTAACGTGGTTAGGTTTTGTCTGGGATACAAATAATTTATTGCTTCAAATTCCAGAAGAGAAATTACTTAATTTTAAAGCAGACGTATTAAATTTACATTCGAATATAAACTCCTTAACTGCTAGAAAATTGTCTAAAGTTACAGGAAAAATCATTTCTTTTATCCCTAGTTTGGGTAATATTTGTAGAATTATGACACGTAATTTACTTATGATTATTGCAACAAGCGACACATGGGATAGTTATATTACGCTCACAGACCCAGCCCTTGTCGAGTTAGATTTTTGGTTTTACAATTGCCAATTTTTACCGTCTCGAAAGTTGATTATATCAGATCGTATGCCTGAGAGAATAGTATTTACTGACGCAAGCGGGTATGCATGCGCCGGATTTACAGTCGAGACAAATTCAAAAGTTGTTCACAAAATGTGGTCAGTTTCTGAAAAAGCTACGAGCTCAACCTACAGAGAATTGTTAGCAGTCTTGTTCACGCTACAGTCTTTATATTTAGATTTGGCAAACAGGGTTGTTAAATTATATACAGATAACCAAAACGTTGTCAGAATTATTCAGGCTGGAAGCATGAAAACGGAACTGCATAATTTGGCTACCAATATTTTTAATTTATGTATAGCTTATACCATTACTTTAGAAGTCGAATGGGTCCCCAGAAATCAAAATATCATGGCTGACATGTACAGTAAAATGTTTGATTTTGACGATTGGTCCGTTCGTAATTTATATTTTGCTTATTTTCAAAACCGTTGGAGTCGGTTTGATTGCGATCTATTCGCTGATTTTAACAATCATAAGTGTGAAGTTTTCTTTTCACCTTATTGGTGTCCAGGCACGAGCGGTGTTGATGCGTTTAGTTTTGATTGGTCACTTTATCATTGTTGGATCGTTCCGCCTGTCAAGCTCATAATAAAAACCATTTATCATTTACAGTTATGTAAAGGTCAAGGTGTCCTTATTGTACCAAAGTGGACATCTGCAGCGTTTTGGCCCGTTTTGTGGTGTCCTGAGAGAAATCAATTTAAGCATTTTGTTCAAGATCACATCGAATATGTTAGGCCATACAAATTTTTCGAAGCAGGTTCAGATAAAAACAGTATTTTTGCTGCAGATCACCTCACATTTAATGTTTTAGCGTTGAGGGTCCATTTTCGTCTATGATTGTTTTTAAAAGCTTCTTTAGGTAAGTTTTAATCAAAGCATATGGATTTATAAACGTTTAAAATAATAATAATAAAATTTTTTATTAGGGTATTTTCGATATCAGCTCAGCGTTGATTTAATTTTACGCGGGCTTCATATTTATAATAAAATATTATTATTTCATTTTACTCAGAGTGTTGAGCTTAATTTTCGAATGTTTATATATGCGTAAGTCCCGTTTGGGCTTCATATTTACAATAAAATATTATTATTTCATTTTACTCAGTGTGTTGAGCTTAGTTTTCGAATGTTTATATGTGTGTAAGTCCCGTTTGGGCTTCATATTTGTAATAAATCAGTATTATTTCATGTTACTTAGTGTGTTGAGCCTAGTTTGCGAATGTTTATATATGCGTAAGTCCCGTTTGGGCTTCATATTTGTAATAAATCAGTATTATTTCATATTACTCAGTGTGTTGAGCCTAGTTTGAGAATGTTTATATATGCGTAAGTCCCGTTTGGGCTTCATATTTATAATGAAATATTATTATTTCATTTTACTCAGTGTGTTGAGCCTAATTTTCGAATGTTTATATATGTGTAAGTCCCGTTTGGGCTTCATATTTGTAATAAATCAGTATAATATAATTATTTCATGTTACTCAGTGTGTCGAGCCTAGTTTGCGAATGTTTATATATGCGTAAGTCCCGTTTGGGCTTCATATTTGTAATAAATCAGTATTATTTCATATTACTCAGTGTGTTGAGCCTAGTTTGAGAATGTTTATATATGCATAAGTCCCGTTTGGGCTTCATATTTGTAATAAATCAGTATTATTTCATGTTACTCAGTGTGTCGAGCCTAGTTTGCGAATGTTTATATATGCGTAAGTCCCGTTTGGGCTTCATATTTGTAATAAATCAGTATTATTTCATATTACTCAGTGTGTTGAGCCTAGTTTGAGAATGTTTATATATGCGTAAGTCCCGTTTGGGCTTCATATTTGTAATAAATCAGTATTATTTCATATTACTCAGTGTGTTGAGCCTAGTTTGAGAATGTTTATATATGCGTAAGTCCCGTTTGGGCTTCATATTTGTAATGATTCAGTATTATTTCATATTACTCAGTGTGCTGAGCTTAATTTGTGAATGTTTATATATGTGTAAGTCCCGTTTGGGCTTCATATTTGCAATAATTCAGTATTATTTGATATTACTCAGGGTGTTGAGTTTAATTGGCGCATGTCTAAATATGCGTTAGTCCCGTTTGGGCTTCATATTTGTAATGATCCAGTATTATTTCAGTTTACTCAATGTGTTGAGTCTAATTTGTGATGTTTATATATGTGTAAGTCCCGTTTGGGCTTTATATTCGTAATGAATCAGTATTATTTCATTTTATTCGGCGTGTTGAGTCTAATTTGTGATGTTTATATATGTGTAAGTCCCGTTTGGGCTTTATATTCGTAATGAATCAGTATTATTTCATTTTACCCAGTGTGTCGAGCCCAATTTGTGAATTTTTATATACGTTTAAGTTCCGTTTTTGGGCTTCATATTTTTAATAAATCAGAAATTTATTTCATACTACTCAGTGCGTTGAGCTCAATTTGTAAATTTATATATATTTATATGTTCAAGTCTCGTTTTTGGGCCTCATATCCGTAATAAATTAGTATTGTTTAAAATTTGTGAATTCTTTAATTAAATTTTTTATTTTGTTTATCGTTACAGTTGAGGTTTAATCATTCACACTGGAAGTCACTGAAGACTTTGTCAACTCCTTTCTTAAGTCACCTTGCCTCTCAAATGCCATCTATAGTTAAGGCCGGAAAAAGCGACAATACTATAAAGAAATATGACGGTTATTTTTCTAAATTTAAGCGTTGGTGTTTGAAATATGATTTACACTATTTACCAGCTTCTGTGACTACTATATCTTTATATTTATCTTTTCTGATCCAGTCAAACGTGTCTACGTCCGTATTGAATGCTATTTATTACAGTATTAAGTGGGAACATGATTTAAACTTGTTTGACGATGTTTTCAAAGACAATTTTTTAAAGCTCGTTTTGGAAGGAGGTCTCAGACTTTTAGCCCAACCTGTTAGAAAGAAATTTCCCATTACCGCAGACATTTTGAAGATGGTAGTTTTAAAATATGGTTTTTCCAACGACATTAAAGATTTGCGCATTTGTTGTCTTATGTTATTGGGTTATTCCGGTTTCTTGAGATTTGATGAGCTTTCGCATATAAAAACTAATAATATATCTTTTTTCGATACACACATTGAAATCACAATAGAGAAAAGCAAAACGGATATTTATAGGCAAGGGAATGTAGTGATTATTTCAAGAACAGAAACACAAAATTGTCCGGTTGTTATGTTACAAAGATATTTGGATGAAGCACATTTAGAAATGAATTCCGATCAATACATTTTTAGAGCAGTTTCTTATTTTAAGTCTACAAATACAACAAAATTATGCAAACAAAATAAGCCCATATCATACACAAGAGCTAGAGAAATTGTATTAGAAGCATTACAACAATTAGGTTTTGACAAAAAACAGTTTGGTCTACACAGTCTAAGAAGTGGCGGTGCAACTGCTGCAGCAAGCAACTCCATCCCGGATAGGTTGTTAAAATCACACGGGAGGTGGAGATCGGAAAAGTCAAAAGATGGTTACATTCAAGAGTCAATAGGAAACAGATTATTAGTTTAAAAAAACTTAGGACTTTAAATTATATACACATTTCATATTTTACTGCATCTTTGTATTGTCGAGCTGTTTAGTGTGGAACTCATACCCTGATTGGTGTTATAGTCTTTATTTAGCTTAGAAATATTTTATGTTCGGATAAGCGAAGCGAAGGAGAACATAAAGGGGATGATAGAATGTCAAATTCTATAGTCCCCATGCACTAAACAAACAAGAACAGAATTCCTTGGTTCTCAACCAAGCACAAAAAGTTTTAAGTTGGCTCGTTAAACAGGAAGAAGATAACAAAAGAAGTGAAAACACATCCCACTATATGAGACCCCTTCCTGAAGCTACTTAACAATTATTCAAAGCCTTCAAATAATTTGGTTCCCCTGCAGCGACCTTAAAAAAACCCTGAATTTGTCTGCAATGAGTTGTCTACCTTGTTACTGCTTACTCAAGGACAATCGTTCTGTCATCATCTGTATCATCTCTACCATCATTTCCTGTGGCAAGGATTGGAAAGACTTCAGCCTAACAATGTCAGCCATGTTTTCTTGCATGAAACTTTCACAGATTGTCTTGATGCTTTCTGAAGAAGGGAAATATTACATTAATCAGTTGTTATCAATACAAGTCTTAAAGTAAAAACAGTATGAAAATAATCTTATTGTTGTACATTGTTGTATCAAGTTACAAGACGATGATATGCAACAACTAGTCCATGTTTAAGGCAACAATGAATTTTATATTACTGTTTCTTTGTGAATGTTGTGTCAGCTACAATTATTCCATATCTTGTTACAAACGTACTTATGTATAAATGGTCACAAACTTGCATGAAAAGTTAAAGGCCATGCTAATTCTAAGAAAGAATGTTAACCTAAGCTCAAATGTTAAGTTTCAATATGTGTCTTAAGTTTCTTTGATAAATAATTATATATTAAATCTTAAAGGCATATACATTGTAGTCATTTTTAGTCATGCTAGTTAGTGAATATAATTTATTGCCTACTTGCATACAAAACTTAAAATATGTATTGACATAATTTCTGTCTCTCATCTAGTAATTGGTAAGACTTAATTACCTAGATGCATAAAAAAAACTCTTAAAATATGTCTTAGACATTTTCATAGAAAGTTTCAGATACTAAATAAAGGTGTGTGCTTGAAAATATAATCTTGAAAAGAAATCCAACAAACCTATCACTGGTAATGAAGATATAACATCAACATAAACATCCACTACATTATCTTTGGTCAGAGAAGAACTCATTTCAAATATTGCTAAAGCTTTCAGTCCATCGATAGAAAATCTATCAGCAGCTAAAATTATAGAAAATTAAATAGATTCCGGTAATTACATCTTTAATGCAAAGATTTGGCAAGTTCATAATTTTCTTCTAGGGCACCCTGGGTGAGGGGGGGTAGGAGGGGGTCTGATCCCGGAATCCCGAACTAATTTTTACAAAATCCAGTCATCCCGACTTAAAAATGAGAAAATCCTGAAGCCCGGTAAAGTTGATATAATTTCATCCCGGAATCCCTACCTTAAATTGTCCAAATCCCGGAATCCCGAGCTTAAATATGGCCAATCCCGGTGTCCCGAAAAAGGTCCAACCCCCCCCCCTGGGTAGATTATCTAACTGGAGTTATTTCATAAAACAGAACATGAGTGACCTTTGTTTTGAAATATAATCTTCTCAATTAATAGAGCATATATTGCCTATTGGGAACATTTTCAAACCTAATTTGTGTATTATAATACTCAAAATGTTTCTTGTTCTGTCCCAAGTACAAGACTTTTTAATACCTTGGTTACTCTAGGATTTAATTCCAAATGCAAGCATAGATAAACTAGCAAATGTTACTCAATAGACATGTCAAATGATGGTCCTCTTATCATATATGTCTTGAAAGCAGAAATGTAATGTTATTGTAATGATGCATAAGTATTCAAAGTTTCATGAACATCTGATCTATAATTTTTGAGAATTAAGCAAAAATACAAAGCTAAATCAGCTACAAGTCTAATAAAAAGCTTCGCCGAGCGCAGCATGATACGACCGCAACATGTTGAACCCTGTACGTTTTAGGCCTAATATGGATAGTCTATTGTTCTGGACACATGCAGCCCATGGTGGACTGACAAAGGTTTTTGACACATGCCTCTCTGATGGACTTTCAACCCAGGGGCTAAAAATATAAATTTTGAATGTTGTATTCTACTCTTTAAAAGAATAATGTTTGGGGAAAAAATTAAAAATCGAACCAGAATTTTTTTTAAATTATGATTACAGCCCAAAAAATTTATTCTTAAATTTAGAATCGCTACCTGACAAGAATAAATTTGCAAAAAAAAATTTCAAAATCGGACCACAAATAAAAAAGCCCCATTTGGCCCCTAATTACGTAATAGGGGGAAAAAGGGGGGTCGCAAAAATTAATTCCTAATTTTGTATTCGCTATTTGACAAGAACAAACATGCAAAAAAAATTTTCAAAATCGGACCAGAAATAAAAAAGTTTCAATTTCGGCCCCATTTGGCCCCTAATTACGTAATAAGGGGAAAAAGGGGGGGTCGCAAAAATTAATTCTTAATTTTGTATCCACTATTTGACAAGAACAAACATGCCAAAAAAATTTTCAAAATCGGACCAGAAATAAAAGTTTCAATTTCGGCCCCTTTTGGCCCCTTATTACGTAACAGGTGAAAAAGGGGTGGGGGTCGCAATAATAAATTCTCAAATTTGGATTCGCTACTTGACAAAAATAAACTTGCAAAAAAAAATTTCAAAATCGGACCACAAATAAAAAAGTTTCGATTTTGGCCCCGTTTGGCCCCTAATTACGTAATAGGGGGAAAAAGGGGGGGTCGCAAAAATTAATTCTTAATTTTGTATCCGCTATTTGACAAGAACAAACATGTAAAAAAAAATTTCAAAATCGGACCACAAATAAAAAAGTTTTTATTTTGGCCCCTTTTGGCCCCTAATTACACAACGGAGAAAAAGGGGGGCGCAAAAATTCATCAGGTTCATTCTTTTATTGTAAGAAACATTCTTGACAAATTTCACAGCAATAGGCCAACTAGGACCAAAGTTATGGTGGAAACAAGTAAAATATTTGAATTTTTCTCCCCTTTTGGGCCCCTAATTTCGAAACAAAAAAAGGGGGGACCCCCAAAATCAATCCCATTCATCTATGTATGGTAAGGAACATCACTGTCATATTTCATAGCAATTGGATAACTAGAACTAAAGTTATTGTGGAAACAAACAAAAAAGTAGTATTTTTGGCCCTTTTTTGGCCCCTAATTTCTAAACGAAAAATGGGGGGACCCCCAAAATCAATCCCATGCATCCTTTTATGGTAAGGAACATCATTGTAAAGTTTCATAGCAATCGGATAACTGGAACTAAAGTTATTGTGGAAACACTAAAAAGTTAACAGACGACGACGACGACGACGACGACGACAGCATCATACCATAATACGTCCGCAAATTTTTTGCGGTCGTATAAAAACCTATGATTGCTGATTAAAGAAAATATGTTCTTTCAAAGCAGGGAATGTGCATGGTTTAAATAATATGTGTAATAAAATGCATACAAATCTCTTGTTAACTTTTTTGTTTTCATGCACCATCCTGAAGGTTGAAATGTTGGCTACTACCTTCAGACAGTTGAGTTAACACTTGATATTATACATACTTCTCCAAACATTAGGTAGAACTTGACTTGGACAGTTAGGAGGTAGTTTGTTGGTATAGATGTAATTTAATACAACAGAAAATGCTGCATCGTCAACATCCTTCAGTTTTAATGGAGTCTGAAAAAAAAGAAGAGCAAAAACACCTATTTACATGTATTATAATGCAAAATTGCAGTACTATTGCAAAACAGGCCAAGGTTATGATTTTCAAATGTGATTTTTGAACATCCATTATGTTCTGTAGGCAGGAGCACCTTCTCTCATTCTGAAGTGAGTTCCTGTTGTTTAGTTACTGTGAATTCATTTATTTCCATGGATATACGATATTGAGATGTGGAATAAGTGTACGCGACACAACAAACATAAACAAACAGCAATTCAAAAAATCACAACGGAAAACAGCAAGCAGTCTTCAACATGACCATAGGTCACTGCTTACCGTCTTGCATTGGCCCAAGACTTATAATACAATACAAAAGTATCAAAACCAATCCCTAAATCATCAACGAAAGACTCAATTCTTGACATAAAACAGTTAACATAGAATGACAAGGACAAACAAAGGCTTTAGCAAAGTTTCCTGGCTTAGGACAGGCACATATAAAATGTGGCGGGGTTAAACTAGTTTTTTGGATCCAACCTTCCCCCTATTGATAAGCTTGCACAAAGCTACATATAAAACACACTGTAAAACTCAATCGACAAAAGTTCAATTCAACAAGAGAGAACCTAAGACAAAATACTGTACGAAAACAACAAGACAAGGAGGAACTCTCTTGAGAACACTCGAAGTTACTGACAACTAGCTAAGAAACATTTATCGATTGATGTAAATACCAATTTTCGTGGTTTGGTGAATAAGAATCGTTCCGTGGATTCTTAAATTTGTGGTTCTGAAGTCTGCAGCATACAAATCAATGTTAAATTTCCTGTTCGTGGGGGGTCAAGGCCACCCACGAAAACCACAAAAATTGATACCCCACTAATAATAATAAAACAGTATCTAATTTTTGTGTTTTGTCTTATAGTGTGTTTTTCCTGTTCACATGTGTCAACTGATTTTTATCAAGATTATCGCATTAAGATATTATATCTTACCCCAGGACTTTGCACAACAGAATCATAGGATGGAGGTTGATCTATGTGTACTTTAATTGACTTCTGTAAGAAAATTAATTCCAAGTTTTGAAAAAAAGAATAATTTAGACTCAGTCTGAATCTAACTAGATTGGAATCTAGATCCAAAAAATTCAAAGTCATTAATTTTGCCATTTTTAATTTTTCTACATATCAATTGATCTTCATTTACAATTATTAAACCAATCTAATGTCACAGAGTTTGCATCTAAAATGTTGACTAATTTAAAGAAAATTGTCATGATATTTGGGAAAAACCTGTGGTTGGTCAATAATATTTTATTCAGCCTATTTCAGGGGGTGGATCCATGATTTAGTTTAGGGTTTGCGCAACAAAAATTTTGAGGTTTTTTTTACAGGCATTTTGTGCAAATTTTTGTCAGTTTTAGGGGGCCTACACCTGTTTTTATACATGTATCTATACATGTACATAAATTTGAAATTATCATTCTGTGAAATTTACAAATTTACAGAAGTATTACTATTTTAACAAGCAGAACATGCCAACTTCATTTAGAATGGTGGATGAAATTTTTTTCACAAGTTTGAACACTTTGTTTTTCCAAAACATGTAAACATAGTAAAAATACATGTATCTAACTCTTAATCATCTTAACTTATAAGAACCTTGCTTGTAAATACTACAATCTCGGACTACAATACCTTCTGATTTGATTCTTCAAAGTTAAACATTGCCCTGAAATAATCTGATCGAACAGATAAAATAGCCTTGTGTCCATAGAATATTCTGCCATTCACTTCAAATGATATGTCACTATACTGTTGGTTATTGACTAGCTGAGCAAGGTCATTAGTTATGTCTGCAGGTGCTGGTGGTAATTCTACAAAGGGAGATAACACAAGTTACACCATATTTTACAGTAAAGTTTAACATAAAATGTACACATCACAATACATAGGAAAACCATAACCCATAAAGCCCAAAACTTATTCTACTTAGAAGCTTTTCATAATGGATGCCCAAAAAACTTTTAAATTAGATAATGCAAACATTTAGTTTAAATTTACAACACGTAGGGTGCCGTTTCTTAAAGCAATCCCTTATTAATGAATAGGCTTACTAGTACATAAGGCTAATAATTACTTTATGAAACGGCACCCTTGACTTTTTCCTAGATGTATTATACATGTTCTGTGAATTATTTTATGCATACATTTTTATATATAGCAATATATAGTATAATTTACCAAAACTGAATTTATTTCCCGATATTTTGATTGCGTCTATTTCACACCAATTGTTTGCTACTGTACAGTCTACTTCTATCCTCAACTCATTGGTCTTGAAATTCATTCTCTGTAAAAAAAAAATAAAAGCAATTATGGTAAGGAAACTAACAATTTTCATGGTTTTACCCAAACATTTTTAATTTTGTGGTTTGCACATGTTGCTAGGTGGAATCAATCTAAAATTAACTCTTAAGGATATTCACTACTATTATTGAAAATAAATAGGTTTCAAATTTGATGCCTTAAATGAAAAGATAATAGAAAAAGGTAAAAAATAAGGAAAAAAAATTGATAGGTTCGTGACCTCGTTTTCAAGATAATTGACGTTAAAGATTTGGCGGGAAAAGGTTTTCTCTGACTTTTTCATAGGTTTAGCATTATCACTTTATAGCTGTTAAAACCCATGACAGAATAAATAGGATTCGATAAAACTTTGTCTATTATCTCTTTAGGACATATTAAAGACATTAATAACAGGAAAATAGGGGGTTCGTGGGCAAAATTTTTAACCCTATTTTGATGGTAAAATCTAGAGGATTCCGAAAAAAATGACAGAAATACCAAAACAAGACTAGCGAGCATCCTTAAGGATGAGTGCTGGTCAAGTTTTGAGATTTCTGCCAGATTTTTCGAATCCTGTAGATTTTACCATTCAAATAAGGATAATATTTTTGCACAGCAACCCCCTAATTTCTTTTTATGATAACGTTTCTTGGGTCAATAAGAGCTAATTTATAAAGTTTTAAAATTTTCTTGTTATTTCTTCATATGTTTTTACACTAAACAAGTCTAATGCTAAACCTATGAAAAAGTCAGAGAAAGCCTTTTCCCGCCAAATTTTGAGCACTTATTATCTCGAAAACGAGTTCAGCAACCCATGATTTTTAAAAGCTTATTTTGTACCTTCACCAATGGTCTTTCCATCAAATATATAAATTTATATACCTTGTTATTTTCAAACTAACCAGCAAACATCCTTAAATGTTGGATTCTTATTTATCGACTAAAACATGAGCTGCAAGTAATTTATACACAATTCAAACACTTTTTCACACATAGTTCAAAATTTGCACGTAACATTTAATCATGGACTGAGGCAAAAATACAACACATATTAATAGTTCAATTTTACCTCAATATCTGGTGAAAATATTCTGCTGTGGGTAATACAATCAACTTTTGGAGTCTGCCACAAGACAACCCATTTGTCAGAATTGTGACATTTGGCAAGTATCCTTTTAACCATGCCAGCATGGTAAGTTTCATAGATTTCTATCGTTTCTATGTAGATCTTTTCAGGAAACTGAACCTTAAAAACGATAATGAATAAACTTATAACATTTTAAACAGAGCGATTTTGAGCTAGATGTAAATGTAGATGGTGATAATATCAAAAGTTTCAAGTTTAATAGGCAATGTAGTGGTTTTGTTAACTTGAAATATGATTTTAAAAGGTCAGGAAACCTGTGAAATTTGGCATTGATTTCGATAAAAAAAATTCAAAAAATTGGATTTAGGAATTCACAAATATATTTTCAATTTCTAATCCTCAAAACTGTTGCACATAAATTCTATTATATTTATCAGATATTTCAATCGGTAAAAACACTTTTAAGGTGTAAGAGGAAATACATGTAGATACAGGGGGGAATCCAGAATTTTTTTACAAGAGCAGGGCTTCCAACCTAAGTGTACTGAACTTTCAGACAAATTTTGTTCAAAATCTGCAGGAAATTACAAAATTTTCACGAAAAAGGGGTTATGATCCCTGGAACCTCCCATTCAAGATCAGTCACTGAAATTCTTAAAGAAATGCAATAAATTCTCCTTAAGTGTGATAGTGAGAAATTTTTGCCTAAACCAAGTCAGAACTACCAATAAAATGCTCCAGTATAATGCACCTTGATTTCTATGGATTATATATATATAAACACAAAAATGTGACTGTGACATGTGTGATCTATACATGAATGTCAATTATGTTCAATTAGAGTTGCCTCCCATTGTACTAGATATTTTCAAATTTGATCATTGATTATTCAAATTTTATTCTATATATCCTGTGTTATTATTAAAAAATGAACAAGCACCTCTATATACTGGTTTGCATCTTTTGTCTTTTGTGCCCATGCACCAGCAATATCTCCATACTTAGGATAAACTTTTGGGGGTCCTACAACACAGGATGCTGGCCAACTATATATAATGAAAGGAAATACCAGGGTTATATAAAATGTAAACACAATACAATTGATTGTGGTAAAACTACATATGCATTTTGTTGCATGTGCCAAATAGATTTTTGCACAAAAACAATAGCTGATAGAAAATCAAACCTGTAAGAAATGAAAAAGTGGGTGAAACAAAAATTATATAGTATTTACTGGTATAAAACTTGTGTACAATGTAACATGTGCTACTTACCTACTCAAATATGACACTTGAGCTCAATAAGTTTTATTTTGATTGGAGTTTGAGCTGTTGTTTGCTGTTAAATTGGTATTCATTGGTCTCTGAATGACTGAAGCTGTGTTTGAATTGTCTTTTTTGGGGGGTTTAGTTTTAGGTGTTTTTTTTCTTTGAAATTTGAATGCCTATCTAGTCTGCACAGAAAATGCTTTTTCTTTGCTGTAAGATTATGACAAACAAACTTATAATTTTAATCTTGAACCAATTGCAATATTGGTCACAATGACAGCTGCTGTCAGATTGTTTTTTAATTGAGGAACTTGAAATTGGGGCTGATTTTATATGTACATATATGTAGGTATTGTGTTGCAAGCATACAGTTATTTCGCATGTCGTTATCTTCTACATGTTTAGTTGCCTACCTGACTGTGTCATATTGTGATGAGTATTTGGTAACTTTAGAGACCCATTGTTCTACATAATTTAAGTTGGTACTTTTACTATCTGTTACATTTCTAGCAGCCATTGCAGTGTTTGTGTCTGGGTTCAAATCAGCTCTGAAAAAAAAACCAACCAAGAATACATGTATGTTTGTTCAAAAGATGTGATGCTCTACATCTAAATTAAAATTAATAAATTAAAAAAAGGTAACTTTAAACTGAACATTATAATGCACTTAAAGCTCAACTATTGAAAGAGTGGCATATAAATAGAGATTTCAAAGAATTAAGTCTACAGTTTATATTTTTCATATCCCAGTTCTTAAAATCTTATCAAAACATTAAACATCATATTTATTTGCTGGTCTTTCAAGGCAACTAGTCAGTCCCAAAATTGACAATTTGTACATGTTTCTATTACAAAATTATTATTTAAGTCATGGTGTACCTAGACCACAATTGTTTCTTGAAATCCACAAGTAGAGATTTTCATAAAGACTCAAATAAAACAAAGATTTTGAAAAGGTTGATTTTTTTGGTGTGGCCAAACATACCCTCTGTAGTGATGTAACGTACGGTACAAGATTCATCATATCAAACTTTCATAACAATCAGTGAACTACAACTTTTAAGTTTCACACAAAAACAAAATATTGTCATAACATAATCCTGTTGTTTCATTATTCGATTATTTGTGGGGTATCAATTTTTGTGGCTTTCATGGCCAATGGGTGGCCTTGATCCACGAAATTCGATTCCCAATGAAAAGGAAATTTAACATTGATCTGTAATGCTGAAGATTTCAGAACCACAAATTTAAGAATCCCTTAGCTTATCTTTTTCCATCAAACCATGAAAAAGGGGACCCACAAAAATAAATGAAACCACAGTACCACTGCAATTTTGCAATTGTATAAAAAGAGTTAAGAGTCAAATGAAACTATAAAGTTCACAGCTTGTGATTTGATATTGTTTCCCCCAAGGTGCATGTACAGTATTTAAAGGTCCTGGCTTTGATTATGGAAAACTACAAGAATTACCCTACATATGACTGACAGCTAAAGGTGAATAAGAAAATATTAACCTTCCTTGGTTATTTCTTCTAGCAGCAATTCTGTTCCTCAAAAAAGCTTTTATGCTAAAGTTGCGTGCGGCCATTTACATCATCATGTACAGACTTATTTAGTCCAATTCTAAATCTATCTGAAAATAAAGAAGAAATGTTAATGAGTCACATATGACTATGTCTGCAACCTCAAACAGAAAGTAGAAGTCCCTTAGGACATATACATGTACATGTAGTTTGTCATATTGGACCACCTTGCCAAATTTCAAATCACCCTCATCATGCTCATGTAAGGTTTTTCAGAAAAGCTTGAACAAAATCTGTATGCACAGACATGTACATGTGTAAAACTAAATGCCCACTGATGTGTTGTCACGGGACCATAGAAATACAGTTATCATAAATGAAAATCATATATTAATGTTAGTTACATGTAATTGGTACTCTGCTTGATCTAAGTAACAATCACTGGCTATCATCACTTTTGATCTCAGAATCATTGTGTTATAAAGATGCAAATACCTTATACATGTAGTTTATCACATGTTTATATGTAATTAGAATTGTTAATTGAAATTAATTAAGAATCAGTGACCACAAACTATTAATTGAAAAAGGAAGGCACTTTAAAATTCCTAGAGAAGAAAGATTATGTCCAAATGTCAGGTATTGGACGACAAGTATCATTTTTTACTAAGATGTAATTATAATGCAAACTTAAGAGTAACCTATTTTAACTTTATATCTTTAGAACACATATCATTCAATAATCTGAATGATGAAGAAAAAGTAACTTATTTGTTAAACCCCTCAACACCATTGCAAGTAAATAAACTAGGATCCTTTATAAAAGTCTTTTGAACTGAGGACAGGGGACTACATGTAGTTTGACGTAGGATTGACTGTACTCTGTTTCGGAGATTGGGTCACATAGGGCCTGGGTCTCCTCTTTGGTCGAAAAAAAAATATGGTTAGATACATAGTATACATGTATAGGAAATTCTTGAATCATAACCATAGCCAGACCCCTACATTTACTTATCCAGTCAGCATGGTCAGTTGGTCCCTATTTTGAAATTTCTGGATCCACAAGTGACACATGTCAAATTTTATAGGCAGGTCATTGGTCTTAATCTACATGTACATCTGTAGATACATGCATGATATTTGTAAAACAAGACAAGCTCTATGTAGATTAAGAATCAGTGATCATCCTTTGCGATTCTTTTACCATGTTTACCACTGTTGTACAAGAAAGGAATTGCATTTGAGGTATAGAGTTCATATGCAACCTGCAAGAAAATACAATATTCTAGCAGGTTGCAACAATTTGCCCCAGCTG
This sequence comes from Arcuatula senhousia, assembly GCA_963971305.1. NCBI lineage: Eukaryota > Metazoa > Mollusca > Bivalvia > Mytilida > Mytilidae > Arcuatula > Arcuatula senhousia. The sequence goes on along the minus strand of OZ020307.1, from coordinate 39,542,038 downwards.
AATTTTCTTGCAAGGACTATGCACATTACCGTAGACCCAAAATGCCAGAGTCTGACATACAGGCACTTGTTTCTATCAATATCAGGGGTTGATTACAAATAAACTAAGGGGCCATATACATTTTGTAGTCGACCGCCTTTATTGATAGAAACAAGTGCCTGTGGTCTGATGGCAAGCACCTGTTGTGGTTTGATGTTATTACACATGTAACCATGGTAACTGTGTTTGTAATGTTGTCTGTTTGTACAATGTACATTGTACTTTAGCTTGCTATAATAAATTATTGTAAATCTGTATGTTAATAATATCTGAATTTAGATGCATACAAATACAGCTTCTGTCTCGCACCATACATATTGTACATGTAATTGACCGGAACAGCCTAATACCAGTCTTCAAGCTATAAATTTTGGTCCACAGGCACGACAACTTATTTTTGAAAAATTTTGCATAAGACAACATTGGCTTGTTGTTGCCATTCCTACAGGCCCTCAAGCATTTTCACTAGCCATGGCTTGTGGCTTGTGGCCAATTTCGAAGACTGTAATACTCCGGAATCCTACAGGGCCACCTCACCATAATCTCGTTGAGATGTTAGCTCCGGGGAAAATTTTTTGATTGGCCTCCTCTAACGTTAGAGGAGGCCAATCAAAAAATTTTCCCCGGAGCTAACATCTCAACGAGATTACCTCACCAGAGGGTTTAAAGTAGGTCATTATGGAACCACCTGCTTTTAACCAGTTTTAATGATTGCAGTATCTGCCTGAAATTAGGATTTACCAATGCAGATCAATAGTATAGATGTAGATGTATATTTGCAGATGATTTATTTACATTGACATTACAGTCAACAGCATAATGATAGTTCTTCAGTCAACTGATCGATGATCTATGGTACCTTAAACAAAACTGATGAATTTAAAATGTTTTGCTCATAAATTACCAGTGTGTGCATATGGATTCAGACTGTAGATGAAATGTTGTGAAATATTTGCAATGTAGGTCAGTACTCCAGCAGTGTCATGGTTTAAAATAGAAACGGAAGTAAACAAACAAACCGGAATTCAAAACCGAAATTGTTTTTGAATTACAATTTCGTTTTTTGCAATTAATTCTATTCATTTTTTGGGTTCGAAAATAAAAACAAAGTTACTAGTTACACATGCGTGTTTAATGACATCTAAAATTTTCAAAGAAAGAAGCGCTAAAAAGACGCTGAAAGTTAGGAAACAGGATATTGAAGGAAAATTCAGCTCATAGTACAACTAAAATATTGACATTTCTACCATTCATGCTCCCTTCGGGAGGGAATTAATCCTGGATGGGGAAACAAACTTAATGCTTATAAAAGTGTGAATCATTCTCAAGCTTGCAGTTTACGAGTATGGCTTTTGTAGCATTTCCATATGGGGCTTGTTTAGGGGGAGGATAATAATATCACATATCCCTGTAAATTTTTGAGTAAATTCCTGTATTCAAAAAAGTGTTTTTCCAGTATCTCATATCCCTGTAATTTAATTTGTCAAAAATGTTTCATATCCCAGTAAGTTTTGCCTGAAATATCCTGTATCCTATGAAGAAAATGTGTAATTATCCCATATCCTAATTTACATGTACTGTAAACAAGCCACCCATATGCACTGAGCCTACAATGTCAAACTCTACCAAGGCAAGAGGCTAAACATGCACGAGTATCTATATTGCTCTCTGCTCATTGGGACAACAATTATAACTGAGCATTGTTCCTTGAGACCATTCTCTCAAATGAACCAATTTTCTGATTATCTGCTGTCAAAAGATAATCTGAAAATAGTCCATTTGCCAATTAGCTTAAGATTTGATTCCGGAATGGATTTAATTTTTATTAGTGCTATGAAAAATAAATTGGTTACCAAATGGCATACATTACAGACCAGACAAGTCTCTGACTTTATCCTTTATGACTATGACAATCTACTGAAAAAATTTTCACCACATTATATAATACTGTTTAACACGACCTAAGTAAAAAAAGTTAAAAGAGTTCCAATATTGGCATCAATCGCAATAAATTATCGTAGTCATCACAGACAAAGAAATTAGGAAGTGGAGTCCGGTGGACGGAGAGACTATTTTCATCATGTGCTTTAGGAAGCGGACCGAGTGCCTATTTTCATCAAATTTGCAAGTTTTTTCCTATATGTTTAATATAAATGAAGGCAAAATTTAAATGGACCAAACCAATTTTGACTGGATATTTCCAGCAGGTCCAGACTAATTTTGAAAACTGTCATTAATGATAAAATCAAATACTTGTCCCGTCTGTAGGCCATTTGGTAACCAATGTATTTTCCATTGTGCTAATTCAAAGAAAATTTAAAATGATTCCAGAATAAAATCTGAAGGTAATTGGCATATAGACTATTGGTTCATGAAATTTTCATCCCTGTAAGGATTGAACCTCAACCTTGGTTTAAGTAGCCTGATGCATTAAGCACTACACCTTAAACTATTTGAAGTCTTTAATCATAATAACATTTTATCAGTAATTGGTACATTCTCTGTTGAAATGTTTGATGAAAGTTGATCTCATGAACAGGTGCATGTATCAGAGTCCTTTCCTTTAATCACACTTGTCCTGTGTTTACTCTTCCGGAGCACCTGAGTTCACTCTCGTTTCCACTTGAGTTCATGTTGCTGAATGCGGTTTTGTTGCTATGTGTGTGTGTGTTTTATGTTGTTATGTGGTTTGATTTGTTATGATGATTTTTTGTCTACCACTTTTGTCTTCGTCTTTACGGTTTTATGATACTGATTACCCCTTTGGTACATCTTTGCTTCTTATAGACCATGTGTCATGTACAATGTACATGTACATTGTTTATGTAACCATGCAACTTTGATTGGCAGGATAAATACTTTGTAAGTTATCACAGCAACAAATTAATGCAGCCTTTTAATTAATAATAATTTGGTATGACTAGAGCTTCTTCAATATCATGTTATTCCTTAAATTTCTTAATACAGTTTTCTATTTATTCTATTTTAACATACACGTGTACATGTACAATATATTTTAAGTGCTACCTGTAGTCATGAAATTTAGGATTTGGGATTTACAGGACTGAATCCATGATTTTGAAATATTTTATTAAGATTGTGTTTCAAAAGTTGCTAAATTTTACAGGACTGAACAAAATACAGGTTGCAGACTGTCGGTTCTGTGCTTATTTCCATGACTGTTCATGTTCAAGTATGGATCAACACAGCTCTGATGCTGAAACGTCTGTATGGTCGATGGGAGACAACTCAAACTGTCCTGATGTCAGTGAAAAGTTTGGAAATAGGCAGAATAGAGAGACAGGGACCAGCAATGGTCAGTGTACTGATGATGAGACGGTTTCCATAGAAACTTGGTCATGGGGAGATAATTCTTCTAGCTACTCCACACTAACTAGCAGTAGTACCCAAGACAGTAATATATCAGAAGTACAGAAAATCAGAGGTGAGTTATTTTTTTAAACCTGATCAATGTTTAGATTAAACAGGCTTGAGTTTTATTGTAATTTTTTGTATAGCTGCGGTTCTGTAGCTCCCAATAGTCCTTTTTGAAATTTTCTGATTTGGTGGACCACGATAAATAGAAATATATCAAAAGGACCATGAAGAGCTAAGAACTGTTACTATTTTTTGGATTGAGCAAGGTATAACTTTCATCACTTTAAAATAACATTTTCATTAGGCTTTTATGATTTTGGATTTGTCCAATTGTAAGCATACTAAACCTTAATGTTGTCTTCAGTTGAAAAATATTTTGTTTTTTTAATAATCAAAGTAAACTATGGCAATGTAAGAAATATTGTTTAATCTTAAAAAAATACTTGCTTAGTTAATGCTTACAAAAAATTCTAAAACTCTTTGGGTCTTTTATCAATTAAAATAACCCACCTATATGGAAGGATTACTGGCATATGACATTCACATTTGAAATATAGCAGGGTTAGACTGGCTTTGTATTCAATCTAGGTATATTTTGCATTTTCGTTTGTTTAGATATTGGTTGTTCATAATATAGTAAGTATATCTAGTGGTTTTTTTCCACGAAAGTTTTTAAGCATGGTGTTTGGTAACTAACTTAACTTTAGAACATTTTTTTAATGTTTTGTTTAGTCTAACCATAAGTAACAACGTAATCTTAAGGTTATTTTGTGTTTTATCAAAACCCCTTATATTCCTACTCGAGGAAGAGGGGGTATACTGTTTTTCTTGTGTCTGTACGTAGTGCCCTTCTAAGTTCCATCACACTTTTCATGCACCATCTACCTGTATGAAAGTAGAGAGGCATATAGTGTTCAGGTCTGTCCATCCGTCCTTCTGTCTCAAATTATGATATGGGGTATTATGTCTTCATTATGACATATTCTTTTTTATTTGCTCATAACTTAGCAATTATTATTCATAGTTTTTTTTATGCATATGGTAATAACCTTGATATGGACATGAGTGTATTGTGGGATATGTTTTTAGATCCATCTGACATTTACTTCCTGTAAACTGAAAACTGAAAAAAATATTCTGTCACACTTTTCATTCACTTATATCTCAGCTTCTATTACACCTACATGTATGTTTCTGGTATTAGATAACAAGCTTGATATGGACTTGGTGTTTTGTGGGATACATTTTTGGAACCATCGAACATTTACTTCCTGTTTTTCTGAACACTTTATATTTAACACAAGCCATAGTTGTGAAAGCGGTGGTATCAGTAGTGAGCATCGCCACACAGATTTCTAATTGTCCCCAAAGTTACAAACTATGGTTTGTTGCTCATTAGATTAAAAGGTATATTTTAACCCCAAAATAGTTAAAAATACAATCTTTTTTTTATTCATTGAAAAAAACTTGCATCTGAAATAAAATTTGTAGTTTAAAGTCATTTTTCTCATAAAATAACAATAAAATATGCTTTATTAAATTGTAAAATTGCAATATCTTTATCTTTTCTTTGATGTCAAATTTTGTAAATTGCAGAAAATAGCTTACATGTATTTTTATTTGAAGCATTTTTATTTTAGTCTAAAATGTAATTTTTGTATAAAAAAAAAGAATTGAAAATTTTATTTAAAGCATAATTTATTTATTAAAGTTAAATGAAATTACAAAAAAAAATATTTGATGTAATTATTTATGCTAGACTATTAATCTAAATAAATCAAGACATGGCAGCCACTTAAGACTGGTCTTATTAGGTAATTGCACCTGATTATTAGCGTGGCTTTAAATTAAATCGTAAAACACAATCAAAGTCAGTAAAGGTCAATAAAAAGTTAATCGGACTTCATAATTATTTAACATAATTGTTTAAATGTATTATTATTGCCTTAGGCCAATATTAGTAATTTTGATATGAATCATAGTAAAGCTTATTCCATTGTGAGTTGCAAATACTTGCACATGTTATTGAAAAGCAATATTTTAGGTGTTATTATTGATATCTTTTAATATTTCAAAGAAAAAAATGTATTGCTTGAAAAGAAAATGTTTAAATTTAATAATTTACATAAAATTTAACAATATTTTTGTTTAAGAACTCTAATAGTTGTTTTTAGAATTTTTTTTAAAATGTTTAATGACTGAAAGTTTGTGTACTACAGTCTTCCTTTGTTTTTATTCCTTCCAAATTTCAATTAAGTAAAACCATTGCATACAGGGCACTATTATTACTTTGCATGGCCTTAGAAAAATATTCTCATTGTAAAAATTAATCTTGAAAAGACCAGATAAAATTAAAAGATTTGTTCAACCTGGGTAAATACAACCTATTGTTACGATAAATCTCCGCATTGACCAGTGCCGTGTGAACTATGACATTTCAATATTATATAAAAATTTTACGTATTTTACAATGTTATCCCACCGAATGAATAGAGGATTACGGCTTAATCTCAGTGGTTGTTTTTTTTTGGCATGTTGTCTTCAAAAGATAATCCGGAGATCGTTATCATTTGTATATAAACATGTAGACATTTTAACAAATGAATTAGTATGGTTGAACTCCTCTTTTGATGTTTCGACCAAATATTTCGGTCTTTATTTAAAGCGCGATCTTTTGGTTATTTATCATTGCAAATCAGTAATTGCATTTAACGATACTGGGATGTTTTATAGTGCTGGACTATTGTTGTAGGAGGTCAGATATTTTATTACGCGTTCCTTGTACCGATCAAATATTAATCATCGTTGATCACAGTTTTATATACTCCTGTATTGTGTCTGTACGGGTCACGGAAAGAGCAGTTTACATTAAATACAGGCATTAATTGTTTCCTAAATATTTCGTCTAACCATGCGGAATGAACTATAGTATAATTATTTTTGATATTTTTTCGTGATATCAAATGGAATAAAACATTTGTCTCCCATCATTGCTATAAATTGGGATCTAACGATAAAGATAGTTAGGAGTTATGGATTCAAGTAGTTAAACAGATTTCCATTAAATCAGGATTATATAGTTTTTGTTAGGTTACAGTGACATGACTTTTAAGAGGACCACACTGTCTTCATCGGAGGTGTTCATATTTACGATTTCTCGTTGACGAACTGTCTCCTCTTTCGTTTTACCTACCTGACCAGTAAAAGGACCAGTAAAACTGTTTGGGTAATGGGACATCAAACCAACCCTACCAGTAGATTTTAATGGTGTTTTAAGTATTGTTTAATGATGTTTATTAACATGCTCTTGAAAGGATAACAGTATTATCATATCATTGGATAAGCCCTTAAGATCGTGTTTGAATTTCTCCAAATGGACACTCAACAATAGATGGGTGAGAACCTTACTTCATTGTGACACAATGTAAAGTTGTTACGCTGTCGTAAAATATCTATAACCTGCGAATAGAAATGTTCTGATCGTAAAACATTCTGTTTACTGGACATTAAGGGGACATGTTTGTTCGTTGCATAAATTATTTCTGATATTATTGGGAGAATATACATAGACTTTATTATTTTTTTTTACGTGATTTTTGGTGAGATGCTACCAAAAAAAGAAATTAAAGTGGATAATGTTTTTCTTATATATTTCAAAGTATTGGATGAAAATTAGAAAAAAAGATGGTTTTTAACAGTGGAACTTGATTGTGACTTCAGTAACTGAAGAAATTTTGTGGACTGTAAAAATTTGTTTGTAGATCTTTATACAATGGATATAATTATTGGAAAAATTTATGTAAAGGACTTCAAACTGCTTTTAAAAAAAACCCAGATATCATAAAGTAGAATTGGTGTTCTTCTGCACTTGAGTTTAATCTAAATTTATATGACATCTTTAGAATTTTAATTTTTTTCTCATTTTGTGAAAAGTTCAAGTAGAAAATTTCTAGGATCAATAATCTTTAACTTTTGTACAGTACGAAAGTGAGAAACAACTTCCTATCTCAATATAAATATATCAGACAACATCAGAGGGGCTTTTATCAAGCAATATCGTAAGAAATTGTGACAATTTATTCATACTCAAGATTAATTCAATATACAGCGAGGCTTTTTGATATGAAAAACAAACTATTTGAGATACAAGATATTTGACAGTAGTGTGTTGACTTGGTCAGTTTAGTGTTTAAAGAAGATTTATGTTATTTGTAAAAGGATGTGTATTGGCCTTTGATTGACAGCTATCCGTCATAAATTGTAACATTTGGAATTATTCTGAAAATTTGGATTTGACTTTTACTATGGCTTCAAGTAAGTTGTAATACAATGTAGTACATGTAGTATTGCACTGTAGTATTGTAAAATGAATTTGTATTTATAACTTCTGTGTTAATTTGTACATGTGTTTTCATTAAGTTACTGACAATTACAAAAATGTAGTATTATTTAAGGAAAAAACATTTTATGCATGTACATGTAATTTTAAGGTTGAGCATCAATTAAGACTTGAAGAAAAAGGAGGGGTGTACAAAATTAAACTTAATGCAACAAACATACTTTAAGAACATCATCAGGATTTTGATTTTTGTGCATAATTGTACAGATCCAATGTTATTTTTTTATCACTAACTTTTGATGACTGATCAAATTCAATATTTAGAAATTAATAAGAAAAATGGATAAATATCATTTCTGGTTATTGGCCCTTAAGGGGAAAATTGAAAAAATCATTGTAAATTGTAAATAACTGTAAGCAACATTAAAAACAAATTAAGACCCATTACACTCTAGATGTAAAGTGAATTTAACATGTTTATAATATTACTGGCTTCTACCTATAGAAAAGGCCTTAGAACATTTCATGATCATAATAGCGAGCATAGCTCGCAAGCGGGCACAAAGTGCCCGCTCGAGCGGAGAGCTCTACGGTATTTGTTTCCGCGAGAAATTTGCTAATGCTGATTTAGATTTTTTATGGTCCGGAAAGGGTTATTATTTTTACAGGACCGGAGTGAATGTTAAAATAATTTATAAGAAAAGAAATAATGCTTAAAAAAAAATAATAAATTGCGCTTTTTACAAGAAAATAATATTCTTAAAATAATAAATACACATAAGCTGCTCGTTTCGTCTTGGTTATATGCACGTACGAAACTAACGTGTCTCGAAGCCTAATCGCCCCATACCATCTCGCCCCAAAATAAGCAAATGGAAATATTGGAAATTAAATGATAGCAATAGCGCTGAATGTGGACATTAAGAACAAAATATGAATAAAAAATATATATGAAAAAGATTGTTAGAAATGGAAAAACTTGTTTACCAAATAAACTTATGAATTTTGTGTAATTAAAATGAACCAAAGGTCGTGCACTACAATGTTCGTCTGCTTCTGATTTGAGTAGATGCCCGGAGTAGATCCAACACAAAAATATTTTTTGTCCACTCATTCACACTTTTTGGTAAGACAAGGGTACAAAAACAAACAAGACTTTAAAGACAAAAATGCCCCTACATGAATAAGATCACAAACAAGTCATCCAAGAGTAAAATCCCCCCTGCGCATGAAAAAGAACACAAAGCATAGTCCCTTTTAGCTATGCTCGCATTTAGGTAATGCCTACTCCATATTATTAATGAATTAAGTACATGCGAATGGCTGCCCTTTTATGCAAAAAGATCTGCAATTGTACTTGATAGATCTTATGACAAAATATTTACTGCAGTGGTCACTGCACTTGCATAAGCTGAGGTTGCAAGACCATGCAATACCATTTTTGTTTGACTTTTGCATGCAACAAATTTTTTATTTAACGATAGAGAATTTTTTTATGATCCACCACTAAGTATCCCTCTTTTTATATGGGTTACATAGAGTTATATCCCTCTTTTTATATGGGTTACATAGAAATGTCAATTTTGAAAAGGATGGTATTTATTCTTTAAATATACCAGATATACCAATTAGCCACATTCAAGTTAAAGTAAACCCTGAAATTTAGTTTACTATAATTGCATTTGGAAACTGTGCTGTTTTTTTTTAATTTTTGGTATATGTATTTACATGCATCTTAGTTCATTTTTTTTTTTTATCAAAGTTCAACATGTTCAAGTGATATAAAATAAGCCCCAATTTTACAGTGTAAAAATTTCCCTGTGCTTGTATTGTTATCTGCCCTATGCATGCTATGTAGGTGTTCTTAACATTTTAATGGATGTCTTAAAGAGCGGTAGATTTTGTTTGTATTGTTATAGTATTCTAGATTTGAATTTAATAGCTGTATGTAACAGGTTTCATCTATCAATAATTGAAAAGAAATCATTATCAAATCAATTTCATATTTGTAAAAATATGCCTGAATATTTTGTGAGGGAGTTTTGAAATGTCAAGTAGAATTTTTAAGTTTAGCATGTATCATTTTACATTAAATGGTGACTTACACAACCCCTAAATTTTCAGATCAATTGATTGATTGATTTTTGCTGGTGTTTTTGTCCCATTGACAATAATTTAGATCAGGACCAAAAACATGTAGGGCGTTAAACTATGATATAAAACTAAGTTATTGAAAAGAGCAAATTTTCACACAAGAGTTTTGGGGTACGGTGGTTTCATTATTAATCAGGGGGTATCAATTTTAGTGTTTTTTGTGGGTGGCTTTGACCCACAAAATTTGATGTCCCACGAAAAGGAAATTCAATAATGATCTGCCGGCTGCAGAATTCAGAACCATGAATTCAAGAATCCACGAACTAATCATTTTTAAGCAAACCATGAAAATTGGTACCCATAAAAATAAATGAAATCACAGTAGTTTGAAATATTTTGGTCTTTGGACATGATTGCGATTTTTATGCCTATAAACAATATTTAGAGGACACAGTTTTTGTCTCGCCTTCAAAGCAGAGCGGGACATAGGTGTTACGTTGCCGCTGCCAGTGGCGGCCGCGGTGTTAACTTTTGGGGTAAGGTTTTATGAGCACCTCGATATCTTAAGAACTATAGGTCCTTAAGATTGATGAAACTTGGTATGCATATGTCAAGTAGTAGGTTAGCACAGTTGCATCCCCATCTTTTGACCTTGACCTTGATTTTCCGGTTGAGTGACTTTGACAATTTTCATTACATATACATGTAATAACAATGGTAAGGTTTTGCAAGCACCTCCATATCTCAAGAACTCCTAGGTTGATGAAACTTGGTATGCATATAACTAATAATAGCTTAGCACAGTTGCATCCCCATTTTTTTACCTTGACCTTGATTTTCAGGTTTAGTGACTTTGACAATTTTCAATACATTTAGCAATGGTAAGGTTTTGCGAGCACCTCCATATCTCAAGAATATCATCAAATTGCTTTTTTTTTGTAATTTAAACTAGTATGTACTGTGTTGGCCATCAGTATCTTAATTAGGACACACATTTGCTTGTTAATCACATTTCACACTTTTAAATTGGAAACTTGATGAAATTTTTGAAATAATTTTACCTATCAGGGTAGGAAATTCACTAAAATATAGTAACAAGCCCTGAATTTAAAATCTACCTGTTTTAGAAGATATTTCATTACTGGTAAGTTTAGCCAATCCTGCCAAAATTTTGCTAGTCTCGGGCTGGCAGTCAGGCTATTATTTCCAACTTTTCAGGATGATTGGTTAAAAGATTCAATATATATAGAATTTTGTTTTTTATTTTGAAATATATGTCTTGTTGAAAAGAAAACTATATATTTAAACAAGGTACAAATGTATTGTTTAGGTCAGTTTATCCATGTCAACCTGCACTTTGACATGCCATTTAGATGATGCATGGGAAATGTCAAGTGTTTATTATCATAATTATTAAAATAAATGGGATGTGGGAACTGCAGATATATTTGACCTATTTACATGATTTATATATGTGGGAGTTGTACCAAAACAAAATATATCATTTTCATTCAAGTATTATACAATTATCACCCTAGTTGGTATGTGACCCGGTGGTTTCTTTCCCCAGAGAAAAATGCTGGGTCACATATCATCTAGGGTGATTACTGTTATATTATATCGAATATTTAAATGAAACAATTGAATATTAAATTTTGAAATATATTTCGGACATTTTAACCTTTTCCAATTGCAAAAATAAAGCCCATTCAATGTTGAAGAAAATGCATGGGGGTCACGTGCAAAGTCTTACAAGAGGGTGACCTTACCATGCGACCCAACGATTATCGGTTGACCCAGCGAAATATCACATGTCACATGACCGCATTTAAGCGAATCACAATAAAGATTTTTATATGAGTATATAATATAAAGTATTACCTAGTGTTTGTTCTTTACAAATAGTTTAACACCTTTTTCTTGTTTAATGCATGTTACATTGCAGATGTACAGTGAAACAGTGAAAATCTTAAAGATGATTGTTTAATATAATATTGTTTTCTTTATCTTGAAATGCCACTCTCAATGCCACTCTCAGTATACATGTATTATGATTTACTAATATTCTAGTTAATTAATAGAAAAAAGTTACAACAGAGATTCAGCAAGACAAATATATAATTTCATTAATTGAAGCATCATCTCAATTAGCTCTTGATTGATGCTGTAGCCAAAAGGTAGAATAGACTAAATTTAAGTTAATAAGACTATGAATAAGATTATGATAAGCACTTTTGATATTTTACTAGTGGAAATTAAAGCATCAAATAGAAAATTCAAATGAAAAAAAGGTACATTCATGACATTGGTCATTATAGAATTGCTTATATTTTTAAGTATTTTGCATTAGTACAGTTTTATTACACACCAAAAAGTAAACCCTACTTCAAGTACATGTATAAGTTTAAATTGGCTAAAATATTATAAGAGCCCTGTCCAAATTTTTATCTGCAGCCTAGGAGGTAGATTTTTAAGAAAACAATACGAGAAACCTTGAATCTTTTGTTAGATTCTAAGACTATTGCCTGGTCGGATGGGGTGGGCTTGGTCAAAACTAATCTATTGGGCTCATTGCAAAATGGCTAGCAGTGACCACTGGTCACATGAAATGTACCTGCTGGTTGTTTTCCCATTGTGGATTTTTATTTTCCACATTTCACTATATCTGTGTTATTTTTCAGACCAGAGAAGTGCTGTGGACATGAGTGTTTACTCCTGTATTGAAGACCTAACACATCTTGTAGGACCTATGACAGAGGATACCATTGTCAGGTGTCTCCAGGCCAGGTTTTACTCACACCTATACCAGGTTTGATTATTTGTCGCAAGGCAGTTGGAAAGAGGGTGATGGTGGGTCACCGTTGCATCCTTAAATCACACCCCTTTCCTAAAAATAAAATGAAAAACTCTCTTGAAATGAGCAAAACTCACCAAAATGGGTCCAAATTTCAGAAATTTTTCTCTCAACCTGTGACGGAAATGCAGGGTCCTCCCTTGTCCCCCCTTACCAGAATATTGGCCACTGTCCTGGGAATATGACAGAAGATATCATTTACGGATGTTTGCAAGCGAGTTTTACTCCCTGGTTTAACATGGACTTGTGGGTGGGGGGGGGGGGGTCTTATACAATTCATTATAATGTCAGATGCCTGCAATCTCAGTTTTGCTACATTTTTATCAGGTTTGTATATTGATGTTAAACTGTTAATTTAACTCCTTGATATTTTATTTTAAAAACTTGCATGGAACTGTATTTTAACATTTCAGAGCATTAATGACTATGCTATCATTTTGCGTACAAATCTGAGATTAACCACACAAATTAAATGAAATATTTTTCTTAGATTCATTTATGTTACAAAAAAGTGTAAATGCATTTTAGAAAATTAGGAGATATCCGCTTTTAGCAAGCAAAAACTCAGATTGTACGGTATTAATCATAAATGGACAATTCATCAATATATCAGTAGGAAACATGCATAAATAAAAAATAATTATAGTATACACCATTTAAAGAAATAATTTCAGTTAAAATATCTATCTTTAGAAGAAATATTTTCTTTTTATTTTGATGTGGAAATTGAGACATTTTCAGATTAGGAACTTGAAAGTGAATAAGAAATTCAATTACAGTGATAATTTGCCAGCTAATCTGTCTAAGCTAGTAAATAATGAGATTTTTAAGGAGATGACCACTTATGGAATTTAAATTTGAAAGTTACTGAGGTAGAACTTGTGAAAAATAGGATTTAAACAATTAGAATATATAAGAATCTTCATAAGTCTTTTCTTGCTTTTATTAGTATGAAAGAACAATTTTAGATTTTCTGCTGTCACTTTATTTGACAGGAGGAGTATTTTTTTTAGTGAAAAATGATACAAGCATTTTACAATATCTAAATGCATGCATATCTACAAGCAAGCATATCTACAATCAAGCATATCTACAAGCAAGCATATCTACAATCAAGCATATCTACAAGCAAGCATATCTACAATCAGCAAGCATATCTACAATCAGCAAGCATATCTACAAGCAAGCATATCTACAAGCAAGCATATCTACAATCAGCAAGCATATCTACAAGCAAGCATATCTACAAGCAAGCATATCTACAATCAAGCATATCTACAAGCAAGCATATCTACAATCAAGCATATCTACAAGCAAGCATATCTACAATCAGCAAGCATATCTACAATCAGCAAGCATATCTACAAGCAAGCATATCTACAAGCAAGCATATCTACAAGCATGCATATCTACAAGCAAGCATATCTACAAGCATGTACATGTAGATAAAAGCTTAACATGACATAAATTGAGATTATAGTACATTATATGTAGTAAAAATTTGACATAATGTGCAGCATCTTATTTTGCACAAAAACATTCAATTTCATATTGCTTTTTTTGTCCCCTGCAATGTGTTGCAGAAGCAACATATAGGGGTTACTTTGGCACCATACATTGTTTTGCATTGTCCTGCGGCATCACAAAAATTTTCATCACATTTTTCCAGGCAACTACATGTCATAACCTCTTGATATTTGGTATGTAGCTTCCTCCTATGGTACTCTATGGAGTAAAGTGATTTTATACCCCTAACTCATCTACTTCCTGTTTACCAAATATTTTTAGATGAAGGCAACATAGATCTTCCATGGAAACCCCCATTCTAATGTGAATTTTAATATTGCTTTTGTGATCATATTATGCCTGTTTATCTTTTCTAAAGTTAAATTTTGGACATTATAAGACCCACATTCATTACTCATACAAGCATGCATGGTCTTCTCTTCTTTTTAAATTAAGATATAAGCTTGTTAAGGTGAAATTGGACAATTAATATAATAGTGGGCTCACATCCATTTCTCATCCTAGCATAATCTTAACCATGCCAAATTAAGGTGACAAATTTAGTTCAAGGGTTGACTGTCCTTTTGACAAGGGTGATTACCTACGTAATTACTTATATAGGGTTGAGAAATCAAAAGAGATCGGAGATTTATACCAGTAATTGGGTTTAAGTTGTAAATCTGGTTTTACTAGAAAGAAAAAACAAACAATACTTGCGTTCTTTTGGAGTATTTGTTATAGAAATAAATTTTTAGACTGATTGAATTCTAATAAATCTGTTTCCACAAGATGATATATTTTGATTTTCCTGTTTCTTGAACTTTCATAAAATGTACATAACTTAATGAAGTCAAATTCAACCTTACGGATAACAAAAATGATTTAAGTTCAAGATGTTTTTACTTTTCTTAACTTCATTGTAAAATTGTAAATAATATTTTCAAGACATCATTTTCATTCATTTTTTTTTCATATTGAAACACTTAATCCTGAACTTGGTATCTCAAAAAATCCCACAAGAATACTTATTTATGTCTCTTGTGTGTGTTTTTTATTGTACTCAGTACAATTACAAGTACTAACCAATACCATGCATGACATTAGCTGTTAAAGGAACATGTCCAGAAATAATGTCAATCAATGATCAATCTGATCAATCGGTAATTGTTGTATCAAATAAATATCTTTGTTGTTTCATTTATGATGTGTGACCCGTGACATTAGTACTCAAAACTTGTCCAGAAAGAGAAGATATATCAATGGGGAAGCCATTTAATTGTGGGAAAATTTAAAGCAATTTTAGGCTTTATCCTTGTTGTTTTGGATTCCTTAAATACATCCTCAATCTTAACTATCCAAGAACTCAATAATAGTGAGATTTGGCAAGAATTGAAAAAGCCTTAATTTCTGTTGAACATGAAATGATACTAAGGTAGTGTTAAATATATTATATTGCTTTGACTATGTTTGATTTTTGCCTAGTATTTATGTCTCCCCCCCACTTTTCTTCTGTTTTCTGTCGGTCACAAAGTTTGTCAGGGCAACTCCTCTGAAACTACTGAACCGAATTCAAGAAAACTTGGTATATAAGAACATATTTTGTTGTGCATATTGCCAGGAAAATTTGATCCTCAAATTTTTGTGGGAGTTAAGGCCCTTTGAACATAGAAATTTGCTGTAAATCCTTATTTATCATCTTGTCAGTTCAACTCCTCTGAAACTACTAAACCAAATTTTTTGAATCTTGGTGTAAGATAAGGATATGATATGTAGTTGTGCATGTTACAAGGAAATTATGATCCTCAATTTTTTTTTCAAAGTTATGGCCATTTGAACTTAGAAATTTTATGAAAATCCTTTCTCATCTTGTCAGCACAACTCCACTGAAACTACTGAACAGAATTCAACGAAACTTGATATGTTGGAAGGTCACCATATGTTATTTTATCCTCAAACTTTTGTGGGGTTTATCAAAGTTCCTTTGAACTTTGAACTTTTTTGGGAAATTAAGGGAGGAGATATTTTTGTTGCACGCAAAAACAAACTTTAATTTCATTATAACATGAATCCCCTATAAAAAGAGAAACAATTTCCAAGAAAAAAGTGAGGTAAACAAATTAGATTTTGAAATTTGTTGAAGCCTTTCTATTTTCTTGATCACCACTCATAATCTTAAATAAAAACTACATTCCTTAGGAATAGGAAAAAGTTGACCCCAAAACATTAAAATTTAGGAAAAAGCAGTTATGCATGAATACTATACAACTGATAGATTTAAGTCTCTTTATAAATCTTCCGAGCATACATGACAAAGCATTTTGTTTTGCCACAGTATTATGGATTTGATAAAATGTATACAAACAGTTTTGGTACATAGGTGTGAAGAGATGACAAATATTTATGAAAAACCACATCACATACCAACCCCTTAGTAAAATTGAGGATAATAGTAAATAATGAATAGTTTACATAAACAAAATGTTGTTTTGATGGTTTTTAAATTGAATTATTTAAGGAATGATGGCCATTATTTTTTTATTTTATAAAGAAAAATAACTGTCAATCATGTACAAAAAACTCTTAAATGTTATTTTATGAAATTAAAACTTTCTAAAATATATATGATATTTAGTATGATTTAAATGCTTTTGAACAACTGAAAAAATATATAGTCGATCTATGCGATTATTTCTTTTAAGTGTTATTGCTCATAAACCAAATTAGTCACCATTTATTCAAACCTGAAAAAAAATATAACTACAGAAATACTCTGAAATACAAATGACAACAAAGTTCCAGACATTAAATTTTGTCTGAAACGTTACCAACTTTTATGAATTTAATAAAAAGAAGTTAACATAAGTTTATATGCCAGTAGTAATTTTTTTTTACATTTTTTCTTCTACATTTCAGAACAAAGTAGGTCCTGTAATTATATCTGTAAACAGTAACAGACAGAAACCATCAGACAAAGTTTTAGTGGACTCTGACTCACAACCTACAGTATTAATGAGAAGGTTGATCAAGGAGTGTGTGTCTCAGCACTCAGAAAATGGTCATTCTCAGGCTCTCATTGTAAGGTGGGTATGGACAAAAATGATTTCGGTGTTTTATTTAAAACAGAAATATTAATGCCATGTTAATGCATTTTAGTTGAAAGTTGTTGAATAAGTATACATGACACAGCTATCATAAAGGAACTGCAATTTAAGAACCTGCCGTTGGAACATAGTATAGTTTAGGAGATCTTATTTTAATGAGATTGCCCTAAACATTGTACTTGGTAGACATCCAGATGCATTCTTTGAACATCAAAAATGGCCATATTGGCATAACACTATAATAATATTAATCTATTTTAGTGGTGAGAGTGGTTCTGGAAAATCCTATTGTGCAATGCAGTTACTACGACAATTGTTTGATATAGCAGGAGGTGGGCCTGAAACTGATGCCTTCAAACATCTATCAGCAACTCTGACAGTGCTACGATCACTAACTAGTGCTGCTACAATCACCAACCCTGACTGTACTAGGGCTGTAAGTATTGGGAGTAGATTAATATTTAACAGTCAGCAACCCTTACATTGCTACGATCACTAACTAGTGCTGCTACAATCACCAACCCTGACTGTACTAGGGCTGTAAGTATTGGGAGTAGATTAATATTTAACAGTCAGCAACTCTGACAGTGCTACGATCACTAACTAGGGCTGCTACAATCACCAACCCTGACTGTACTAGGGCTGTAAGTATTGGGAGTAGATTAATATTCAACAGTCAGCAACCCTGACAGTGCTACGATCACTAACTAGTACTGCTACAATCACCAACCCTGACTGTACTAGGGCTGTAAGTATTGGGAGTAGATTAACATTTAACAGTCAGCAACTCTGACAGTGCTACGATCACTAACTAGTACTGCTACAATCACCAACCCTGACTGTACTAGGGCTGTAAGTATTGGGAGTAGATTAATATTCAACAGTCAGCAACCCTGACAGTGCTACGATCACTAACTAGTACTGCTACAATCACCAACCCAGACTGTACTAGGGCTGTAAGTATTGGAAGTAGATTAACATTTAACAGTCAGCAACTCTGACAGTGCTACGATCACTAACTAGTACTGCTACAATCACCAACCCTGACTGTACTAGGGCTGTAAGTATTGGGAGTAGATTAATATTTAATAGTAAGCTCTGACAGTGCTACGATCACTAACTAGTGCTGCTACAATCACCAACCCTGACTGTACTAGGGCTGTAAGTATTGGGAGTAGATGAATATTTAACAGTCAGCAACTCTGACAGTGCTACGATCTCTAACTAGTGCTGCTACAATCACCAACCCTGACTGTACTAGGGCTGTAAGTATTGGGAGTAGATTAATATTTAAAACAGTCAGCAACTCTGACAGTGCTACAATCACTAACTAGTGCTGCTACAATTACCAACCCAGACTGTACTAGGGCTGTAAGTATTGGGAGTAGATTAATATTTAACAGTCAGCAACTCTGACAGTGCTACGATCACTAACTAGTGCTGCTACAATCACCAACCCTGACTGTACTAGGGCTGTAAGTATTGGGAGTAGATTAATATTTAAAACAGTCAGCAACTCTGACAGTGCTACGATCACTAACTAGTGCTGCTACAATCACCAACCCTGACTGTACTAGGGCTGTAAGTAAATGCTGTAGATTTGAAAACAGAGAGGTTTCACTGGATAAATCTACTGACAAATTCTTACTACAGTTATGCTGAAAATATATGGCGTTGATAAAAAGCTTGTATATTATCACTTCTAGGGGAAGCTGTTTTATGTACATTTTCATCCTGTTACATGTATTATCAATGGTGTCATAGCATTTTAAATGTAATAAACTATCAGAACTTGATAAATAATATGTAGGAAGTTTAAAATTGTACAACATTACTCTGTTATCTCTAAATAATATTGTAGTGTAATAGTGATCTTTTTTATATGAAGAGAAGATGTGGAATAAGTGTAAAATAATCTTTTACCTACAAGTAAATATTCATGACAATTTTTGAAAAAAATAATGGAAGCGAATGAATAAAACATGCAGCAAATGTCCACACTTCTCTGAAAGTCTAAAACAGTCCTTGCAAAGGTCTTAGCAAAATGTTTTGCTAATTGTGGATAATGTTTTATCAACAGACCAAATACAAACTTACCCCCCCCCCCCCCAAAAAAAAAAAAAAAAAAAACCTGAACAAAAACAAAAATCTTTCAAATAAATAATCAAGTAAGTGATAAAATAATCATTTTTTTTGTACAGCCAATTTCTGAATAAGAAAAAAAAATTATTTTCTCCATTTTATTCCAGGGTATGTTTGTAGAAAACTTCTTAACAGATGCTGCTATTTACAGAACCAAAGTTCATGCTTATCTCTTAGATAGGGTATGTTAAAATATACTGTTGATACTTTAAAAGACATAACAAAGGCAAATGTTACATCAAGAGACTTAAATGTTGAAAAATAATAGCAAAACTACCAAACTGGGATGACCAGTTTCTTATGTCCAATCAGAAAAGACTAAAACAAGGCAAAAATCACAGCGGAGAAATTAGAGATGACAGTGGTGCTGACTTGGTATAGGCATTTCAAAAGAAATGAGTTGTTAAACCAGGTTTTATGGCGCCAGTTACCTCCCTCTTCCAAAGTGATCTTAGAGTCCAGAGACACAAAACACAACATGGTTGTTAGGCATAGTAGGGATAGAGATGTTATCATCTAAACAAAATTTATAACAAGAAAGTGTAAATGCTGGTAATCTTACTATTCTTTAAATATTTTGTACTGAAATGTTTTAACCCCATCTATCACTAGATTGAGGAAAATTAAAATACCCCCTCTTGTAAGAGAAGGGGCTTTATTCCAATCTCCTTGTCTGTCTGTCTGTCCGTTCTATTCAAGGCATTCATTTCAAATTTGGTACACAGCTTAAGCATGATAAGTCATACTGCGTCTTCCTTTAACAGGTCAGTTGGGTATCTTCTTCTTGTTTTCTGAGATGTCTTAGACTGTTTTAAATTAGAAAATACACAACTTTTCGAAACAGATTTTTCATCTTCTACAGAAGGTATTGAATTCAGATTTAGTACATCGCTTTAACATAATGAGTTTTACCCAAGTGTCAACCTTTTCTAAATCAGTCAGCATTTACTTCCTGTTTTCGGAATGGTGAAGTAGGGATATGCTTAGCACGACTTATTTATTTGGGCATCTTTTAATAATGCACCTCATGATTTGATTTGATAGAATGCTGAAATAGAAATAGTAAAAGAAGAAAAGTGTGTCTATTTCTCAGTTAATATCAGTTAACATTTTTTTGTTTGTATTTCAGTCAAGAGTGTGCAATATACAGAGATATGAAAAGAACTATCACATATTTTATCAGATGTTATCGGGCTTATCTACAGAAGAAAAAGGTATGTTATAGACTGTTAGTGCAAAACAAAAATTACAACAAAGTTCCAGACAATAAATTTTGCTAAGCCTGACGCGCGTTTCGTCTATTCAAGACTCATCAGAGGCGCTCTACCAAAAATATTGAAAATGCCAAACACTATATGATTATGAAGAGCATAGAACAATAAAACCAAAAATACCAAAATGGGGAACCAAATTATTACTAAGATGATCAACCTATGTCTGGGGTAGGAAGAACCTTAGGGTTAGACAATTTTGAAATTTAAACGGATATTTTAAAGCTTTGATGTGTTCTCCAACACAAAAGTGTTGGTGCCGGAGCGGGCTAACCTTGGGGAATTCAAACTCCACCAGCAGTGTTAACCTTCACGGGTGTTTGAAACAAAAATTACAACAAAGTTCCAGACAATAAATTTTGCTACGCCTGACGCGCGTTTCGTCTATTCAAGACTCATCAGAGGCGCTCTACCAAAAATATTGAAAAAGCCAAACACTATATGATTATGAAGAGCATAGAACAATAAAACCAAAAATAGCAAAATGGGGAACCAAATTACAATTTAAACTGTTTTTGCAATATATATTAAAGTTATACAAGCAATAATGACTTAAGATAACTAACACTACATTGGAGTACCGGTAAATAAATAACTAAATCTGTAGAAATACTTGAGACAACTCTCAATTATTGCTCTAATCCATTGACCAGCTTGGTCACAGGCCCAACCTTTACTAAGGAATGACATAGAGTAATAGTTGTTCTATCTTTTATTGCATTTTTATTTTCACTTCAGTTATCTTATGACCTCTTTACTAGAAGATGATTCCACCTTTTGTATTCTTTTTTTAAACCCTGCCACACAAAGTGGCGAGGAATTATGTTATACTGTCAGTTTCTTTCGATGTCTGTCCGTCCATCCCCTGAAGATTTCCGACCAATAACTTAAAAATGCTTCATGGGATTTGAATTATATTTTGCACAGCTATAATAAGTACAATAAAATACAGGTCAAGTCTGATTTCCAGCATGATCCAAAAAATAGTTTTTGAGATAGGTCACTTTGAAAAATCAAATTTCATGAATTTTTTAGTTTCCAATTGATAACTTGAAAACGCAACGATATCCAGTGATATTTTGCACAGCTGTTAAGTACAATAAAATACAGGTCAATATCAATTTCCAGCATGTTCTGAAAAAAAGTTTTTGAGATTGGCCACTTTAAAAAATCAAATTTTATGAACTAATGATATTATATTGTGGCAGTGTATCATTTAATGTCCCATTAAATGCCCTATTTTCCTTTCTTGAAAGCATATGTGGATAACACAAGCCTACTTATTCAGTCTGATTTGAGGTCTGCTTATTCTAGTACAATTTTATTTTGCTTTGATGTTTTAACAGTATCTCTTTCTTTTTTCAGCCAAGTTACACCTTACAGGGTATTCAGTACACAACCTGAGGTATCTTAGCAATGGAATTACAGATAATAATGACCTAGAAGATAAAAATAGATTTGAGGCTTGGAAGGTAAATTGTGTGTTCAGCTTAGATGAAAACCTTCAACTTAGGTGAAAAATGGAGACAGATTTGGGGACATTGAAAAGTTTACAAAAGCTACATATCATGCAACTGACAAGAATTACATATAAGAAATTTTGGACTTCTTATCATTGTACCCAAAGAAAAGTAGACAGTAAAAAAAATGTTGTTTGGTTATAAAAGTTGGGGAAAATGGTTTTAAGCTTTTATTTTACACATTGGTGGAATGTGTAATGTTACAAATTATGTATAATTGTAAATAAAAGGTAATACATGTAACAAAATTACGATGGAGAATCAATCTCAACTTCCAAGAGACAAGAAAAAAAACAAGGAAGACTAAGTGGAAAAATTGAAGATCGCAATGGTCCTGACTTGGTACAGGCATTTCAAAAGAAATGGTGGGTTAAACCAGGTTTTATGGAGCACCAAACCTCCCTCTTCCATTGCGATGTCAGGGTCCAGTAATAACACAAATTAAAACATGGTTGTGAAGAAATTATAGGGATAATTAGGTGATCATCTCAATATAGACCAAAAGTAGACCAGTTAAAACAATCAGTTGAAGATTCTTTTCTATAAAACTAGTGCATCAAACTGTTTTTTTTTAGACAAGTCTTTCTGTTCTTGGGATCCCCTTCTCAGATGTCATGAGGATTTTTGCAGCTGTACTGTTGCTAGGCAACATAGAGTTTGTAGAAGGAACTGGACTGGAGCTTGATATTGTTGGGAATAATGGTAAACTGATGTGAAGCAGTTTTTGACAAATAACAAATGAAAAAACAAACATACAATCAAACAAAAAAGATTATTAACTACAAACTGTATATTTTAGAGACATCATCTAAATATCCCTTGATTCAGAGGTATTGAATACTGTATTTGATTAAATTGTTCCAAAATACAAATACCAAAAAGGGTATAAAAACAGTCAATTTGGGTATGCTGTATATTGATATTTCAAGGAGACACTTCATATCAGCAGCATTTGAATCAAAACATTGGAAAGTCAAAAACCATAAGTATTGAATGAAAAGTACTCATAGCCAAAAGGTTCAAACAGGGAAGCCAAATTCAGGCATCTAGAATATCGACCATGTGCAGTAAAAGGAAAGAACCAAAGCTTGACTTTAAAGAATTGGGTTTTTCTTGAGAATACACGTAATTCTTTCTTTTTATTCATTTGTTCTTTTTGTTTTTTAGTGGATTTTGATAGTATAAACCACACACATAAAACATTTAAACATAAAAAACTAAACTGTAATCTGAAACATGAAATTACAAAGAAATGTAAATGAACTCTGAAGCTCCAGAAAGATAAGTACTGTAGAAGCAGAAATATTCGTGGGGGATTTAATTTTGTTTATTTCCTGGGAAAGAGAAATCCACGAAATTAAATCCCCACGAATTTATAATATTTAGTTGATGAGTGTGTACCAAAATTAAATATCCACGAAAATTTGTCCCCTCCAATTAAGTTTCATGCTCCGAACCAAGAAATTTTATCCCCACAAAAATAAATGATTATACAGTAGTTCCTGCTTGTTATTTCACACCCATTCCATTTCTTTTGATCTGTAATATAGTAAAAATGATTATATGGTTGCCTTTAACAATAAATTTATATAACATTTCAGAAATCAAAGCAGTGGCAGCCTTGCTGGGTGTTTCTGGTGTAGCTTTATATCGAGGGTTTACAACACGGACAAGGAACACAAGAGGACAAGTCTGTAAATCTTTGGCAGATGTTTATACTGTAAGCATAACTTTGACCTTTCATTGTATTTAGAAAAAAACATCTTAAGTACATGCAATGGGTTCATTAGATTAGGATTTCAGATTTATTTATTTAAAAAAAAAACCAGCAATGTACAAGGAAAAGGATGGCAAAATCTGTCTGATAAGGCCAAATAAAAAAATAGGTGTGTTTCTGGTTTCCCTATCATCCCAGTTTTTCGTGTCGACCCTAGCCGTTTTATTGCCATTTTTGCTTTTAAGCACTGTTAAACTTGAAATCTGCTCCCTATTAACTCAGGGTAAAAAAAAAAAAAAAAAAAATGCCTACCTATGGACCCTATTTTTTTCAAGCATGAAACAGAAACACACATATTTTTTTTTTTGGCCTAAGGTTTATCAATTTAAGAATCACCAGAAATATCCTTTCCAGGAGGTTGAAAAGCCAATAAAAAGACTACAAGCTTTGACACTCCATGCCAGTCAACTGAAGGCATTTTATATAACACTTCCAACCTCCATTAAGGCATGCCATGAAATTTCCAATGGAATCCAATAAAAATTATCCATTTGAAAATAAATGAATCCATAGTATTTTGAGTATTTACTAACTGAAGTCTTGTTCTTGACAATATTTTGATATAATTTCAGGCTAACTCCACAAGAGATGCCTTTGCCAAAGCTTTATACTGTAGGACAGTGTCTGCCATATTAAAGAGGGCCAATAGTCTGAAGAGACCTTCTATTAATTCATTGTTATCAGATAGTACGGAATCAAACATTCATCAAGGTAAGAATAATGCCAATAGTTTTGATTTCCTGACCTGGTAGGTCATTAAGTTTTCATTGATGCAGCTTTCTTGATTTTTATTAGTACATGTTGTCTTTAGAGCTGAAATACATGTACCAATCCCCATGAAACTTTGTTTTGTGGTAACCCATGAAACATTGTATTTCTGGTGGTTTTTTTGGGAGGGGGTAAGTTAAAGATTGCAATAATTATCCTAATTTACATAACCTATGGTTGTTTTCAGGAAAACTTATCATGTTACATGTTAGTAGTGGGTGGTAAAGGTTTTTTTTCGTTCATCGTGTTGAGCAATTTTTATTTCCCGTTCAGCCATGCATGGAGGTTCATCGTGCATCGTGCTCCTCTATTTCATTTTTCGTTCATCGTGATTATCATTTTTTATTGGCCGTTCATTGTGATTGTTATTTTTTATTGGCCGTTCATCCGTGCACGTACCCCCCCTTTACCACCCCCTTAGTAATTTTTATTTGCTTGAAACATGTTGCAGACACCTTAATTATTAAAGCTCACATCATCCACTTCCTTAATTAATACACAATACTTTAATAAAGTTCAGATGACAAATCTGGTTTATATTTCTATTTTACCAAAATAGAAAAGAGCCATTTGCATGAAGTTATATTGTCTTTTATTTTACCTTACAGAGCCCCTTTCACCAGATTGTGTGTCCAGTAGACGACCGTCATTAACCTGTAGCACTTCTAGTCAGATAGAGAAAACCAAGTATGATGGGTTCATTAGTATTGTAGATATGTTTGGATTTGAAGTGGCAGAGGTTAGTAAATTTTTTAAAGACATTTTTGTTACAGAAGTTATTCTCGACTTAAAGATTTTTGAGCTTTTATTTAAAGAGACTGGTTAAACTGTCCTAATTTTAAGAAATATATCTGGATTGTTATTGAAATCTGTACACTTTTTTAATGCAAGGTCCCTTTGATATGCTTTGATAAACAATTTCAGTCCAGAAATGATGATCTATGTCCAAAAGTAGAAAGCAAAATTTCAGATGGAAATGAACAAACATTTTTTTCACCATATAGCAGATTATTTTTGCAGTTGACAGAAATCTTGGAAATATTCATCTTTCACAAAAATAACACATGCAAAATTTCCTTACACTTTATATATGATTAAGAAATAATGAAAATTTACCCTACAAAAATAAACTGCTATACAGTATATTGGAAGGGCTAATCTCTGAAACCAATTCTTTAAGCTGCCAATTGCAACTGACAATTAACATTTCATTTTATTTTCTGTTATAGGTCAATCGTATAGAGCAGTTATGTATAAATCTTTGTGCAGAGACAATGCAACATTTCTATAACACACACATATTCAAAAGTACGATGGAATCCTTACGTGAGGAGGAGGTCCAGTCAGATGTCGAAGTGACCTACTTTGATAACGACCCAATAATTGAACTATTATCTTCACATGTAAGTACAAACATAGAGAGAGAGAGACTTTGACTTTTTTTAGAAATTATAAAGACTTTGTTCTGTAATAAGAGTTGTTAATTTTACAAATGTAATGAGGAATGTACATGTATTTACAACATAAATGTATGATAAGAAAAGTGGTCTAACAAAGTACTTAGGGAAATGTTCAAGTTTTGGAAGTAAGAAAAGGCAACAAGGATATCTGTTGACACCAAAGACAACAAAAACACAGTTTAACATATGTGCTAAAAGGATGGAATTTCAAAATCAATTATAGATCAATTTGGACAGCTAAATTAGTATTTGTTTTCTTTGATGTGTAAATTTTCCAATGATTATTAGGGCCCCGCATCGAAGATGCGGACGCCCTATAGTTTTCACTTTGTCCGTCTGTCTGTCCGTCCGTCCGTCTGTCCGTCCGTCAACAATTCTTGTGAACACTAAAACTCAAAAACTATTAACACCACAGTTCTGAAACTTTGCACAGCTGCTAAGTAGCATGTCATGATGTGCATATTAAAATTTTGTGCAAATCTGATTAAAATTTTTGTAAAAAATCTTCATTTTTTATCAAAAATCACAGATTTTGAGAATTGGACTTTGTGAACACTAAAACTCAAAAACTGTTAACAATACAGTTCTGAAACTTTGCACAGCTGCTAAGTAGCATGTCATGATGTGCATATTAAAATTTCGTGCAAATCTGATTAATATTTTTGGAAAAAACTTCATTTTTTAAGGAAAATCACAGATTTAGAGAATTGGACTTTGTGAACACTAAAACTCAAAAACTGTTAACAATACACTTCTGAAACTTTGCACAGCTGCTAAGTAGCATGTCATGATGTGCATATTAAAATTTCGTGCAAATCTGTTTAATATTTTTGGAAAAAACTTCATTTTTTATCAAAAATCACAGATTTTGAGAATTGCATGGACTTTGTGAACACTAAAACTCAAAAATTGTTAACAAAACAGCTCTGAAACTTTGTTCAGCTGCTAAGTAGCATGTCCTGATTTGCATATTAAAATTTCATGCAAATCTGATTAATATTTTTAGAAAAAACTTCATTTTTTTTGAAAATCACAGATTTTGAGAATTGGACTTTGTGAACAATAAAACTCAAAGGCTATTAACAATACAGATCTGTAGTTTCATATGCATTCCATGGAACATGCCTTAGTGGTTATAATTAAAGTTCGTATGATTCTGAAAACACTTAGATATTTTGCCGCGGGGCCCTTTCTGACTTTGTCAGTATTCTAGTTTATTTTGATTTTTGCTCAACAAATTATGTGATATTTTCTCTTATTTCAGAGAAGTGGAGTTTTAAATATTTTAGACACAGAATGTACACAGCCTAAAACTACATGTGAATCATTTGTGTCAAAGGTCAAAGTTCATCATAGAGTCAATAATTAGTAAGTACAAGAAGGAAACATTCTTATATAAATGTCCTTAATGTCATAAATCAAATGCATTTAGGTAAATTTGCAACCAAATCTAATTGTCTTTTCAGTAGTCATCATCTGAAAGTATTACTTTCAACCTGCTTAAATTAGCATATTTTCAATTGCAATGTCATTATTGCAGCATAGCAACCTTGGGCTTCAAAAATAGTCTCAACTAGCAATTTTTCAAAAGACCAGTTTTTTAATCACAATTATGTGATTTTCTATGTGGCGCCACCCCTCGCCCATCGGAATTTTGGTTGAAACATAAAGAAAATAATGTGTTTGAAAATTTCAGCAAAAATATTTATGGGTGAGGGGTGGCGCCACTGTCATTTTCACAAATAACTAAATAACTAAATAACCAAAAAAAGGCAGTTTGTGAACCTACTCCTTTATGTGTTTTTTTTTTTTTTTTAATATTGAAAGGACTTGGAGTTATCTTCTTGAAATTACTCGGAAATATGTTTTGAAATCTTGTATCTTAAGGAATGCAAAAACTAGCTCTGAAATATTTAACAGCTAGGAGAAAACTGGGCTTAAAATCATATGATTCCATGAAATATTTAGAATTTGACAATTTTAGAGTATTGCTGGTGAGAAATCTCTTAATTTAACGTAGCACAAGTGTTTACAAATACAATTTTGTAAAGACTTGCATGATTTTGCCTGACAAATAGATAGGGAAAGAATTAAATTTGTTGAGTAAGCTGCTCTATACTTATTTGAATCAAAACCACTCACAAATCTCCAAAAATGAAGCAAATTTGGATTTTTCTCAGTTTTCAGTGTGTTAAAGACGACATAATATCAAGCATGTTGCCGCCGCCATGTGAAATGGAATGAATATGTAAAGTTGGGTTATCAAATAACTGATTTACATCAAATCCATTGAGATAGTACAAAGTTGACAATTTTTTTAAAATATGGGGCCAATTTCAGTACTTTCGGAACATACTCCTTTTCAAGTAAAACAAACCAATTTTGATATTTGCTTAATTACAGGGCATAATATGGGGGTTTGTGGCTCTGGTCCTTTATGCTACTACAAAACAATTCAAACAAGCAATAATAAAGAATAGAATTAACCACCTATGCCTTTCATGTATCTACATATAGTTATTCCCTCTTTTCAGTTTACATTGGTTATCTCCCATAAGCAGGAGTTATCTAACTTTGCAGGAGGTGTAATTTCTTAACCCCTCTGTTCTTTTCCTGGAAAATGAAAGAAAAATCTAGAGAGATCTGAAAGAAATTAGGGATTTCCCTAAATTTCACAAGAACTTTACTGTATAAAATCTTTAAAGTTTACAATTTTATTGCAGATTATTTATTAAGTATTTTTGTAAAAGGAAATGTTTTAAAAAGTTACATAACTATCTCTAAATGTGGGGAAATCCCTTTTCTCTCTGAACCCCTCAAATTTATCGAAGGATTTCAACAATAAATCCAGAGAAAATAAATTTCATACCTTCTGTAAAGTTAGATAACTCATGCACATGGGAGATAACCTATGTTAACTGAAAAGAGGGAATAGTACTATGCATCACAGATTACTACCACTTTGTCTTTCTTCTAAAAAAGATTTTAAAAGCTGTTATATACATTTTTAAAATTGTCAATTTTATGCCCTATCTATGAAAGTAGGGTGCATTAGTGTTGTGGTACGTTTTCCTCTCCGCCCCAAATGTTACGAGATTGGGCATTATTTCTTTTGGACATATTCTTGTTGATTTTAAGAGTAAAATTTTCAAGTTTAATTTCTTAAATAACATTTTATGCTTATTTACAAATAACATATTTTATAATAGCTTGTGTTTTTTTTCAGTTTCTTTGAGCCATTACCTAAGTCAGACTATCAGTTTGGTATTCGTCATTTTTCTGGTCGTGTTGTTTACGATGCTGAGGATTTCTTGCCAAGTAATCGTGATCATTTACCAGATGATATCATGTGGGTGCTAGCTAAACAGAACTGTAACTTTGGATTTGCCACTCATCTCTTTAATTTGGAAATTAAGATGTCTAGAGGTATATATGGAGTAACGAAATATTTTACTAATATTAGGATAAAAAAAAAACATATATTTTTACCAAAAGGATACCTTAATATTTGGTTAAGACTTGTTGGTTTAAACTAGCTCGAAGAAGGTAGTCTCAGGGAAAACCCATATTATAAAAAAAAAACCAATAACACAAATTTGCTCCTTACAAGCATATAAGCTCATTGATTAAAACCAAATTATACTACTTAAATTGGCATAAATCAAGAAATAAGAATTTGTTTTAATAGTGGTTCTTTTCTTATGTAACATAAAATAAAAGCTTTGAATGAACAGAAATTTTTTAAAGAACTATTGGCACTGAAAGAGGAAGACTATAATATGAAAAATAAAGCATCTAATTAAAAAAAAACACAACATTTATTTTAAGACTGAAAATCTGAATATAACATGATAATGAATGCATGCAATCATATTTTCTTGTAAATTAAATATACAAAGTTTAAGATTATTCAAGTTCTTTTGACAATAGATTGTTATTTTTTGAAAATTGATCCTAATGCACATATCTACTTTACCTTCTATCAAATGCATGAATGTCTTATTTATTTTACAGACAATGGACCAAAAGGTCTGAAGCACAGAATCTTGCCAGGCAGCAACTCTAGTAAAAGGTTGGTTTCGATTTATCAGAATTTTAACCACCACTTGTTAGAGAAGATGCTATATTATTGTTACTTTGTCTGTTTAGAATGTGTTCAGACAGCACAAGCAAACATGATCAGCTGATGAAAATGTTTCTACATTAGATATAGATAAAAAATTATTTTTATACCCTGTCACAGGAAGTGGCGAGGTATTATGTTATACACTCAGTTTCTTTCCATGTCTGTCTGTCCGTCTTTCCCCCCGAAGGTTTCCGAATGATAACTTGAAAACGCGTCAAAGGATTTGAATGATATTTTGCACAGCTGTTGAGTACAATAAAATACAGGTCATGTTCAAATTTCAGGATGATCCGAAAAGCATTATTGAAGAATTGCCACTTTCTAAATTTTCCAAATTTGAAAATGATGAAATTTTCTGGTCTAAGAAGGATAACTCTTTTTTTTCTGTTTCAAGATAGATGTATAATATATACATATGGCAGGGTATCATTAAATGTCCCATTAGATGCCCTATTTATGAAATTCTGTTTATAGCCTCTTTATTATAGTATGTTCACATAATGATGTTAAAAAAATAGAAATATTCATGACTTCATGTTTTCTTATATTTCAGTGATACTAGAGGATCATTATGTTCAGATTTCAAATCTAAGTTACACAACCTACTCAAAACCATGGTACATGCCAAGTGTCACTTTTTACAATGCTTAAAGGTAAATAAGATTCAATGAAAGAAAGTAAAGAAAGGGCTAGGATTTTTGTAAAAGGGTCGATACTTCATTCAACTAGACATCAGATTCTTCAGTAAAAAGGAATCAGTTCACTAAGGAAATAATAAAGCCACGAAAACCTTTAGTTGGCCTAGGAAAAACAAATCAGTTCAGTAAATTTCTTTATGTTAGTGTTTTTTAAGGATGTAGAATGTCAAAAACAATGCCTTTTTCTACGGAAATATATCCCATGGTGCACACTGATATTCAAGACAAACACTTTTTAAATGGTTCATACAAAATGTCTGCATATCATAGAGTTGTGAGAGATACATATTGAAAGGTAAATGACCTGAATTTGAATCATCAGTAAAAGTTCAAAATTTAATTGGCATTTAATAGACAATATTGAGATGTGGAATAAGTGTATGCGACACAACAAACATAAACAAACAGCAATTCAAAAAATCACAAAGGAAAACAGCAAGCAGTCTTCAACATGACCATAAGTTTTACTATCTTTGAAATTTTTTACTGATATCATTTCAGTCCAATGACAGAGGGGAGATGGATGTGTTTGACAAAGAGGTGGTGATCAGACAGTTGAGGTCACTACAGATTTTAGAGACAGTCCATCTAATGGCTGGAGGTAGGGGTTTTCCTCTTTATATATTGAAAATACATGTAGTCTATTGAATGGCTAGAGAAAAGGGCAAATTTTAAGTCTATACAATAGTTGAAGATGGGAGATTTTTTTCTATTTATAGAGTTTCTCCATGTAACAGTGTAAAAGATAATAGATCTTGTGACTGGACAGTTCAAGTTGAATCTTCAAAAGAAGCCAAATAACAGATTTTAAAAAAGTTATCTCCCCCTTGTAGTATAGAATTTTTTGTTATTTTTAAGTTCTTCTGCCAATTTGAAATTTAATTTAAATCACAATCAACAAATGTACATCTATTGATAATTTTAAATTCAATGAAATATAATGAAATGTTAGACCAAAATACCCTTTTTCTGTCGTTTGAATAAGATTTTGACTATCTTAAGATAACCCATTCTTTTGTTTATTTCGAAACTTTGTAGTGTCATTTCTATGTTGGTACTTAAAAAAAATTCTGATATCTTATTTTACAGGAATCCCCCACAGAATGAGATTTAAAATGTTTAATCACAGATACAGGGTGTTCATGGGGATACACAATCCATACCAAATTACCTCCCCTCAAGATCAATGCAAGGTAAACGGACATAAATACAGTATAAGTATAAGTCATGTGTATCATGGAAATATTCATAGAATTAAAATAACATGTACTGAAAACTTATAGGTATGCAGATAAGCATGAAAAAGATATGGTACAATTAATTGTACCAGGTCCTACGATGCTTAATGTCCCAATGCTTAGTTACAACAAACAAACTTTCAGGCAACAAACAAACCAAAACAGTTGAAATGATAAGTTGTAAAAGTTTAAAACGATGAAAAATACCACACCACAGACAAAGAAATT
Organism: Arcuatula senhousia; assembly: GCA_963971305.1. Taxonomy (NCBI): domain Eukaryota; kingdom Metazoa; phylum Mollusca; class Bivalvia; order Mytilida; family Mytilidae; genus Arcuatula; species Arcuatula senhousia. Next base: position 39,509,499 of record OZ020307.1, on the reverse strand, counting down.
GCAAGTTATGGTAATAATGGACATCTTTATTGGCTCAAAATTTTATAAAGACTGAAAGATGTGTGAAAGAATCATGTTATTCTTTTGTTTTTCAATTAAGCTGTTGACAGAAAATGCTTTTAAAAGAACTTGCAATGACTAGATTTTTATGTTCATACCATTTATCAAACATATTATATACCAAGCTTACCTGCTCAAGGTTGTAGTTTCCTCTGAGTTCTCTGTTTCCTCCACCATTGAAACTGACCCATCCTATTTGGCCGAAATGCATGAAAAAGGGTGTTAAACCCTAACACACATACTAAATACTAAGCAATTTCTTTTATTAAAACAGATCATCTTGGAGAAGTTTTTGAAGGCTATGGATGAAAGCAAACTACCTTATGTTAGTACACAGTGGAGAATAGGAACAAAACATATCTTCTTCAGGTAATTTTATAGGAAAAATTCTTGTATTTTTTAAGAAAAATATATTAAGAATTTGCATAAGACTCAAACATGCATTGCACAATTCCTGAAAAATGAAAGAGTTTTATTGGTCTGGACAACATAACTTGTTTAGATTGACAAACATTAAAAAGTTGGTTATTTTGGTATCCAGCTAGACTTTACATTTCTAAATTCCTTCATTTTGATCAGTTTCATAAGGGTTTATCTCATCTCAAATTCTGTAAATACGGTAACTAAAAATCACAGTCTCTTAATGAAATGCAGTAACAGAGTGTTGTCTCACTGATATCAGTTCTGTTGCTTACCTACTTAGTAATTACTGACTCATGCTGTGTTTGCAGGATCACATTTTTGTCTGGCCTCTTCGTCGCGGAAGGGGAGACACACATGTAGGTATTACTTGATGGCGGTGGCGTTAACTTTTTTGTAAGACTTTTGTGGACAGTGAATTGCTTGAAAAGTATAATAGCTATGCATCTGATATTGGGTATACAGACAGTTGAGGTTATGGTCTATGCAACTGTCACCATGTGACCTTGACCCCATTTTCACACTACAGTGACTTTGTGAACTTAGGTCTTTTTTCAGGCTGTAAACATTTTTGTAAGACTTTTGTGGACAATGAATTGCTTTAAAAGTATAATAGCTAGGCATCTGATATTGGGAATACAGACACTTTTTGTGTTAATTAATATCAAGAAATGAAAGCTTAGGTAGTTGATTTTGACGATGGTGCCGGCAGGCGAGACATACTTTTTGTGGCCACACTTGTTAGTATTTTCGTACTTGAATTTTAACAGTGAGGGTACCAGACAACAGTTAGAAGCCATGAGACAAGAGAAGATATATAATGTTGCAGCATTGATCCAGGCTCACTGGAGAGGGATAAGGTGTCGTCAGAACTGGAGCACTACATGAATTCTATTTTTATATTTACAGTGAGGGTACCAGACAACAGTTAGAAGCCATGAGACAAGAGAAGATATATAATGTTGCAGCATTGATCCAGGCTCACTGGAGAGGGATAAGGTGTCGTCAGAACTGGAGCACTACATGAATTCTATTTTTATATTTACAGTGAGGGTACCAGACAACAGTTAGAGGCCATGAGACAAGAGAAGATATATAATGCTGCAGCATTGATACAGGCTCACTGGAGAGGGATAAGGTGTCGTCAGAACTGGAGCACTACATGAATTCTATTTTTATATTTACAGTGAGGGTACCAGACAACAGTTAGAGGCCATGAGACAAGAGAAGATATATAATGCTGCAGCATTGATACAGGCTCACTGGAGGGGGATCAGGTGTCGTCAGAACTGGAGCACTATCAAACCAAAGCTCAAGAAACAGAAAGAAAATATAAAATCACCTAAATCTACAAAGTAGGTTAAAAAGATAAGAAATTTTTATGTTGCATTTTTAAGTTCTTTTAAATGCCATTATTAAACAAATTGAAATATTACCACATGGAATAAGTATTCCTAACACCAAACACAAACATGACTCATATTTTTTTTAAACTGATAATTATCCCTCGACCCCCCAAGTTCGTCCACCACTCAAGTTCGTCCGCCATATTTGTTTACGTTTTTTGCGCATGCGTGACCTATATTACGTCATCTGACAGCTGAGCGGCGTTCTATTATTAGAAAATAGCTTCACCAAATCAACAACCATCAAAATGAGAATTAAACAGGTATATTAAACTATAAAATGTAAAAAGATGTCCAAAATGGCGTCAAATACTAATTACTTTTTGTCCATCATCTTTAAACAGCTGCAAAACCCCCTACGTATAGAAAACAAATTATTCTAACATGTCTTCCGGTTGCTGACAGTTATATGCAAATTACCTTGTGTCCTAAATTCTTTTTTAAGGCCAAGCATATTGCAAAAAACGTTTTAAAAAACAGGTCAATCCTTATGTTAATTTTACATCCAAATAAACAAAAATATGTTAATTCAATTAAAAATCATTCCAAGTAATTAATTTTGCACAACAGGTGCTCTTTTTTTCTATGCACAACACAGTAAAAGAATCATAACTTTGTTGTTTCTTGATGGATTTTTATCATGTTGGTCTCATTTTAAAGCTAGAAAAATTATCTTAAAAATTAAATACATATTAAATAAAAATAAAAAGCCCTTAAGATTTTACAAGATTATTTCAAAAATATTTTTTGAGGAAAAGGGGTTTTTCTTTTGATCTACAATACCCTGAACAAAAACAAAAAACAAAAAAAATCCTCCTTTTGTAGGCAAAACCTGTACATCTCAGGAATGACAAGAAGTACAGATTATATAGCCCAACTGCACTATCCAATGCGTACATGGCTGTTTTGAATAAGGAGATGTCTCAGAGGAGGGCAGCATTACAATTTAATGTCCCTAGACAAACCTTACGTGACAGGGTTATAGGCAAAATCGATCCTGAATGTGTAACTACTGGAAGGTCCCCTGTGTTTTCTTTGGAGGAGGAGGCAAGAATAGTAGACCATATTAAAGAAATGGCATCATTTGGCTATGGCTACACCAGACAGGAGGTAACAGATCTTGGTACAGACTTTGCACATTGCCTTAACAAGAAACCCCCAAATGAAAGTCTCACTCTAAGGTGGTTTGAAGGTTTAATGCGACGATGGCCTGAGCTCAAAGTAACCAGACCAAGGAGTTTAGAGGTTCAGCGTGCTAAGTGTGGTACTGTGGATAATGTCAGGAAATACTTTTTAAGCCTGGAAGAAGTAGTTGATAGGTACAACCTTAGAGATAAGCCTCATTTAATCTTTAATGTGGATGAGAAGGGACTTACCTCAGACCATAAGCCACCAAGTGTTGTAGCGGGTACTGATTGTACTACCTCTGAAGTAACCTCCGGTAGATCTGGCACTACAACTGTTCTTGGCTGCGGCAGTGCCTCTGGTTTTGCGATACCTCCATACTTTGTTTTTGAGGGTAAACGGATGATTCCTGAATTGATGAATGGTGCTACACCTGGAGCAGCTGGCACAGTTTCTGATTCAGGATGGTCAAACACCAAGGTGTTTAAAAAGTATTTGTCTGAACATTTTCTAAACTTTATACCAGGACGAAATGGTGAGCATGTTTTACTTCTCCTTGATGGCCACAAATCTCACGTTGCAGTGGATATTATAGAATGGGCACAGGAAAGAAAAATCATCTTGCATATCTTACCTGCACATACCTCGCATATCTTGCAACCTCTGGATGTCAGTTGTTATGGTCCCCTACAGCGTATTTACGATAATGAGTGTCATAAGAGTATGCGTATGAACCATTCTGTTATCACGAGGTATAATGTGTGTGAACTTGGATGTAGAGCGTACCAGAAAGCCTTGTCAGTGGAAAATTTACAATCTGCATTTAGAAAAACCGGCATATATCCTCTATCTATTGATGTCATTAACAAAGATTTACTAAAACCATCTGAAATTTTCAAACCACAAGAAAATCAAAACACTGAACCAAACACTGTCATACCAGAAAATCTACAAATTGAAGCAATGGAAACAGAGGATGTTCAACAAGTTGAAATGGAACTGTCTGAGCACACTGACAATCAACAACATGCACCTGAAGATAGAGCAGATGTCATTGTAGCACCGCAATTTTTTGCACAGAGAATCTCTGCACTGAAAACAGTGAAATCTGAAAACTCTAAAAAGGAAAGAAATACTCTAGGGAAAGTTGTGTCTGGCATGCCTATAACTGAAGTTGAAATTGCAGAAAAAGTAAGAAATCATGTTGAAAACCAAGGAAAAGGGAAAGGTAAATCTAAGAAAGGAGGTAATAAGGAACAACAGAGCAAGAAAAGTGTAACAAAAACAAAACAAAAGAAAACTGAGAATATTTCCTCAAAACCTAGCACAAGTTATTTCTATATTGAAGATTCTATGGATGGTTCAGACACTGATGATGAGGCTATCCAAGAAGAAGAAAAATGCTGTGTGTGCAAACAATTTACCCCAAAAGAAATCAGAAATGGAGTTGCACTTGAATTTACAAAATGGGTTCAATGTGAGAATGAGAACTGCAGACATTGGACCCATGTCAAGTACTGTACCAAACTTAAGGCAGTAAGGAGAGATACAAGGTTTTACTGTATCCACTGTGAAGACAATCAATAGAAATCAAACCAAATTATAGTTAATTTTAATGTTTGGACTTTTCATCGTTGGATTTGACATTTTCTTCGTTATTTTTAGTGTTTACCTGTTTTTATTCAAATTTGAACATTTAATGGAAAAAATCATGTGCTTGGCCTAAAAGAATTTTTACGTCACCGGAAGTTATTGAGGGGGACGAACTTAGGGGATGTCAACAACATGGCGCCTTGAATTGAGGTAAGTTTTCATTGTTAATTATTTTGTTGTTGTTGATTTTAAAATTTTGCGAAGCATGCCATTTAAAAGTCTTACTTCATTGTCTAATGTATGCAAATTATTGGAACAATCGGATGATCGGTGTCTGCGCATGAGCGCGAAAATCGTAAGGCGGACGAACTTTGGTGATACGAGGATACTCCCTTAGCATTATAATTGTTGAAACCACAGAGAAAAATCATTTTGTGCTTCATTGACATTAAAAAACATAGAATTTTTTAACACAATTGACCTACCTTGCATGTTATTTCAATAATATTTTTATACATAGCCAAAAATAAGAAATTTTAACTGTTTTATTATAACCATGTAAAGATGTAATTTGTGTGTGTTTTTTGTTTGTTTAGTGAAATAAACATCATGAACATAAAAACATTTTTTTTTACTTTAGGATTTTTAAACAATTACTTATTTATGAAGGGTATGTCATATTCAGTAATGCAACATTGCGTCATTTTCTGTTACCATAAATTTTTTATTATGACCATGTAATATACATGTTATTTTTAAATTGTAGAAAAGAAGTTAAGAAACCAGGAATTATAAAGAAAGAACCATATTTATTAGAACAGGCATCTAAATACTACAATATTAGTTTGGTATGTTACCATTGCTTATCTGAAAATTCATAATATTTATGGAATCAAATGTGCATAATAGCAGCCATTCAACTGTAATAAATGTTATCGATGATCCAATATTTCAGATGAATGCATATCATTGCAAGATAGATATCTTTATAAAAGAATTGAAACATAACAAAAATTTTTAATTTGGACAAGTGCCCCCCACAATGTCATGTCTATTGGAAAGGGGTGGCATTAACTTTTACTCATGTCAATTTGTCAGTGCATTTGTATACAAAATATTTCTATCAAAAAGTTTTTCTTAGAAACCAATATCAATATGCATAAGAATAATTTAAAATTTGACCAGATAGTTAATTTTGATAAAACCTGTATGTCTTAATGGATGTTCAGACCTGTCAGACTATAAGAATCAAACACCGATGATAAGGGCAAGATAAGGAAATCTCCGACACCCCGAGGGTAAGATTTCAAGTCTGCAAAGAGGCTCTGCTGAGTTGCAGATGTAAAGAAATCTTACCCAAGGGTGTCGGAGATTTCCTTATCTTGCCCTAATCATCGGTGTTTGATTATTTTTCTCACTAAACCCGTAAATTGTACAACGTGGATTTGTTTACAAAACATAGCGTATGAATATGTGACGTTGGAATGCGACCGTTGCACAATTGGTGTGTATATTATTGCGCTGTAATAAAGACAATGAAAGTTTGAAACTTTGGCAAAGTGTAAAATTCACATAAATTAACATTCAATCAGAGTTCTTTACCGACCGGTGTCATCTCTCGGAGATAATCATGGCTGAACTGGTAAGTGACAACAAAACGTTATGATTTAGTCTTAGTAACGTAACGTCATAATGTATCTATCTCACATGGGGTGGTGTGAGACAGAAAAATCTCATACCGCTAAAAATAAGTGAGAATTTTATATCCTGTTTTGGGTGCTACATGAGACATGTGTGTCTCATGAACACTTATCAAAACATTCTTTCTATATTTGCTTCTTATTCAATTTCGTAATCTTTTAAAATATTTACATATGCAGTCAATTAACTTTAATCCGATTTATCAACCTCTCAACCAGTTGTGGAAAAATATTTCTCACCTCTAGAGAAAATTTTGTTCTCATCGTAATTGCACATGCAATTGATGAGCAACCTTTTGCAATTATTTATCGGTAGACATAAGAGGAAAACCTTCTACTACTGAGTTCTCGATGATTATGGGATTTCTAACATCAAGGGAAATAAATTTGATATTTTAATCGCTCGGTAAGCCTGGCCATCAAAATTATCAAATTTATTTCCCTTGATGTTAGAAATTCTACAATTAACTTGATCGCGTTGTAGAAGCTATGTATGTGACAGACAACCTTCCGGTAAATGGACAAAAATTTGATTTCTTTTCATGTTTATAGGAGGCAGCCCCAGATATCCCAGTTACCAGATCTTACTGTGTTAATGGTCAGACCAGACTAAGTTACCCACACATCAGAATCCTCAAACATGATTATAGCAGTTAGTATTATTACCAATACAATTTAACCCCCCCCCCCAAAAAAAAAAAAATTACCAGTATTATGACCAATACTTTTGGAAACCACAAATTATTTTAAAAATATATCACATCATAGGCATAACCAGAAGTGTCATCTTTTTACATAGAAATCATTACAAGGTCCAAAGAATTTACTTCATACTTCCAGTTTAGGGAATCATATATGTGAGATACAGGTGATTTTTGGGTATTATAGGTCTGTCTGTTTTTCAATCCATTAATCTTTTAAACAGCTTGATGAATTTCGGTGAATCTTTGTATGAAGAAAGCACATGAAATGAAGATGTGCATGCATGAAGAAATTTTGTTGCTCAGGGGAGATAGTTGTTTTTTTTTCCAATGCAGAGTTCGATATGAAGCAGGAGATATCCTTTTGTGAGCTCACTCCCAGTACAAGATTTTTTTGTAACAAATTTGTCAACTACTCGAGCACATTTTTATAATTAACTAACCATGTTTTCAAAAACTGTTATGATAATTGCCTTATGTTTGAGTGTTGAATACTTCTTACCTGTGTTTTTCAGCAAAAGATACTCCAGAAAATGTACTGCCAAAAGGTTCAGAAGTACGGGTAGTAGGACCGTCAGCAAAGAAAGGGCATCTGATTGTAGATCATAGAAGTATATGTTATCATGTCCCATACCAAATGTTAGATATCAAGGTATAAAGATCTTTTGTTATGGGTTTACTTTTTATCCCCCCTTCTTTTGTGGAAGTGGGCAATCTAAGAACCATTCTCTTGATTACAAATGAATTAGCCTTTTTTGGTAAACAATGTGTAAATAAAATTTCTATTTTGTTTATCAAGGTCAAATTTGAAATTGTGACAAGCAGCTTACATTCATAATACTGTGGATTCATTTATTTTCGTGGTTTGATGAAAAAGGACTGTTAAATTCTTGGTTCTTAAGTCTGCAGCATACAGATCAATGTTAAATTTACTTTTCGTGGGGTATCAAATTTTGTGGGTCATAGCCACCCACAAAAACCATGAAAATTGATAACCCATGAATAATAATAAACCATAGTAGTTTTATTTTTAAGAAAAAAATTACCACTTTTAATGTTTTCTTTTTTAGACTGTACCAGAACTGCCAGGGATGCATATTTAAAGATAAAAGACTTATAAATACACAGACTACCTCAGAATCTACAATCATTTATACATCAACATTGTGATATATGTCAAGATCTGAATCATTTATAAATAACCACTATGTTATGTATGTTGGGATCTGTAAAATTTTAATATATTTATAAATTGCTGATATTTTTTATTTTAATTTAATACTGTGGTTTTATCATTTTTCCATGGGTACCAATTTTCATATCTTTGTGCTACAAAATTAGAATTCAAGGATGTATTAATTAACAGACCTGTTTACCTTTATAATGCGCATTTGCCATATTTGTATGGTAAAGATGAAAAATTTCAATCATTTCTTGTTCTCTTGGTTTTTATTTCATTAAAATCGGTAAAGAAACGGCTTTGCAATACAAAAATAAAATTAGGTAGGTTTATTTAAAATATATAGGGAAATTTTGTATTGTTGCGTAACTTTTTTGAGTGAGTATATTTGCTCTACAGCCATACATGCAGATTTTATTGAATGAAACAAAATTGACTGAAAAAATAACTTTGTAAAAAAAAATCTAGAAAATTATAAACTGACAATTGGATTCAGTTAAGTGCTTCATTTAAAGCATCAAATTGAAAAATGTTTGAAAAGACCAAGATGTTTTACAGAAATGTCAAAACAAAAAGCAGACAAAGATGATTTTTTCATTACTGAATCCTTAGATTTTTTTCAAGATGGTTCAAAATGGCCTTTTTGTTGAATTAAATTTGCTCAAATGCAGAATTATACTGCTTTCTGGTACTCCATGTTGATCCTACTGAAACAGTTTGAGAAATTCCGGCTGTATATGGTGATCTTACTGACAAAGTTTGCAAAATACTTGAACCTTACTGATACTTATAAAATGAGGTATTAAAACAGGTCTGTAATTTTATAATGGTTCCCTGTTGCAACATATTGAAACTTTGAAACTAAAAATTTAATGGAATGACATTTTTGGGAAAGCGGGAAATTGATGCTCAGGAAAATAAATGAATTTATAGTATATGATACTGATTTATATTTGTTATTTGCTAAATATTTTCATGCTTAAGGAAGAGGAGCCAGTTCTACAAAAGTTGAATGTCTTAATATAAATGGTACCACTTATCTTCAAATTAAGACTGCTTGCAAAATTGGCTCTTAAATTGTGCTGTTGTATTTCTTGCCAAAATTTGATTTTATTTTGTTTTAACTGTATATTTACTCTTTAAATCAGTAGTATTGAACTCTTTTAAGGCGGTACAGAACACTTGGACCAAAGCAATATTGTGTCGTTTAATATTCTTCAAAATTTGCTAAATTATGTACTTTGATCGTATATATTTAACTGTAAAATCTAAGATAATTGAACCACAGGTTTTATCGAAAAATTTTCATTCAACATAATGGAATTTAAATTTTTCTTATTTTGATCACTGACAAGCTTAATTTCTGTGTGTAGTTGTTATGGATTAAAACGTTCAAATGATACTTAAGAGTTATTTCTCTTAGGTGTGCTATACCCCCTTAATAATTATTTTCTACATTAAGTTGCAATATCCACTAATATTGCTGAATGAGAAAAGGTATAAGGTACAATAAGATCACCGTTATGGGAGGCTCATTATCTTATGTCATTGTCTCAATAAAACTGTATTTGATTAAACATTCTGTTTTTCAAATTTATAAGAAAAAGAATGAATAACAAAGATAATTGTGCTTAGCACTTCTGTAAAACCAATAAATGTGCATTTGACCCAAAAAACCTTACATTTCTTAATGAATTAATAACATATAAATATACATGAATAAACAAAGTCTTGTAATTAATATACATATACATGTGTAATGGGTATTTTTTTCTTTGTATTTATTTATGAATTAAATGCAATTTTTAAAAATATTTGAATGTGTTAGAAATCTCTGTGATAAAAATATTGTTTGTTATGACTTGTTACCTCATGATATTAAAGTTTATCAAATTGGAAATTGTTGTAGTTTGTTTTATCCTTAAAGAACATATTTACAATATTAATGCAATACTCAATTTCAAATGAGGCCAAAAAATAGTTTGTGTGTTTCTGGTTTCATGCTTGAAAAAGAAGGTAGGCATTTTTTTTACCTTGAGTTACTTAGTAATGGGGTGTAGAACCTTGTTTAACCTTGTGTAAGCAAAAATGGCAATGAAAAAGCTAGGGTTGGCACGAAAAACTAGGGATGATCAGGAAACCAGAAACACGCATATTTTTTTTTATTTGGCCTGTGTTCAAATTTTAGATTTGGGATGAAAGTAGATAACAAGAACAGTCCTTTATAAATCTGAAAGTACTATTGTCTTGACTGTTGCTAAAAATTTAGTTTTTGAAAGGCAACAGATATGTTAAAAGAAGGAACAGCTTACTCTTCCAGAGCACCTATTATTCCTGGGGTATCATTTTTCGTGGGTGGCCTTGACCCAATACCCCACAAAAAGGAAATCGAACACTGATCTGTATGCTGCAACCAAATTTAAAAGCCATTTAAATCAAACAGTAGATTTGTGACAAACATACACATTTCAAACACAGCAAGTAAATACTTTTTCATTGCCTTGAAGGACTTTTGATGTTTGTATTGGAATACTCTATTGGTACTCTGGGCTTTCTGGATATGTATACTTCAAGAAGTATATCTCTAATGAATATCATTTGAACCTAAACTGTAAGGAACAACAAGTTATATTAGAAGCAACTGTACAACCATTCAATTCAAGTTTGAAGCATCTTTATTGTTATTACCACATGCAAAAATTATTTCTCGTATGTCTCCTGTTAAATGCTTATCCGCAGTTCCTTTTGGAACTCAAAAACTTGATAGCTCTTAAAAATCTATTGTTATGTAAATGTTTTTTTTTATCTAGCTGATTAAGAATATGCTAATTTCTGTGTTTGATAAATAGTTGTGGGACTATATGTACCTTCATTCATGGTTTTTGTGGATGGCAGATTACCAAGAAAATAGAAATCCAGTCCAGTGTATTATAGGTTCCTTCAAAAGCTCTTTGAAAAGACTTGCTAATCTTTCAGGTGATAGAATTTAAAGTCTTTTTTGCAAGTGAAGTGCAGCAGATCGAGCCAAATGACAAAATATTCTACCACAAGTGAAAGATTAATGCTGGTTATCCAAGAACACATGCAAGAACCTATTTTTTTCTGTACTAAAACATTGTTCATGTTGCATTTTACTAGAGACTAGCTGGACCAGCATTGCTAGTTCATTTGTGACCTTGCTTTTCCTTTTAAAATATCATTTTGTGATGTTATGTTTCTTTGGAATTATTTTATTGTAACGTCGAAGTGAAGTCCTTGAAAAAAGTTATCCGATTTGATGATTTGTTAGTTGAGATGTGTTCTTGTGAAGGCATCTCACATCGGTCATCTTGAAAATGCCTATTTTTTGAAAACTATTCATCTTACATTGATTCCAGGTGAATTTCCTTTTAACAACAGGTATTAAGAAATCAACACAATGTCTTTATTTATGGGAACCATAAATAAAACATATATTAAAGATTGATTCTGCCTACAAAAACAATGTCTCCCATCATTTCCCCCAAAATTCTAAACACCTTCAACATGTTCAAAAGGCCATAACTCCCACAAAATTTTGAGGATCATAATTTCCTGTTAATATGAATAACTGCATACGGTTGACTAGCTACATATCAAGTGTTATTTAATCTAGATAAGTAGTCAATCTATCACCAGAGGGAGTGTCTATCAGCACTAACCTCTATACTATCGCGCTTAGGATCATGGAAAATATTTTAATGATATTCAATCCCCGAATTTGGGGATATTACCCACAATCCTTAGCGCGATAGTATAGAGGTCAGTGTTGATAGACGCTCCCTCTGGTGATAGATTGGATAAGTAGTATCAGAGGAGTGGAGCAGAAACATTGATATATGAGACTCTAGGTTCAAAAGGTCATGACTCCCATTCAATTTTAAAAATAAAAATCTCCTGGTTATGCACAACCACATATGGTTGACTAGCTACATACCAAGTTTTATTTAATTTGGATACCGTATTTTGCCATGTATAGTGTGCATTTATGTACAATGCGCACCCCCTTTTCATTATGAAAATCTGGGGGAAAAAAACTGCGCATTATACACGGCAAAATACGGTATGTAGATTTAGAGGAGTAGAGCAGAATCAATGATTTATGAGACTCTTAGTTCAAAGGGAGACAACAATATGCAGATGAAAATTTCCAAATATGTACAACTGTGTATGTGTAGACACTTAGTTTCATTAAATTCTGTTGATTAATTTCAGATGAGTTGAAGAAAACACTATGCAATGGATAGGATATCAATGATGAATTCATTATATGTCCACAAAAGTCGGAATACTTAATTATAATTTAATCCACAGTGTATCATTAAGGGCATACAGCATAGATGTTTATCATTATTATACTTCAGTAGATTTTTTCTATATAAAATACAGGTAAACATTATAACTTTTTCATCTTGAATTTGGTAAAAGTACTATTTCCCTAGGGATATAGTATAACTATTTCCCTAGGGTGATAGTACCGTAATACTATTTCGCAGGGTTTTTGTATGATTGGCAGTAGGCGTGGCTAGAGTACCCTGTATACAAAGTAAAGAGTGGGCAGTAGGCGTAGCTTTAGTTGTTTACCGATTCAGTATAATAAAAAAATTGTTTACTGGTCATTCGGAAAACAGTACATGTGTTTCCCCTCGGTACTTACCATTTCCCTCGGCGCTACGCGCCTCATGGAAACAAATGTACTGTTACCCTCATGACCAGTAAACAATTGTATACTGTAATGAAATAGTTGTTTGGATTCTAACAAAAAATTCAATGACTTTTTACATCATTTTATTAAAAATCCTTAAAAAAGGATTCTAAAAGGTAATAAATATAAAATGATGACATCATGGTTATAACTAAATCACATTCACAACAAAAGGAAACTCATTTACATTATAATAAATTAAAACATGGTAATATGATATGTTTTATAAGGTATAAACAACAACAAAATCAAACAAAACATCGGAATGATACAAAATACATAACCATAAATTCAACCACAAAACATGTGTAAAACGGTTATTTTTCACCTTATTTCCTGATAAAACAAAAAGAAACTATTTTTTGCAGAAAATTTACAAGATTTGTTAAATGATCTTTAAAGTACTAGTTACTGTATATAATTTTTACCATTTTTATGATAACAAATGATAAATGTCCATTCAAACATTTCTTGAACAGAATCAAGATATACATATAAAAGTATATACTTTCTAAATGTCAAGTTAAATTAAATCTGATTAACTTTAGGCCAAAATAATTCCTAGATTTTCATCCAAATTTCTTCAAAATTACGGACGGGCGGGCAAATTTTATTTCATATTTTTTATCCATTTTGATAAATTATTCTGTCATTATTACATGTATTAAGGAAATTGACCAAAAGTGAACATAATTTGCCAAGAAATCGAAAAAAAAATTTTGAGGCAGCTGAAAAATTGGGCAGGGGGTGAGAATCTTCGATATTATTTATATTAGCCTTGTTGGCATTTAAAGTTTGGGAATGTTAAAAATTATATTTTTCTATAAAAAAGGGTTAGTCAGATCATGCTAAAATTGTCAAGCAAAAATGTTGTATGAGACAGATCTTCCATAACATGTACATGTAAATTAAAGTTAAAAATAACTAACATAACATAAACCAAGTTTAAGGAATAATAACTGGTTTAAAATATAAACCAGTATTTAAAACACGAGTTTTGTAAATCCCTTGCTTAAAATTACTAAAACATTTTGGACTTTAAAAAGAAGAAAGTTAGAAATGTCATAAAATATAAAAGAGATCTTTAAAATAAGATGAGATATGTTTTTAAAATAAAAAAATAAAAAATTGTTATAAGTAAGTAATTAAAGATCTTTCTTCAAATTTCTGAGAAAGTGTATTACACAGTAAAACTTATATGTGTACATTAACTCATAAACTATAAGCATTTACAAAGAAAAGAAAAAAACATTAAAATATAGTAGTCTTTTTATAACATTATCTGAGCCATTGTGAATCAGTCAAACGTCAACTTGAGTATTTTTTTTAAATAGATTAATGGAATTTCGAAGATTTCAGATCTATGGAAGACAGTTGCTTACGAGAATCCTCTGAGAATTGTAACACATACGAGGTAATTTTTTCACTGATATGTTGTGAACATTATGAAAGTACTTAAATTCATGGGTATCTAAATTTCCTAGATTGTGAGTAAATTCCATTTTCGTGGATTAATAAATTCGTGGTTTTAAAAAAATATCTATTAAAAGCAATTTTTAATTCTCTATTCAGTGGGAATTCAATTTCATGGTTTGCCTGACCAACAATATCCACAAAAATTGGTACAGCATAAACATTAATACAGTACATGTTTTATACATTTAGTCATGTTTTATATATGTAGTATTATATGTTAAGTTATTGTTTGTGACCCTTTTTAACACAAAATGCATTACAAACAAATAAAATGTCAAATGTTGAGAATGTTTACAGTAAAATACAATCTAATAGTAAGTCTCCAAACACTAGCAAACAAGAATGCTTATGTAAAAGATGGTGTGCGTTTTTGTAAATTTAAATTTTTCAACTTATGAATGAGGCTTTTTTAAGAAATTACTAAATGAAAGGATTATTTAATGAAAGCTTTGTAGACAATGATGTTTGATAAATCAAATGAATCCTAATTAATAAATGTATTTTTATTGCAACTTATACTAGATATATGACATATGAACACTATTCTATTTTCATGTCTGTATATAAAGTTGATATCTAGATTAAAATGTTCTATAAATGAAAATTGTAAAATGATTATTTTTATTTTTAGACAAATAAAAAAATATTAGTGATTTGATATGTATTATTCTAACAAGGGAAAAATACCCATTGGAATGTTTCATCATTATTAAATCACAACCAGTTTTAAGAAGAAAAGAAAAGTTAGAATGAAAATACAAACTGTTCTATCTTTTAAAAATTCTTTCCATGGAATGTTTTTTTTTTATTTTATCATCTAAATGTGTAAATTTTTCCTAGATATATAACTACAATTTCTAATTAAACAAAACTGCAATGCAAAAATCAGATCAAAACTAAATCTCCTCAAAAAGAGATATGTCTTAGCACTAAGCACCTTAAATTTTTGGTAAAGCCTCATTTACACAACAAATAAAACAATTATATACATGATTATGGTATTACACATCAAAACTTTATCTAAAACAAGTTTCAATCAAATTAAAATGAAATCATCTATTGCACTGCAAAGCTTCTATTTTCTAAAATCTATTGATGATAAAAAAAAAATATCAACAAACGAAAACAAAGAGATAAAATGAAATGCAATTTCAAACAAAAATTAAAATGTTACTCAAGATTCATAATGCTGCCAACTAAATAAATATCACATTTTTTTTGTTTGCATAGCTACTAATACTACTAATACTTTATTTCTCATAAACATATTGTACAGAGAAAAGAAAACAATACATAATATACGATGTTATACATGCATGTGTGAACAACATAAATACAAAATACAATTACAGTTATGTAGTTTACTAACCAGGAGGAACGACCTTTGATAAAATTATCTTAATAAATTTTGCCAAGTTTTCTAGTATTTTTACATTTTTAGAATTAAATAATTGTTTATATTTTAAAGTATTTCCATTTGTTTGAAAATATTGTGGTAAAAATTGAGCTCTCTCTCTATGAAAAAACGGGCATTGACATATGTAGTGATATTCATCACCAATTTCCAACTTATTACATAAAGTACAAAAACGTTCATCTCTTGTCCAATTCTCCCATCTTCCTGTCTCTATAGGTAAACGATGGGACCCACATCTAAATTTACATAAACTATACATCAAATGAGCAGGAAGCATTGACAAATATTTCTCAAAACATAAATCTTCTTTTATAATACGATAACATTTACACTTTGATGAGTTAAAAATATCAGAGTACCACTGTTGTCTGAATTGATCTTTTAATTTCATTTCAACACTTTTAACTATCCATTCTTTTGAAAATCGACCTTGTGATCTCCAGATATTTGATAAGCCACAACTATCAAAAATATTTTTAATAAATAAAATCCATTTACTTTCTAACCCATAGTTCAAAAAGTTTATATAAAGTAGTTTATACAAAACTGACGAGAATTTGCTGTCGTTTTCATTAATAAGGCGACACCAAAATTTAATCATACGTAATTTTGCATGGATAATGAGTGGAAATCTACCTAGTTCTCCATATAAAATAATATTTGGTGTTGCTAGTTTTAACTTCAATATAGTCTTACAAAAGCGAAGATGCACTTGCTCTAAAAGATCTAAATTTTCAAAACCCCATATTTCTGACCCATACATGTATAATAAAATAGGAACTATAGCCTTGTCAAACATATCTAGTTGACATTCAACAGATAAATTATTTCTACGACAGTTATGTATTAAACCATACATAGCCTTTGTGGCCTGTTCTTTTAAATATTTTCTTGTGGCAAGAAAAGAGCCACTTCTCGAAAAGAATGTACCTAAATATTTATAGCTTTTAACAATTTCAAGCTCTTTACCATTCAAATAAAATTTATCAGAATTACTTTGTCTACCTTTACTAAAAATAAGAATCTTAGTTTTATCTACATTTATCTTAAGTTTCCACCTTTCACAATAAGTTGAAAAACTATTTAACATCAATTGTAAATCCTGCTTAGATTCAGATAACAAAATTGTGTCATCGGCATACAAAAATAACAATATTTTTATATATATAAGTAATTCATTTTCAGCATCATGTTTGATAAATTCTAAACCTTTTACATTACAAGATTCCAAGAAAATTTGTAAATCATTTAAGTACAACGAAAACAAAACAGGGGAAAGGTTTTCCCCTTGTCTGACACCCATCTCACATTTAAATATGTCTGAACATTGGTTGTTATGTCTAATATATGATTTAACATCATCATACATATTTTTAACTATGCATAAAAACTTTCCATTTATCTTGTTTTCAATCAGTTTAAACAATAGTGAATTTCTATGAATAAAATCGAAGGCTTTTTCGAAGTCAATAAAAGCGCAGTGTAATTTTTTCTTTCTCATGGCCAAAAGTTCGAAGAGAGCATATAAGGAAAATATATGATCACTGCCTGAATATCCACTTCTAAAACCAGCTTGGTTTTCATGTAATAAAAATGATTCGCTTATAAATTTATTTAATCGAGCATTCAAAATTGATGTAAAAATTTTTCCCAGACATGATAAAAGAGTCACAGGTCTATAATTCTTAGGTTCCATTTTATCACCCTTGTTTTTATAAATAGGAATAATAATACCAAGTAACCATGATTTGGGCACATGCCCAGTATCAAATATCAAATTCAACAAAAGAACTAATACATCACTTAACTTATTAAAAGCTGCAGATATATATTCATTTAAAATACAGTCATCACCAGCAGATTTATTATTCTTTGCTGCTATAACTGCCTTTTTAATTTCTTCCTTTGTAATACAACTATTTAGAGTCTCGCTTTGTTCATCATAATCAATTTCAATATTGACGTCATTTTCGACATTAAATTTGTTTTTATTAAGGTCTTTGAAAAATTCAAACAGTACATCGAGAGAAATCTTTGTATTTTCCTTCACTCGATTTCCGTGAAAAATCTTCCAAAAATCTTTTGGTTTCTTAAGTCGCATCTCTTTCATTTTGTCTTTCATTTCTCGGTTGAACTTGGCCACACTCTCATTCATAGTTTTCTTATAATGAGTTTCAGCCAACTTCAACCGAGTCCTGAATAAACAAGAACCGTGCTTTTTATATAATCTTCTCGCTTTTCTAAAATCTTTTCTTGACTTGTGGCAATCAGAGTTAAACCACAATTTGCTGTTATCTTTCAGGCGGCCGCTTTGTGCATTCGTTGTTACACCCAGCGTCCGTCGGGCAGAGTCCAGCAAAATTGATGTGACGTCATCTATAAAAGAATTAATGTCATTTTCATTCACATTGCTTACGTCATTCGAAGCATTTACTAGTTTCTCAAAAACAGAATCTATCTTCTCACTGCATAAGTTACTTTCATAAGCAACTTTTAATTCCGACTTCCAGCGTTTTATCTAGCAAAGCCTTTGATATGATTATTCATCAATTATATTTGTTATCTCCCTTATTCTCCTTAAACTCTGAATCAACCTATGATAAAATTTAATTTTTTCAATTATCATTGCCATAACTATTTAACTTGAAACACTTTCCATTCAAATCTTTTAAACATTGAAACAAACATTAATTATTTTTGCTTCTTAACTACCAAGGTAACCCATTGCTTATTGATGAACCTTTGATGCTGACAACTGCTAAGTTATATTCCTCCCCCTTTTTGAGTGCAATAACTAAGAACGATAGATAACCACATGTTATGAGTGTCTATGCTATTTTGTTGCTTATTTTCATCCTTAAAAGTTGACCAATCACAAAGCAGTAAATTGTGGATAATCATCTTCATTTTCCCCTTGGTTTGTCCCAGATGTAGCAGCATCCAAAGTTTGTAACGTCTGCTGAACAGCGGAGTCCAAAGGCTCATGGGAAGTCACTACATAAGCACTAGATGTGATAGCACTAGCAGACGGATTACGACTATGTGTCCTAGATATACTAACATCTTCAATGTTAGCAATGTCATTATCGGGACCTGTAAATGCCACATCACCACCTGCGGCATCCATATCATGAGGCAGTGTTGGCCGTGATGGATGTGTGCTTGCATGTGATCGGTAAGTAGGAGGTCTTGAGTTTGGAAGACCTTCACGATTTGGAGGAAATGTTATTTGTATACCAGTTCTAACTGTACTGGCCCGTGATCGGTATGACGGAGGATTAGAACTGGGAAGGGAATAGTCTTCCGCAGGTAATTCGTCCTCAATGTCTACTGCATTTTGTGCCATGGCTAATTGATGAAGTGAATCTTGAAGTGATGCATTGTAGGATGGTGGAGGTCTTCGATACTGGAACTCTGGATACATAACTCCTGAAAAAAAACCAGTCATTAGAAATTTATTAAAAACATTCTTTGAAGCCAAGTTTAAAGATTAAAAATGTGTTGTGATTGCATTATTATGTTTATAATTGTCATTTTGTGTTTAGTCACATTGAGGTAAATTTATCATTAGATTAGAAAATACAAATGCGGGTATAAAACAAGAGTTAACACTAAAGTATGTCTCGCCTGTCGGCACCATCAGAAACAATTATTCTCTTCTACTTCCACTATATTTTGAATTTACATGGATTTTCAGTTTCTGAGATCAAAAGATGTTTATAGAACTTAAACATTGCTAATATATGCAATAAAAATAATTAAAGTCACTCAACCAGAAAATAAAGGTCAAGGTCAAAAGATTGGGATGCAACTGTGCTAAGCTATTACTAGGACAAATGCATACCAAGTTTTATCAACCTAGGACTTATACTCATTGTTCTTAAGATATGGAAGTGTTCGCAAAACTTTTCCCTTGCTATTATATGTATTGAAAATTGTCAAAGTCACTCAACCGGAAAATGAAGGTCAAGGTCAAAAGATGGGGACACAACTGTGCTAAGCTACATGTACTACTGGGGCATATGCATACCAAGTTTCATCAACCCATGACCTATAGTTCTAGAGATATGGAGGTGCTCATAAAACTTTTCCAAAAAGTTAACGCCGCCGCCGCCGGTAAAGTAACACCTATGTCCCGCTCTGCTTCGCAGGCAAGACATAAATGATCAATATATAGTTAAGCTGTAAAAATATCTCAAGGAGTAACCTCTCATCAACAGCTTTTGAATCAAACATTGAAAGATTGAAATCAAAAGTTTCAGGTTTGAATTTTCATTTTTGATGACATATACATGTACATTGTATAATAAATGTACACTTTTGTCATTTGTAAGATTTCAAGACGTTCTGCAAACTTAGTGCAGAAATGTCAAAGAGTGTTTGGAAACTTGAAATCTGATTTTAAATGAAAATGTGTTTACTTATAGTTAGTTCATATGCACATAAAGCTGTTTAATAAACCAATAAAAAATTCATAAATATTTACTGTACTAAGTAACTTTGTAATCAAATTGAATGAAGCCACCGATTTATGACCTTATATTAATATGTACCTGGCATCGATCAACCCTTGTTATTATAAATGACCATGATTAAATTGTGGTACAAGTTACGAGGTTAGCCATAAACCAAGTGGTCACTTTATAATGACATGGCCAAATATGACCTTAGATACAAGTACATGGACGACTTCTCACACTCGTAAATGGAAATTGTATGTTTGATCAATGGTAATGAGTCCAGATATAAAAGTTATGAACCATAAATACTAGGTATAAAAAAATATCAAAGCATTTATATTTTTTAATCTCAAGGTTAAGACATTTGGTACACATGTACAAATCACTTTAGAAATTAAAAACAGCTAGACCATTACTGGTATCAAATGGAAAATAAAAGTTTGTATCTGGAGGTGTTCGTCCCCCCCCCCCAACCCAAATACCCCAAAAATAAATTTAAAGCCCATCACTCCCATTAAGGTAAGGGGAAAACAATTTCCTGGTAATATGCACAGCTACATCGATGTACAAATGGAGTAATTGCTGCTGTAATGAGTTTCATTTCATTGGATTGTGTTTCAGAAGATTTTAGTAGTATATCTTTGTGAATGACAGATGGACGGATAGGACCAAAACAATCTGTCTTTCCATAAAAGTTAGGAAGACATAAAAGAACTCAAAATAGATGTACTTTAATATATTGCTAAAATTTCTTTTTAGGTTTAGGCTGTTAAAGAAGAATATAAGCCCTTACTCAGTGACTATTTTAATGCATGACAAATAACTTTCAGTACAACTGAACCTTTTATTGGTCTTATATATTTTCAAATGCCCCATTGGCCACTTTGTACATAGATCAAAGAAAAACAAAGGACAAAATAAAATCCCTAAAGGAATGTTACAAAAAATATGTACCTAATGCAAGACAACAAAGAAAGAATGAGAAATATTAAACTTAATGGAGACAGATTAAGATTTAAGACTCTTTTTTAATGATGCAAGATTTATAATTGTCTATTTAATGTCAAAATTACATTAGTGAAAAATATAAAGGTGAAAATGCCGCAGGGAGCTCATGACACTTCATTCTTTCATGCACTATTAAACAGTCATGTTAAACTTGTTGTTTGTCATTCAATTTTAATTTTAAAGTTTAGCTGTTAAAAAAAAAAACTTGTTTGTCCTTATATTTAAGAAGATAAACAATTCTACAACACAGTTCAATATGAACTTTCTACTAGAATAACTTCAAAGCAAATCAATTTATTTAGATTTGTAATATGCATAACTTTTCATGCAGAAATGTTAAACCTGTGCAAGTAAGCATGAAAAAACCAAATTTAGGGATGTTCTAAACAATGTACCCAGAGTCTAGTATGAACATGATGAAAAGGGGGTGCATTTTTTATTGAAAATCTGCATTCAAAAAGTTGCCTGAAGAAATGGGAGGCTCAAAGATTCCAACTTCTAGATCCCTATCTGACAAGCAAGGTTTCAATGAAAATGTCTTATAGTCAAAATTTTAGATTGAAATTTTAAAGATTAATTAGGTTTGGTGACTTTGGTCTTTAATAAAGGGAATTATGGAAGAAACTATGTTACACTGGGGAACTTTTTTGATGATTTTCAGTATTCTTACCTCCATACCACCTTTCACCCTGAGTATGGCCACGCCTTCTTCTACCTCGGCGACTTCTGTTGTGTCGAAAGTTTCCCAGACCAAATAAGGCATGCAGTGGTTCGTGACCTCTGGGAGTACATTTCCAGCCTACTGCCACAACTACCACTAGCAGAACACCAAGACCTGAAAAACAAAAGAAAAAATTTTAGGGTTCGATCAAATATTTATTCACCTTCTTCATACGTTTTCAGTGTTTTAAACTTTCAATGAATATGAAATATACATCAAGGTTCAACAAAGGTAAATAACAAAATTACTGAACTTGGAGGATCAGAAAAAGTCAAGATTGCAATGGTCCTGACTTGGTACTGACATTTCAAAAGAAATGGTGGGTAAAACCATGTTTTATGGCGCGCCAAACCTACCCCTTCCATTGCAATCAAAATGGTTGACATTTGATGGCTGCTGATTAATTTTTTGTATTGATGAAGTTGTAAAGGGAGGTTGTGTCACATACACTTATTTTAACATCCTCATAAAACCAGATGGAAATTTGTTGTAGACAAACATTTATGGTGTTTTTAAGCATAATAATCACGATAATGTTCTTCTAATAATTTTGTAATCTTTAAAAAATAATTTTAACTAAAAACCTTAAACGTTTTGAACATATGTACCAGGGTACTGTCATAAATTGGTACATCATGAACTGTTACTACTTATACATTACGACTTAAACTAAAAACTTGTATACATATACCATGTACTTAAAACTACCGAGTCCAAGGGCAAGACGCATTTAAAGTTGTCTTAGAATGTTTTAAGAAAGGTTAAAAAGTGGTTTAAAAAGTGGATTTTAATTTTGTTTGAATTACATGCATGGGAGACCAGACAAATATTATGTTATAAAGTCTGGTTCATGTTAGAGGTTATCATAATATTTTTTCAATTCCACAGCAGGAAGAATAGTTTTCTTAAGTTCTGTTTGTAAAGAGGGTTGGTAAGGTACCATGTACTTGTACTTTCAGTACACAATCAACCCTCTTTACAAACAAATTATTACTATGTACATGCATGACATATGTAAAGTTTTTGGTAATTTAAATTTCAAGTTTTCTGCAATTGAAGTCCACATCTAAATAATCTAAATGTATAAGTTATTATGGACAATTAAATGATTTAGATTATAAATTACAAAATTTGATCTCCCGGCTGTTTTAATGTTGTTTTTGATTTTTTTCATCAAAATCTAGACTAGAGATTATTTCCTTACTTACATGTACAATATCTATATACAAATTTATTATGTCTAAACATGTACATGATGTAGCCAGAATGAAAATAATTTTATCCATTCTTTTGATAAATCTACCAGCATGACCAGGTAAACAGCTAAATTACAATTAGGAATTAATTTATACAAAAGTAATCACTAAATTATGTCTCGCCTGCCGGCACCATCAGAAACAATTATTCTTTCTTACTTCCACTATATTTTGAATTTACATGGATTTTCAGTTTCTGAGATCAAAAGATGTTTATAGAACTCAAACATTGCAAATATATGCAATAAAAATAATCAAAGTCACTCAACCGGAAAATCAAGGTCAAGGTCAAAAGATGGGGATGCAACTGTGCTAAGCTACTACTGGGGCATATGTATACCAAGTTTCATCAACCTAGGACCTATAGTTCTTGAGATATGGAGGTGCTCGTAAAACTTTTCCATTGCTATTATATGTATTGAAAATTGTCAAAGTCACTCAACCAGAAAATCAAGGTCAAGGTCAAAAGATGGGGATGCAACTGAGCTAAGCTACTACTGGGGCATATGCATACCAAGTTTCATCAACCTAGGACCTATAGTTCTTGAGATATGGAAGTGCTCGCAAAACTTTTCCATTGCTATTATATGTATTGAAAATTGTCAGTCACTCAACCGGAAAATCAAAGTCAAGGTCAAAAGATGGGGATGCAACTGTGATAATCTACTTCTGGGGCATATGCATACCAAGTTTCATCAACCCAGGACCTATAGTTCTTGAGATATGGAGGTGCTCATAAAACTTTTCCAAAAAGTTAACGCCGCCGTTGCCGCCGCCGCTGCCGGTAAAGTAACACCTATGTCCCGCTCTGCTTCCCAGGCGAGACAATAAAATGATCAATTGCATCATTCTTTATAGTAAAAATGCTTGATCATCATGATCATTCAAATGAAGAAAGTGAATTTCAAATTTGCAATTCAGGCAATAATTTTTTTATGCACTATCTGATGCACATCACAAACAACATTTTAGTTGTATACAATTTTGGAAAATAAATTTCAAATAAATTTGGTTTCATGTAAAAAGAATTTTGTTACATCAGCTAATTGCAAGGCCTTAGGAAGTTAGGTTCTCAAAATAAATACTATTATTGTGAGACCAGGCATACTATTAGAATATAATCCTTTCAAATCACTCTGAATAGGGAATTCTAACACCAAATCCTGATAAGGTTGTTAGAATGGATGAAATTATTTCTTGCATGTCATGCATGTGGAGCATTTCCTTGAATTGGGGCAAACTTAAATCAAAGTCCACTAAACACTTGATGAGGAGATTGGCTTGACACATAGATACATGTATAATGCATATACTCTTTAGAAATTTCAGTTTACTTATTCTAGTAGCAAGCAAATCTAGACTTGGACTGACATACAGTCTTCCCAAAAGTTGAAAATTCTTGCCTGACCAATAACAAAGGTCTGCAGGATCGACTGAACAGTTTAATTGTAAATATGACCAAATTCACCAGACCAAAGGCTAATTGGTAAATTTTTCACCGTACTGGTCTGGCGGTCCGGCACATTTCGTGAAGACTGGACATATATACATTTGTAACCTGGATATAACTGTATTTATTCTTATCTTAATTATAACACATAAATACATTCAGACATACATGTACATGTAATATGTGTTATACCAATTCCTTACCCACCTGTTCATGAAATAATCATTTATTACAACAAATCAAACATGAAAGGCAAACATTGGATTTTTTAATAAGAACAAGAAACCCTATAAGCACCATGTGGGGTATGTACTCGTCTCAGGTTTTAGCCTTTATCAAAGCCAAATCATGCCTAATTTTCACCTGGTCTAATCCTTATTACATCTATATTGATCCGTCTGGCTTGAGAAGACCCAATCTATACTTAATGAAATATTGTCTGATATGATTTTCTTTTCTGTAATCCTTATAGATAAGATAGCTAATATGTCTAATGTATGTACAAATTTAGACATATACTATACTACACATGTAGGAATATGGATCATTTTGTATAGTAATGTATATATACATGTATATTCATGATGACCAATAAATGGAATTTCAAGATAGACTTAAGGCAATAACAAAACTGCAAAATTATACCAAATTAGGATCAATCTAAAATGTCTGAGAGAAAAGACAAAACAAGACAGACAGACATTCCAGAGAAATTGAAGATTGCAATGGTCCTGACTTCAGTGACTTGATATACAGACATTTCAAAAGAAATGACTGTTATTAATACAGAAAAAATGCAAAAGAAGACAACATACATGTACATGTATTACATGTTTGCATATACATGTATATGTATATCATGAACCGGTATATTTGATGATCCTATAATTAAGTGCATTCATAAATGTTATGAGTTTATGGCGTACATATTTGGTTTTATAAGAATGCTCATATTTTACTCATAATCCATCTACATTGTACATGTTCATGGATTACTCTTGGATAAATTGTTTCATTTAGCCCTAATCAAAGGTAATATTTTAACCCATTGATACATGGGTTCATTCTCATTTATCCAACTTTTTTAAAATTTGGTAGTACAGGTTAAAAAATCAAAGTTGGATAAGTGGGATCAAAGGCAATTAAGAACAAAGGAACTTTAATTAGAGATTGGGTTGTGTGTAAGGTCAAACTGTAACAGAAAATTTTGTCCATGTTACAATAAGAATTTTATTGCTTTTTAAAACTTTACTGTTTGAAATTGGCTAAGTAAAATAAAAAAGTATATTTATGAATCTGAACCAGTTTTTGATACAAGTAGATAAACATGGATACTATTGTTAACAAAAATTTAACGATTTTTTTTGACTTTCAAGTAAAACTAAAGTCATAAACGAAGTTCTCACTCAATCTATCTTCTGACGATGGATGATAGTGCTGAGAAAAAGTAAATTTCAGTTTCTGATATTTAGAAGTATCTATTTTTTAACACGTTAAGCCAAAATTAAGAAATTTTACAAAAAGTTTAGAAAGTTAACTCTCAGCAATCAAAGATTTGAAAAAAATAGCTTCTATATAAACATTTTTGGTAAACAAACCAAATTTTCGGACCCTTATTGTTTTGTGCAAAAAGACATGACCATGCTTTCGATGTTAAAAAAATAAAGTCCAGATAAAGTGAAAACAACTGAAACAACTATAAAGCTACTTTTCATATATAAGCATGAGCTCAAAATTCTAACTAACTGTTTTCATACCAGTTTTTGAATTTGAATTTGTAACAAGGTTCCAAACAAAGTTATGTTTTTTGTGGAAAAACTACCAGTAAAAGTATTTTCTTTCTTTCTTTCTTTCTTTTCAATTTATTTTTGTTTAATTTTTGGGGTTTATTATATATATGGATGAATATAGGATTTGATGTACATTCAGGCACAGGGCAAACATTTTCTATTATAACCAAGTACATATGCACAATTAAAAAAAAGATTTTTCAAACATTCAATATTTATAACATTGAAAAATTCCAGCTAAGTATATTTTTCTTTTCACAGACAAAATGATAACAATTGAAATAAAATGATTATATAAGTATTTTTTTTCATTATTTTACTCTGGAAAAAAAACAGAGAAATGAAAATTATTTTAGTAAATAACTTTTGAAATTTATTGTTTTTACATTTTCAATCTCATTATTTTATTCTGTTTCAATTCCCTAAAACAAGTACCATATACTTGCATTTTCTAATAACTTATAATTTGGAACAAATTTTACTGTCATAATTTCTTCATGGCACCTTATAATATCTTAAATAAACAACCCAACAGGTGAATAAAATCAAAGTTGGATAGATGGGAATAGCTATTTTTAAAAAGTTGGATAAATGGGAAGACACCGATACATGGTCACACCTGCAGGCCAAAGAACAAATAAACTGTCAGATTTGTTTATCAATTGACCAGTTCCCAATACACAACCAGGTAATGACAGGTAAAATTAATCACAATGGTCAAAGATCAAAAGGTGATAAATCGTATATTGATATCTTGATACCTTTGTAAAGTTGAAATGCCAAGGATAAACTTACAAATGTCAGGGTTTTATTGGGGTTTTAAGATCTTAATATTTTGGTTTATGGTGCTGTTGTTTTTGCTAATTAAAGAGTTTAATTAGCTAGATTCTCCATTTTTAAAAATATTCTGGTGGTTGAAACCTGTGCCTTTTCATATTTTTAAAACAAGTCAATTGATCTGAACTCCCTTTTTAAAAAAAAATTGGTATCTGCAAGGTGTAAAGCATAAGTATTAAAAGACAAACTTCATGAACTTAACAGACAAGTTATGCTTCAAAAAACCATAACAATAAGCATATCAACATCAAATTTTGTATTTTGAATCTGGGTTGAAACCTTTGGCAAACATGGCAAAGGAGTGGTGAAATTATTATCTATAGATTAAGCAACGGAAAAGGAAAAAGGAAATGTCACATTATGTACATAAACAAAGATTATTTTCTGATTACTAAGAAATTTAAAAAGTAGGAAACTATAATTATCAAGTACATTTAAGTCTTTGAAACTTTTAAAGAAACAAGAAAATAACTAAAAGTCTTATAAGAATTTCAATTTAAATGTATTATGTACATATGTAAAATATAGAGAATACTGCATGAGAGAACAAACTTGGAATTTTTGGAATTGAGGCTACATGTGTACATTGAAGCTGATACATGTACATTTTGTACATTGGTTATCCTATTATTTTCTAAGAAAGTGAAAGAAGCATCAAAAACTGTACATGTACATGTATAATGTTTACATTCTACAAATCATGACAATTTACAGTAGAAACTTTATTTACACAATCAGTAAAGTTTTATTAAAGGGAAATAACTCATGATTAATGAAAAAAGTTTTGAAACAATTTACATTTATAATGAATGTATAAGTATTTTTTTTTAAATTAAAAATATTCATGCAATTGACTGATGGGTCATGACCATATAGATACAAATGTATATAAAAACTTGTCAAGAAAACAAATAATATATGCAGATATCACACTTCATTGTATATAATAAAATTTGAATTTCAAATGACTAAATAAACTTAGACAGGGCAAATCAATGTCCTGAACCTTAAACATAGAAAATATTTCTCTGTGCCCCTAAGGACCTTTCCTTTCTATGATCAACGACCCTATCTTGGAAATATAACAATATCAGTGAATTTCATCATCTATTTATGTAAATCGATATGATTTATTGTGTGAAAATGATGGATAAATATTTCATAAATCAATATATATTGTATATGATCATTTGTAATGAAAAATGATATTATTGACCAAGAAACTGTCACATTTTAATTAAGGATCATTTGTAAATTGCATTGGATGCACTTGTGATGGACTGTAATCTACATTTGTACAAATGATCTATTTATTTTTCTCAAAGTGCACATTTTAACCCCACTTTCAAAGTTTTTTAGTGGTACATGTAATATAAAATACAAAGTATCCTTGTTTACAACTGTCATGCATGCTAATACATGTAGATCAATGTTCCATGTGCATACATTATAAATGTGAATTTTTATGACCAAGTGCATATACAATATATAATGCCATTAACATAAATATATCTTGTATTTGAATTGAAGCTCTTTAGTAAAACATGCACATGATATGCAATTGCAAGTTGTTGTTCATGTACATGGACTTGGTAAAACAGAAAAAAACTTTCAGAACTAATGCAAAACAAATTTTTGAAGTTTAACCAGTCAAATTTGAATTGATTTCTTTTTGATTTTGAATAAGGTTTATCCTTAAAATTAAATGTACTGAAAGTTACCCAGTACAATTTTTCTAATCCTTTAAGCTGACTGAACATGCTGTGACCGACAATTGGAAAATCCCTTTAAGAATGTTGGATTTATTTAAAACATGCTTTTGCTTTTAATATTTAAATCTTGATGCAATATTACATGTACATGTACAAAAGTTCAACCTAGTACAATTCTACCCTTTCAGAATAAGCTTTGGCTAAAACTCATACATAAGTTCAACCTAGTACAATTGTATTCTTTATACGCTTTGGCTAAAACTTATTGAAGGAAAATGTTAAATTTGTTAAAGAATTATCTTTGTTCATCAATAATCAAAGAGCGAGTAAGAAATTATGCACAGTGATAATATAAATGTATAAGCTAAAATTTGAACAGACCAGCATTATAGGAATAGCACTGCAAACAATGAGAATGTGACATCTACATGAACATGAACCTTCAATACAGCTGCTTCAATATCATACATGTACATGTACTGTAAAATTTTATAAATTATAAAAATATTTCCTTTCCAACTGGTATAAACTTACCTATAAACATTATTGCAAGAAACAAGAAGCTATTCCCTGCAGCGTGCAGAGCTGCCAAAACAATGCCAGTCACAACACAACATACTCCGAGTAACGATAAAACAACTAAAATCCAACGAAAAGACGTGGAAGCTGCCAAACAAGAAAGACAACCCTCTTTACACGGTTCCTCATCACTGTTACTTTGTGAGCGAGATCTAGTCCTTCGCCTCTGATGATGTGTCGTTCGTATATGCCGAGGCGCATGATGAGGTCCATGTCGAACATGAACCTGTCCTCTTTGATTAATTAAATGCGTTGGCGGATGTTGTCTTATTTGTTGTCCATGTCTTGTTACATGTTGCGAAGGCACAACGTGCGAATGTAATAAGTCTGGAATAGCCTCATGTCGGATTTCTACCCGTGTTGTAAAAATTCCTGAATTTGGATCGTGAGTTGTAATATGTCTTGTAGAAGGCATATTGCTTTGTTGTGAAGTTGTCACATGTGTCTGAGGATAATTCCCTGATTGATCCGTTCTTGGACTTCCAACATGTGGCGGATTCGACACATTAGGCTGTGTAAGAGAAGAACCTGTCGGAGTACTGGATGACGAGGTTCCACTGGACGAGCTTGATTCTACCACTGCTGTGCGTGTTCTGTCATTTGTACTTGTCTCCCGGGTGACAGATTGCCCAGTGCTAATCATTGTGATTTTATTTGCTTATATAATCAGGATGATATATTCAAGATAACATCAGAGACAAGAGCGTGTTATATTGTCCCGGGGACACGTTGTATAGCCATAAGGATAGTAACGATCAGTTCACTCTTGCACAAGTTTTACAACCATAAATTTTAAGGACATCCACAATCTAAATACTTAGACGTTTAAATGAGGGATAATTTCCTACTTAAACCCATGTTTCCTCTCCTGTAGAAATCTGTCAACCTTGTGTGTTAAGATATAATCCTTATCATGAGGGGTCGGTCATAAATCCTCTTACAGCCTAATCCATCGTAAAATTCTACATTGTCTGGTCTGAAGAAATTCACTTCTTATGCCCCATCTACAAATAAAGAAAAATATCCAGGTGAGCAATAAAGGTAAAAACATAGGTATATACGGCCAGGTATTATAGATCCAATAATTACTTTTCTTTTGAAGTCTTATATCATAGGAATGTTAACACACAACATGTATATTCATATTTATTTACTTTTTCATTGTTCAAGATCGTTAGGACTATATTTTTTTTAAAAAAAGGATCCTTTTGTATATAAAAAGTTTAAAAAACCACAAAAAACCTATTTTGTTTAATCAATGAATAAGCATATTTAAAATCAGATTAAAAAGGATTTTTGTCCCTAAAGTATTACAATTCTTAGATTCTGTCAAATATCTACCTTGACACAATTAAAAACAGCTGATAAATGTTTGGGTTTTATTATTGTGCAATATTATCACAGCTAGCCAGGTGAAAAATAATGAGATTTTTGTATTGACAACCCACAGATTACTTTTAATGAAGCAATTTAAATCAAATTTCAAATAGAACCCATGCAAAACCCAGATAAAATCTCTCGGAACCTATAATTTTCACTCTAAAAATCGTATAAAACTTTAAACAGGAAATTTCTTACCACAAATGTATATTAAGTAACATATAGTTAAATACATAATAGCTAAACAAACGACTCGGAAAATAGCATATAGATAATTACCTTAGGCCTATTATCTAACCTATTGCTCAAGCATGTATTATTTCAGGATTTGAAAACAATCAATCAATATTGTCAACAGTTTGATGGATCATCAAAACCATAAAGACATGTAAAAATAATACCCCCCCTTTTTTTGTTACTCCAGGCTAAATAGTTTATTTTAATCTTTGTGATTGACAGTTAAACAAGGAAATGCCATGACATTGCATAATTAACAAAATCATGAAAATGAAATGAAACCATTTACAGTAAAACAATTCAATTGTAATGAAAAATATATACACACATGAAACTTTCATATAGTAATCTAAATACTGTTTAGTATAGTTGCAAGGGTCATAGAACATGCATAAATAGATCTATATTTTTTATTTATAAATTTCATATTTGTACATAACAACAACGGCATATGGATTTATTCTCAGCCAACAAAGAAAGTAATATATTTTTTGCATTTAAATATTAACCATCCATATCATATGTTCCAACTATAGAAATTTGATATAATCAATGAAATTTATTTATAAATAAAGATATCATTGTCACTGTGACTTTGCAAAACAGTTGTCTTGACTATAAATATATTGATTTTTTAATAGATGATCAGGTAGCTATAGAGATTAAAAATGGTTAAAACAAAAATTGACAGATTTTGTGAAACAGGAAGTAGCTGAGAGACAGTCACAGATCTGCAAAACAAGAACTAGCAGTATTCCATGGAAGATGTATCTTTCGTGTGTCTTTAAATTACTCTGTTACCAGGAAGAAGATGAGTAACAGACCAAAAAACAGTTTACACTATACAATACTGTAAGAAAAATCTACAAACCAAATATCAAGACTTTGTGGCATGTACATGCAGTTGCTTGTAAAACTGTGTCGAAACGTTTTGTGATGCTGGACATAGGCAGAAGACGGAAAGATGGATAGAGGCAAAGGCACTTTGCAATATGTGGCAGGCGACAAAAAATCCCATGATAAGCAACCCCTACTAAATATCAACAGGCTGTTATAAGGCAATAATAAAATAATTATTCTCATCCAAATTTCTTGAAAATATGGGCAGGTCAGGGCGAATTTCATTATTAACATTTTTATCCATTTTGATAAAATTTTCAGTCAATTTTAAGGAAATTGACCAAAAATGAACATAATTTGCCAAAAAATGAAAATAAAATTGTTTGAGTCGACTGAAAAATCAGGACGGGAATGCCAAATTAGAATCAAGGATATTTTTTATATTGGCCTAAGTAATGGCTGAGAAACTATGAAGAATATATTATTTTCAAAAATACAACTGTAATAATCCATAACTGATTCAGGGGCTAATAAAAAATGGTAAAGTCATGTTGAAAGGCAATTATGAAAGTTAAACATTACTATTGTACATGTCATAGGTACATGTATTAAAGATAGACAAACAAGGGATTGCACTAAGTCGTGATAAGCATACCCCCACTCGACCATTCAGAAAACAGGAAGTAGATGACCGACTGACCTGGAAAGGGGAGGCACAGTACCACTCATCATGCTTAAGCTGTATACCAAATTTGAAATTAATCCCATCAGTAGAAGCCGAGAAATCTGTTACGAAAAATTGTCTATTTTTGACCCATAAAAAGTGTAAGTCGGCTAGGAAAACAGGAAGTAGATGATGGACTGACCTGGAAAGGGGAGGCACAGTATAACTAATCATGCTAAAGCTGTGTACTGAATTTTAAACCAATCCATCCAGTAGAAACCAAGAAATCTGTTACGAAAAATATCACATTTCAAATTTTTTACCCTAAAAAGTCTAAGTCGGCTCGGAAAACAGGAAGTAGATCATGGACTGACCTGGAAAGGGGAGGCATGGTAAAACTCATCATGCTGAAGCTGTGTACCAAATTTGAAACCAATCCATAAAGTAGAAGCCGAGAAATTGAACCAGACGGACGGACAAGGTGATTGCAATATAGCCCCCTCTCTTACGAGTGGGGGTATAATTCACTCAACTGGAAAATCAAGATCAACAGATTGGGATGCAGTTGTACTTAGCTACTATATCTACTATGGCATATGCACACCAAGTTTCATCAATCTGAGACTAATACAATGCAGTTCCTGAAATATGAAGTGTCTCATGAAACTGAAAGCATTGGTATTGCAATGTAAAAAAAAATGATCTAAATTACTCAACCAAAAAATCAAGATGAAGGTCAAAAGATGGATTTGCATTGGTGTTTAATGTTCCTCTGTACATGCACTTCTAGATCATATGCAAACTTTAAGGATTAATATGAAAAAAAGCATGGCGTAAAAAAATCCAACAATCAAATATGGATTACTGTGACAAGAGATTAAGGGATGATGCTGTGTTATTTTCCACCATCTTTACACATGCGCAAACTTTTCGAAAACTTTCCAGAAATCTGAGTAAATCCAGACAGATTGTTTTTTTTTCTTTATCGTATTTTGAGTCGTGTACATGTAACATTAGACAGAATGTGTATTTTTAGCTCCTGTTATATGACGGCGTTTATAACATGCATATCATAAATTTGCAACATACAATGTATTTAAAATTGTCCAATTCATTCAACCAAAACCTGTAAACTAAATAAGCTGCACTGTGATGATATGCAAATTATTGGAAAAGAGGAATGTTATCAGGGGAAACAGAAACATGAAAGATTCTGGAATATTTATTGATAATAAGAGAGTAAGGTCGAGAACATTTTGGTCTGATGAAGTTTAGGTTGAACCGTTGGTACATGTGTATTTCCGGACCAACCCTGGGCATGCTGTTACAAAAAATCCTGCCTACTTTATGTTAATTAGGTCAGGTCTGCCCATGCAGAGACTATGGTCGATTAGGAATAGATAAACCATCATTTTTTTCAGTTTGGAGTTAGTAATTAAACTTTATTTAAAGTTGACAAGGGTTTCTATATAGAATAACAAATCAATATGAGCTCATTTGAGCTCTTGAAACTTAATGATATGCTCCCCAAGTGAGCGATAATGGTAGAAATGTCAACAATTTAGTTACACTATGAGCTGAACTTTCCTTCAACGTCCAATATTTCATGCTTGTTTTCCTGAACATTTGGGCGTCTTTTTAACGCTTATTTATTTGAAAATTTCGAGCGCCATTTAGCGCACACCGGACCGGGAACTGGTGAGAAAAGCTAGTATTTTTATATTTTTGAATACAAATTGTTTTAATCCATAAACATTTTAGAATTGATACACCATGAAAAATATTTAAAGATACGTTGTAACTTCGGGAGCGTCACAGGTTAAACCTGCCTCATATTATTTAAAAAGCTTATAACAAGTGACTGATATTTTAAAAACAAATAACAAGACATATAAATTGCATGCATATGCAACATACATAAAACAGTGTTCTAGCTAGGCCGTTTTCAAAGGGCGCTGGCGCCCGCCGCCATATGGGCCGCGCCCTTGCCTTCCCACCCGGCGCCCTGCCCTGCCCTAGCCCTATGTTGCCTTTATTGAACTGAATATATGCCCTGAAATAGCTGAAAACATTTAATTACAGCTGTCTGACCCAAGCCAATACACGCGTTGCGCATTTGCGGGATTGCTCGCTAATTTAGCCAAAAGAGGAGGAACTGGTAAAAAAACTGGTTCCAACATGCTAATGGACGAAGAAAGTAATTTCTTTATTTCCGTTCAAGATTGATTTTTTGTTGGTTGGAAACGTTGATGGTTGGTTTATTTGTCGGTTGCAAACGATTTTTACCCTATATGTTGAATAATTACAGAAGAATCGTTGATAGAAAATGCCGTTCCCTTTGTACCATGTGTGAATGACGTCGTTTTCCTCCCCGTGACCCCTGATGACCTCGTCTAAATGACGAGTCAAATCCGGAACGGATATATTGTGCAACCCCATTCTCTTACACAGAGTTGTCGTTCCTTTCATCCACACACATGTGTGTGGATGAAAGGAACGACAACTCTGTGTAAGAGAATGGTGCAACCCTAGTATTTGTAACTGTGATCGTATATGGCTTCATTATCTACCAAACATCCTGTCTAATTAATGGCCTCAGGTGAGAACTATAGGTAATTGACTGTGATTAGTACCAAGCTATAACTGTCAATCAGTCTTATTTGTTAATTTTAACAAGTTTTTAATCAATATTGATCAATCTTTTCATCTCTGTCGGCAATGCTGGCACTTTTTATAACTGAGGTGCAGAGTTATGCCCCTTTCAAAATTATATTTTTTCAACAAAATCGTAACTTTATGATATATTTTACTTCAAATTCACCAGTGGATTACTTAAAAGATTGTTCATTAAGATATATAAAGTTTAAGTATTATTTTGTATCAATAGTTTTTTATTTGTCATTTTGCTTTTATAGATTCACCTTATTTGACAACATTTATTATTTTAGCCTGTCAAAATTGATGGCTAATATCTTGAAATCACTCATATAAAAGTCAATGAGGATACAATGATTAAGATGACTTTAATGCACTAATAATTTTTCAAGAAAGAGCAAGATTTACACAAAGTTACACAATATTTCCTGCTAAATATTAAAACATCATTAAGAAATAAATAACAGGACTTTAGATTTGATTATTAATACTGTTTACTGGAAAAAGACATTTATAGAGGCCCTTCATCAAGAAACGCGCGCTAAAGTGCCCTCTTCCTGCGCCCCTCTATTTTCAGATGTTTATAGGTAAGTGTTTTAATAGAAACATGTAATATGGAATTTTTATGTAAATGGTGTGAAGTGATTATGAAATGATTGAATTTTAATAAAGTTATTCCACATACCTTTTAGTTAAATATGTGAGGTATGGTATGAGAAAAATGCTCTTTTATAGTGTCGTTCATGAACCAAATGCCCTTCTATAAAGTGTCGTTCGCGAATAAAATTGCCCTTTTTGGGAGCAGCACCCTGCCTTGACAAAATCCTAGCTAGAACACTGATAAAACACATAGAAATGAAAAGCAATAGAATCATGAGAATGGAATGGACCTGTAGGACATAAAAAACATTAAACACACAAGCAACAACAAACAACAGAAACAGAATTGCAATGCATGTACATGAGCTGGAATAATATATGTAAAGTTTTTCCTACAAAGAAATGGGGCACAATTCATCACAGAATACAAAAGCCACAAAGAGGGAGCAGTGAAGAACATGCTTAAAGGTCTTGAACTACCACTAATGCAAGACAGAAGAACCAACTCAAAATAAGTGTTCCTATACAAAGTAGTGGAGGGATTATTACCCTAGGACGCTTACATCAGACCAGCTAGACCAAAGAGGCAAATCCATTCTGTCAAGTTCAAACACCAAAGACTGTCTGACTAATAATACCATACACAGTCAGGAAACAAATAACTTTAATACAGGAACTCTTCCTTTGTTGATGCAATAGTCCATTGGAATAAGCTACCGGAAGACACAGTGCGCAGAAAGACAGTTGAGAGTTTCAAGGAAGCTCTCCCAACCTGCTACTTAAGCAACAGCTCTCTTCCAATGCATCTATACCAGTATTGGTCCTGCAACGTATTTATTCAGATTCAGACAAAAATGTATTTACAGTGATATGAAAGTGTAGCAAGCTCTCTAATGTAGAATTATCTTCCAAATACCACAATCTTAAAATATGATGAAAAATTGTTCTTTTGCTAATTCAGATTTTTCCAAAATCTACACATGCAGAGAAAAGGCTGGAAATGTTTTCACATTGCCTCGAATTACCGTATTACCGTCTCAATCCTATCGGTCAAAATTAAGGTCGCAGGTGGTTCTGTCCCCAGGTTGATCCGTCCCCTAGTTGATCCGGCCTCAAGTTCTTAGTCGGTCCGTCCCCATTTTAAAATATAATGAAATATAGTCTTTTTTCAAGAACAATTACATATTACTTTTAAGTTTTAAAATTTTTAGAAATGGTTATTATCTAAAAAAGAAGATAATTTTGAAAACTATTTCTATAGGCTTCTGGTCATCGAAAATTTTGTTATTTCCATCATCAGACGGCTTGGAAAAGTTGACTGCATTGTATATGGCCGTCTTAATGTATTATAAATATAAATCTTTAAAACTTTTCCTCAATATTTCTAAGAATAATCTGAAAAAAAAATGCTACATAAACCACGCTAAAGGTTCAAACCTGAAAAAATATAATGCAGTAATCATGGTAATGATCATTACTTATTGATGAAAAGCACAGAGAACCTAAATTTGCGCACACAACACTTCATTTATCAATTGAAATCACATTTATAAACTTTTTCTCCAAATTAACAAGTTAACTTGCAATTTTTTAAACACGTACATACTTAAGTTACTATAGTATGCTGCACATGTCTAAAACATGTGCCTATACTCTTCAACTATTAACATGCATAACTAATACATTACATATATGTTTTATTGGGGATGGATCTACTAGAGGACGGATCAACTAAGGGACAGATCAACCAAGGACAGATCTACTTGGGGCCAGATCAACTAGGGGATGGACAAGTTTGGGGACGGATCCACTAGAATTCAAAATTAACCACTACCATGGAATGAAAAAATTATTTTGTATCTACCTGAGCTTTCATGACAATGCCATTCTCATATTACAATAACTTGGGTGCACCAACCCACCCCTTAAACGTACAGTGAAAGCCCTTCTTTATATTGTGCAAATCGTGTGCACTGCAGAAAACAGGTGCCCGAAACTACACATAATTACTGTACGTGACGTAAACGCTTGAAGCTTCACATATTCAATACATGACAATGAAAAAAAGATAGTGTTTTAATGAATACAATCATTGTATTGTTCATTTTTCTTTCCTTTTGTAAAGATACCTAAGTATGTCAAGGAGAAAATACAATGTTTGGGCGCCTTGTCTCTGAATCCTTTCTTCTTTGTTGACAAAACTTATAACCACTTCCGTTGACGTTAAAAAGCCTAAAACATTCATCACCTACTTCGATCTCGTCTTTAAATACCACAAAGTTAGTTACGCCATGAAATAAGCTAAAGTGACTGATTGTGTTCAAATTAACAAAAAGCTTTTAAAAAAGTAGATAATAGAGAACTGACCTTATTAGGATGAATACTCGCTGAGTAGTGATCTAAGCGTAAGAACATGAATGTAGATTATGCGTTCGTTATTACGTAGTCTGTTCTATAATTCAGATGATTGGTATTGGAACCATTTGGTAGCCAACCAAGGCTAACAATCTCACATCTTTGCCCATGAAAAGCTGAGTTGGAATGAGACTCTACAGGTGAAAGCAAAACAAAGAAGACCGTAAAAATACTATAGTAAGTAATTTTTGGTGTTGAAAATTGATCATAATCTCACGGCCGTCATTCGGTATCGTGAGTTGTTGGCTCGTGAAGGAATCGACAACGGCGGCAAAGTATAGAAAGCTGCTCGTGGAGGGAGGAGGCGACGGTTCGTGGTGGAGGAATTCGGACATTTCAAATAGAAGTTCAGTCTTTTATTCTAATTTTCTTATATTTATATACAAAATATTCAAAAAACAAATATGTCTCACAAAATTAATGAACATTATGAACAAAAGCCAACAAAAAATAATAATAATAATGCATTACTTTCTTCAAACTCATTCTAGGCGAATATTTCGTCATCATTTTTTCTGTAAACAAACATGTTATTCTACGAATTGTGGGTTGCCTTTTGCATAAACCGTTACAAATTTGGTATGTGCGTGTGCAGCATCTTTTGTTTTTACATATTACACACCATTATAATGATTTAAAGAAAAAATGTATTAATAAGCTAAGAAAAATATGCTCGGTACCGAAAAATCGACTCGTGATGAATGGTGTACCGTATTATTTTGCTCGTGAATTATCCTCGTGATGGAGGAATTGATCAATTATCAAAACTTTGTACCGGCACTAGAATCAATCATAACCTAAATGATATTGCATATAATACTTATATATTTTTTAAACAAATTCGCTTGGGTATTTATTGTCATATTTTTATAACTGTACATCATGAAAAGAAGAAAGAGCAATAATTATGACAACAGAAAGAGACATTGGGCAATAAAGAGAAGAAAGGTACAAACAACAACACCAGGTGAAAATGGGACGACGACCACAACACTGATGTTTCAGTATGTGTACAACAAAGGCTGCAAATAGAATTCAAAGATAAACCGTAACAGGACCTAGTTATAATTCTGTATTAATGTTTTCTATTGTAAATGTATGCTGTTATCCCTAATTTGGACATGTTTGCATTAAGGTTATAATATTTTCTTATCAATTTGTCATAATGTTTTCATGGTTAATTCTATTATTTTTAAGTTAAAGGGATATTTTGTCCTTATTCAAAATACATTTTTAATTGAAAAAACTGTACCAAAAAAAAGACTGTATTATCTTCAACTAAATAAATGTGTCAATATAATAAAAAGGTCCTACTATACTTTATTTGTTCTTGTAACATGAATTGAGAATTTTCCTTTGATCTTCAGAAAGAATAAATAAGTACTAATAGGCATTTGTATTCCAAATCAGCTCAACTGAATGATATTGCATAAAATGTCACCTGTGTTATATAAACCTAATGGAAAATTTCCATGCAATAATCAACACCAAAGACCCAAATATTGCATACCAAAAGCTCCGCCTCAAAACATGACTCCTCCTTCAAACAATGAAAAAAATATTTGAATATTTATTTTATTTGATATTTCCCGCCAGACGATGGCACGAGCCAGTAATTCATTAATAAATATTTTGATTGAATATAATTACGCTGCAATTATGTGCTCCGACTTTAATTAAATTTTTATCAGTGGGCGGAGTTAATTCATGTTACAAATAATTTATAGCACCGCCTACCTCGTTCTCACGCTTCGCGTTCGAAGTTTATTAGGATAACTCGTAGTACTGTGCTATAAATATAACTGATAATATGCCGTTTGAGTTGTACATATACTTAGATTTTCTTAATTAAAGTTCAAATTGTACTGATTACCCTTAAAGTTCAGCTCAACAGAAGAAAAACTGAGACATAAAGACAAAAATATATAATATAAACGGAATATAGAGCAACTCTCGTATAAACACTTGTTATCAACTGACTGCTACATGTAACTTAGAATGAATACGATTCAACACTTCAAACAATAATAATTAAGTGAAGAGTGATCACTCACACACTTGATCGTTGTAATGCTTAAAAGTGATGCAAGTTTAAAATTGAAATTTACATTTAAAGTAAATATCAAATGGTTACTATTGCTGCCAAAGAATACTAAATTGAATTTTAACAATGTTCAACTCTACCCAATAATTGTTTTAACATTTTCATTCCCATTAATTGTTTTAAAACATGTATAAATAACTATAGAGATTTACAATAAAAAATCGAGGTGATAATTTTTTCATTGGCAAAACTCGCGATTAGACAGTAAAAAGTCTAGTCAATCATTTCCGCAAAGTAAATCGCTTGCCTTGACATTTCACTGAATATACAATGAAGAACATACATGTAATGATAACTACAATAGTAAGCACTTTTACAAACGGCGACATGTAAATGAATGTTTGGCTGCACATATTGAAAATGTTCATTTATGAATTTTATTTTAATTTTTTCAACATATTTATATATTTGTCTATAATCTTTCTCCAAGTTTTGGTCCGTATTGTATCTAAATTATTAGAGATTTACCACTTATGATCTGTAGATTACGGGAATAACCGTATCTATATATATTTTTTAATTTGGATTTACTTTTTGTGCCTACTTAATGGCCGATTTATTGTTTGATCTAACTATTTTGAGGCCATTTTTTACTGGTCACGCTTGCTACTTCACGAGCTATAAATCGTCGCCGCATTCTTCACGAGCAATAACAGCATCTTTTTTGGGAAAAAATGAAATTTTATTACATTTTAATAACTTTTCTTTCATATTAGCTGTCAAGATGTTGCAAAAATTGTTTTGGATATAATGATATGCTTGAAACGTCATTTTTGTGCAATTTAATACATATTTGTATAAAAAATGTCCTTTTTATAACCCCCCAAAAATATAGGGTGCAGTAACGCCTTTAATTAATTCTCGAAATTGGCAATTTTTTTTCGTGTACTTTTTTTCCCATTCTACAGAGCAAAAACAATCATTTTGTGAGACAGTTTTATTTTCTTTATTTTTCTTCAAATAACTTTGATATTGAGTGAAATAAATCAACTTTCAGAAAAAATATAGTTTATGCTCCACCACGAACCGTCGCCTCCTCCCTCCACGAGCAGCTTTCTATACTTTGCCGCCGTTGTCGATTCCTTCACGAGTCAAAAACTCACGATACCGAATGACGGCTGTGAATCTAGAGATTAGCATTACATGCAACATGAGTAATTCTGAGATCGAACAACAGTTTAACACTGGACAACATCAACACCAGTGATGCCGGTACAATCTGACTCAGCCCTGGACCACAAAAGTCATGTTCTTCACCAACTGTACCTCCAAGATCAACTCCAATTACTCCAACATATTAATAGTTGTTGTCATGTACCACTTTTTATAAGAACCATGCAAAAAGCGATTCATGGGTGGAAAGCCTACACCACTAGCACCCTGATTCGATATTTTGTACTCTTGTTCCTAACAAGCGTTGGACTCCTGAGAGAAAAAAAATATATAGAATGCATTGGAAAACTGTAATAATGGGAGATAACTCTTAAAACTGTCAATAATTTCAATAGAAACCATTGTAACAAAATGGCAAGATTTCTCCCAGGACCAGACAGTTATGAGCAAATTGTTATTTATTTCTTATTTTGTATACTTTGAACTATCTTTTGTAATGATAAACCACTGTAGCCTTTTTATCGATGAATCACTTTTCTTCAATTTTGCATGATTCTTACTGTCAGTAGGGAAAACCCCAGAATAATCTGCAATCAGCAAGCGTTTAATTGATTTCGTACAGAATTGTGGCTTTGAAAAATCGGTAAACTTCCCAAACACGCCTCGATAATGTTTTGGACATATTCCTCAATAACTGCACCACTCTCATCCGATCAGATGTTCACCCATACCAGGTTTATTAGATGTCATGCAGTCTTCCTCTACTCCAATGCAACTGTAAAAAGGGGAAACCAATAAAAAGAAAAATGTATCTTTGGACAAAAAAAAAAAAAAAAAAAAAAACAGACGAGGACAAACTTACCAATGAGGCTATGAATTTTCTGGAACGCTTCCTATACAGAAATTACACAGCAACCTCATCCGAGTGGAAGGAATGTGGTCTTTCAACAGTACAAACCTTAACAACATGTTAGAAGCATCTGTCCCATCTAAGGTGACCAGAAGCATACCGGTATTCAAGCATCTGGCTTAAAATCCCTGTCACGAACGGAGAAAAGATCCTTTGATAAGGGACGGACCATTTAACTTGAAGGGGGGCCTTGGTTTTTTGTTTTGGCCAGAAAATTGTTTTCCGCGAAAAGCGCGGAAAAAAAATTATTTTGTGAATGAGTCATGACAGAATTTTTATTTTTTTAAAGCGTCGCGACAGAATATTTTTTTTTATTATTAGCATTATTTTATATGGCAGAAATTCTTCTTCAGAATATTTTTTTTTCTTACCCTCTGCTACCAAAATATTTTTTTTCAACAAAAATCATTTTCAAAATATTTTTTTCATCAAAAATCATTTGCAAACAAGTTATTTTTTTAGGAAAAAACCAAGCCCCCCCTTCAAGTTAAATGGTCGGTCCCTAAAGCACAATTAAGCTACCATTAGCAACAAGGCCTGACAAGAAGAGATACAAACTGTAACTGAAGCATGCAAGAAGGCTTATAATGAATATATCACTAACACAATTTCTCTGGATTGTACATCAAACCCCAAAAGATTATGGATCTTCATTAAAAGCAAAAACAAGAACAGTTCAGGAGTAGCGCATCTACCGGCGACATATTAAATAACCGGTTTTCATCGGTTTTCAATTCGAATGAACCAAACAACATTAAAGCAACGCGCTCAACATCTACATTACAGAGATGAACAAAATCACCATTACAGAGGCGCTAGTCCTGAAACTTGTCCAAAGGTTTAAAATACACAAATCTACTTAACCAGATGGACTGTCAGCAAGGCTGTCGAATGGCAGAGATGCGGACACCCTATCAACCTTCACAGTCTTCTTCTAAGCATCCATCAACCAAGTAGTAATACCTCAGGAATCGAAAATGATACCTCAGGGATAGAAAATGATAGATGT
This sequence comes from Arcuatula senhousia, assembly GCA_963971305.1. NCBI lineage: Eukaryota > Metazoa > Mollusca > Bivalvia > Mytilida > Mytilidae > Arcuatula > Arcuatula senhousia. Next base: position 39,465,958 of record OZ020307.1, on the reverse strand, counting down.
ATTGCCAATCTTTAAGAAAGGAACTCAATAACTCCCACATGGTTTGTTGGAATTTCTTTAAAATATCAGGGTAGGTAGATCTTGACTTGCTGATCACTTTGACCCTATGCAAGAATTTTAATATCTGTCACTGTTTTTGAGTTATTTGCAAAAAAATGCTGTTTTAAAAATGGAAAAAATGGAACAACAACAAAAAATGAAATATGAAAAAAAAATCATTTAGATACATGAGATTTATCATGAGAAAGAAGAAAAAAGAATGAAAACTGTAATGATTTAAATGTAAAAAAATATACGGAAATTTGGTTACCAGATCGGGATACGATATTTATTCTAGTATTTTCTTGTCAATGGCTGCTTCCATCTCCAGACTCCCAATTTTTAATTTTTCAGTTTTATTCATTTGACGCAGAGAGTTTCATTAGAAAAGGTATAAACATATGTTCTTTTATTCTATCGATAGAAGGGGCGTTTGTATCATTTACTGTCATAAGTCCAGTAAACATGATAAAATCACGTTTTTAAGCAAAGTCAAAGAACTGAGTTCATTAGAACAACTGTAGAATAATATGATGCAGGTTAAACCTGATAAGCTCCCGCACATTAAGTCACTTTCTTATAAATACATGTATGGTACATCATACTTAAAATAAAAGATTTAAATGGTAGCAAGAAATGCAAGCTCTTGCATGATTATAAAAAAGGAAAACGCCTGCAAACAGAATCAAAGTACCGTTGGTACTGACAACTCGGAAGTCAGAATGTTTTCTTTTATAATGGAACTTTATATCCAATGGATGAAGAATGTTTGTCACCATATAACATGGTTTAACCCACCATTTTTTCTTTAAATGACTCAACTACACATGTAGGCAGCGTACCATATTTCATATCTTGAAAATATTTTAAGGATTTCTTGTAGCATGTCTTTGAGTTGCATAAATTTGTTTATTTCTGCTGGGTATTCTGTTGCAAATAAATGCGACACATTTTAGTTTCTATTGAATGCTGATTTCAAGGATGGAGATTTCGTTAATCTGGTGTTTGATAAAACAGTTCCTGTTTTGTGGGGCTTTGTCTTATGTTGCACATTTAATCTATATCTTTTTTTATACTTAATTTTGGAAAGCATTTCCTGTTTTGTGTATTTGGACAAGGCTGTATATTTATGATATAACCCTTGTGTGCAGTTCATATTATGGTATTGGAGTAAAAAATTAGCTTTATAATTATGTACTCTGGTAAATCAATGATTTGTTGCAACAGATACAACTATAAGTGTTATACTTCTTCAATTCCAAGTTCTATGGAATTGTGTTTCGTTGTTCTTGGTATTTTGGTAAATTTAATTGTGTCCCAAATTTGTGGCTAATGAATACATGGTAATTTATGCACGATTTCATATGATGAACTTCTTGCATACCAAGTTTCGTTAAATTTTGTTCAGATGTTTAAGGGTTGTGTTGACTAACTTGACTAACAGATGGGGACAGCCTTATCACCATTTGTACATGTATATCAGGATTTCAGTTTAATGGGTGATTATTCACACTATAATTTGCAGATGGAATCCTGGTAGAAAGCACAACATATGTTGTACTTTTTAGAAATATCCGTTTACTTGTTCATGAACTATTATCAGGGTTTTCAACATAAATATTGGGTCAACAGTCCGACAAAACTTTGCTTTTCTAGATTTTTTGGTAACATGCATATCTATTTATGGTGTAGTTCTTGCAAACCATGCTTTGTTTGTGTTCAGTAGTATAAGTGGAGTTTCATTTATAGCTTTAAATTATCATGATTATATGTTTAATTTTCAATATTGTCTAAACCCCTAGATTCTTCTTACCCCAGACATTGTTTGATAAATTAAGTAATAATTTTCTTCCCCTGTTTGGTATTTTTGGTTTTATTGTTTTATGCTCATCATAATTATATAATGTTTGGCATTTTCAATTTTTTTGGTAGAGCGCCTCTGATGAGTCTTGGTGCGTCAGGCGGAGCAATATTTATTGTCTGGAACTTTGTCATTTTTATTATAACAAAGTGATGTGTAGGACTGATTGATGGACCAGAGACATAAAGCTCTGCAACTTTTTTGTGTGGGAAATAGATTGATATAACAAAACTAGTTATCTTTTATTATTACTTTTGTAGAATAACTAACATTTTTACAGACAAAATATTCCTATAGCAGCAATTATGTTTGAAAATATGCATTTTCTATTGAACACATACTTGGTATTTTGGACAATATTTTTAGACATTAATACCATTTCAATGGTAGCATGTTTATTATTGTTCAATAATTAGTTAAAGTAATCTTTATAACATTACATAGCAATCATCATATCAATATAACATATTGATTCACTAAAATGCATCAAAAATGTCACCAACATGTTATATGTACAAAGTAAATGGGTACAATGATAAAAATAACTCTATTGGACTTATATGTAAATATTATTTAACCCAATGTTTTGTTTTTAATAAACAATTACTAGTGATTTTTTTAAATGATAGGGGGCATAACCTGCCTCTAAATAATCTTAATTGGTCAAATGTCATTTCATTGACAATGTTACATTCATAATTGAAACTTATAACATATATTGAAATACATGTAGACAGTCTTTAACATGTCAAATAGTATAATCATTGCTTATGATATTTGTCAGTCAATCTATTTACATTGGATAACTTGTAATATATATCTATTGTAAACAGCTGAGGAATAAGATGCTTGTACTATGATGAATTGAAAGGATAATTTATAAAATACTTTGTTACAGTGAATTGAGTAAATATGCATGCCACAAAATCTTATTAAATACATGAAATAAAAATAAACTTATGGAGCATTTACAGCTTTCAACTTTTGTTAGTCTTTTATCATTTTTTTATAGACTTCATTTGGCAAATAAATTGGAACTATGTGATTTTATTCTTTCTTGCACTTGAGCTGTTACACATGGTATGTTGCATTGACACTTGCATGTGTTTTCTTTTTCTTTGTGTGTCTAGTCAACTATTATACTTGTATGTCCAATATGGGTCCAGACAAAGCTTTCTTCATTAATGTATTGTTCTGCTCTGTATTTGCCTTGATGTTTATGAAGATATGATGTTGTGTGGATCCATCATCAATAGAAAATATATAGAGTAACAAACAAAAAATGTTTTTATATCACATTTATTTTTTAATATTTCACTTGATATTAAATTCACCACTGAACTCATTCTTTTACACAACATATTAATTCATGATTTTTACTCAATCTTTTTCACATCATCCTAGGATGTTTATATATTTTGTAGCTGCTCAAAACAAATTTTCATAATTTCTATAGACTTTTGGACTCCTTAGTTAGAAGAATAAAGCTCTCTGTAAAGGTAAACACTATTTTGATGCTAGATATATCCAGTTTCAGTGAGAATTATATATGCACAGTCAGCATTTATCCATATCTTGAAATTGCAGATGCTGATGACTTTAATCAACTTTTAGCTTTATATGGCTCTTTGTCTGAAAGAAAAAAAAAACATTTATACTTAACTTGCTAATACACACACATATTAAACATACAATGTAGGACACAATTCACATATAAATCCACATTTAAATTGATATTTTGCAAATAAATAATGTTATAAAAATAAACATCAGCTTACAATAATGTATTTTTTATCAACAATAATGATCAATAATAGTCTTGCAATTTCATATGTCCTAAAGTTGCAGCAATTCCACTATAATATTATCAATCAATCAATCAGTTTATTGGATAAAGCTCATGAATTAACAATGCAATGTAATCCCCAAAAGACATATACATGTATATATATATGTAAGACATAAGTATAAAATGTAAATAAGATGAAATAAAACATTTTTGTCCCAATATTTCAAGTTATAATATTGCAACATTTAAGGGCTGCAAATTTAGAATACAAGGAAAACTGAAGTTTCTTTGCTTTTTTTGTAAGATCAAAGATATTTGATGATAGATTTCCATTGCTTCCAAGTTATTACAATTTCTAAACACAGTTTCCTATCAACCAGAAGGTTCATGCAATAAACATGAAACCCAGAAAATGTAAAATCAAAACAAATATAAGGTGACATGTGACCAAATTGGCCATGCTGTTCTTTGAAGATATATCACATTAATCATTGTTAATATTTGTTTAATTGTTTTAAGTAATGAATACCTAACTATTTACAAGGAGGCCTAATCGTTTATCGAGAAATATGGTCCGTTAAAAGATGTTTCACGGATTTTGTGGTCCGTTAAAGTCGCAGTGACAGTCCGTTAACCAGGTATAATCGAGAAAAAAAACACTAAAGGTCAGTAATTAAGTATCTGTCTTTCTAAGAATCATGCAGGGTTTATGATAATGGTGATTTATGGAAAAAAATAACACATGGGTTTCTTTACATTTTCTGAATCAAGATATAGTGTTATTGTTGAAAATCGAGTATGTTTTCCACAAAGATCTTGGTCATTGGAGAAATCAGTGTTTTGTATGCATAGCAAGAAAAGAGTTATCTCCCTTGTTTACAATATTTTTAATGCAATCTAGGTAATTTTTATCTCTTATGACCAACATCATAGAAACAAATGGCTGTTGTTTTTGTTAATAGGTGACCATTCTGTATTAGAAACCATGTTCAAAACCATGTGTTATTTTTTACCATGAATCACCCTCTGCATGATTTTTAGAAAGACTGGTACTTAATTTGTTATATCATAATTAATACGCATTTTAGATTTATAAAAATTACATCTGTCAAAATGAAAACGAATGACTGTTCGATACGATTTGCATTTGTGTAAAAATAGTTCTATAAAACTTCATAAAATGAAAAGGCGTGTGGCTCCTTATTATTTTAAAGGTCGCAAATGTAAACATGTTTACCTCATTTTTATCGATTTCTCTTTTTATATAACAAAACATATGTTTTGGTTGCTATCCATAGAAAGTACAATAATGTGTCAACATTCTGTTTAATTTTCGATTCTCTATGTTATATAATAATTTTGTAATAGGGGAAAAGCTATAAAATATGGTTCGTTAAGGGCTGATGACATATTATTTTGTCCGTTAAGTTGGTCCGTTAAGTGCCTGTGAAAAAAATGTTATATCCATTAAATAACATAAATAGATAGAAGATTAAAATAGTTTTGTTTGATATGACATATCATAATTTTACTATAAGGACTGAACGCTAGTACACAGAAGAAAAGACAAAATGCATGTGGATTTATCGAAACTAAATTACATACATTTGAATATGCACGTCTAAAGATGAACCATTGTCAAACGGCTTTACTTGTAACACCATTCTATATCATTCTACAACGGTATTGAAAACATACAATACACATGATACATGTGTATATAATATATGAACATAGCAATAAGCTACCAATTATTAATAAACATAATGAAAACGGTTCAATACAGTCTGTTTTGGTTGTTTATTTTAGGCAATGAAAAGAAAAAAGAACAAAAACTATGGAAATAAAAAACATAAATGGAGAAAAATATCTAAATATAAAGGGATTTGTACCACAGACACATTTTCTGGAACTTTAGACCATACTGAAACCGACGAAATTTTCAAAACTCCACACATACAAACTGACGTCCAAGAAATACACTCACTACTTCCTGAAGTGATACTCCAATTGCAGATCAATGGCTTTTTCACTTACCTCTTAATATTTTTTTTATTTCCATTGCCACAAACTCGTGTAAATATTTTAGGCATTTATATTATATTAGAAATAATACAATAATTCTGGGAAACTTGTGACAAAGATATCATCGATTTTGCCAATTTTAATAATTGGGATTCGCTATATTAAGGTTTATATTTCCATAAGACCTGCATTTTCAAAATGTGAGACATGCATCATTAACGGACCTAAAAATTGTCACGTGCCTCTTAACGGACCATGTTTCTCAAAGTAATACAAATTTTGGCATTTTTGTCCCAATATTAATATTTTGGTGCAGAAAATCCTTCTCTTATGTTTTTTATTGTGCAAGTAGCACAAGACTCACTACAAAAAAAATGTTTCAATGACGAAAATAACGTATTTTAATGCATTTTTCGTCATTATAAGGACACATTTTTGCAGAGGGTAAGTCTCCGCCTTTTCGTTTTGCAAAGAAGTGTCAAATCAAATCAAAATAGTTTTTGCGGGAAGTTTTTCGTGAATAAAAACCATTTGGACACATTTATCACAAATTTCACTTATCTACTATATTTTAGCCTCAGAGTTAATTTCGTAAAAATAAATGAATGAATTTTTCATAAAACTACTTAACGGACTGCCTCGTGCAACATATAACGGACAAAACCGTAATGTTAACCTATGGTAGAAACACGTAACGGACAAAATGCCTCGATAAACGGTTAGGCCTCCTTGTATTTAGTAGGTCAGAAAATATTGTCAGATATTGCTTTAATTTCTTTAAGTCATATACACATGTACATTGTCATTAAAAATCTAAAAGGTCTTCAGGAGGGGGGGGTAGCTTTCCATAAAATGGTGAACAGGGATGTGCCAAAGAGTAGGCCATGCCCATAAAAATAACTTTTTTATAATTGGTCTGATTTCAAAATATTTTTTCATTGGATACCTTATGAAAATCCCTGCCCTTTTTTGCAATCTGATTAACAATATTTCTTACAGTTTTTTTTTTAAATTAGGGGTCAAAGGGCAAAAAATGTAAATTGATATATGTATATAAATAAGGCTTTTTGTATGAGATGTTGATGTCAATATACATGTATATGTGTCAAAATGCATTTGAAAGTCCACCACAGGATGTATAATGTCAAAAAGCTTTGTAAGTCCACCATGGGCTTCATGTGACCAAAGCAATAGACTATCCATATTGGGCCTCCAGCGTACAGGGTTCAACTTGTATCGGTCGTATCATGCTTCGCTCGGCGTAGCTTTTTATTCTATGAGGGCAAACATATCGAAATATTGTACATGATGACAGCTGTACAGAACCTCAGGACCTGTCCTGCAAAAATCTGGTCAGTCCTGCAAGATTTGGTGTGTCTGACAGAATTACTGGCTGATCAGACTGTAATTTTGTATGAACTATCCTGGTATCTCGTTATATCATAGTACGTAGCTACGTAGAAACAGTGACGTCACAGTTGAATATTTGGTTTTGAAATGAAAGTAAAAACCACGATAACACAGAACCCATGATATAATGAGAACGGAGTATATTAGTAAATTGCAGACAAAAAAATGCTTGGGTCAGACACAATTTTCAGATTCACCGGACCGAATGTCCGCTTTTAAAATTTTTCGATATGTCTGCACTCTTGAGTGAAGACAACAACCGAGCAGCAACATAACCTTGTGTAAGCAATTTTTGATTTAAAATAAATTAGATTCATATTAGACTCTAATATATTTTTACTAAACAGGTGGCAGTGTTTTACATTCTATAATAAATACATGTACACAGAGTTCAGCATTGACCTGTAGTAACATATCTATTATTTGTTGTACATGTAGAGGAAAAGAACATAATTGATTGAAGAAAAGAACATAATTGATCATGTTGATAGATTACACATAAAATACAATAGACAACATGGTGATACAATCAATATACATGTACAATGTACAAGATGTTAATGTATGTAATCGTAAATTAAACAAAACTCTTTAAAATAACATAAATGCAAGACTTACTTGTCACGTCAACTTTTACTTCCGCAAGCCTTGATACATCACAGAACCATACGAGATCATTGGGAGCATTGGGAGCGAGTTTTTCAAAAACAAAATCACTATTTCCCTCTGTCGAGACTCCTGGGCATGCATACAAACCGAGATCGTCTGGTTTGAATTCAGTTTCTATAGTTGTTATGTCGATATTTTTTGGTATCAGTCTCAGATAGATTGTTAAATCAGGCTGCCGTCGCCATGTTGGTCGCTTACGACCTTACAAAGCAATCGCTTTTTCTCGTCTGGTCCTATATTTTATTTCTACGAGAGTTAGCGACGTGACAACGAGTTGTAACAGTTTGCCGCGCTTCTTCCATTTCATCTTTTCTCCGACAAGACTCGGAAGCCGAAGACTTCCGAGTAACAAAGGGGTGATTTTTTCTTAAACATTGTAAATATAGGATGTCAAACACCAAGTGATAAAAAACTGCATGTTGAATAGTGTAAACCAGCTATCCCATGTTCTTCCTGGGAATCTCTATTTTTATATTATTGACAAAAAAAATCAACATGGAATAGATTTGAAATATCGTGAAGTACCATTCAACACCATTTTCATGCATTTAACATGCTTGAATTTTTGTCGCGAGACTATTGGAAAATGTACCTTTTTCATGCAAAGGCAAAAGTAGTAGTAAACAATAGCGTAAAATATTTTCATTGAGTCGATTGGTTAAAGTACAAAAATGTACAGGTACACAAATTATATCACGTGGTTTCCAAATATGGTAGTTTCTTTGACCTGTTAAACCATATATGGTAATAATAGACGATTTCGGACCTCGAAGAAAGCACTTTCACTTTCATTTTCGAATGCAAACGCTGGAGAGAAAAATAACAAAAACAATTTTGTTAAGTGAGGCCGATAAGGTAAATGTAATGACTGCTGGGAAATGTATATGCTGAATTATTTAAGTTATTCATTTGGTTGACATGCACCTAGAAAATTAGAATGACAGTCAGCTTTCATTTTGTTTTGATAGACGCGACCCCTAGCGATAGAATTGAACAATTCAATAACATATGCCAGAAATCCTAATTTTAAACATTTAAAAACATCTCATAGCTGAGAATACTCAGAATATTATTATAAATGTAATACATTGTAACTGTGTATTATATTTTTTTTAAATGCAAATTACAATATTGAAAATTAATTTTGCATTCCCTGCTATTGGGTGCGGATTTTTGACTAGCTTATACGTGTTCGGGTTAAAGGCATCATACTCTATCAATTTAGCTCCCGCTCTGCGGGAGCTTATTATTTTGATATATACAGGTCTATGTCCTAAGTCATCACTGTCCAAAAACATTCAATATAGAAATTTTAAAGTTGCACATAATGATGGGAATCAAGATAGAAACTTCAGTAGCATTCATTGCTTCCAATGATGGTCCAGAAAATAGGAGAAATTCTTTTCTTCTGTGTAGCTCTTTTTGTAAGCTACAAAATTATGTATTTTCCAGACATGTGCTCTGAAGAATTGAATGTTTTTAATTATGCATTACTGGTTTAAAAACAACTTCTTGTTCCGCCTCGCCAATAGTAATAGGTTAAATTGAAGTAATGCATGTAATTATCAACTTAAAATAATTTAAATCCACCTGCCAAAGTTTATACCAAAAACAGATAAGGATAAATTTATTTTCTAAGCTCAACACTGTTCACATCCCGCATTGTCGCAAAGGGAACCTTTTTTTATAAAGAAAATAAAAAAAAATTGTAATCAGATCAGGATGAGTTTTTTAAAAGGGCTATAGGAGCATAGGAGAGACCCTTTTAATATTTTAAATTAAAACTTTTCCTTGCAAGGTTTGTCATTTCTTATTTTTTCCAGTGAGACATAGCTCTGAGAGCAGTAGTGCACTGGATATTGAAACAAAATTAAGCAATTCACTTGTAGTAAAAAAAGTTTATGTTCTAGATCTTGTATCATTGTGTAATGTGACATAGTTTGCATTGTGTTTATAATTTTGGCATGAGCTACTGTTATGTGAATATTCAATGTCTTTATCATGTTACCTGTTACCTGTTACCTGTCTGGTAGATTCACCCTATCTAAGGGTCACTCCCGAAGGATCTTTTGAAAGGAATATCTTGAAAAATCAGTAACAAAACAAAACTGTACAGTAGCATGCGCATCAACATTTATACATAGGGTTACGAATTCGGTAATAATGTTTATAATGTTCATTTCATATAGTAATAACACTCAGTCATTTAGGGTTTCGATAGTAGAGACATTCTCTTTGTGTGAAGTCCATAGCATAGCGTTCTGGATATGGACTCTATGTCACTGATATTTCTGCGGTTTAGTTTCACCAGTGGTTTGGTCTTTTCAGTTGCACAGTCTAGTATGAATTGTACTAGTAAACCTTCTTGTTGGATGTTGTTGAATGCTTCTGTGTTCACATTGATGTCTAGGTATGCTTGGAGGGTTGACATGTGTTTTTCCCTTATTTGTTCCAAGGCATTGCATTCAAGTAGAAAGTGAGTAGTGTTCTCTTCTGCTAGGCCACAACATTGACAGGTGCTATCTACCATGTTCTTACTGTATTTCGCTCGATCTGATTGTAGGGTATATGTTCTGGTAATCAGCTTGGACTTGACTTCTGCCTTCTTGACTTCAAGAGGAACATTAGGAACTAGTTTCCATATTTGGTGTGGATTTCCCAAGGGATTTTGCTTGATTTCTAGATATTGTAATGATGTTTTGGAGAGTTTTTCTTTGCTCCATCTTTGGTGCCAGAAGACTTGCATTGATTTCTTAACAGATGATTTCCAGCGTTGTTTGGTTGGTGTGTCTTTTATAAGCATATGTGGAGATGGAAGTTGGTATTTGGTTAACGCTGTTTTGAGTCTATTTATGAATGAATTTGGTTTCTGCTCGGACATGACCAGTTGTCTTGCTATGATTCTGTATTCAGTACTTTTGTTGTCTTGAATTGCCCCAATGAAAAAAGTAAGTAGAAGTCTGTCTAGTATGGCTTCTATTGGTTCAGCACCCAGTAACGTGTATGTTGCAATATTGGCTACTCTAGGAGGGAGCCCTTGCATTTGTCTACAGATTTGAAGTTGAAGTCTCTCAAATTTCTTCACGTCAGAATTTGTGTAGTTAAGGATTTCCACTCCGTACAGGCTTCTTGGAATTGCATATGTTCTCCAGAGTTTTAGCGAGACTATGGGTATCATGTTTATTATTATGATCTATGTTCTGTTATTATGGAGAATAGATAATTCATTAATATTATTAATCATGTTAATTATTATTCATTACAAAGCAGAGTCAGGTACATTTTGTACCAACAGTGAATTTGAATATCAAAAGTCTAAAAGGGCAAAGACAAAATCATTACATGTATAAAAAGACAGGATGAACAAACAGGCAACATGCACATGTACAATGTATATTATGCAAAAACAGCTGATTATCAATCAAGAATGCAAATTCAAATCATAACAAGAGTAACCTTGGGTGATCTGAAAAAATAAGCAGTTCCTGCTAATTGCAACACATCTGTCACATTGCTAAACATCTATTAAACTGATAAATTAAATTTTTATACGACCGCAAAAAATTTGCGGACGTATTATGGTATGATGCTGTCGTCGTCGTTGTCGGTGTCTGTTAACTTTTTAGTGTTTCCACAATAACTTTAGTTCCAGTTATCCGATTGCTATGAAACTTTACAATGATGTTCCTTACCATAAAAGGATGCATGGGATTGATTTTGGGGGTCCCCCCATTTTTCGTTTAGAAATTAGGGGCCAAAAAAGGGCCAAAAATACTACTTTTTTGTTTGTTTCCACAATAACTTTAGTTCTAGTTATCCAATTGCTATGAAATTTGACAGTGATGTTCCTTACCATACAAGGATGAATGGGATTGATTTTGGGGGTCCCCCCTTTTTTTGTTTCGAAATTAGGGGCCCAAAAGGGGGAAAAAATTCAAATATTTTACTTGTTTCCACCATAACTTTGGTCCTAGTTGGCCTATTGCTGTGAAATTTGTCAAGAATGTTTCTTACAATAAAAGAATGAACCTGATGAATTTTTGTGCCCCCCTTTTTCTCCGTTGTGTAATTAGGGGCCAAAAGGGGCCAAAATAAAAACTTTTTTATTTGTGGTCCGATTTCGAAATTTTTTGTTTACATGTTTGTTCTTGTCAAATAGCGGATACAAAATTAAGAATTAATTTTTGCGACCCCCCCTTTTTCCCCCTATTACGTAATTAGGGGCCAAATGGGGCCAAAATCGAAACTTTTTTATTTGTGGTCCGATTTTGAAATTTTTTTTTGCAAGTTTATTTTTGTCAAGTAGCGAATCCAAATTTGAGAATTTATTTTTGCGATCCCCACCCCTTTTTCACCTGTTACGTAATAAGGGGCCAAAAGGGGCCGAAATTGAAACTTTTTTATTTCTGGTCCGATTTTGAAAATTTTTTTTGCATGTTTGTTCTTGTCAAATAGCGAAAACAAAATTAAGAATTATTTTTGCGACCCCCCCCTTTTTCCCCTTATTACGTAAATAGGGGCCAAATGGGGCAGAAATTGAAACTTTTTTATTTCTGGTCCGATTTTGAAAATTTTTTTTGCATGTTTGTTCTTGTCAAATAGCGAATACAAAATTAAGAATTAATTTTTGCGACCCCCCCTTTTTCCCCTTATTACGTAATTAGGGGCCAAATGGGGCTTTTTTATTTGTGGTCCGATCTTGAAAAATTTTTTTGCAAATTTATTCTTGTCAGGTAGCGATTCTAAATTTAAGAATAAATTTTTGGGGCTGTAATCATAATTTAAAAAAAAATTCTGGTTAGATTTTTAATTTTTTCCCCAAACATTATTCTTTTAAAGAGTAGAATACAACATTCAAAATTTATATTTTTAGCCCCTGGGTTGAAAGTCCATCAGAGAAGCATGTGTCAAAAACCTTTGTCAGTCCACCATGGGCTGCATGTGTCCAGAACAATAGACTATCCATATTAGGCCTAAAACGTACAGGGTTCAACATGTTGCGGTCCTATCATGCTGCGCTCGGCGAAGCTTTTTATTGTTTGTGTAATTCCCAATTAGATCTAAATGTCTTCATTTATTGAAAAAGATTGTGTTAAAATGTGATTCCACAGATTCCACAGATTTTGTACATGAACCAGTTTCATATTTGTTCTTCATGTCCATAATTTTTCTGGAATCTAGTCATACATTGTAACAAAGAAAAATTCTACATTCTGCAGTGTTCTAGGATTTTTAAAAGATCTCCTTTACCAAGATGTAAAATTGCCAAAAATTCACTTACCCACACTAGAAATCAATGCAAAAAATTGTCAAAATCCACTTACCCTGGGTTGAATTTCACTTACTCCGGGTAACGGGAAATAGGAATCCTAGAACACTGATTCTGTATATAAGCAGGAGCTTACACTTGTTCCTATATTTTATTTTCTTTTGCTTGATCAATTTTACAAAAAGACTTAACCACACACCTGCGACTTGCAAAACAAAATTGAAAAAAAGGAAGTTACTAACCCCATAAACTCCCCCCTTTATAAGATTTCGATCATTTCAAGGGAATTGTAGGGATTTTACAAAATCCTAATTTTTATACAAATTTACTGTAAGTCCTTATTAAGACTTTATACATGTACATAGATTTCATAATATCAATCCTGGTTAGTTTATCACTTATAAGATGTACAATAAAGTGTATCTTCCATGCCTTCAAATGTGTTTAAGCTTACTTAAAAAAAAATCTTTTCTTGATTAATAACCACAGTAAATTGATGTTATATTTCAAAATTATATTTAACAGGAGTCTTTATATTTTAACAGAAGTAACTATGACACAGGAGCTTATACAGAACTTGGTTGATGTGATGGATGTGGCCCACAACCAGAGAGCCGAGCTGACAGAATTGTTAACAACTTTACAAGAGGCCAAAGATCAGGTACATGTACATGTACATTAATATCTTTAAAATGTGTCTATCATACATTGTGTGTTTCACTAGTACTATTGCTTATGTAAATCTTTTTAAGCGAAAAATGTTTCTGTGAAAAATGATCCATGACGTTTACCTCACCTGATTCCTTTACTATCAGATGAATTTTGATGAAACATACCGTATTAGGAATAAATTCCATTGCTCTGGGATATCTTCAAGTAAGATGAAACATACCGTATTAGGAATAAATTACATTGCTCTGGGATATCTTCAAGTAAGAGACAATTTTGGACTCTTTTCCATATTACAAGATAAAGTTCAATGACACGAGAAGACTTTTGCTCATTTAACAAGATAGAGCTTAATATGACTCAGGGTATCCTGTTTGTGACCTCAATCACAGCATTTCTTGTATTTGACTTCATTCAAACCTTTTAAAGCTACTCTTTTTAAGAGTTTTTAATTCAATCTTGTATCTATTTATATTTTAAGATCAACTACAGTAAGGCAGAATCTTGTAAGAACCTGACAGATTACTTCAACAAGGTGAAGGACAGCATCAATGCCGCCATTGACAAAAGACTGACCATCTTACTTTCACAAGTGGAGTCTGTGGCCACTGAGGCTTTAGAGCCACTTCGTCAGTGTGAAGATGTGATCAATCAGAGCTTAGCTGCTGCCGTGAGAGTCATGGAAGAAGGTAGTTAATGTACTTATTATATCACTAGTACATTTGAATGTCTCAAATACGTCATTTTCGAGTTCATTGCTTTTCCAGAAAAATCCATCAATTAGACAGAAATTATCATGTGACTTTACCAGTTTTTGAGTCAAACTGGTTTGCTGCTTCGTAGACTATGTAAAAGCGTTTGTATGAAAACAGTGATATCTTTATAAAGGGTAAATACTTCAATTGAATGAAAAAATATTCTAACTGTGTAGAAACATTTCCAGAAATGAAGATTCCATCGTTATTAAACAACACAGCAGTATTTATTTTGATCTATTGCTCTTACTTGCACCAGAAGTCGTCATGCCCCGTAAAAAATTAGAATAAAAGAACTTTTTGCGGGTTCACCAGACATTCCGCCCTATCGTGAAAACGACGTATTACATGTATTGTTTAAGATCAGTAAATGGTAGACACATGGTCATCTGAACAAAACATAGATGTACTTAAAACTTATTCCATTTCTTGAAGACAGAAGTCTTGCAGTTCACAAGACCTGTGTTTCCTTTATAAAACTTTATAATTTGTACCGCCACATTGTTTGGTCTTTATGTTAGAAAATGAAAAAAAATATGCATCAAGATTATCAGATTGGCAGTCTTCATTGCATTGTGACACACTTAAGTGTTTTTGTTAATTTGATCTAAGATGTGTGTAATATTGATTTTTTTCTAGTAAATATATAGATTTATTTTGATAATGTATTATTTTTAAGGAAAATCCCTTTTGACTAAAGACCCAGAACAGAATGTGCAAGGTCTGGTTAAATTCAAGGAGAATCCAGACATAAAGACTCTTAGCAGGTAATTTTTCAGGCACCTCCAATCAAAGTAGAGGAGAATTATAGCATTCAAGACATATGACCGGCTTGCCTACTCTTTCTTCCCTTGTCAAGCTACCTCTTACTGTTTATTTAACCTTTAAATTGTTTGACATATTTGCTTGGTTACTGTTATACATGCATTGTAAATTTAAATTTTTTCCAATTATTTTTAACATAAAGAAGTAAAAAAAGCTTTTTCATCATTTGATGTTTATAGCAAAAGCTTTAAATTTCTTATTATGTACACACAAAAATTAATTAAATATCATCTTAAGATAACCAGCAACAACAATGACATCATTTTCTGTTCTAGTATACCAGAGGTCCCCAGTTTATCAGATGTTACATACATATCGGTTGATGTGTCATCAGAGTTAGAGACGAGGTTTTCTGAACTGGTTCAACAGGAAGGGAGAATTATTAGCAGGGCACCAGTACAAATCACTGACATCATAGAAAAGCCAGGAGCTCTTACTGTTAAATGGATGGAGGTAAAAGAGAATAAGTTAAGGATGATCACTCCTGAACTTTTTTATATCAAGGATTTCATAATTTGTGATGGAAATGATTGATAAATGTCCACTTACATGACTTAATAAAATGAAAAAAACAAATTTATAGGTCTGTGTGCTCATTTCAGATATACTTGACATAAAAAATTTGGTGGGAAAGCAGACTCCATTAGATTTTCCATAAATTAAACATTGTGATGTTTTTTGCCTTAAAAATTTGAAATTCTATAAAAAAATTCAAGAAATTTTATACAGTGGGTACTTCAGGTCTATGTAATCAGAAAATGTAATAAAAAGTAGGGTCAGTGTGCATTTTTTCCCCAGTATTTAAAGGTATAGTCTAGAGGAGTTCTGAAATTAGACCAAAATTCTGAAACATGAAGAGTGACTATAACCTTAATGAAAGATAAAATGACATTTATTTCCACAGGTTGATGAAGAAGTAGACCCGAGTGATTTCTGTCTAGAATTTAGTTCTGGAAATGTAAAGTATGATAGTAAAACAGTATCTTTCCATAACGTGTATAAGGGACCAGCCACCAGCCATACGGTACGACATCTCACAACAAACATGCCATATTCCTTCCGTGTACGGTGCAGATGTGAAAACACAAATAAATGGAGTGCTTGGAGTGTGCCTAGGGTTGCCATGACAACAATTCCTCATTATGGTTTGTATTCTTGAAAAATAGAAAGGGTAGGAGATAGTTGTACAATTTTTAGCTCACCTGGCCAAAGGCCATGTGAGCTTATGCCATCACTATGTGTCTGTCCTTGTCTGTCAACAAATTTCAAAAATCTTCTCCTCTGAAACCCAGTCTGCACTGTTAGCCACTAGTCCAATGCCCCAGACTAGTAAAAATTTGTTCGGACTAGTGAAAAAAAGCCAAGATTTTATATAGCCATTTCAGGATAAAACTTTAAAACTTGTTGTCGGACTAGTTGTTGAAAAAGTTTTTGGTGCAGACTGGAAACCATTGAACCAATTTAACTGAAACTTTGCAGGAATGATACATGACATGTTGGCAACAAACGATCCTCATTTTGAAATGATTCAATAAAAAACATGGCCTCCATTTTTAAAAATAGAACAGGGGGTAAAACAGCAGTTTTTTGCAAATAACTCAAAAACAGTGACAGATATCAAAATTCTAGCATAGGGTCAAAGTGGTCAGCATGTCAAGATCTACATTGTACCTACCCTGATATTTTAAAGAAATTCCAACAAACCATGTGGGAGTTATTGATTTTGATTTTCTGCGTTTTGCACTGATTTTGTCTTATAACTAAAGAACTATATAAGATATACAATTACATATTGTTAAGCTACATTGTAAGTAAGCTCTACAAAATTGTTCATTGGATTGAAATTGTCAGATGAACCTTTACAGGGGTTATGGCCCCTTAAATGCCAAAAATAGTGGTTTTAGCCTTATAGATTGTGAATGATTGAAGATATTGAAATGGTTTTGCTTGCTTAAATGTTCAGCTAATTGAGCTCTACAAAATTGTCCATAAGGTCTAAATTGTCAGATGACCCCTTATAGGAGTTATGGCACCTTAAAAGCCAAAAATAGTGGTTTTTGCCTTATACATTGTGAACAAAAGTAGATCTATAGAGAAAAGGTTTTGCTTGCTTAAATGTTCAGGTAATGGAACTCTACAGAATTGTTCATTAGGCCAAACTTGTCAGATGACCATTATAGGAGGTAAGGCCCATAAAATGCCAAAAAATAATGGATTGTATGTGAAAGATTGTGTACCAAATTTGCTTGCTTAAATGCTCAGCTTAATAGAGCTTTTCAATAGTTTTCTGTATTGATGGGCTATGGCAATGTTAAATATTGTTACATTAAGCCAGGTGAGCGATTCAGGCTCCTGGGAGCCTCTTGTTAAGATGAAATACCTTGTTAAGATAGAATAAAAGACTGAATTTGATCTCCCATGAATTAGAAGTATTTTGATAATAAGTGTACTTGTTGAGCAATACATTTATAAATTCAAAAGAAATGCAAGCATGCAAAATTAACATTTGTAATCTTATACTGTTTATTTATACAGACATGTTATTGAAAAAAAAACACAGTATTTAAAAGATTTTAGTTGATTTTTAAATGCACAGCTATAAAACTATATACCATGATTTTATCTTCTATACTGCAGATCTGATTGATACACTGTGAGCTATTCAAATACTAAATCCTTCTGGCAACTTTTTAGCCAAAGGACATATGTGAGCTTATGCCATCACTTGGCGTTCGTCGTCGCCTGTAAACAATTTTTCAAATGTTTACTTGTCCAACACCATAAGTCCAATTGCAACCAAACTTGGTACAGTTGTTTAATGGCATTATGTGTACAAAACTGTCGTTCCGATTTTTGATTCGTAAAAAAACATGGCCACCATGTCTAAAAATAGAACATAGGGGTCAAATTACAGTTTTTTGCAAATAACTCAAAAACAGTAACAGATATCAAAATTCTGGTAAAAGTGAACAGCACCTCAAGATCTACCTGCCCAGAAATTTTCAAGAAGATCCAACAACCAATGTAGGAGTTATTGCCCTTTTTCTGGGTTTTTTCAAAATTTTGCACTTATTTAGCCCTATATCTTGAAAACTATACAAGATATTTTAAAAATTCAAATTGCATATGATTGAGCACATCAAGATCTACATTTCATGTAATTAGGTCAAAGCTGTAGAACCATTTCTTTTAGGAGTTATGGCCCTTAAAGCGTCAAAATTTACAATTTTTCATTACTTTTCCCCTGAATTTCAAAGATTAACTTGTCTGACACCATACATCCAACTTCTACCAAACTTGGCACAGTTGTTTAATAGCATAAATGCTACAATTCTTTTGTTCAGATCTTTGATTTGTCAAAAAATATGGCCACCATGACTAAAAATAGAACATGGGTGTAAATTGCAGTTGTTTGCTAATAACTCAAAAATGGTTACAGATATCAAAATTCTGATGGGAGACAAAAGTGATCAGCATCTCAAGATCTACCTGCTTTCAAAGTTTCAAGAAGATCCAACAATTGATGTAGGAGTTATTGTCCTTTTTCTAGATTTTTTCAAAATTTTTCACTTGTTTAGCCATATATCTTGAAAACTATACAAGATATTTCAAAAATTTTCAAAGAATTACATATGATTAAGCACATCAAGATCTACACTTTATGTATTTAGGTCAAAGCTGTAGGACCATTTCTTTTAGGAGTAAATGTCCTTAAAACAACAAAATTTACCATTTTTCATTACTTTTTCCCTGAATTTCAAAGATTAACTTGTCTGACACTGTAAGACCAACTGCATTTTAACTTGGCACACTTGTTTAATAGCTTATATGCTACAACTCTATGGTTTAGATTTTTTATTCGTCTTTAAACATGGCTGCCATGGCTAAAAATAGAACAAGAACATAGGGGTAAATTTCATTTTTAGCTCACCTTGCCAAAGGCAATGTGAGCTTTTGCCATCACTTGGCGTCCGTCGTCCGTCGTCTGTCGTCTGTCGTCCGTCGTTCAACTTTTCAAAAATCTTCTTCTCTGAAACCGCTTGGCCAAATGTAATGAAACTTAGTAGGGTTGTTCTGTAGTATGTCCTCTACAAATCGTTCGAAATTTTGATTCGACAAAAAACATGGCCGCCATGGCTAAAAATAGAACATAGGGGTAAATTGCAGTTTTTTACAAATTACTCAAAAACCGTAACAGATATCAAAATTTTGTGTAGGTAAAAGTGATCAGCACCTCAAGATCTACCTGCCCAGAAATTTTCAAGAAGATCCAACAACCCATGTAGGAGTAATTGCCCTTTTTCTGGATTTTTTTCAAAAAATTTACTTATTTAGCCATATATCTTGAAAACTATAAAAGATATTTCAAAAATTTAAATTGCATATGACTGAGCACATCATGATCTACAAAAGTTGTAACAGAGTCAAAGTTGTTGGATCGTTCCTTTAGGAGTTATACCCCTTGGATTGTAAAAATTGACCATTTTCACAGTTTTTTGTTCAACTTTTCAAAAATCTTCTCTGAAACTGCTTAGTCAAATGAAATGAAACTTGGTAGGGTTGTTCAGTAGTATGTGGTCTACAAAATTGTTGTTGGAAATTTCGATTAGATAAAAAACATGGCCGCCATGGCTAAAAATAGAACATAAGGGTAAGTTGCAGTTTTTTGCAAATTACTCAAAAATGGTAACAGATATTAAAATTCTATTTGGATAATAATGATCAGCGCATAAAGATCTACCTGCCCTGAAGTTTTGAAGAAGATCTTACAATGGTTGTAGGAGTTATTGCCTTTTTTCTTGTTTTTTTCTTCTTCAAATTTTGCTCTTTTAAGACTTACTAGCAAAAACCCGCGAATTCGCGGCAAAATCAATCGTTGCATTGCTTTAAAAAATACATGAAGACCACACAGTAAAAGCATTGCATTTGCATGACCATACATGGTTGTGCTAATCTCAAATGAAAGGTTCTACGGCTGACTGATCCTTTGTTATGGATGGATGCAGGGCCCGTCTTCCACCACGGGGAGGTACTGGTCGGAATTCTGGAAGACTGGAGGTTCTACGGTATTTTAAATAAGTTTAAGATTTGTTTATTTTATCCCACCTGCAGATTTTCTTTTCAAACAAAAGTCCAATGGCAAGACAATTTTCATTCAGACACTCGGTAACTTTATCGTTGATCCTAGTTTTACACATTTTAAAATTTCAATATGGTTTTCATTTTTCTATCAAGTTTCAATTTTTGACGATAAAACATTTTTTGCATACATTTTATAGTAAACATACCAATATAATCTATTATATAAAATCTTTAAATATAAAGCATAATTAATGGAGAAGTTTTATGGTTTTTTTTTTGGTATTTGTCTGAAAACAGGGGAAATAATTTCAAACATTATAAGAAAAGGAGGGTATATTAAATTCCGGAACGATGACGGCTATAGCGTTTCCGGATCAATTAATTAGGTTAATTAGCAAACTGGAGACATAATTGCATATATGTGCTAATTAAATTTTAAAAGGGCACAACCATACCATATTTTTGATATATAAAGCTTAGTCGTAGCATTTGTTGTTTAGGCTGCAACCCGGCTAACAAAAAACGCTTCGTTATTTTAGTAGTATAGATATCTTGAAAACAATACAAGATATTTAAAAAAATTAAATTGCATATGGTTAAGCACATAAAGATCTAAAAATTATTTAATGGGGTCAAAGTTGTAAGACCTTTCTTGATAGGAGTTGTTTCCCTTAGAACATTAAAATTGATAATTCGACAGAGTAGCAGTCCTTTGTTAAAATATCCAGCATATAAGTATCATCGAATACAAGGTGAGCGATTCAGGCTCCTGGGAGCCTCTAGTTTGCTATTAACTCAAAAATGGTTTCAGATATTAAAATTGTGCAAGAATCAAAAGTGATCAGCGTACTAAGATCTACCTGTCCTGAAATTTTGGAAAAGATCTGACTGCTGATGTGGGAGTTATTGCCCTTTTCGCAATTTTTGCCAAATTTTGCACTTATCAAGCCCAATATCTTGAAAACTAACCAACATATTTCAGAAATCTAAATCGCATATGGTTAAGCACAATAGTATCTACAAAACATATGTATCTGTGTAGTTCAGGTGAGCGATTCAGGCTCCTGGGAGCCTCTTGTTTGCTGGCAGCAAGACCTCAATCTTTTTATAATAAACTTCTCCCATGTCTTTAACAGAATGGTCCAAATGTACTCCTGAATATGACCTCAGCAATGAAAACAAGACCGCCACCAGGACCAATGAAGGGTTAACTCAGGTCTTATACTCCAGTGGAGACACCTACCAAGCTGGAGGGTCCATCATGTTCAGGGTGCTGGATTCTGGAGAAGGTTCTCCATTTGATGGAGTAGGAATAGCAGTAGATAACAAAGATGCATCATCACTGCAGAGAGAAAATGCTGTCTTCCTAACTGCTAGAGGTTTGTTTACATTCTTCGTGTTTTAGTTATAAAGTCCCTGACTTGGTGAAAGATTTTGCCAAGAGTTGAATACACAAAGAATAATAGAAGTTACATGTATGAATGTGATATCCTGTTCACTGGGGTCCTGTGTGTGTGTGTGTGTGAGTGGTATAAGTCGCTTGTTTAAATACCTCACTATTGATCACTAGTCAATCACCCCTTAGGTGGTGTTCGAGTCCCGTTGGTAATTTACAAAAAAGGGACTTCCCCATCTGTATGTGATTAGGTTTGTCAGTTACCTGCCCAAGGTCCTTGATTTCCTCTGGGTACTCCATTTTCCTCCACCATTAAAGCTGACCACACTATATGTCCCAGGTGGGTTGAAAAGTGGGTTTAACCCTAACACACACACACACTAATTGTATTCTTGTATATTTGGGCTTAAAACTTTAGACTAAAGGATCTCTGATGAGCCTTTCATAGAAGAAATACACCTTAGTCACAGTTTTAAATTTTATTAGCCATGGACTTTGTTGTAATTTGTTTTGAAATAAAAACTAATTTTAATAAACAAAACTATTAAAGTATTTTTGTTCTTTCTTGTTTTCTTTAATTATATGCATTTTTATCAATATCTGTGTTGTTGATTTTAAGGGGAAATTATAAGTCAAAGGAGGGTCACTAAGTAGTCATTCTAATTCTTGACATACATGTAATTAGTTCTGCTTGCTTCCCTTTGAACATCTGTAAATACTGAAGACTTGGTTTCTGTCATACGCTGGTTGAAGTTGAATTATCTTTCTTTTTCTTTTCAGGTTCTATTTATGTAAATGGCCAAGAGATGAAAAACAAACTGCCAGACCTGATCAAGGGCTCAAAACTAATTATAGAAACAGAAGTCCTATCAACAGGCAAGGTTAGGGTCAGTTTGGAGGTCCAGGAAAAGGTCGTGACCTTTGATTGGAAAATAAATCAGGACTTAAATATAGCTCAACTAGCTGGAATGGGACTTGGACCAAGTTCTTCAGGACCATCATTTTATTTTGGACTCATATTTAGTCATGAATTCTGGAAAATAGGTGTAGAATGATCTTTTACTGATTTCTATTGGCATTTTTCAGTGTGATCTAGTCTCTGGACCAATTCTTGTCTATATTTATATTTTAGAGCTTTTTAAGAACCAACTTTGAATTATTTTATAATGGACAGGAATGTAGACAATCTGATTTTTTTCTGAATTTGCTTAGAGAGTATTAATCCTTTTCTTTTCACTTCTTTTAACAATTTAAAAGTATATTTGAATTGTTAACTTTATTTTACAGTTAACTGTTAACTACAGCCTCCTCCCCTAACCCAGTTTATTCTGAAACAACCCTTCTTGTAACAAGACCAATCGATGTCTGGCCCTGCGTCGCACGGCAAAACGTTTAACCCTGTATGTTCTAGGCCCAATATGGGCAGTCAAAATATTTTGACACTTGCATCCTATGGTGGACTTACAAAGCATATTTGTCACTTGCTACCCAATATTGTAAAAATAGACAAAAAAATAGTTTCTATTTTTTTCCCCTTTTGGTCCCCTTATTGCTAAACAGAAAAGATGGGGCAAGAAAAAATTGTTTCCTCCATTTTGTTTCCAATATATGACCAAAATAAACTTGTAAAAAAAAATTTCTAAATCCGACCATAAATAAAAAATGTCACATGTTTGCCCCTTTTGGGCCCCTCGTTCCTAAACAAAATCAGAGGGGACACCCAAAATCAGCCCCACCCTTCTTTATATGGTGAGTAACACTACCGTAAAGTTTCTTAGCATTTGGTCAACCAGAACAAAAGTTATTGTGGAAACAAATAAAAAAGTCACTTTTTTGGTCCCTTTAGGGCCCCTAATTTCTAAACGCGAAAAGAGGGGACACCCAAAATCAGCCCAAACCTTCCTTTTATGGTAAGTAACATTACTGTAAAGTTTCATAGCATTTGATCAACCAGAACAAAAGTTCTTGTGGAAAAAAATTAAAAAGTCGCTTTTTTGGCCCCTTTTGGGCCCCTAATTTCTAAACAAAATTATTAAATGACCCCAAAAGGGAAGGTGCACATCTTCAATATATCTGTAATCACTGTGTAAAATTTCAGAAAGATCTAGTGTTTGGTTTTTGAGATTCAGATTACACAAGACTGGCACCCCATAGCGGGACGGACGGACGGACGGAGTGACCCGACTACTAGACCTGCTTTCGCCTTCGGCGACGCAGGTAAAAATATTAGGGTTTGCTTAAGAGTGTGTTCTGATGTATATTTTGAATTATTAAATTTATATCTG
Organism: Arcuatula senhousia; assembly: GCA_963971305.1. NCBI lineage: Eukaryota > Metazoa > Mollusca > Bivalvia > Mytilida > Mytilidae > Arcuatula > Arcuatula senhousia. The sequence continues at coordinate 39,441,884 of OZ020307.1, read as the reverse complement.
TAACCATTAATAAGTCGATGCCTTTGCCATGACATATTTAATAGCAGATGAATCCCCTTCCTACCTTGCAAACTAATTATGGAGGAGGGTATATTAAAATCACATTGTTTGTCTGTCCATCCTTCCATCCATCCATCAATACATCTGTCTGTCCTCATATTTTCTTAACAACTTGATGGATTTCAATGAAACTTATTATGAACAATACATGGTGATGTGAATTGTGTTTAGATATCATTCAGGGGAGATAATTGTACATATTATTTTCCAATGTAGAGTTCAATATGAAGTGTCTGGTATCCTTTAGTGATCTTCAACACAGTATTTTTAATAAGTTATATCTCCATGAACCATCAATGTGTATTTGCTTTTTTCTTAGTTCATTTGTATTTCATGCAATTTGATGAAAATTTACTTGAATCTATTCACAATCTCAAATAAACTAAATTTTTAGGCTTTTAACTTTTTGGAAGTTATTAATTCTTTGTTTTAGAGGTAAGTTGAAACTCATTCATTTTCCTTGTTCTTTATCCCATAATTCTATGGCCTTTGTTTAAGACCCCTTGAATGCTACTCTAAGAGGTACAGTGTCTTCCTGCATATTAGTGATTTTGTTTATAAACAGTATTTACTTATTCCAAGATGATTTCATGTAAATAAAAATACAAAAATATGTACAATTACCCTTAAGTACTCACCTCTATATATTATATACTATCCCAATTATATGTTACTATACACATTGTTTGAAGATTTATAGGATAATTAATTGGGTCGCGTGAATAACCAAAATATGATCACGAGTTGGTGAACACACACAGATTTAACGAGTGCGGGGAACTTGTCATGAGACCTAATTGATTATCATATTTATTACATAGATAAAATCCCGCTATTTAAGTTTTAATTAGTTTATTTGAATGGCGTATGAATTTTGACCGCAGGAGTCATGCCGACAACGCAATACAATTCACGATGGCATGATTGAGTTTGACTGGAAAGGACGCAAGAGTGAAAATATTTTTGTTAATTCACACTGTGAATTTACCAGATTTTATTTCACTGGGAAAAATCGGTATTTCATATGCATCTATGTAATGATACGGGGTATACTGTTTAACATGTGTTGGCGTTCTATAGTTCTGTAGACCTGTCACACTTCATTTGTTCATTACCAGGGGCAGATCCAGGATTTTTTTTAAGGGGGTGTGAACAAATTTTTGTCGGCAAAGCAAGAAGTTAAATTTTTTTAATGTTTTTTTTTTAAGTGGATTTTAAATGAAAAACATAATTTTTGCCAGTGTAAGGTGGAGGGCATGTCCCCTTCAAATTAGCACCTGATTAGTGAAGTGGGAGTATCACTAGTGACAATTGACACACAGATTTATGTGTGTTGTTTTAATTTTTTTTTTCAGAAATAATGATACATTTTAGCTGTTTCTTTTCCCAAATTTGCAGTACAAGCTTTTAGAGATCTGAAAAAAATTTGTTATGAATTGATACTCATTTTGTTAAAGTGTTAAACAAGAGATTTGTTAGAATTGATTGAGTGCCATTTTATAGATCTATTTTTATACTCATTGTTTTAAAAAGTTTATTATGACATTAGGCCATCCTTAATGAATGTTTGTTTACCCCTTTCCTATAGGGATAATTTGAGTAGTTAGGGTAGGGTAATATTTAATTTTTCAATTTAAAAAAATCTTAAGTCTATCATAAGGCCATAATAAAATAATTCCTTGATTCTCATCTAAATTTTTTTGAAAATATGGACGTGCTGGCAAATTTTTGTTTTTACTCATTTTGATAAAATGTTCTGCTGTTTTAAAGGAAATTGACTAATGAAATGAACATAATTTGCGAAAAAATTTAGGCTGGAGGGGGTGAGAATCAAGGATATTTTTTTTATAATGGCCTTAACAAAGCAATACAATTTTTAAAGAAAAAAGTTCTAATAAGATGTAAATAAAGTTATTGGGAGTAGAGTCTGTTTACTTTAATAGGGAAAGTTTTATTTTTACCATTTTGATCATAATCAAAGGCGGATTTAGAAATTTGGTTAGATACTGTATGAAACAAGGGGGCTAAGGTCCAAATTTTTTTTTAAACTGCATGTCCTCCCATTTGAAAATTTATGGATCCACCACAGTGATTTAGAAAGACATTTTTGCTAAGACAATTTGAAATGTGATTGACAATGGACGTAACTAAAATCAAATGGTTAATTTAATTTAAACCTAATTATTGATTTGAACACATACTGTTTTTGTTAATATCCTAGAATGACTGATTCTTATTCTTTGCTCTTTTATAAATTTTATAGTACAGATGTACATGTACAATGTATAGACAAATCTGTTCATTTGTTTTGGAGACTGTTGTTTTTTCTCCAGTTTATTCCAAATTATATTTCAGTATTCAAAATTCAATTCAAAATTACTTTCATAATGCTGTAGCTGGCAGGATAGTCTTGCTGTGTTTAAAAAAGAGATCTGCCATGCACAAAGAACGAACGTTGCATAAATCATTGTAATTCTAAGTCTCGGTTGAATTTCAAATAACGCAATGATTGATTCTTTCAAGGGTATAATTGGTGCTTCCTTTGTCACAGAATAATTCATTTTCTGTAATTTAGCTTTAAAATTGTATTTACATAAATCAACAAGCTAAATGTCAAAGTAAAATCAATTTGATATTGATTTTTGAAGTTTGTTTAAACAATCAACTTTTACTATCTGTGTAAAATGATTTTTGTGAAGATTGCTTTGTTTTTAAATCATTTATTACGATCTATGGCAATGATTTATGATATGACATAATATTAAATGGCTTTGATATTATATCTATGATCAGTTTTAACATGAAAATTCATTTTTTCTGTCTATAACTCATGGTTGGTTCTATGAGAAAAATTCAAGTCGTTTATCCATGTTATCTTGGTGAGTTTGTTTGCTTTTTTAGAACTGATTGCATAAAGACTGTGAGTAGCTGCTGAGTAAAAGTAATGCAAAGGGGTTTCGTCAAGTTTTTGTATGCCTGTGATCTTTCTTGAATGCACAGGATTAAAGAATTTTTTCTTTCTGTCCATAATTCTCATTGAAGATACTGTCAAAGTATTAATTTTTGCACATTCAATCAGAACAGGTTTTTAGCTCACCTGACCCGAAGGGTCAGGTGAGCTATTGTCATCGTCAGGCGTCCGGCGTCCGGCGTTAACTTTTCTTCAAAGATCTTCTTCTCTAAAACCACTGAAGGGATTGCTATGAAACTTGGTATACTTGATCTTTAGGATGTCCTCTACCAAATTTGTGAATTATATACACGTGGACCAACCAGCATGGCCGCTGTTGCTAAAAATAGAACAGGGGGGTCAGACCATTGTTTTTGGCTTATAACACAAAAAGTATAAGAGATAGAGAAAAACCAAAGCAACTTACCTTGTTCAGCATCATAAGCTCTACAAATCTCTTCATTTAATCGAAGTTGTGAAATGACTCCTTATAGGAGTTATTGCCTTTTATTCATCAAAATTGACCATTTTTGCAGATTTTGGACAATATCTTGAAAACCGTTAGAGCTAGAGGAAAAGTTAGCATTGCAGAATTGTTAAGCTCATTGAGATCTACAAAAATGATTCATGGCGAATATTGTCAGATCAGCCGTTTAAGAGTTATTCCCCTTTAACTGTTTTTTTTCCATTAATATTAACTGATTTTCAAAAATCTTCTTCTCTGAAACTATTGAAGGGATTGCATTGATACTTGGTATACTTGATCTTTAGGATGTCCTCTACCAAGTTTGTGAATTATATAAACATTGACCAACCAACATGGATGTCATTGGTAAAAATAGAACAGGGGGGTCAGACCATTGTTTTTGGCTTATAACTCGAAAAGTATAAGAGATAGAGAAAATCCGAAGCAACTTTTCTTGTTCGGCATGTTAAGGTCCTTACAGAAGTTATTGCCCTTTAACTGTTTTTTTCTATCAATTTAAACTGATTTCCAAAAGTCTTCTCTAAAACCACTGAAGGGATTGTTTTGCAACTTTGTATACTTGAAAGTTTGTGAAATTTATTCAAACTTTGGCATAAGAGATCAGGTGAGCGATTCAGGCTCCTGGGAGCCTCTAGTAGAATTTTCAAGGTTTTCACCTTTCATACTTTGATTAATATATAATGATAGTGTATTTGCATGTACTTTTAATTAATGAGTTTTCATTTATCTGAGTGAAAATTACTATGATTACAGTATTATAAGTGTAAGGTTTAAGAAAAAGCCCATTGTTTTTGAGTTAAAAAGTCAAATATGGTTAGTCTGGGGACCTTCTTTTATCTTTCGTCCTCATTCCCTGTACCTAAAAAACCCCAAACAGACATAAAATAAGAAATCATCCAATATCATCTGTCATTTTTAAAACAAGCTGATATAGTCTCTATTCAGATATTTAACAATCACGGCTTTTACTTTGTTTGACATATGGTGCTTTTTTTCATTTTTCCTTAAATACAATTATTATGGTATCTGTTGCTGATATATTGATGAAAATTGTGTTTTATTTTTATTTTTTATAGGGTTATAAGCTCATTATTGTAATATATACATTTCATGGATTGTTGAATCTAATGCAAGACCCAATAAAAATATATATCATGGTAACAGTTGTTCATAAATGACATGAATGTTTCTTGTTTGTAAATGTACAAAATCTACTCTTACAGGTAATTATCAAAGTAAGACAAAATCTTAATAGGAATGACAATCTCAAACTTGTCAAAAAAAAAAGTTTTTAACTTACTAGAGAACTAGGAAATCAGAATGGTCCTGAATTGGTACAGTTATTGTAATGACAAATACAAAATAAAACACATTCACATCTATATCCTATATTTATGTCTCACAACTGTGTTGTTTTGTGTGACTACATGCCTAAGATGACAGCATAAAAGGAAGGTTTGGTGTCATAAAACCTGGTTTAACCCACCATTTCTCTGAAATGTCTGTAACAAGTCAGGACCATTGCAATCCTCAATTTCTCCAGCATGTATGCCTTGTTTTGTCTTTCAGTTTCTTGAAAATTTGAGATTGATACTACAAGTTTGGAAGTTATATTTTTACCTTCTTTCCAATACTAAGTATGCAGAATCAGCAAGTCGTTCTATATTTATACCCCCCACTTCAAAAGTGGGGGGTATATAGTGATAGGGGTGTCCGTCCGTCCGTCTTTCCATCCGTCCGTCCTTCCGTTACACTTCAGGGTACCCACCTCTTATCCGATGGATTTTCATGAAACTTACACACAATCATTGTGACATAATGTAGATGTGCACCTACTATTTTAAAATTTGATCAGAACGATTTTAGGGGTTTCCCATAGCAAAACATGGACTTGGGCAATTGGCTACATGGGGGTACCCATCTCTTATCCGCAACTCCTCCTAAACCCCTTGATGGATTTTTATGAAACTTACACACAATCTTTGTGACATAATGTAGATGCGCACCTACTATTTTAAAATTTGATCAGATTGATTTTTGGGGTTTCCCATAGCAAAACATGGACTTAGCCATTCGACTACATGGGGGTACCCATCTCTTCCTAAACCCCTTGATGGATTTTCATGAAACTTACACACAATTGTTGTGACAAAATGTAGATGTGCATCTACTATTTTAATATTTGATCAGAATGATTTTATGGGTTTCCCATAGCAAAACATGGACTTAGCCATTCGACTACATGGGGGTACCCTTCTCTTATCCACAACTTGTCCTAAACCCCTCGATGGATTGTCATGAAACTTTTACACAATCTTTGTAACATAATATAGATGTGCACCTACTATTTGAAAGTTTGATAAGAATGATTTTTGAGGTTCCCATAGCAATACATGGACTCAGCCATTCGACTACATAGGGGTGCCCATCTCTTATCCGCAACTCCTCCTAAACCCCTTGATGGATTTTCATGAAACTTACAGACATAATGTAGAATGTGCATCTCCTATTTTAAAATTTTATCTGATTAATTTTTTTGGGGGTGGGGTATTTATTTGTGAGCTGCGGCTAACAGTTTTTCTAGTTTGAGATTAGATTTCAGATCTGTTGCTCATGTACTTTATTTTTGCTTACAAAGCAAACTTTTCAATGCAACCTGGTATTTTCATTTAGTGTTTGGCATTTTCATTTTTAGCTCACCTGGACCGAAGGTCCAGGTGAGCTATTACCATCACTTGGCGTCCGTCGTCGTCGTCGTCGTCGTCTGTCGTCTGTCGTCGTCGTCTGTTAACAATTTTTCAAAAATCTTCTCCTCTGAAACTACCATACAGAATTTAATGAAACTTGGTATGAATGATCCTTAGGGTGTCCTGCACCAAACTTGTGTTTTGATTTTTGATCCGTTAAAAAACATGGCCGCCGTTACTAAAAATAGACTAGGGGGGTCAGACTACTGTTTTTGGCTTATAAATCAAAAAGTATAAGAGATAGAGGAAATCTGAGGCCACGCTACTGATTCAGAATCAAAAGCTCTACAAAAGTCTCCATTTGGTCAAAGTTGTCAGATGACCCCTTATAGGCCTAGGGTTACGGCCCCTTAAAGGTGAAAAATAGCCATTTTTCATGTTTTTGGCCTACAGAATGAAAACTATTGCAGATAGAGATTAGCTGTTGCTTGCTTAAATGTTTAGCTCTACAAAAGTCTCCATAGGGTTGAAGTTGTCAGATGACCCCTTATAGGGGCTACGGCCCCTGAAAAATAGTGATTTTTCATGTTTTTGGCCTACAGAATGAAAACTATTGCAGATAGAGATTAGCTGTTGCTTGCTTAAATGTTCAGCTCATTTAGCTTTACAAAATTCTCCATAGGGTCGAAGTTGTCAGATGACCCCTTATATGGATTACGGCCCCTGAAAAATAGCGGTTTTTCATGTTTTTGTCCTACAAAATGAAAACTATTGCAGATAGAGATTAGCTGTTGCTTGCTTAAATGTTCAGCTCATTTAGCTCTACAAAATTCTCCATAGGGTCGAAGTTGTCAGATGACCCCTTATAGGGGTTACGGCCCCTGAAAAATAAAGATTTTTCATGTTTTTGGCCCACAGAATGAAAACTATTGCAGATAGAAGATTAGCTGTTACTTGCTTAAATGTTCAGCTCATTTAGCTCTACGATAGTCTCCATAGGGTCGAAGTTGTCAGATAACCCCTTATAGGGGTTATGGCCCCTGAAAAATAGTGTTTTTTCATGTTTTTGGCCTACAGAATGAAAACTGTTGCACCTAGAGATTAGCTGTTGCTTGCTTAAATGTTCAGCTCATTTAGCTCTACAAAAGTCTCCATAGGGTCGAAGTTGTCAGATGACTCCTTATAGGGGTTATGGCCTCTTATAGGTGAAAAATGGTGTTTTTGGCCTATAGAATGAAAACTATTGCAGGTAGAGAAAAGCTGTTGCTTGCTTAAATGTTCAGCTCATTTAGCTCTACAAAAGTATAGGGTCAACATCAAGACCAGGTGAGCGATTCAGGCTCCTGGGAGCCTCTTGTTTTGGGTAGAGCGCCTTTGGATAGGAAAATTTATTGGCTAGAAATTTGTTGTAGTTTTGCTCCTTGTTATCTTTTTGTTGAATTTGTTTTGCCTTGGGTCTCATGTTGGAGGGTTTATAAACTTGTAAAACTCACTTCCTGCAACTCTCTTTAACTTAAGGAGGTGGTATACTAATTTACACTCATTTTTGTATCTTTAAGCAAACTGATGCTGAATACCTACATGCATATAACTTTGATTCATATGAATGAATGAAGAAAGCAAGGATCCATATCATTATTGTTTCTTCAGAAGATTATAACTATTCCAATTATTAAAAAAATCGGTCGAAGACAGAAATGGCCAGATATGTCAAACAGGAAGTATATGAGCGACAGACCTGAAATCGAATCCCACTTTATGGGACCCCATCTTGATGCTGTATACCAAATATCAAATGGCTGTGATTAGTAGTTGCTGAGAAAAATGTTACGAAAGTTTTTTCCCCACCCGCCTCTCCCTGCCCGCCCGCCCGCCCGACATTCACCATTTTATAACCCGGATTTTCACTAGTGAAATCCGGCCAAAAATGGGTTTTTTCTTAAATAGAAATCATCAACACCATTTAATTGTTTTATATTTTAATGAACATATAAACTATATATAATAACAAAATAAATAAACAACAGAATGTAGAAAATAATATTATTCTGTATTATTTTCTTACAAAAATATTTTTGACTATTACTTAGAGGAAGATTTGTGGCTCTTATATATTTATAGCCCAAATTACAACATGAACAAAATACACAATTATTTGTACATTTTAATGGTTATTAAATACAGCAACTAAAATCAGAAACTCAAGTATCTTATTCTTTGGGTGTTGAACCACATGGATACCATGTGAGAAAAGATCATATATTTACTGATTACAGGGGAAATGAAATTTAAACTAAGATCTATCTTTGATGAAGTTTCATTTTAGTTACACACTCTTTTGGAATATTAATTTCATTTTCAATGTGGCATGCCACACACACACAAAAATAAACATGAAGCAGAATATGTCCAAAAGACAAAATGCCCCATCTCGCATCATTTAGTTTTTTTCTGCAATCACTAAAGCATCACTAGGTTCACCTACCATACCAATATGGTTGATGTGGCACTTGTCAGTAAGAAGGAATGGACTTTAACCATTCTTCTATAAGTGGTCATTCATGCAGAAAATATAGGTCACAGCCAGCATCTGAAGCATGCATTATGCTTAGCATCACTATGTGCACCTACCATACCAATATGGTTGATGTGGCACTTGTCAGTAAAAAGGAATGGACTTTAACCATTCTTCAATAAGTGTTCATTCATGCAGAAAATATAGGTCATAGCCAGCATCTGAAGCATGCATTATGCTTAGCATCACTATGTGCACCTACCATACCAATATGGTTGATGTGGCACTTGTCAGTAAGTGGGAATAGACTTTAACTTTTTTCTGTAAGTGGTCATCCATGCGGAAAATGTAGGTCACATCCAGCATCCGAAGCATGCATTGTGCTAAGCATCACTAGGTGCACCTACAATACCAATATGGTTGGTGTGGCATTTGTCAGTAAGTGGGACTTTGGAAATATGGGGATTTGGAACGGACGGACGGACGAACGGACCTGAACACTATATGCCCCTCTACTTTCGTAGATGGGGCATAAAAAAAACCCATTTCTGTCACAAATCGACATTCAGTCCCTACAAAACTCATCCCGCTAAATGATAAATACATGCATTTAAAATATATTATAATGACAGCATTTACTGTGATTGAAACATTTTTTTAAAACCCATTTTAATGATTTACATAATGGCTTTATGATTATGATGTAATGTCCCCTTTTAAATTTAATGATTATAAACATGCACCTTTGTTTTTGACTAGCTGTATAAAGAGTTTTCCAATATTTAAAAACTGCTCTTGTCAGCTATCATCATGGCCTCTTCTATGGTTAGGCATACAGGCAGACATGTAGCGTCTCAATCCTCTTCTCTGTATTTCTACAACGAGAAACACAAATAAAATCTCTGACTGTGTGATTGATTTCTTATGGACATCGGGACCTAACGCAACAAAACTTAAAAAAAATACTTAAGTCTGAGAATATTCTCAATTCATTGTAATTACTTATGGGAGTTGACAATATTCTCAAACTTAATTATGATTTTTTGTTGTTGTGTTGCGCTGGGACCAGAACAGTTTAAGTGTTTCAAAGAAGACATGGTTTGAACATAAAAGGAAACTTTAAAACATGAATTTTTGAGCCACTGCTTACTCAGTATAACTCCAACCCCCTTAGAAAAAAATAACAAAGTTAGTAAACAGCAAATTAACAGGCCTTAAATCTGTACTTGAGATATACATGTATAAACCCATAGCTAGTGAAGTCATATACCAGATTTCAAGTCGCTGTGATAAGTACATGTAGGTGCTGAGAAAAAAGTCGGTAAACTGTAAGTAGATATCCGACAGACAAAAAATCGGTACCTTCAAGAAGCAGAGGTACCAATGGGTCTACCGAATGTCAAAGTCCGAAAGGGTAGAGACAAAACCTGTAAAAACAACAAGTAAAGCCATGACGAATAAAACAGACACCATATATAACACAGAAACACAAAAACTACTGAACATCAATTAACAACGCAAACTCTAGTCGTAATGAGAGTAAACTTTACTAGCCTACTACCTACAATATAGGACATCATACATCATGCATATATACCAAATTTCAAGTCGCTGAGATAAGTAGTTTCAAAGAGGGTTAAAAAGTTTCAACAATTGACCAGTGGTCACTACTAATGTTGAAAAGTCGGTAAACAGAAAGTAGATATCCGAATTTCACTATTTCTAATATAAATGAAATTCTTAGTAAGGTTTGGAACAACATTGCATTAAGTCGTGCTGAGCATACCAAAAATCAACCATATTCAGTAAACAGGAAGAAGACCAGGTGGCCCGAAAAGACAACGCACAGTACTACCCATCATGCTTAAGCTATTCACCTTTGAAATAAATTTCTTCAGCTGAGAAGACCGGCAAAATACAGTTAGATCTGATACGAAAATAGTCCATATTTTACCCTAAACATAGTCTGTGTCGGCTTGAAAGAAGATAGATAGAGGAGATAGAGTACAAAACATCATGCTTAAGCGGATAACCAAATTTTCAATCAATTCCTTGAAGAGAAAAAATGAAATATGTTGTAAAAGTATGTATACAGACTGACAGAAAGGACTGTGAGCAGGGCTTTTTAAACTATTATAGCCGGGGTATAATTGCCGTTCTTTTATTTATATTTAAATGTTCCTTCAAACCACCCGTGCAGATTCCAGGGACGAATAGACCCACAGCAGCGCTAAGGTTGTCAGTGAAAGTTGATTTTAGATCCAAAGCGCTATACGAAACCTGACATCGGATCAGGACGCTTTGCTCAAAAAGCGACTAGGATGTTTGCCCGGGAAGTCACTGGGGCAGCCCTGGTAAAACCAATGCTGGGGTCGTTAGGAATCTGACCGAAAAACCATAGTGGTGCATCGTAATGGGAAACATGTCTCTTTCCTGGCACGTTAAAGAACCCGGCTGCAGGTCTCGATAAGAGGAGGACCTGTAGGATCCCCATGGAGGAGGCTGAATTGTCCAATCCTACACAACCCTCCTTTTTCCAGTGGCAGTAAAAAACTTCCATATCCCCTATTCCCTCTTTTCAGTTAACATAGGTTATCTCCCATATGCATGAGTTATCTAACTTTACAGCAGGTATGAAATTTATTTTCTCTGGATTTATTGTTGAAATCCTATGATAAATTTGAGGGGTTCAGAAAGAAAAGGGATTTCCCAACATTTTGAGATAGTTATGTAACTTTTTAAAACATTTCCTTTTACAAAAATACTTATTAAATAATCTGCAATAAAAATGTAAACTTTAAAAGATTTTATATAGTAAAGTTCCTGTGAAATTTAGGGAAATCCCTAATTTCTTTCAGATCTCTCTAGATTTTTCTTTGATTTTCCATGAAAAGAACCGAGGGGCTAAGAAATTACACCTCCTGCAAAGTTAGATAACTCCTGCTTATGGGAGATAACCTATGTAAACTGAAAAGAGGGAATTGGCCTTGTGTACCCATTTCCCCCACTTCATCATTTTTTATATTCTCCAAGATATAGCCGACTTCTCGTTTCTTTGGAGTAAAATAAAACTGATAGATGGTCATGTGTTGGTTATATAATAAATGTACATGTACTAATATTTACCTTGAGGGGCTTGATCCTCACTGAATGCAAACAATGCTGAAACAAAAATGGCTCATTATAATTATTTATCACAGGAAAGGGTTTTCATTATTCATAAGGTTTTTTTTGGTAATTGCTCCAGTAAAGCTAAAATAAAGAAATACATTGATTTTGCATGATAGTTGTTTTTAGCCGTTTGGGATAATCTGTTCGAAATTTTGCGTACTCAGTAGAAATGGGACTTATTAATTTCATGACACATTTTGTATTTTCATTTTTATGAAAAGCAAATATTCAACCCCATCAACTGCTTATTTGGGCTAGGAAATAATCGGACAGTGAATTCGGTCGACAAAATTAAGATAAAACCAGCCGTACCTATCAATCCAATGACCGCCATATCCTCTTCATCTTTTAGCATCTTTTTAACCACCACAGCTGCCTAGAACAAAACAATATCTTGACAATGTTATTAACGCATTAGGGAAATTATGAAATCTGATCGACATTTTAGGTTTTAGCACGCAATGCATCTCCGTCAGTCATCGATTGTTTAATGCGTTTTTAAGATAATTTCATAATTCTTAAAAGCAGCAATAACATATTTTTTCCAATGTCGGGCAAAACTGTTTTGTGTTAAAACCGCGTTCTAATAGTTTTAATTTGAATTGCATGCTCAAACTCTTTAAAGAACATGCCAAACAGCATTGCTAATAGGCAATTGCCTAGGGAATATTCGGACGTGACAAAAATAGCTGTTTTCATTTACAATGTATGAAATATAAATGTAGACGATTATATCTGTGTTCAGTAGACAACTGCATGGTTTGTTCTCGTTGTCATTTGTCTGTCTAAGATCTAGATTTTTTCAAACAGGGAGGTGGCACCATTGTTAAAAAACTTCTGGGAGCCCTTGTTTGATACAGTTTCTAACCAAAACTTTGTTAAACGGGAAGTCCAGCGCTCTGTGGACTGGTTATGTCTGCCTTTTTTTTAACATGTTTTTCAGTTTTGCTGTTTAGTTTGGCTAAGAGATTGTATCTTATGTTCTTGTTGTATGTAAAAGCTGATTACCGTATAGCGGGTTATTTTCGTGGTTTTTGTGTCATAAGGTATGTGAAAAAAGTTTGCAGGTTTTATTTTCCCGGTTTGTGAATGTTTTTTTTTTATATGGTTTGCATTTAATAGATAATTTCGCGGGATTATTTTTCGCCATTTCCGTCGACCCGCGAAAATAAGCAAAAATTAAACCGCCGCAAAAATAACCCGCTATAAGGTATTATCCGGTTAAGCGTTCACATACCTGTTGTTCTAGGTTATTTTTCATGAATTTGACAAGAATCCTGAAGAGAAATAGACAGAGACCGGCAGATCCTCCCTGGAATTTGGCCTTGATTCTGCCAATCTTACAGATACAGACACCATTCCTGATCAGTCGATGTAGGAGATCGTGGTCTACACTATCTCTCCCATCACAACCACCTGTTGAGGCAATTAAGGACACAATATTAACTTAGATTTGGACTTACAAACGCACTGGGATTTGTATCCCCACTATTAGAATTTTGTCAATATGTCATACGAAAAAAAACATGGCTAAATATCGATGGACTTAAGTAGCGAGTTGTTATATATAAACGATATAAAATAATGTATCATATGTGTGCAATAAGATTTATTCTGCAATCAAATGATATGTTTAAAAAATAAAATAACATGCATAAATACTGCCTATTTTCCGATTCAAATGGGTTAAATCGTTAGTAGTATTTTAGTTGTCTTGATGTCTTCATTGTATTGTGCTTATATTTTTGAGACTGAGATTCAAATGGAAGCTTAAATATTTATTTGCGCTATAGAATTTCTTAAATAGTTGATGGGCGCAAATATCAGGTTCATATATTAAAGTTTAGACCTTAGGATTATGACAAGGTTTTATTTTTCTGTAAGGTAGTTGTACCTTTTGTCACACAGTGTCTAATACAAATTAAATGGTTGGATGCACGTTCCATCGAGTAATAACAAGCGATTGCACTTAGTAGTGCTATACCAGGTAACCATTTCGAAAACAGAAAATTATATGAACGACTGACCTACAACCCATCATGCTAAGCTTTATACAAACTGAGTTTGAAATCAAACCCTCCAAAAAAGAGCGGAGAAATATAATTACGAAAAATGTTCAGTTTTTGGTTCTTAAAGAGTCTAAGTCGGCTTTGAAAACAGGAAGTTAATGACCAAGGGAGGCAGGGTTCAATTCATCGTGTTGAATTTGAAAGTAATCTTTAATAAAACCCACATAATAGTCAAGAAGTGAAATTTCTGGGATTTTTTTACAACAGCCAATGACACTGAGGACAGGAGACACTTAAGTTTCATTGTACATGCTATTATTATTTGTTGTAATTTTGTCAATTTATTGTTTGTAGCCTTTGGCCCTTCATTGGGCGTAACTTGTGCTAATAAATTTGATTGATTGAATCAAAACCGAGAAATGTTTACCAAAGTTTTAATAGACGGACAGAGAGACGAATTGACAAGATGACTGCAATATAGCCATTCCCATAGACATCTAAAAGTTAACTACATGTATCTGCTTGCATACAGTCAAGTACAGTTGTAAACTTTTATATCTTAATTACTTCAAAAAATTAACACGCGCAACAGAAACCAATGTATTTTTTAAAAGAAAAATCAATGTAGAGGCATAAATCATTTCTATCACGCAACAAATATGATGATTTATGATCTTTCGTTGATATTCATATAAAAATTGTATTTTTGACCTTCTTCTGAACCTAGCTTATGGCGTTTAAAAATCTATATGCTTGCGTTGGCTGGACTGTCAAGTAAATTATGTCAGTATCTTTTTATTAAGTTTTTAATCAGTCTTTGAAAACAAAAAAGGACTTCACTAAGACTTTTTCTTTACTTTTCAAATAGGCGAAGGGCGGAGATTTAGTGCCATTGTAAAATACGAAACAAAAATCTTGTTACTTCTTGCAATTGTTTCATACAGTCCCACACTGTAATTTCTAACGAAACGGAAGTGCCCATCGGTTCCTAACCGACATTTCCTGTGTTGTTTTTATTTTATTTTAAAAAATCGGAATAAAAGAGAACCAAAGATAAAAAAAAACATGTCAAGACCTTTGTCTTCATGACACAACTAAAACTAACAAGTAAATCTGTGAGCTAATGCTCACTAGTGATACCCCCGCTCCCCAAACTAAGCCATGCATACAAGCTTGAATACTCTGCAGACATGAAGTAGTTGACCTAGGAACATAAAATCACTATACACTATATGGAACTATAGGATAAAGCTATATACAAAATATCAGACCTCTATCTCATGTAGTTGCTTGGGAAACTGTGACGGAAATTTTGCATTTATGTGCATTATGTGTAAAAACCTAAGTATTCAGTAAACAGGAAGTAGTCTACCTACGACCATAAAATCGGTATACACCATATGGTCCTATATGATAAAGCTGTATACAAAATATCAGACCTCTATCTCATGTAGTTGCTTGGGAAAATGTGACGGAAATTTTGCATATATGTCCATTATGTATAAAACCTAAGTATTCGGTAAACAGGAAGTAGATTACCTAGGAGCATAAAATCGGTATACACCATATGGTACTATAGGATAAAGCTATATACAAATATCAGACCTCTATCTCATGTAGTTGCTTGGGAAAATGTGACGGAAATTTTGCATTTATGTCCATTATGTGTAAAAACCTAAGTATTCGGTAAACAGGAAGTAAACTACCTAGGAGCATAAAATTGGTATACACTATATGGTACTATAGGATAAAGCTATATACAAAATATCAAAACTCTATCTCATGTAGTTGCTTAGAAAACTGCGACGGAAGTTTTGTTACGGACAAACGGACGAACGGACGAACGGACGAACAGACGAACGGACAAGGTTAAAACAGTATACCCCCCTCTTCTTCGAAGCGGGGGTATAAAAAACCATAAACGAGAGTTCTTATCAGACAAACTGAAAAGATAAGAAAATTTGTCCAAACTCGGATGTCGACAATCTTACAGCTGAATAGACAGAAAGATTGATTTAGATTTCAGCAACAAAATTTGCTAATTATAGATGAAAGAGCAACGTCCTTTTAAAGATTTTAGTGATTTTTAGATGTAGTAAAAGATTGTTTCCAACCTTTTCAATAAAAAAACCCAAATTATATTTATCAATCATTCATAATTCATTGACTTAATTGCTTCAATACAATATAAAGTGTCCTTCACTTTTTTCTATTTGTTTTGAAATGAAAAATTTCAGGGACATTATGAAAGAAAAGAAAATTCCGCAGCATTTCGGGCCGCTCTTAATTATTGCTGGCTTTTCGGAGGTATTAAAAGTCTTATAGGTCTGTGCACTCGTATAAGATATCGGTGTGACATTTCCGCTCTTAAACTCTTAAAGAATCTCTAGTTGGGTAGTTTGAAATATATCATGATATGTCTTAAGCTTTTCTCAGCTTTTCTTAAGTTCTGGTTATGATGCGAAGCATCTGTACATGTGATCCATTGATACATTCTGTCACATATTTTGTTTTCTTTCCCCAGAACCAGAAAGATGATTCAAGAAAAATGAGTTAACCATAAATATATGACAGGATCAATATGAACATGATGTACTCAAAAGATTTCATCATCTGAGATCAAGGCCAATTTCAAAGCATTAACTCTTCGACCGTTTGACCAATACATGGCCGGGAATTAATCTAAAAGAAAGCCTGGTATCCATTTCAGGAACCAATTTCATTCCATATAATTTGTTCTTCTGATAGGATTTTCTAATATGACATCCTCAGATGACATCGTTATTTGAACCGTTGCATCAACTTGATTTTGTATAGTTAGGCTACATCGATATCGATGTTTTTTTTTCTAAACAACCATATATTTTATGGCATTAGATTAAGTTTTCGGGGATATCAACTGTTAAAGGCGGGATGGATATAGATTTTTTTTTATATAAAATGGATGGAGTGGGGTACGTTTGCTAAAAGTTTTAAATGTACAACGAATCTGAACCCTTAATTGTAGTCGCAGACAATCACCGTGACTTTCAAATCTTTTTGCATTTGATGGCAACGAAAATAGACTAAGTAGAAGTTAAAGTTAGGGTTTGGCAATATCCCGTCTTTTTCAATGTTTTTCAAATTTCTTTTTATAAATATAAACATCAAGGTTTTTTTTTCAAATAACGTCAAAATTTCATTAACATACCACAGTAAAATAGAACAACACACTTTGTATTATATGGGACATATATCATTATTCGATACTGAATGACTCGTTCAATTATGTAACTTCTGGAGTTCTGCTCCCTCGTGGATTTTTCTTTAGTATTTATATAAATACCAAGAAGCACTTTTGCGAGAGTGAAAATCGACAGGAAACTTACGATTTCTGGCACTTCGGGTGTCCTCTAGACTTATCGACATATCGGAAATCATTAAGGTGAAGTCTCCATCTGCTGCCCTCTTTATTCTGGAAATAATTCCAAGACAATTATGGAAATTTTTTATTTAATAAATGGAAGAGTAAGATAAAGAAAACAAGAAGCTGTTAATTTTAAGCGTGTTTTCTATTGAACCTTTTTTTCTGATAATATTAAACGTTTTAAGAAGAATAAGACGAGCAACCACTACAAAACACACGACAGCAATATAAAAAAAACCATTCAGTCAGAACGCAGGAACATACCCGGTATAGTGTTTTTTACTTTTGACAATTTTCATACCTTTTGTTTTCACTTAGACATTTTACATATACTTTTTCAAAGATAATAATCACATATACCCTGCTTTGACATTAGTGTTCTCCTAATTATAAAACCTTTTATGTTTTCCAAGTTGTCCTAGACCTATTTTTGTTATCAAGTTTAATTTACTTACAGCCCGTCATAATAAAGGCTGTATTTTCCTATTACACAAATAGCACCATTTCTAGTCTGCAGACGACCGGCAACCATTGAGGCATGTGGAAGCTTCGCATTCTGAATTTTCATCCTACAGAAAGAAGGACATACTGAACAAATATCATATACATGTATATAGTAAAAATAACAATTTATAAAAAAAAATGCAGGTTGAGTGCCTTAAACACCACGAAATAAAAATGATATTTAAAATCTAATCAAATGAATAGCTCTTGTGTAAACCGTTTTCCACAATATCATAGCGGTAGAATTTGATTTGTCTAGAAATTTATACATTAAGTATGCGTCGCTTTCGCCTTTGTGTTATATTTACCAAGTATTTTATCTCTTAGTGGTAATGCATGTCAGTTTGTTAAGTCTTCGCGATTAAAAAAATGCTACACTTCATAAAGAAAAAAAAGAGACATCAGTGGGACATTTGAGTGTCAAAAGTCCTCATGGGCAGCGACAAAACCAGTTTTAAAACACGAACGAACAGTTCGAAGAAACAAAACACACAAAAAAACACAAAATAACAACCCAACAAAAATCAACATCGCGACGAACTCAAGTCGTAACGAGAGTGAACTCAGGTGCTCCGGAAGACTAAGCAGTAAATTAATATACGTACCCAGAGAATTTGTAGTAGAGACTTCCGCTTGCTCCTTCATGATCTTTAATGTCTTGTTGTAGCAAGCGTTCTGCTAGGTTCTTTAGGTGGCTGTTACCAACTTCCCCGTCTGTATTAAAAAACATAAATAAATGTAACAGAAAAGTTTTACTAAACTGCGTACGTTATTTTGTACAAAAAAGTAATTGTTGTCTGAAAAATAACACAATATCTCCCGGTTTCAATTGGCTTCCATTGACCCGAATACTAACTCGGAACTAGTTTTATCGGTGGGAGGAGTTAAGCCTACTGCGGAGAAGCCTGCTAAATGCCCCAAGATATGATTGCTGAAAAAACAGATTTTAACCAGTTCCACTATGACTTTATAAGGATCCACAAAATATGAATATGCAGATATTTTAGATCATCGAACACTCACGATCACACAAGATTCTTGGACTCCTCAAAATGAGTAAGTTTAAGGTATAAAAGTTGATCTTTGTCACAATTAGGGTTCTATTTCGCCATATTTTGGTTTTACTGTTTGAATATGCTCCTCATTACCAGTGTTAAGCTTTTTCACCCCACTATCCCGATACTGGAACCCCAAGTTCGAAAATATGGTTCACACCACGATTTCATTTGGATAGCTTTAACCAAGGCAAGATCATTGCGATCATTTATTTCTCTGGTTTGTCTTTTCCTTGTTTTTGTCTTTCCTTATTAGATGTTCGAGATGATCATCCAAGTTTGGTAATTATGATATTATCTAAGTCTTTATCTTTGGTTAAGCAGTTATTCAGAATCACCAACCATTGACAAAAACTAGTAAGGGATTGCAACAGAAAATGAAGGCAGAAAACAATTATCTAAAGCCTTTAATTGTTTGGAAGACTACGTGATTAAGTCTTAGAACATGTAGAAAACAGATGGAAAAAAAAGACATCTAAGATTCATTGACCTGTCTTTCAAAGAAGCTACAAATTACAACGAAGAAGTCCCGTAACTTTTGTGATCGACGTAACGTACGGTCAATAAAGTTCCTGGGAATGACAAGGGACGTGCCGGCAAACTGAAAAACAACCAGTACAACAGTAAATCAATTCCACTGAAGACTTCCATTGTTATTGCAATGATCCTTAATCAATAAGATTGCCTACTTTATAGTGGTAAATAATACATACCAATTAGAAGATGGATCAGATTAAAAAATGTGGTTTCTTGGTCCCCCACGTGTTATAGACGTTAGTCTACGTTAGGGGAAGAGGCAAAGAGATAGATTTGTTTAGAGTACATGAAAGCAAATTGGTCCGAGTGAACACACCATGTACCAAACATAAACAACGCAGTTCCAAGTTAGGAACCCACCCGATTTAACAGAAAAAAATTCTGTCGTGACGCGAAAAAAAATGATTCTGACAAAAACAAAAAGCCAAGGCCCCTTTCAAGTTCAATTGTTGGTCCCTTACAGGGTGCTGTTATTGGTAACCTTGTTTGGATTTTGGGGGTATAATATGTCTTCTTTCTGCACTCTGGTTTTCGGCCTTTCAATTATTTTAATCAAAATTATGTTTTTTTCTCCTCTTGGGACAATGCATTTTCAAAATAATTTGAATATTTGAGTTTAGCACGTTAACATATTTTAGTAAATTAATCTAGGTTCACGAGTGTCTAATTGAAAGACTAAAAAGACATCCCTTGTGGGTTTGAAATAATAAACGCATATTATTTATCATGTTTATGACGGATACATTTGAAGCATGTCAATGAATCAAAACTCGATAGCTTGCAAACATTAGTTCTAGAGGAATTAAAATGTTCTCTAAAGTCAATGCACCGTCACATTTGTATAAATAAATGAGTACAATTTTCAAATTGATCTAGGCTCTATGGAAATGAAGAAATTGATAGTCTAGCTAGTATGGAAACGGTGCTTAGTCTAAACATATTTATTTTCCCTGGATTGGGAAACAAGATTAATTCTTATGTGAACCCTTCTCTGCAGCTAGCAGTTTGCGAGTATGAGCTTTGTAGCGGCCCCCATTGAGCCTACTCTTATCAAACTCTATAAAGGGGTCTTTAACGTGCATGGGGTATTGCTCTCCACATACACGGGATAACTTTTTTTTTCGTCCCTTCTGAAGGACTATCATCGTTTTTGAGACAATCTTCGTAATTGATGTCAAGAGAGAGTCGGAAAACTGGTTCATGAAATGTTCACCCCGGACGAGATTCGAACCACGAACCTGTGATGTTAGTACCCCGACGTGTTAACCACTAAACCACCGTCTCCAAACAGTGCTTAACACCTAGATATGCTGCGCTTAATGAAATCATAAAAAATCACTTATTCTGAAAAAAAGTTATCACCAACAGTCAAAACCAGAATAATTTTCTAGTATTTAGTCTTCATAGCAAAGTAATAGAGCAATTTACTAGTACACAAAACAATTAATAAGTGCTCAGAACAAGTTAATGGTACACTACCATGGCGATCAAATAAAGACTTTTACCAATTCTAATTTTGCACCTGTTCTAAAGATGTCTTGTCTGTTCTAAGTAGACACAACCTGTTTAACTGAGGCGGATCTGACTTTGAGTTTGTTTTTGAAAACTTTTAAGATGAAGATCGAGCATAATTAAAGCTCTAAAAATATATTTTTCTTTCTCGATTAAATATGTGAAGAGCTTTTTTCATGCTTTGTAAACTGATCCCATCCAGATTTCTACGGTAATGTTGTTTATAGAGCAAATAAATTCAAAAACAATCCCTTGGGAATGCAAAATTGGCTTAAAACTTTATTAAATAAAGGTTATGAAATGGATATATTAGTAAAATCTTTGAATTTAGTCTTCTTTGGTAAAACTATTGATAATTTGATACTTATTTTAAAATGTTAATTGCCTTTTTATACTTATGTCATTTTTGAGCATTACAGCGGTCAAGTGTGTCGGTTTTGTGTGATGATGCATCATCAAATCAAGTGTTTGACGTGTTGTGTCGGATTTAAAATCGACATACTTGATTTTTTTACATCAGTCGATGGATGCTTCTTAGCTAGCTGTCAGTAACTTCGAGTGTTCTCAAGAGAGTATCTTTACGTCCCGTTAATTACCTGTTGTCCTTTTGTCTCAGATACTCTCTTGTTGAATTGAACTTCTATCGATTTGATTTTTACTGTGTGTCAGTTTGTGCTTTGTTATTGATTATCATTAGGGGGAAGGTTGGCGCCAAAAAACTAGTTTAACCCCGCCACATTTTAATGTGCCTGTCCTAACCCAGGAATCTTTATCAAAGCTTATGTTTGTATTTAGTCGAATTTTTGTTAATTGTTTTTTGTCAAGAAGAGGGTCTTTCAATGCACTTTGGGATTGGGCTTGAATCATATGTATTTTATTTTCAATCCAGGGGCCAATTGAAAAACAGCGAGCAGCGACCGCTGGTCACATTGAAGGCTGCTGGCTGTTTTCCATTGTGGATATTTAAAATATACGTTAATAATGTAGGTTGTGTCGCGTACACTTATTCCATATCTCATTTTCTTCTATGCCATTCTTCTTAATTAGTAATGTCAGGCAATTGTCATATTAGTTAACTGTAAACCACATAAAAGATAAATCTTACATTGACACGCACTAAGACGCTTTGAATCTAAAAACCACTACAATTGATGCTAAACAGTTCATCACCACAAAAACAAAAACAGATGTTTAACCTCCTAGTGTATATTCAATCAGTATGCAGGTAAGCGTTCCTATACTTGGGGGGGGGGCTTTACTATTGTGTGATCATTTCAGTTAAGGATTCTTCATTATCATTCCCCATAGGCAAGGGTTCCAGAATATGCGAAATATTGGCCGAGGGATCCGTCACTTTCTTAGTGCATTGGCCTATGGTGCGTTGATGGTATATTGGTCTGTTCTATGAGTTGGTTCATTTTCTTTCTGGTTTATGATCGTACATACATGTATTGCTAGTATATGCCCGTTTTGCGTGACATACACGTGTCCATGTAATGAGCGCTGTTTTCTGGATGGGTCTACACAATCAATTGATTGTTTCAATTTGTTCTTGTTCTGATTAAGACTGAAATACCGTGGACTGGACATAAAACAAACAACAATCATACCATGAACATTTTTGTGATTATAGTCTTCCACGTTTTCGTGTTGCACTTTGTTGCTCCCCACTGTTGTAAATAATTATGCATTCTATTCAGATCCTTATAGTATGGTTGTTTTTTTATATTCCAACATCTCACGTCAGTCGAGTTCTCGAAATTCAAACTGTTCGTCTTGTTCAATGTGTATTTGTATGTTATTCGTCTATGCTAGCTCCAAACCCTACGGGTAATGTTTCCTTTATTCACTTGACCTAAGAAGTTCCGAATACAACTTTGATATCTTACCGCCTTTGGTCTACCATACAATGTATGGCTATTTGTGACACTGAGATGATCGCCCCAATATCCCTATTATGCCCATCGCAACCGTGTTGTACTGTGTTTTGTGTTACAGCTGGTTCTAAAGATCGCAATGGGAGAGGGAAATTTGGTGCGTCATAATACCTCGTTAATCCATCATTTCTTTCGAAATGTGCCTGTACCAAGTCAGGACCATTGCGATCTTCAATTTTTCAATTTTATTGATTTTTCTCTTGGACTTTGAGATTGATCCTCCAAGTTTGGTAATTTTGTTATTACCTTTATGCACCTGAATTCAGTTTGCATGAATTTTTTATCAAGATTAAGGTCAAACGCATTACAAACGTCGCTATGAAAATTTGTACTCGTGTCAATTAAAAGAACCGATGTTATATAAGCACATTAAATATTTAGACAATAACATCTCTAGAAACCTGTTTAATTTGTAGCCAATCTAAATCTTAGCACATAAAGGTGAAAACTAGATTTATTACCTTGTTTAGCTGATTTGTTTCCTTTTTTGATAAAGATCATGTCTTACTATAGAACAAGAAAGAGGCAAACGTGTTTGAGCGATTAAACTAACATTTCAAGTTCTGTAGTTTAACGTAATCAAAAAAATCTCGGAACAACATTTTAGTGCGAACATATTGCCAAAATAAACAAATTGGATACAAATCGAACAAAAACCAAAAATTGAAGGGGGGGTATTGAAAACTCTTATGACTTTGTTACAATCACATTATTCAGTTGAAAAAGAAATATGCTTAATAACTTAATTAATTATTAATTTTTGTGTTCAAGTTCGCTCGCTACAAGCTGAAATATTTGTTTAAACATATAGACATCTTGACACTTTGTTTTTAAGGAAATGATAGAAGAATATTTCTGTGATAAAGATTACCTGCCATATTGTCTTTTACTTATCCCATGCTGTTAATCCATTCATGTAACCACTGGTCTCTGCAAAAGAAGTTTTCAAATCATTAAAGGTTAAAGTACTGAATGTCTATACATGTATATAGCAGTTTTAATGTACACATCTGTATACTTTTCCGAGATTGAAATCAAAACGTTCACCGGAAACGAAACATTAAAGATGTGTAATATTTTTTCCTTATCAAGGGTAAAAAATAGTTGCTAAGGATGTAAAAGGATACACTTTGGGAAACGTTGCATCAAATCTAATTTTCAGTACATACGCATTTAAACATTAAAAGAACTCGGGACAAGAAGAGTTTGCAGCACTTGAACATTTTTTTTTAAATCATTCTGCAAACGGCAACAAAAAACAGTTTATAGTTTTTCCTCCAAATCATAGTAAATTAGAAAGAAAAATACTTTCAAATTATGTCAATCCAATAACTCAATATTTCGTTCAAAAGTAAATAAAAGCCTTACATTCGAGTGTTTAGCAGGGAAACTGGATTAAATGGAATAAAAAAATTAAGCAGTGACAGTGATTTTAAGTGGAAAGTTCAATATTACTTCTGATTTATTTATATGCAATTATCGATATTTCAAACTCTCTATTATTCAAGTTTAATTTGAAATTCTTTACGGTTCGCCACAAATACATATCACAGAGACACAGAATATTGGTAAACGGAAATTAAGCACTCAAATCTTAAACAGAAAACATTTTTTTTTGGTAAAAGCAACGCAGTTGTCAGCATTAAGTGTAAAATTTATGAGATGCTCTGTAAAAAGAAAACAACACATGGCTATATGACACATAGGGATTGCTCAGAAAATTTTCCAAAAGGCGTCACAACTGACAAACATTTTTATTATTCATAATTTTTTTCTTTTTCTTAATCTGATGGCAAAATATTTTTTTCATCAGGAACCAATATTCATAATATTTATATAAACCAAGCCTCTTCCTTTAACTTTTGAATGGTCGGTCCCTTAGTCAAAATAACATGAGATAGTAACGGATTGAGTTGAGATTTGGGGAAGTGAAAGGGGTCTCGTGACAATTTCAAGTTAAAATATAAATTTCAAATGGTTTTTGCTGTGTCCTCACAAACAGAAACTTGACTAGCATCATTCGATTTTGAAAAAAAATGAAATACTTGTTCCCTTATACATGCTGACCTGTTTACATGCTTAAAACGAATCAACACACCGGGTAAGCCTCACCTGGAGGAGTTCACGAGAGATGAACAAAACTTACCAAAATTCACGTAGAGTTTGGTTTTTGTAAGATATTTAAATGGGATATGTTTTGTCCAGTGAAAAAAAAAGTAAACAAGATTTTGTTCTGTTTTGTATCGTTTTCTATTTTCTTGATTTAAATTATCGTATCCAAACACAAATATTTACCAAAACCATTTTTACGTGAACTCATCTTACTAGGTGGATTACAGAGATCCCACAACTTGCCGCCATTGATTATAGTTCAAGATACCAGTACAGAAATGTAAAAAAAAAACATTATTGAATCTAACTTCTTAATGTATCTATTTCTACTTTTTACATTTGTATGGTTTTATTTAATGGAAGGCATGATGATGGTATAGGTCCTACGGACAAGAAATACAAAAAGGTTTCCTTTTCATTGTATAACATATCTAACGGATCCTTGTTCCATCTTCAAACATAAAGTATGATGTAGGCGGCGATATACAACGGTCTTGTTTATCGCAATTAAACATGTTAGATAAATGAGTAAAAGATTCCCAGGACTATTGAGAATCTTAATTCCGTTTGTCGTGTCACTAGTTTGTAAATAGCACTCAGAAAGCTTAGAATGACATACTTAAAAGGTCCGTGTAAAGCAATTTCCTGCCTATTACCTATAATTTGTCTTGAAAACCACCCTCAAATCACTTAAGTGGTGCTAAATTGTTTTCCGAAGATAATTCAGAACTATATTTAAAAAAGGTCGACTATTGGTCATTTACAAATGTATCATAACGTTGAACCAAGGAGTCATTCCATGATATCTGGTAAATTAGACAAAAAGACATGAAAACTTATAGAAAAAAGTGATTTTTTTTCTCATGTTTTTCCTTATTTATTCTGAAATTATTTATGGAACTTGACTTATAAGTTAAAGGACCAAAGATAAACTTTGAAACAAACAAAATGTAACTGACTGAGCTCTGTGCTCATCAAAATATTGTTTCATCCCCCACGTGACCTGAAAGAGTGGGTGCACGTGTTTATGGCATGATATGAATTTTGAATCCAAACAAAAAAATAAGAAATCCAAATGAAACATTTTTCAAAATTTTCTGAACGGTATTGAATTTTCCTTCGAATGACTTACAAAATCCCAAAATATATGCCAACTCGCGGTCATTTTTGATTTGTCGTGAAATCCACAAGGTAACATATATATCAGGTTATCCAATTAAGTTCTATTTCACAACAATTTCAAAAGTCAGCGAAGCAACCATTATTAATTTCCATCTTGTTTTTTTTTTATAGTTTGTTTTCGATATTCATTCCGGTTAGACTAATTGCGTTCTGAAACTAATCACATCGGATGAAAATGAGGACAAATTGTTACATGTATATTTAATAAGGTTTAGTTCGCTGTAACATATGTGTTTGTCGTCCAATTGTCTCATTTAAATAGATCTAATACATCATTTGAGTCTAGTGCAGGGTCTGTAATATTCTCTGAAGACAACAATGTACATTCGTAAGCCTTTTAAACATGTTAAAAAGACTTTAAAACTTTAAAGTAACAGACAGTTATCTAAGAAAAATGTCAATTACAAACTAAACCGACAAGCAGTCATTTCAGCTTCAGTTATAATTTAATATATAATTTAATCTAATATATTTTTGAGTACTGGAATATGTGTTGGAAAGACACAGTTTACATATTTCCAAAATTTGACAACGTTTGGCTATTTCTTTAAAATTGATATATTTACTGTTTGGTCATTGTTGTTGTAATATTTTTTTGGCTTCTGTTTTTGTTTTATCAAATCTAATTATATTCTACCGGTTTTCAAAGTTTTTTACTCCTAACGTGTCGGATGAAGGTTAATCCAGAAAAACGCTTGACACGCAGTGAAATTTTGCTTAGTTTAAACATATTTTATTTGCTAATACATGAATACATATAATTAACAAAAAGGATAGGACACAAGTTATACCAACTTACGTGGTCTTCTCCTAATTAATGAGTATAACATATATTGTATAAACATGCGACATACATAATAATACTTTTTTTTAGCTAACAGTCGTAATATTAGTAAAGAAAAATGTATTTAGAGATAAAAGAGGAATAATATTTAAATGTTTTGTTTTGTTCTGAGCCACACAAACGATGTCTGCTCGCCTTCCTTTACACCATTTGAAATCTTTCTGTCTTTTTAATAAATTCAAAGACATGTTTGAAGATTGTATTATTTTCATCCTCAGACAGCAGTTCACTTCCAGAAGTTATTAATTTTATATCTATGTCAATGTTTAAGGAATTCAAGTATTCGAAGAGATTATTTCTAATGCCATGATATAAGGGGCAACCAAAAAAATAGTGTATCCTGTCTTCCTTTTCATAACCACATCGACATTTAGGGTTTGCGACCAAGTTTACTTTAAATAAATCATAATTGAGAGAGGAAGCTGAACATCTAAGCTGGGTCATAATTATGTTTAGTTTTCGCGGACCATAATAGTAGTGTTTTGGTACTTTGTCATTAAAGGATGAAGTTCGTTTTAACTCATTTTTGAATTTAGATAATGAATCTAGGTTTCTAACGGAGTGGTCTAAATGGTTCCATTGCCGAATAGTAGACGGAAAGAAAGATTCATACGAAGTTTGTAGTCTACAGAATGGTAAGATTAAGTCGTTCCCGTTTCGAAGCGGATACGTGCTCATGCTTTGAATAGTGCAAGGCTTCATATCTAATAAGTATTTTGGAGCATTGTCGTTCATGATATTATACATAAGACAAAGTTTTTTTCTTTTGCGACGATCTTGTAATTTTTCCCATCGTAATTCTTTATAGAATCTTTATTTGCAAAATACACCCATATGGGTCAAAGCAAAAACAAAAACATGTAAAATACAAAACATATACAGAAAACAACAGAGTATACAGAATATTAACATAATTATGGAGTTATAGTTTTGAGAACATTTTGACCAATGTGGACCCTATTTTCGTAGTACCAGTGACTGCTTTATAAAGTCGCATACAATTGGAATCAGTTCTATATCGGGATTCAAAATTCGTTGCATATGTATAATTTTATTATTTAAGTCGATGTTTTGATTTAAATTTAATTTATTAAACATAGTTTGTCTTAATTGTTTGTTATTGTTACAATACAGAAGAAAATGATATTCATCTTCAACAACTTCACATACAGAGCACAGTCTATTTTCTCTTTTAATATTTCTGTATCTTCCTAATTCTATATTTAATTTGTGGTCGCTGACTCTTAATTGTGTTATTAATTGTCTGTTTTTAAAACTTGTTTCTTTTAATAAATATTGTTCTAAACCAAATTCAGTCTTTAATTGTTTGTATAAAAATAATTTAGAATCATCGGTCAAGCTGGCTAATTTCTGCATTATTATATTTTTGTAGTTATCTTCTATTTTTTGTTTAAAATTACTTTTTAATTTATTTTATATATGGTTTCCAATTTTGTATATATTGGAAGTCCGCTGACGATTCTAGCTGCTTCGAGCTGAAGACCTTCCAATCTTTGGCAATTAACTACACCGCAGTTATCCCAGACCTCTGACGCGTACTCAAATAGTGGTCTGATAAACGTCAGAAAGAGAGTTTCGAGATTTCTTCTACTTAGTGTAAATTTAAGTTTTCTTAAAACATTAATATGTTTAGAAATATTCTTTATCATGTTATCTATGTGACTATTCCACTTAGCATCATTAGAAAAGGTTACTCCTAGATGCTTATGAGTAGTGCTTATTGGAATATCAGTTCCATTCAGTGAAAAACTAACCGGTTCAAAATCTCTATTACTGATCATCATTATTTCTGTCTTTTGCGGGTTAAAGTTCATAAGCCATTTACTCGACCATTCATTTAGCTCTCTAAAATCATGATTAATAGTTCTTTCAATTGAATATTCATCAGAACTAGAAAAGCCAATTGAAGTGTCATCGGCAAATAGTCTAGTAAGGGATATCAATTTATCAGCAATATCGTTTATATAAATTATAAAAAGCAATGGTCCTAAAACTGAACCTTGTGGAACTCCGGCAGATATTGGAAGAAGATTCGAAGAAGATTGTTTTAGAACAACTCGCTGTTGTCTCATAAATAAGTAATTTTTTAGCCATTTAAGAATATTTCCCTGGATTCCAAGGGAAGACATTTTATGTATTAAACCTTTATGCCAAACCCTGTCAAACGCCTTAGAAAAATCACAAAAGACGAAACAACTTATTTCACGATTCTCCAAGGCATTTATGATAGAGTTGTGCATTTCTATAAGTTGATGGACTGTTGAAAATTTTGGAAGAACTGCATCTTATATATCAGATTATTATCTCTTAAATGGTTGAATATGTACTTAAAGACACATCTCTCCATGGTTTTACCAACACAGCTTATCAGTGAGATGGGTCTATAATTCGACGGCGAAGAGTTATCACCCTTTTTGAAAAGTGCGATTACGTTAGCAATTTTCCATTCACTTGGAAATTTGCATTGATTCAAGGAATTGTTAAAAAGAATTTGTAAGGGAACTGCTATCTGTTCTGGACATATTTTAAGCATTCTGTGACTGATAGAATCAGGACCAGATGCCTTTTGTGGATTTAAAGTTTTAATAATATCAATGATGTCAGTCTGACTAATCTCAATATTATTAATCGAATTAATGTAATGTGCTTGTATATTCGGAAGCGGTACGTTTTCATCGTTTAATGTTGATATAGTGGTAAAATACTTATTTAAAACTGAACATTTCTTATCATCATCATGAACGATTTCGCTAAGTCCATCTAAATTTACTATGTTTTGTAGTGGTGGAATATTACTGTTATTTTTATTTGATTTAATCAACATTTTCATTATTTTCCAATAAGATTTCGGATTGGCTGATTGTTCTAGAATAAAGTTATCTAAGTTTTTTTCAAAATTTTCCTTAGCGATCTTTTTCATATTATTAACACGATTTCGTTGTTTTTTATATTTATTAACGTCAGATTCTTTCTTTGTTTTAACACTTGTTTTCCTAAATCTATCACGTTTTCTTATTTCTCTTCTTAATTCTGATGTGAACCAAGGTTTGTCATTATCGCGTATTGTCACCTTTCTAGTAGGGATGCATTCCCTCGCATAGTTAATAAGTTTCTCCGTAAATATAGTGCACATTTCGTCAATATCTAATTCGTCACGTAACTCCGAGCCCCAATCCGTTTGTACAACAAGTTCAGTAAATTTTACTTTATCAACTTTATCATACAACCAAACTTCTCTTTCATATGATGAACTCGAACGTTTAGCACTCACAATAAAAGCAACGGGAGCATCGTGATCACTTATGTCACGGGGTATTTCAATAACATCAGACACGGAGAACTCAACCGTATCGCTTATAATAATAGGATCTAATAAAGTTCTGCTATGACCACTAACTCTTGTTGGTTTGTTTATAATATTTTTTAGATTGTACAAGTACATCATTTCTATTAATTTGTTGTTGTTGTTTACAAATAAATCGGAATTAGTGTCACCTGTAATAATAATCTGGTCACACAACTGATATGCTTGCTCAATTGCATGACTTAATCGTGGCCAATAATCTCGATCGGTCCATTCTGGTCTATAAGTACAGCATAATAGAAACCGTTGACCTTTACCTATAACTTCGACCCAGCACGTTTCATCTTCATTTTCTAATTCGGACTTACGTGAAATTGTGAAGTGATCTTTAAAATATATCAACAAACCTCCACCGGCATTGTTTCTATCTCTGCGTATGAAATTGTGTGAAAAACTATCAAGATATATCATACGCAGAGATAGAAACAAATTTTGCTTTTTGTACATTTATCAAAATCATTTCCATATGTGGATCGTGTCTTTCTGGCACATATTCCATATTCTTTCGTTTTTAATATTATGACCAAGGTTGTATGGTTGAAGACTGCAGACTGTTTTTCAGTGCACTCTCACTCTCAACACTTCGATTCAATGAAGATTTTTGCGTTTAGCATAAAAAAGCAGCCTTCAACACAATCACTTCTGTACGTTTTCAATTGTGAAACAATACCAAATGAGGTTAAATTGTGAAACATTACCGAAAATGAGGTTAATTCGAATGATTTGCATAACAGTCGCATGTAAAACTACCGTTATTCCTGCATGTCATTAATGAATGAAACGGGTCCCAATGAACCTAATTCAAACAACATGTGTACTAGTAGGAAAACAATTGCTACTGTTTTTGAGTAACATCTGTACAATAATCTTATTTTCAGTTATCAACAATATGTAACATTACTCTTACAATTTTATTGTAAGATAATTTTTGTTATGAGCGGTTTTTTCATTCTGTCCTGTGTGTAACCTGGTTTCGTTTTTGCCTATTCGAACATTTGAATGTCCGTCGATTGATACCTCGCGACTTCGTCAAAATGTCAGTTTTAAAGAATTTTTTAACAAGTATATGAGTAGATATATAGATTTTTATATACATGTACAATAATTGTTAACACACCATATGCTAATCATAGAATATAAATATGATAAAGGATGAGTCACCAGTAAAAACTAAATAAAATAGATGGCAATAAAAAATACAGTTTCTTACCATTTATCGGAATATCCTCTGGAATGTTTGATCTTTGAAAAAGATCAAAAGGTCAACCAACTACATCCGAAAAAAGCGACCGGTCACAGAAAAAGTTTATAAATGATCTAACTTTATTTGAACAAGATAACTCTTTTATCAAACAGCCATACTCAATAACACAAATAGTAAAAATGTGACTTATTTATGCAAATTGTTTCTCCAATCAATGGTATTGATTGTAATTCTTCGGGGAATTAATGTTTGTTATGATGAAATAGTTCCTATAAAATAGATATTAATTCGATTATTGGCCCAAAAGGAATCACCGTCCTGCTATACAGCCGGCCGTTCTACAATCAGGTTCCCATTGATTTTGGGACCGAGAGCAGAGGCAGTTACAGACTTGAATAACGATCTGTAAAAACCGCATACAATATTGTCAGCTGTGGAATAAATAATTTACAACGAATAGCATATGAAATCTGCCAGAAAAACCATTTAAAGAGACAGCAATTTATATGCCGTTAAATGATATTGGAATAGATATTGCAAATATTCTACTTGACAAATTATTAAACAGGACAAAAACACATCTAAAAGCACAACATAGCTAAATTTTATCGTAAAAGGTAAAGATGCTCTTGTAAATACTCCATGTTTCAATATTAGGAACAACAAGACTTAATTAGTGTCAGAACGAAACCCTAGATTTTTTTTAACAGAAAACCGCGACTGCAATCATAATTATGACAATACATTGGATGTTTTTAGATTAAGAAATCGAACTTATCACAACAAAATATGTTTTAGAGAAACAATGAAATTTCTAGATTAAGAGCATTCTTTTTAACGACAAAAGCCTTTTAGTTGTGTATGTATTGAGACAAATTTATAATGAAATACGAACAAGATATGATGGATTTGACAGTGTATCTGATTTACATGAGTAACGGTTGCTGAAAAGTATGTGAATCACAAAGGTATGGCTTGGTTG
This sequence comes from Arcuatula senhousia, assembly GCA_963971305.1. Classification (NCBI taxonomy): domain Eukaryota; kingdom Metazoa; phylum Mollusca; class Bivalvia; order Mytilida; family Mytilidae; genus Arcuatula; species Arcuatula senhousia. Next base: position 39,409,345 of record OZ020307.1, on the reverse strand, counting down.
AAATAAGAACAGACCGCCATGACTCGACAAACTCAGTCCATTCTTCCAAATAGGTGGATTATTGTATCTCAAATCGCCAGTTTATAGAAAGAGTGACTTATAATACGCATTGGTAAGCAGGGGCGGGTCCAGGTTTTTCATTTAGGGGGAGGGGCGTGAACCTTTTTTTCCGCCAAGCGGAGGGAGGTGCAATTTTTTTTGGGTGTTTTTTAAAATAGATTTTATGAATAAAAACATAATTTTTGCCAGTTTAAGGGGGGCGGGGGCGCACGCCCTTCACGTCCCCCTCTGAATCCGCGCCTGGTAAGCACAAAATGTAACATATTCCAACCAATACTCCGTTATACGACATCGTCTGGTAGTTTATACCATCGTGTATAAGTTTTAAAAAGTTTCATTTATGTTGAAGCAGTAGTTTCAGTAAAAAAAGCCTTACAAAAAAGTATATTTCTATTATGGCACTGAAAACGAATATGATTTAAGTTGTATCTACGCTTAAAAGCAGTTTATGTCGAAGCAACAGTTTCAAGAAAAAAAGCTTTACGAAAACGTACATTTTTATTATGACATAGCTAAACAAAGAAGCACTATACAATAATAGTACACTGACTCGACATAAAATTTTTATACGGATGAGGCTTAGAAACAGGAAAACGCGAGGGTCTCCCGAGCGTTTTCTTGTTTCGAGCCGAATTCGTATAAATACAATTTTATGTCAAGTCAGTGTACTATTATTGTGTTTATACTGCAATATTTTGTATTTTTGTATTTTCTTTGGAGTATTCTTTATCTAATAAAACACAAATAAAAAAATCGATAAATGATCCTACCGCGGGCCCCTCTCCTAATATGGTCATAACACCTGTGTCGCCAGGTAAGGGGCACACTGTATAACTTGGAATGGTTTATGTACTATGATACAAATGTTCATGGTCTAAAGTAATTTAAATTAAAGTGTAATGAAATTTGAAAAAAATAAAAATAAAAATAATATATTTATACTGAAGCATAAATTTAAAATTAAAAATTGAATGCTACCGTTTTTTATAACTAATATGCGCCTTACATGTAAGAATGCAGCTTAATATCATTATGCTAGAAATAAAAAAAATAAAAAATAATTGTTTTTCTTGGAATAAAATGTTATACATTTATTAAATACATTCGGCGTTAAAAATATTAAGATTACATATTTTTATCAAAAGTATTTAAAATTCGGGTATTCAATTCAGCGCATTAATATTTACACATGTCAATCAAAAAGCACGTGGAGTCCGTGCAACTGCAAACTCAACTAGCTCTCTCTATATATGTTGTTTACCGGTTTATACGGATTTGATAGTAGTTGCCTACATAATAAATTGGGCATATTTAATTACATGATAGAACATCCAATTATTTCCCACAAATTTTTTAAGTTTATAGTTTTTAATTTTCTTTAAACGCACACCTAACAAATACTTTTCTTAAATTTATTTATACGGGAATAAACGGTTAATTTAATTTTGCCGATTTCAAAATTTCAAGGAGTAACCTCTCATCAACAGCATTCACGTCAAAACATTGGAAGATCAATAACCAAAACTATGAAAATGCATTTGTACAAGTAATCAATACCAAAAAGTTCGAACAGGAAAGCCAAATCAAGGACCACGGATATCTGTATTCTAATTCCTTGCATCTGTCCTGACTTCTCAATCCGAGTTGCATGAAAATTTTCACATACTATCCTTTTTAAAATTATATATTAAATAATTGGTGATTTATGTGGTTTTAATTGTCATTCCGGACCGCGAAAATTCTTTAAAGGTATAGTGTCTACGATTTTGGCAACATTTTAAAAGACATTTATTTCAGTCATTACAGTTTGACTTCCCCCCAAAAATAAGATGAATACATGAAATTTTGCAATTCATTTAATAATTAGCTTATATTTTGGATTTAAAATTTGGTCTTGAATTATTATATTCCAGACAAAAATTCAAGTGTTCCACCCAAAGGCATGCCAATCAAAATGCACTAAGCTGCCTTATCCAATGGTTTTGACCTATTTTCAAAACAATTCACAGCATCATAATTACCTCTGACCAGAGCACACATGTTCCTTTGTTATTAATTTGATTGACAGCATGTGGGGAGTTACACAGTATATTAGATTCCATTTTCTTTAAGCAATTAATGGCTAATTAGTGTACCTGATTTAAAATTTTAAGTGTTCATCTATCATTATTTATAATTTTATAAGTTGCAAGTACAAAATGCAAATAAACAAAATTTCATCAAAATGGTAGACACTATCCCTTTAACAGTATTAGGAACAAATTCGTAGAGATCTCTGCTAGAGCGAATAACCCGCTTTCGATCTGTGCTCACTAATACCAATATTCATTTTCCCACTCATACGAAAGGTTTCTTTTATTTATATATATTCATTAGAGTTTTGATTTAATTCTTTAATGTAGCCAATGTGTCCTAGAATGCACCCCCCCCCCCCCCAAAAAAAAAAAAAAAAACAAAAAAAAACACTGTGTATGTATAGAGGTTGTACTGCTAATTTTGTGATTTACAAATTATCAAGTTCCATAAAAAATAATATAATAAGGTATCTCTTATAAAGGGGCTGGTGTGGCGGAATCTTCATGCTTGAATACCACACTATCGGTAATTAGCCAATTACCAATAAAATTCTTCTTTTCTAAATATTTGTACCATACTATATTCGACCTTGTTTTACAGCATGCCTCGGAAAGGGGGCGTGTACTAAAAGTGATATACTGTCACTGACCGTATATCACATATCGATATACGGTCACTGTAATTTGACTGCTCAAATAGACCGATCGCAGTATAACATTGTTTAGCAGTTCATCATAATGTGTTAATGTTTCATTAAGTTGAAGGAACGGTTCTAGAAACAATCATCACATAAACCTAAAAGGTAAACCTAAAATGTGACAACAAAAAGACTTGTCTACCCATGACATAAAAACACAGACCGAAAAGCTAGATCAAAAAAGCAAAATTCTACAACCGAAGACCGGGCTGACGTTAGTTCATTATTCATTTTTCAATATTCATTATTCAATTCTAAAAAAAATGAATAATTAAAAATGAAAAACTTCAGCCTGGCCAAACGAAGGCTTGGTATACATATTATACACTGTCACAAACATTACCATATCACAGAAACAGATCTGTCATAAGACGCTGATCTATTACTATAGATAACTTAATCTTTGATGTAAATTTGTTCAGAAACGGAAGTCAATATTGAACAGATTATCTATTGAATACCGATAAATCACGTCAAGAAAATTGAGCAAATATTGAAATGCTCTATAAAAATAGCCAGTCTTGAAAAAAAACCCATCGCGATAGCAGTTTTTTTATGCATGCAACATGTGTCAATTTTGTACCGTCGAATCGCCAAATACTCAATATAAAAAAGAATGCGTATTTCTAAGAATAAGGTCATTTGATTCATATTTAAAATGAATCCCATTTTTTTTAAAAAACCAATGATTATGAAGGGAACCCAGAATTTACATAGATTCACAATGTCAGAATTTGTCATCATTGTCAGACTCATATACATTTATGTGAGAGCAAATTAACTGTAAGCTATGATTATATTCATGAATAGTCTTTTACTATACCAAAATGACTGTTATTGTACAAGGAAAGAGGGTATTCTTCGATGATCGATGAGGCGTCGCTCTCATGGCCCAATCTAGGGTTTGAGTTTAGAGGGGGGAATGGGTAAACTTTGTCAGAAATGCAATAATTTAGAGCCATTTTTGTCGAAAAAGCCAAAATTATCTTTAAAATAAAAATTAAAATAAAAATCCGACCCCTCCGCCCCAATCTGAATCGATGCTGCCAGTGACTCCTCTAAACGATGCTATTCTTTTATTTTCATTTTGATAATACACTTAATAATACTTCCACCAAATTTTAATAATACTTCCACCAAACTTAAAATAACAATGGAGATCTTTTTAGAGGAATTCATCGACCCGTTGACCCGCTGCAACTTAAAGACAGAATTCAAAAAGAAAGTTCGAAAGACTAACTAAAGTTTGTGATTTACACTTTCGTAGTCCATCAAAATGATATCTTAAAAAAAAAATTCTTCTTTAGTTATAAACCACTGGTGGAAAAATTCAAAATTAAATTGAACGTATTGGTTAATGTTTATTTTGATTAGTGTTTTGCTGATTGTTATACTGAGATGATCATCTTGTTATACCTGTTATGTCTTCACAACCGTGTTGCCTTGTGTGTTACTAACGGTCCCTATGATCGCAATGGAAGAGGGAGGTTTGGCGCGCCATAAAACCTGGTTTAACCCACCATTTCATTTGAAATGCCTGTACCAAGTCAGGACCATTGCGATATATTACTATTCCGGTATGTCTTCCATGTTTTGTCTTTTCTCTTGGACATTGAGATTGATCCTCCACGTTCGGTAATTTTGTTATTATCTTAATTTCTTTAGCTAAGTACCTGGATCTTCGTTCGTGAGCTGTTTCACAGGTAAAAATCGGTATATCGGTTAAATTTGACGTCTATGGCGGTCAACTTTTAGAGGGTAAAAGGTAAAGGTAAGATTTAACGTCGGTGACTGATGTGTACACAGTTAAACAATTAATATTCTTTTTTAAATTTTACCCTTAGTATGTCTAATAAAGTTATTTATTCAAAACAAATTATGTCTGATAAAATGTGTTGTGCAAACGATACAAACGGGACAGGTCACGTTTAAGTCCAGACATGATTGCATACATGTATATAGCAGATTTAAACAACGTGTCGGAACGTTTTGCTAGCCCTTTACCTACGTTTTGGAAACGTAGTAAAACGTGATTCCCGAAACGTGGCAGTGTGACCTGGATTTAATCAATTATTCCCTCGATCTTAATGTTATCAATAGATTCTTGGTCAAGTATTATGAATGTGCTATGCTCTTTTTCCAAGAAGAAAGTTTGTTCAATTTCCAGTTTCTCGCAACAAGAAAAATAACCCTAACTCTGTCTTTCGTCCTGTTTCGACTTTGCCAATTCCTTGGGTAGTTTTCAAAAAATACATTGAACTTCGTACAGATTTAGACCCCAAAAGAAACTCTCTTTGTTGTAAAATTAAACACGAAAACATGCACAAATAACCTTTTATTCTCATTCATTTCCTTAAACTATAAAATAAAGTACTTATACTGTATTCTGATTTTGTTTGTCTCAAGCCTGTATTCACACAATAAATGATTTTGATTTTGATATCTTCACACCATGGAAGTAATATAGACTATATTACTTTCATGTTCACACTAACATGACTTCAATAGATATCAGCGATTTTGAATTGTTTAAAGTTTTTTTTTCAGTTAGAAATGTTTCAAAAATGATTTAAAAAATAAATTTCTTTTGATACATGGTTCTATAGATATATATCTAAAGATATCAGAACAACTATATGAAATTTTTATAACTATAATGTATTTATACACAGCACTGGCAACTTGAGACTGGCTATGATTAAGAAAGTCTTCTGAATTGACAGCAGTTTAGGTAAAATATTACACTTTTTATTTGCTGAAAAATATTAAAGGAAGCACCAAAACTATTTTCTTGGAGTAAATGTCATTTTAATTTCTCCTACGGGTGCTGTGAAAATGTTTAGAGTTTGTTTGATTTCTTTTACTTCTGGTGGCATAGAGACTTCGAAGTTCTGAATTATCTAAAAAAAAAAAAAGAACAATTGGTGTTTTAGTATCTACTGTTGCATTTAACGAGAACAAAAATGCATAACGAGTTTTAATAATTTAAATTTTCAACTAAAATATATACTTTTAGAACGGAAGGTGATAGAAGTTATGTAACGCTTTAAAAATGTTAAACCCTGTTAAAAGATACACAGTCCATTCAAGATGTTGGTTGTCACAGAGTTTTGATTTGTATTTCTTCAACGTATTTAAACACGCTCGTTACAACCAAGTTCACGTTGCTGATTGCGGTTCAGGTGTTAATAGGTGATTGTCGTCTGCTTCTATCCGCTGTTTGTGCTGACTTTGATTTTGCCTTTGCTCAGCCTCTTTCAGACTTTTGATATTCTAATACCCCGTTGGTACCCCTCTACTGCTTAACTGAAAAAAATTTACACAAACCTTTGCTATTGCTATAAAGATTTCAGTCTCGGCAAATCTCTGCCCAATGCAAGATCTTGCACCAAAACCAAATGGTTTGTGTGAAAAGGGGTAATCTTTATGGCTCGCTAACTCCCCTGTCGTTCCTCGAATCCATCTTTCTGGTAAAAACCGATCTGGACTTGGAAAGAAGCGTTCATCCATGCACATTAGTCTGTTGTTTAAAATAACCATGGTCTACAATTACATAATTATCTTAATCCCCACTTTTAAATGCTTAATTTGCAAATCCATAATGCAGTCAATTAAATATCTAAATAACCCTTGTCATATATTATATAGCTATCTTATGACAATTACAGATGTTGGTTTGTCAAAAAATGTTTCTTTGTACTCAATACCAGATTCGACAAAATATTTTAATTCTTCCAAATTATAGAATATAGCTGGCTACATTTTTTCAGGACTTTATCTACTTCGGTGATTTCATTTTTTTTGAAACATTTGATTATTTTTTACGTCTACCCCATATTTTTCAAATGTCATATTTTGAGGAAATACGACTTGGACCTAACGGACAAAACTTCAATGAAGCTTATTATAACGGTTAATGAGGAGACGTGTTATGTGACAAAAAGAGCTAAAAATAACCCCTAAAATGTGAAAATGACAATAACTGAACTAAATTTATGTTGAATAGTTTCATTTAATTAAATTTTGTACCTTAACAAGGTGGCCCAATATTCACACACAAGGATACTTGTATACCCAATATTAATCAGGAACTGCTTACTCTTCCCTTGAGCACCTAAGTTTATTTTCGTTTTTTTTTAATTCGCTGTTATTTCTTAAGTGTCATGACGGTCATATATATAAACTCACATCTTTTGGTACCTGGAATCCTCCAAGAACCAGATCCGACTCTAAGAATCTAAGAACACCCAGTGATATAGGAAAAATTGTCCTAAAGTTAGATAAACAAAGAAAATATATTTTTTAGATCAATAGAAAAAAAAAACAAAAACAAACACACCACAAACATGAGGCGCTCAGAACCTTTGTAGAACATTCCTATTTTCTTGTCGATGTTTTGTTTTTTGTTTATAACTTTATTTTTGTTTATATATCAAATATTCAATTTATAATGTATTGATTTACATGACAATAAAGTATCATTTATTATGTGATCTATCAATTCTGAAGTAAATATATGATATAGGCACCTATATTTCTGCTCGATCATATGATGTAAATGTATCTTAAGTTTCATAATAATATCATTTTTTTTTTCGCAGATATGTAACCTTAACCTGTAGGTAAACGTGAATTTGAAACAGACGGACGGACGGATGGACGAATAAACAGACTTGAACACCACATGCTGTTTTCTTTGTAGAAGTGTCAAATACGAAATTCGTTAATATAACCCAATGAAATCATCCACGTAGTTGTTCTTTGTTTAATATCACATAATTGAATCTTTAACAGTCATTAAAATCTCTTGTTCTATATAAATGTACGTAATTTTGTTTTAACGTCTCTGATACGTCGTCAATTGACAAACCACCATTACCACTATTCAATATCATGTACTAATGTAAGGTTCATGACGTAAAACAGATATTTTGAAGTCACAGGATATGGTTACGGCAAATTTGGGCAAAACCGTAACAATAAGAATTTTTTTATTTTTACGGCAAAGACGAAAATCGGGAACGGATAACGGGACGCAGACCGAATCGTTAACGACCGTAACAATAAGATTTTTTTTTCATTATTAGGGCACTTATTATTACGGCAAATCGATAATGTGACGATATGAAATATTCATATACTCGTAATATTCAAGCGGGCAAAAATTCTTATAATTCTAATTTAACTTGTAGAAATTTTGGTTATTTATGGCACATGTGACACAACCAATAAGGGGTTTTCGAGTTTTATTTTATTCCTGCGCATTTCTGGTAAAACCATTCAAGGTTTCCATTTAAGACTACGGATGCCGCAGTGTGGAAAAGAGTTGAACAAACTGTGCAGCGGTTCCATTCAGCATTTTTTTCTTTGGATCAACACGCATTTTACTTTCCTTCCATTCTTCGGGGTATAAAAAACGATTTATCTCGACTAAAATTTGTATCGACAAGTCAGTTGCCTAGGGAATGTTTTCGGTAACGATTCTATGGCCATTAATTTGAACAAGTTTTACTTCTACATTTGTTTTTAGTATCCTATTCAGCATAAAATAAAGTAAAAAAGTTGCGGAAGAAGTTAACTATAATATATCTCATGTTCGGTATAGCTCTAACGCAAGATTTGCCGTAACAATAACTAAGTACCGTGCTTTTAAGAAAATTCTTATCGTTACGGTCGTAAATGATTCGGTCTGTGTCCCGTCATCTGTTCCCGATTTTTGTCTTTTGCCGTAATCGTATCCTGTGCCTATTTTGAAACTTGTTAAAGGTATGACATTACAATATTTGTATACCGTGGTATTGGTTATAATCTAAATTCAAACATGGAGTGCTTACTCCTCCGAAGAACATGCGTTCACTCTCGTTACGAGCTCGAGTTGTTAATTGGTATTCAGTGGTTTCGTGTTTCCGTGTTTAGCATTTTGTCTGCTTTGTGTCCCGTTCTTGTTGGTGTTTACTGGTTTGTCTCTGACCTTCGGACTTTTGACATTCGAATGCCCCATTGGTACCTCTACTGCTTTCATAGATTCATATTGCTGTGTTATGTTGTTTAAAATATTTTCCATGAAGGTGTTCAGTTGTATCGTTATCTTTGTTTATGTTGTGTAGTCCAGGGTCAACTGTTTTGTCAGAAAGATTTTGAGTTTCTCTCTTGATGCTTTTTTTACAAATGATCTGATTTTAGAATAGGAAGTACCCAACAAACCTTTGGGTTTCTTTGAAACAAGCTTTGAGGTAAGACATCTGTGCAAGGTGTTCCTTAGTTAAATTTTTATTATCCCCCATAACATTCTTTATTTCCTCATAAAGCTTCCTCTGAATATCTGGGTTAAGAGACAGTTGTGCAAGAACAAAAACAAGCGAATTTGCTGTCTGCAAAAAAAAAACATACAACACGAAGAATGACCAGGAATTGAGTCTTCGAACATGTCTAACCATGATTTCTTAACTTAGTGCTCCTAGACAAATATGAAATTTAATCTCTCAGATTACAAATGTTGATTTTTCTTTTGTCATTGTATTGATATTTGACTTTCTTTGTAATAACCAGTGGTAACGCATTACCTTAAAATTTTGTTTGTGCATAAAATATCATTTGTGTGAATCAATATATTTGGTTAATGTTTTTGTATGAAAACCGGAATAACAACATGTAAGTTGTCTACAGGCAAATTCAGATTAAAACCGAGAAAGACCAAGTTGCCTACCGGAAGAGCCAGGATTTTAACCAAGTTTAAATGACCTATTGGCTAATAAAAGGAATATGTCTATAAATTATGTACAAATAACACAACAATTAAACTAGGAACTTTACCAAAACTTTTTCTTTACATGCTACATGTTCAAAACTTTTCAATATATCGTATAAGTTGTTTTTTTTTCGTGGGTATCTAATTTTCGCTTATGTCGCGGTATGGCAACTTTCGAAAATATAAACCTGTGAAAATAAAATTTCGTATATAGTATATGCTAAGTATATACTCGCATACATGTAATCGCTGAAATTGAACTCTGCGAAAAAAAAATCTTTCATTTTTTTTCAGAAAATCGCGAAATTTACCTCCCGCGAAAAACACAATTCATACGGTACGAAAATGTATGGCAAGGTCTTACCGAGTCAATTCCAGCAAAAAACAAATCGCTGATGGTAATATTTGCTTCTTCATCATTTATTCTCTCATCAGCAAGAAGGGAGTACATGAAGTTTGGTTCGTTCTGTAAGTATTCTTCCAGTTTCCCTTCTTTCTCCTTCTGAAGTAAGAAATCTTTTTGTGCTGCTATTTCCTTTTTGGTAAATCTACAAAAATTGATAAATTATACAATGTCGCCTTATTAACACATAATAATGCATAAGTCTTGAGAATCCTTTTTGAGGGAAAAAACAAAGGTAGAACCACAAAAAGAAACATAATGCACTTGCTATTGTAATTATGATGGCTTTGCTAAAGTTAACAGTACTCATTGTACTCAAGTTAAAAACAAGAATATGTCCAAAAGACTTAATGCCCCATCTCGCAACATTTATTTGTTTCCGCAATCACTGAAGCATCAACAAGGTTGCTATTAAGTCACTTGTCAGTATAAAGGAATGGACTTTAACTTAACCATTCTTCTATAAGTGGTCATTCATGCAGAAAATTTAGGTCAATGCCAGCATCCGAAGCATGCATTGTGCTTAGCATCACTAGGTACACCTACCATACCAATATAGTAGATGTGGCACATGTCAGTAAGCGGGAATTGACTTTAACCACTCTTCTTAAAGAGGCCATCCATGTTGAAAATATAGGTCACATCCAGCATCCGAAGCATGCATTATGCTAAGCATCACTAGGTGCACATACCATACCAATATGGTTGCTATGACACTTGTCAGTAAGAAGGAATGGACTTCAACCATTCTTCTATAAGCGGTCATTCATGCGGAAAATATAGGTCACAGCCAGCATCCGAAGCATGCATTGTGGTTAGCATCACTAGGTGCACATACCATACCAATATGGTTGATGTGGCACTTGTCAGTAAGTGGGAATACACTTTATCCATTTTTCTGTATGTGATCATTCATGCGGAAAATATAGGTCACATCCAGCATCCGAAGCATGCATTGTGCTTAGCATCACTAGATGCACCTACCATACCAATATAGTTGATGTGGCACTTGTCAGTAAGTGGGAATGGAATTTAACCATTTTTCTGTAAGAGGTCATCCATGCGGAAAATGTAGGTAACAGCCAGCATCCGAAGCATGCATTGTGCCTAGCATCACTAGGTGCACCTACTATACCAATATCATTGATTTGGCATGTGTCAGTAAGTGGGAATTTGGAAATATGGGGATTTAAGACGGACGGACGGACATCGTAGATGGGGCATAAAAAATAACTCATTAAACTTAAATGCTTTTTAACAGTGGCAAAATGTTTATGTAGTCACTTACTCATAAAAAGTATTTGTTGCTTTTTCAAATCGTTTATAAAATGGGCTTCTGAAGAGCATATATCCTTTGAAAACTGCAAAAACCGACTTTTGAAGACTGCCCAAAATGGTTCTGATACATGTAGCTACTTCGGCTGGGTTGTCTTTTTCTGAATCAAGACATCCTAGTCTTCTGTTAAAACCAAGCATCCCAACACCTAAAAGTATTTAAAATACATGTATTTTATGAAAACAATATTTGTACTGAAATTTAAAGGTTTTTATCGTTATTTTTTATGCTTGCTCTTATTTTCAATTGTTTTATCGTGAATGGTGATGTTATGCACTTTCACTTTTTGTTTAAATAAAGGGACACAATCTCCGAACTTTGAGGATCAATTTCAAATGTCCATGAGATAAGACAAAACAAGGAAAACACACCGGAATAATTGAAGACCAAGAACACCAGGAAGAAGCCAATAGAGATGGTGAAATATTTGAATAGACTTTAAGTAAAGTTGGGTTTTAATGGCATATTTATGAATATCAGGGTTTTCAGTATGTCGCCTAACATGTTATTTTACAGTCTCCTTTAAATGATTGCTATATCGCTCTTAGAACTGTTACGATAAAACGCGTTTTTTTTTGTTTTAATATTATTAACCCAAAGGAAAGCAATAAAAGCATTATGATTTTCTATAACACCTTTTGCAATTAAGACAATATTTTTTATCCCATATTTTTCTAAGTACAAATTTTGTGCTTATCTTACCACCGTGTCTAATTGAAACATTATTTGGAATTTATTTTGATTTGTCATTTTATTTTTTCGGTAAATGTTTATCAGTCTTATTACATGAAATAGGAAGTTTTTTTATTAGAGACATCTAAGCATTTCTGAATATTGTTGAATTACAACCATATTCCAAAGAAAAAGGTGACAAAGCACAAACCCAGGAATCAGCTCCTTTGAAAACTCTTAATTCAGTAAAGAAAGCTCGAATACATCTATGAATAAGGGATGAAAAACTATCTTATAATTTTAATACATACTCTCTGTCCCATAGTTGGTTGTCTCCCATAACAGATCATCAACGACTTGTTTTTTTCCAAGTCTTTCCACAAAATCATTGGTAACAGATTCAATAAGTGGAATATAATTGGCTACCACAGCCGGACGTAACATCTTTTCTTGGACTGGTTTTCTTCTTTCTGCCCATTCTTGGCCATTTCTGAAAATAAGATTTGGATCAACTACGTAAAATATTAAAATATAATATGAAATATAAATTATAATAGTGACCGACCATTTAACTTGAAGGGGGGGGGGGCTTTGTTTTTTCCTAAAAATTATTGACTAACATAGAAATATTTGTCTAAATATGATGAAATCAGCCTATACTATATAAACACAAAACTACGCCAATATGTAATTTATCCGTCCAATATGGATATTGGACGGATACCGCCAGTCCAATATGGATATTGGACGGATACCGCCAGTCCAATATTTAGCGGTTTCCTTGTTCTCGTATTATATCGTGTATAATGATAATGAGTTCCGAGGGATTCCGAAAACTGTCGGCTGTTGTCAAAATGTTTAGGTGCCATAAAACCTTATTAAACCCACGGTTTCTTTTCAAAGTTTTGTTATTACCTTTATTATCAAATCAAATACTGGACTAGTCAATATGGCATATTGGACTAGTCAATATGCGTATTGGACTAATCAATATGGCATGTCAGCCATATTGGTCAGGTTAGTCAATAAAGGTATAATTGCGTAAAGTTATCCATATTGGCTGAGTTATTGGTCCTCGGCTAGCGATATTGGACTTCGGCTTCGCCTCAGTCCAATATGGCTAGCCTTGGACCAATAACTCAGCCAATATGGAAAACTTTACGCAATAATACTATATTATTTTTGATGAAAAAAATATTTTGGCAGCAGAGGGTAAGAAAAAATATTCTGAATAAGGATTTCTGCCATATAGAATAATGATAGTAATGAAAAAAAAAAATTCTGTCGCGACGCCTTTTAAAAATAAATATTTTTTCTGACCAAAAGAAAAAAACCAAGCCCCCCCCTTTCAAGTTAAATGGTCAGACCCTTAGTGTTTGGATTTGATAGCAAAATACAAAATATCCAAGTGGATATAAAACGGCTTATCTGGTTATGCTGCAAATTAATATTTATTTTTCAAGGAGTAAACCTATCATCTGCAGCATTTGAAAGTATAAGAATGAGGTCAAAACCCAAAATGACTGTATTCCCTTGTACTGTACATGGCCAGTATCATCAAAGCGGGATTTGGCTTGTTAAGGGAACTTTTTGGATCCGAGTATTTTTCATTCCATACTTCTGATTTTTTTATTCAAGTGCTGGTAAAGAGTTGTTACTACTTGAATATACATGAATAGAAAAACCAAACTAAACGTCATGATCACTCATTTTTGTACTTCTACATATGAAATACCATTTATAAATCTAAATCAAAATCCCTATTATGTCTTTACAACTGTATTTCGTTTTGTGTTACCACCAAACCCTAAGATCGCAATGGAAGTGGGAGGTTTGGCGCGCCATCAAACCTGGTTTAACTAACCTTTTCCTTTAAAATGCCTTTACCAAGTCAGGACCATTGCGATCCTAAAATTCTCCAGTATGTCTTCCTTGTTTTTTTTCTCTTGGAAGAAGCATGCAGAGGTACCAAATATCAAAGTCCGAAAGGGCAGAGACAAAACCAGTAAACACAAACAAGGGCAGGACGAAAAATCATACAACATTTGAGATTGATCCTCAAAGTTCGTTAATTTTGTTATAACTTTTTGATATTTTTCATTGTTTGTTTATTATCACCTATTTTATTAGATCATAAAACTTACAGCATGATAAGAGATTCCTTTCTTTTTAGCCGTTCATATGTTATTTTGTTTAAATCAAAGGTTGTCCTGGTGTGTTGCTCATAATTCGCTTGCATGAGCGTTTTTGCATCTTCAGGGTGTCCCAATACAACCATATAACCTTTTCCAAATCTGAACTTGAAGATATCTCCATACTGCTTGCTCATTTCCTTGACAACGAGATCAATTTCATGAGGGGTGTATTTAGCTAGAAAATAAGAATTTTAAAATAGTTGCAAAAAATTGCTTCACTGCATAAAAGATTTCTATACTTTATATGAAATACATGTTAATAGTCTTCGTATTAAAATAGTTGCAAAAAATTGCTTCACTGCATCAAAGATTTCTATACTTTATATTAAATACATGTTAATAGTCTTCGTATAATCCTATGGTAACATAATAAAACATGCGTATAAAGATATAATATTGGTAACGTCTATCAAGAAGAGATCGGGTAACATGATTTTGGTCTATTTGATAAAGATAGAACACACAATCAAATGGCATTATCCAAACTTGTTTACTTTTGTTAAAAACAGTTTCAAACGTTTCTCTTGAAACAAAAAAAAAAAACAACAACAAACAAATCATTATTATTGGTGGCATATTGATTAATGTTCTATACATTTGGGAACTCCCCTTTGTAAATTCATCATGGTTGGACGTGAAGTAGTATGTTTTAAAATACTTGCTTACAAAATGGCTTAAACAAAAACATTGTTCCAATGTACGGTAAATCTGCCAAGCCCTTTGGACATGGCATCTCACTAAATGGCTTCACTTCTTTAGATATCGGACTCTCATTTCCTGTTAATGTTGTAGACATTCGGTAGGTGCCAGGAGAATCCATAGAGGCATAGGAATTAAGAAATTCCAGTTTTACATTTTTGCCACTCACTGCTCTGCATAATCGTGATATTACTGTCATGGTTCTAAAAAAAGAGCAAATATTGTCTTTTATGCGCATATCACAACATAGGGCCCAAAAAGGAAGGTTAGGCCCAACCCAAAAAACTAGTTTAACCCCGCCACATTTTACATGTGCCTGTCCTAAGCCAGGAATCTTTGAAAAAGCGTTTGTTTATTCTGGTCTTTTTGATGTTTTCTGTTCCTTGTTTAAGAAGGGTTCTATCTGTGACTATTTCAGGACTGGATTTCATTCAAAAGCACTTTATTTAGACCAAAAGGCCGATTGCAGAACGGCGAGCAGCGCCTACTGGCCTCGTTGAAGGCTGCTGGCGGTTATCAATTGTGGATTTTCTTAATTAACGCTTGTTATGTGAGCTGTGTCGCGTACATTTATTCCACATCTCTTTATTATCCATGTACGACAGCAGACACCTTTGTTGTTAAAAAAGGGTGTTTCACCATCAGTTATAAATAAATCGGACCTCGGAACACATTTCACATGACAGCAAAGACCATTCTAGAAAAAGTATTTCAAAATGTTGCAATATGCCAAATAATTTACAATAGGATGGGTTACAAAAGATTGCAACGATCCCAACTAAAGAACGTAATATCAGAAGTACCTGGCTCACACGTTACGACTTACCGGTAACAGAACCGCTAGTGTTTTAACTCAAAGACCATACATATGCCAACAAGCGAATACAAAACAAGTAAGCCAATGGAACTTTTGGTCCAGATATCAAAATTTAAACCAAAGCCTAAAGAGATGAAATGATTGATTTTTTTCAATATTAGATTAAATGCGTTAAACGAATTTAACCAGTTTGAATTAAATAGCTTACACGAGAGAGAAACACATGCATAGTCATGCGGTCAAATCTTTTTTTCATGCGTAACCATTGATAAAACTAGAAGGGCGGCCTCCCATGAAAAACGTTTGTCGCCTGTGTCTTAATATATTCGAAAACAAGAACTACATGTAGATGAATTACGGGTTGAATGCCACCCACAAAAATTACGAAAATTGGTTTCCCAACGAATAATAATGACAACACAGTAAAAGAAAACTAAGCTATAACCATTCCTAAAAAGGAATAGCACGTTCTTAAACTGCATACATAAATTAGGACATTGAGACCTGGAATTTAGTATACTGTACTTTTAAATTAGATTTTCACGAATATATCAAATGTCTTATTTGTATAGGCACTCAATTCAGAATCGAGCCTATGTAGAACCCCGTATTCCTTGCAAATTCAACTCAAGATGTTCGTGTTCATATTACAAGCACATGTACTCTGTATACATGTATTACAAAATATTACGTTTACTTTTCTTATGAGATCGTTTTTGTTTCCTATCTTAATAGCCTTAAAACAACCCATTCTAACCCATCGTTTTTAAAATGACTGACAGAGGTAGAACAGCGTCAAACTAATAATGTTTTATAATTTTTTCTTGAATTGAACTTTGAAAGTTCATTTCCTCGTGCTTTGTACTGCACATGGTCTAAATCCTCGGTACTGGATTTGGCTTTCCTGTTCTAAAGTTATTATAGTTTTGACAACAATGTTTGATTTCTTTTCATTCGATGACTTTATGGTATCGGTCCTTAGTTTTAAATTTTAAGACCTGATCATCGCTGACTTTCAATTGTCAAGATTTTCAGGACCAGGAACTAGTCCACCTTGTTCATATTCCGGTTTGCGGACATGAAATATCAGATTTCATTCTTCCACATGTCGCTAGACCATGTGAAGATATTAATAGTACATATAGGCTAAGGCACCAGACTCTTCTTATGATAAATACTCATAAAAATATAGTCCCAGTCTGGCTACGGCATTACCGGGGACCTCAGCATCGTTAACAATACCAACTCCGCGATGCTTTGACCAAAGGACCAAAATATTGTGAGCCTAGCGCAATCAACTGTAACCATAAATTCAAAACATTTATTGATTCAGTTGAAGACTTTACCAGAAAAATGGGCCAAAAAGAACATTAAAAAGAAAGGGATGTTCTTCCCGAGTGGGTAAAGTCTGTGAGGTCGTTGGTTTTAAAAAGAAACATCTTTTAAAGGCTCGATGAGCACCAGTGCAGCATCTATTTTCAACAATCCTGATGTTTCTAAGACATTGCCCACCTTACATGCCAAATATGTTGTCGTATCTGCAGATAGGACGCCTAACAACATCTCTTTCGTTTCAAAATAAAAAAACCCAAAACAAACAAACATTATATTGATTGTTTAACAGCTGATTTAGGGGTTGGTTGTACCAGCAAAAGCTTACATGTAAAGCAACAACACTGTCAAAGAAGAAGATACCTAACAATCATAACTCTGTCATTTCTTCATTTGGCATTTCTGTTGACAGATGAGCACAGAAGTTGGTTTGAAATAGAGTTTGATAAGTGTCATCCTTTCCAGATTTGACCAACACTAAATCGATCCTTCTTTGGCAACGTGACTGGTTTGTTATAACAAGCAGAAACTGCTTACTCTTCCGGAGTACCTGAATTCACTCTCGTTTCGACTTGAGTACCGCTTGGGTAACCTTTGCTTCTTTTAAACGACCGCTTATCTGTCGATATTTATAGCCCACAAAGAGATTAGCATAAAGGGATGTACATGTAGTTTTAATGTAGATATGCAAACACGATATTCGTTAAGTAGTCTTACCTTTCTTATCTTATTTTAGTAGTCTTCTATTCAGCGATGCTTTACCAAAGACGTTATTATGTCACTACATAGTGTGATCTAGTGTTTATACTCTTAATTTAAAACAATATATCCAGCAAAAATGTTTCCCGTTACATTTATGCTCCCATGTGGCCAAAATATGACTTCTTGTAAGCTACGAAAATATTTCAACGTTACAACTAATTAGATCAATGTGAACATGGTGAATGTAAACAAAAAAATCACGTGATGGATAAATATAGGATTTAAAAATCCTTAGATTTGTAATATGAGGCAGTATTACATGTAGTTAGTCCCAGCTTTCGACCCTTGAGTAAATGTGACCCTTTCGAGTGCATTTGATATATTTTATTTTACAAATTTATTTTTCTGATCTTCTACATGTTTTTTCTTCAAGTTGATAACACAATGAAAGTGTGAATTGTATATGAAAAATGCAAACAAGAAACATGCATTAAAGAATTCGAAATTTAAAACTATTCAATTAGTCAGTTTAAACAGTTTGTTTTTAATTTTTAAAATAAAATATATATAATAGTTCTTACAATCTTCTTCATAAAGGCTGAATACAAACACAATAAAAGTTGGAAATAAACAGGCTTAAATAAGTAAATTTTGGCATTAAGCCGAAAATTGATTTATTCAAGGGTTACTTCAAGCCTATGGTTATCAGGTACTGTTACGGGTATATTTACTTTGTTTTAATAGTTTCCTTTGTAAGTGCATATTTGTGACGTCATTTATTACGTACTTCCTTACGCAGTTTAGAAATCAATAAGCAAGGACGTGTTCATTTTCCATAACAAATCACAAAGGAATTTACGAATTTTTCTTACGGTAAGGTACATTAGTTGATAGGAACCTTTAAAATGATTATTTAGGAAAACATTTGTTTGTAATTGTGAAATTACAGAAAAAATAACAAAATATTCTGACATTCGCAAAGTTGTTTTCTTTTACTTCTGATCAGATTGTATCGATTCGTCAATTCCAAGTTTAATTTTTTTTTCAAAACTTAATCAACGGCCATGCATTTAACAAAGCGATTTCAATAAAAGGTCATTATATAATAATGTAGTGTTTAAACTTTTTAACTATTTTTTTTTTCATGTATAATTTGTTTATATTTTATTAAAAGTATGGAATTTTGCACATTAACAAATTGGTCAGGTATCGTTTAATGCAAATTATTTTACCGTTTTACTATAACACAATAAAAAGAAAAGAACGAAAAGAATTATTGAAGTATTTAAATTTTTATTCGACAAGTTTATGAATATCATTTCATAAATTCATTTTGCAAATTGATATACGGAAACGCACATCCTAACAATATTAATTTATACAAACCATATTAAGTGAAATGTGATACATGAAGACAAGATTTATTTACAAGAATTTCATGAAGAAGAAAATACTAATGATACATGTACTCTCATAATAATAATCATAATGATTAAAAAGGGCAAGTTATTAATCAATTTTTGGTAAGTTTCAGTGTAACCAAATGGCTCAATTCTCAGCCGGGAAAAGAAAAAAGACGACGAAAGCAGCAGCCGAGAAATTGACCAGTCCTTCCGTTCAAACGCCAAGACGAACAACAACTTCATCAATTGATTCATCATCTAATACTATGTTAAAACATGCCCACTGCACAGTAAAACCTTTTCAATGGACCCTTTCACGGTTATTGCAGCCGTATTGGATGGGGGGCAAATTTTTTGAAAGGAGGAGAGAATATTATACAAATTCGGGAAAATATATGTGTGTTGCTAAGCAATAGAGCTGTTTTTATGACATTTTCCCGAATTTTTGCCCCCTATTCAGTGTGGCTGCGGTAACCGTGAAAGGGTCTATTAACGGTCAACCTGAATCAAAAAGTCACGCTTGCGGAATCTAAAACCAGCATGACTTCAAAGATGTAGCAGCTTCCTCTTTATATTAACATGCGCCGATTAAAGAATTTGCAAGGTAATGTTTTGAATGTAAATAAATAAATAAATAAACCCTTATATATCAATTCTAAAATCAGAAAGCAAGTTAATAGAATAGATAAAAAATAATAATAAAAAAATAAAAATATAATTTCCCTTTGCTGATTATTTAAATGGACACTAACACTGCCGTGAAATGCAGATTCACAGCATTATAGATACATTCTCGGGAACAAAATTAAGAAACTAACGGATAACAAATCCCTTTTTCAAATACACATTCGAAGGACATCAACATGATAAACGAGAAATGCAATTTGTCAAACATTGGATGTACATTGTATGTAAACATGCATGTATTTAAACATAAATATGTTTTAACATTTTTGCAGTCACGTAGATGGTTTCCATTGGTAACAGAAATGCAAGGAAACTATGTGTTTATATTGAACTTTAAGATATACCTTTCATGATTTTTTAAATTCATGGGTTTCATTTGACGGTTTGTATGGCAAATCAAATAATTAAATGTCCGTTAATGGAGAAGTTACTTCTTTTATTGTCCGTTGCAATGTAATATGCTAAAATGATAGCTAGATGTTTGTTCATCATATATTGAGGGATTACTTCAATCGTTTACACCCTTGCTATCTCTGAAAGACAAGAGCTTGGTTATTTTAAATTTACAAGTCTGTTAAATACTGGTTATTTAGTGCATTTTTGGAGTATTTAATAAAGAATAAGTCTTTAAGGTGTTAAACTAATTTACCAGTTTTTAAAAAGAAATAATTGCCAACATACAGCACTTACTCAATTACTTAATGCATTTTTTTTTTCTGAGTTTCAGTCGCACTTTACATTAATTGTCATGCCGGTGATCTTAACAGGAAGTAGTTTGTGCATAAGGAGTCAAATATCAACGGGTAAAGTCACAGTTATGTTAAAAAGACAAAAGGTAAGGTTATTTTGTACCATCACACACAAACATAATTTTAAAATGTCAGAGCAAAAAAAAAAAAAATAAAAAAATAAATAAATAAATAAATAAATTTTATACATAATTATTATTTCATATCAAGTTCAAAGACTATCAAGGATGATCACAAAAGTGAAATATAATATTATCATTATACTAAATATCTTTGTGTGAAACTTTGATCTTATATAGTTTAAAAACCCTCACATTTGATAATTTTTACGATGATTATTTAATCCAATTGTACTATAGTCAAATCGACCAGAAAACATCATGAAAATTAGATATCGTTTCTTTTTTATTTAACTATTTGTTATCGCAGTTATTAGTTTAACATTGTAGCTTGTTCTGTTCTTTATGAGTAGTTTTATAATTTAGTTTGCTGTTTTTTAATTGTTGTTTTATCATCTTGTCCAGTCATACCATTTGTTTTATCTACGGTCTTCTGACTGTTTTATTCCGAACTTTTATTATATAAATCAAAACTTGTTTGTGTCCCGATTTATATGGCTGAAACACCGCCGACGGGACATAAAGCAAACCAAACAACAATCATTCAATCAATCAGTATTAGATAATATGTAAAGATGCTCAAGCACTTGTTAAAATTCTAAATGAAAAAATGCATTTGTGAATAGCTATATATATACACATTGATCAGAAAGCAGTCTCATGCACTGCCACTGAGTTAAAAATTACAAATACAAACATAATTTTAGACCCTTCAGCGTTCATGTGTTAAACTGACAGTTTCTCCATTTGCACCATAAGTTCAAGTTGTTATTTTCAAAGTTAGCAGCAAGCAAATATCCGTTTATATCTTGATTTTTCATCGAATTGTGCTAGGTAATCCAAAACATCAATAAAATATGAAGTTAAAATACTGCACACAATCACACACACACACACACACACACACCCTCACACACACACACACACCTAAACAAAGGTAAATTTACCACACACACACGTTGGGTTAAAAAATAATAATAATTAAAAAAAAAATAATAATAATAAAAATTAAAAAAAAATAATAACAGTAAATAAATCTTCGCAATATTATTATTTGAATATAGTTATACATTAATTCAACCGAAAACGACAAGGATATAAACCTGTATCCCTTCAGCATACATTGTGTACATGATGTAAATAGACCGTTTTATTTTCATAGTCGTCAGCAAACATTTATTTCAAGAAATTTAAAATAAATAATATAGATAGAATAAATAAAATTAGTTGCAGATGTCATACACAACTCACACCTGCAATAGTACATTTGGTACAACAACTGTTAATGTTATTCAAGATAATTATTGGTTATCTGTATATCTCGTCCCAGAATAATAACTGATCAGAATTTTCAATAGGAGAATTTATTTATTAAATACAATTAAAACGTGTTCATATATGTATCATTTCAAACAATTATTCAAAACACACAAACGATTTATTTATTTATATCTTATACTATTGTTTTATTTATTTTATGTTTTCCCGCAAAATTATGCTGGCATTAGCTGTTTTGGAAATATCATATTCCAAGCATACATAATGCACGAAGTATTAGTATTCATAAGAACTTGGGGCTTTCAAGAACACTTACACATAAAAAACACTAAATTCACACATGCACATATATAGCTGTCCATGTACATTTTCTTGCATAGGCTCAAACTTGATTATTGGTATCTGTAAAGCATAGTTATTGACTAACATTAAATTTTAAAAAAATACTAAAATTAGTGTAATCAACTACCAGCAATAAATTTATTTTACGCATGAAATTACAAAACACATGGTTTATAAAAGGGCACACATGTCGTACACCTTGTTGATAATTCGTATGGAATTTTGTGGCAGGTTTATGGTGGTCTTGGGGCACTAGACGTGATTCCTAAACCATTGCAAAAATAAAAATAAATCTGTCCAAAGTTAAAGATTCCCGAGATTTTCTTGTTTTGCATACAGGTGAGGTGGAAACGATTTTTATTATGTTAAAGTTTTTGAGAAACCGTATTAAATCATTATACGACAAATACTTAATATTTATCCTTCATGTGTCCTAATGTAAGACCTGTTTGAATTTCTCCCTCGACTTAAATGCAGTTATGCATGTTCTGCTGAAAATGCTGATGCAATATGAATAATGGTTAGGATACGTAATAATGGCTCTATTGCCAAATTGGTTCCTTTGAAATTAAGATGGGCGGACAAATAACAAATATAGTAACATTTAATTAAATAAATTGTTTAAAGATGATATGGTTTATTTTAATTAAACGGGAACGACGAATATTTTCAGTCGAATTACTAAATACCATTCAATGATCATTAAAACTTTTATACAGCATCCTTTTTTCCACCATGTAGACTTATTTAAATAGTTTGAACATTTGGTCTATGATTTTCGGCAGGAATTGGTCACGGCAGCTCAGACCGCAATTTTTGGCGGTAGACCTGTCTTCGCCAGGCCATTGGCCTACTTCGCGCCGTGTGAATCATTTTATCACAGGATTCAAAACTTTATTCCACTGATAAATAAATTAAGGACGAAACTTCAATTATGAGAATCACTGTATCCCAGGGTTCTCTTGTTCAAAGTTAATTTATCTATATATATATTGTATCTATATATCTGCTTTAAATGTGGTCTGCCAAATATATCGGCGACACAAAACTATAATGATTAAACAAATCTATCTATATATATCTATCTATATTGTATTTATATATCTGCTTATGTAGTCTGCCAAATATATCGGCGACACAAAACTATAATGATTTAACGGTTAAATATATCTTTCTTCATGAACATTTAAATATATCTTAATATTCATGAACCGTTAAATGTATCTTTATGAACAATTTGAATTGATCTATCTACTTGTCATTGTAAATACATTTGCTTATTAAATGCCATGGCCTTTCCTGCCAAACTTTCTGTTTCAGTTATTTATGCATCTTGAATAAGTAAATTTTGGCATTAAGCCGAAAATTGATTTATTCAAGGGTTACTTCAAGCCTATGGTTATCAGGTACTGTTACGGGTATATTTACTTTGTTTTAATAGTTTCCTTTGTAAGTGCATATTTGTGACGTCATTTATTACGTACTTCCTTACGCAGTTTAGAAATCAATAAGCAAGGACGTGTTCATTTTCCATAACAAATCACAAACCCTCCCACCCACAACCTTTTAATAATTGTTTTATTGTATGAATGCTTGAATCGTGTTGCTGGTTTTCGTTTTTCTTTATAATTTCAGCATCCTGTTTCTCAAGCTAAAGACGTTGTTGGGTATCAAAAGACTGGGGACTTTATAGACCTATATGTAGCGAAAACAAGAAACGATCATGGTGTTTGTGATCAACTAGTTTATAACTCGAGAGACTCGACATGTATATTGTAGATGCTATTAAAATTGTTACTTGACGTCAAAAGATTACAAAAGCCTACTTCGCGCCGTGTGAATCATTTTATCACAGGATTCAAAACTTTTTTCCACTGATAAATAAATTAAGGACGAAACTTCAATTATGAGAATCACTGTATCCCAGGGTTCTCTTGTACTCTCAATTAAGCACGAACGTTCAATTATGAGAATCACTGTATCCCAGGGTTCTCTTGTTCAAAGTTAATTTATCTATATATATATTGTATCTATATATCTGCTTTAAATGTGGTCTGCCAAATATATCGGCGACACAAAACTATAATGATTAAACAAATCTATCTATATATATCTATCTATATTGTATTTATATATCTGCTTATGTAGTCTGCCAAATATATCGGCGACACAAAACTATAATGATTTAACGGTTAAATATATCTTTCTTCATGAACATTTAAATATATCTTAATATTCATGAACCGTTAAATGTATCTTTATGAACAATTTGAATTGATCTATCTACTTGTCATTGTAAATACATTTGCTTATTAAATGCCATGGCCTTTCCTGCCAAACTTTCTGTTTCAGTTATTTATGCATCTTGAATAATGACTGATATAACAGATTAGCGTAAACTGGGGCTTGTTTAGGGGGGTACCAATTTCCCATATCCCCGTTAATTTTTCATCAAATATCCCATATCCCAAAAGGTGTTTTTCCAGTATCCCATATCCCTGTAAATAAAATGGACTTAAATATCCCATATCCCAGTAAGTTTTGTCTCAAATATCCCGTATCCCATGAGAAAATTGTGTGAATATCCCATATCCCAATATACCCTTAACAAGCCTCTAAACTTACAATATTATTTCAGAATTAACAAATGTCATTACATTTATATAAATGTCAAGAAGTGTATTAAAAACCAAAAAAAAAAAAAAAAAACGAAGTGCGATCATGATGCAACGATCTTTGTATTTAAGTTGAAATATTCTATATTTCTTTTCGTTTATTTAATATTTGCCATTTTTAAACAACTATTTTTAAAACACATTAACAACTTTAAGTTCTTTACATGTATACTGCTAAATCATTAAAACCATTGCTAGTCCTTTGGAAATGCCCGTGTATGGGGAGATCAATACCCTGTGCAAGTTAAAGACCCCTTTGTAGAGTTCAATAAGAGTAGGCTAAATGGGGGCCGTCTACAAAGGCTACACTCGCAAACTGCTAGCTGGAGAGGGATTTATAGAAGCATTAAGCTTGTCTTCCAATCCAGGATGAATAAATATGTTCAAACTAAAACCATTGGATTTATACATTGCCCTTGCTACATGAAACAACTTGATTTATTATAAATTCTTAAGAATGGAAGATATTCAGGTATAACTATATATTTATATCCTAAAAACAAAACCGTAGGAGCAACCACAAATTATTTTCTGGGAGTAAATGTCATTTTGATCTCTCCTACTGGTGTTGTGAAAATGTTGAGAGTTTGTTTGATTTCTTTTACTTCTGGCGGCATGGAGACTTCGAATTTCTGAATAATCTAGAAAAAAAAGAGAAATATTAATATGGCAATGTTACATTCAACTTTTATATTGTTTTTGAAACAGGTTTTGACATAAGATTTTGTAATGAGAAAAAATGCATCATGGTTACTTCTTTTATATTTTATTATTTTTTAATTGTCTTTAGAATTTTTATCTAAAAATTGTACTTTTAGACATGACAGGAAAATGTATATACACCTGGAAAAAAGTTTAGCATCCCTAGACTATTTTTGCTTTTCGATGATTTGAAATACATTTAATTTTAATGATAGTGATGATTTTGGTCAATTTTGAATGTCTCTGTATGTGATTAGCTAGACTCAAGCTAGCGAACAATTGTAGCGAACAATTAGCTAGCGAACAATCACGAGATAAATCTAAAAACCGAAAAAGTGCAAATTACCAAAACGTACCAAAAACTTTAAAAACCTATAAAATAGATTTTACTAAGTTTAAATAGTCTCTCTCAATAAAATGTTGTTCATTTGCAAAAAGTAAATCACATTATTGAATTTTTGAAAGCTGGCGAACAATTATAGCGAACATTTAAGGAAGTGGTCGACCTCCAATTCACTGTCTCTGGGAACACTCCACAGAGATTGTGCCAGCATAAAAAGGCTGCCGTCGTATAGCCGACATGCAAGGCTACCTGTCGACACTAACCGACATAGGGCTTGTCGTGCAAAATTTTGGGGTTTGGGTAGGGTGAAGTTGGTACATCAGTCCGGAGGGGGGACCTCCACTTTACTGTCCCTAGAAACGCTCCACAGAGATTGTGCCAGCATAAAGTGGCTGTCGTCGTATAGCCGACATGCATGGCTATCTATCGACACTAACTGACATAGGGCTCGTCGTGCAAAATTTGGGGGTTTGGGTAGGGTGAAATTTGTACATCAGTCCGGAGGGAGGACCTCCACTTTACTGTCCCTGGGAACGCTCCACAGAGATTGTGCCAGCATAAGGTGGCTGTCGTCGTATAGCCGACATGCAGGGCTACCTGTCGATACTAACCGACATAGGGCTTGTGCAAAATTTGGGGGTTTGGGTAGGGTGAAGTTGGTACATCAGTCCGGAGGGGGGGACCTCCAGTTTACTGTCCCTGGGAACGCTCCACAGAGATTGTGCCAGCATAAAGTGGCTGTCGTCGTATAGCCGACATGCAGGGCTACCTGTCGACACTAACCGACATAGGACTTGTCGTGCAAAATTTGGGGGTTTGGGTAGGGTGAAGTTGGTACGTCAGTCCGGAGAGGGGACCTCCACTTTACTGTCCCTTGATACGCTCCACAGAGATTGTGCCAGCATAAAGTGGCTGCAGTCGTATAGCCGACATGCTGGCACAATCTCTGTGGAGCGTATCCAGGGACAGTAAAGTGGAGGTCCCCTCTCCGGACTGACGTACCAACTTCACCCTACCCAAATCCCCAAATTTTGCACGACAAGCCCTATGTCGGTTAGTGTCGACAGGTAGCCCTGCATGTCGGCTTCACGACAACAGCCACCTTATGCTGGCACAATCTATGTGGAGCGTTCCCAGAGACAGTAAAGTGGAGGTCCCTCTTCCGGACCGATGTACCAACTTCACCCTACCCAAACCCCCAAATTTTGCAAGACAAGCCCTATGTCAGTTAGTGTCGACAGGTAGCCCTGCATGTCGGCTATACGACTGCAGCCACTTTATGCTGGCACAATCTCTGTGGAAAGTTTCCAGGGACAGTAAAGTGGAGGTCCCCCCTCCGGACTGATGTACCAACTTCACCCTACCTAAACCTCCAAATTTTTCACGACAATCCGTATGTCGGTTAGTGTCGACAGGTAGCCCTGCATGTCGGCTATACAACAACAGCCACCTTATGCTGGCACAATCTCTGTGGAGCGTTCCCAGGGACAGTAAAATGGAGGTCCCCCCTTCGGACTGATGTACCAACTTCACCCTACCCAAACCCCCAAATTTTGCACGACATGCCCTATGTCGGTTAGTGTCGACAGGTAGCCCTGCATGTCGGCTATACGACGACAGCCACCTTATGCTGGCACAATCTCTGTGGAGCGTTCCCAGGGACAGTAAAGTGGAGGTCCTCCCTCCGGACTGATGTACAAATTTCACCCTACCCAAACCCCCAAATTTTGCACGACGAGCCCTATGTCGGTTAGTGTCGATAGGTAGCCATGCATGTCGGCTATACGACGACAGCCACTTTATGCTGGCACAATCTCTGTGGAGCGTTTCCAGGGACAGTAAAGTGGAGGTCCCCCCTCCGGACTGATGTACCAACTTCACCTTACCCAAACCCCAAAATTTTGCACGACAAGCCCTATGTCGGTTAGTGTCGACAGGAAGCCCTGCATGTCGGCTATACGACGGCAGCCACTTTATGCTGGCACAATCTCTGTGGAGTGTTCCCAGAGACAGTGAATTGGAGGTCGACCACTTCCTTAAATGTTCGCTATAATTGTTCGCCAGCTTTCAAAAATTCAATAATGTGATTTACTTTTTGCAAATGAACAACATTTTATTGAGAGAGACTATTTAAACTTAGTAAAATCTATTTTATAGGTTTTTAAAGTTTTTGGTACGTTTTGGTAATTTGCACTTTTTCGGTTTTTAGATTTATCTCGTAATTGTTCGCTAGCTAATTGTTCGCTACAATTGTTCGCTAGCTTGAGTCAAGCATGTGATTAAAGGGTTTGAGCGTTCGGTTTACAGCGTATTTTTGCCTTGACCAGCGGCAGATAACTCTGCAGGAAATTAGACGCCAAACTGGAAGTATGAGACCAAGAGTTGCAGCAGTCATTCGTGCTAAAGGTGTACATACTCGAAATTGACTGTTTGACAATGTCAATCATTTGATTATGATTTACATTTTAAGCGCAATTTGACAATTTAATAACAGTTTGGAGCTTCAAGAGACCATACTTAAACTTTTCGAAGACCTTATTTATGTGCAAAAGCCATTTTTGCAATGTCATGTTATCTAATTGACAAATGTCTTTTTGTTTGTTACAAGCATGTTAATTTGAATGTGCCTAATAATGCATATTTTAGTTTGCAATACCTATGTGCAAAGACTATAATGGTAAAAAAGTGTATTGAAAATGTATGATTTTAAAGAATCAAGGGATTTTAAAGAATCAAGGGGTGCTTAACTTTTTTCCAGGTTCTTATTATAATATATAGTGCTTTTTTTTACTATAAAACAATTAATGTAAGTTAACACAACACATACCTTTGCAATAGCAATAAAGAGTTCTGTCTCGGCAAATCTTTGCCCAATGCAAGATCTCGCACCAAACCCAAAAGGTTTGTGTGAAAATGGATGCTCTTTATGACTCGCTAGTTCTCCTGTCGTTCCTCGAACCCATCTTTCTGGTAGGAACTCTTTTGGTCTGGCAAAGATTCGTTCATCCATGCACATGAGTCTGTTGTTCAATACAACAAGCGACTAAAATAACAA
Source organism: Arcuatula senhousia (assembly GCA_963971305.1). Taxonomy (NCBI): domain Eukaryota; kingdom Metazoa; phylum Mollusca; class Bivalvia; order Mytilida; family Mytilidae; genus Arcuatula; species Arcuatula senhousia. The sequence goes on along the minus strand of OZ020307.1, from coordinate 39,380,255 downwards.
AATCACAACTTTCAAATGTATCATGACTAAAATAACAAAATCACAACTTTCAAATGTATCATGACTAAAATAACAAAATCACAACTTTCAAATGTATCATTTGCGGACACTATAATTCGGCTTCATTGTAAATTTTGCACAAACTGTGACAGATATTTCCCAGCTAGCCAATATTTGATTAAGGAGGTTTGCTCCACATATATTGTGATTTTTGTCATATTTTCGGGATGCTCAAGGTTTGTCCATCTATTATGCTTGAAGATTTTTGTCCATTAACGCCTTATTTTCTTTTCCTTATTCAAAAATGTGTCCACTGAATATGCAGTTCACAATTTTTTATGAAATTTTATTTACTCTGTCATACATTTTAAAAGGTGCCAATCTGCGACAATGCAAAAGTAATGAAAAATCTAGAGAGAACTTATTTCCCGCAAAAATTATAAACGCTTATAGCATAACAAGAGGCTCCCAGGAGCCTGAATCGCTCACCTGGTCTTGATGTCAACCCTATGAAGACTTTTGTATAGCTAAATGAGCTGAATGTTTATAAGCATGAAAAATCTTTTCTCTATTTGCAATTGCTTTCATTCTAAATAATCAAAAAACACTAAGGGGCTGTAACCCCTATAAGGGGTTATCAGACAACTTCAACCCTAAGGAGACTTTTGTAGAGCTAAATGAGCTGAACATTTAAGCAAGCAACAGCTTTTCTCTATCTGCAATAGTTTTCATTCTTTAAGCCAAAAACACTATTTTTGCCTTTAAAAGGCTGTAACCCCTATAAGGGGTCATCTGAGAACTTTAACCCTATGAAGACTTTTGTATAGCTTAATGAGCTGAACATTTTAGCAAGCAACAGCTTTTCTCTATCTGCAACAATTTCATTCTATAGGCCAAAAACACTATTTTTCGCCTTTAAGGGGCTGTAACCCCTATAAGGGGTCATCTGACAACTTTGAATTTATGGAGACTATTGTAGAGCTAAATGAGCTGAACATTTAAGCAAGCAACAGCTTTTCTCTATCTACAATAGTTTTCATTCTATAGGCCAAAAACATGCAAAAACGCTATTTTTCACCTTTAAGGGGCTGTAACCCCTATTAGGGATCATCTGACAACTTTGACCTTATGGAGACTTTTGTAGAGCTAAATGAGCTGAACATTTAAGCAAGCAACAGCTTTTCTCTATTTGCAATAGTTTTCATTCTATAGGCCAAAAACACTATTATTTGCCTTTAAGGGGCTGTAACCCCTATAAGGGGTCAATTCTGACAACTTCGACCCTATGGAGACTTTTGTAGAGCTAAATGAGCTGAACATTTAAGCAAGCAACAGCTTTTCTCTATTTACAATAGTTTTCATTCTATAGGCCAAAAACATGCAAAAACGCTATTTTTCACCTTTAAGGGGCTGTAACTCCTATAAGGAATCATCTGACAACTTCGACCAAATGGAGACTTTTGTAGAACTTTTGATGCTGAAGCAGTAGCGTGGCATCAGATTTCATCTATCTCTTATACTTTTTTATTTACAAGCCAAAAACAGTAGTCTGACCCCCCTGGTCTATTTTTAGTAACGGTGGCCATGTTTTTTGACGGATCAAAAATTGAAACACAAGTTTGGTGCAGGACACCCAAAGGATCATTCATACCAAGTTTCATTAAATTCTGTTCAGTAGTTTCAGAGGAGAAGATTTTTGAAAAATTGTTAACAGACGACGACGACGACGACAGACGACGACGACGGACGCCAAGTGATGGTAATAGCTCACCTGGACCTTCGGTCCAGGTGAGCTAAAAATGGGTCAAAGACAGAAATGGCCGGATTTCGTTAAACAAGAAGTAGGTGAGCGACAGACCCGAAATCACATCCCACGTTATGGGAGCCCATGTTGATGCTGCATACCAAATATCAAGAGGCTGTGTTTAGTAAAAATGTAGTTGCTAGGAAAACTGTTACGAAAAATTTCTACTATTGGACATTATTGTCAAAAATTTACTAAGTCGGTAAACAGGAAGTAGATGAGGGACAGACCTGAAATCGCATCCCACGTTATGGGACCTCACCTTGATACTGTATACTAAATATCAAGTGGCTATGATAAATAGTTGCTGAGAAAACTGTTACGAAAATTTTCTACTATTGGACATTATTGTCAAAAATTAACTAAGTCGGTAAACAGGAAGAAGGTGAGCAACAGACCTGATTTCACATCCAACGTTATGGGAGCCCATGTTGATGCTGCGTACCAAATATCAAGAGGCTGTGATTAGTAGTTGCTAAGAAAACTGTTACGAAAATTTTCTACTATTGGACATTATTGTAAAAAATTAACTAAGTCGGTAAACTGGAAGTGGGCGAGCGACAGACATGAAATCGCATCCCACGTTATAGGACCCTACCTTAATGCTGTATACCAAATATCAAGTGGCTGTGATTAGTAATTGCTGAGAAAACTGTTACGAAAATTTCTTCCCCGCCCGGCGCCCGCCGCCCTCCGCCCGCCCGCCATTCACCATTTTATAACCCGGATTTTTCACTCCGTGAAATCCGGCCAAAAACGAGCACATGGACCTACATTTTTGCTTCGCATCAAGGTGCGAAGCTATTAATTTCATAGGATATTCACGCCATCTTGAAATAATCAATCACTTATGAACGCGTTGATTGGCTGTTTAATATGATTGCAAAAGTAATAGATTGTTTCATTGGCTTACCCAATAACTATTATCGTGAATCAATTACGGAGAAGAGACGATTTGAACATGATAAGACTATTTTGTGTACTGCAGAACTGGACACGGTACCATTTAATGTTTACCGTTGATTAAAATTGCTTTGACCAGGTGACTTCTACAAATCCACTAAAATAGTTGATCACTTGATATTTATTGATCGCTGAGCAAGAATAGATAGATTGCATAAATTTTGTTGTAATCATTTGATTTACAAGATTATTTTGATTATTTTTATGTTTCTCTTGCTGTGTATTTTCATCCAACTGTAAAATAATTTATGAAAGGATATGGAGTAACTTTAACACACACTTTGGGCCAATAAAAGCATAATGCGTTGGCTATATATAGTCATTACATACTAGTTTGTTTGAACTTTCATATTATGTCTGTTTTAATAATAATTAGAACCATAGTAGTTTCATTGTTATTCCCTTATTTGTTCTTTAAGTACATGTACATTTTACATCACATTTATCTTCATTTGACTCTTGAGCATAAACATTTTAGCCATGTTGTTGGATATATACTTATATGTCTTTTTCCGGCAGGGGCTTTTCCAGCATACACATAAAGGGCACATGGGCTTTAAATTGCAAATAATGGGCGAGTTACCAATACTTGTGGACGTTCATTTTATTTGAAATCTCACTTGCAATGTTTGCAAAGCGACAAATAAGAGTCACTTTTTCAATATCCCTCGTCTTGCATATAGTGGTGCAGTGGCGTCACAAAAATTTCTCATCGCAGTTTTTTCGGCAACTATGTGTCATTTGCCAAGTATGGATTTCTTCTTTATCAAGCTTTTTATTTTGTTCGCAACCCTTCTGCTTCTTATTTACCAAATATCGTAAGACTGCCAGGCCAACTTCATGCCATAGTCCCTTTATAGACACGTACATTTAGCTACCTCTTATAATGCCCTCCCAAGTAGCACGAACCCTTTTTAAAACATTTTTATTTGGTTATTTCTGAGGTCCGAAGAAAACGTTTTTAATAAACATTTTTAAAACATTTTTAAAATGTTTTGATTTTTTAAGAATGATTTAAAAACGATTAATTAACGTTTCTTTAAAACAGATGAAAAATAGTTTTCTGAACTATTTTTTGAAATGTTTTAAAAATGTTTTTATAACATTTTATTTTACATCTTTTTATAACAATTTTAAAACATTATTTTGAAATGTAATAATAACGTTAAGAAAGCATTTCCATATTATCTTTTCATAACGATTTAAAAACATATCTTGGGAATGTTATAAAAATGTTTTTAAAACATTCAAAGTTTACATCTTTTCATTACAATTTTAAAACATGGTTTTGAATGGCATAGAAATGTTTTTAAATAACAATTTTAAACCTTTTTAGAAGCATGTTTTTGATATGTTTTTGTCACATTTTACCTCTAAAAAATAAGACAAGTTATAACGTTATGAATACTTTACAATTATTTATGAGTATGATTAGATTACAGTGATAAATGTACTGAAATAACAAACAAACAAAAAAAAAGTTTTTATCTTATCTTTAAGTCCAGTTATTTATTTATTTATTTAAGTAATGCTTTTTTTTACTTTTACTGATTTACATTTATTCTTAATGTTTTGTTGTTTTTTTTTCTTCTTATTAGTATTTAATTTGGTTTTTTTAAATAAAGAATGATGGTAAATATTAAAATACACACATCTCTTTCCATTGTTAATTATCTTAGATGGCATGTTAGTTGTATAACACGAGCGATACTGTGACTAATTTTCTCAAGATGTTTTATAAGCAATTATCCTGCATCGTTATCAGTAAGATCACCATGGTAACCACATATTTGTAAGTTTAGTGGTTTGCCACACGCTGTGTGTTGGCGTCTCTATCAGTATAAATTTTATATTTCAAGAGAGAGGAAACACATCTTGATACACAATTCTAACAAAATGTAAGTATAATAATTTGTTTTATTATAGATAGACTGATGTTAATTTTTATAATTTTAAATTTGCACATGATTCATCTTTAACTTAAGATCAAGGTTTAGTTCTGAGAAAATCATATCGAATTTAATTATTGTCTCAGTTTAGTTCGAGATTAGATGTTAATCCAATATCATGCTAATGGTTCTATGTTTACTACATTTATTATATTCTACATTTATAAAGATACTTGTACTTTTGGTATATAAATCGGCATTTATTTATTTTTCAGAACAATGAAAACAACTTTAACATGCATAAAGAAAACCACAAGACTTGACAGATGATATTTTCCTGAACTTCCTATCAAAGTTATGATATGGATAACTCGTTGGTTTTTTTGAAGAACATCATATTCTTGTGGACAAACTTGTGTTTTATTTCTTATTCAAGTTGCTTGTCGTGTAGTTTTCTCATTGTTCTATAAAAATATGGCAGTTTGTTGTTTGATATGGTGATGTGACAAGCAGAAGGTTCGACCAATCAGCCTTTTCGGGGACGCCTCTAATTGGAATTCGCTTTATTATGCATATACACTTTTGCATATTTTGCTCTAATGTTTGTCCCTCATTCCTTTGTGGACTTTAATTTCTTGGGTTTTATGTTCTTTTGTCAAGTCACTATCCAAAACCCTTAAGGATAATATGGTAAAAATACAGGATAAAATAACAGTTTAAAAACAGTACAAAATATGTTTATAAAATATTTCGAAAAAACAAGTAAAAAACATTTAGTACTAACATTTCTGAAACGATTTAATAGTATGTTATTTTTATATTTATTAAAAATGTTTTAGAAAAACATTTTTAAAACATTTAAAGAAACAGCTTTTACAAACGTTATAAAAACATTTCTGGCACTCCACAAATTTATGTTTTTTAAACATTTCTAAAAAATGTTTTCAGTCCTTTTAAGAAAATGTTTTAAAAACATTTTTATAATGTTTTTGTGTTAGCTGGGCTATTGTGTCAAGCAATTTTATACCTGAAAATCATTTTATTTCTGTTTACAAACTATCATAAGTCGTATACAACATGTGCCTTCCATATATAGTAAGCCATTACTGAGAAAATTATGAATTTAATTATTGTCTCAGGCCATTACTATTCGTCCTCAAAAATTCCTAAAATTATACGAAACTTACCTTGGTTAAGTTGAAGTGTAATTGGGATTCTATGTAGTCATAGAATCACTGGAGGGCTAAAATGAGATAGTGCTACGCATGTACAACCTTCAGCTTTCAAAACTAAATTTTCCATTGTGGAAAATAAACAACGTAATAGCTACATGTATAAATAAATACCATTTATTGCAGATGGGTGGGAGGGAGGCATTTTAGCCCTCCAGTGATTCTATGACTACATAGAATCCCAATTACACTTCAACTTAACCAAGGTAAGTTTCGTATAATTTTAGGAATTCTATTACGTCATTATCACTTCCGTTCTAAAATGAGACTTCAAAGCCTCACACAATGGAAAATTTTTCTAATTAAGAGAACAGTAAAACTTACCAAGATTACTTTTTCTTGAAAATACCATGGACAAACATGTCTTCTGTCACTATTTCTTTCTTATAGAATTTAGCAAATGTTTTACTGTTGCTCCATCCTGCCTTGTCTAAAATCTTTTCCAAAGGAACAGAATTGGCTTTTGCTTTAGAAGTAACTGCGGCTCTTACACTGTGAGCTCCAAACTTAGAAATATCAATTCCTGATCTTAGTAAGACTACTTTAATCCACCTAGCAATTGTGTCTTTGGTAACTTCTTTATACGGCTTAACATAACTTAGTAACAGTTTCGATTTTGTGCCTCTGAATAAATGTGAACGTTTTAAATACTCTTTAAGAACAGTATAAATACATAACCGTCTATCTGGCGGATATGCCCTCATATGTACAAATGCGCCTCTAAACCCTGGACGACTTTGTTTAATCAATCCCGCATATTGAAAAATAAACTCTGAACTGTTTTTATGTACACTATTTACATCTAGTAAATGAATCGATTGAGTTCTGGCAGCTCCAGTAAGCGCTATTAACATAGTTAATTTTAGTGTCAAGTCTTTTAAACTTAAACTACGAACTGGAGACATAACTCTTAATGTCTTCAAGACCTTCTCTACATCCCAAACTTCTGTGTAACGAGGCATTGAAGGTCTTAGATTAAAAACACCACGCATAAATCTAATAACTAAAGGATTTCTCCCAATCAAAGTTCCATCTACTTTAATATTCAATGCTGACAAAGCTCCTCTTGCTGTATTCAGCGAACTATAGCCTAAACCTTCTTTATAAAGAAATGTTAAATAATCTAAAATTTGTTTTAAAGATGGTTGAACCGGATCAATCTCTCTTTGGTCACAATACTGTAGCCATCTCTTAATGCTCGAGCTGTATTGCTTTTTAGTTCCGTATTTCCATGATGACATGAGTATATCGGTTGTTGATTTTGAAAAGCCTTGATCTCTGAAATGTCTCCGGACACTCGACATGCCACAAGGATCAGATTGTCTTTCAACGGATGAAGAGTTTCTTTTCCTGGCAAGTACAGGAGTTGATCTACTCTCGGTAACAGCAACGGAATGTCTACTAGCATCTGCATTAAAGGAGTAAACCACGGTTGAGTTGGCCAAAGAGGGATTATTACGATTCCTTTCGCTCTGTCCATTTGCAACTTCTGAACGCAAGAACTCAACAGACTGAAAGGAGGAAATAAATAATTTAAAGTGAATTTCCCCCAATTCAACAATAAAGCATTTATGTGCGAAGCAAATGGATCTGGTTTCCATGAACAATAACATTTTATCTGGTTATTTAACCTTGATGCAAATAAATCAATACTTGGCTTACCAAATTTATCGATTATTAATCTAAAAATTTTTTCATTTAATTTCCATTCTAACTTTTCATCAAAATTTCTAGATTGATAATCAGCTTCATTTATCTTGCCTGGAATATGAGAACAAGAGATCCAAATTCCATTTTTAATGCACCATTTCCAAATTCTTTTGGCTAAAACATTGCAGTTTTCTGATTTACAACCACCCATATTATTTAGATATGCTACGGCTGTTGTGTTGTCTGTTAATATCTTAACATGTTTGTTTTGAACCTCAGTGCAAAATGATCTCAATGAATACAAAATAGCCAGCATTTCTAGATAATTAATATGATTTTTTCTCTCATCTTTGGACCATTGTCCACCTGTACTCTGGTCATCAAATTTACAACCCCATCCTTTAGTAGAAGCATCTGTTTGTAAAGTTATTTCTGGATTTCCCCTAGAAATAACTCTTTTTGCAGTTGATATATTATCAATCCACCAAAGTAAATCTTGTTTCATTTCATCTGAAACAATCATCAATGCATCAAAATTTCCTCTAGAAACTTTCAATGCCTCAATTTTTTCTTTTTCTAAATTCCGATAGAACAGTCTACCATAATCAACTGCAGAAAAACTTGAAACGATAAGCCCAATTACTCTAGATACTTCTCTTATTGTTGCTCTTTGGACATACCAAAGATTTTTACATTCAGTTAACAAAGTTTGTTGTTTATCTTTTGGAAGTGTCACAATCATTTTCTCAGAATCTATAAAATTACCTAGAAATGCTAACTGTTTTGTTGGCTGAAATACAGATTTATCTTCATGAATAATAAAACCTAGATTTTCTATCAAACCAACTGTATCTTGTAAATTTGTTTTACATTCTTCAAATGAGTCACCACAAAGCAAACTGTCATCAATATAACCAATATTAACATGGCCCATGGTTCTTAATTTTGCATAAACAGGTTTCATTAATTTTGTGAATAATCTAGGTGCAGAAGCTAAACCATTAGGTAAACAGGTATATTGGAAAATTTTATCTCCCCATCTAAAACATAAATATTTTTGATGGTCTTCTGAAATTGAAACACTATAATATGCATGACGTAAATCAACAGATGCCATAAAGCAGTTTTCTTTAATTAATAAAACAGCTTTTTCAAATGAATCCATTTTAAAATGATGGTAGACAATACTCTCATTTAATTGTTTTAAGTTTAATATCATTCGATATTCACCATTTTTCTTTGGCCTGACAAAAATAGGTGAAATAAACATATCGTTTTGAAAAGAAACTTCCTTTATGACACCGTTTTGTAACAAGTTTTGAACTTCATTATCAATTATATGTGTTTCAACTTCATTAAACTGAATCCTGCCAGAAAATTTTTCTTGAACTGGCGGTAAACAATCAACAAATTCAAGATGACAGTGCTCCACAATATCCAAAAATTGTGGATCATTAGTCAACAATTTCCACTGAGAGATAAAATTTTTCAATCTACCTGCTTGAAAACTACAACCAACCTCATTTCTTTTTTCCTTTTCTAATTGTTCCTGGCACCGCCCCTCCTTGGGAGGTTTTTTGGCCCATTCTTGTCATCTCTATCAGAACGTGAAACCATTGACGTGTTGTAGTGGCTGTAGCCTCCTCTACCACGAGGTCTACCTCTTCCACCTCTGCTATATCGACCTCTATAAGTACCTCTATAAGTACGGCCTCTACCACTTCTAATGCGGCCCCCTAATTTATTACATGTTTCAATCTCTTTTGCCTCTTTGGAAACGTCGTCACCAAATAAAAAGTTAGTAAATGGCAGAGCATGGGCACACAGGTGAACATAATCTAAACTTAGATCAGGTTTAATCAAGTCTCTACGTACCATATTTATCTGACGATTCCCATGCCCCAAAAGAGCCAAAACATCATTACAAGAATCAATAAATTCACCTACATCTTTATCTTTACTTTGTGACTCTTTCTTAGCCATACTATCTACTACTTTAGCCAAAACAATTGCTGCTTTAATTAATGATTTCTCACAATTTTGCAATTTCTTATCATTAATCTGTGTGGATGGTGACATAAGGTTCCATACAAGGTGGTTTGTCTTAACCAAAGACAGACCTTCACAGTTTTCAGGTCTAGCAGTAGATTCATGTTTTACAAGGTCTAAATATTGTTCATCATCCATGCCATTACGGAATAAATCAGTAATGTTCTCAGCCAAAGTTTCATCTATTTTCTTTGAACAAACCTCTTTTATCTTAAATCTCTTTGACATGGAGGAAAACCTACTCTGACCATTGGCACTACCTTCATCAACCTCATCTGCCTTTCTCTTGTTAGACTCATTACCATGAGATGATTCAACATCATCCTCATCATATTCTTGTTCATCATACTCCTCTCCTTCATTGTAAAACTCATTTTCAATGTCATTTATTTTGTTAGTTAAAGTGTCAATTCTATTATTTTGTTCCACCTGAGTATTTTTTATCTGAGTCAACATATTCATAATTTGGTCATTCTGACTGCTATCTCTACTAGTGGAAGGTTTATCTTTGTTAAGAGGGGAGTTTGAACCCTGTGAAGATTTTATCCTAGATGTACGAGTCTTAACAGACGACTTCGTACTTTGTAATTTTGACAGACTCTCGTCTTTGTCTGTTTTACCAACAACCTCGTTGTCTTCTAGCAAATAGTCTAACGACTCATCATCTTTTTGCTTATCATTTGGTCTGCTTTTAACAGATACCATCTTCTCTGCCATGATTTCTCGTGCAAAATAACGATTTACGGCAGTAATATCAAATTTACGACAGATGTAGTAAAATTGTCGTAAAATGTAAACAAAATTGTTACAACGTAACTTTATTTTTTAATTATATCAATATTAAAGCCAACCTCGTTGACTATTAAATAAATTTTGTCAAATAAATTGACAAAGTGGCTGCTAATGGTTGTAAAATACAACAAGTTCGAACCACGTCCGAACAGTTTGAAAGATGCAAGCACACTGAAGGTTGTACATGCGTAGCACTATCTCATTTTAGAACGGAAGTGATAATGACGTAATAGAATCATTTTATTAAATTCGACACAGACTCAGTAATAACTATAGGCATTATAAGATATCATTTTTAATGAATTTCAAATGCAAAGCATGATCATTGGAGGAGACCATTATAATATGGCAAGGCAACTTTAACAGAGAAACTGAACATTGCAGACAGATTCAGCTCATCAATTTCAATATCACAGTGATATTCCTTATGCATTGTAATTAAAGACATGTTCTTGATACATTCTATGAAGTTCTGGTAGACCAGTGACTTGTATTTTTTAAATATAAACCGATATACACTTTCCTTTCCAATAAATGCCGCTACAGCGAAGCTTCCACAGCTTTTTGAAAAGCTAAAACTTGTTTTCTTGCTATTTTGATCATCTGTCCATATTCCTCAAAACAAATGGAATTTGATTCATTCTTATTTACTTTAAGATAACGAAGCAATCCCCCTTAAGACCATTCTGGAGGAGCTGACATAATCAAACAGTCTTTTGATGTATTCACATATAGAAACATCACGTTTTCATCAAGAACTTTTTTCACAAATGTGATTAATATTCTTATAAAAAAATTGACAATTCAAAGAAATATTTCTGAAACAGTCTTTTTTGCTGATGACAGGCGTTAAAGGTTGGTTATTTAGTTTCTAAATGTTTTTGTTTGATTGTTGCTTTTATCTCTACATGAGTATAATTCAACATCAAAACTTACGAACAAGGATGATAAGGGACCGACCATTTAGTTGGAGGGGGGGGCTTGGTTTATTCCTAAAAAAATATTCTGAAAATTATTTTTGATGAAATAAATATTTTGGGAGCAGAGGGTAAGAAAAAAAAATATTCTGAAGAAGGATTTCTGCCATATAAAATAATTCTAAGAATGAAAAAAAAAATCTGTCGCGATGCCTTAGAAAAATATATAATTTTTCTGCACTCTGCGTGGAAAAAAATTTCTGAACAAAACAAAATACCTAGCCCCTCTCCCCCTTTCAAGTTAAATGGTCCGTCCCTAAATCTCACAATCCAAGAACAAAAGACAAAAACAAAGCAAAGACATACCAGAGAAATTGATGATCGCAACGGTCATGACTGTACATTGAAATGACGTCTTACGTAATGTAATTTGATAACTTTTCTGTCTGCAATGTTTATATCAACTTGGTGTCTTAATTTGCAATTCTTTACATACATGTATGAGGGAAATATAGCTTCTAAAACGCAATCGAGTTGATTATGGAATTTCTAACATCAAGGGAAATAAATTTGATTATTTTAATGGCGAGGCTTGCCGAGCGATTGAAATATGAAATTTATTTCCCGAGATATTAGTAATTCCATAATCATCGAGAATTAAGGTGCAGAAAGTTTTTTCTCTACAGTTTACGGCTAAAAAATTGCAAAATGGTTGATCATCAATTGTACGTGCAATTAAGCTGCATGAAAACAAAATTTTCTCTATAGGTGAGAAATATTTTTGCACATCTGATTGAGATTTTGATATATCGGACGAAAATTAGAGAATTCGTTTTGTAAAACATCCCCGTTTCTGCCTTATCTTTCTTCCAGGGATGTTGGATTTGACCAGTTCTTAATAAACCAAGCCTCTGTAAAGCCAAATAAAAATTATATTTTTTATAAACTTACATCTTTTGGAACCTGGTAACCTCCAAGAACCAGATCCGACTCAGTAATTCTAAGAACACCCAATGATACAGGAAATATTGTCCTAAATTGTAGTTAAATAAACAAAAAAATATTTTTTTTATAATAAATGTTACACACAACATGTAAACTTGCATGTTTTTTTCTGCAATATCAAATGAGGTTCTACAAGTGTATTGATTTGGACGTCTCTGATGCAGAGTCATTAGTCTTAGACAAAATTCTTTGGTATACAGGGACTAATAGTCAACAGTGTCCAAAATAATTTAAGAAGCAAAGAGGCACCAAATGGGGCATTCGAGTGTCAAATGTCCGAAAGGGACGAATCCGGTAAACACGAACAAGAACAGCACGAAAAACACAAAATCAACCGAAATACATAATTCTGGTTCAAACCCGATTCAGTAAACCTAAAATTGGTAAATTTAAGTTTTCAATACATCATATGATTTAATATAAAGACAATAAGAAAACATATGCTAAGAATTTTTTACAGATATTATAAAATTTATTACATGTATGACATTACAACTGCCTACAGGTTTAGGTTTTGATTAAAATTATAACATACATTTTGTAGTTGCATGTTGTTTAATATACTCTTTTTCAATAAAATGTAGGTTCATTTTGTTATCTGTGTTTGTTTTGTGTTTTCATTTGTCTACTGTTTTAACTTTTGTGGCTTTTTGTTTCAGATGTCCTTCCAAGTTCCAACATACCTTTGAGTTTCTCTAAAACAAGCTTTGAGGTATGACATTTGAGCGAGGTGTTCCTTGGTTAAAGTTTTACTATCACCCATGATATCCTTTATTTCGTCGTGAAGCTTCTTCTGAATATCTGGATTAAGAGACAGTTGTGCAAGAACAAACACAAGTGTATTGGCTGTCTAAAAATAGGAAGAAGGTTCAATAGACCAATAAGATGTTATGTTGGATTGCACAATGAATTGTCAAGTGGGTAAAAATTGACGTCAAAGACATGGAAGCATTGAAAATTAAATGTTAGTTGATCTTAGTTGATAACTTGATCATACAATAATTGGTTAGAAAAATGTTTGCATTGCTCTTCTTCTAAAAATGGATTTGAATTTTCTAAAACTAATAACTGGCAATGCAACAAGAAGAAAGATATAATTGGTCCGAATCACCTATTCATCTCTTGTTTTGAGGTGAGGTCGTGTTTTAGTTGCTCTTTATTTATATTGGGGGTATCACAGCCCCCGCTCCTGGAATACCGAATACCGTTTAAAAAGGGACAGAATACCGTTAAAAAGACTGGAATACCAAATACCCTAAAGATCACGGCGTATGCGTACCAATAGCCTAAAAATTCGGAACATCGCGTACCGCGTACCACACCTTGGTGTACCGAATACTTTTTAAAAAGCACGGAATACCGCGTACCAAAAGGGCTGTGACACCCTCTATATTGAATGTCATTGATGTGGTGTCTTCAGCTTCTGTGTTGACTTTTTTTACCAGAGATCTTGCTTACCGAGTCAATTCCAGCACCAAATAAGTCGCTGATGGTAATATTTGCCTGTTCGTCATTGATTCTTTCATCAGCTAGAAGGGAGTACATGAAATTTGGTTCTTTTTGTAAGTATTCTTCTAGTTTCCCTTCTTTCTCTTTTTGAATTAAGAATTCTTTTTGAGCTGCTATTTCCTTTCCGATAAATCTACAAAAATTGATAACACAATTATGCAGAATTATTCATGGCATTCGGAGGATTGAAAAACTTTTATAAGGGAGCCTAAAACAAAAGAATGTACCACTAAAATTAGGATTATATCTGTTATTTCATTGCTAATATACAGCCACAAAACAGTTCTAGAGCCCTGTTCTTCATCAAAACAGTTTTGAATAGTTCTACCCAACGACAGTTCTGTAGCCTGACATTTAGGACCGTCAAGTTTCTGACAAGAAATTTTTCGCCATGGCAAAATATACCTTGTACAAAGTTTCAAAATTAGTTTTCTTTCACAAAATCAAATCAAATTCCAGTTCACTTACTATCAAGACATGTAAAGACTTTATCTGAAATCTAAAGTATAAATAATTCTATATCTGCAAATAGCTATTATAAGAATTTAGCATAGATGATAAGATGTCTTTTAGATCACATTATCAGGTACAGTATACTGGTTTTATGACAGTTATCCTCTTGAGTGAGAATTTTTTCACAACGGTATGCTATATTTCATCTGTTGCCATCGTTGGTCTATGCAACCTCTGATATTCTTATGGTAGAGTTTTCTAGAACAGTTTAATATCTGTAGCTTGGGAGTTAATGTACAAAAACCCTACTAATCTAATGATGTATCTCATCCTAAAAGAGTTGTTCATTAATATAAAGAAATTTTCAGCTTTTCCAATTGAAAATACAAGTATATTTAAAGTGGTATTCACTTTGTTCAATAAAGTTCTTCACACAGAATTGATTAATGATCGTTAAACAAGTAAATCTGTGAGCTAATGCTCACTAGTGATACCCCCGCTCCCCCAAATAAGCCATACAAGTTTAAATACTCGGTAAACAGGAAGTATGTGTAAAATCCTAAGTATTCGGTAAACAGGAAGTAAACTACCTAGGAGCATAAAATAGGTATACACCATATAGTAGTATAGGATAAAGCTGTGTACAAAACATCAGACCTCTATCTCATGTAGTTGCTTGGGAAACTGGGACAGAAATTTTGCATTTATGTCCATTTTGTGTAAAAACCTAATCATTCGCCAATCGGTAAACAGGAAGTAGACTACCTAGGAGCAAAAAATCGGTATACACCATATGGTACTATAGGATAAAGCTGTATACAAAATATCAGAACTCTATCTCATGTAGTTGCTTAGAAAACTGCGACGGAAGTTTTGTTACGGACGGACGAACGGACGGACGAACGAACGAACGGACAAGGGTAAAACAGTATACCCCCCTCTTCTTCGAAGCGGGGGTATAAAAAGTACCACTGACCGAGACAAATTGCAACATACTAATGCTTACTCATAAAAGGTATTCAACGCTTTTTCATATCGTTTATAAAGTGGGCTTTTGAAGTACATGTATCCTTTGAAAACTGCAAAGAACGACTCTTGGAGAGTAGCCAGCATTACTCTGACACATGCAGCTATTTCGGCTGGGTTGTCTTTTTCTGAATCAAGACATCCTAATCTTCTATTAAAGCACAGCATCCCAACACCTTTAAATATAATTTTAAAAACAACTGCATGAATTATGAAGATCAAAGTTTTAAAATACTTTTAATATCAAAGAAAAATTTTATGTATTTTTTTCTATGCAAGCTCTGGTTTTATTATAAATGATGTGTTTAGCACTTACAGTAAGTTGACAAGAGATGAACAAAACTAACTTAGAATTCCATAAAGATTGTTTTGGTAAGCCATTAATTCTCTTTTTGTACTTTCAAGCAAAAGGTCTTAATAGTTTATGTCTTTCAGAATCAACCAATACGCATGTTATTTTGCGGTCTTGCTTTGAAATGGTCATATTGTGTCTAATAAAAACCATACATAGGCCATTTATGCTACAAATTAAGTTTAATGCAAGATTTTTTTGTTACAAAACTTTCTTTTAATCACTGTATTAACTTAAAAGAGCATTTTTTTTCTAACAGACATGTTGGCAACTGTTTAGACATTTTGACACACGCAACAATACACTTGTTTGTGAACAGACTATTAAAATAACAAATGTGTGTGAATGCTGGAAGCTTCCTTGAAAGTATGTAAGAGAAAGTAAACAACCTTATTCATTAACACTTTACACATACTCTCTGTTGCATAGTTGGTTGTCTCCCATAACAGATCATCCACGGTTTGTTTTCTACTTAGTTTTTCCACAAAATCATTGGTAACAGATTCAATAAGTGGAATGTAGTTGGCTACCACAGCCGGACGTAACATTTTTTCTTGAACTGGTTTTCTTCTTTCTGCCCATTCTTGGCCGTTTCTGAGAGAAAAAAAACTTGTTCAGCTTGAAATGTTAAACGTTTGTATGTTTGATTTGGGGGAGCTACAATGCAGTCCCATTGCTCGTTATGTAGCAAATGTTTGTTTTTGGGGAGCTACAATGCAGTCCCAATGCTCGTTAAGTAGCAAATCTTTGGTGTTGGGGAGCTACAATGCAGTCCCATTGCTCTATTGTAGCAAATCTCTGATTTGGGGAGCTACAATGCGGTCCCATTGCTCGAGCGTAATGTAGCATATCTTTGATTTGGGGGAGCTACAATGCAGTCCCATTAAATATTGCTCGTAATGTTGCAAATCGATTTTCCACTTTTTGATTACATTGTGTGTATGAAAGTATTATAACACTGCTTTGAGTTTTGTTACAATATCTAAGGCCATTTTTGTTACCTATTATAACAGATTATAGAAAGGCAACTGTCTGTACAAAAGATGATAATTCGAATACCTTTATAAAATTAAAAAATGTTAAGCAGAGAAGAACCTTCAATGATCAATCGTGAAATTTCTATAGTTCGAGTCGCACTATTTGTTTTCTTTTTCCCCATTATTTTTAAGTTATAATTTCCTTTATACCATTAGTTCTTATGTTATAGAAAGGGTCGAAAGAGCAACGACAAAACCAGGAAACACGAACGGGAACAGCGGCACGAAGAAACACAAAACTAGAAAACGAATTGAAGTATTCAGAGTACAGCTTTATTTGTGTGATGACCATCCGATACCAATGTCCTTAATTTGAAGAATTAATATATGTTAACCTGTCTACTTCGTGTAACTTTATTTTGAAACGCCAGTACTACTGGGTAAGTCAGAACCATGCATTTTTATTTTTCATTTCTGTGGTTTATAACCACTTGTTTTGCTTATAATATTTGAGATTGATAGTTCCAATTTGATTTTGTTTCGAATTCAAATCCAGCATGTACTCTAATGTTCTTTAAAGGACTTACAACAGTATAAGAGACTTCATTCTATTTAGTCGTTCGAATGTTATTTTGCTTAGATCAAAGGCGGGTCTTGTGTGTAGCTCATAATTTGCTTGCATGAGCGTCTTGGCATCTTCTGGATCGTTCAAGATAACCATATAATCTTTCCCAAATCTAAACTTGAAGATTTCTCCATATTTTGTGCTCATCTCTTTTACCAACAGATCGATTTCATGAGGGGTATATTTAGCTATAGAAAATAGAATAATTTATTAATAACAAAAGTGGCAATAAAAATGTATCAATGTTTTTCAAACGTTTCTTTTTCTGTTTGCTTGACACGAACGTAGGACACGTTAATAAAATATCTTGTTTTCTGGTTCAAAAAATCACCGTCTCAAGTCGACTATAATATTTCAAATATGTTTAAATATTAAGCAAATAACATGCTGTTGCTACTTTTGGGGATAATTTTGTTTTGCTATTCTTCGTTTTTTGTATAGTTATACTGTCAATTAGTGTACACTTTTCAACTTTATAGGAGAAAAGAAAAGTAGAAAAGTAGTACATGATTTAAATTAGATAATGAATTAATTGAGAAAATATGTAACCTCAAAGCAAACAGAGGTAATAACAAAATTACATAACTTGGCATAACGATTGCGATAAGATGTTAATTTGGTGCCATAACAAAAATAAAGCAAAGAACAAGAAACTAAATCAGCATAAAAAATAACTTTAAAATATAATTTTTCTCAAGCTCCACAAACGTTACTCATACATTAAAAATATTTTTTTCTCTAGCTCCACAAATGTTACTCATGATAATGGCTTACTCGAACCAACTTCATGTGTACCAATGGTATGTTTAGCTTAGCAAATGGTAGCCAAGCCTGAGGGCTTTTAATACCAAGGGGTAAAATGTTTATGTTTTTTTTATATACTTGCTTACAAAATGGCTTGAACAAAAACATTGCTCCAATGTGAGGTAAATCTGCCAAACCCTTTGGACATGGCATCTCACTAAATGGCTTCACCTCGCTAGATAATGGAGTCTCATTTCCTGTTAATGTTGTAGACATTCGGAAAGCACCAGGAGAACCAAGTGAAGCATGCCAACACTTTAGAATTCTAGGTTGAACATTTTTGGGACTCACTGCTCTGCATAATCGGGATATTACTGTCATGGTGCTGTAAAAAGAACAAAATTGAGCGTACTTTACATGTCATTAATGTACAAATCACATCATCTAAGACAACAAAGGTTGTATCATTCTTTATTTTATAAACTTTAGTACAAAACAACCAACATAAAATTAGAAAGATATTAAAAGTGTAAATGACTGACAAGTAAATACAACGCACGTTACGACTATACAAGACGCTTAAACCACTCGCGGAAGATATTTTAATCAAAGTACCGTTGGTACTTAGAAGTTACATAAGAAAAAAAATCAACAAAGTTACAGATGAAATGAACAATTCTGATTCAAGTGGACAAAGGAAAATTGTTTAATTGAGCATGGACCGACCGGAATCAAATTTATAATTAGAATCTTGAAACTTTGAATAGAAAAAATAAAATTAAAAGAATATCTAAAAATATGAACTGTGAATGCAAAACTGTCCACAATACGTTTATGTTATCTACATTTTATTCAAAGCAAAACGTTAATTCTACCGATAATGAATTTTTCTTATTCCGTAAATAATTGATTATTAAAGTTTTCAAAAATCCCGCCTTTAAACGCAACAGGAATAATAGGCTCTTTCACGAGTCATTATTGAAGATCAGGGATTTCTTCCACGAGTGTAAAAAATTCCGTCTTTTCACGAGTGGAGCGCAGCGGAACGAGTGAAAAGACGAAGAATTTCTTACACAAGTTGAAGAAATTCCCGATCTTCAATAAATAACGAGTGTAAGAACATATTTCTTCCGTTTTTAACAGTGAAAAAAATAATTTCATGAATGAATATAACGAGGTCAAAATAAATGCGCAAAAATTAAATTTGCATATATTGGTAGCACCATACAAAGGTTGTTTTAGTCCGACCATCAAACTTTAAACTTGCATAACTTTCTTATTATTTTACCAATTTTAATAAATGAGACATCATTTGAAAGAGGAAATGTAACCCTTTATGATGATACCTATAAAAATTAACTATAATGTATAACAGATTGAATTACTGTTCAAAATTAAAAATTTCAACACAACTGACTCAAATGAAATGAGCTCTCCTAGCATTACAAATATCTCTTTAACATTGATTTAATCTGAATCAACACAGCATGACCTTCAAAGCCGTGTCTCAGAATTTTCCTATCACATTCCATTCTCCAATAAAGCAATATTTTGTGTACAAGGCTTTATTGCATAAGGGGTCACTCTATTCAATGTGCCATAAAATATTTTCTGAAGCTTTAATCTAAAATCTGAGACACAGTTTTGTTGATAATAGACCTTGGAATAACATATCCAAAAACCAGCCACATTGGGGTACTCATGTGGGAGCTAAATTCAATCAAACTTAAATTTTCTCTTGAAAAATGAAAGTGGAAAACCCCAAAAATATCAATTTCCTACTTTGAGCCCCATTTACTAGATCAAATGACATGATTCTACCATGGGAGCACTGTAGGATTCTTAGATCATCATAAATCAACATTTATTTGACCTATAAACCTTAGTTTCATCCACACAAACATTAAATATAGCCCAAAATGCACAACCCCCTACACTTAATTCAGAATTTGCGGGAAATATTACATCAAATTGACCTTATCTCAGGTCAGTTGTTAACTGTAAAGGGCAAGACTCCTCCTTCACTGACCAGATGTTTCCACTATTGATTGTCCATCTTATTCAGTTAACTTATTTCACTTCAAATGACTGGTCAAAAGTCATAAAACTTTCCAGCTGTTATAGATAAGACCAACCTCCATGGTTTATTGACAGCTTAAATTACATGTGCATTTGTTTTGATTTTTTAATCATCACCATAGCTCATTAATTATTAGGTGTACTGAAAATATTTTTGCACCATTAGATAAAGGACATTTTATAGTATTGAAAATTATAAATTAAAATTTTGATAAAATTTTAGCACTTTTGTATGGTGCTACCTTAATGCGAAACCAATAAAACCGACTTACATGCAACTAAATTTGTTTTTTTATTTGTAAACAAACAGACGACATATAATTAATTTATTCATTGGCCTTTCAACTTTTACAAACTACTTTTTTAAAGGTTTTTGATTGGTTGATTTCTCTATGACAGAAACGGTCACATGATCCTGTCTGTCATGGGCTGTCTGTCATAGAAAATAAACAAAAACGGAAGAATTATAGGTTCTTACATAAGTTCTTGGAAAAGACCGGCTGATCTTTCACAAGTGATAGAATTTTTTAGTCTTTTTGCGAGTGGAGCGCAGCGGAACGAGCCAAAATACCCCAAAAAATCTATCACGAGTGAAAGATCATTGCCGGCTTTCCAAGAACGCGTGTAAGTACCTATTTCTTCCATAAAAATCATTTTTTTATATACTGAAACCTTAGGTGACTTCATTTAAAAAACCGAAGGTTTTAGATAACATATCATTTCATTGGTTGGCATAATCGATCAATACCAGTACCGGCGGTTATTATTGGTTAATTGACCAGTGTGAGATCGCTGCAAGTGCTCGCATCTCAACCTGGTCATCTCACATTGAAAATAGTCAATTACGGAAGAAAGTTAAATCTGACAGAATCTTAAGATCAAGCCTTGACGAGAGCTAAAAATTCTGTCATTCAACTATCGAGATTAATCCAGGAGTAAGAATATAAGACGCTCTTTCTGTGATTTTTTTTTGATTTAGTGCGATTTTCATTTCTTTCAAAGTTTGTTTTTTGCAAATTTCAAAATTTCCAAACAGTTTTAGCTTGTTGAATTTTTCAATACCATGAACTGTGTGTAGAAAGTGATAAAAGCTATAGATTTGGGAAATCATCAATAGAATGCATCATGGATTAATCGAAACAAATTGAATTCTAGCTCTAAAACACTAAAAAGTGTTTTTATTTTTATTTTGCTACTTTTAAATATGAATTGATTTTAAAAATTATATAATTATAATGTGAACTGTTTTCATTTCCTTCTCCGATGCCCTGGAATGGCTATTACAGAAGTTTCTTTGTGTGAGTAGCTCTTTTGTTAAAATGAGCATGATGTGTTCACAAGTGCAAAAGCAGGGGTATTTGGAAACCCCCGTTTTTGTCATTGTGAATAAAGCCTATTGTTCCTCGAACAAAAGAGTTATTCACATAAAGAAAGTTTCTAAAAATCGGAAGGTTCTACTTTCAACAATAGAACTGGGGTGTAAACTAAAGTATGTCTCGCCTGCCGGCACAATTGGAATACATGTACCCATAGGGTTTTTATCTAAGTATTCAATTAATTATTCATTCATTAATTAAATGTAGAATTTTGTTCCCACTCATCAAACGAAGCTTGAAAATCGGTCAAACCCACGAGCAACGGTAGGTGTCTGGCAACTTTGTCACGTGTGGGGCTCGAACCCACAGAGGTGTGTACCGTGTCGACCTCAGTGTGATTTAAAGTCCAGTGCCTTAACCACTCGGCCACCGCGCTCCCTCAAAGTCATTCAACCAGAAAATCAAGGTCAACGGCAAAAGATGGGGATGCCACCGTGCTAAGCTACTAATGGGGCATATCCATACCAAGTTTCATCAACATAGGACTTAAAGTTCTTGAGATATGGAGTTGCTTAATATAAAACCTTAACAATTGAAAATTGTCTAAGTCACTCGACCGGAAACACAAATTAAGGTCAAGGTAAACAGATGGGAATGCAAAGTTCTGCATGTGCTAAGCTATTACCTGGCATAATATGCAAACCAAGTATCATCAACCTACTTCTAGGACTTAATTACAGTTCTTGAGATATGGCTGAGGTGCTCATAAAAGTAAACGCTGCCGCCACGCCGTCGCCGGTAAAGTAATATCTGTCTCGCTCCGTTTTGCAGTCGATCTAAACATAGGGCAACATTTTTTTCAGTTTAAAAAGATTTGAAAATCCGCGCGTAAAAGTACTTAAATTATTCAATATAATAAATTAAATAACATTTATCTAATTGACTTTATATATATGTTATTTATATGATATTTATTTGTCAAACAACGGTATTTTTATTTAATCAGGTTCTGCTAAACAATTTTTCAAACTCGCATAGAGCCTAGTCCCGGAGCTAAGCTAATTTGTCAGTGAACATATGAACAAATTGTTAGTATGAATTTAAACGACAAAAACAATAATTACCTTTTGATCAGCTTCCAAAACTCTGTTACTTAGAAACAGCAACAATATTCCACACAAATTAATGGGCCTGTTTGGGCAATAAGTTAGAAAAAAATGTTTCTGATTTATAATATTTTTTATCAACGTACAAAATACGTAAACACTTAATCACGTGATGAATAAAAATAGAATGGACAGGATTAAAAAGAGAATATTCAGGTAGTTTTTATTCAACAAGTCGACCCAGTTTTCGACAAAATGGTTTAAAGTGTTCACAGTAATATAAAGAAAGAAATATACCGTCTTGTTCTGAAATTTTCCATAGTATATGACTCATGAATATATCCACAGGGACTTGCTTCAAGTCAATATGCAGTACTGCAAATTGACTGTAAGAGGGGAGCAAGTCCCTGTGATGGATCGATATTTTTTTAAATTGCTCTCTTGCATGTCTTGATTGATGCTATATATATCATGTATATAGCATGCACATATTATCACAAACAACCTTTTTGAAGTTTCAGTACATGTTTGCCTTAGTTTGGTACAATATGTTTTAATCTTGTCTGAAAATGAAAAAATACATGATAAAAAATGCATTTTAGACTATCCAATTAAGGTTCATCATTCTGTACCTTTTGTAAAAAATAGCGAAATTTTCTACCTATTTTTTAGTATATGCAGAACAAAAACTACAAATTAAATAATAAAATAAAGCATAGCTGGACTTAGATATGGAAATTTCTGATTCAATTTCTATCAATTTTTCATTTTAAATTCCTTAAAAATAAAGATCTCTTTTTTTTCCTGTTCAAATTTTAAATTGAAAAAGGACAAACTATCCCTATTGTGCCTCTTACATGAAACGAGGTGAACACTTTTAGTTAAATCCCTTATTGAAAGTTGTATGAAATTTGAGGCCACAAGAAAGGGTGAAAGTGATATTGGCCTTAAATCGGGTGTTTTTAAAAGCGGAGAAAAAAAGAGATCTCTAAAATAAAGGATTTTTTCGGGAAGAATTCATAGAGAAAAGGTAAGAATTTTTAATATCTAGGTCCAGCTACACTTTATATTTCAATTTTATGTGCAGTTTTGGCTGTGCATATACTGAAAATAGATTAAAAATAACGCCATGTTTTAAAGAAAGGTACAGATGAACCTTAAATCTCCCGTCACACCAGATGAATATGTGAATGAATATCGTTACAATATATAACAACCTTAAAAAAACTTCCTGGTCGCTGAACAGGTGCTTGTGGACGGAGCTTTGGAAAAAATCAAATTAAGGTAAAAACGACTTTTTATCATTCTTGAAAATTTTCATCACTTTTTTTGCATAGAATGATCAAAATGTTTTGATCAATAAATTTGTAAGTATTTCGTAATATTTTATATTAGGTTTAAATGGCGTCTTATAAATTTTATTGATAAGTACATTTTCGCAAGGATTAATAATTATCAGAATAACAGCGATCGAACAGAACTTCAAATTCAATATAATTAGTAATGGGCTCAGGCCCTTTTACAGAAAATTGCAAAGGGGGATGCAAGTTAAATCATTATTGTGTTTTATAGATACATATAGTCATAGTTTATACCAAGTGTCGACTTTTATAGTCAGAGTTTAATCTTTTTTGATTGTCAAACAAATGCCTCTTTACGAAAGGATTTTTTGAATGAATTAAAATACTACATAATCTCTTTCGAAGGACTGGACACTCAAACTAAATTAATTAAAATATTGTGCCCCTTTAATACAGAACTTGTTTGTCACACTGCAGTCTTTATTAAACAGTCTTTAGAACTGAGGGCTTCAGACCCTGGTCGAACAGGTTCCTAATTTGTATATTTTTTTTATACTCGTACGGATCATTTGTTTTTATTGAAATTGATCTATAGATACATGTGACTTTTATTTCAGCTTGTGCGTTTTGTATTATTTGTATGTTGCTTTGGTCCTTATGAACGTAATTATGCTAATAAAGATTTATAATAAAACTTTTAGTTTAATTTACAAAGGGAAACATTACATTTTGTTCCATGATAATTTGATTCATGATACGACCATAATCAATCATCTTATTCAATTTGTTATGAGACAGTTATATTTCGACACCAACCATGACACGAACGGAATAAGTTATATCACTCTGTAGGTGTTACAAACATGAACTATTAATAGTTTTCCCTTAGGTACCGGTCAAAATTTATCGAGACATGGAACCGGATCTGATGGAATTCTGACATAAAAAAAATATAAGGTCCCATAGTTAATTGTGTAGTTAAAAATTTTTGTCCAATGCATTTCCTTAAAGAGAAAAGTACATGTCCCATGCACATTGAATATATGACCAAACGTAAAATGTATATGTTAACTATTGTATTATATTTTTGATGTTGTTGATTGTTCTTGATGTGCAATTATTCCTTCTAATACAGAATTAAACAAATTTTAAAACTATTTTATATAGTTTTGAAAGAAAAAAGTATATGTCCCATGCCTTTCAATTTAAAAACAAACTTATGGTCCCACTCTTTTGAACGTTAAAAAAGTATTTGTCCCACTATCATTTGCTCCGGTCCCATGTTTTGATAAATTTTGACCAGTCCCTAATACTCTTTCTCCAGAAAAAAATCAGTATAATATACTCCTTGTCCTCTTTTCACTGGTTTACAAATCCATACCGGTCTTTTCCCTTCATTTCAGGCTATATTTATAGTCTTAACTGATGACAGACTTATTTATTTAAAACTGTTGAATATGATAAGTGTCTTTTGGACAAAGTCATATTCGTGTTATTTATCAATTTATCTAGTATTCTTGTTATTTGTCATACCTTTTCAATATTTCTAGTAAACCCATAAGTGTTTAAAGTTCCACATTGTTTAGATTCTAGTTTTATTATTATTCTATACAAAGGCTAGTCGCATTTAGCTTTTGGTTTCATACTGCACTCTTCATCTTTGGCATTACAGTCAAGAAGTCTGTGATGAGTTATTACATGTATTAACATAAAAACAAATAAATAGCAATCAACAACGTAGCTGTGAAAACGTAGCTGTTGAAATTCCTTTTTTTATTTGGGTTTTCGCAGCTCTCACGGTTCTAAGGGCGTTGAAAGAGTGAACCAAGGTGCCCCGGAAGAGTATACTTATGTTTGCTCAAGTGTATATACAGACAGATCTTGTTTTGATTTCTGTATATTTTTGCCTAAACTCAAAAAGAAGTTGCATTCGCTAGAATCTTCACTGTGAATATGAGATAGCGGATAGCGAAGATGTTGCAATATTAGACTTTCTTTTTACGTTTTCAGTCACGCAAGGTAAATTTCGGCGTAATTGGCAAGATTTCATTACATGTATACAAGTATTCTTCCTTAGTGTCAATTTACTACAGGGTAAAACCATATACTACCGGAATTTAATCCATGCACACATGCGATACGCCTCTGTTTTGCTTCACTTGTTTGTGCTTGTGTCAATAATACCCGGATACAGGTAAATTAAAGTTTTGAAACAGACTGGTAACAATAATTTGGTAAGTATGGCGTAATATTAATATACTTGTTTAGTTCCCTATTTTACACACCTCCTCTTCAACTTTGAAGATCGGTACGTTTTTGTGACTGACCCTTTAAGGGTTTACTAGAAATATTAAAAAGGTATGACAAATAACAAGAATACTAGATAAATTGATAAATAACACGAATATGACTTTGTTCAAAAGACCACTGCCCCATCTCGCAACATTTATTTTTACCGCAATGACAAAACTGTGAAGTTAATTCCAAAAGTATAATTGATTAGGCACGAACCATTTTCATACGGTGGGGGGCCTGGGATTTTGTTACCTGATATTATTTTTTTTCTGTCTTAATCAAAGTTACATTTTTTTTTCTACCCAAAGCAAAATCAATAATTTTTTTTTTCAGGCAAATGCAGAATTTTTGTTTTACATTTGTTTTTCTATTCGTAAGTTTACAGGTCTTTTATCAATTGTGTGAATTATGCCAGTTCTTGGACTAATTTATTCTCATTGTATATAACATTCATATATTTTAAAGACAAATGGGATATGTGGAATAAGTCAAACAGACAAACTCTTGGTAGGAGATGAAATGTACATTGGACTATTGTATTTTGATTTTGAATACATGCACATTCAAAACATACATATATTTATAAAAAAAAATGGGATATAGAGAGACATGGCGAATATGTCAGCCAACCTCTATTGAAAACACAAACTAAAAAATGAAAATAATTAAAAACCAGAATCCCCCCCCCCCCCAAAAAAAACCATTCAGTACAAAAATGTATATAGCAATATTAATTTAAATGGACAATAGACAAAGTCAAATAGCTGGATATCTAAAATCAAAAATTTGTTTCTTTTATAAATATACTTTTTTCCAATATGTGAAATCTTATTCTAAAACTTATCAAGACTAGAAGTGAAAACCATATTCATTTGTAATTGCCCTGGTAACCTTGTCACGTAGGGGACTTATCACATGGTTACCTTTTAGGTTTATCTTTTGGTATCAAAGTTTTTAAAAGCTAATTTCCAAGTTTTGGGTTGAAATAAGACAAAGAAAAGTACAAATTAAAGGCAATAAGGAATCATAGAAAAACAAGCCTTTTGATTTGGTTAGGGATCCTGCGTTTTAACTACCATGCTAAACAGACATGGGGATAGCTGAAGGCCTCAAAAGCTCTTGGGTAAATGATGCAAGAACATCCATTCTTGTGATTTCCTGAAAGCTTATCACGAAATTTAGATTTCATAATTCATTAAAAAAAATCATCATATAAACTACAAAACAACAGAAGAATGCAGTTGGAAAAATAAGAAATCTGTAGATATTGACCAAGGTTGTCTTACAGACATTTCTGGATCTACCAGTGGGATGGGAAATACATATAATTTTATTTGTTAAGCGGGACAACAGTGTCTAAGATGTCCACACTTCAAATGTTCATTCTTCATACCAGGGTGTCCGAAGGCGACTGAAGCTGATGGAAACTGACATACATCACAAAATGATACAGAGGCTATATTCTGAAAGCAACAGAAAAAAACTTAGACCTGTAGACGATAAAAAGATCAGGAAACGTATTCAACCATATTATAAATTCCAAAGATTGAAAGCCTTAGGTCAAAAGCTTCTGCATAATCAGTTATGGAAATGATTTGATCCCTCGGGTACACAAACTGACGGACCAGTCGAAAACATTACACCACTCTCAACTTCTTTTATGTGTAAAATGCAACGATAGTGTGTATGTAAAATAGGTTATAATAATTACATTGCAAGGTATAAGAAATGCAATGTAACTTTTAATTATCCTGATTGGGAGTCATACAGCAGAGTTTCATACCATAACAGATCAAAACTATAGATCTACATGTATGCATGTACTAAACATATTAAAAGTGATACTATTTTGTAGCACATTATAATTTCAAAATTTGAAACTTTTGCAAAGGGCAATGATATGCCGAGCGAAGCGAGGCAGAAAAAAGAATCAGGCTTTTATCATTTGAGTTCAAAGGATGTATAAATTATTTTTTTGTTGAAATATATGAATATTGATTTTTTTTTCAGCTCCATTAGGAGCATTTTTATTTTTTCTGTAAAAATTGGAATTAATATTTTTTTTGAAAAAAAATCCCAGGCCCCCCACCAAAAGAAAATGGTTCGTGCCTTAAGGTTCGTGTATACGATTTTTCAGAATATGTACGACAAAGACTGCATATAAAATTTAAAAATAAACCGTAGCAGTACCTAGATATATTAATTTCTCATAATTTTTATTAATATTTTCATAATAAGTTCAATTATTTTTATTAAGTTCTCCTTTTTTTTCTTTTTGTGCACAGTCGATTTTAGGTTAATATCACTAACACCCTTGCAGTTGGGCTCCAACTAAAAATGTTCACCAACATTTCAGTTGAGGGGAACAATTGGAATAGTTTGTTCTTTAATATTCAAAATACATTTTGAACGCAAAAAAAATCATACCGCAAAAACCCTGCTATCTTCAACAAAATAAATGTGTCATTGTAATAAGGTGTGTCCATATCTAGGTCCTACTATACTTTATTTGTCCTAATAATATGCCGTTTGAGCTGTACACATACTCTAGGATTTTCTTCTGTCCTGGTGAACCTCAAATGCTTCCTTTATGGTAAAGTGAATTAAACCTATATTAACCCCCCTTTTTATGTGATTTATAAACCATCCATGAAGTAGATGAAACGGGTAATCTTTTATGATGATTTGTTTGGTTTATATCCTGATATATATGTGTACGAAGTTTCATAATGATACCAAACTTTCTTCATGGTAAACTAACTACAAGCTAGCTATGGGAATACCTGATTCGGGACGGACGGACGTACGACGGACGAACAGATCCGAACACTATATGCCCGTACTTTCGTAGATAGGACATTAAAACTGATATGTATACTTTATTATGCATTGAGAATGAGATTAATATGATTATACCGGAAC
Organism: Arcuatula senhousia; assembly: GCA_963971305.1. Taxonomy (NCBI): domain Eukaryota; kingdom Metazoa; phylum Mollusca; class Bivalvia; order Mytilida; family Mytilidae; genus Arcuatula; species Arcuatula senhousia. The sequence goes on along the minus strand of OZ020307.1, from coordinate 39,351,249 downwards.
TCAGCTTTATAATGCGGCCAATTTACCAGGGGTAATAGTTTGTGTATGTAAAAAGCGGCGTGTAAGAACCCCGAATAATTTATTAATATACGATCTTGAGTACTTTTCGTTCAATACTTTTTTTGGTCCCCCAATGATTTAAATGCTGCTGATTGGAGTTTACTCCTTCTAATATGCATGTACAGCATAACCAAATTACCCGTTTTATACCCATTTTTGTATCGCCTGCAAAGCTAAGCGAGACATATGTGTTATTTAACCGGTAGCGGTGGCGTTTAAAGTTTTATAAGCACTTCCACATCTCAAGAACTATAAGTCTTAGGTTATATGAAACAAGGTATTCATATGCCTCAGTAATTATAGCTTAGCACCACAGTTGGCTTGCATCCCCAATCTTTTGACTTTGACCTTGATTTTCTGGTTAAGTGACTGGCAATTTTCAATACATATAATAGCAATATTAAAGTTTTGTTAGAAACTCCATATCTCAAGACCTATAAGTCGTAGGTTGATGAAACGTGGTATGCATATGCCCCAGTAGCCGCCTAACACGGTTGTACCCAATCTTTTGACCTTGACCTTGTTTGACCGGTTGAGTGACTTTCACAATTTTCAATATTTTAGGCCACTAAAGTGTTAATTTTTGTTGAAATTTTTATTTTGTCCCAATGTTATTCGTGTTAATGGTCTAATAAATTAGCTTCAAGGAAGCTTTGATTAAAACATGATTTCAGTCTTCTCTTGTCTTTAATGGCTTCCGATGAAGCAACACTCTATCTGCTTCGACTAAAACGAGTCTGTGGAAAAAAAATAGGCTTTTAAATTTTTAAATCTAAAAGTTTTACTCATGTCTTTCCCTCTGTATATGTACGTATGCCCGCCTTTTCAAAAAATTACTGTCATTTTTTCAGAAAGCGTATAGAAGAAGGGTGTTTTGGTAGCAAACTGTATCCTTCGTGATTTTACGACATGTCAATATCTTGCTTCCTATTCAAGAGGATACCGATATGAAATTCTTTTGTCAAGCTTTGCACAAACACCGAATGCAATGATTTAAAATTTGGCAGGTTTGTAAGGGATTTTTATACCTGTCAGAGAATATGGAAAATTTAAGCAGCACCGTTTGTTAATGTATGGTTACGTATAAATATTGATTATGCCAATACAAAATTATGAATTAGGATATAACAAGGTGAAAATAGTGAATTTCATTTAATTTCAGATCAACCTAAAATGAAGATGTTAAAAAGATTAATGCTAGGATCCGGTTTTCTTAGTTTTTCGTTTCTTTTCATTTCAATGGTCATTCCTGGATGGATTGTCTTTGATGTTGATATGCAGAAAATGAATGAAAAGATGATGGAAAATGCCTCTGATGAAATGAAAGCCGCATTTCAGGTATGTGTTATCTTAAGTTGGAAGAAGGGCAAATTGGCATATTCAATCTTTACTCATTTTAAGAGGCTTTTCGTTTTGCCCTTCTTTGCCGGATTAAACACGATTATCTGAAAATTGGCACCACGAAGTTTATGGCGCAATAAACAGGAGCTGCTTTAATCCATTCCAGGCCATCTAAGTTTACTCTTGTTACGAGGTTATGTCACGTTACAATTTTTTTGTTATTTGCTTTTTAGCCCGGGTCATGTTAGCTTATTGCCATCATTTGACGTCCATTGTTTATCCCTCCGTTAACTTTTATCAAACGTTAACTCCTCTGACACCATAAGATATACAGGTTTCACAACTATAAGTGATGAGATACGGATTTTTATTAGTCTAAGATATTTGTCAAATTAGGAAACGAGCATTTGCGAGTTTCCTTTGACAAATATATATCTCATAGTTGTGAAACCTTTTTCTCTAACTGTTTAACGTGAAAGTGTAGGCCCAAAATTACACTTATTTAATTAGAGCTAATAAGTACATGAAGTAAATAACTCTATATGTATATTGTTTTGCAAACGTGTGAAAAAAGTAGTAGAATAAAAAAAGGACCACCTCTTTATAATGAATTTTAATTAGAAGTAGACTTAAAAAAAAAAAAACGTGTTTGTGCATTTTTTTGATATATACACTTGGCCATAAGTTAGGGACCACCAAGTTTGAGTGATTAAAAAAATGTGTAAATTATTACTTTATTTAAAGCAAGATGTTGTGCTTAGATCTTAATATTTAATGTATACTTTTACCCTTAAAATATTCAAATTTATGCAAGTTCCGATATTTAAATACCAGTTGCAAAAATGCTACCCCAATGCTTTAAAAAACCAAGTTTGGTTCGCTTTTTTAAACTTTCCATCTCCATGTATGCAGTGGACTGATTTTATCATTCAAGAAACACATTTCATAATGGTATAACATTACCTTAAGGTTTTTGAATGATTTGTAGGTATTTGTCTGTTTAAAAGTTATGGAGCACAATTTTAGAATTCTATGGCAAGCATTTGACCATAAAGAAACGCATTCATCGTTTATGTGCGACCGGAAGTGCTAAAGAGCAAAAACGCCTAAAACAAACTTACTAGTGAAAATATGGAATATTTGTAGCAAATTCACCATGTTCTGGCCTCATTCTGGCAATTAACCTCTTTGGGATGTTTTCCTGTTGTTACAGTTTTACCTAGTAAAATCTCTTGAAATAAGCTTTTTTCACTACTTGTTGTGCTTTTATCATGTCAAAGTCACTAAATACCGTACGTGGTCATGCAGGATAATGATTGTTCACATAAATGACGGTTTTTCATTTGGTTTGTCGAGAGGTTTACTGATAATGACCTAAAAGGGACCAACCAAAACAAGAAAATGTGATCCTGGCAGCGCATTCGCAGTAAATGCAGGGTGCAAATTGACGAATATAACCGAACATGGTGTTATAAAAGCGAGATAAGTAACGCTTTCATTAAAAACCATCACAAATGCCTTAAGTAACAACCTTCATCATTGTGTATGTTACTAGGAGGCAATTTCAAAAAAGTAACCGGAAGTGCTAATGTCTTGCTCATTTCTAACAAGGTGCACCGAATTCATGTCAACAAATGCCTTCCTCTTATCTTCCAAAAGGTTTAAACATGCAAGCATTTTACACCAGGTATTTTTGAGTTTTTAAACTCAAACTTTTTTGGCGTCAGATTTTTTGGGTTTTGTTCACTTTTTTCAAACTGGAATCAAATGGCACTATATGAATGTTTTTAATATCCAGTGGTAAATTTGTCTTCAAAATGTTCTAAAATTAGTACTTTACTTGGAAATTCCTACCTATGCTTTAAAGTTTTGCAAATTTAACACATCTAAAATGGTACTTGATATAAAAAGGTGGTGGTCCCTAACTAATGGCCAAGTGTATATTTAGTTTGTCTTTTTGTTCAAACGAGATCAACAGGTGTACAAGCAAAAGTGAGCATGCTTTCCACGAGATGAGTGTATGATCTAACTGTGGTGTCTCGTGCAGACAGCCAATCAAATTTCTTGAAATTGAATATCACATCGTGCGGAGTGTGATACGCAAAATAGTCTCATCTCGCGAGAAATAGATATTAATATTGCACAACAGTTAGAGAAATATAGCTTCTCTAATTTTCATCCAATTTATCAACCTCTCAACCAGTTGTGAAAAAATATTTCTCACCTCTAGAGAGAAATTTGTTCTCAGCGTAATTGCACGTGCAATTGATGAGCGACCTTTTGCAATTTCTTACCTGTAAACATTAGAGAAAAAACCTTCTACAACTTAATTCTCGATGATTATGGAATTTCTAACATCTGGAGAAATAAATTTGATATTTTAATCGCTCGGCAAGCCTCGCCATTAAAATAATCAAATTTATTTCTCTCGATGTTAGAAATTTCATAGAAACTGTTGTAGAAGCTATATAAACCAAACGGTCACCGATATAAAAATTATGGGAAAGGTAAATCAAAGTGATTTACAACTCAAGATTTACCTGTCCTGTAATTTTGAAGAAGTTCCAACTGCCCATGTAGGAATTTTTTTTTCCTACTTGTTTACAAAATCTGCTCTAAATAAGATAAAAAAAATCGAAACTTTACAAAATATTTTAGAAATTCAAATTGCATATCAAAATGTCCAATTGTCGTTTTGGGAAATGTAATAATCCTTTTCAAATATTCTTGTGAACATGTATATGTATGAGGGTGTGGATGGCAATCTATCACCAGAGGGAGCGTCTATCAGTGTTGATAGACGCTCCCTCTGGTGATAGATTGGTGTTGATGGTGTTTACAGAATAGAGAATAATGGCCAAAAAGTTAACAGATAAGGAATAATAACCCCAAAAAACTAAAGAATAGAGATAAATGACTTACAGAATAAAGGGAAAAGTGCCAAACACCTTTAAAGAATAGAGAATAAAGGGCCAAAAACTAGAGAATTGAAGATACCTTCATGTATTGATATCATGGTGTCTGATTTCAGGCAAAAACTCATTCATGTTTAATCATAACGTCCAAATACACACTGAATTTGAATTTTTGTAGCAACAGCAAGATTTGAGAGAGACTAACCCAAACATTCCTCAACTTGAATCAATGTTAGCGTCTGTCTGTCCGTACTATGTACACTATTGCATGGATTTGACCATGGGAGGACAACCTAATGAAGTTTGTTTGACCATGGGAATGCATGAAATCGGCTCTTTCTTGGAATCCTTATCTAAAGGTATGATATACAGGTTTTTACATAGATTCTTGGAAAAGACCGGCTGATCTTACACGAGTGATAGAAATTTCAGGGTTTTTTTGCGAGTGGAGCGCAGCGGAACGAGCCAAAAGACCCCATTTATCACGAGTGAAAGATCTTTGCCGGTTTTCCAAGAACGCGTGTAAGTACTTATTTCTTCCGTAAATTCTTTTTTTTATATACTGAAACCATAGGTAGCTTCATTTAAAAACTGAAAGTTTTAAATAACATTGCATTTCATTGGTCGACATCATCGATCAATATCAGTACCGGTGGTTATTATTGGTTAATTGACCAGTGTGAGATTGCTGCACGTGCTCGCATCTCAACCTGGTCATCTCGCACTGAAAAGAATCATTTACGGAAGAAATTATAATCTAGAACTCGATCTTAGTTAGTTGATCTAAGATTAAAATTGCATGTGTAAGGTGCTTATCGTAATATCACGTTAACATTTGATTTCAATGCTACATGTACAAGAAGTTTTTAATTAACTGGGATTTTTTACTAGTTTTACGTACCTTTTTGCAGATTGATTTAAAATATGGATTTTAATGCTTGATTACTGGGAAATAAATTATGTCTTTTATGATCAATTAAAGCTAATTTTTATGCTCCATCTATGTTTATATGGACTCACAGTGTTAGAGTCTGTTGGTCTGTCCAGCAACAGGTTTTTGAATTTGATGCTCTTAATGAAAAAATATTTTTTGTAAAGATGACAGAAATCCCTAAACTGCACTAGGGAGCAACCTTAAGTTATTTATTTATAGTGACACTACATAAAACCCTTAATTGAATTTTTGTATTTAAAAGGCGACAGTAAGATGCCAATGATGCAAGGTGTACAAGGCCAAGATAAAGCAGCGGTTATTGAAACAGGTTTGTTGAATATTATTACCAAACTTTTAATACAAATAAAGTATATAACGAAATTCCCTAACTTGGAGGCTCAACCTAAAATGTCCAATAGAGGACAATAAATAAGACAAAACAATTGCAAGGAAGACGTTCCGGAGAAAATTAAGGATCACAATGCTCCAGGCATTTCAAAAGAAATGGTGGGTTAATGATCCTGAAGTACGATGTAGCAACGAATGAAAGACAATTGATTTTTACATCCTTATCAATTAATGACTATCTTGAAAATATTAAAATGGATAAGCAAAGATTATTATAATATGATTATTGGCCCAAATTTTTTTTTAAATAAGTGCCTCAATTAAGGACCAAATGTGACACTGCGGGACCAACCATTTGATTTTTATGGGAGGCTATGGTGAAATTTGAAATAAAAAGGCAGGATGGTAAAAATCCAGATATAAAAAGGCAGGACAGTGCTTTGATTTAAAAAAAGGCAGGATGGTAGTTTGGGCTGAAAATTTTATTGTAGCTTTAAAAAAAAAAAAAAAAAAAAAAATGGCGCGCCCAAGCGCGAAAAAAAAATCCAGGCTAAGATTTTTCTGAAAATAAAAAGGCAGGACGAAGAAAATATCCGTAGCCCCCCCATGAAAATCAAATGGTTGTTCCCCTACATGTTGTGAACTATCATGGCCTTTTGGTAAAGAATATGCAATTTTTATAACTTTTAGTATTTATTAGAATTCAGTTATCTAATCCGGAGGTGGGGACCACTCTTATTTGATACTTGTATCAAATCATTGACCATAGTTAACCATATTTTGGGGGGATTAACATTTAATAACTGGTACGTTAAGACAATGTTAGCCATGAAAGTAGCCACATTCACCCTTTGTATGATAATTTCTATTTTATACACTGTAAAAATGGTGTTTAGAATCTAAACACTTTTAAAACACTTTCAGACCTAAACATGTTTAGATTGTGTTTAAATCCTAAACACTTTCCAAATTAAACATGTAAAAGCTAAACATGTTCAGGTTTTAAACATGTTTCACTTCTAAAAAATATCAATCTTAGAAATTTTCCTATACTATTTTCATTAATCTAAACACAATCCTAAACATGTTTAGATGCTAAACGTGTTTAAAATTCAACACAAATTTTGTGTTTAGGGTTGTGTTTAGAATCTAAACACCTTTTTTTACAGTGTATCATCCCATTAATGCATTATCCAATAAATGTACATGTACATGAGCCCACATGAGCCCCCCTTCCCCACCCCCCCCAAAATTAGAACAATTCTATCTCCTTTAAATTTAAATGGACATGTCTAAGACCTGAGATATCTTTATTGAACTACCCCAATAATTTTATTTTCAGCTATCAAGATTTACAAGACTGCTCCAGTGGTTGCATCCCTTTTCTTGGTACAAGCTTTTGTTTCCTTTGTAATTGCTGTCATTTACTTCTTCATGAAACATCCTAGTAAGAAGATTGGATATGTTGGAAGCGCAAGCCAGTTTTTTACAGGTAATTCTTTTATTTCTCCACCGTCCGTTGTATGGAAATTATTTTAGAAAATGGAAAATTTGTTTATTACTTATATTTTCACAAACACAACAGTAAGTAGCTGGAGTGGTGTACAGGATTTATTAATTTCAAAAGATTTATGATCATTATGGAACCCAGCGAATGTTTTGACGATAACCTACACATATAAGCATGATAAGAGAACAATCAATGTAAAACCGTTATGTGAATGTTATCTAGTATGTTTCCCTGCTTTGTTTACATTTCGAGCTTTTTTGTTCTTTTCTATATGAGTCAATATTTTGACGTCACCAGGTAAACCTTTATTGAACCCCCTAAAAAAACGTAATAAAACAAGTTTTCCCATTCTAGATGGACATATCAAAAATGGAAATCGCTCTTGATTTTGTTTTCTTGTCCCTTCTTAAAAACAACTAATCCCCTCGGGATCAAAATTTCTGTTGTTTCCGTCTAATTCCAATCCGATTAAAATCAGATTCCCTACTGTCACTGCATAGTAGATCTAAAGGCATCCATTGCAAATTTACTTTCTGTCCTGATAAAATTTTGAGTTTACAATTCAGATTGCAGCTTCCAACATGTCCAAGATTTTAGAAGCATTACTTCATGCAGTAAAAAACAAAACAAAAAAAACTATTGTGTACCTTCTATATAGATGGGACCATCATCGAGCAAGTAACCAGGATAACAATTCAGGATGCGGGATACAGGATTAGTTCATATACACAAATTTTACATGTTATTTTTATTTCATCTTTGCTTTTGAAGTCATTAGAATGCGCTGTTGGTACTCGCCAGTTTTTAATCAAAGATATTCGTTTATTCCATACTTGTCGTATTTATATAATAACTGATGACGTATGACCAGACATCCACTAACATATTATTCTTTTGTAGGTTCTTTAAGCGCCCTGTTGGTAGTTGCCTTTCTCGTAGTGTATATTAGAATCACTGAACTAGTTACAAAAGATGTAGGAGACTTCATCAACTGTAAATTTCCGTACTCAGTCCTTGTTTGTGTTTTGAGTGTAATCTTTACATTCATGACTGCTGGAATTCTGCTACACGTAACCCGAAAATCAAAAGGGCAGTTCAAATATGAAATGATGGTCATAGACACTTCAAAAGACGGATCCGGATCAACGTACGTTGCTACGGCTTGAACATTAAAGCGATAATTCCATGAATGCAAACGCTTAAACAATTTGCATTAATGATATATATTTTTAGAATCTGAAGAATACATACACGATACAGTCAAAAAACATTTTTTTTCAGAGTCCAATGACTTTTTACATAACATTAACCTACTCTTGTTTCGCCTGGAGTTCGCATTGTTATTTTGTGTTTCCATGTTTTACATGTTGTCTCTTTTTGTCCCGTTCTTGTTGGTGTTTACTGGTTTTGTCTCTGCCCTTTCGGACTTTTGACATTCGGATACCCCATTAGTACCTCTGATTCTTGCAAAAGTCATTGCTTGTGTATAAAGTGTGGTTGAAATGTACTTGTAACCTCATATAAAGACTATTTTCAATAATTGTTATTGTTTTTGTTTGATAAAATCAAATCTTTGATCACAAAAAAGGATTATTATACCCAGCGCAACGAAGTTGCGAAGGTATAATGTTTTTTTACTGGTCCGTCAGTCTGTTCATGATCAAAATTTTCGTAATATATTTCACAGCAAATATAATCGTAGGAGTTTGATATTTGGTATGAAGCTTCAGGTTGGAGTTCCATATGGTTGGATACGTTTTCATGTCTGTTGTTCATCTACTTCCTGTTAAACAAGCCGAATTTTACTTTTTCACTTAATTTTCAGGGTTGTAAATTTTGGTAACAGATTTCTAATAATCTGTCAATCGTAGGCTCTTGATATTAGGTACTTTGTTACTTTAGGTATGGATCCCATATGGTGAGATACGTTTTTGGGTCTGTTGATTATCTACTTCTTGTTTAACGAGCCGACGAAGACTTTATTCAGTAAATTTCAAGGTTGAAAATTTCTGTAACAGATTTCTTGGCAACTATTAGTCTTAGGCTTTCCATATTTGACAAGCAGCATTAGGTATAGTAGTCCCATATGTGTTAGAATGCGTTTTCTGGTCTGTCACTCATCTATTTCCTGTTTAATGAACTTGATGCTTATATGATTTCCTCTCCCGTAACTTTGCAGTTTGCGATTGTGGCTTTTGTAGCAGCCTCTATCATGTCTATTGAGCATACTCTTATTGAACGCTACAAAAGATTCTTAAGTGTATATGGAGCAGTGGCTCTCTCTATACACAGGAAAGGATTTTTTGTCCCTTACAATCATCGTCACAAATGCTGGAGTCAGGATATTGGTTCGTGAAATTTCACCTCTGACGAGGATCGGGCCACGACCTTTGATGAAAGTAGCCCGACAATTTTACCACTGCACTACGGGCTATCTACTTTCAGATGTAAACTTCTGTTAGCAATAGTTTGTTCACAAACAACTGATTGTTAAAATCACTCATCACACCCCACCCTAAAAAAAACATCAACAACAAAAACAATAAAAAAAATACATCATATATCATGTATATAACTGGAAAAAATATATGTAGTAAGATTTTTTTATGTCAAAATTCACTCAAGTTTCAGGCTAATTTCTTGTCAAGTATTTATATCAGGGCTGTTATTACTTTTAGATAACTTTCGTCCACAAACATATTTTTAGCTCACCTGACCCGAAGGGTAATGTGAGCTATTGTCATTGTTAAGCGTCCGTCGTCCGTCCGTTAACTTTTCTTCAAACATCGATCTTCTCTGAAACCACTGATGGGATTGCTTTGAAACTTTGTACATTTGATATTTAAGATGTCCTCTACCAAGTTTGTGAAATTTGTGCACGCTGACCAACCAACATGGCCGCCGTTACTAAAAATAGAACAGGGGGTCAGACCATGGCTTAAGCTTATAGCTGAAAAAGTATAAGAGATAAAGAAAATCCGAAGCAACCTTCCTTCTTCAGCATCAAAAGCTCTACAAAACTCTCCATTGAGTCAAAGTTGTAGGACGACTCCTTATAGGAGTTATTTCCCCTTAATCGTCAAAATTGACCATTTTCACAGTTTTTGGAGTCTATCTTGAAAACTGTAAGTGCTAGAGGAAAAGTTAGCATTGCAAAATTGTTCAGCTCATTGAGATCTACAAAAATGATATCAGGGTTAAAATTGTCAGATCATCCTTTTAAGTGTTTTCAATCACTTTTAACTGAAACCACTGGTGGGATTGCTTTGAAACTTTGTACACTTGATCTGTAGGATGTCCTCTACCAAGTTTGTGAAATTTGTGAACCTCAACTAACCAACATGGCTGCCGTTAATAACAATAGAATAGGGGGGTCAGACCATAGTTTTTAGCTTATACCTCAAAAAGTATAAGAGATAGAGAAAATCCGAAGCAACCTTCCTTCTTCAGCATCAAAAGTTATACGAAACTCTTCATTGATTCAAAGTTGTGGAACGACTCTTTATAGGAGTACCATTTTCACAGTTTTTGGACTTTATCTTAAAAGCCATAAGAGTAAGATGAATAGTTAGCATTGCATAATTGTTCAGTTCATTAAGATCTACAAAAATTAATTCGGGGTCAAAATTGTCAGATCAAAGTGTTTTCAATCAATTTTAACTTGTTTGGGTTTTTTTTTCAAATGGAAGGCTTTGTAACTTTGTATTCGTGATCTATATAGTGTTTTCAGTCCTAACTAGCTTCTTTATTGTTTACTACTTACCAAGTACATGTAGACCATGTTGCACACTAGGTAAGAGGCTCAGTTAGCATAAGAGATCAGGTGAGCGATTCAGGCTCCTGGGAGCCTCTAGTTATCATCAATATGATAATTGTGTCACATGACATCAGGCATGTCAGGAGAAGAACTTTTGGTATTATGGTTTTTACAAATATAGATTTTTTTATAACTACTTATTGTAAATTTATGCTGATTTTCGTTTGTATATTTATGTATTTTCATAGTTTGTTACATGCATAGCGAAATAAAACATCTTTACGACTGTTATTGTTTCTTATCATCATAGTACGGTCGTATAATGGTATGATGCTGTCGTCGTCGTCTGCGCCGTTGTCTGTTAACTTTAGTGTTCTCACAATAACTTTAGTTCTAGTTATCCATATCCAAGTGCGCCCCAGGTCCTACTGCAATTCGAGAGTTGTTGTAGAAGTGCCATTAGTTACCAAGTGTACTGCTATCAGCGGCAATGACCGGTTAAGAGAGGACTAACCAGCACGTCCGTTCAGCTGTAAGGACTGAGACGTGAATGAGTTCAGTAGAGAAAAAACGAGTCACTTTTATATCCCCCGGCCAGTTCGCCGTTGTATAAATGGAGACCCGACAAACAAGGGACAGTCTGGAACAAATATATAATTGACAATCTCAATCATTCTTTTTTGTTTAATGTTATTTTAAATTATATTCTATCAAATTAAAAAAAAACACATACTTCAGTAGAGAAGAAACGAGTCACTTTTAAATCCCCCGTCCTAAATGGAGACCCGACAAACAAGGGACAGTCTGGAACAAATTTATAATTGAGAATCTCAATCATTCTTTTCTGTTTAATGTTATTTTATATCATATTCTATCAATTTAAAAGAAAACACACACAATGAACAAGAAATAGTTCAGTAGAGAAAAAAACGAGTCACTTTTATATCACTCGTCCATGCAGTTTGCCATTGTATAAATGGAGACCCGACAAACAAGGGACAGTCTGGAACAAATATACATGTATAATTGACAATCTCAACCATTCTTTTCTGTTTAATGTTATTTGAAATCATATTCTATCAAATTAAAAGAAAACACACGCAATGAACAAGAATTAGTTCAGTCGAGAAAAAATGAGTCACTTTTATATTCCCCGTCCAGTTCGCCGTTGTATAAATGGAGACCCGACAAACAAGGGACAGTCCGGAACAAATATATAATTGACAATCTCAATCATTCTTTTCTGTTTAATGTTATTTTAAATAATATTCTATCAAATTAAAAAAACACACACACAATTAACAGGAAATATTTCAGTAGAGAAAAAAAAAAACAAGTCACTTTTATACGCCGTTGTATAAATGGAGACCCGACAAACAAGGGATTGATACAGTCCGGAACTAATATATTGACAATTTCAATCAAATTTTTCTCGTCTTCGTCTTCCATATATAGAGTTATCTCAGAACTGACTGTAGTGGCGGATCCAGGATGGGGGGGGGGGGTTCCGGTTTTTTTATAGATTTTCGTGTAGATTTTCAGCAAAATTGTTCTGGAACCCTCCCCCTTTGGGCCACAGAACCCAGTATGTGGACCCCCCCTTTCGAAAATTTCTGGATCCGCCCCTGGAGTGTTTATACTCCGTGCATGTCCAAAACCACTTCTATATACAATTAAAAACTGACATCTTTAATTCAAATGGTGGAGGTGGTTAACACAGGTAAGGTACGTGGTGGCACCTAGCCCTGCTCTGAACTGGTCGACTGTGGGTGATTGTCTGAGGTTTAGTGCCATGTGGTTCCAAGAAACGATTGTCCTCGGGAATAATCAATCTGTCACCAGAGGAAGCGTCTACAACACTGACAGTGTTGATAGACGCTCCCTCTTGTGATAGATTGCGGGAATAATTAATATTTAAATATATCCGTCCCAGAATAAATTGTACGGAAACCTGTGTTTGCATTTGTTCTAGTGTTAAGCAGCTGGTATTGATATGACAGATTGTATGTCGACTAAATTGTGTAATATATACATCAAAATACTCTGATTTTGGCTCTTCATTGTTCAAGTAATTCCCAGTGAGTTAAGGTCATTGAGCATTGTTCTTACTGCCCCTTCTTCCTTGTCGTGAAAGTTACTGTTACACAGTACGTCCTAAGCGATTTTCAGACCTGTCGGACATCTACTTCCTGATTGGGACTTAGGCTGATGTGAAAATATTTGAACATGACTATGATAATTTTCGTCAAGCTTTCTTCAGAAACCATACATGAGAATGATTTGAAACTTAGTACGATGGTTCAGTATGACAAACGGTTCGACTAAACCACTTCCAGACCTGTCGGACTTCTATTTCCTGTTAGGGGCCAGCGTAGGCATTTGTGTCTAATGGACACATTCCTTCTTTATTTATGCATTGATTGCATTTTCATTAAAAAATCACACCAAGCATTCATTCTTTGATACAAATGATCACATTTTCAGATCATGAAACGCATAAAAAACATCATTATTATGGTACATGTAACAAAAAAATACTTTTAGTCATCATTAAGACAAAGCTCCTTGCAGTCAATACAATTGTGTGCAGATAATAATATATAAATTGACTGTAGGTCTCAACATCTTATTAAAAGTTGAATACTAGTAGATAAACAAGTCATTAATAGTTGCATATGCATTCAGTTTCGACGATCTTAAAAGTCCGTTTCAGACCATTTGTAATGTACCAGTGGAAGTCCATAGGGATATATTGGATGCAAAAAGGACAAAGTCGAGGATTCATCATTAAATGCTAGTTAAAGGACATCATTTATATACCGAAAGGAGAAATTGAAGTCGACAATTTTATTGTTAAAAGTCCGCTACGTATGGATATTTTTAACAGGCGATTGGTGCACACTGGGTGCCGATCGTTTGCTGAAAACAATCAATCAAATCGTAAAAATATATATTTATAGGAAAAATCAGCATTTCGATTATTTGCCCTTGATGTACATACCTTGATGTAAAACTTCAAGAAAAACATATTGTATTCGATCATTAAATGTTCGGCTACTCTTTAACGAGTTTAAAACGCCGAATGTACTCATTAACGGACAATATTGGCATAACAATTAACAAATATCACATTTTTTAACGTAAAAATGTGCACGTAACCTAAATTATTGACTCAAAATGTTGCGTTGATCTTTTGCGATCGTGCATAACTCAGAATATTATTGTTATCTGTAAAATAGGGTCTAAAATTTAATATTTTTCCAAGTTGATGCATTATAAAACACGATTGTAGCAACACGTCTTTCGGTGTCATGAAATAATGATCTCATTGAAAACCTTTTTCCTTTACATCATTGGGATCAGGAATAGATACGATTCAGGCAGTGGCATTTATTTTTTTCAAAGACTCCATACATTTTGTAAAAAAAACTGTGTTTTGTACAAAATTTAGACTATTTTACTCGTAAAACACCGACTCACTGAACGTTTAACGTGCGATTCTTAAACCGAACCTTGGTTAATTATTATTAACGTGCAGAAATTTCGATAAACGTATAGGACCTCTTGTAAAGGGTCTTATTATTCTTTTTATAATAGTTACATCTTGCCGGTAATTGATTATTAAAGCACAGTGTGGGGTCTTACCACAAAATATCATCTTGAGCGTATTTATAAGTTACAAAACCGTACAGCAAGACTAATATTAAATAAATCTTTTGATTAGCCATCAAATTGATAATGATGTTTCAAGAACTCAATTGGATGACTATAAAATAGTATTTTTATTTAATAAACTTTACTTCATGTAAAGGTCAACATAAATATTCTCTCTGATCAGCAACATCTGTACTATACGTCATATACCACAACCTAATTCTGAATATTTCAAAAGAACGTTTGAATACTCTGGTATCATTGTTTGAAAAAAAATATCGTTTGAAATAAGGGGAACTAAAAATTTGGAAACTTTTAAAGTAAAAATATCAGAATATCTTATTAAGCTTCAAAATCATTGAACACAATCTTACCCGTAATCATTCTTGCCGTTACAAAACATGTTTATATATTATTGCTTCTTTTTTTTTGTACTGTTTTATTGTATATGTGATTTGATTGTAACATTATATTGTTTTATGTAAAGGCCTCTAGCTATATAGTGAGATTAACATAGAGTTACCTTCGTTAAATAAAGAATTTAGTTAGTTAGTTAGTTATAGTTAGTATACGGTTGGCTCTACATGAGGTTTTGTTAACATGTAAAGTCCATCTCAGGTCATTGCTTATAGTGACTCCCAA
Source organism: Arcuatula senhousia (assembly GCA_963971305.1). Lineage (NCBI taxonomy): Eukaryota > Metazoa > Mollusca > Bivalvia > Mytilida > Mytilidae > Arcuatula > Arcuatula senhousia. The sequence goes on along the minus strand of OZ020307.1, from coordinate 39,336,088 downwards.
GTACTTGCTATCCTTTTGTTCTTCTATAAGATCTGGTTGTGCAGCTTGTATTCCAATTTGCCGATCTTCTTTTTTCGGCTGATGTGTAAGGTGAAGCACTTGTCCGCCTTAAAAGACATCTGCCACTTGTTTGCCCATTCTTCTAGCTTGTTTGGATCTTATTGGAGTGTCGATTGGTCAGAGGCGTTGTTTATCACTGTGTACAACAAGCAATCATCTGCGAAGAGTCTTGCATTGCACTGTACCTAGTAGATCATTATTAAATACATGGAATAATAGGCATGGGCTAAGTACTGTTCCCTGACAGACACCTGAGTCCACTTTACATGTTGAAGATTGAGATCCTTTAAGTATTACCTGTTGGGTACGATCATGGAGGAAGTTCTGTATCCAAAGCAGTGTTTGATCTCTTATTCCATAATGTTTAATTGTAATAGCAGGCGCGTTTGTGAGGCACTTTATCAAAAGCTTTGGAGAAGTCACAAGCAACACGGCATCGATCTGACAGGTTCTTAGCACGATCTTCACGGTATGGTGGCGACGAGTTGAGATTCAGGTACCAGTCTTGTATTGTAAGTTCTTGTGCGTCCACATGGATGCTATTAAAATATAGTGCATTTTCTCTGTGTTGTTTGCAGCATTCATTTTCAAGCATTTGTTTCTAACTTTTGGCTCTTATTGATGGTAAGACATCACACTATGACATCATTAACTTTTAGAAATGAGAAAATTGCATTTTCAAATAAAAAAGTATTCATGAAAAGGGGGGTATTTTTGCTTTTTGAAGTGAAAGTGAAAGTAGAAAAACAATATTTTTAGTTCAAACTTCTGTGGTGTACCAAAGTTCGTGGCACTTTTTTTCATTTCCCCCTTCAAAATGTCTTTTGACACTTCTTTTATTGAAAAAAATATAGCAAAAGTTTTATTGAATCATTTTAAGTATTTTTTTAAAAATTCCGAAAATCTCAGGTGTACTATTGAAGTCTATGGGAAAAACAATACAAGACTGAGACCTTCACAGGACCTCGGTATGGTGGCGACAAGTTGAGATTCACAGGACCTTCGAGCCCTAAAGCCGTGTTGACTATCTGACACGATTCTGTGATCAGAGAGGTGGCTACTGAGTGACTGCTGCATAGACTGGTCAATATGCTCAAACATTTTACAGCAGAATTCTTTTTCATGTTAGTTTATATCATATTCCAATATAATTATTGCAGTTTCACTAAAATGCATTTTGTCATTAGTTTTGTTTGCACGTTGCACTTATGACTAAAAGTGAATGTAAATCATAGTTGGGAAGCAGTCGGTGGGCACGATGGTTTAAAATTGTGAAAAGTTTACATATATTTAAAATATTTAGAGTATTTGCTGAAAGACAGACAAACAATATCCATTTTTGGGTAAACGAATGGGTAATGTAAAAAACGAAAATGACGAGCTTTACAAACATGGAAATCTTTAAAAAATACAGTTACGGGTACGGGTTCGTGGTAACTTAGTTAGGCATTTTATTGTAAGATATATATTTGTTTCATTTCCATGTTTGTTTACTCCCCTAATCTTTTCTGACGAAATATTTTTTTGGGTAATACTTACTTGGTATACTTGGTGGGTGAAAAGGATCTAGTGCAAGCGTCAAAATTGATTATAAACCACTGAACAGGTTGGGCACCCCCAAAATGTAGATTAATTACCCAATTGAACTTCTCCTCAAATGACAATCACTCACAGGGGCTTGTGTACAGTAAAAAAATTAAAATCCCCCTATATACCCTTTCATGTGAAAGGGTATATAGGGGGATTTTTATTTTTTTACTGTACACAAGCCCCTGTGAATCACTGATCACAAAAAAAAAATGAAAAAGAAGATACGTTGGTGTCTGGAGATATCGGCCCATCACAAAATCGGTCCATAACGAAATCGGCCCATAAATAGTTGGAATATATTTTGGATTTTATTTACGCTGAATTAAAGTTTTATGTTACAAATACCTGCAATAGAGAAAATGAATAGATAGTGTTGCATTTTTCACTTAGGATTAGAGACATTTTGAATCCCAGTATTGAAAATTACTATATCATTATTATAAAATGCTTTTATACGGTTGTGAACATGGGGGTTTTAAAAATTACTATTCATTATAGAAAATCCACCTAAAGTTCTGCAAACATGAAAACCACAAAATATTTTTACATGAACCTTACATTGTATAATCTTTAAATCCTGTGCCATACATTTATGTATTTAGTTCTTATCTGTATAAAAATATTCTTTATAACATTTGAAACTTCAAAGGAGCTACATGTAGTATCAAAAGAGCAAACACCATCCATTTTTTATTTGAAAATACAAATTTTTCTAAATTTTACTAAATTTTCATAAAAAGTTTATTTCTCAACCAAATTCTGTTTGACGTGTTTAATTAGATTAATTTAGTTTCAAAATTTATTAAATTCATAGAATGGCAAAAAAGGAGTTAAAAAAATAAACCAACTCATTGGTTAACAAGTACAATGTACATGTACAAGTCATGCTAGTGATATTTTTGCTCTTATCTACTAAGCAATTACATGTAACAAGTGGTCGATCTACATGTATCTAATATAGAGATCTAATATGATGCAGGTTAAACCTGATAAGCTCCCGCACATTAAGTCACTTTCTTATATGAATACATGTATGGTACATATTACTTAAAATAAAAGAAAAAACTCATTTTCCTTAAATTGTTGCAAGAAATGCAAGCTTTAAAATGATTATAAAAAAGGAAAACACCTGCGAACAGAACAAGGGAGTGATTTTATCTTAAACATTGTAAATATAGGATGTCAAACACCAACGTGATAAAAAACTGCATGTTGAATAGTGTAAACTAGCTATCCGATGTTCTTCCTAGGAATCTCTATTTTTATATTATTAACAGAAAAATCCAACATGAAATAGATTTGAAACACCATTTTTATGCTTTAACATGCTTGAATTTTTGTCGCGGGACATTCAAAAGCAAAAGTAGTAGTAAACAATAGCGTAAATTACTAAAATATTTTCATTGAGTCGATTGGTTAAAGTACAAAAATGTACAGGTTCACAAATTATCACCTGGTTTCTAAATATGGTAGTTTCTTTGACCTGTTAAACCATATATGGTAATAATAGATGATTTCGGACCTCGAAGAAAGCACTTTCACTTTCATTTTCGAATGCAAACGTTAGAGAAAAAAATAACAAAAACAATTTTGTAAAGTGAGGCCGACAAGGTAATGCAATGACTGCTGGGTAAATATATCGGCTGAATTATGGTTGACATGCACAGAGAAAATTAGAATCATTATGACAGTCAGCTTTCATTTTGTTTTGATAGACACGATGCGACCTCTAGCGATAGAATGGAACAATTCAATAATATATGCCAGAAGTCTTAATTTTAAACATTTTAAAACATCTCATAGCTGAGAATACTCAGAATATTTATATAAATATAATAAAGTATGTATTTATTTTTTTAAAATGCAAATTACAAAATTGGAAATTAATTTTGCATTCCGTGCTATTGGGTGCGGATTTTTGACTAGTAGCTTATACATGTTCCGGTTAAAGGCATCATACTCTATCAATTTAGCTCCCGCAGAGGGGGAGCTTATGAATGATCATGATTCTTGTTTTAAAAATGCATCGCGTATATCATACATGTATATTATTAATTTGATAATATCAAAATCACATGCACATATCAAAAATACTTACCCATTTATCATGATGTTCAAATGACTGTGAATTAAACTAAGTTCTTTCTTTTGTAGAACCTTATGGACATGTAGGATGAAAAATGATGAGTGATCATGAAAGATCATTTTATTTGCAATGCAGAGTTTGTAGACACCCTCTCATTAAGGATATTGATTTAAAAGATTGTAAAGGTATACAAACTCATTATAAAAAAATTGTTTTTCTCTGACATTCATGACATTATGAACATGATGATGATGATGATAATGAAGAATATCTTGAAAAAAAAAATCCATGCATTAAAACTCTATATATATGCAAAGAAGAGTTAAATGAATCTGTTTGACCGAAAGACATTGTTATTATTTTTTTGGCAGTTTTGCTGTATATGCATGATATACATTGTAAATGATATGTTCACTGAATAAAAAAAAAATTCTAACCGACAGAACCAAATTTTGTCTAACCTTGAAGTCCAGTATATGTTATATTTATTTATAAGTTGGTACATGTCCAAACAAACAACAAGCTTTAGTGAGCAATCTGACATTTGTTTACTTAGGCACATTTTGCCATGTCTGCATGTTCTAAAAAAGTTTGAATTTATTTTCAAATCCTGAACTAGATTCCAACATTTATGTCAATGTTGCCTATTTGCCAAATAACTGAGACTGAAAGTGCCCTTTACATCTTAGTATAATCATATCCATGCATATTTATTAATGTTGACAAGAAGTCTTTAAAAAAGGTGGTAATATAGTAAAATATACATAATATATTAAAAATATATTATAATGATTTAGATTGTAGAAATCAGGCCTGGGGTCAATTACATAGCAAAGTAATGCATTACATTACCATTACTTGGGCATTTTGGTCATTACATTACCATTACTATTACACTTATTTTCAAAAGTAATGCATTACATTGCACATTACTTGGGTTGCATTACCATTACATTACACATTACATTTGATTAAAAATTGTAGGTACGAAATATTTACATATCATTTTATAAATATTGGTCAAATGAGTTTCTTTGATAAAGAAAATAGATTTTCTGTTATGGAAACTTAAGGAGGGTACATCCTTAAAGAATTTTTAAAATAAGTACATATTCTGGAATAAACTTAAACATCATTTTGTTTTACTTCAAAATTGTTTAACAATATTCTGAGACAAGTTGCTAGAGAAAATACCACTAATAAAATTAAAAGGTTCTAAAATTTTTTACAGTCAAACATCTAATAAACATATAGTATTGTCTCCACACCATTCTAAGAATGAATATTTACTATGTAAAATCTAATCGTTAGTTGTGTGTTTTCTTATTTGAAGATAATTTATAAAATGTCAGCCAAAAGTCAAACTATACCACCATCTCTATGATATTTCTTAAAACATACATTTGTATATTGAAGAACAGATTGACAACATCTTATAAATTACTATCCTTCAAAATAAATTTTATTATGCAATTGTTGGTTATTTCTTGACAGCTTGGGTTAGAAGCCATATAGATATGTGCCTGAGGGCATCGAGCAGCCTTTTGTCTAAAACTATTGATTTGTCTAATTGGTTGTAATTATTGAATAAACAATGTCTCAAAATGTGAAATGTCATAGTTTAATTAATAATCAAGAATTATAAATGTGGAATAAAACCACTATTTATATCGGAATTTTCTCTACTAAACATGTAAAAGTATATCTTAATACTCTACACTATATGCTTGTTTTTTTTTTCAATATTTTTTTCTCACTTTATCCTTTTTGTTCTTATTAAACTTTACTTAAATTGGAACTGTAATATTTTAGTAAATAATTTTCTTTATTACATAAAAAGTCCACTTTTAAATCTTTGAAAATGATTGTAAAGTAATGCAAATGTAATGCAAAGTAATGGTCATTACATGCCTTTTACAGCAAGTAATGCATTACATTTCCATTACATGTAATGCAAAAATGGTCCATTACACATTACATAACCATTACATGGAAAATGGATGCATTACATTACTCATTACCATTACACATTACCATTACCCCAGGCCTGGTAGAAATATATTTTTAATATATATATATCATGCTTATTTTACTATACATGTATAACACCTTTTGAAAAAAACCCCAAACCATATAGTTGTCCACAATAATATAATCCCAACCCCTCTTTTTAAAAAGATTTCTGGATAAGGTGTATAATAAAACTGTCAAGCTTGCAAATAATTTTTTTCTAGGGTGCATTGACAGCTCTGTTTGGTATGTGGATGAAGATGTTTTACCTAAATGGATCTTGGAAACTGTAGAAAAGGTAATATTTTTCTTCTCTGAAACTACTAAACAGAATTTAAAACATGGCAACCTTTGCTAAAAATAGACCATTGGGATCAGACTACTGTTTTTGGCTTGTAAATCAAAAAGTATGAAAGATTAAAAATATTTCTGATGCAGCCTCCCAACTTCAGCATCAAAAGCTCTACAATATTCTCCATTGGGTCCAAGTTGTCAGATCACTTCTTTTAGGGGTATGGCCATTAAAACGTCAAAAATAAAATAATGTGCTTTTACATGTTTTTTGCACTATAGAATAAAACCCATTGCAGATAGAGAAGAGCTTTTGCTTGCTTGAACCTTCAGGTCATTGAGCTTTACAAAAGTCTTTGTCAAAGTTGTCAGATGACCCCTTATAAGAATGATGGCCACTTGAAGGTAAAAAAGAGTGTTTTTTTCATGTTTTTGTCCTGTAGATTGAAAACTAAAGAAGATAGAGGAAATCTGTTGCTTGCTTAAACCCTAAGCTCCCTAAGCTCATTAACTCTACAAAGTCTCCATTGTGTCAAATTTGTCAGATGACCCTTTATACCCCTTATACAGGGTAATAGGTATTAGAAGAGTCCATTAAATTGCTTAAAGATCAGCAAGGAAGCCTCTTGATTTAGATTGCCTATAGCCATTTGCAACTTTGGTTGTTGAATCAATGGTGGTGAATATGTTGTATTTGCTAAAACATCCAGTTTTATGTAGTCCTATATAGTACTGTATGTTGTAAATGCTAGCCACTCATTTATCTTGTTTATTTTCTCTTGGACATTGAGATTGATCCTCCAAGCCGAAGGGGACTATAGGTTTGCGCTCTGTCCGTCTGTCTGTTGGTCTGTCTGTCATGCCTCAGTTTTCCGCACTTTTTTTTCTAAACGCTTATAGATAATGAACTGATTTTTGGTATGTGAGTTTACCTTGATGAGTTACAGATCAAGTTTGAGTTTCCTGCCGGTCCACAAATTTTTATGGGAGTTATGGCCCTTTGAACTTTGAAAATTCACTAAAATTTCAGTTTTCCGCACTTTTTTCTAAACGCTTATAGATAATGAACTGATTTTCGGTATGTGACTTAACCTTGATGAGTTACAGATCAAGTTGGAGTTTCATGCCCGTCCACAAATTTTTATGGGAGTTTTGGCCCTTTGAACTTAGAAAATTCACTAAAATTTAAGTTTTCCGCGTTTTTTTCTAAACGCTTATAGATAATGAACTGATTTTTGGTATGTGAGTTTACCATGACGAGTTACAGATTAAGTTTGAGTTTCCTGCCGGTCCACAAATTTTTATGGGAGTTATGGCACTTTGAAGTTAGAAAATCAATTGCAATTTTATTTTCTACACTTTTTTATTGTTCCTTGTAGATAATAAACTGATCAAGTTTAGGTATTAATTTGTTTGACAAATTATTACCAGTGACTGAAGTATGAGGCCGGTAGGGGACTATGTATTGTTTTGCAATACTCTTGTTAGCTTTATTTACCAGATATAACAAAAGACAGGTTATACATATCTTCCATGAAAGACTTCAATTCTTAATATTATCAGGCGAATCTTAATATAAATGAAAAGTTGAGTTTGTTTTTGTCTCGCCTGCAAAGCTGACTGCTGGGGGTTAATCTTCAATGTGAAGGTCTTATGAGCACCCCCATATCTCAAGAACTATAAGTTTAAGGTTGAGTATATGCCCTAGTAGTAGTTTAACACAGTTGTATCACCATCAATTGACCTTGATTTTCCTTCCGTTTGAATGACTTTAACAATTTTCAATAATAAAAGCAATGTTAATTTTCTATTAGCAATTTAGAACTATAAGTCAAAGGAACATGTATATAAAAATTAATATGCTTATTACTCAATGTTGGTCTGTTACAACAGCATCCTTATCTTTCAACCTTGACCTTGTTTCCAGTTGAGTTACTTTGGAAGATTTCATTGATATTTTTGGAGAATGTGAGTTCAGGATTGCTATTTTTCTCAACAATAAATAAAAAAAAATAATGTACAGTGGAATAACTGGGTATTTTGATGGTGCCAGCAGGTGAGACAAAGTTCAGTGTTAACTTTTGTATATTCTTAGGCAGCAACCATTTGAAATTCTGGGGGGTATGGATTTTTTGGAAAAAAATATTTTGTTTTCAATTTTTAAGAAAAAAAATAAATAGTCCTTGACACATTGAGAAAAAAATGAATTGTTTTGGTGAGCCTGGGCTACACAGCGTAAACAAAATTGCGAAAAAAAATGTTTTCGGTGTCGTTCAAAAAAATTTTCTTGTCTTCGAAAAATTTTGAAAAAAATAAATTGTCGAGGGGCTAAAATCCATACTTCCCCCCATAATTTCAAATGGTTGCTGCCTTATGTACAACCTTCCCATGCTGATGTTAATATTTTTTTTCTTTTAAATAGGCAGCCTGGCAAAAAGGGAAACTTTACTGTAAAAAGTGTAATGGAAGGCTTGGATCATTCAACTTTATTAAAGTATTAAGATGTACTGTATGTGAATCACATGATATTCCACCAATTCACATACTTAAGGATAGAGTTGACAAAAAGGTTGAGTCACCCATCCCTCAAAATGATACACGATGTCCTATGGTAGTAAATGCAGTGGCAAAGGAAACACCAAATGCAGAAGAGCAGTTCTCTTTTCCTGATAAAGATAATCCAATTTCAAAAGATCTTGAAACTTTTCCTAATATAGATAATCCAATTTCAAAAGATCTTGAAACTTTTCCTGATATAGATAATCCAATTTCCAAAGATGTTGAGAAAGAGAAGTCTTCCATTGAAATAGGTTGTTCCAACTTACCTTTAGATATAAATGATGCAGCTATTGATGATATATCTGCATGTAATGGGAATATTAGTAATAACATATTGGAGGTAATCAATTATAGTTCTAAAACAATCCTTGAAGATGAAGATGGTCAACATGGTGCCGTGGTATCCAAAGCTGGCTGTGATAATATACCAGTTCAAGATTTTAAATTTCCTGTTTGTAAGGTCCCAAACTCATGTGATAGTAAAAGTTTAAAATTTCTAGCTTTAGAGGTCCCAGGCTCATATGATATTGAAGACAAAACCTCTCCTGTTGATTCTGGAATAGGCTTCACATCAATACTTTCTGACTTGGACACAACTGATGAACAATTTGAGCTTAATTCAAGATATGATTTTGGTAATGATAATGATTTTGAGCCTGAACTTGACAAAGATTGTTTTCACCAGAAATTTAAACATACGGAAAATGAAGATAGAAATATTGAACTATTATTGAAAGACAATGAAAACGACAACCAAATGCAACCTGCTTTGACAAAAATTGAAGCAATGAGCTATAGGCCAAACAGCGATCATTTGTTAAAAGAAATGATAAATGGCAACCAAATGCAACCTGGTTTTACAAAAATTGAAGCAATGAGCTATAGGCCAAACAGCGATCATTTGTTAAAAGAAATGATAAATGACAATGAAGATTCACCAGGTAGCTCAGCTGGTGCACATTTTTGTCCAGATATAGACAATAGTGATTCAGAACCTAAAAATGCACTTCCTCTTGAGCTAGTTTGCTCAGATACTTATAATTTCGAGGCTGAAATGAAAACTCAGAGAAACACAAGATCACAAATGCCAAGGCAACAGGACAATATTTTCAACTTTTTTCTAAATGAACAGGATGAAGATATCATTAATGAAAACAACCTTGAGTTAAGAGATGTTCAAGATCTGTCTTATGAAGAACTAAGAAATACACTTAATGGAGCACCATTAAATGGCAGTGAAGATGATCTTCTTTTTAGAGAAAATTTGGATGTCGACCAAGATGATCCAATTGGTTCCGAAGAAGGGGAGGTTTCCTTAAACAATCGTTATATGTTGTTCTCAAATGAAAGACAAGGGAGGAAAGGAAGAAGAAGAACTAGAGTAAAAAGAGGTTAATATTTAATGCTAAAGTAAATGGTAGACTTCTACATTTGAAATTTATACAAAAGCATTGTCTTACAGAAGACAAGAACAAAATTTAGATACATGTATATGTATGCATCTAACATAAAAAGACATAATACTCATCAAAGTCATGGTAGCATAAATTCGAAAACATTAAAAGAAAGCAACACCATTTTTTTTGCATTTTATCAATAGTAAGTCTTGGCTTTTTTTACATTTTCATTATAGGTTTTCCACATACTCTTATTCCACATCTCATTATTTTCTATTAAATATACTAAGCATAGAAGCAGATGCCAATATTTAAAAAAATTGTAAAGGTAATAACAAAGCTACCAAACTTGGAAGACCAGTCTAAAATACCAGAGAGAATAGAAAAAACAAGGCAGACATATGGGAAGAATTAAAAGTCAAATGGTCCTGACATGTATATGTAATATTACTTGTAAATGTACTTAAATATGTTTTAGATTGTTTTCCTGACAGATTTTGTAATTTTAGTTCTCTTTAGGCTTTTGAGAAACCTAACTACCAAAAGGTGTGGTTCCATTGTAACAATAATCATGATAATTACTGTATTAAACTTCAACCTCATTTTTTTTAAATCAATTAATAAATCATTTTTTGCTATTGCAGAAAAGAGAAGACAGGAAAAACAGACTAAATATTCAGAATACACAGACCAAATTCATGTAAGTGAAGTGCCTTTTAGTTAGAGAGAACATGCTTTTTTTCAGACCATAGATATTTTTACTTTGATTTATATTTATTAGTTTTAAAGGAAAATGTTTTAAATGCATATTTAGCTCTTACTTTATAATTAATTACACTTCAGTTTTGAATTTCAACTTTCAAAGTTAAGAAATGCATTTTAATTAAAAAAAGATATAACATGTAAAATCAATTTTAATATATATATATATTAAAGAACCCCCAATCCTCCCCCCTAAAAAAAAAGAAAAAATGTACTTGCTGTAGATAATAGAAATTCACTAAATGATCCAGGCTTAGTAAAGGAAAGTAAATTTAGGATTGGCTTATTTATTATTACAACCATCTTCACTTCATTTAAGTTTAAGTTTTAGTTCAAGATAACTTTAAGTTTTGAATATTATAACAAAAACAATTATGACCATACATTTATTCTTTTTCTTTACCAGTATGACTCATTTCTGATAGAATACCCTGAAGAACATGTATGCCCAATTTGCTATGACCTACTTTGTGAACCCCACAGCTGTCTTCCATGTGATCATGTGATGTGTGAGCCATGTTTACGAAGAGTCGGTCAGAACATGGTGTTTAGAACTCCTTGTCCTTTGTGTAGACAACCTATAGTGGAGTGTGTCAGGAAAAAAGGTACTTCAAATCTCTATATGATTGGACTACATTAATTAATTGTTTACCATCTTGGTCCAATTTTTACAGTGATATTAACCTAAAGTGTTCAATAAATAGCTGTTAAGTTTAAATTTGATATAAGGGGTACTTATTATTATTTAATATCTGGCAATGGTTTCAACTCACCATTTCTTTTAAAATGCCTATACCAAGTCAGAACCATTGTGATCTTCAATTTCTCTTGTATGTTTTTGCCTTGTTTAGTATCTTGTTCTTGGATATATGAGATTTGTACTTTTGTTGTTACCTATATTTAATACCTTTGAAATATATATATTTTATAGGACAAAACAAGTTTTGTAAGTTCTTATAGTGGGATCGATAAACTTAATTATATTTAAACATGTATTCTGTAAAAGTAAAACCCGCAGTGGTTTTGACATGGTTAATGTACCATAGGTTGTTAGATATATTTCACATTTCAATTCCTTTATGGTACATGTACAAGTGATGAAAAATTGTGAGATAAACCTGTTTAATTTGTCAACCACCCTTCGTCTGTCATTGCCCTCTGGAAGCTTAATTATAACAAATTGTGATGCAATAAACATAGCACTTGTGCAGCACACAAAAATATTTTCTTTGGCAAGTTTATTTTTTACTCAAACATGTCCCTTTGATGAGCATGATTGTTCTAACTTTAAAATTGTGTTTTATGCATTTCAGATATGATATCATTGTTAGTTAGCTTGTATCCATCAGAATACAAAGAAAGAAAACGAAACCAAAGGAAATACCTTAATGATAGATTCAGCCCCCTGCCACATAGAGCACAATATCTCAACCACACCAATGATGATATAAGAAATCGTATTCTAAACCAAAGAGGACAAGGACGTGTTGATAGAATGACATATTTCCTCAAGATGAAGTTGCTACTTGGTGGTCTTCTATTATTGTTTTTTATGATTCCTGTTGCATCTTTGATGAGGTCTTGTGTTTATTCTACTATTGGGCTGGTCCGAAACCTATGGAGATGATTTTACTACATGTTATTGAAATGTTAACAAAAGAAGAATATAGTTTTATAGTCTTCCTTTAAAGCTTCACTTATTTATGTCTGAGTTATTGTCAGAGCTAGAGATTACTATTGGTTTATTAGATTCAACTTGTCTTATAATTCATTGCTTGATGACTTTTCAAACCAGTTTGTATGTTGACTTTTGATCTTGATTTTTTGTTTGTTAAAGTCTTTGTTATTTCTATTTGGTTGATGATAAGGGAACTTAGTTATCTTGCACTCATTTTTTTGGGTAGTTCCTGATAATCATCTGAAACAGATAATTACTTGTTACTTATTTATAGTGGTTCAATATATTTTTAAAAAGTATTGTAACACTAAATCTTTGTTTTTATGTTAAATCTTGATGTTTTGCACAGAACATTTGATATGTTCAATTCTGTTCCAATCTCATTGTTAATTTTCTATAATTAATTTTTTTGTTCCTTGACCTGTACCCAAATGTTAATTTTCCTTACGCTAAACTTGTACAATGTTCCTTTAAACTTGAATATCTGTTATTATACCCTCGCTTCCCAGGAGTGGGGGATTTACTTTTTGTCTTGCCTGCGTCGAATAGTCACTGAAGGCAGACATATATATGTATTACTTTCCTGGCGGAGGCAGCAGTGGCGTAAACTTTTTTGTAAGACTTTTGTGGACAATGAATTGCTTGAAAAGTATAATAGCTAGGCATTTGATATTTGGTATACTGACAGTTCAGGTTATGGTCTACGCAACTGTCACCATGTCGTGTGACCCTGACCCCATTTTCAACTTAGGTCTTTTTAAGGTCAAAAACTTTTTTGTAAGATTTTTGTTGACTATGAATTGCTAGAAAGTATAATAGGCTGATATTGTGTATACAGACAGTTTAGGTTATGGCCTATGCAATTGTCACCATGCCCCATTTTTTACGCTTCAGTGACTCTTTGAACTTAGGTCTTTTTTTTTTCAGGCAGAATTTTTTTTGTAATACTTGTGTGGACAATGAATTGCTTGAAAAGTATAATAGCTAGGCATCTGATATTGGGTAGACAAACACTTTTTGTGTTTATATCAAGAAATGAAAGCTTAGGTAGTTGAATTTAGTGATGGTGCCGGCAGGCGAGACATACTTTTAGTGGCCACACTTGTTTAAATTGCCGTTTCTTTAATGTTGGTTGTGTCGCGTACATTTATTCCAAATCTCTTTATCGTCTATTTATATGTAGTTGATTTTAGTGATGGTGCCAACAGACATACTTTTAGTGACCACACTTGTTACCCTTGTCTGTCTGTCTGTAACACAATAGTTTTCAAAGCAACTACATGAGGTATAGTCTAATAGTAGCGATTTGGCATGAATGGGTCATTTGAGTGTGAAAAGTCTAAAAGGGCAACGACAAAACCAATAACTCAAATGAGAACAGCACGAAGAAACACAAAAAAACCAGTAAACTCGAACAAGAACAGCACGAAGAAACACAAAAAAATCCCAGTAAACTCAAACGAGAACAGCACAAGAAACTCAAAACACAAAAAACCCCACACAAATTCAACCAAACAAAAATCAACAAAATAAGCTCAAGTCGTAACGAGGGTGCACTCAGTTGCTCTGAAAGAGTAAGCACACCTGTTGCACTGGCAATTGTCAATTCAGTGTGTTGAGTCTGGTAAAGGAAGACAAAACAAAACCTTATGACAAATCAACATCTGCACACATCTAAGAGATATAAATCCCATATTTGGTTATGAATGCATGTTTTGTATTCATCATTATCCTATAGTACCATATGGTGTTCCCGATTTTATGCTCCTAGGTGATCTTCTTTCTGTTTACCAAATACTTAGGTTTCTACACATAATGGACATTCATGCAAAATTGTCAGAGTTTTTTAACCAACTACAATTATGTAGAGGTCTGATATTCTGTAAACTGCTTTATACTTTATTACCATATGTTATGTACCAATTATATTCTAATAGGTCATCTACTTCTTGTTTACTGAAAACTTAATAATTTTGGGAGTGGGGTATCAGTTGTGAGCCTAAGCTAATAAATTTACTTGTTTATTTATTTATTTATTTTTTAAGTTTGAGTTTCGGCTTTCCAACACAATATGTGATTGTCTGAAGCTAATATGTATGGGATTGGCTTTCAAATCAAGTTTTTACAAATCTGTTATATGTTGGAATGTCTTTGAATATTCTTTAACAAGGACATCATATGGAAATGTGTATGATGAAATTTTGTTGCTCTCAAATTTCATTCAAGGGAGATAATTAGACTTAGGTTTTTTAAAAATATTTCTTGGTCAATGACAGACCTTGTAACCACAACTCCTAAATTTCTCCATGGATTTTGATGAAACTTAGGTGAAAGAAGTACATCATAAAAATATATGCAAGAAGAAATTGTGTTGCTTTCAAATATCAATCAGTGGAGATAATTGGACGTAAGTTTTTTTTTTTGCTAAAGAGTCAAATATCCTTTACATTTGAGCTTGCTCATATTATATCTTGTTTTAAGTTAATTTGATACTAAGGAGAAGTATTGCTTGAAGAATATAAAAATAAAATGACAATTTTTATTAAGAAATCAATCAAAGTTATATTAACACAATGATTTTATAATCAATCTCCGATCCACTTTTATATGCATTTTATATGATGAATGAAAAAAAAGCAAATGTTTTTTTTTTCTATCACCAAATCAAATAAGTTGAACATTTTGATAATATTAATTATTAAAATAAATATTTTACCACCACCAACTCAAATTATATGCATTTTAATAAAATGAGAAAAAAAAAATAAAAAGGTTTTTACCATGATCAATTAAAATTACATGTACATATCCTTAATGATAATTTAAAAAAAAACAGTCATGACAGTATATGAGATTAAATTTTTTTAAGATATAGATGTAAATAATCTTAAACTTTAAGATAAGTTTGGTAATGGAGTTTTCATATAAGAGACATATGGCATAGCCCTTTTTAAAATAAATTTTACATACCATTTTTAATTTCATTCATATTTATTGGTGCAATGTATATTTGGATCCAAATGGTAATTTATTGCTAGACAGTTCAAATGCACCGGACGATTTTGTATTTTTTTAAGAGAAAAAAAGAAGATAAATATTCAAGACAATGGCCCCCCAAAAAATTTAAAAGAACAAATTAAATATAAATGTAAATTTTGATTCCTCTTTGAAATATTTTAATAAAAGATAATTTTTATTTAATGTCGTTTAAACATAAAAATTAATAGATTGAATATAATTTATATACACAAACAATGGAAATTAACATACAGGACAATTGCATATAAAAATGCTTACTTGAAAATAATTACACAAACTTTTTGTAAGTTTGTAAGTTATCTTTGTCTAGATTAATGAAAGATATGAGGACTATAATAAAAAAAAAACACAAAGCTGTCTTACTAACAAACAATAATTTGTGAATTTGAAGATAAAATATATTGAAATTTTTTTATTAGCCTAAAATGATAAGCAAATACAAAGATTTAAATAGTTTTATCAATAGATGCATTTGAAATCTCAAATTAACAATCTTTACATGCAAATAGCAATGAGGCACAAATGAAACATTTGATGACAATAAACCTTACATTTTGATTCAATCACAAAATAAAACATTAGATCTGTGGGTTTTTTTTCAATAATAATGCTAAACATTCTCATCTGACTGCTAAAATCACTCAAGATAAACTTGTACTTCAAAAAGTCTTAACAAACTGCTAGACATACTGATAAATTTACAAAACTCAAAGTTAAGGCAACAATTATTGATTTACTAGTACAAGAATGTACTAAAACAATGTAAGGTGTACATTTAGAAAGAAATGCAATTTTACAAATATTTGAATATAAAGGTACAACATTAAAAACACAATTCACAGCAATTCTAAGGTTTAATAGCAATTTATGGTCATTCAAATTTAAAAAAAAACCAATAAGCTAATGTATATTGATTTATTGAAAACAATTTGTTAAAGTTCAATCATTAAAATAATATATAATCCAATTAATAATTTATGGTCATACATGTATTTATAAACAAATCAATAAGCTATACTAATTTACATGGATATATTGAAAACATTTTTTTGGTGAAAAAAAAATAATTTCAGATTACAATTGGCATAAAAACAGCATACAACAACACTATTTACAACAAAGGAGGGTTTAAGAAAGTTCATATTTTCAACGTCAGTCATCTTGAAAACACATTTTTAAGGGTTGGGACAGACTACAAAATAGGCTGATTTAATTCAAAATTTAAATTATAATTGTTTAACAGTGCATGTTAAAAATTACTGTTGTTTCAGCACTTCTTTTTCTTTAACTAAAAAAAAACCTTTAGCAAAATTATTTCATTCATAATGTAAGATAAATAGCTATAAAAAAGAATGTGTTGATGATACTCAAATGGTTAACGCCCCAAACCCATAGGGCCCTTAACAGAAAAATAGTGAACGATAAGTCTGATATTCAGATTTTTATACTACCTTAAAAGTACTGAAGTCTTATGTTGTTTCTGAGAAATTAATTCATGTCAACAAAGTTTCAAGGTAGTAGGAGTAGACCAGTCTTAAAGTCAATCTGAACAATCAGTTTGTCATTTAAATTAATCTTACTATTAAAATTTTTCATCAGTCTAATGTTATGTAACATGTTAAAAAAATCAACTTTAAAACAGTCCAGTCATAATCAGAAGTTGTAAGGTTTCAAAACCACTTATTTATGTATTACAACTTGTTTATGTCCTGATTATGACTGCAGTATCATGAAATACTATACTATACTATACTATATACATTTTTTTGCAAAGACACAAAACAAAAATATTATAAGTCTATATACTGAGGATTCATTTATTTTCGTTGGTACCAATTTTCGTGGTATGATGAAAAAGGATCAATTCGTGGGTTCTCAATTTTGTTGTTCTGGAGATTTTGTTAAATTTCTTTTTCGTGGAGTATCAAATTTCCTGGATTAAGACCACCCACGAAAACCACAAAAAATTGATACCCCATGAATAATAATGAAACCTCAGTAAAGCATAATAACAACACATTACACTTAAATCAATTCAACATGGAAATTGAAAAAGAAACCTGTTCAGAACCATGCATGTGATTAATTTTTTTTGTCTTTGAATTCTATCATAACAAAATTCTAACTAGATAAAAGCACTTCAAGATTTCACTGACAAATATTGCATAATGATTTGAAAAAAAATGAGAAAGATACAAAATGATAAAATACATATTCATTTGAAAATAAAAATGATAGTTGGTGCATCAGCACAAATTTGAACATTGGTAACAAGTTTCTCAGGACGAAAAAAGACTTCTGAAATGTTCAGAGCCATTTTAGTGTACATCTGACATTTCGGAGCCATCTTCAATTTCTTCACAATGTTGAACGAATACATAAACACATGCATCAATCATAATAATTTTCAAGATAAAGAGTAGATGTGAAAAAGGTTTTCTACGATCACATATTACTTTACAATGTTTCGATGCATAATATTGCAATAGAAAGTACATTTAGTATATGGAAGTATCAATATATCTTTAAAAAGAATTCAATACTAGTAAAGAACTTTGTACATAAATAATATTCAAAAAATAGAAACAAATGTATAACAAATTAATGCTAAATTCAAATGAAAAGTGTTCAAAGAAATTGTTTGGTTTGTTTGACAAATAATCAAGTTCGGCAATACATTTAAATTTTACATTTAACACGTATTTTCCATTTCTCTGTTTTCTATTTTGCACACCAGTTTTTAACTGAAAGATCCCACATTTCATCTCTCAACTCTAACCTCCACTGAACTTTGACAGCTGTAAAACAAAAATTAGAATATATTTGACAGATTCAATAATTATTCGTGTTAAAAAAGAAAACACTTTCAGCACGTGATCTTTTGTAGTATCTTTCAAAATACAAAGTAAGAAATAGGACGTATTAATTACACTGCATATTTTTTAAGGTTGAAAGGTTAAGATGATGACAACGAAATAAAAACCTGAAATAAAGATTTTTTTCTGGCAAAGGCCTGCAGGTTTATTTTTGCTTTCAAAGATCACAAATTGACTTAAACTTCTGATAAGAGCGCATTTGTTTAAGTAAAACTAGCGTGGTCTTTTACTAATTTAGAAATCATGAGCAAAATATTAAATGCAAATCCTTTTCTAAAATATTTCATCTCTAGCAATAAACCCCTATATTATCTAATGTAATTATTCAGTTAAAACATATTGATACGATTTGTGTTTTTGATAAACTTGGATCTTTGATTATTAAATTTAAAGTAGCAAGTTACCTTAAGATTTAACTTTTCACATCTTCATAAATTTTCGTGCAGTTCTACTTCTTGTTGGCTTTGATGACGTCTGCTTCTTAATATAATCCATTGAAATCGTTGATATGCGTGCGTTGTATTCTTTGGATTCCTGTTAAGTAATCACAGAAATGAGATTGACACATAAAAAACTCAAAGAAAATAAATCTTAAAATGAATTAGTATAAAGCATTAAACATAATACTTCCAAATGCGTAACTCGTGTCTTGTTTGCCTCCGAAACCATTGTTTTTAAAAGAAACAAAGTGCAAACGGGGTAATTTGAAAAGGGATCAAGGTTTAAAGAAAAACCGTCTTATTTTTATCTAAGTTGTTTCAGATTTCTTACTAATGACCCATAGGTCAGATGGTTTTAACTGTTTTTGTTCTGTTTTGTATTGTAGGATCATATATTTTTTTGTGTTAAATTTTGTTGTGTTCATTTATTACTATTTATTAGTGAATTATTTTAATTGAATAGAGCATTTTCGTATTGAATTGGTCCATAATGCCAGAATTATTTTGCATCTATTTATGAAACGTATCCTGTGTACATTTAAACAGCTACATTGCTTTTTATTAAAGGTGTTAATTGTGATGTATTTTTCGCTCCAAAAGATTGACTCCGTATTTCTGCTGGTAACTGACATATATGATAACCTTTCTGATTTGTGCACAAAATTAATTACCTTCACAGCGTCTTGGACAAAAGTAATTGTCTCAAATACGTGTTCTATCAATATCAGTGGAGATATCACATCTTTGAGTGGTATTTTGTCTTTTACTGTGGCACCATAGATGCAACCGTCTGAAAAGTCGTCATTCCACCATAAATCCGATGAATTCAAGTAGTCTACTAGAGTGTGATCCATTTCAATGTCGTTGTTTTTCAATGCAAGATATCTATGAACGAAAACAAATAACGGGTGCACCATCTTGTCAACATAAACCATGAGCTCTTTCTTTGCTTTTCGAAGCACATCTGCGGCATCCGTTGGAAGAGATGTTCGATATGAATTGTCAAGTGTATCAACTAGACTCATTCCATTCATTTCCTCTAAAAACTGATATAAAGCTACAACATGACAAAGTTTTACTGAATCCGTTGGCTCTGGAAGAATGCGTTTGCATAATGTAGATGTAATAGACGTTATACTTTGCCACTTCTCCATGTATTCTATAAGCGGTTGGCTTCCATCACCTCCAGTCTTCTTAATCAGTGACATAACCATTCCAATGTACGACAACAGTTCAGTTACAAATGATGCGTCTCTATCTGTTTTCTGTTGTACTGATTTGCGTATTTCATTTGTTATATTTTGTTGTAATATGCACGATTGTACGTCTAGAAGCAGCTGTACACTGTTCTGATATAAATCATCTGTGAAGACTGGTTTTGGAAATGTATCCGGACATTCTATTCTACACTTACCGTGTAGAACATTTTTCGTCACCTCTTCTTGTATTTTGTCAAAGTCAAAGAAAATGTTTTGACCTAATCCAAGCATTGTATTACATTGACTGAATTTTAGCCAATCGTCATCCCAACTAAAAGTCAAGAAGACGTTATTTGCCCGCAGTTCTAATAGCTTGACAGGTTGTTGTGACACGCCCTCTTTGTTATCATCTGACATTTGTGCCATTTTGTTCAAGAATGAGTTGTTTAGGCCTACCAACTCTCTGAAAATAGTTGCCAGAATGGCACCGTCGTGTAGTATGGTACATGATTTCATTTCTGAAAGTGTTGTAACAGATTCCATACTTTCCACTTTCTTTTCATCTAAAATGCTCTTATAATCCTCTTTAATTTCCGTCCAACTTTTTCGGAAAAGCTCAAAATGCTTTTTAAGAATACCTCGTTTACTATCATCAGTTTCTCTACTGAAGAATTTTTGAATTGTCAGATCTTTAAAGTCAACTTTTCTGAATTTGTAGCTTGCACTTTCTACGACAGTTACATACCATCTCAATAAAACTGGCAAGTGCTTCAACAAAGATAATTGCTTTTTATGCTTAAATACAAAGCTAAGAAAAGCATACTTTTCGCCTTTGCAATGCTGCAATTCAAGTTCAAAATTTTCTTTGGTTGGCTTTAAGGTGATGCGAAGCAGGCTAAAAAGTTTTAATGAACAGTCACCGGAAATTGGGCTTTCCTCTATTTGTGCTTCGATGCATTTCTCATCGGAAATTGTGTTTTCATCTATTTGTGCTTCAATGCATTTCTCATCAGAACCGGCTATTTCATCTATTTGTGCTTCAATGCATATCTCATCGGAACCGACTATTTCATCTATTTGTGCTTCAATGCATTTCTCATCTGAAAATGGTATTTCATCTATTTGTACTTCAATGTATTTCTCATCTGAAAATGGTATTTCATCTATTTGTGCTTCAATGCATTTCTCACATTTGTAAACTGAAGAGAGCTGTCTTCGTTTTTCAACAATTATTTCCCACCTATTGGGGATCATCTCATCTATCAAATTCAACATCTCGTTTGTGGTACTGCCTTCAATGATGTGAACTTGACATTTATGAATTATGTGATGTAAAAAGTCACATGTGTCACGGTAGTTCATAATAAGCGAATGTGCAAGTTTACTAAATATTGCATACACAGCCACTGAATGTTTTTCAGTTTGATCGCTAAATGGCTTATTAGGTACGAAGTTGAAACCTATCGATCCAATGGTTATGCAGCCTTTTAGAAACTTCAGAATCATTAGTGAAACTGTCTCTGTATTGGTCGATGCTAGACATAAATTTGTTGCAATGTCCTCTTGCTTTGGTTTCAACAAAGCTACAAGCCATTCGCTACTATCTTTTGCTTTAATGGCTACCAAACAACAAAAATGGAGTATCAGTGAAACTATTTCGGGCGTTGGAGTCTTTGTAGATTCGGATAAATTGAACAATGGAAGTTCAAACTCTTCGCCGAGGAGGTATTTTGATATTTGTTTGACTCTACCATTTATCTTTGAGCCTTGAATTCTTTTGTTTACCTCGGAGGCAATTCTTGATTCAGCATCATTTAGTTCTTTTATACATTTTCTCATACAAAAGTTGCTTGCTATGACATCAAGTAATACAATTATATCCAAGTCATCACTGCCGAACAGTTCATCTACAGTATTTCCTTTTTCTAGAACGTTGTTGATTTGACCAAAATATGTGTTTTGAACTTCTGGGTCGATATATAAGAGAAGCGGGTGCATAGATAATAATGTCTTATAATACTCGTCCATCCACGAAATTTGCCCAAATGATGCCCATGTGTCGTTGTTTTGACAATATCTACATAACCCTAATAAGCCATTCTTACTTGCAATTAGTTTAAGAAAGTAAACCATGAATGGGTTGGTACCATTGCTTTCCCAATTGTCTGCGATAATCGTGTTCACATGGTTTACAACTATTTGGCATTCAGGTATCTTTTCAATGTTGTCATGAACTAAAAAAAGGAATCGCTTGATAAGTGCAACCGCAGCCACGTACCTAAATGATATTGGTGTGTTGTTCATAACCACATCAAATGCAGCCATCAGGTATTTGATAACATCATCAGACGTAGATTCTGTTTCTTGCAATGCTTCACTTGACAATGCTGATGCTAAGCAGGACATTTCAATTACATCAATAATTAAATTTGCTAATGCCAACTTTGGTTTTCCATTTGGGTCTTCTGTCTTTAAAAAGTCGTCTAGACAAGCTATAAATGGCGGCATTTCATCCATCTCATTACCAATAATGTCAAAAATCACACTTTCATCTTCCATAGTGTCTACCATTATTGCTAAAGTCACACATTTTCCAAAATATGACCAGTTTTCATCTATATGTTTTCCTTGTGGTGCCATTGATAATGCAGATTTCAAAATATCAATTTCATCTGGTTGTGTATGCAGACATCTTAAAACGTATGAACAAAACACTCTTTGTACATCAGCAGATGTTGTGGTGTCCTTCTGACATGTGCTTAAGAAGCATTCTATCAAATCGAAAGAAGACTGGATGTGAATTTGTCCCTCGTTTTGAATCAGAATGTCGCCTATATCGTGAAGTTGTCCCAAATTTATTACATCTTTTTTTCCTATCAGCGTTATTAACTCTGTCATCAGCTGCAATGCAGGCATGTACTTTGTCTCAATTACTACTTGCTTAGCTATTGGAATAACTTTGTTGGTAATTGAGATCCATTCGAACATTGACATTGACTCAAACAATAGTCTTGTCCCTAAAAGCTGCTTACAAATGCACTCTACAAGTTCAGTTCTATTCATCTTTTCTATGTTCATTGGTTGTAGGACAAATAGATCTCCATCTTTTATTTCTTGATCTCTTTCGTTGCTTAATATCATGGGTAGAAGAGGTTCCGATAACTCTACCAGTTGACATAAAGACAAAATCGCAGATCCACTCAGCCAGAGTGACGCATGTATCATAGAGATGTTCTTTAAGGCATTTGCAGAATCTAGATCAATGCTCTGTGCAAATTGTTGAAAAGCCCACTTAAATATTCTAGTGGTCCTACTTTCATTTACGCTGGTGAAATAAGACATCGATGTGACGTTGCAAAAATCATGATAGTAATCATCCATCCAGCCATCGTATTCGATACTTAGGATATCGTGTACATCATGGCATATTATATCAACACACTGTTCTATCGTTTGTACCAATAGATCTGTAGGAACTTCTTCTTCGTCATCAATATCATTATAGATTCTTAGTTTCCGTATGATCTCAATAAATTCATCTTTTTGCATGTTAATCTTATTCATGAAAACGCAGCTGAGAGGCATGCGAAGAGACTTAAATGGCGTACTGCATGAATAGCACTCTGGACCAGTGATTGGAGGGAGTTTGTTGATTTGGGTGTATTTATCAGAAAGTACTGTTTCTTTCCAAACTCCGATTCTTCCTTCAGATGTTTTGCCATCGACAAATACAGGACTAAGTAATTGCAACTCGAGCATGTTGTACAAATACATGGCTATAGGATACTTGATGACATCGTTGATCCTATTTTCAAAAGCAGAAACTAAAGAACCAGATCGGTAGAGCTCGTGGGCACTTTTTGCAACGTCTACACCCCATTGGTCATTTAATTCCATGCTTTGGTCTTCTATCCATTTCATTATCATAATCTCTAGAGTAGACAGTAGAATGTCATTTTTTCGCATCTTGTCCATCAAAAATTTCTGGTCGTCAATTTCATTGTTTTTCGAAGTAAATTTGATTCTCGTTAAAGCCCAAAACAACTGATCAATTATGTACTGTGTCAATGGTTTTCTTTCTTGAACTATTTCAAATTTGGTGCACTTTAGGAAATGCTGTATTGGTGTTCTTGGTTTCTCTAAACTATCTAAGAACAAAAGTTTCCATCCACTTAGAAAATTGATTGGTACAAATTGCTCTGCATGTTCAACGTTTCTATCTAGATGAACAATCATACATATGTATTTGTTACTATTTGTTGCTTTTCGACGGACGTTTTCAATGATAAATTTTGTCAGCAACAGGTGGTGACCATCGTAACATGCACTGCATTGCATGAGGAAGACTTCCTGGTCAGATGCAAAAAAGTCATTGATAGTAGTTCCTAGTTGTTTTTCTGACTTGAAGCTGCTTAATCGTTCAACATGATATTTATCATTTGGAACACATGTTTTTAAATTGAAGTGTACATTTGTGTACGTGTAGCAGAGAATCATTTGCGATTTGTCATTTTCATCTAGGGTGTCGTGTTTGCTTTTATCGCTGCAGAAGTACTCAAGGCATTGTAAAAGGCCGTTGTGTAGGGGAAGTTCGAAATATATGTCGGACATTTTGTGCACAAGTCCTGGGTTTTCCTGATAGAGTTTACTTTCTCTTGCTCTAACCACTACTTCAGGCGGGATCGTCCATAACAAAATGTTAAACGAATTTTCTAAATATTGTTCTCGGACTATGGATTCTGAACCAGTAAGTTTATTGATAAACAATACCAAAGAAACTATTAAGTCTCGGCTAAAAGATGGTATTTCAGTTTGACACGTGAAGCTGCTTCCTTCGACTTTGCACAAATCATCAAATGTACTTTCTATTTCTTCTACTAAACCATTAAATTCATTTCCTTTTAAGGTGTCGGAAAACCGGAATTGTTGCTTTTCAAATCTGTTCAGAAAAGGAGGGTCTGAGTAGTCCAATTTGGTTTCTTCAACTAACACAATGCACTTGAAAGAGTCGTGTACATGACACATTGGATTGCTGTAATGTCCTAATGCAATTCTACAGTTCTTCTTGTGTCCAACTATCGTGTAGTTTTGATTCAGCATGTCATATAAGCTGCCATAGATTGATTCTAATCCCTTTAGAATTAAGACAAGGCCTTGCTCCATACATAGTATGATTCTACTAAGTAAACGGTAGTTATAGTCATCGCTCAGGTCTTCATCGAAGTGGCTACCAAATATAACTTCATAAGCTCTTTTCTTTTCATTCAAATCAGACTCGAGAAGGCTTATAACGGAATCTCCGTTCGTTATCAGCATTAAGTGACGACAGGACTCGTCTGAAAGATTCTCCATGATAAGTTCTTCCGTCGGTATAAGCTGGTGGCTTATTTCTGGAAATGATTCTTTGAAAATTGCAATTATTCCATCGATTTCCGAAGGCAACCCACCAAAATTTCTGGCAATTCCTCTAAGAATAATGTTTGCATTTTCAGGGCTTCTAGGCAAGCGTTCTTTCCAACAACCAAGATATTTTATCAAGGAGTAGTAATCTCTGAGCCCATGGAAATTTTCAAATTTTTGTCGTTCATTTATGTATCTAAAATATGCAACAGCTATCTGGTCAAATATGCTCTCTAGGATCGTCATGTTATATTCATCGTTAGAATCATTTGTTTCTGTGTCCTCATCCGGAGACGTAAAAGCCTTTATAATGGAATACCCCGTGTATTTTAATTCTTCAAGGTCCATATCTGGTCTTGACAAGTGAACGGCACGGTTCATTTTTGCTGAATCTAGAGCCCAATTGGATATACCAACAACAGCAACATTCGGATTTTGTCTTGGAGCTGGTTCTAAAAGTCCATGCAGCACTTTTAATGGATTAAATCTGGAAACTTCTGCTAGTCCTATTTCATCAAGTATGACCACACTAATGACATCTTGGTCATTATGTTTTTGATAGTTTTCAGCCTTTTCAAATACTTTTATGATTCCGTCGGACGTGCTTGATTCTGAACCTTGAAAAGATACACAAAACAGCTGAGGCATTTGTTGAAAAAGGTCATCTTTTGAATCTTTTCCACGAAGATTTGATCTAATCAACTGCATCGACAATGATTTGCTGCACCCTGGTTTGCCGACTAAGAAGACTGGTATGCGATTCAGAATACATACTAAGACTACAAAAACGTTTTCTTGTAGAGCTGTATTTTTTGCTATTCCGCTTGGAAGATCCATCCGTTCCAGCAATTCGTTTTGTTCGTCTCTAATTATTTTCAATATATCTTTTGGTGTCATTGCAAGCTGGTGTCTAGAAATTATTTCAGCTACACGTTTTCTGTATTCTTCTCTTGTTTGTGGATCTGAAAATCTGCTGTGGTAGCTTACAGCCAGAGCTAGTATGATGGATTTCATTTCTATTGAACAATTAAAAGTTTGTTTGGTTTTCTTTTTCTTAAGGTATGAATTAAACCAAGTTACAAGTTGTCTACAACGGTCAACATCTCTTAGGCTGACACAGCTGTCGGTGTCTTCTTTTGCTCTTACAACTCGTTGTGACATGGCAAGGAGCTCTGTTAATATAGTTGCATTACTTCCATTGACTATGTCGTTTATCATCCGTGAGATATACAGCTTTTCGTCGTTTTCATCAAGGCTACCGTAATCCCAAACAAAGTCGATCAAAGATTCTGGAAGCGGGTGTACTCTGTAAACTAACCTGGATAATTCATCAGTTTTGACCTTTCCTTGTAGTCCCGCTGTTAGTATAGTAGAATGCGACCTTAACCTGTATGGATTGCAGGCAGCAATGACTGTGACATTCGGCGGAAGATAATGGCCATTAATAAACCGATGACAAATCACGCTGTTTATGATGCCTAAATGGTCGCATGTGTTTATCTCATCAAGAAACAACCAGTAACTTGAATCCAACTTATCTGTTGCTTGTCTGCTCAACTGCATAACTTGTTCCGTTATGTGTGCTTCCTCAATGCCTGCATGGATACTCATGATCGTCATGTTGACATCACAGATCTCTGCTAGATATCGAACTAGAGATGTTTTTCCACAACCTGTTTCACCCATTATTACGACCGGAATGTTTGCATTAACTCTTAGGGAAATAAGCACCATTTTCAACAAATTATCCGGTGTTAGCGCATAGCCAGATGCAATTTGTTTAAGGTCTTCTTCAGTTAGTTTATTTGGTTTGCTTCTTGTTATCAATTGCAAAATTTCTTGCAATTCTTTTTGTGGTTTTTTTCCATAATCCTCAAGATGACGTTGCATTTGGCTTTCAAATAAGTTTTTAATCTCTACAAGAACTTTTTCTTTTTTTCTGTATAGTGCTGAAACAGTTTGTACATTTTGGTGGAAAAGGATCATTAAGTGATTACTATCCCCCCATCTTATCATGCCTTGTATACGCTTTGCCAATTCTTCGGAAGATGTTAATTGGTTAAAAGATTCCTTTTGCCCAGTCATTATATTTGATTCTTGGAGAGATTTACACGACTGAACTGAACGACAGGCAAACTCTTTACTTGCATCGACCATCGCTTTACATAGTTTAGATTTTACAGTTGGCAAAGATTTGTCTCCAATCATAGCAGCTATGCTTGATGTTCTGAAGAAAACACTCGAAGACAGTTTTTTTAACTGATCTGCTAGGACATTTAAAAATGTATACAGCAATGTATAAGACATTTCTCCTGTTGTTGCAAACCACTTTTGAAGTATTAGAACGCATTCTTCTCTTGTCATTGGCTTCAGTTTGTTTGCTCCTATGAAATAAAGATCGGTAGTGTCTAATGATCCCAAGTCTAGTACCCTCAAATAGTGACAAACAACCTGCACAGGACTATTAATTTCGTTGCTCACATCAATATCACTAAAATTTTTCCATTCGATATTTATTCTTTTGAAACACGTGGTTGTCGGGAGTGAGTTGCATAATGTTTGTCCGACTGTATTTGCTATCTCTACATAGATGTGTCTGGTGCTCAATGTGTACGCCTTCGATCCAGTTGACAAGTGACGAAGAACAATAAGTTGAAATAACAAGTTATCAACTGCTTGTGTAAACGTTGTCGTTCCAACATCAATATGCAATAGATGATAGCTTTTAATCGACATCGCATGCAGATTTTCTATTATTGTTTCGTTGTCAATTTTCCCACTTATATGCAATGTTTTTATTCCCAGTTTCATTTCTTTCGCCTTTTTATGTAATAATTCAGTTTTACCTGTGCCGGGTATATCTGAAGAGACTACGTAGACATCAGGCCACTGTGAACGAAAGCTTTCCTTCAATAGCGTTTCAGACATTGGCGTTGGATGATTTAGATGTTCTGAAAATTGTTCCAAAAACGGATGATGACTTTGACCACAGCAAATAATTGCAAGTAAAAATTCCCCTTGTGGCATGTTGTGAATCAGGTCTACGAGACTTACTTGAACACTGTGTTGTAGCAGTTCTACATTAGCTAAACAGTACAGTATTTTTTGATGTTTTTGAACAGGAAGGTCGATGCATCTCCTTAGAATCAGTTCTATTTCTTCAATCGAAGTTTCACATCGGCAAAGTAGGATCTGATTTGCCTGAGGAATAGAATTGGTAGTATTTAAAAACAGAGCGAACATGGTTCTTATAACAAGATGACTACCCGAGTCAAGTGCTGCTATATATGGCCTTCCTGGTTGTACCTCATCTGTCATTTTCGCTAGTCTTTTCTGCAAATTAAACGGCATTTCTTTTGGACTATAGTCGCTGAATACTTTTTGGAGTGCCTGAGCAATATTGTTTAATATATCACTATTACTACAAGCTTCTGGAAGAGCCTGATAGTAATTCTTCAACATCGCCAGATCGCAAAAGTTACTGTCAATGAACTGTAGACATGTTAGAACTTCCCTCTCATTGCTCATTTGTTTGTGCAAATATCCATACAGTTGTTGGAGCTGTGCAGGGAAGACAAAATTCAAATAGTAATACTCTCTTCGACAATGTGATACATTTTGGACCCATTCCTCGTACTGATGTCTCAGTTTCTGTCCGTGGGCAACTAGCTCTTTTTGATCTAGGGTTATATCATACTGGATAAAATCAAAATGTCCTGTTTGACTGAGTTTGCAGCATAAATTTTCGATTTCAAAAGTTGCATCTGCAAGCCTCAGAAATTTTTCGAGGTCCTCTTTCTTTCGTTTGTTTTTTGGTCTTGTTTTCTCCCTATCCTCGGCATTCATTAAAAGAAAGGCCCGACTTCTTAGATCACTCAGGTCAGCTTTTTTGTGGGACACGGTCTTCTTTTCTTGCTTATACTTCACGTAGACGGTACAGGAGTAATCTTTTAAATGGAAACTAAACTTCCCCCGATCGACGATACAGTCAATAATCTCTTTTGTACGCTCCCCTCTGTTTGCGACATTTTTGTACAGCGCCTTCAGTGTGTGGAGATTGTCCATGCAATCTGTTATCTTTGCTGGAATATTGACAAAACCAGATGTCAGTTGTTTGTTCAGTAAGGAAAATAATCCCGAAAACTCATCTCCGTAAGTTCTTTTTAAAATAGGAAAGAAGAACCTCTTTACCTCGATTAGGTCAGACACCGTTGATTCTCTAACAAACTGTTCAGAATGTTCCTCGACTGCGTCAATAAGATTTCGTATGTCTTCATCGATTACTTCCTTTAAAAATGTTAGAAGGGATGTGGACGAATTTAACACCTTCAAAACATCGGTTACGTCGCTTGTGATGAATTTTCGAATGTCTTCAACTTTGTTTAAAACATTTTCCATGTCTTTAAACGTCATTTCTTTCGATTTATTTGGATCATCAGTTTTCTTTTTAAAAAGATGATAAAACGATTGTACTACTTTTGCGTAGGTTTCAGGGTTATCTTTTACTGGAAAAAGTTTCGTAGAAGTTTGCAAAGCTTCAACAGTTTTTTTGTAGCTTGCACGATCTGCAAATTTAAGAAGTGTGTGACTAGTTTTCAACACACAACTACAAAATTCTTCTGCGATCTCTATTTCCTTTTTCATTTCTTCTGGCGTTTTTATTTTTCCGAAGACCCTGATAACATTTTCTAAAGGTAGATCTTCTTCTTTGACAAATGGCATCCAAATCTGTCTATATTTGTCTAAGCTTGCACTTCCTACATCACTTATGAAAGAGACAGCTGCAGACATTTCGAATGACATCAAAACATCGGATTTGCATTCCTCTCCAAAAAGAGTGGAAATTGATAAACCATCAAAAGCATCATCAGTGCTAGTTATGTTTTCTCCGTTGCTAGAGTTAAATTGTCGTATTTCTTCATTTATCAAATCCATAAACACTTTGGACTTGATCGGCCTTTTCACTGTGTTGCAGTGAACCGCGATGTCTTTTATAACTTGAGTAGATTCATTACCATCTTGAATATCACAAGCTAAAATGTCTTCCTCCTCTATCCTTTTTTTAAGTGTATTGAGGAATTCAAGTGTTTCTAAAACAACAGGCTGTTTACTATTTGGAGAGACACGGTCATTAATGGCCTGAAATACCTCCTGTATATTTTTCATGTTTTCAATATAGGTTTCAAATGTTTCGTAACAGCCCTTGAATTTCTCAAAAACCCGAAAATTTTGGTACTTAGCTGGTGTTATCTTGTCACAGTTTAACAAGTCAAAGACATCCTTTTCTTTAGTCTTAATTTCCATAACTTGTTTGTAACTGATTTTGCTTGCATTCAACAAAGATCGGTAATGCTGAATAGCACCCTTTACCTTGGAGCAAGGGATATGGCTGTGCAATGCATGTATTATATAATCTGTTCCACTAGCTGAGAATATCTCTACCCAGAATGTCGAATGCTTTACAGCTTCCTGAAATATTTCCCATTGATCTTTCTCCTCTGTCAACCCAAGAAGGTCGATAATGTCTTTCAGTATATTGGCTGTAAAACTGAAAGAATAATTTCAAGAATTCATAGAATGCATATTTACGACAAAAAATCTCATATTCTTTTGATTTTTTTATTAATAAGTTTTTCAATTTAAATTTTATCAAATCATAAAATTAGTTCCCTCTTAGGCTTAAATTAGTCTTACTTTTGAATTTTGTTCAACGCTTTTGAGTTAAATGTGTGCTCGTCATAGTTTAGATTATTTTTTCCTTGCAACTTTTTTACACATTAATATCAAAGCGTCGCCAATCGAAAAATGATTGGACCCCTGTTGATTTGAGACCAAAAATGGAGAGTCAATTGCTTTAGACACATGCAGACCATTGTGGTCTCACAAAGTTTTTTTGACACATGCATTCTTTTTTTTTTACCTTTGATCTTTCACAACATGCACAATGGATCTAAACAGTTTTTTCAAAAGCAACCCATAAATCAACTTA
Organism: Arcuatula senhousia; assembly: GCA_963971305.1. Classification (NCBI taxonomy): domain Eukaryota; kingdom Metazoa; phylum Mollusca; class Bivalvia; order Mytilida; family Mytilidae; genus Arcuatula; species Arcuatula senhousia. The sequence continues at coordinate 39,304,712 of OZ020307.1, read as the reverse complement.
CTTGCATTTATATCTATGACATAACAAAAATATTTTCCCCTTTTGGTCCCTAATTTCTAATTGGAAAAAGAGGTTTCATCATTATTTCTTTGCATTTTGTATTCTTTATGTGACAAATTAAAAATTATGTTTAATTTTCATAACCTTACAAAAAGTTTAAAAAGGTTGTATTTTGGACCCTAATTTATAAATGAAAAAGAGGGTCCGGAAAAAAATCTCCATTTTGTATCTCTTCCGGACCTTTCTGGACCATTCGTGTATGGTCATGACCATATGTGTATACTCATATGGTCTGATCATACGCGTATGGTCGGGGCTTATCAGAAATACCGATAATTAATTGATTGATTAAAAACGAAAACATTGTGTCCGTTATCATTTTTGGCAATATTTTCTAGAAAACGTAATCTACGTCACCCTCAGTCTGTGCTAAGTGCTTTATAAAAATCTACGAAGGGGAGACTTATCCTCGACTGGGAGACAGATTAGCCGAACACAGACGACGTTTTCGCAAATGCAAAGATTACCCAGTTCAGCCACAGCGTCCAACACATCCAGGTTATCGTTTTCCTAGAAACATGCATTAGCGAAAAACAAAGACAATTTCTTGAGCAAATGATTATCAAATTATAGGAACATTTCAACCCTTTAGCATCAATATAAAACGACACATGTTTACTTGATATAAATTTACAGATTTACATTGATGACGTACGATGACGTATGTAATACCTAAAAGATATGGTCATTATAAACGAACTTTATGTCCCTTAACTGGTGATGTACCCAGGGTAGGCACTTGTCATTCGGTTTTCTCTTTCATTGCCCCTGAAGAAAGACGCGAGGTCCGAACATTTGGGCACCTTTTCATTATTGAATTGTTCTACTTTTTACTTTTTATTGTGTTTTTTTTTATTTTGATTTTACCTTATAGTACGGTGGCAGAATGCGGCCATGAGAAAAAAAATAAAATCACGTTCCCTCGTGATACCATCACGTTCCCTTGTAATACCATCACGTTCCCTCAAGATAACATCACGTTCCCTCAAGAAAGTTATTGCGTTCCCTCAAGATAATTATCTCGTTCCCTCAAGATAACATCACGTTCCCTCAAGATAACATCGCGTTCCCTCAAAATGATTATTGCGTTCCCTCATGATAATTATTGGGTTCCCTCATGATAATTATCTCGTTCCCTCAAGATAACATCACGTTCCCTCAACATAGTTATCGCTTTCCCTCAAGATGACATCGCGTTCCCTCAAAATTGTTATCGCGTTCCCTCAAGATAGTTATCGCGTTCCCTCAAGATAACATCGAGTTCCCTCAAGATAGTTATCGCGTTCCCTCAAGATTCTAAGTAGTTATCACGTTACCTCAAGATAACATCTTGAGGGAACGTGGTGTTATCTTGAGGTAACGTGATAACTACTTAGTATCTTGAGGGAACGCGATAACTATCTTGAGGGAACTCAATGTTATCTTGAGGGAACGCGATAACTATCTTGAGGGAACACGATAACAATTTTGAGGGAACGCAATGTTATCTTGAGGGAATGCGATAACTATCTTGACGGAACGTGGTGTTATCTTGAGGGAACGCGATGTTATCTTGAGGGAACGAGATAATTATCATGAGGGAACGCAATAATTATCATGAGGGAACGCAATACTTATTTTGAGGGAACGCAATGTTATCTTGAGGGAACGTGATGTTATCTTGATGGAACGTGATGTTATCTTGAGGGAACGAGATAATTATCTTGAGGGAACGCAATGACTTTCTTGAGGGAACGTGATGTTATTACGAGGGAACATGACATTATTTTTTTTTCTCATGGCCGCATTCTGCCACCGTATTATAGATATGTTTTTACCTTCTAAACTATTTTTCATGTTCAATTCACTTAGATCTTGTTTTCTATCAGAGAAGGACACCACACATACTAGGACACTATTTATAAACGCAGTGGACTCAATCATATGTGGATTTTAAAGACCTTGAAAGATTTGTTGGATCTTATTGGATTGATTTTAAATTTTGAATACTTTCTGAAGTTTATATTCTTCGAAAACTTTCTATTTTTGAACTTATACACCACTATGCCATACATCTCAGATAAGACCCGATAGTCATATCAGTAAAAAAATTTACGATAAAAAAAGACGACTTTCATTTGTTTGTTTGCTATATGGATTCCTTCAATTTATCCTCCAGAGTTAGAGATTAAAGAAACCACCAACTCTACTTGCGTCACGTCTTTCTTGATTTGCATCTCGAATTTGACTCGGGTAGTCATCACAGTACAAAAAATATACGATAAAAGAGACGATTTTAATTTTCAAATTATTTATTCTCCTAATCTGGAAAGTAACATACGCACCTCACCAGCATATAGCGTGTATATTTCACAAGTTATTCGACATGCCAGGCCTTGTGCAAATTTTTCAGATCGTTTTACCCGAAATTATTGTCTCCGTGATCGGCTTTCAGATTAATAAAAAAAACGCCTTATACGGTCCCTTAAAAAGTTCTTTTTTCCGATATCAGTCACTGGTAGCTAAATTCAAAATAATGTCAGCCGAAATGATTCGTGATTTTTTCAATTTGCTTATGACAGTTTGTTGTACTGAGCTGATCACCTCTTTATCCCCATCATGTCTGTCTCAAAATCGTGTTGTCAGGACCATTGCTATCTTCAATATCTCTGGTATTTATTTGCCTTGTTTTGTCTTTTGTTCTTGGATATATCAGATAAATCATCTCAGTTCGGTAGTTTTTTTTTTGTTTCCTATATTTCAAATTATTTATTTTCCTAACTTACTTTTCTTGCTTACGGTGTTTATATATAAAAAATCATTCGATAAGTCAGGGCTTGTACAAACTTTTCAGATTTTTTTTTGACACCACTCTCTACGTGACCGACTATTGGTACATGTACGTCTCATAAAATCTCTAAATAAGTTCTTCCTTCGTTATCAGCCACTATAGGAAATGTTCGAAAAAATGGTAAGTGATTGTTTTGAATAGTGTTTGGGTGGTTGTTGTACTGAGATAATTAACAAAATATCCCTATCATGTCTCACAATCGTGTTGTGTTTTATGTTATTACTAGACCCTAAGATCGCAATGGGATGTTAGGCGCCATTAAACCTGGTTTAACCAATCATTTCATTTGAAATCATTGCGATCTCCTATAATAACTCCGGCGTGTCTTCCTTGTTTTGTCTTTTCACTTTGGCATTTGCGGTTGACCCTTCCAGTTTAGCTGTTACATTTTATAACAATCGGCCTACCAGAACCAAAGTTATTGCGGAAACAAAATACACCTTGCGTATCTTTCTAAATGAAAAAAAGACCATTCGATGTCTGGCCCTGCGTCGCAGCGTAACGGCAAAATGTCTGTGCTAAATATTGACAGTCAATAGTTTTTGGCACTTGCATCCTATGGTTGAATGACAAAGCCTATTTCTCACGTGCAACCCATTTTAGACTTAATATTTAGAAAAAAAATATTTAAGGTTTCTAATACCTAACGAGTATTTGAAAATCTCCTCCCCCCAAAACAATTAAATAAAGCTTCAATTGGTTACTGTTTTGACCCCTAATTGCTTAACAGAAAAGGTTGGGCAAAGAAAAAAATTATCCTCAATTTTTATCCAATATATGTCAAAATTAACCATGAATATAAAAAGTTTTATATTCCACCCTTATGGGCCTCTCATTTCTTAACGAAACTAGAAATGAGATGATCACCTCAATATCCCTATTGTGTCTCACAACTATGTTGTGTTCTATGGTCATTACCGGATCCTAAGATCGCAATGGAAGAGGGAGGTTTGGCGCCATAAAACCTGGTTTAACCCACCATTTCGTTTGAAATGCCTGTACCAAGTCAGGACCATTGCGATCCACCAGTTCTCCGGTATGACTGATTCGTTTTTGTCATTTTCTCTGGACTATGAGATTGATCATTCAAGTTCGGTAGTTTTGTTATTACCTTTATTCTTAACGAAACTAGAAACTGTGTCTATGAGCCACAGGATGCCCCCCCCCGTTTATTAAATATCACTGTCTCCGTCTCCAAACATATATTCCCTGGGAATCCGGATATGGAGCTTAAGGAAGTACTCCAAAATTAATTAATTTAATTCATTTTGACTATTTTGTCCCAGTTAACTGCTTTTTGCACTGCAAACTTGGTGGTGTTTAAAACTCCGGGCATGTTTAGTCGTGTTTAGTGCCGTATTTGGTTTCCTTGTTGCACTCGTTGCCCCTAGCAACTCTAAACATAAGTCAAAAGTTTGGGGACAATAATACGCAAAAATTTGGATTTTGTCCTTTTTTAAACGTTGCCAGTAATAGAGCTTCCGGTTCAGGTGAAATGTAACATGTGTGAAATAAAAGCTCGAAAACAGTCCTTTTTTTAAGGCCAAATAATCTATCCGACTCCGGCTCTTTTTTTACGCTAAAGTTGCTCAAAATCAAAAATCTAAAAATAGCACATTTAAATATCAGCTAATCCACTGTCCACCATGCCCAGCCGGAAGCGAAGCTTTATCATGTTTATGTGCATTTGGAATGTTTTTTCGAAATAAATCTTTAAAAAAATAAACGTGGGTCGCAATTTTTAGATAATGGGTCCGGATTTTTTGTTTTTTTTAAAGAACAAAACGAATCAATATTTTCATTTAACAAAAAGTTCAACTGTGAAAAAATCCTAATTGTTGAGTACCAACAAGGTGTGTAAATTATAGGTCGCAATGATCTAGTTTCTAGTGGGTGGTGACATGCTACCAAAGGTACATCTAGTGGTGAAATATCATTGACCCTTAACATGTAGTATCTGAGATATGGACATTTAAAAAAAAAAGATAACACTAAAGTACATGTATGTCTCGACTGACAGCACCATCAGAAACAATTATTCTTTCTTATTTCCACTATATTTTGAATTTACATATATTTTCAGTCTCTGAGATCAAAAGATGTTTATAGAACTTAAAAAATGCTAATATATGCAACAAAACTTTTCCATTGCTATTATATGTATTGAAAATTGTCAAAAGTCACTCAACCGGAAAATCAAGGTCAAGGTAAAAAAAAAATGGGCATGCAACTGTAATAAGCTACTACTGGGGCATATGCATACTAAGTTTCATCAACGCAGGACTTATAGTTCTTCAGATATGGAGGTGCTCATAAAACTTTTCCAAAAAGTTAACGCCGCCACAGTCGCCGGTAAAGTAACACCTATGTCCCGCTCTGCTTCGCAGGCGAGACAAAAAATAATCAAAGTTGTTCATGCGTAAAATTTAGGTCACAGCGACTCATTTTAGTTGGTGGAGTCGTGTTACCCATGACACATCTTGTGGTGAAATATTATTGACCCAAACATCTAGTATCCAAGTTATGGACCTTAACAAAGAGCTTAACCAAAGTCATTCATGTATTAAATATAGGTCACAGTGACCTAATTTCTAGTGGTTGGTGTAGCCCTGCCAAAGACACATCTTGTGGTGAAATCTCATTGACGCCAACATTAGTCCGAGTAATGGATCTTAACCAAGAACTTAACCAAAGTGTAACGGATGGGCGTACGATTGAGCCCCTAATTTCTAAATGGAATTACAAACTGATCCCAAAAGGGGAGGTATACATATCAAAATATATATGTAATCACCATGACCACTGTGTAAAATTTAAGACAGATCTAGTGTTTGGTATTTGAGATTAAGGTAACTAAAAAGTTCTGTTGATTTCAATACTAACAGGAATAAAATCGGGCCTCCAGAAATATTATGATTGTTGTTATTCTAGAATTGATGTCGATCAAATGTGAATCCTTAAGAATTCGAAAGAACTGATGAAGATTCTCAACTCAAATAAGTTTCATCTTGAAAGAGTATCAAAACTTCTCCCTCTTTACTTGTCTATTCCACATGAACAACTCAAATCACGATTTGCACAGCGCAACTTTTTCAAAAAGAATGGAAAATGCAGGTACAAATATCTAGTAATGGATTATACTAAGACTAATTTGTCATCAATGAGTCTTAGAAAAAGAACAAGGAAGATCAAATTATTGACATGCCCAATTTCCTTATCAACAACATATTTGTTCAGTTTGGTGGACGTGTTTTCAGGAAACAATAGGGATTTCCATGGGCACTAATTGTGCACCTTTGTTTGATGATTTGTTTCTTCATTCATATGAAGCAGACTTCTTACAATCTCTTTTAGATAACAAGAGTTGACACTAAAGTATGTCTCGCCTGTCGGCACCATAACAGAACTCATTGAAGGTCTAGCTGGGCAATCAGAAAAGTTAAGGTCAAGGTCAAGTGACAGATGACAGAATTTCATTAAACCATCGCAAAAATGTCTGAAGTTTGTTCTAGATACCATAGTTATTGAGAAACAATGAAAAAGACCAACATTCAATGAGTCATTTAACCATGAAAATGGAGTGAAGGTCACATTACATGGGGATGTCAGTTATGTATACCATAATTCCCAAATATCAGATGCCTTGCTATAGTATTATACTTTTCACTTAACTCATTTTCCACCCAAAAATCATCTACATTCACAAAGTCATTGAATCGTGAAAATGGGGTCAGGGTCACTCAACATGGTGTCAGTTGTGTAGACCGAAACCTCAAATGTCTGTATACCAAATATCAAATGTCTCGCTATTATACTTTTAACTTTATTTATTTTCCACAAAAGTTTTATTCTCCCAAAAATCATCTAAGTCCACAGAGTCACTGAACCATGAACATTTTGTCAAGGTCACAGGACATGGTGTCGGTAGCATAGACGATAGTTCCAGGTGTCTGTATACCAGATATCAGATGCCTAGGTATTATACTTTTTACTTAATTCATTTTCCACAAAAGTCTTACAAAGAGTTTTTTTGCCCCAATAATCATCTAAGTCCACAGAGTCACTGAACCATGAAAATGGGGTCAGGGTCAAATGGCATGGTGCCAGTTGCATAAATAATAACCCGATGTGTCTGTATACTAGATATCAGATGCCTAGCTATTATTCTTTTCTTGTAATTCATTTTCCACAAAAGTCTTACAAAGGTTTTTGTTTTGGTCAAAAAAACATCTAAGTTCACAGAGTCGCTGAACCATGAAATTGGGATCAGGGTCAAATGGCATGGTGACAGACCATAACCCAAACCGTCGGTGTACCAAATATCAGATGCCTAGCTATTATACTTTTCTTGTAATTCATTTTCCACCAAAGTCTTACAAAAAAGTTTACGCCGTCGCCGCCGGAAAGTAATACCTATGTCTCGCCTTCAGCGACTCAAGTTGCAGGCGAGACAAAAAATCGTAGACTAGCTTTCTCTTGTAGCCTTACTTTCTAATATATTGACGATGTCCTTTCACTGAACAATTCCCGGTTTGGTGACTTTTTCCATCTCATATGTGATAAAGGACACGACGAATTCTAGGAAGTTTGCTTCATATTTAGATCTACATCTCGAAATAGACTCTCAAGGAAGACTTTCAACAAAGCTCTATGACAACAGTTTGAACTTTCAATTGTCAACTTTCTCCTTCTTGTGCAGCAAAATTGCGTCTGCTCCTGTTTATGGAGTTTTCGTATCACAGTTTTAATCGTTACTCCAGAGCTTGCGGGAATTACATCGATTTCATTGGCAAAGCGTCACGTTTGACACAACAATTGTTAACACAAGATTATGTTGATCCTCGTTTACTGCCTTCACTCAAGAAATTTTACGGTAGACACAATGACTCTTAGACAAATATGGGATTTCTATCTCGCAGATGAGTACAGATTTTGGTTAGTTATAAAGATTTGTTTTGTCTTCCTTTACCGGATTTGACACACTGAATTGGAAATAAGCAATGCGATGGATGTGTTATAGCAGGTAGGAACCGCTCACTCTTCCGGAGCACCCGAGTTCACTCAAATCAGGTGCTCCGAAAGAGTAATCAGTTCCCTCTTGCTATAGCACAACCGTCGCGTTGGGAATGTCAAATCCGGTAAAGGAAGACAAAACAAAAACCTATGACAAACCAACATTTGAACTCATCTGAGAGATCGAAAGCCCGTATTTGCCTATAAGCGCTTGATGTCTCCGTAAAATTTCTTTAGTGAATAAAGCAACTGAGGAGCAACATAACCCTGTGTAAGCAATTTTTTGTCCGACTTGACGCTCTGCACAAGAAATCAGTGAAAGTCCAAGAAGCTCTGGAGTAACAAATCAATTGTGATAAGTAAATTCCATACTAAGCTGGAGCGTACGACATGTTGCTACACAATAAGGGAAAAATGACAATTGGAAAGTTATAGTCATCATGTTCAGCAAAGAGCTTTGTTGAAAGTTTTCCTTGAGAGTCAATTTCAAAATGTAAATCTAGTTATGAAGCAGACTTCCTAGAATTCGTAGTGTCTTTTATCTCCAGTTCCTGAGGATATATGAGATGGAGAAAGTCACCGAATCGAGAATTATTCAGTGAAAGGACACCATTAACATAACGGAAAGTGAGATTAAAAGAAAGAGCTAATCTACTATAAAACCAACCCCTAATTCATCTGTCAAACAGTCAATATATTGTTTCTTACACAAAAAATGATGTTATTTGGTGCTTTGTCTGCAGATACAATAATATATTCCAGATGCTAGGTGGACAATGTTTTGGCAATATCAGCGTTGCTGAAAATCTGAAGAGTCAAAAATTTACAAAGATTTTTCTATCTGTTATAGTTTGAGATGGATTTTGATGGATGTGTGTAAATGAAACTAATTCGGACATATTGGTCACAATCAATCTGTTGTTTTATTACATTACCTTAATTATGGGTATGTTTTATGAAAATGTATTGTGTCGTTTTTCATGAAGATTCTATGGAACTTTATATTTACCTTTGAACACGTTAATATCATCAGGTTTGTATGACTTTCATCCCCCTGACATAAACACCAATAGGGGTCTTTTCGAATAAGCTTCAATATGTGCATGTATATGCTGTGACATGTAAAATGTTAATCATGAAATTCTATCCCGTTTTAAATATATCCAAAGATAACGGAAATAACAACTGAACTCAATACTTCCTTCCGAGAAACAATAAACTAAACACTTAGTTAACACTTAAAAAAGGTTCCATACGTTTTTTGTAAACAATATTTATGTATATACTGATCTTATCCACGCCTTGCAATGTTTCTGGTCAGTTCATTCAATTGAAGGTAGATGGGGTGTCTGTATGATCTCTATCTAAAGCCATCTTTTCTTATCTATCATAACTTTCTGTTTTATGATGCTTGCTATTTTAATTGATTTCTATTGGACTAAGTAAACATTAAAATTGAAAATTACAACAACAACGGGAATAAATACATCTTATTTTTGAATTAAATATTTACCATACTTTTTAAGGGAAGATAATTTGTAAAGAAGTAAAATGAATAAGAGGAAAAAACAATATTTTTCAATTTTCTTTAAAAATTTGATGGTGAACATTATTTTTAATTTAGTGAAATAAAAGTCTTTCACAAATGTTTAGAAATATCTATGGATTAGATTATTTCTTAAGTAGAACATGTAGAATGTGATTCGATGCCTTTTTTAAAAATGAATTCTACAAAAATTCTGATCTATGGATGAGCTTTTGATTGAATTATATTGAATTTATAGTACCATGATAGGGCTGAACGTTAACAAAATTTAAGAAAATTATATGGAAAAACTTTGACACACCCCATCTACATTCAAATGAAGTTCACATGTATGCAAAGCTAACTTAATGTTTTAACAAGGTATAGAATACTCACTGCGAATTGATTCGAAGATGATCTAATCCACATATCTCATGTATGATTTCCTTATGCGAGTATTTGGAGTGTTTGCCAATAAGTAACTTCTTCAGATGGCTTTGAAAATGCACTTGGACCTCCTCTTTTGTATCAAATTTTGGAACTACTCTGATCAATTCTTTGAATCCATTGCTTTCTATCGACTTAAGCGTCATGTCATCCAATTTCGCTTGTAGTGAAACGGAACTTTTTACTATTTTCAGTTCTAGCAAATTTCTGAAATGCTTGTATATTTCTAAAAGTCTTCTTTCAAGATTTAATGTGTAGTGTTGTGACTTCAATAGATTAAGCCAATTTTGAAAACACTGTGGAATTAAATGTTCAATATCATCAACCGACTGGTATTTGTCTATCGATAACAATTCCAACGCAAACTCTAAAAGCAAATTCTGTTTTTTCGAGTCTACAAGCTTTTGCAGAAACAGCTTTTTTGCCTCAAAGGTTTTAAAAATTTCTTCATTCATGGCAAGCTCCATTAAATCAGTACTAACCTCGTCAAAACAAACAGATTTTCCTTCTTTTTCAATGCAAAACATGATTCCTTTTTCAAAATGAGAGGATAGTATTTCCTTCATTGCATTTGGCAACTCTTTGACTTTTTGCCAAGAACTTAAGAGGTTTTTCAAGTCCCCCGATTTAGTTGCTTGAGTAAGGCAATGTACACATCTCTGTAAAAGTAAGTCTGAAAGTTTTTCGTAAGTGCTTGAACTATTTGTGCTGTTTGTTAAGAGACTATTCGCTATTGATATAAAATCACTTAACCTGCAATAGTTCGGTAAATGTCGTAATACGTTCTGTAGTAATCTTATTTTGTTTGCGTTTAGCATGTCTACCAAAATCTGACTTAGATGACAAGAAGGGTCCTCCTCAATATATAAAGACCAACAATCCTTTTGAGAAACCGATTGTTTAACAATTTCAGAAAGATATTCTTCACTAAGGTAATGGAGTGTTTTACCAATGAAACCAACTGCATGTGCTTTATTGCCCATTGCAATACCATACATGCTTTTAAAGGTTCTTCCAATTTTATCTTTGTAGTATTCATCGTCCTTTGATTCTCCCTTTTCTGGCAAAAGACACGTTTGCTTTGCTATGTTTCTGATCAATGTGTCCAATGGTTCATCGATTTCCAACCGCCGTTTATAGGCAGAAACTATCCGATCAAATATGTAAGTGAAGAGTGCTATATTGTCATTGTTTATTCCATTTTGAGTGTAATAAATAATATTACATACTACTTCTTGTGTTTTATGTGACCGTATGCAGTCAAAGTTTACTTCTATCGTATCTTTCTCACATGAAATCGACTTTGTTCTGGTCAAGGCATCAATTTCTGAAAAGGCTTGCTTCCGATCTAAATTCACTTCATCCGAAAGAATATGAGTACAAAAAGATACCAATGCATTTTCTAGAAGAGACTTTTCTTTATCTGAGGCTGGAAAAACAATAAAAAGTGTGTTCTCCTCTCTGATGTTTTTTATAACATTTGATTCAAGTAATTTTTCAGTTTCTCCATAGTGGTAATTTACCAGTGGAATTCGATATTGTTTTCTGTATCCAATTTCAATCTGAAAGAAACTGTTTGTAATACTTGCTTGAAATTGTACAGTCCAAATGTTGGTATTGTTAATATTCTTAGTTGGAAAGCATTGATTATTCCACACCAAACACACTTCTTTAATAACATTGGCATCAAGGGGAACATATAAGCGTACCAACACTGCTGACATCTACAAAACAATAAACCAAGTTATCATACATGCATTAAGGAAGCAGAGAGGCACTAATGGGGCATCCTAGTGTCAATAAAGAAATGGAGCAGTCGCACGCGACAGCTAATCTCCTCGCCCGTGAAATTAAAATGTAAGTGGAGGTGGCCTAAATCTGGAACAGACGTCAATTACTTTCTAAGATATACTTACTTTCCAAATATCTTCATGTACTAATTGGAATTGCCGAGATATGCGGCTTAACCAAAACTTTAACCTGAATCATTCATCTGGAAAATGTAGGTCAAGGTGACCTAATTTTGTTACAGATGCTGGTTACTTTCCGAAATGTTCATACTGACCTAATATCATCTCCCTATCACATGCAGTTGCTGAGATATGGATCTTAACCGAAACTTTAACCCGAGTTGTTCAAGCGAAAAATGTAGGTCAAGATGACCTAATTTTGGTACGGATGCGGGTTATTATCCAAGATGTACACACTCACCCTATCTCATCAAAGAGACCAAATATTATCCCTCTATGATGTTTAGTACCAAAATTATTGTACTGTACTGTACTGTATGCTATCTTTACATCCTGTTGGGCTCGGGATAAAAATCCAAAAGGGCAAGGACAAGAGTGAAGACCGGTAAACACAAACAAGATTAGCACGGGGAAATACAAAACATAAAAACACAAAAAACGTACAGAAATCAACTACGCGAACTCAACTTAATTACAATTTTTTACAAAGCAATTCATCATATATTTTTAATATAACATCCAACAAGGTGATGAAAAATCAGATTGCTAGTCAATGTCCCCCGCCCGTCGCCTTGAAGTTGAAAATTCACTTGTATTTCGAACACACGTGAAGGTTAGCACTGCTGGTGGAGTTTAAATTCCCCGAGGTTAGCCCGCTCCGGCACCAACACTTTTGAGTTGGAGAATACATCAAAGCTTCAAATTATCCGTCTAAATTTCAAAATTGTCTAAACCCTAAGGTTCTTCCTACCGCAGACATAGGTTGAATATCTTAGTAATAATTTTGTTCCCCAGTTTGGTATTTTTGGTTATACTGTTCTATGCTCTTCATATTCATACAGTGTTCGGCATTTTCAATACTTTTGGTAGAGCGCCTCTGATGAGTCTTGAATAGACGAAACGCGCGTCAGGCGTAGCAAAATTTATTGTCTGGAACTTTGTTGTCATTTGTATTTCGAACACACGTGAAGGTTAGCACTGCTGGTGGAGTTTAAATTCCCCGAGGTTAGCCCGCTCCGGCACCAACACTTTTGAGTTGGAGAATACATCAAAGCTTTAAATTATCCGTCTAAATTTCAAAATTGTCTAAACCCTAAGGTTCTTCCTACCGCAGACATAGGTTGAATATCTTAGTAATAATTTTGTTCCCCAGTTTGGTATTTTTGGTTATACTGTTCTATGCTCTTCATATTCATACAGTGTTCGGCATTTTCAATACTTTTGGTAGAGCGCCTCTGATGAGTCTTGAATAGACGAAACGCGCGTCAGGCGTAGCAAAATTTATTGTCTGGAACTTTGTTGTCATTTGTATTTCGAACACACGTGAAGGTTAGCACTGCTGGTGGAGTTTAAATTCCCCGAGGTTAGCCCGCTCCGGCACCAACACTTTTGAGTTGGAGAATACATCAAAGCTTTAAATTATCCGTCTAAATTTCAAAATTGTCTAAACCCTAAGGTTCTTCCTACCGCAGACATAGGTTGAATATCTTAGTAATAATTTTGTTCCCCAGTTTGGTATTTTTGGTTATACTGTTCTATGCTCTTCATATTCATACAGTGTTCGGCATTTTCAATACTTTTGGTAGAGCGCCTCTGATGAGTCTTGAATAGACGAAACGCGCGTCAGGCGTAGCAAAATTTATTGTCTGGAACTTTGTTGTCATTTGTATTTCGAACACACGTGAAGGTTAGCACTGCTGGTGGAGTTTAAATTCCCCGAGGTTAGCCCGCTCCGGCACCAACACTTTTGAGTTGGAGAATACATCAAAGCTTTAAATTATCCGTCTAAATTTCAAAATTGTCTAAACCCTAAGGTTCTTCCTACCGCAGACATAGGTTGAATATCTTAGTAATAATTTTGTTCCCCAGTTTGGTATTTTTGGTTATACTGTTCTATGCTCTTCATATTCATACAGTGTTCGGCATTTTCAATACTTTTGGTAGAGCGCCTCTGATGAGTCTTGAATAGACGAAACGCGCGTCAGGCGTAGCAAAATTTATTGTCTGGAACTTTGTTGTCATTTGTATTTTGACAATATAGTCTTGTTTACTATAACTCTAAATAGTTTTTATATACGAAAGACTACACACTGAAATGAATAAAGCTACAAAAATATTCAGCAAACATCAGAGGGGTCCACAAAGAGTTCCCATGACCTACAATTCACTAAGTGGATAAAGTCCGATAACTCAAATATAGTCTGTCGAATCAAAATGGCGTAGCAAAATTTATTGTCTGGAACTTTGTTGTCATTTGTATTTTGACAATATAGTCTTGTTTACTATAACTCTAAATAGTTTTTATATACGAAAGACTACACACTGAAATGAATAAAGCTACAAAAATATTCAGCAAACATCAGAGGGGTCCACAAAGAGTTCCCATGACCTACAATGCACTAAGTGGATAAGTCCGATAACTCAAATATAGTCTGTCGAATCAAAATGGTGTTGCGTTATGGTCAACTGATAAACTTTAACTATCAATACCGATAAAAGAAGGACTTCAGACTTAAGAGAAAGCTATGAATTCTAGGAAAAGTAAGGAAATACCAACTAAGGATATCATGGACATGATACAACTTGTTTTAATAGGAAACAACTTTACATGATTAAAAAAAGAATTTCATGCATAGTCAAAGAGTTCCAATAGGGTCTATTTTAGGAAAAAAATTTGCTTGTACCTACATGCGGGGATGTGATAACCAACTTGAGAAGTTTTCAGGAAAACCATTCTTTTATAAAAGATTGATTGACGATGAATTCAAGTTTTATGAATATGCAAACCAAATCAACCAGACTATAAAAATTGAACAATAAAGGTGGACTAGAGAACAGATAGAATTTTTTGGACATATCCATCAGATTTAGAAAATGGAAATCTACAAACTGATTTGTATGTAAAGCCTACACAATAACACTTATATGTTTATTCAAAATCATGTCACCTCATCTTGATAATGTAAAAAAATCTATTCAATGTGGACAAGGCTTAAGACTGAAGGTAGATGGGTTGTCTAAAAAATTATCCACAGAAATTTCTTAAATTTTGGACACAGTTAGCTCTATAAGGGTACTTTAAATTTCAATAATAAAATTAAAAGTTCACCAGAGGAATTTTTGTAGAAACGACTTTGAAAAATGCAGGATTTTTGTACTTTTACTATAGCATCAATAGGGAAAATTCAATTTTTCTTCATTTAAGAAAAAACTACTCCATAGATTTTTCTTAAAATTTGTAAAAAATCTTTTTTTTTGTTTTGATTTTTAAATTTACTAAATAAAAAATAAAGTTCACCATCAATTTTTTTGACAAAAGTGAAAAATGTGTTTTTTTTCTTTATTATTTCTATTCAAATTATCTCCCCTTAAAAAGTACGGAAAATTATTAAAATTCACAAAGAAGGTGTTTTTTATTCAAATTTTTGTTGTAATCATAGAAGCAAAGGTGTACCAAAGGGGTAATCAGTATCATAAAACCGTAAAGACAAAGACAAAACCGGCAGACAAAAATCATCACAACAAAACAAACCACATAACAACATAAAACACAAACACACATAACAACAAAACCGCATTCAGCAACGCGAACTCAAGTCGAAACGAGAGTGAACTCAGGTGCTCCAGAAGAGTAAGCAGTTCCTGCTTGCTATAGCACACCCGTCACGTTGCCAAAGATCGATTAAGTGTTGGTCAAATCCGGAAAGGATGACATTACAAAACCCTATGTCAAACCAACATCTGTGCTCATCTGAGAGATAGAAATCCCGTATTTGTATACCAGCACGTGATGTCGTCCGTAAAATTTCTTGAGTGATGACAACAACCTGGGAGCAACGTACCCCTGCGTTAACAATTTGCTTGTCAGCCGTGTGGCTCTATCAAGGAAGTCGTTGTACTCCCCACATGCTCTGCAATAGCGAATCAATTGTGATACGTAAACTCCATATGCTGGAGCGGACGGAATGTTGCTACACAGAAAGGGAAAGTTAACTATTGGAAAGTTGAAGTCATCACGTTTGTCATAGAGCTTTGTACAAAGCCTTCCTTGTATGTCAATTTCGAGAAATAGATCCAGATATGCATCACTTTTGATGTTTATCTAGCTCAATAGAAATCAACTAGAATAGCTAGCATCATAAAATTTAAAGTTATAATAGATGTGCAAAAAAGGTGCTCAGATATAGACAGTCCCCATCTACCTTAAAAGGATTTGCAGCCAAGGAAATGACTACCGGAATTTAAGAAACAGAAAAGATCTCTTAATTCAACTAAGGAAAAGAGGGTGCAGTGGAAAGTTTATGGAACAGCAAAAACTCAACAAAGCAGATAAACTACCTAGAATGGACCCTTTGAAACGAAAGTCAGAAAAAGCTAAGTCAGACAGAGTCCCTCTTGTGATGACGTAAACGGACCTTTTACCAGATCTGCACAACATCGTTATGAAAAGAATGGATCTATTGTAGTTACACAAGTGTGATAGGATAAGAGAGATCTAAAACCTTCAATCATTGCATAATCACTGTTTACATATTTCCAGTTTTTTTGACGTTCTGATCTAAAAGTATGGCTATCTCTTATGCAGTTGATAAGTTTACCTCGTTTAGTCATTGTTGTATTTTTTTTTTGGCTTTAGTGTTTTGATTTTTCAAATCTAATGTTCTACCTGTCTTACAATTTTCGACCCCTAGCGTGTCTGATGAAGGTTACAAAAGCGCTTACGCATTGAATGTTTGGTTTTTATCATTCAAAAAATAATATCAATATATGGATCGTGTCTTTCTGGTACATATTCGCATATTCACACGCATTAAATGTTTGGTTTTTATCATTTAAAAAAATAATATCAATATGTGGATCGTGTCTTTCTGGCACATATCCAATATTTATAGTAGATACAGAAATTTATGTGATGTAGTTGTTCATGAAAAACTAGATAAAATCACAAAGGATATAGAGAAAGAACCCCAAATAAAATGTGAAAACTTTGAGATATGTAAGATCATGAGATATCACAAAAGTAAAGATTTAAGAAAATTGATATGGGTGCAAAATTGAAAATCTAGTGTATGGAATTTATTGTCAATAGAGCAAAAAACCATTTATGTTAGGGTGACTGAAGAACCCTACATGAAAGAGCGAAAGCACATCTAGCAGATATAGAACACAACAGGACAGGAACAAAACAGTTGCAGAACACTTTAATGGACACAACCAATGAATTATGATGATCCAAATGTTGCAACAAATCTACCAAAAATCAACATTTTACAGGAAGAAGGTAGAAGGAGAATGGATAAAAAGACTAAAACACTCAAACCATTTGGTTCAAATTCAAAGACTGAGTGTAAAAAACCAAATGGACAAAAGGACCGTCATTGCCAACTTTTTGTAACGTCACATGTTTAAGACGTCATAGAGATGGGAACAGCAAAACAGGTAGTACTCCACAATTAATTTATTTAGCTCATTTTTGCATGTGCTCGACGTTGACTATTTTGTCCCGGGTTCTTGTAATCGCTTAAACTGCTATTTGCACTTTAAACTAGGTGGTTTTCCAAACTCCGGGCAAGTTTAGTCGTGTTTAGTGCCGTATTTGGTTTCTTTGTTGTACTCGTTGCCCCTAGCAACTCTTAACATATGTCAAAAATTTGGGGACAAAAATACGCAAAAATCGGGGTTTTGTCCTTTTTACTCGGAAGTCTTAAGCTTCCAAGTCTTGTCGGAGAAAAGATGAAATGGAAGAAGCGCGGCAAACTGTTACAACTCGTTGTCACGTCGCTAACTCTCGTATAAATAAAATATAGTTCAATATAGGACCAGATTAGAAAAAGCGATGGCTTTGTAAAGTCGTAAGCGGCCAACATGGCGACGGCAGCCTGATTTTAACAATCTATCTGAGACTGATACCAAAAAATATCGACATAACAACTATAGAAACTGAATTCAAACCAGACGATCTCGGTTTGTATGCATGCCCAGGAGTCTCGACAGAGGGAAATAGTGATTTTGTTATTGAAAAACTCGCTCCCAATGATCTCGTATGGTTCTGTGATGTATCAAGGCTTGCGGAAGTAAAAGTTGACGTGACAAGTAAGTCTTGCATTTATGTTATTTTAAAGAGTTTTGTTTAATTTACGATTACATACATTAACATCTTGTACATTGTACATGTATATTGATTGTATCACCATGTTGTCTGTTGTATTTTATGTGTAATCTATCAACATGATCAATTATGTTCTTTTCTTCTATCAATAATGTTCTTTTCCTCTACATGTACAACAAATAAAAGATATGTTATGTTATGTCATTTACTACAGGTCAATGCTGAACTCTGTGTACATGAATTTATTATAGAATGTAAAACACTGCCACCTGTTTAGTAGAAATATATTAGAGTCTAATATGAATCTAATTTATTTTAAATCAAAAATTGCTTACACAAGGTTATGTTGCTGCTCGGTTGTTGTCTTCACTCAAGAGTGCAGACATATCGAAAAATTTTAAAAGCAGACATTCGGTCCTGTGAATCTGAAAATTGTGTCTGACCCAAGCATTATTTTGTCTGCAATTTACTAATATACTCCGTTCTCATTATATCATGGGTTCTGTGTTATCGTGGTATTTACTTTCAGGCGTAGCAAAATTTGTTGTCTGGAACTTTGTTGTCATTTGTATTTTGAACACACGTGAAGGTTAGCACTGCTGGTGGAGTTTTAATTCCCCGAGGTTAGCCCGCTCCGGCACCAACACTTTTGCGTTGGAGAACACATCAAAGCTTTAAAGTTTCCGTCTAAATTTCAAAATTGTCTAAACCCTAAGGTTCTTCCTACCCCAGACATAGGTTGATCATCTTGATATAATTTGGTTCCCCAATTTGGTATTTTTGGTTTTACTGTTCTTTGCTCTTCATAATCATATAGTGTTTGGCATTTTCAATATTTTTGGTAGAGCGCCTCTGATGAGTCTTGATTAGACGAAACGCGCGTCAGGCGTAGCAAAATTTATTGTCTGGAACTTTGTTGTCATTTGTATTTCAAAACCAAATATTCAACTGTGACGTCACTGTTTCTACGTTGCTACGTACCACGGTATAACGAGATACCAGGATAGTTCATACAAAATTACGGTCTGATCAGCCAGTAATTCTGTCAGACACACCAAATCTTGCAGGGCTGAACAGATTTTTGCAGGACAGGTCCTGAGGTTCTGTACAGCTGTCATCATGTACAATATTTCGATATGTTTGCCCTCATAGAATAAAAGGCTACGCCGAGCGCAGCATGATACGACCGATACAAGTTGAACCCTGTACGCTGGAGGGCCAATATGGATAGTCTATTGCTTTGGTCACATGAAGCCCATGGTGGACTTACAAAGCTTTTTGACACATACATCCTGTGGTGGACTTTCAAATGCATTTTGACACATATACATGTATATTGACATCAACATCTCATACAAAAAGCCTTATTTATATACATATATCAATTTACATTTTTTGCCCTTTGATCCCTAATTTAAAAAAAAACGTAAGAAATATTGTTAATCAGATTGCAAAAAAGGGCAGGGATTTTCATAAGGTATCCAATGAAAAAATATTTTGAAATCGGACCAATTATAAAAAAGTTATTTTTATGGGCATGGCCTACTCTTTGGCACATCCCTGTTCACCATTTTATGGGAAGCTTCCCCCCCTCCTGAAGACCTTTTAGATTTTTAATGACAATGTACATGTGTATATGACTTAAAGAAATTAAAGCAATATCTGACAATATTTTCTGACCTACTAAAACATGTCACCTTATATTTGTTTTGATTTTACATTTTCTGGGTTTCATGTTTATTGCATGAACCTTCTGGTTGATAGGAAACTGTGTTTAGAAATTGTAATAACTTGGAAGCAATGGAAATCTATCATCAAATATCTTTGATCTTACAACATGTACAAAAAAGCAAAGAAACTTCAGTTTTCCTTGTATTCTAAATTTGCAGCCCTTAAATGTTGCAATATTATAACTTGAAATATTGGGACAAAAATGTTTTATTTCATCTTATTTACATTTTATACTTATGTCTTACATATATATATATATATGTCTTTTGGGGATTACATTGCATTGTTAATTCATGAGCTTTATCCAATAAACTGATTGATTGATTGATAATATTATAGTGGAATTGCTGCAACTTTAGGACATATGAAATTGCAAGACTATTATTGATCATTATTGTTGATAAAAAATACATTATTGTAAGCTGATGTTTATTTTTATAACATTATTTATTTGCAAAATATCAATTTAAATGTGGATTATATGTGAATTGTGTCCTACATTGTATGTTTAATATGTGTGTGTATTAGCAAGTTAAGTATAAATATTTTTTTTCTTTCAGACAAAGAGCCATATAAAGCTAAAAGTTGATAAAAGTCATCAGCATCTGCAATTTCAAGATATGGATAAATGCTGACTGTGCATATATAATTCTCACTGAAACTGGATATATCTAGCATCAAAATAGTGTTTACCTTTACAGAGAGCTTTATTCTTCTAACTAAGGAGTCCAAAAGTCTATAGAAATTATGAAAATTTGTTTTGAGCAGCTACAAAATATATAAACATCCCAGGATGATGTGAAAAAGATTGAGTAAAAATCATGAATTAATATATGTTGTGTAAAAGAATAAGTTCAGTGGTGAATTTAATATCAAGTGAAATATTAAAATATAAATGTGATATAAGAACTTTTTTTGTTTGTTACTCTATATTTTTTCTATTGATGATGGATCCACACAACATCATATCTTCATAAACATCAAGGCAAATACAGAACAGAACAATACATTAATGAAGAAAGCTTTGTCTGGACCCATATTGGACATACAAGTATAATAGTTGACTAGACACACAAAGAAAAAGAAAACACATGCAAGTGTCAATGCAACATACCATGTGTAACAGCTCAAGTGCAAGAAAGAATAAAATCACATAGTTCCAATTTATTTGCCAAATGAAGTCTATAAAAAAATGATAAAAGACTAACAAAAGTTGACAGCTGTAAACATGGTAAATGCTCCATAAGTTTTTTTTTATTTAATAAGATTTTGTGGCATGCATATTTACTCAATTCACTGTAACAAAGTATTTTATAAGCTCCCGCACAGGGGGAGCTAAATTGACTGAGTATGATGCCTTAAACCGGAAGACGTATAAGCTCGTCAGAAATCCGCACCCAATAACACGGAATGCAAAATTAAATTCCTTTTTTGGAATTTTCAATTTAAAAAATAATAAACATAGTTATTGTATTAATATAGATTATTTCAAGTATTTCCAGCTATGAAATGCTTTAAATGAAAAGAATTTAAATAAAAAAATAGGACTTCAGGCATTAATTATTGGCGTCTATTCTATCACTAGAGGGAGCGTCCATCAAAACAAAATGACAGAAGCGCGGGAACCTGTCATTCTTATTTTCGCGAAACAAGACCCCCCAATAAAAGCGGTGCATTGTCAACCAAACAAATAACTTAAATACTGCTGCAGACAAATTTCATACCCAAAAGCCATTATATTTACTTTGTCCTCAGTAAACAATGTTATTGTTATTTTCTCTCTAACCGGCTAATTTGCATTCGAAAATGAAAGTAGAAATATTCTTGAAAAAGGTTGCGTTCTGCGAGGTCCGCGTTAGAATCAATTCACTTCCTTGTTCTTTTTTTTTCAAAATTATGGGTATGAGGCACCATATATATATAAGAAAGTTACTTTATTTGCGGGAGCTTATCAGGTTTAACCTGTATCATATTAAATTATCCTTTCAATTCATCATAGTACAAGCATCTTATTCCTCAGCTGTTTACAATAGATATATATTACAAGTTATCCAATGTAAATAGATTGACTGACAAATATCATAAGCAATGACTATACTATTTGACATGTTAAAGATTGTCTACAGGTATTTCAATATACGTTATAAGTTTAAATTATGAATGTAACCTTGTCAATGAAATGACATTTGACCAATTAAGATTATTTAGAGGCAGGTTATGCCCCTATCATTTAAAAAAATCACTAGTAATTGTTTATTAAAAACAAAACATTGGGTTAAATAATATTTACATATAAGTCCAATAGGGTTATTTTTATAATTGTACCCATTTTCTTTGTACATATAACATGTTGGTGACATTTTTGATGCATTTTAGTGAATCAATATGTAATATTGATATGATGATTGCTATGTAATGTTATAAAGATTACTTTAACTAATTATGAAATGGTATTAATGTCTAAAAATATTGTCCAAAATACCAAGTATGTGTTCAATAGAAAATGCATATTTTCAAACAAAATTGCTGCTATAAGAATATTATGTCTGTAAAAATGTTAGTTATAATTCTACAAAAGTAATAAAAAAGATAACTTGTTTTGTTATATCAATCTATTTCCCACACAAAAAAAGTTGCAGAGCTTTATGTCTCTGGTCCATCAATCAGTCCTACACATCACTTTGTTATAATAAAAATGACAAAGTTCCAGACAATAAATATTGCTCCGCCTGACGCACCAAGACTCATCAGAGGCGCTCTACCAAAAAAAATGAAAATGCCAAACATAATATAATTATGATGAGCATAAAACAATAAAACCAAAAATACTAAACAGGGGAAGAAAATTATTACTTAATTTATCTAACAATGTCTGGGGTAAGAAGAAACTAGGGGTTTAGACAATATTGAAAATTAAACATATAATTTAAAGCTATAAATGAAACTCCACTCATACTACTGAACACAAACAAAACATGGTTTGCAAGAACTACACCATATATAGATATGCATGTTACCAAAAAATCAAGAAAAGCAAAGTTTTGTTGGACTGTTGACCCAATATTTATGTTGAAAACCCTGATAATAGTTCATGAACAAGTAAACGGATATTTCTAAAAAGTACATCATATGTTGTGCTTTCTAGCAGTCCTGATTCCATCTGCAAATTATAGTGTGAATAATCACCCATTAAACTGAAATCCTGATATACATGTACAAATGGTGATAAGGCTGTCCCCATCTGTTAGTCAAGTTAGTCAACACAACCCTTAAACATCTGAACAAAATTTAACAAAACTTGGTAATATGAAATCGTGCATAATTACCATGTATTCATTAGCCACAAATTTGGGACACAATTAAATTTACCAAAATACCAAGAACAACAAAACAGAATTCCATAGAACTTGGAATTGAAGAAGTATAACACTTATAGTTGTATCTGTTGCAACAAATCATTTATTTACCAGAGTACATAATTATAAAGCTAATTTTTTACTCCAATACCATAATATGAACTGCACACAAGGGTTATATCATAAATATACAGCCTTGTCCAAATACACAAAACAGGAAATGCTTTCCAAAATTAAGTATAAAAAAAGATATAGATTAAATGTGCAACATAAGACAAAGCCCCACAAAACAGGAACTGTTTTATCAAACACCAGATTAACGAAATCTCAATCCTTGAAATCAGCATTCAATAGAAACTAAAATGTGTCGCATTTATTTGCAACAGAATACCCAGGAGAAATAAACAAATTTATGCAACTCAAAGACATGCTACAAGAAATCCTTAAAATATTTTCAAGATATGAAATATGGTACGCTGCCTAGTTGAGTCATTTAAAGAAAAAAAGGTGGGTTAAACCATGTTATATGGTGACAAACATTCATCCATTGGATATAAAGTTCCATAGTAAAAAGAACACATTCTGACTTCCGAGTTGTCAGTACCAACGGCACTTTGATTTTGAACGTTGCCAGTAGTCGGGCTTTCGGTTCAGGTGAAACGTAACATGTATGAAATGAAAGCCCGAAAACAGTCCTTTCTTTTAAGACCAAATAAACCTATCCGACTTCGGCCCTTTTTTCCGCTAAAATTGTCAAACTTAAAAATCTAAAAATGGCACATTTAAATTTAAGCTCATCCGCTGGTCACCATGCACAGCCGGAAGCGACGCTTTATGAGCATTGGTATTCGATTTTTTCGAAATTAATCTTTGAAACAATAACCGTGGATCGTAATTTTTATATAACGGGTCCAGATTTTTTATTTGTCTTATTTTAAGACCAAAAAGAATCAATATTTTCATTTAACAAAAAAGTTCACAGGGGCCACATACGAAAATAATTCTGTGAAAAAATCCTAATTGTGGAGTACTACCACATGTTTGAAAACAGACAAGATGTAGAAAGCAATAGTAAAGAAAGGAAACCGAAGAAGGCCTTTGGCAGGCTAGTGATGCTTAGCACAATGCAAGCGGAAATGGACTGACCCATTCTTCTGTAAGTGGTCATCTATGGGAAACTTATAAGTTAGAACCAGCATCTGAAGCATGCATTGTGCTTAGCATAACTAGGTGCATCTACCCTACTAATATGGTTGATATGGCACTTGTCAGTACTTGGGTATGGAACTTAACCGTTCTTCTGTATGTGGATGCTGACGCCGACGCCGGCGCATCTGGGCATGGCCATTCATGCAGAGCATTTAGGTCACCTCCAGCATCTGAAACATGCATAGTGCTAACATGTAGTATTATTAGCTGAACCTACCATACCAATATTATTGATGAGGTACTAGTCAATTACTGGAAATAGACTGAAATCATTCACGCATTAGCTCGGAGTATCACGTGTGTGTGTGTATTTACACCCTTTGTCGACGCACCTGGGCCATGTATGGCACTCAGTTTTAATGATTGAGGAAACCGGAGTACCCGGAGAAAACCACCAACCTCGGGCAGGTAACAGACAGCCTAAGTGAAGTGAGCTATAAAAAAATAAAATTTGATTTTACCTTCATATTCTGGCTTATTTCTTGTGGTATAAGGTTCATTTCATCCAAATCCTTGTTCATATCCTGCAAATACAATGGTGTTAAAAAATCAATAGTAGTAGAAGTAATGTTGGTTATCACATTAATTTTTTTTTTATCCTGGACCACTCTACACAAAATGCATGACTAATGCATTTTTCACTTTTTTCTGGAACTTTGTTGCATTTCTGAATTGAAAGCAATTAAGGGTCAGTTTTCATGTTTTATGATTTCAGTCAGCTTTTTCAACTCCTCTGGAATAAACCTTTAATTTTCAAATGAAATAAAATCAAATACTGAAGAATTTCATTTGCAGATTGATTCCTTCTTTTTATGGCCTTATCTGATTGTAAAAAGAAATTAATTCATGTTTTTCAGCTATCAATGAATTGAGTTGATGTCAGGGTTAAAAATCTATTAATATACGATTACCTTAGTATTATAAACGAAAGAATATGAAATATGAGCCAAAAAGACACGATCCACATATTGAAATGATTTTAATAAATGTACAAATGCAAAATTTCACTGCATATGGTAATTAGTAGTAATTTTCCTTAATAAATGCATATACAATATTTTCATTTTATTTTTTGTTTGCTAGCTTTTAACTATTGAGCTGTCTATAGTTTCCGAACTATTCCCCTCGCCACACCTATTTGCCCTGTGACGTCAATAAAGTGCAAATAAAACGGTCATTACAACTTGATTCTTAATTTTCTAAGATCAACGCAAAAAAAAAATCCGATCAAAATCCGTTGACAAATAACGGCGATATGAGTGTTTGAAGTGCAAAATTTTGCACCTTTAAAGGTTCTTAATTTTCTAAGATCAACGCAAAAAAAATTCGCACCTTTCAAAATCTAATCAACGATATTTCCGGAAAAGAATTATATACGAGCTAACTGGAAGTGACGCACAAGGGGGAACCGAGATAGTTTGCTAGTATGGAAGGAATGTGTTTTTTAAAAGGGAATTAAATATATTAGCAATGAAATAGAAATAATTTCGGCGGCAATTTTTTTACATAAATAGTTAAAGGAAATACCCAACGAACGCATATACATTTTCCAATCTTTAACATTACATTTTACATCAGAGATAGGCCGTCACAGGAATGAAGTTAATAGCTTTTTAAAATTATTTAATGTTTTATCAAGGAATTAAAGTACTCGAATTCCTTGGTTAAATCCTATGATTTTAGCAAAATAAGCAGTGCAAATAATTGTCATATTGCACAAAATTAAAGTTTTTACTGCAGCAACCAGTACACGTACATGATGCAATCAAAGGAACATATCAATTTTAAACAGTTGTGTTGTCTTTATTTTCAAAGTGTTAAATTAAATCATATATGTCAAATATGCAGGTGTATGTCGGAATTGGACGGTGTCTGGATTCCAGTCCTCATGATAATTATACTGATTTAATATGGAGTAGGCATTGCCTAAATGCGAGCATAGCTAAAAGAGACTACGTTTTGTTCTGTTTTATTTGTTATCTTTTCTTTTGTATATCATTTAATTTCCAATATTTCCATTTGCTTATTTTGGGGCGAGATGGTATGGGGCGATTAAGCTTCGAGACACGTTAGTTTCGTACGTGCATATAACCAAGACGAAACGAGCAGCTTATGTGTATTTATTATTTTAAGAATATTATTTTCTTGTAAAAAGCGCAATTTATTATTTTTTTAAGCATTATTTCTGTTCTTATAAATTATTTTAACATTCACTCCGGACCTGTAAAAATAATAACCCTTTCCGGACCATAAAAAATCTAAATCAGCATTAGCAAATTTCTCGCGGAAACAAATACCGTAGAGCTCTCCGCTCGAGCGGGCACTTCGTGCCCGCTTGCGAGCTATGCTCGCTATTAACCAATGCTGAGTGACTGATTAAACAGGTGTAAAGTGAAACGAAATTAGACGACCAATATATCGCCGTAGGGGACAATTTACACAATTTGGGGACAAGCCATTTTTAAACTCGAGCTTACTTCTCAAGTTTATAGGAAAAAAACATGTTAAAACATCATGAATATCCTAGAGCATCGTTTCTTGGTGCCCTCTGCAAACAAACAAATCCAAATTCAAAAATTAATTCTTCAATATATTTAATTAGTAAAAGGTATTTAGTAAAATAACATGAGATCATATAACTTTTCTCTTCCAAACCTTCTCAATGGTGTGATTTTGGCAGATACTAAGTAAACACAAATATGTTAGTATGCTTATTTATTATCTTGAATAATTATAGTTGTAAACAATAAAATAAAATATTACAAACACATCACATTGTGTATTCATAACTTTAAGTATCTTTTTATGCTAATGATACTGTATAGTTCTGGTCTGTCTTTATTAAGCATATTTTTTATATGTATTATACCCCCAGTGGGACCAAATTGGACAAAAAAAGAATTGAATTGAATCATAATGCTTCACCTCGCAACAGTTGGTAAGGATGAACAAACAGGTGATCCGAATACTAATATGCGCAGTTCGTAAATGGGCATACAAATTCCGCCCGCTTGCAGCTTTTTTATGAAATGTCCGACGAACTATAAATTATCTGGCGTCAAACTTTCTTAGAAATCAACCATTAAATTAGAAAATGTATCTATAAGCCACAGATGGTCCCCGTTCTTAAAATGTATCAGATCTATTGACCTTAACCAAGAACTTAACAAATGTGTTACGAACGTATGCACAGAAGGAATTACGGACGAACAAGGGTTAAACTATATGGCCGATCCACATACGTGGTCGGGCAATAAAAATAGCGAGAACGGACAAACGGGTACACGTCTCGTAAATCTGTATATGCTAGAATATAGGAAACAATGGAATATAATGTTGAATGTGTGAATGCCAAAACGGTTATTTAATTATAACCTATGATGTCTTAGCTTCCTGTATATTAATATATGTACATTGTTATAGTGTCGGTTACATCGGAAATGTCTGAAAGCCACGGAAATTTAGAATAGACACACACATGTGCTCCTTCCTCAAAGCTTCATTTCATGCGAGAGACCTCAAATATGATCAGTATCATTACTGGCCTGTCACATTCCGGACTTATAAGATATTGAAAAAATAAGCTTCTTTAAATAGTGATTTTCTTTTATTATTTTTTCATCTTCACAATCTACTGTATAAAGTTTTTAGTGATTAAACATATATTTTACATATTTTATATCACATACATGTATTTTATTTCTTGATGCATTAATTATCATTTCATTATCAATAAATAGTAAAGATAAACTACCGTTTGCTATAATTGTA
Source organism: Arcuatula senhousia (assembly GCA_963971305.1). Lineage (NCBI taxonomy): Eukaryota > Metazoa > Mollusca > Bivalvia > Mytilida > Mytilidae > Arcuatula > Arcuatula senhousia. The sequence continues at coordinate 39,276,691 of OZ020307.1, read as the reverse complement.
ACTAGTGTAAACAAATTAATCGGTCGACCCTCTGACGTAGCACGGTCAGTGGCATTAGTGACGCGAAAGCGGAAGTTATAAAGGTGAGATTTTAAGAAATTAACACTAAATTGCCAATATCTTTGTTATCAAGTCGGGTGTTTTGCTTTGATCTTAGAAAATTAAGATCTATTAAATGAAATAAAGTTGTTATAGACGTTTGAGTTGCACTTTAAGTCCTTTTCCATGTTTTCATTGTTTCATTTTGATTGATATATTCTATTCATGCGATTAATTAATTGCGCGAGTTTCCGTGTTAAACTTTCATAAGTACTTCTCATGGAACTTTTTAATTCGTTTTAAGTTGATTATTTTTTTAAGAGATAGGTATTGCCTAAATGCCAGCACAGCAAAAATATAAGATGTCAAAGAACAGCTTTATTAATTGTATTTTTACATACCATTTGAGTTGAAGAAAGCCCCCCCCCTATACCATGAAACATCAAAGATTGATCCTATTTTTTTGGTCCTCATATGACGGAGTACCACGCCTCAATTGAGGAATAAAATCGTTTAGAATTCAGAATATAAGATCTAGAAGACCCCATTCCCGAAAAGACGTGGGCACTTTTGATGCACTGTTTTGTATTTTAATCAGTTCATTTTCTAGAGCGTTCAGTTTGGGACAAAGTATTTGGGGCGAATGAGCGTAAAAAAAAGAAAATGGGGAAAAAATGAATAAAATTTGTTTTACTTCAAAAATGAAGTAACTCATTGTCATCAGAATATTTTTCTCCTTGTTCTGTATTTACAAAGAAAATTTTTGGAAGGAGATTAGCAAAATTGGTAATTATTTTCAAATTCACATCGAACCTGTGTGCACGTGGAATTGTGAGAAGCATAACCGGACGAAAAAAAATCAATACCAGCATTAGTCAAATTTTCGCATGCTCGCTATTATTAAATAATTTTTATGAATTTTAAATTAGCTTTACTAAAATGTTTTTGTCTGTTGTTTCTTTCGGTATAATAAAACACTTACTGACTGGGTATTCGGGAAATAGATAGATTATTTTCCCCCGGAGACAACTTTTGCCTTCGGCTACGCCTCAGGGGAAAATAATGATTATTTTCCCCCGGAGACAACTTTTGCCTTCGGCTACGCCTCAGGGGAAAATAATCTACCTACCGTATTTCCCTTATACCCAGTCAATAAGTTTAGACTATGACTGTTGTTCGCTCATATTATGATAATACATGTATGAATAAGGCCCTGCCTTTTTAGCGAGCATCGAAAATCTATATACTTTTTAAAAATAAATCCATGTGCTCGACCGGCTAAGTTTAACGTAAAGAGGGAACTTTTAAAAAAGGAATTAAATAGTAGCAAAGTCTTATTGCACCAAACAAAAATCATATGCACTTGAGAAAGTTGTTGTTAAAATATCTGGGATCAATAACTACTTTTTAAAAATTCAATTATTTGTGCAAATAATAAATCTTTTAACATTCTGGGACGACATTAAGCGGGGACGAAATTATCCATTTTATGGATTACGTGACGTCATTTCCTTGTCTGTCAGAGTATTTCGCGCTTCTTCAGCAGACCAAAAATACATTCAGATTCTGTCAGGTTTTGTGAGATTTTCTGAGTATCAGTGTTTTATTTGAAGCATTGGTAACAGAAGGTACATTAAGAAACCTGGCTGAAAAAAAACGGTAAAGTAAAAATATCATGCAGGATTGAGGAAAGTCCAGTAGTGAAACCCCACAGGATGGGGCCCTTCTTTCATTTTCAGGTAGGAACCTTTATATATTAATATAAGAAAGGTTTTTAACCTGTGACGCTCCCGAAGTTAAAACGTATCTAAAATTATTTCATAAGCATAAACTTAAAACCCCCTTTAAAAAGTGCCGAAAATGTTTATAATGTGAGATCTATTCTAAAAAATATATTCGAAAATAAAAACAAACTAGTTTTTCTCGTGGGTCACATATGCGCTTGATGACGTCTGTAATTTTCAAAGCAAAAAGCGTTAAATGACGCTGAAAGTTCGGGAAAACAAGCGTGATTTACCGGACGTTGAAGGAAAATTCAGCCCATAGTACAACCAAAGTATTGACATTTCTACCATTATCGCTCCCTTCGGGAGCGTATTATGAGTAGGTTTTATTCAGTAAATTTATGTATTTCTTTATCTTATTTTATATTACTTAGAATTTAACAAAGCTTGGTCAGTATCATGCATTCAATGGGACGATGTTGCCAAAAGCTAGCTCGGTAATTTCCGGAAAATTGTTTTTTTTTTCAGCGGAAAAGACCGAATGGTGTTTAAATAAAAATATGTGTGTAAGAATAAACAAGTGGATGAATGAAGGTTTTATCATTGTTTTTGAATTTCAATTAACATATTTTTGCATAACAGATTATGATGTAATTTTATAAGCCCAGAGGGTTGATTGTTTAACTTGCTCCGTGCCTATTATTTTTTTTCACTCCTTAAAAGTAAACCTGTTCCGGTTTTATCGTCAGTATATTTCTGGCACATCTCAAAACATGCACAATACCGTAGGGCTCGCATCTGCGATGCTCGCTATTATATAGGTGTATAAAGTTTTATGAGATGTCAATTCACACGTCTATATTCGCTTTTTGTGAAGCAACCTGTCGTACGCTCCAGCTTGTGTGTTTTAATACGTATCAGTATCTATTCTTTATTTCAGAGCTTGCGTAACTTATATCGATTTCCATGGAAGAGCGTCACGTCTGACACAAAAATGTAAAATTGCTCTTAGGTTGCTGTCTTCACTCAAGAAATTTTACGGAAGATATGCGCTCAGTGACAAATTCAATAAGATTTCTATCTTTCAAGTGAATGAAGATGTTGGTTTGTCATAGCGTTTTTTTCTAACTTCCTTTAAATCAGATTTGACGTGCTGAGTTGACAATTGGCAGCGCGGCGGGTGTGCTAGAACAAGCAGGAACTGGTTCCTCTAAAGCTTCAGGAGCACCAGAGTTCACTCTCGTTACGACTTGCGTTCGCATTGCTGATTTCAGTTCAGTTGTTATTGTTTTATGTTTTTTTATTCTTCGTACTGTCCTTGTTCGTGTTAACTGGTTTTGTCGTTGCCCTTTCGGGTTTCTTTCATAGAAAAATATTTCAAAGCTATAGGTACACCTATTTTAGGTTTGTGTCCGCAGATGAAAATAAGAACCGTATCTTGATAAAATGAATATCAAATGAAGGGAAAACACTCTGGTTTCGTTTTTGTGCGCCCTCATGTGTGCTTAAGGTTCATCTATACCTTTCCTTAAAAATAGCGAAATTTTCTACCTATTTTTTAGTATATGCAGAACAAAAACTACAAATAAAATAATAAAATAAAGCATAGCTGGACCTAGATATGGTTATTTCTGATTCAATTTCTATCAATTTTTCATTTTAGGTTCCTTAAAAATAAAGATCTCTTTTTTCCTGTTTAGATTTTAAATTGAAAAAGGATAAACTATCCCTATTGTGCCTCTTACATGAAACGAGGTGAACACTTTTAGTTAAACCCCTTATTGAAAGTTGCATGAAATTTGAGGCCACAAGAAAGGGTGAAAGTGATATTAGCCTTAAATCGGGTGTTTTTAAAAGCGGAGAAAAAAAAAAGATCTCTAAAATAATGGATTTTTAGGGAAGAATTCATAGAGAAAAGGTAAGAATCTTTAATATCTAGGTCCAGCTACACTTTAAATTTCAATTCTATGTGCAGTTTTGGCTGTGCATATACTTAAAATAGATGAAAAATAACGCCATGTTATAAAGAAAGGTACAGATGAACCTTAAAATTAACACCTGTCCGATTGTTATTTTAAAACTTTGTGGTATGGATTTTTTACAACTTTGCATCTAAATTGAGATCAAGTTTAATATACAATTATATTTTTTGTGATTTTATATTAAAAGAATTTAAGAATTTAGAGGACTTAAAAATAATGCGCCTTAACGTTACCTTTGTATGAGTACTGAACTTTACATCTTTCATTGTGTACTGAACATGAAATACAAAGATGACTTTACATATTACTCTATTTTATTAACCTGGTTGGTCACGAGTCAATTATTTCGGACTTCATCCTTTAAATCTCACTTTAAACACGGTAGGTCCCGTGTCCGGCGACAGGATTGTTTTTTCGAGAGGCATTGTCCAGTTTTTTTCGAGAAAGGTCCAGGTTTTTTCGCCTGTCCGTTTACAAAAAAATGCTTAAATTCTCAATTGTAAGTGAAACAAAACAAAAAAGAGGAATAAAAGTATTCATATGTTCGAATTATTACTTTTCTTCCAAAAAAAGTCCGTAAATAAGCATCAGTTAATGATTTATTAAAATTGATCAGGTTTTTTTCGAGAGGCACAACAACTTGTCCGGTTTTTTCGAGAGGTGCCATGGTTTTTGAAAATTTTGACTAAAGAGAGGCACTGGGTTTTGTGGAAACTATACGACTTAAATGGAAACTAATATCCCTCATACTCAATAAACATACATTTAAACACATTACATGCAAAATATCAAGTTTGTTTCTAACTTTAAAGAATAAGTAGGCTGCCCAAATGCATTATCTTTGAAGACTAAATTAGTATTTTGACAAAATTTGTTTTATGGTACATTTGTACATTTGTGACTTTCTTAATGTGCTTTTAATAAATTACCGGTTTCAAGAAGAGCGATTATTACGGTGGGCAAAATTTTGAAAGGTAAGTTGCAATCTTGTTTTTGTGCCTTTTCAAGTCTTTGAAACTGTGACAGAGCTAAAATTGACAATTTTGTTTTTGGACATTCTATAATTTTTATTTGTAATTTTATTATTTTAATTGATTTTTTGTTGTTTATAAAATTGTTTTCTTATCAGCATTTTAAGGACTTTATTTTGATTAAGTATTTTTGTTCAACATTCCATAAGTAATTAAGTAGATAGGATTAACTCTGTCACATGTCATTTCTTGCTTAAATTAAGATTTCTATTGTGTTCAAAATTTAAATATTCTTTTATGTCAAATTAATATATTTTCACTCAAATTAAGTAATATTAATCTGTCAAATTATTAGGGTATATATGATAGGGACATTTTGATATTGGGGAGTTAGGTTAAGTTAAGTTCAGTTAAGAAAAGTTGAGTATAGAGTATATGTTTTATTTTCAATCAAGTTAAGAACTCTGAGTCAATCGTATTGACATTGTCATTGTTTTATAGTGAGCCAGAATATTTCTGTCATTATCACTAAATGTTTGTATGCTGTTTTCATTGTTAATAGGAATAAATTGTTAAAGCCGTCTGCTGTTTGTATCCAGAGTCGCCACACAGTGTCCTACTAGTCAGCCGTAGTCATTGTTTAGTCAAGGAAGTCGGCAGTGTTCAGAAGCAGAGGCAGTCTGCAGTCATTGTATTTATTTGTGTATTCGTTCATTCATATTTTCCTGTTCCCGTTGTGACCCCGTCAGTTCCCCGGTCACAAGTTGGTGGAGAACCCGGGCACGTCAGCTTCTTAGTTGACGTACGATTTCGAGTACCTGTGTAAGCTGATTATATTCTTCAGAAAAGGACAATTACAACAGCAGATTCAACAATGGAGTACAGTTTTCGACCACAGTGGCAATGGAGAATGCAGTGGAGAATGCAGAAATACGCGATGCAACAAAGACCTTCTTGTCGTAAGTGCGGACTATTTCATTTCTTCGGTCAGTGCATAGCTTCAAACCAGAAATGCTTCAAATGCGAGAAATTCGGACACTTTGCAAGAGTATGTTTTACCAGATTAAGATCAAATACATTGCCAAGACCAGTAATTCAGAAACCCAAGCAGTCAACAAAACAGAGGGAAAGAAACATCGCGCGTCTTAAGACATATCACGAGAAAAAGAACAGCCTTAGAAGTCGTCCGTTTCACAACTTACGAAACACCGCCTTTCTAAACGTTTTGGACATTTCAAGTGCACTAAAAACAGAGCTTAACTCGGTAAGGGAAAAACTTCAGGCTACAATATCAGTAAAGGACCAGATAATTAAGGATTTAAAAAAGGAAAACGCAACATTGAAATCAGCTGTGCGTGAGCTCCAGTCATCAACAGAAAAGGTCCAGCAGAGCTGTAGTGAGTGCAAGGGATTACAAGCTAAAATTGATTCATTGGAAAAATCTGCCAAAACATTTTCAACAACTCTCTTGGATCAAAATAAGTGTTATCACCAAAAATATGACGAATTCGAAAGGGAAAAACAAATACTTGAATTGGAAAATAAGATGCTGAAGTCTTCCAAAAGCAGTCTAATTGAATCACATCAAGAACTTTCATCTAAGTTGAATAATTCATTGCAAGAAATCCAACGATTGAAGTCGCAACAACAGAACCAAAACTTCAACTACAATGTGCATCAACCATACCAGCCTTACAACTATGGACCAAGAGGATATTTCAGGTGAACAAAACTCGGGGACGAGTTTTCTCGGAGGAGGAGGCAAATGTGACAGAGCTAAAATTGACAATTTTGTTTTTGGACATTCTATAATTTTTATTTGTAATTTTATTATTTTAATTGATTTTTTGTTGTTTATAAAATTGTTTTCTTATCAGCATTTTAAGGACTTTATTTTGATTAAGTATTTTTGTTCAACATTCCATAAGTAATTAAGTAGATAGGATTAACTCTGTCACATGTCATTTCTTGCTTTAATTAAGATTTCTATTGTGTTCAAAATTTAAATATTCTTTAATGTCAAATTAATATATTTTCACTCAAATTAAGTAATATTAATCTGTCAAATTATTAGGGTATATATGATAGGGACATTTTGATATTGGGGAGTTAGGTTAAGTTAAGTTCAGTTAAGAAAAGTAGAGTATAGAGTATATGTTTTATTTTCAATCAAGTTAAGAACTCTGAGTCAATCGTATTGACATTGTTATTGTTTTATAGTGAGCCAGAATATTTCTGTCATTATCACTAAATGTTTGTATGCTGTTTTCATTGTTAAAAGGAATAAATTGTTAAAGCCGTCTGCTGTTTGTATCCAGAGTCGCCACACAGTGTCCTACTAGTCAGCCGTAGTCATTGTTTAGTCAAGGAAGTCGGCAGTGTTCAGAAGCAAAGGCAGTCTGCAGTCATTGTATTTATTTGTGTATTCGTTCATTCATATTTTCCTGTTCCCGTTGTGACCCCGTCAGTTCCCCGGTCGCAAAACTATAAAATCTACATGTATGTCAGAAACAAATAAATACAAAAAGAGCATATTCCACTGGTGCATTCTGTTATTTCAAAAGTTTAAGGGTGTTTTGGAATATGGGATATTTACATATTTATTCCTGAGATACGGGATATTTGAGGCAAAACAAACTGGGATATAGAATATTTAAATCTATTCTATTTACAGGGATATGGGATAAGAAAAAAACCTCTATTTGGATACGGGATATTTGATAAAAACATTAGGGAATATGAGATATTGGAACCCCTTAACGTATACATATGTATGTAAAGATACGGAAACTTAAATAGCATTTGAATCTCATACTCTTATGTTTGTTTTATGTCCTGTCGACACTATTTCAGTCATAATCAGCAGGACAAGAGCTAATTGAAACACCAAAATGATTTTTTTTAAACCCATCCAGGACACAGACCATGTATGTCACCCGAAGGACCCATGCACGACCACAAACCAGAAGTAAAACGAACCAACTCACAAGATAGGCCAATGTATACGTACCCCTAACGCACCATAGGCCAATGCATCCGGATGGTGGCGAAATCCTTCCTCAAAAGTTTCGCACAATTTGGAACCCTTCCATATGGTGACTGTCAATGAAGAACCCTTACCCGAAATGAGGTCATACTATCATACTAGATGAAACACCTACCTGTGTGGGATATAGCCAACTCTTACCCAGTTTCACATAACCATCCTTTATCTGGCGAAAATACAATGCTGAATCCTAATTGAACCAGTCCTATACTCACTGACAGAGAGAAGCGGGGTTGGAGTGGGAAACAAAGGATCTGTAAATTTTGAAGATCACTGGAAAAGGGAAGACGTGGGTAGCGCAGACATTTTGAAATGTGGTGGACCTGCCTATTTGTCCAGCAGAATTTGCTGAGGTCCAGCAAAAAATCTTTAAAATTACTTTTAGATTAATAGGTCAAAATTTATTTAGAGCTTGAGGTCCAACAGAACCAAAACATATTTCAAAATCCCTGGGTAGGTGCGGAAAATTTAGCTTTTGGCGGTGCACAATGGGATATTTTACGTGCATGAACCTTGGAACTCTCCACGCACGTTGGTCCAATATGATTTACGGTCAAGTTTCCGCATTAGTATAGCCTGATGAACCGGCATTTATTATGACAGGGCTGCCCCATTCAACATACTGTGGCACACATCCCAGTCGCTTTGTGGGCTAAGCGGCCTGGAAAGATGACAGGTTTCTGAGCGCTCTTTAGTGGACTTTTACTGACAAGCTTAGCGCTGCTGCTAACCTACTCGCCTTCCGGGTCCCGCACGAGAGCATACTCTTATGAAGTTTTTTGTTGAAACTATAATATATACAATAAATACATATGTGTAAAAATTAAGACGTACTGAAAGGGCAATCAAGTCTTATATAATCCTGGATAAAACAGCAGACATGAAAGAAGACGACTCAATGATACAAACAAACACATCCAAGAAACAACTACAAGTCAAGTTAAAAGAAGGTAGCCCAGGAACTGTGAGCATTTTCTGCTTGTCGCAACACAAACATTTAAATTTGTTTCCAGCCAATTTTTCAAGGAGGCTATTTTCAATTTATAACAGTTGGTAGTTATGCTTAGACAATAGATTAACGGGCTTCTGGTTGTAGACGTCAATTATATGTGCCTGCCAGTTTATATAGGCTATATGGGTCATTCTAAAAAAATGTCCTTAATATTACGTGGCAGTCAAAATATTTCCACGTATAATTGAGTGTAAACAATATCTTTTGTCTTCAGTAAAATATGCACCAAGATGCACTTCTGATATAAATAAATAAACACTATCTTTAAAAATGACATGACAGCGCAATTTTAAAACTCAAAAATTGACCAAAATCGTCCGTCCTATGAGTAATTTTTTATGTTAAACGTCCATAAAAATATGAAAGGTGCAAGTAGACTATGGAAATCATGATGGGTTTTTCTTTGGCCATCTATCTGTCTTATCTATAAATTAAAATGGGATAGACATCATTGATTTTTTTTCTAGCGAATCAAAAAATGTCACCTCTGAAAATGTCTTTGCTGTTACTGGTAGATAAAAATGAAAATAAATTGTACGTATATCCTTATCAAACAACAAATAAGGGCATAGAAACATCCAAACACATCCGTTCATCTAAGTTACAGTTATTTTTTTTTAGAAAAAAATACATATCTTCATTACAATGTAAAGAATGTACGCTGAATTGGAGGCGTAATTTTTTTCCTTGTCCATAATGTTACCGCGATATCTCAGAGACTATAGAGGTGTGTGGTTGTAACTGCTATGAGTAAATTTGACATCTTGACCAATCATATCTAAGACCCAAAAGAATGGTGAAGACACGATCATTTGATAATATAAGCAAATAATATTCCAGTAATTCCCTGATGTAACTGTTCCCTGATGTTACTGTTCAAAGTGTAACAGGACAGACAAATTATCAGTAAAAGATTCTTTAATTCGTCTTCTTTGTATATGGCTTCTGATTTAAAAATGCTAAAATTGCTCTAATCACTGATATTAGCCATATAGAGTGTTATAATATATTTTCTTTCTCAGAGTTCATGGTTTAAATATAATATTTCAACTTGAGAATCGGTAACAGGAGGGACATTTTGACAGTAACAGCTGAGACATTTTTGGTAACATACAGGACATGTTTATAAAGATACAACAAATCATCTGGTTTTGCATTCTGTTAGTTAGAAAATGGCTCAAATACTTTAATACAACAGCTAAAGATATCGAAATGCAATTGTGTCAATACTTTGGGGAAAAAATTCTTGTATTTGTTGCTAAAATAGTGGTAACATCAGAGACAAATAGCCGGTAACATAGTGGACATTCAGTGAAGTTTAAGCAGTCATAAAATGCGATGTTTAATGATAAAGATATCCCATCTATATTATTTATTAGATATTGCTCCAAAACATGTTATTTATTGCATTAAAATAAACATTTGTTGTCAAGAAGTCTCTATTTATTGCTATTAGTTGTCCGTGATGTTACGCATTGTCCCTGATGTTACCAGTCTAATTTGCTCAATTGTTGTCGAATACATAACCCTCTGAACAATGATATTTTGCAACTGAAACTAGTTAACCTTATTGTTCATCATAATGTCAATGAAGAAGTGAAATGTCATATATTGCATTTGATATGTTAATTAGTTTTGAACTGTTTGCTGAACTGTTTAAAATCATTGTCTTATGATGCTCTTAAAAATAAATTTTTGAGCAAACCTTTATTTCTGACGCTTGCAAAGTAGTTGTTCTGTCCCTATGTGGCAAGTTGTGCATGAATTTAAAAATAAACGAATAAAGCTTTCTTTCATTGCAACGTTTTTTATGTGGTAACATCAAGGACAACTAAATCAACCCCGAAGGACAATGACTAAAAAAAATCAAAATATATTCGATTTGTTTTTTACTCTTTGCTTGTTTTGTTTACTGAAATGATAGAGGATACCAATAAATAAATTACAAACTTTCTGTGAGCAATTCTAATATTCAAGTTTGCCTTCCTCGAAATATTGACATTTTTTGAGAATGACCCATATAAGGTTGAATTCTTGAATTTAACTGTCGTTTTCTTGTCCAAAACCCTTGAAATGATAATACCGTATTCTTATTTTTTTAACAACATACAATGTTCTTTAAAATATGATTTAAGAGGTAAACAACACGCACAACTTGTCTATATAAAGTATGAAAAAACCTGGACCTCTCTTGCAAAAACCTGGACGCCTCTTGAAAAAGTCTGGACATGTATTTTATTTTAATTTAGAAATATTTAAGACGCAACTTTTTAGCATCAATGTTCAGGATGCCATAATATAACATTGATGTTCACTTATAATGGTTAGCAATCTCGTTCAATATATTTGTCTTTTAAGGGGCGAAAAATGCAAAAAGTTAAAAAAATCAAAAAACAGCCCACAATTTTATTTAGGAATCACATTTTTTATAGGAATTGGTGTTGTTATACAATATGATAATACTAAAATATGCCTACCCGTTGGAAGCATTTTTTCTTCGCTTTCAGTTAAAAATCACTAAATATCACCAAAGTTTACATTTTCATTGATTACCCAATATGGATAGTCTATTGCTCTGGACACATGCAGCCCATGGTGGACTGACAAAGGTATTTGACACATGCTTCTCTGATGGACTTTCGACCCAGGGGGTAAAAATAAAAAAAATTCAATTTTGTATTCTTCTCTTGAAAAGAATAATGTTTTGGGAAAAAATAAAAAATCGAACCAGAATTGTTTTAAAATTATGATTATAACCCCATAGGTAATGAGCGAAAAAAAGGTGGGGGTCGCAAAAATTTATTTTTAAATTTAGAATTGCTACTTGGCAAGGTTGAACTTGTAATTTTTTTTTTAAATCGGACCAGAAATAAAAAAAAGTTACGATTTTGGCCCCTTTTGGTCCCTAATAACATAACAGAAAAACAAGGGGACACAAAAATATATCTGCTACTTGACAAGAATAAACTTGCAAAAAAATTTGTCAAAATCGAACAAGAATTAAAAAAGTTTCGATTTCGGCCCCTTTGGGCCCCTTATTACATAACAGGTGAAAAAGGGGTGGGGTCGCAAAAATAAATTCTCAAATTTGGATTCGCTACTTGACAAAAATAAACTTGCAAAAAAAATTTTCAAAAACAAACCAGAAATAAAAAAGTTTTGATTACAGCCCCTTTTTGCCCCAAATTACAAAACAAGTGAAAAAAGGGATGGTCGCAAAAATTAATTCTCAAATTTGGATTCGCTACCTGACAAGAATAAACTTGCAAAAAATTTTTTCAAAATCGGACCACAAATAAAAAAAGTTTCGATTTTGGCCCCATTTTGCCCCTAATTACGTAATAGGGGGAAACAGGGGGGGGGGTCGCAAAAATTATTTCTTAATTTTGTATCCGCTATTTGACAAGAACAAACATGCAAAAAAAAATTTCAAAATCAGACCACAAATAAAAAAGTTTTTATTTTGGCCCCTAATTTCACAACGGGAAAAAAGGGGCGCAAAAATTCATCAGGTTCTTTCTTTTATTGTAAAAAACATTCTTCAAAAATTTCACAGCAATAGGCCAACTAGGACCAAAGTTATGGTGGAAACAAGTAAAATATTTGAATTTTTTGCCCCTTTTGGGCCCCTAATTTTGAAACAAAAAAGGGGGGACCCCCAAAATCAATCCCATTCATCCTTGTATGGTAAGAAACATCACTGTCAAATTTCATAGCAACTAAAGCTATTGTGGAAACAAACAAAAAGTAGTATTTTTAGCCCTTTTTTGGCCCCTAATTTCTAAACGAAAAATGGAGGGACCCCCAAAATCAATCCCATTCATCCTTTTATGGTAAGGAACATCATTGTCAAGTTTCATAGCAATCAGATAACTGGAACTAAAGTTATTGTGGAAACACTTAAAAGTTAACAGACACCGACGACGACGACGACGACGACGACAGTATCATACCATAATACGTCCGCAACTTTTTTGCGGTCGTATAAAAAACCAGGACAATTGTAAATCCCTCTCGAAAAAACAATCCTGTCGCCGGACACGGGACCTACCGTGCTTAAAGACCGAGAAAGTTAGGCTCCGCCCAACCTTTTGAATAAAATAGAGTAAACTAGACCTAACATGGTTTTGATAGCAGCCTGCTTTTCATGTTAACATGACAGCAGTAGCGCGTCCATCCAATTTTGTCATCGGAACTAGACTAGTAATGAGTGAAATTGGAGTTCACTTAATTATGTGTTGATATACATGTACTTTTTTTAAAAACAACCACCAAAACATACCGTTAATATGTTATATCTACATTTATTTGTTAGTACAGTCCCTAAATGGTAAAAGCTTCCCAATCTATAGTCAATGGGGGGATGGTAAATGGGGATGGGGATGAGGATGGTGAGAGGTAAATGGTATATGGGGAATAGTATAGTGTATGGGGATGGTGTATGGGGAATAGTATCGTGTATGGGGATGGGGATCGTAAATGGGGACGGTATATGGGGAATGGGGAAGGTAAATGGTAAATCGAATTTGATTGGTCTACCGAATGGTAAATGGGGATGGTAAATGATATAATAATAGAATAATTGTAAATTTATTTGGTCATTTTTACTGTTGATGATACGGTAGATGTCTGTTGCATTAAATATATAAAACGAATATACGAATGCTACGTGTACACGAGGACGATTCACGTATATAGTTATTTTGTTAAATGTTGAGTGTATGAAAATAACTTTATACATTAAAGCAAGGAATTCCTTGATTAAAGACATTTTTTCATATTACATTTTTAATAACGGCATTTTTACGATAAATTTGTACATGTATCTTTTATTTGAATACAACTAACTGAAATAAATGAAAGAATTTTATAAACGAAATGTTCAAGATCAAATAAATTGTGACGTACATTTCGCCGTATATATATTTGTATAATGAAAACAATGACAAATTGTTTACATTAAGATTTTAATTCTGAGTATTTTAGTTAATATTGAATAATAATATATAGCATTTAAGAAAAAATCAACGATATTACACCCGATACGTTTTTCTATTAGACATGTTAGATTTAAAAACTTTTATGCCCAGAAAAATTGAAAATATACATTATTGTCTTCCTAGATAGAGGAGGAATTCTACTATAACAGAACAGAACAGAACATAGCCATATGCATAAATGTATATATGCACTTCAAAAATAAGGTTCATAGTTAAGAAACTATATGCATAAATGTATATATGCACTTCAAAAATAAGGTTCATAGTTAAGAAAATATAATGAAAATTGGTTTGCATAGGAGTATTTAGATCACACTTGCAATTTTTACAAGTAAAATATTAGTTACGTCAAGAAACAACTGATATTTAAGCTCCAAATTATATGCCGGCTTAATATAATTGACAAGAATTTGATTGCGAAGCAAGTTTTTTCATTAGATTTGAAACATATATGCTAAGATAAGTTGAAAATATACATAGCCATTTGCATAAATCATGTAAATGTATCAATTATTTCAAAAATAAGGTTCATAGTTAAGAACCTATAATGAAAATTGCTTTGCATAAGAGTATTAAGATTACACTTGCAATTGTTACTGTATATGTAAAATATTAGTTACTCAAGTAAAAACTGATATTTGACATGTTTGAGCTCCAAATTATATGCCGGCTTAATAAAAATGACAAGAATTTGATTGCGAAACAAGTTTTTTTCATTAGATTTGAAACATATATGCTAGGATAAGTTGAAAATATACATAGCAATTTGCATAACTGTACCAATTATTTCAAAATAAGGTTCATAGTTAAGAAACTATAATGAAAATTGGTTTGCATAGGAGTATTAAGATCACACTTGCAAGTTTTATATGTAAAATATTACTTACTCAAGTAAAAAGTGATAGTTGAGCTCGAAATTATATGCCGGCTTAATAGAATTGACAAGAATTTGATTGCGAAACAAGTTTTTTCATTAGATTTGAAACATATATGCTAAGATAAGTTGAAAATATACATAGCCAAATGCATGAATGTATCAATTATTTCAAAAATAAGGTTCATAGTTCAGAAACTATAATGAAAATTGGTTTGCATAGGAGTATTAAGATTACACTTGCAATTGTTATATGTAAAATATTAGTTACTCAAGTAAAAACTGCCAAATTATATGCCGGCTTAATAAAATTGACAAGAAATTGATTGCGAAGCAAGTCTTTTCATTAGATTTGAAACATATTTGCTTAGATAAACTAAAAATATAAATATGTTGACTTTTATACAGGTTATGCCTAGACCTATATGTCATACATTGGATCTGAGAAAAATAAAACTAAAGTTTTTAGTTTTATTTTTCTCAGATTGGATGTTATTAGAAAGTTCAAGATCAATTTTTACTAAAAAGTTGCGTAATACATGTATTATGATTATTATTATAGACATTATAATTATGTTTCTTAGATTTTGAATAAAATGGTTTCATTAAAAGATGATAATTACAGCTTTAGTGGTCTTTAGTTATTACTAAAATGAAACATTTTCAATTAATATTTAATATTGAAAATATTAAAATGCGACAGTAAATTTTGTGTCATGAAAATAAGTTATAGTTATTATTTCTATGTCACCCGTATGTTATTTATACATGTAAACTAAATAAAAAACATTAATAGATATTTAAACTATTAAATATCGTAATAATTTCCTTAAAACAAATTAATACATGTATTATCGATAATAATAAACAATTGCATTATGGGTATGGGGAATATAGAATGGTAAATGGGGATGGGGACGCGAATGGTATATGGTGTATGGGGATGGGGATGGTACATGGTGTATGGGGATGGGGATAGTATATGGTGTATGGGGATGGTAAATGGTGTGATGGTAAATGGGGAGAGAGGGAAGCTTTTACCATACAGGTACTGTATATATAGTCCAAAATGTCAATTTAAAGCATATTTGGATAAAATTATATGTCAAATGTCACAACTATCAAACCTTTTGTTTTTCTTCTGGAAGGCTAGGTCCATGTTGTAAGCTGTTGCTACTTCTGCTGCTGCTGCTGCAAAAAAAAGGATTCAATATTTGTTATTATAATAAATGCAAAATTTTAAATCTATTTTTTTTTTTCAATTTATTTATAAAAGTACACAGTAGACCTTATTGGTTCTAGCTTTATTATCAAGACATATAAGCATGAAAGAAAAAATACAAATACCAAAACGGGTATAAAACGTTTAATTTGGTTATGCTGTATAATCGATTTTCAAGGAGTAAGCTCTCATCAGCAGCAATTAAATAAAAACATAGGAAGGTCAAAAACCCAAAGTATCGAATGAGTTCAGTACTCAAAGCCAAAAGGTTCGAACAGGGAAGCCAACAAATCCACCACCGAGGATATCGACCATGTGCAGTACAAGGAAAGAAATCTGGTGTTTTAAACAATTTTGAATTTAACAATCGCAACAAAGGCTGCACTACTCAAACTCTGTACACTGAAGATGGATTCACATAAGCTTATAGCTTGTTTCCAAATAAAGTTTTAACTAATAAAATTAACCTGTTTTACCTTGTATCTTCTTACCTTTGAATAGCTACTACCAGTATCTCAACTTTTTCATCAATTCCTAATTCTAAATCGATGCTTAGTCCCGTAGTATCAAGAAAATCTGTCAAATAGTGAGCTAAACTGTTGTCTTGAACTCTTTCGTTTAGCTTTATTTTTTCGTTCACATTTTTAAAACTCATCGTAAGGGTTACAAATTGATCGCCTTCCGAGTATTTAAAGTGTATTTTTGATAGATCAACATCTAAATATGTCTTCAGGTTTAAACGCAAGACAGGGTTGGTGTTGTATTCCTCTATAACCTTATAAAACGTTTGATGGATGTGCTCCTCTTCTTCGGCAGTAGTTGCTTTGACCAAAGGGGTCAGTCCCACCTCAAACACTGAAACGAAACCCATTATCTACATGTCAATGTTGTCTACAAAACTATTGTCCCTACGTACTGTTTCCGTAATGCTATATTTGTTTTATGCGCTTTTTAAATATATATATATATGAGACTTATGTCTGTATTCCTTGTCAAAAATGACATCGAATCCTCTGAACTACGCCACTTTGCCGAGCCTCTCCCACCATACATCATGAACTATGTTACACAACCTAGATAAAACCTATGAGGAGGTAACACCCGGTTAGCGAAAGCTATACTTTTATATAGCCTAGCTGGCCGAGTGGTCTAGGGCGCTATACATAGTGCAGTCGGTGTTGCCTTAGATGTTCCAGTATGGGTTCCACTCCCACTGAGGGAACGACCAAGAATTTGCAGGTGCAAAGAAGCTCGGACATCGTTGGGAAGGTCTCCAGACGTCTAAAAGTATAAGCTTTCCAAAAAAGCTTGCTCGGGCCCGGCATTTATTCTTTTACAGATGTTTTAACTGTAAACGAAGACACATATAAGTTGCAATTAAGATATCCGCAACAACAAGATGACTATCTTAATCAGAAGTCTATGAGCAGTTTATGTGAGAAGAGGAGGTACAAATTGGGCAATGGGGGCATTCGAATGTTATATTAATTCCTAAATGGCAAAGACAAAACAAATGACAGCACGAAGAAACGGATAGGTCAGGATAAAACACAAAAAAATACAAAAATCAGAATGGCAATCAGATTAAGAGATTAAGCAGTTTCTGTTTGCATTAGCACAACCGCCGCACTGTCAATTGTCAATTCAGCGTGTCAACTGTGGTAATTATAAACACGAACAAGAACAGCACGATGAAACTCAAAATCAACTAAACAGAAATAAACAACGCGAATTCAAATCGTAACAAGAGTGAACCCAGGTGCCCCTGAAGAGTAAGCAGTTCCTGCCTGCTATAGCACGCTTGTGGCGCTACCGATTTCCGATTCAGTGTGTCAAATCCGGTAAAGGAAGGCAAAACAAAATTCTATGACAAACTAACATCTGAGATAGAAATCCCATACTTACATGTATCAACGAGTGCATACTAGTGTCTTCCATAAAATTTCTTAAGTGAAGACAGCAACCCAGTAGGCGCAACATAACCCTGTGTTAGCAATTTCTGTGTAATGAAACGTAACGCTCTAACAAGGAAATCAATGTCATTTCAACAACCTCTGGAGATACGAATCAATTGTGATACGAAAACTCCATAAGCTGGAGCAGATGAAATGTTGTCATGGTGCTTTTTTAACAGTTTCAATTTCGAGATGTATATCTAAACATGAAGCAGACTTCCTATAATCCGATGTATCTTTAAGTGTTCCTAAGGATATAACAGAGTGAAAATGTCATCAAAATCAGTGAAAGATCTTTATTAGTATGGTTAAGATTTTTTTAAACTACACAGCAGTGCTCCGAAGAAATCAACATACTCATAAGCTTTCATTTTGTTTTATCATTTTTTTCAACTTTCATTGCAAATAACTGAAAAGTACACAACAATTCTATACTCCTCTTCACTTTTACTTGAACAACTTAAATGGTAAAAAGGGAATGGAGAAAACAACACATTCGGCACAAATTACTACATGCATTGAATAGTATAATACAAAAATAAAAACGTTGTCAAACATTTTTTGTTTACTTCCAATTTTTAGATATTATTAATATATACGAATGTACAAAGTAAACTTATTTCATATGGGCTCACCAAGTTCACTGCATGGTAACATTCAAACCCGTTAAATATATCGTCTGTAACGGTTATATTATCTATTCCTAACTTAGATATATTTTGAGAATAAAGTTATGATTATACTCTTGGTATAGATTCATAAATGACCATGACAAAACCACAGATTATATTTATAGTGGAGCACACTCTATCAAAATTAGTTGATCGAAAAAGAATCTCCCGATTATGCCCAATAATGGACTGAACCAGTTAAATATATTAATTGTTTCTTAAAAATATAAATTAAATATATAAATAAAGTCCATTTTCGATTTGAAACGCAACGTCAATTTTACTTGAACAGCGTTGAACTTTAACGCTATTGTTTATCTTTGATGTAAATTCTTGAAAAAAGATGATCCATGACCTATGACAAAATATATATCGTTGTTTAGAGAAAGATTTGGACTTTCTTATGTTAGTTTTTGGTTGAAATGTAATGAAAAAAATGTTTTAATCAATGGAAAATAACAAAATTTTGAAAATATTTGATCTTTTCCCATTACTTCTATACAAATTTCCCGCCAAAAACGATAATTTCAAACTGAAATAACTTGAAAAATCGACCCATGACCCCCTATTTCAAATTAATATTTCAATGTGTCATGGTATTACCATTATTTATGCAAATTTGTTTTGAAAAGTAAGATGGTCGACCAAAGTAACGTATCCCCTTTTAAATGCTTGTTTGGATCCCTATGATTACTAGGACATAAAATATCTTTATATTTGAGCTTTATATTAACTGGAAAACGTTTTGCGTTGAATAATTAATCAACTAATAAAATGTAGATCTAAGTATGCTCAGTTGTTAGTGTACTGTACACAAGTTCATAAAGAATGAATCCAAGCACGGAAATCAACCTTTGATATTTATCTGGTAATTAAGACCCAAACATAATAGTCGTGAAATTTGAAGACGAAAACGGGTCCAAACGAAATCAAGACTAGGAAGATTCCAGTTAGTAATCGGAATCATTCGGTCATTTCCGCTGCCCGGATGCGTCTTCAATTCTGATGCATTGATCATGTTTTGAAATCGGAACGGAATCCAATGACTGAATTAACAAGCGCTGTATGTACAGAGATCTTCATGCAATTGCTCTGAATCTAGAAGCTCGGGCCCTTAAGCCCGAGCAATAAAATACTTTCTCGAACTGTTGTGCAATATTATCTAGTTCTCGCGAGATGAGACTATTTTGCGTATCACACTCCGCACAATGTGATATTCAATTTGAAGTCATTTGATTGGCTGTCCGCGCGAGACACCACAGTTAGATACGCATCTCGCGAAAAGCCTGCTTAATTTTGTTTGAACACTTGTAATAGTTGATCTCGCTCGAAAAAAAGGACAAACAAAATATATCCAAAATGCAATAAAACGTTTGTTTCATTATAAATAGACGATAATGAAATGTCTACTTTTAATAAAATTGATTATAATACATGTATGGTGGTACTTTTTTATTTGACTACTTTTTTTCACATGTTTGCTAAACAATATACTATATAGGATTGTTTTTCTATGAGTTTTAATTGAAGAAGTAATTTTGGGCCTATACTTCACGTAAGACATTTAGAGAAATAGGTTTCACAACTACAACGTCAAGTGATGAGATACGGATTTTTATCACACTCGTAAGATATTTGTCAAAGGAAACTCGCAAATGCTCGTTTCCTTATTTGACAAATATCTAACTCGATGTGATAAAAATCCGTATATCATCACTTGTAGTTGTGAAACCTGTATTTATCAACACTGCATCAGGTCAAAAATTTATGGGATCCAATGGACAGGTAGTCACATTGAATAGACGTATATATGAGACTTATATATATATTTCATGAAAGCACAAGGACTGATAATCTAAATAGATACACAAAAAAAGATAAAAAAAAAATTATCATAAGCAAAGTGAAACTTTTCAAGACGCCCTGTTAAAAATACAGGAGGCTCACAGGAGCCTGAATCGCTCACCTGGGCCTAAACTGTTACCTTTATAAGTGGTCGACTGGCAATGTTGACCCAATGGATACTTTTGTAAACCTTAATGAGCTGAAGGTTTAAGCAAGCAACAGCTTTTCTTTATATGCAATAGTTTTCATTCAATTGGGCAAAAACATGAAAAAAAACTCTATTCTTGACCTTTAAAGGGTCATAACCCTTATTAATTATCAAGGGTCATTGACATCATTGAACAAATGGGGATTTTTGTAAATCCCAATGAGCTGAAGCTTATCTATCTCTTCAATAGTTTTCATTCTATAAGGCAATAACATGAAAAAAAACCGCGATCTTTAAAGGGACATAACCCACTACAAGCGATCATCCTATGGAGACTTTTGTACATCTTTAAATGAGCTGAAGGTTTAATCGAGCACCAGCTTTTCTTTATCTACAATAGTTTTCATTCTGTAGGGCAAAACATGAAAAAAACGATAAATGACCTTTAAAGGGCCATAACTCCTATAAGGGATCATCTGACATTTTCGACCCAATGGAGACTTTCGTTAAGCTAAATGAGCCAAAGGTTTAATTAAGCAACGGATTTTCTCTATCTGCAATAGTTTTCTTTCTTTAGATCAATCTTTGGTGATCTTTGGTGTTTATGATTAAAAGAATACGCTTTGGCATGGGGGAGAATGTCTACGACTAAATCGGAATGGTACGAAGGGGACAAGAAAATTTGTTTTTTGTTTTTTTTAAACTCGTGTTAACATCTGCTTCGAAATGGAGAAGGTAAGTTAAAATTGTAATTTTTACTTGACAATAATTAATAAGCAAAAAATGGAATCGGACAAGAAATAAGAAAGGAACATTATTGTAAAATTTCATAGCAATCAGTAAACAAGAACTCGTAATTGTGGAAAATAGAAGTATCATTTTTAGCCCCTTTTGTGCCCCTTATTTCTCAACGGCTCCATCCTTCCTTTCATTGTAAGTAACAATAGCTAGTTTCATAGCATTTGCATTGGTAAGAGTTATTGTGAAATCAAATTAAAGTTGTTTTGGCCCCTTTAGGACTCATAATTTCTAAACGGAATTATTAAATGGCACAAAAAGCGGAGGTGCACATCTTCAATATATCTTTCACTGTGTAAAATTTCAGAAAGATCTTATGTTTGCATTGGTTTTGAGATTTAGATTACACAAGACAAGCATTCCTATAGAGCGACGGACGAAGTGACACGACTCCTAGAGCTGTCAATAACCGATTGGGACTATAATTTATAACAAACCTAGCATGGCTGAGCATGGGAATTAGGGTTTTTATTTATTTTTAAAGATAAACGAAGAATCTTTCAACAAGTGTGACCACTAAAAGTATGTCTCGCCTGCCGGCACCATCACTTAAATCAACTACCTAAGCTTTTATTTCTTGATATAAACACAATGAGTGTCTGTATACCCAATATCAGATGCCTAGCTATTATACTTTTCTAGCAATTCATAGTCCATAAAAGTCTTACAAAAATGTTTACAGCCTGAAAAAGACCTAAGTTCACAGAATCACTAGAGCGTAAAAATGGGACCAGGGTCACATGGCATGGTGACAGTTTGGTAGACCATAATGACAACTGTCTGTATACCTAATATCAGATGCCTAGCTATTACACTTTTCCAGCAAATCATCATCCACAAAAGTCTTACCAAAAAGACATTGGCCTGAAAAAAGACCTAAGTTCACAGAGTCACTGGAGCGTAAAAATGGGGCCAGGGTCACATGGAATGGTGACAGTTGTGTACACCATAACCTGAACTGTCTGTATACTCAATAGCAGATGCCTAGCTATTATACTTTTCCAGCAAATCATCGTCCACAAAAGTCTTACAAAAAAGTTTACGGCCTGAAAAAAGACATAAGTTCATAGAATCACTGGAGCGTGAAAATGGGGTCAGGGTCACATGGCTTGGTGACAGTTGCGTAGACCATAACCTGAACTGTCTGTATACCAAATATCAGATGCCTAGCTATAATACTTTTTAAGAAATTATTTGTCCACAAAAGTCTTACAAAAAAGTTTACGACGCCGCCGCCGCCGCCGGAAAGTGATACAATGTACCTATTCGTCGCAGGCAAGACAAAAATTTAATTTAAAATAGTTTCTGCCATTCATTTTTCGTTCTTCCACTTCCAAGCCGGAACAATTTTAGTCGTAGACATTCTACTGCGTGATTCGGTATGTAGGAAGTAGCAAATACGACTCTGGACTTTTAAATCAACTATTTTAATAGCTTAAATAGTCAGTTACCGTTCAAGTCTTCATTTCCGTCCATTTTGGTTCAATAACTCGATATATAGATCATAAAGTCTTCTTTTGTTTCTGAAATAAAGAAACATATATGGAAACAAATAATAGCAATGTTAATATATGATTTTAAAAAATTCTTCCATTGACCAATTATAGACAAAAATATCAGATTAAACAAGAGGCTCTCAGGAGCCTGAATCGCTCACCTGGTCTTGATGTCAACCCTATGAAGACTTTTGTATAACTACATGTATAAATGAGCTGAATGTTAAAGCAAGAAAAAGCTTTTCTCTATCTGCAATAGTTTTCATTCTAAATAAGCAAAAAACACTATTATTCACCTTTGAAGGGACTGTAACCCCAATATGGGGTCATCTGACAACTTCGACCCTATGGAGACTTTTGTAGAGCTAAACATGCTAAACGAGCTGAACATTTAAGCAAGCAACAGCTTTTCTCTATCTGCAATAGTTTTCATTATATAGGCCAAAAACACTATTTTTCGCCTCTAAGGGGCTGTAACCCCTATAAGGGGTCATCTGACAACTTCGACCCTATAGAGACATTTGTAGAGCTAAATGAGCTGAACATTTAAGCAAGAACAGCTTTTCTCTCTGCAATAGTTTTCATTCTATAGGCCAAAAACACTATTTTTCGCCTTTAAGGGGCTGTAACCTTTATAAGGGGTCATCTGACAACTTAGACCTTTAAAGACTTTCGTAGAGCTAAATGAGCTGAACATTTAAGCAAGCAACAGCTTTTCTCTATCTGCAATAGTTTTCATTCTTAATAAGCAAAAAACACTTTTTTCACCTTTAACCTTTTCCAACTTCGACACTATGGAGACTTTTGTAGAGCTTAATGAGCTGAACATTTTAGCAATCAACAGCTTTTCTCTATATGCAATAGTTTTCATTCTATAGGCCAAAAACATGGAAAAAAACCCGCTTTTTTACCTTAAAAGGGCCATAGCTTTTATCAAAGGTCATCTGACAACTTCGACCCAATGGAAACTATTGTAGAGCTTTTGATTCTGAAGAGCCTAAAATCCTTCGGATTTTTTCTATCTGTTATGGTTAATGAGTTATAAGAGATTTTTGAATTTGTTAACGGACGACGGACGACAGACGACGACGGACGCATAGTGATGGCATAAGCTCACATGGCCTTTGGCAAGGTGAGCAAAAAAGGCAGTGGCTCCGAATACAACACGCGAGTACCTGTAGCCTGTAGGCTCCGAATACACGTGTGTACCGTTAGCTAAAACACGGTTTTTTGGCTATAGGTACACGGAATTATGAATATTATTTCTTACAATATGGGATTATTCTCAAAATTACCGTAACCAGAAACACGTTACAATTTGCAAAGTGTAGTTTTGCTATATTGGCACACATTATCTACCTGTATCTGTCCAGGGCAAAAGATGAACCAAACTGAGTGAACAATACTTTATTTTTAAACAACGTTCGATTATATAAAATCCCACCCCCCCCCCCCCAAAAAAAAAAAAAAAAAAAAAAAAAAAATTAAAAATCAAATTTAACATTCAATATGGCCAAGGCAACAAGTTTATACGTTGGAAAGACTTGTTATTCTTTTCAAGGAACTAGATCTATATAATTCCTTGTTTTTATGAAGAATAAATTAGAAAACTTCTTCAAACAAAATGAAAATGCACCATAATTTCAAACTGATCTACGAAAGATCATCTGAAACTGTTGGAAGTGTGTTGAAGATTACTGCATTCAGGATGGAAAAAAATTCAAACCGGCAGGAAATTTTGACATGGAAAGTTGGACCCGAGATTGCAACAAACACTATACACTGTACATTCGGGAAACAAACTTCAATTACTTAAACCACCAAAAGACGCGAAAATGTTGTCCCACAAAGTACTAGATAAATACATAAATTTCAGTGTCACGTGTCCGAAATTTTATTTTTAAAGATCATTGATTAAAAATTTGGAAAGTAAGAAAAAACTAGTTTCAATCTTAGACAAAAGTTATATTTGGTCTGAGCTGAGATCTTAGTTTTAATTTTCTCAGATTTTGTCTTTTTAAAAGTGTAATATGGAGATAACGAGTTTACGAATGACGGGTGTTTTGAGTGGTAACACTTGAAGTGTTTGAAACTAAAATCGACATCTAAACAGAAGTTTTGGCTTCACAAAACATGAAACTTTAGGCATTTAAACCATGGTTATATGTATTTAAATATTATTTTATATACAATTTTGTAAGTATTTTTTTGTCTTTTTAAAAAACCTAGTCTTACTTTATGATTAATTAATATTAGTTCATTTTAAGACTTTAGATTTGTTTTTCACCTTCAAATTAAAGGAGGGGGTCGAACAAATTAACAAACGGGTTTATATGAAAATGGCTTATCCGTATCCCGTTCCGTATACGTTTCAGAGTTGTCCCTGAAAAAGTCAGCCATGCTATAGTAATTAAACGATGAAAATTTATATGGAACCACTGATTGGAACATGCAGCAATTTTCCTAATTGAGATGAATATAATTTCTTCCGTAAATGTCTGTCTGCAGTGTGAGCTGACCAGGTTGAGATGCGAGCACGTGCAGTGATATCACACTGGTCAATTATTCAATAAAAACCATCGGTACTGATATTGCTTGATGGTGTGCGATGTTATTTTGAATTTTCGGTCTTTTAGAATGAAGTCACCTAAGGTCTCAGTATATGAAAGAATAAGTACATGTAGGTACTTACACGGAAAGCCGGGAATGATCTTTTACTTGTGATACAATACATGGGTTGCACAATGTTTCAGTTGAGGATTTGACTCGTCATTTAGACGAGGTCATACTTCTTGGTCCACGGGGAGGAAAAACGACGCCATTCAACATGGGACAAGGGGAACGGCATTTTTAATTAACGATTATTCTGTAATTATTCAACATATGGGTAAAAATCATTTGCAACTGACAAATAAACCCACATACAACATTTACTACCCATAAAAAATCAACCTTGAACGAAAATAAAGAAATTACGTTCTTCTTCCGTTAATTATAGCGTGTTGGAACCAGTTTTTTTTTATTTGGGTGACCGATCCCAAAAATGCGCAACCCGTATATTTTTGGGGTCTTTTGGCCCGTTCCGCTGCGATCCACTTGCAAAGAGACTGAAAAAATCTATCACTTGTGAAAGATCAGCCGGTCTTTTCCAAGAACGTATGCAAGTACCTATAAATCTTATTGAGAACAGAACCTTATACGTTCTAAATTTTTACAACAATAATTGAAAGAGCTTTTCTTGAACATTGTTAAAACAAAAACCGAAAGTAGATTTTAGTTTTTCATTTTTTAAAAATAAGCTATTAAAAGGGTGTACTTTTTGGGGTGTTCAATGTGTGAAAGGGGGCATGCATATATGATCACAGTGTATATGATTTAGTGTACTTTTTACAAATGTCATACATCATTTATAGATAAAGAGTGACTCCGTATCCACATTTTGCCTCCTTGTGACCCACACTGCACAGGCATTTCATTTGGTAACTTTTGCCTTGAGACCTGTCACAGGTATGTCAAGTTTGAGCATGTATTCCATGCAATTTTGATGCATTATTATATGAATGGGTGTCTTTTTCAGCAGGCGTATATCCTATATGACTGGGATGGGTAAAAAAATTATGGGCCCCACATCTTTTTCCGCCCCTGCAAGAAATCTAACTTACTTATCCAAAGTAGAAAAAAAATAAAACATCAGTCATCTCATATATCAAGATTAGTACTACTTACTCTCTAGGGGTCGCGTTTCCATCTAC
Source organism: Arcuatula senhousia (assembly GCA_963971305.1). Classification (NCBI taxonomy): domain Eukaryota; kingdom Metazoa; phylum Mollusca; class Bivalvia; order Mytilida; family Mytilidae; genus Arcuatula; species Arcuatula senhousia. Next base: position 39,250,156 of record OZ020307.1, on the reverse strand, counting down.
TTTATTTCATTTTCAAATGACACAAAGTCCTCATTGTCTTCTAATTCTCCATTTTTCATGAATCGTCTGATAGACCTTTATGGAATGTTACAAATAGATATGATAGGTCATGTGATAAGCCTGTTATACGTCATACTGTTTTCTGAAAATCAAAAATTGAAACTACATGTAACATGCATTTAGTGGCATATTGTCCAAATGTTCTGATCCCGTGCGGGGCCCGGGTGGCGAATAGGCCCGCAGCAGAGCCTAGCTTGTCGTAAGAGGCGACTTAGGGTCTTGGGATTCTGACGTCGGGTCAGTGCTCAGCCCACAGAGCGACCAAGTGTGTACCCTAGGTGGCTGAATAGGGTAGCCCTCGTCCGCGGGGGTTGTCAGGTCTATAATACGGAAACCCTGACCGCCGACCATAGTGGGCCAACGTGTGTGAAGAGTGACCAAGAGTGCCACGCTTCATGCACGTAAAAGACCCCTTTGTGGACCGCCCAGTAGTGCACCACATAGGCTAAATTTTCCGCCCCTACCCACCTCTCCCCTTTTCCTGTGGTTCTTCAAAATTAACTGTCCCTTTGTTTCCCACCCCATCCCCATGTTTCATTTATCATCATCATTTCATGTTCATTTTATCATCCTTTTCATGTTCATCGCCTGTAAATAACCTTTATAGCGTTGCACGGGCGTAAAACACCAACTCACTCACTCACTCACTCCAAATGTTCTGAATTGATTTAAACAATTTTATAAACGAAATACGATGTAACTTACATAAGAGTAGTTTATTATAATAGGTAAATGTATGAATAAAATGCCCGAAATAAAATGATTGTACTTTCGATTTGCGATTTTTAAGAAATGGTTGAAAATGGTATTTACCTGACATGATACACTAAATATAACATACATGACATACATTGAATTTCAAATCACATGACAGGCAAACAATCATTTCTGGAAATTGCGTACGTAAGTAAACGTAATTATCTTTTATAAAATATTTTACTATAACATGTACAATATCTGGGTTTATTTATGTAATAAAAACTTTATTTTTGTCACTTTTTTTTTTGGGGGGGGGGGGCGGTAGATTTCCTCGACATCATTACTTTTTGCTTCTCGCAGGGTACTCCCCCACAGGTCCCAAGGTTGCTTTTAAGCCTACACATACATATACACCGCCGCAGGTCATTTTTGACCCTGTGCCGGGGTCAGTCCATCAATATTTTCCTAAAGCGAAAAATAATAAGATGTGGCATATCAAGTGTCATCCATCTAGGACTTATATGTACTCCTAGGAACACGCGAATTGATCCAGGTAATTTTTACAACACTCCGCAAAGATTTCTCTTGTAATCAACTGCATTAACTTTATACTTATCAAAGCAAATCGAGTGAAATAACTTTTCTTTAAAATCATAAAGGCTGCGCTTGTTCGAAATATAAATCTTTACGTTCAGATAAATTGGTTACACGTCTGTAGTCCGACAGCCCAATAGTCCGACAACCCAATAGTCCGACAGCCCAATAGTCCGACAACCCAATGGTCCGACAGCCCAATAGTCCGACAACCCATTGGTCCGACAACCAAATAGTCCGACAACATACTAGAATCCAGTTCAAGATCGGACCGATATCGAATATAAAAAAAAATAAAAAAAATGTGAGCAGCTGTTCACAAATGAATACCCCAACCCCGCCCACAATGAATCCGAAGAAATTCTTAAATAAATGGTGCAGATCTACATTATGTAACGAAACTTGTGTGAAAGTTTTATGCTTAGGACAAGAAGCGTTTAAAAGATGGGTACCCCTTGGCGTCAAATGACGAATTTCGTGTTTTGCTGCGGGGAAACCTAAAAATTATTTTGATCAAATTTTAGAATAGATGCACATCGATCATGTCTTTATTATACTTCAAACATCATAGTATGAAAGCTTCATGAAAATTCATTGAGGAGTTTAGGAGCAGTTGCGGATAAGGGATGGGTTACCTCTGGTAGTCGAATGGCTCAGGCCATATATTGCTAGGGAAACCCAAAAATCATTTTGATCAAATTTTTAAATAGAAGGTGCACATCTACATTATGTAATAAAGATTGTGTGAAAGTTTTATGAAAATCCATCAAGGGGTTAAAGAGGATTTGGGATAAGAGATGGGTATCCTTAGGTGCAACGGAAGGAAGGACGGACTGACACCCCTACCTCTATATCCCCCACTTTTCAATCGGGGGTATAATTATGCCTCGTTTTCTAATGTGAATGTAGCATTTATAATTGGGACTGTACGCCCGTGCGTAGGTACGTTTGTTCGTCCCACATAAGATTAACTTTTAGGTTTAAGTGACTTTTCAATTAAGGGTAACAATATATGTTTCATACGGGCGAAGAACATGAAATGGTTGATAAAATGATCATGAAATAAAGAGAAATATGAGTCCAATGAGAAATAATGAAACAGTAAATTTTGAAAGCCACTAGAAAATTGAGAAGTAATAAATGGGGTGGAAAATTGTGCAAATGTGCACTCGAAACGGGCATAATACCATAGCTCTCTTAACACAGGCTTTCAGTGTTATGACCTGACAACCCCTGAACACATGATCCAACCTATTCAGCCACCAAGGTACAAAACCTGATCGCATTGTGTGAAGAGCACTGACCCATCGTCACAGAATACCAATAATTCGACTAGCTGGGCTCTGTTGAGTACACCGGGACCCGCATAATTAGTGAATGACATTGTTCATGAAACTTTACAGAAAAAGGTATATGTATACTTTTAAGAAATAAAAAAACAAAACACCATAAAGTTCTATATGTACCCGTCCTTTTAACTACATGACGATGGCAAACGGTGGTGAAGTTGCAGTGCTACGAACACCATGGGTCGTGGTCCGTACTAACACCATGGGTCGTGGTTCTATCCTGGCCAGGATTGAAAATTTCACAAACCAAGTTTTCCGACTCTTTCTTCATAACATTTGCGAAGATCATCAAGAATAAATGCTGTCATTTGGAAGCGACGAAAAATTCGATACATTAGGCTCAATGGGGAACGCTAAAAAGAAGAGGGTTTGTTTCCCAATCATGATAAAAATCGAGTTAAAATTAACTACATGATAGGAAAAGGGAGCTTATTGAGTCCATCTCTTCCTATCACAATTACAGTCAGTGTGTAACCAATATAAAATTGCTTTAAATCATGCAGCCTCTTGACATACGGTATTTCATTGTCAGGAATGAAGTTGGGGCTGTAATTTACTCAGACTTGGGAGTTTAATAGAATGAATCTAAACGCCAGGTATGCTTTTGCATGAACTTGCCAGGAAAAACTGTCGCGAAAAGCCTAGGTAATCAAGTTAATTATTATCATTAAATTAAAGTTTGTTTTGCATGCAAAAACGATGTCCCCCGTCCCACCTACAGTTCTGAGTTTAAAGGTCAAAAACTCCCACAAAAATTTGAGGATAAAAATTTCCTTGCATAATATGCACGACTACATATGGTGTCCTTCCTATATATACCAAATTTCATTTTATTCGGTTCAGTAGTTTCAGAGGAGTTGCGCTAGTTGACAGGATGATAAATGAGGATTTTAGCAAATTTCTAAGTTCAAAGGGCCATAACTTCCACAAAATTTTAGGATCAAAATTTCCCGGTTATATGCACAACTACATATGGTGTTCTTCTTATATACAACTTTTCGCTGATATTCGGTTCAGTAGTTTCAGAGGAGTTGCACTGACAATTGTGACGGGCGGACGAAAAGAAATGTATCTTATCAAAATTTATTAAATATAATAAGGCCTTAGATTAATTTATTTTAAAAATATAGTTTTTGATTTTGAATTTAAGACAATGTACTTTAAAAAATTCAAACAATTCTTTTAATTTCAAAATATAACTTTTCAATGTTCAGTCAGTGGGATCCGGAATCCTCCTAGGGATATCTCAATTTCTCTGGGAACAAATTTGAATTCTGATTAGCACTGGTTTAAATCCAGAGCAAATCAGAATTCCAATATGTCCTAGGAGAAATCGGAATTCAAATATGCCCTAGGAAGATTCCGGATCTCCCTTGAGATCAATTTACCCTGTAACATACATATATTTTTTGATTTTTATTTCTCTTTTAGCTCACCTGGACCAAAGGTCAAAGGTCCAGGTGAGCTATTGCCATCACTTGGCGTCCGTCGTCGTCTATCGTCGTCTGTCGTTGTCTATTAACAATTGTTCTAAAATCTTCTCCTCTGAAACTACTGATCAGAATAATATGAAACTTGGTATGAATGATCTTTAGGGTGTCCTGCACCAAACTTGTGTTTCGATTTTTGATTCGTAAAAAAACATGGCTACCTACTAAAAATTTACCAGGGGGTGAGACTACTGTCTTTGGCCTGTAAATCAAAAAGTATAAGAGATAAATGAAATCTGATGCCACCCTACTGCTTCAGCATCATAAGTTCTACTAAAGTCTCCATTTGGTCAAAGTTGTCAGATGATCCCTTATACGGGTTACAGCCCCTTAAAGGTGAAAATAGCGTTTTTTACAAAATGAAAACTATTGCTGAAAGAGAAAAGCTATTGCTTGCTTAAATGTTAAGCTTATTTAGCTCTACAAAAGTTTCCAATGGGTCAAAGTTGTCAGATGACCCCTAATAAGGGTTTCGCCCCCTTAAAGGTGAAAAATAATGTTTTTGGTCTATAGAATGAAAACTTTTGCAGATAGAGAAAAGCTGTTGCTTGCTGAAACATTACGTTTATTAAGCTCTACAAAAGTCTTTATGACCCTTTAAAGGTGAAAAATAGAGTTTTTTGCTTATAGAATGAAAACTATTGCAGATAGAGAAAAGCTTTTTCTTGCTTAAACATTCAGCTCATTTAGCTGTACAAAAGTCTTCATAGGGTTGACATCAAGACCAGGTGAGCGATTAAGGCTCCTGGGAGCCTCTTGTTTAAATAGAGAATGATTCATAAGATAAGTACGTTAAATATTGATTGAAGGCATGATTTCTTCAGTTTATATCTTAATTAAAGTTAGTGATAAGTAAATGAAATCATTGCCAATATTCATATAATTAAATTTCTATAAAGCATCCATTTGAAGTTAAGATTGTATGCTTAGAGTTTTTTTGTTTTTTTTTCGGTTGTGTTTAAAGTTTTATTAAACATTAAATACATGTATATTAGCATTGTCGGACTATCGGGTTGTCGGACTATTGGGTTGTCGGACCAATGAGCTGTCGGATCAATGGGTTGTCGGACTATTGGGTTGTCGGACCAATGGGCTGTCGGACTATTGATTGTCGGACTACCGGGATGTCACCGATAAATTAACTTATGGAACTTAAGCATTTCCCCATTGACACCAATTGTAAATAAATTGTTAATGCGGAGATCCACTACGGCTTTCCATACGACATGAAATTAGGGTTATGAAAAAGCCTTAACATGTTAATAAAAATCTTTAGACTCTATTCGCCTATATAAAGTGTTAGTAAAAATTACCTGGCTCGATATGCGTGTTCCTTGGAGTGTCATGGAGGTGACATTCCTATTATATGTACTTTTGAAAATTGTCAAAGTCATTTAACCGGAAAGTCAAGGTCAAACGTGGGGAAGCAACTCTGCTAAGCTACTACTAGCGGATGTGCATACCAAGTTTCATCAACCTACAACTTACAGTTCTTGAGATAGAGATGTGCTCCCAAAACCTTAACCTTGCGGAAAATCAATGTCAATTCAAAAGATAGGAATGCAACTGTCCTAAGCTTCTACTGGGACATATGCATGCCAAGTTTCATCAACCTAAAACTTATACTCTATTCGCCTATATAAAGTGTTAGTAAAAATTACCTGGCTCGATATGCGTGTTCCTTGGAGTGTCAGCAGGTTTGACTGGTCTGCTGTACTGAGATGATCACCTCAATATCCCTATTGTGTCTCACAACTATGTTGTGTTCTATGGTCATTACCGGATCCTAAGATCGCAATGGAAGAGGGAGGTTTGACGCCATAAAACCTGGTTTAACCCACCATTTCGTTTGAAATGCCTGTACCAAGTCAGGACCATTGCGATCCACCAGTTCTCCGGTATGACTGATTCGTTTTTAGCTCACCTGACCCGAAGGGTCATGTGAGCTATTGTCATCACTTGGCGTCCGTCGTCCGTCCGTCGTCCGTCGTCCGTCGTCCGTCGTCCGTCGTCCGTAAACTTTTTAAAATGTTAACTCCTCTGACACCATAGGTCCAATTGCAACCAAACTTGGTATGGTTGTTCATTAGCATTCGGTGCTAAGAACTGATGTGGGGATTTTTGATTCATCTTAAAACATGGCCGCCATGGCTAAAAATAGAACATAGGGGTAAAATGCAGTTTTTTGCAAATATCTCAAAAACGGCTTCAGATATCAAAATTCTGGCATAGGGTTAAAGTGATCAGCACCTCAAGATCTACCTACCCTGAAATTTTGAAGAAAATCCAACGACCCATGTAGGAGTTATTGCCCTTTTTGTGGATTTTTTGCAAATTTTGCACCTGTTTAGCTCAATATCTTGAAAACTATACTAAATATTTAGGAAATTTAAATTGCATATTGTTAAGCACATCAAGATCTACAAAATTTGTAACAGGGTCAACGTTGTAGGACCTTTCCTTTTAGGAGTAATTGCCCTTAGAACGTCAAAATTTAGCATTTTAACAGCATTTCCTCATTACATTGAAAACGTTAACTCCTCTGACACTTTAAGTCCAAATGGAACCAAACTTGGTATAGTTGTTTATTAGCATTAGGTGTATAGAACTGATGTGGGGATTTTCGATTGGTCGTAAAACATGGCCGCTGTGGCTAAAAATAGAACATAGAGGTAAATGACAGTTTTTTCCAAAAAACTCTAAAACGGTGACAGATTTCAAAATTTTGATTGGGAACAAAAGTGATCAGCACCTCAAGATCTACCAGCTCTGAAATTTTGAAGAAAATCCAGCAACCCATGTAGGAGTTATTGCCCTTTTTGTGGATTTTTTGCAAATTTTGCACCTGTTTAGCTCAATATCTTGAATACTATACTAGATATTTGAGAAATTTAAATTGCATATTGTTAAGCACATCAAGATCTACAAAATATGTAACAGGGTCAACGTTGTAGGACCTTTCCTTTTAGGAGTTATTGCCCTTAGAACGTCAAACTTTAGCATTTTAACAGCATTTCCTCATTACATTGAAAATGTTAACTCCTCTGACACTTTAAGTCCAAATGGAACCAAACTTGGTATAGTTGTTTATTAGCATTAGGTGTATTGAACTGATGTGGGGATTTTCGATTGGTCATAAAACATGGCCGCTGTGGCTAAAAATAGAACATAGGGGTAAATGGCAGTTTTTTGCAAATAACTCTAAAACGGTGACAGATTTCAAAATTTTGATTGGGAACAAAAGTGATCAGCACCTCAAGATCTACCAGCTCTGAAATTTTGAAGAAAATCCAACAACCCATGTAGGAGTTATTGCCCTTTTTGTGGATTTTTTGCAAATTTTGCACCTGTTTAGCTCAATATCTTGAAAACTATACAAGATATTTGAGAAATTTAAATTGCATATTGTTAAGCGCATCAAGATCTACAAAATTTGTAACAGGGTCAACGTTGTAGGACCTTTCCTTTGAGGAGTTATTGCCCTTGGAACGTCAAAATTGAGCATTTTAACTGCATTTCCTTATATTGAAAATGTTAACTCCTCTGACACTTTAAGTCCAAATGGAACCAAACTTGGTATTATTGTTTATTATTATTAGGTGTATAGAACTGTTGTGGGGATTTTTGATTGGTTGTAAAACATGGCCGCTGTGGCTAAAAATAGAACATTAGGTTAAACTGCGTTTTTTTGCAAATAACTCAAAAAGGGTGACAGATTTTTAGATTTTGATTGAGAACAAAAGTGATCAGCACCTTTAGATCCACCATATTGTCAGATGACCCCCTTATTAATCTTATGACCCTTTCAACGTTAAATAGATTTTGCCTTATCACCTTTACTTCAGGCACATATGTCAGGTGAGCGATTCAGGCTCCTGGGAGCCTCTTGTTGTCATTTTCTCTGGACTATGAGATTGATCATGCAAGTTCGGTAGTTTTGTTATTACCTTTATTTATAGTTATTGAGGTATAGAGGTGCTCGCAAAACCTAAACATTGGGTTGTCGGACCAATGGGCTGTCGGACTATTGATTGTCGGACTACCGGGATGTCACCGATTTGATAAGTAGTGAAAATTGTCAAAGTCGCTCAACTGAATAACAAGGTCCTGGGGCCGTATGCATAAAGCTACTTAAGTTAAGATTTTGCTAAGTAAATACTTAAGTTAAGGAAACTCCTCCCATTTTACCTAAGTGATATGCATACAACTTCTTAAACTAAGTATTTCCTTAGTGAAATCTTAGTATTTTTTAACCACGCCTACTTCACTTAAGTGTTATGGAGTAAACATCTTAAACTAAGAAAATATTTAAGTTTTTACTTAAGTCTAAGGTACCTATACTATGGTACCTTAAGGTTTACTAACACTGCGAAATAGACACAAACGTTTGTTTTTCGGGTAGAAATTGAACATTACGACTTAAATTTACCATTTTAAACTTCATATCTACAGAGCTAACACTCCATCTTTCCCTGGAAATTACCATTATATATGCTTTAGTACATTCGCCCTTATTAAACAACACACAAGAATGCATACATGTAACCTCGGTGTACATGTACTTCTATTCAATCGACTGTTAAACCCTTTAATTAACTCGTGCAATGGAAAGAAATATTCACATGAATGAATGTTTACTTTACATGAACATAAACTCCAACAAAGATCTTTACGAAGTTGAAAAACAAAATGTTTCATCTTGATTGAAAGTTATAAAAGGGTGAAAAATGAAATTTAAAGTTAAATTCAATACGGCTTTTTCTAGAACGACTTTTAAGTAGTAGTCTACTTTTGCCCTACAAATTATGTTGCCAGTAAATGTTTTCTTTGAACTTGCAAGTTTTTCAAAGCAAGTTTAATGCATACTGTATATTAAAAGTCGAAACTGCCCCACATGCGATCCAAACCAGAGACATCTATATCACCCAAAGAGCCATCGACCCGTGGAGGGTTTATCAACATAAGGAGCAGTTGTTAATATAACATATATATATATATATATCTAAATTGTGATATTTTTAAATACTTGTTTGTTTTGGTCATGGTTGTGTGCTATAGGGTAGGTTATGATAGTAGCGAAATGATCAGATTGTAATTTAAAAAAAACTTTTCTTTTGCAGAAATATATGATATACTATATATCAAATATGTCGACTCGTTCTCTATGTCGAAATTTTTAGTTTGCTCAAATCTTTACACCAATATAATTGTAAATACATGATATTCTCTATAGCTTTTTATCTATCTATTTGTCTTTGACTTTTTACTTGCCTCACTTCAATAGTGCTTTTATGTTATCTCATTTTTTAAATTTTCTTTCGTGATATTTATGAAAACTTTGTGTTTAAAATGTGCTTTCTTGATAACAAAATTCGCGCACATTAATGTTAGCCTCTCAAATTTGATTTTCGCTTCTACGTGATTCGTGTACGCTTACTTATATATTCAAATACATCCCAATCAACATTTTCTTTAGCAAACTTTATTTTATCGGACTATCAATTGAAACAATTAAAAAACAATATTGATTAATAAAGAATCATTGAAAAATATATTTGCGGTACAGTAGAGTGCCGAATACCATACTTAGATTTTCCTTAATTAATTACCGACTTAAGTATCCTTATGCATACCAGTTAAGATTACTACTTAACTAAGGAAAACTTAAGGGAAATCTAAGTTAAAGGAAGCCTTAACTTAAGTGGCCCCAGGTCAATAGATGGGGATGCAACTCTGCTAAGCTACTATTGGGGCATATGCATACCAAATTTCATCAACCTAAGACTTATAGTTCTTGATATATAGAGGTGCTCACAAAACCTTAACATTGCAATTACATGCAAATGTATTGAACATTGTCAAAGCCGCTCGACTGGCAAATCAAGGTCCAGGTCAAAAAATGAGGATGTAATTGTGCTAAGCTGCTACTGGGGCATAAACATACCAGGTTTCATCAATCTAGGACTTATATATAGTTCTTGATATATGGAGATGCTCATAAAACCTTAACATAAAATTTAACGCGCTGCCGGTAAAGTAACTACTAGTCTCCCTCCGCTTCGCAGGCGAGACAAAAACAGCAATATGGACAACTGCCAGCAGCCTTCAACGGGCCAGTAGGCGCTGCTCGCCGTTCTGCAATTTGCCAATGGTCTAAATGATATGCATTTAATTTAAATCCAGTCCTGAAATAGTCAAAGACCCCCTTCTTAAACATTAGGAATATAAAGTCAATATTAAGTTCATCAAATTCGTGTAATTTTAATTCGAAATTATTCGGTTTTTCCCGGCACATTATTAAACTGAGATATGACTTTTCGTCCGTTCTTCCTTACGGCATCGACCAAGCGCAGATTTCGTCGTTTTCCAAAGTTAAAAGGTTCCTGTAAAAAATTATGACGCAGGGGATACAAGTTTAAAGCTAGGAATTGTAAAGGAGTAAATGATAAAAATATAAAGACATGGTAGAATCGAAGAAGTTATAAGGTGTTCTATATAACTGATTATAATGAAATAACGCCTTGACAAAAATGATAAAAGAGCATTTTTTATAAATCTTATGAGAACATTTAACATCAATAAAAACTGTTTAAGGCTATAAATAATTTTAATTGTCTTACACCCGGTCTCATTCAGAAAAAAATATCCCCGATTTTTTAAGGGTGTGTTTTACGTAACGACATTATCTTTACTTTGCAGTTAATGAAAATATTCAAAATTTCTATAATATAATTACGCTGTGGTTTCAAAAAGCAGTTTAAATTTTTATGCTGTGTGCAATATCACAGAAATTATGGCCAAAATATGTGTCAAAATCGGAAAATGTCAGGTGTGTTTTAGGTAACGCCATTTTCCGAGCGTCATAACTTTGAATAAAGTTTTCAATGCAAAATGCATGCAAATTTTGTTTCTTTGATATCTTTAATCCGGATAAAGTATTGTTGCTAAATTTATATACATTATTTATTCAAATGATTTTTAATCGAAAAACGCCAACAAAAAATACAAAAGAATAATTTCATTTTTTAAGAAATTTGCCATTTTTCATGCCCGTCTTAGCGTAGAACGGTGTTTTTATAGCAATAAATACGATACCTTTATAAATTTAGATATGTTCACCTGCTTGCAGTCTTGTTATCGGAAACCACTCCACCATCAAAAACTGAACTACCTTCTTGACCCTCACCACACTGACCTGCGCACTCCCCGACTTCCGGTGGTCATCTATTCTTTTTCTGCTTTGCGTGATTGCAGTCGCTTTCCACGAGGAGTGAAAAAATTTCAAATTTTCAATTCAATTGTGAATTATTGTAAGTCAATATGGAAGAAATGGCAAATACAAGTGAGATGGGTATACGTAAAAGCCCCGCTGCCCCTTTTATTGCATGCCACCCAGAATGATTATTGGGACTCTATTGATGCTAGGAGTATGTCCATTGACCCAGTTGAGTCCGACCCTTTTTTGTCAGTAGTGAACGAGGAATCTCCAGTTAATCATGGAATTCCTCGTCCGGTTAGTCAGACGGGTCAATTAAGAGCCGCAGCCACGGTTTCTAGACCTCCGTGTAGCTCTTTAGTGTCATTGAATATGACTTCTCTTCCTGAGTCTTTTCCAGCTGGCAACAGGAGAGATGTTTTTAGCAGGACAAGGTGGCCTTCCAATCATCCTTATCCACATATGTACCCCATGATGCCCCCCTTTGACCCCTATGCTTCTCAGTCTGTGTGGTCGGGTCAGGGGTTTACACCCAAACCTAGTGTTGGCTTGGAATCTTCAACTAGTGAAGATATCAAGTCTTTGGTTACCTCAGTGCATAAGTTGGAGGCATGCCTGAATGCTAAATTTCTGGCAGTGGAGCGTAGGCTTGACATAATACCCCTCTGGTCAGGGTTCCAGTGTCCAGTCAGATCCTCAGCCCACTCCTGTTATTAGAGTGAGAGTGGATGAGGTAGATGACTCAGTCTCTTTGGCTCCTAGGAGTCAAGAGGCTACTTTTCTTAGTGACGATGCTCGGTCACCAGGTGAGTTGGTGTCCTCAGAAGATGAAGGTGCCCCAGCTCGAGGTGAAGAAATGGAAAATGAGGTAAGTTCAGAACAGGTCCCTCCTGAGAAACTCTCTCTCAAAGCTAAGGTGTATACCCTCCGGAGAGATTTGTCTGGTCCTGACTCTTTTGCTTCTCCTCCTAGGAAGTCTTCGAAGCCTTCTGACTTTCAGTCCTGTTCTGGTCTTGTGAAGGATTCTTCTAAAACTTACTTCACTTTTCCAGAGTCCAGTCATTTCAAAGCTGCCCTTGAAAATGTCAATTCGCAGCTTTCTCAAGATGTGTCTTCGACTAGGTCTGCCAACTCAGTTAAACAGCATCTAGCCTTTAGCACCTCCTCCTTTCCTGGTAAAGTCCGAATGAAATATTTCGAGTTACATGAATCCTCTCTTGGAAAGAATTTACCTGTACTTGATAAGAGTTTTTCTAGTCTGCTCGGTGCGAAAAGTTCGGAGACTATTAAACTTCCTCAGGCAGCATACAGCAGAACTGAAAATAATCTTAGAGGTGTTTCCCAGATTCTCCAGAATGCTGAGCATTTTTTAGCTGCAGCAGGGGCCTCCTTGAAGGATAAAGGCGAAGAATTTAATGATCTTAGGTCTTTTCTCCTCCAGGTTGATAGATGTCTTTGTGCCTCCCAGCTATTGAATCTTGGCACCATTTCCAATTTGACTTTAGCTAGGAGACAAGAAGTTCTTGAGAAATCCTCTATTTCTGAAGTGTTGAAGGATTCCTTATTATATTCTCCAATACATCAGAACAGTTGCTTGGTATGTCTCTGAGTAAGCTTCAAGATGAGCTTCACAAAGAGCCTCCTACAGTTAAGATGGATGTTCAGCTGAACAATGATGGGGCTAGGCGGGTCACTTGCTCTACTTAACCTAATATTAATAGTAATCAAGGGCCTGTCAGATCTGGTGGTTCGTTTTCTAACTTTTCTCAGTCCTCTTAGTCAGGTACACGAAATCTCAAGAGGGGTAATGAGAATAAGTCTTACTCTGGTTCTTCGGGTTCTTCTAATTATAAGAAACCCAAAGTTGCCAAGGGTAAGAAGTCACAGCATTGATGTCTCCGCCCCTCTCGTAACACAGGTAAGTCTTCCCGCAGCAGAGGTTTTACCCTATCATCTTCCTCATATTCCTGTGGGGGGACGTCTGGCCCATTTTGGTCTCTATTTACTTCAGACAAATGGGTTCTTTCTGTGTTACGGAGGGGTCTGAACTTCAGTTCCAAGAGCAACCCCCTCTTTCTTCTGTTCCTCTAGACTTGTCAAGGACAAGGGATCCTCAGAAGAATCTTCTCTTACAAGAAGAATTGTCCCTTCTTTTACAAAAGAATGTGCTAGAAGTGGTCAATCTTCCTCTAGGTTGGGGGTTTTATTCACGTCTCTTTCTTGTTCCGAAAAAGAATACAGAGAAAATGAGACCGGTGTTAGATTTGTCCTTCCTGAATCAGTATCTGGTGGTTCCACATTTCAAGATGGAAACCAACAGATCAATCAGGTCTTCTATTCACACGGGAATGTGGATTACCTCTCTAGATCTGACAGATGCGTATTTCAACATTCCCATTGCTCCAGCCTTTCGCAAATTTCTCAGGTTGGTTTGGGACGGCAAAGTTTATGCTTTCAAGGCAATGCCTTTCGGCCTATCTACAGCTCCGCTGGTTTTCACAAAAATTTTCCAAGCTGTTGTGGCTCATCTTCATGCCCAATATATTTTTATCCACTCGTATCTGGACGATTCTCTGATCAAGAACAACTCTATTTCTCTTCTAGATCAGCACACTCATTCAGTCATCCATCTACTGCTGAGTTTGGGTTTCCTTATTTCATGGAAAAAGTCAGAAATAGTTCCCAGCCAGAATTTCATTTTCCTGGGCGAGCATTTTCTGACAGATCAAGGAATAGTTCGTCCTCCGGAAGAGAAGTTTTTGAAACTCAGAGACATTTTGCTTCAGTTTCTGAATTCCAAGCAAGTGTCAGCACGTCAATTTCTTCAGTTGATTGGTTTTCTGATTTCTCTCATGGATATTGTTCCTTTGGGCCGTCTTCATGTCCGTCCCTTACAGTGGTATCTTCTGGAATTTTGGGTTGGGATCTGTCTGTTGCAGACTCTTGCATTCGTTTTGCAGCAGACAAATCATCTGTGACGCTTCTGACAGATCCTTATTTTTTAGCAAAGAATCAGTTGTCAGATAAAGGGTCTGGACCTATTTTTATTCCTGCTCTACCAGCTTCAGCTGGTAATCAGGATTTGTGTCCTTCATCCCCCTTTTCTTGACTTTCTATTTGTCAAAGAATAGATGACCACCGGAAGTCGGGGAGTGCGCAGGTCAGTGTGGTGAGGGTCAAGAAGGTAGTTCAGTTTTTAGGCAAGCGTCAGCGAAGCCTTATGGAGTCTATAGAGTAGTGATGATTTTCGCGTTTTTTTTCTGTCTAGACGGAGTGATTTTCCTGCATCCAGTCTGGAATAAAATGCTTTATTTTCTATATTACTTTTCAATATTTGTTAACATGATATACACTTCTATAAATCTCAATTGTTATTGGCATTTTATATGACCGGCACAAGTTTTATTTATTCCTTTGCATCTTACATGACGAACTTTTTAGTTAAAGGCGATAGAATATACATTATGTATTCATCTATTACTTGATTGGTTCGTATAAATATTTCTCTCATTTGATTGGTTAATGCATGGATTCAGATTCTAACTTCACCATTCATAAAATCAGTAAATACACATCATTGGGACGAGTGCATTTTAATCGAAGGGGTGTTTCAATCGATACAGTTTTTACACGATACCTGTCTTGTGTGTGCAGTTGTGTTCATTAACTTTAAATTTGAGGGCATCTGCATGACGATCCTTTCTTCGCTCACCAAAATTAATAATTCGCAAACATTTTGAACAAAATACTTTTACAGAGAATAAATCTATTATTATGGTATTAATAAATGGGTGTTTTTATAATGGCCCTGTTATATGTTCAAGGTCTGCAATAATGGCCTCGAGGTGTTTGTAATGGCCCGAGGCAACGCCGAGGGCCATTACAGACTCCGAGGGCCATTATTGCAGACCGAGAACATATAACAGGGCCATTCTCAAATCACCCATTTCTTAATACTTTTATTAACCAACTAGAAAATAAACAAATTACACTGAGTGGAGAAGTGAGCTGTATCTCGTAAAACCTTCTTTAGCCCAATATTTCTTTGAAATGCATGTCTAATAGCTCATGACCATTTTGTTCTAGGCTTTTACTTTGCCAATGCATAAATCACGTACATTTGTCTTAGATTGATAATAGAAAATTCAGTTTTAAATTTATCATTGACATAATTGAGATCTGCTCGTTTCATTCTTTTTTTGTTCTTACTATTAAAACTATTTGCAAAATATCTTATTTATTTGAGAAATTATTGTGCAAAATATTTAACTAATAAAACTACAGATCATATGATGTGGTCAAATAATAACAATTTTAGTTATTCAATATTTTTAGGGACAAAATTTTCAGGGGATGAGTTGAAGTACCAAATTACAACCCATTTCTTTCCCCAAACAACATTCCCCTTTAGCAGACAGCAGACATGTAAACATCTTTAAAGTTTGTCAGGGTTTTGCTTATTTTCTTTATATCAATATTTTATTCAAACTATTGACATTCAGAAGGTTGTTTTAGAAACCTGACAGAAACAGAGAGGATCTCAGACTCTGTATATAGGTTTATCTTCAGGTAGGAACCATTTACTTTTTTTGTTTATTTGTGAATTACCAGTGCAGCAAAGTTTTGAGGGACGTTGGTTTGTTTGAGTTTTTAAATAAAACGTATATAATAAATCTAAAAACCTTGTTTGATCAAGGTAAAAAAAGATAGCCTATTCAAGAAATTATAAAGGAAACTAAAAGGGTATAAAACATCTAAATGTGAAATGACCATTGAGTTACATGCAGTATAAGCCATCTACAACAAAATAAATTTATTCACAGAAAATCAAACGGTAGTTTAACCCTATTTCCAACGTGCAACATTTGATACTTTTTTAATTCAAATTGCTAAATCATCTTAAGTAAAATGATGTCGGCCATCTTGTTTCAAATCCATAATGGCCCTGTTTTCTGCCATAATGGCCCTGTCATAATGCCCTGTTTTTTCATAATGGCCCTGTTTGGCATTTCATTAAGTAAGGGCAGATAGACTAATAATCTACTTAGTTGGTTAATAAAGTTCTTATATATTTCGCTTGCCTTTAAACGCTTTAGCGCTTTGATTGATGGTGGAGTGGTTTCCGATAACATTCCGATAACAAGACTGCAAGCAGGTGAACATATCTAAATTTATAAAGGTAAGTATTTATATACTAAAATCAAATTTTAAATATTAAAAATTTACATTTACAGATTTTTACTAAATAATCACGTGAAAGGGATATGATAGACAGAAGGGGGGGGGATATGTAACGGTGCTACAGTCGGACTTTAAAACTCAACGAAAGACAAAATCTAAGTACTGTTCAATGAGAGGTAACTCTAGGACAATTCACTTGCAAATAATAATGATACCACATGAAAATGCTATCAAATTCATACATGTACAAATATTCCACTTAATAATTACCACATCCTAATAACCTAACTAATATTATGGTAAACCATTTATAAATATGTGAACCTTATATCATGGAAGTATTAAATTGACAGGAATTACAACAACCTCACTTCAAACGTTCCATCTGCGTTACCGCAAAATCGTCAAGTACCTACTAATAACATGAATAACGTCATACTGATCGAAGTTTTGCCTATCTTCTTAGTCGAAGTGGTTTTATTATTGAAAAATTATGACCGCACAAATAGAGTATCTATTGATTTTTAAAGAAAAAATTGCAAGTAGTAAAATATGAATATGTATTTGAACAATTTGCATGTACATGTATTGACTAAGTAAACAACAGCTTTAATTTAATTTTATTTTAGGAGTCAGGTCCTTATAAGTATGGGATTATAATATTATAAGATTTGGGGTCTATCTTCATTGTTTGCAGTTGCATCCTTTGATTTTGCAATTAAAATATATTTAAAGGTATTCGTTGCTATTGTTTTCTTCATTTTACTTTTTTAAATCATTGTGCGTTTTCATTCTTTTAATAAATTCTGATACATTTTGTCAAATTTCTTAACATTTTTGTTCTCAAGTGTCAAGACAGAATTAGGAAGAAAGAAGCAGAGGTACCAATCGGGCATCTTTTCACAAAACTACAACAATTCAGTTTATGAGTTCTTTTTTTATAGATGAAGCAAAGGTGTACCAAAGGGGTAATCAGTATCATAAAACCGTAAAGACACAGACAAAACCGGCAGACAAAAAATCATCACAACAAAACAAACCACATAACAACATAAAACACACACACACATAACAACAAAACCGCATTCAGCAACGCTGAATAATAATATAATAATATTAATTTTATAAAATCATAACATAAAATCATAATCATAACATTTGTGTTATATTCAGTGTAATAACTACAAAATTACAAAAATTTCTGTATGTCACGATAAATTTGTTTCACTTTTTCTTAGTTTTTGGAGTATCCTACAACATCCTACACAGTAACGACACATACTACAAAGAAGAAAACTCTTTCCTCTTGAAGACCATAATATTTTCATAATCAGAAATGATCAGATGTAAAAGTGATCACAGTTTAAAAAAATGTGCTTTCTTCAAATAATCAATAATTGAGCAGATTCTTTATCTTCATTGTGCCATAATTTTGCTCAATGTTGACCGATTTTTATCATTTTTTCAATCTTTACTTTCGAATAAGTAGTAGAAGCCGTTGCAACCAGGTAATTGCACGGCAAGGGAACCACAGGCGGTCCCGTATCCTTATTAATAGTGTAACTGATAAAGGCCACCGATAGTAAACCCACGTGATGTTTTTTCTTCAAAATTGGTGGCGGAAACGCAGACCGTCTTCAAGCGTGTTATCGCCTACTTGATAAACTGAGTCGGTACCTTTATTATCTTCAGATAAATAGTGGGAAATTAATTGTGTGATTCCTGTCAATTTAATCATGTTAATACTTCCATGCTTATATCAACAAAAGTAATAGAATAAGAATAACTAAATTGATACAAAATTAACTGCACAGACATAAGGCATAATTTATTTCCAATTATGGTCCCTCAAAGGGCAGTATCATTACAATGATTATACAAGTACATGATATTTATAACAGAGAATAAAATAAAATATAAGATTATAATAAATAGATAGCTTAATGCAGATACTATATACGTGTTCAAAGAGTCTGGATATTGAAAAGAACAAAATTTCATTACGCTATAATAATAAATTACCCAAAAAAAATAATAATCATTTGTTATAGCAGTCCTCCCCGTGATCAGATCGTGTGTCTTGCACATGCAAGACAAGACATGCAAAACTAAATCAAAATAAAATAAAGCTTGTCATGCTGGACAATGTCAAGAAAACAAAACAAGTAACTTACCATGTATGTATAAGGTACAAAAACCTGTAATCTAAACACTTTCTTATAAATAAGGGATTATATCAAGATTCATGATGTTTATAAAGTTATTTTTAGAACTATCGGCTTAGGAAATAAGTCAGCGACACAATCTGTCTTCTGCGTTAAGCTTACGCATGCGATCCACATTTATTGGTGACCCAATCTAGTAAAACCATATCTTGTATTTTTGTCCACTTCGTTACCGCAATCAATCTTGATTGCGGTAACGAAGTGGACAAAAATACAAGATATGGTTTTAACTAGATTGTTGGTGACCATGCATAGGTCAATATATAACAAAGTTGTGAATACTGTTGTATCATTCTTTTGTTTTATTTGTACTGTGTGTCTATATATGTTTATAGCTTTTGTTTTTGCTAACCCTTTTGCTACGGGGATTGTTATGCAATAATATTATTTAGCAGATTTGTACACCCCATTGTTCTTTGTTCTTTTAATGTTACTAATCTGGTACACATAGACATGATGTGCACTAGGTAAGAAGTTTTTAGCATTACAGATCAGGTAAGCTATTCAGGCTCAGCTGGCTCCTACGAGCCACTAGTTTTATCTCTTTAAGTGGGACCAAAGGCACAAAACACGTCTGTTATTTTCCTTAGACAATTTGAATGATTTTGAAAATGCACCAAATTTGTTTTGTTCGTCCCTTTGTATGACGCATATATTTTGATCACGTCTATATGTTTTAATGAATTGTTAAGTTTATGTTACACTTTTTTTTTGCAGACTAAAGATAATTTAAGCAATGGCTTGTATTAGATGTAACGTGGAAAAGTTATCCAATGAGTATCCAAGCTTTCTTCTGTCTAATGACTGTGACCACCCTATCTTGATATGTCTTCGGGTAAATCATTCATGATGGTGTACATATAGAAGAAAATGAGATGTGGAATAAGTGTACGCGACACAACCTACATTATAAACGTATATTTTAAATATCCACAATGGAAAACAGCCAGCAGCCTTCAATGTTAATTGCGACAACTTAACTTAAGAAAAAGCTACGCCGAGCGCAGCATGATACGACCGCAACAATTTGAACCCCAAATATGGATAGTCTATTGCTTTGGTCACATGCAGTCCATGGTGGACTTACAAAGCTTTTTGACACATGCATCATGTGGTGGACTTTGAAATGCATATTGACACATAATTTCTGCGATCGTATAATGATATGGAGGTGTCGTTGTCGTTGTCGTCGTTGTCGTCGTCTGTGGACATTTGGTTTCCGTGCGATAACTTGAGTAATTAATGACCAATTGTTATGAAATTTTAAAATGATTTTGGTTACCACTAAAGGAAGGTTGGTATTGTATTTTGGGTTTGTGGCCCCTACCGTTTTAGAAAAAGGACCAAAAGAAGCTAAAATGGGTGTATTGACAAAACTATGATATAATATTTATTATTCATTCGATTTTAAAAATTCTTTCTTTATTGCATTTCTCATTAAATTCTGTCAACTAAATAGGTCAATGGTTTTAATATATATTGCACCATTACATTACTACAGCGGGTCAAAAGGGGGCTACATCCCAAAAAAAATGACTTTTTTATTTGTGGTCCGATTTTGAAAATCGATTATTAATTGGAATATTCGTGAAATTTTTTCAATCAGATTTGCAATATCTCTAACCATTTTTTGAGAAATTAGGGGTCGAAGGGGCAATAAACGCCATTTTTATTTAAAGTTTGTCCAGGTAAGTAAATTTAGCTGTAGTGGACCAGCCAATTGTTAAAAAGTTTTAATATGATGGTTATATTCACTAAAGGAAGGTTGATACTGGATTTTGGGTTTGTGGACCCTATCTTTTTACAAAAAAAAATGTCAAAAGGGGCTAAAACGGGTGCATTGACAAAACTGTTGTAGAATGTTTATTATTAATTCGATTTTGAAAAAAATTTTTTGTTGAATTGCTCATTGAATTCTGTCAACTAAATGTGTCAATGGTTTTAAAATAACTTGCACCTTTACATTGCTGCAGGGGGGGGGCAAAGACATGTCACGCCTATAAAATCAACTTTTTATTTTTGGTCCGATTTTCTAAATCCGTAAATCTTTTTTTCATTGGAATCCATGTGAAAATTCATACCTGTATTTTTTTCAATCAGATTTGCAATAACTCTTACGGTTTTTTTTAAATAGGGGTCGAAAAAAGGACCAAATATGTAAATTTATATAAGAATTTTTCTATTAGATGTTAATGTAAATAATATGTGTATGCTGCGTGTGACCAAAGCAATAGACTCTCCATATTGGGCCTCAAATGCACAGGGTTGTTGCGGTCGTATCATGCTGCGCTCGGCGTAGCTTTTTATTACCAGATATTAAATTGTATGATTTTTGAACAATTTCCCAATAGTGTCAAAACTGAAATATTTAGTCGTTCCTTCGGATGGAGTTGAATAAATGTCATACCAAAACTACCGAACTTGGAGGATCAGTCTCAATGTCAAAGAGAAATAAAGAAGGAATGTTGTCCATCGGTCACGAGTGCCCTCGCTAGGCCCCAAACAGGAATCAGAGTCCCTGAAAGTGGCTAAGCACGTACAATTTGTCATACTGAACCATCCCGCCAAGTTTCAAATCATACTTATGTACACTTTCTGAGAAAAGCTTGACAGAAATTTTCAAGTTGATCTTGATATCGCCCTAGTCCCAAACAGGAAGTAGATGTCCGACAGGTCTCAAAATCGCTTAGGATGTATAGTTTAATTGCCATACTGAACATTCCTACAAAGTTTCAAATCATTCTCATGTATGGTTCCTGAGAAAAGCTTGACGGCAATTTTCAAAGTCATGTTCACGTATTTTCACATTGGCCTAAGTCCTAAACAGGAAGTAGATGTTCGACCGATCTCAAAATCGCTTAGGACGTATTGTTTTTTATACTGAACAATCCTACTCAGTTTCAAATCAGTCTCATGTATGGTTCCCGAGAAAAGCTTGACGGAAATTTTCATAGTCATGTTCACATATTTTCACATTGGCTTAAGTCCAAAACAGCAAGTAGATGTCCGACAGGTCTCAAAATGGCTTAGAACGTATAGTTTGTCATACTGAACCATCCTACCAAGTTTTCATATTTCATTGGCCTAAGTCCAAAACAGCAAATAGATGTCCGACAGGTCTCAAAATGGCTTAGAACGTATAGTTTTTCATACTGAACCATCCTACCAAGTTTTCATTTCAGTCTCATGTACGGTTCCTGAGAAAAGCTGGACGGAAATTCGTACGAATGGACGTACAGATTTACGGACGGACGGACGGACATGAGTAAAACTTAATGCCCCCGACATGTCGTTGCGGGGGCATAAAAAAACAAAACATGGAAGACATACCGGAAAAAAATAGATTGCAATGATCCTGACTTGTTACAAGTATTTCCAATAAAATATGGTGGGTTAAACTACATGTAGGTTTATGGCACGTCAAACCTCCCTCTTCCATTGCGATGTTAGGGTCCCGTAATAACACAAAACTCAACACAGTTGTTCAAACCCTAGCATATCGAATACAAATACATGTACTGGAACACCCGGCTTTACACCATGTACTTACTAGGATTAAATTGTGACCTACGAGGAAATATCATTCGGTCAATAAAAGGCATTCGGCTTCATTTTGATTAACCAAGCTGACCGACAAGTTTATGGCGCTTTTAATTAAATAGTGCAGGCTACTACGCCATTGTTTTAGTTATGAGTTCATGTTTCGCTGGGGACTACCAAAATCTTTAAAGTACGGATTTTGATGTGTATATATTCTCTAAATTTTTAATTTCTTTTTAGATTTTTTTTTCAAATTATTATCACCTTTAAAATTATCAAATCGTATTATCGCTTGGTACAGACGGCTTGGTTTTTTTTAATTAGGGCCCCGCAACTTTGTTGCGGACGCCCTATAGTAATCAGTCTGTCCGTCCGTGCGTCCGTCCGTCCGTCCGTAACAAATTCAGTTTTCCGGACTTTTTTTCTAAATGCTTACAGATAATGAACTGATTTTTACTATGTGAGTTTACCTTGATGAGTTACAGATCAAGTTTGAGTTTCGTGCCAGTCCACAATTTTTTATGGGAGTTATGGCCCTTTGAACTTTGAAAATTCACTAAAATTTCAGTTTTCCGCACTTTTTTCTAAACGCTTATAGATAATGAACTGATTTTTGGTATGTGAGTTTACCTTGATGAGTTACAGATCAAGTTCGAGTTATGTGCCGGTCCACAAATTTTTATGGGAGTTATGGCCCTTTGAACTTAGAAAATTCACTAAAATTTCAGTTTTCCACACTTTTTTTCTAAACACTTATAGATAATGAATTGATTTTTGGTATGTGAGTTTACCTTGATGAGTTACAGATCGAGTTTGAGTTTTGTGCCGGTCCACAAATTTTTATGGGAGTTATGGCCCTTTGAACTTTGAAAATTCATTAAAATTTCAGTTTTCCGCACTTTTTTTCTAAACGCTTATAGATAATGAACTGATTTTTGGTATGTGAGTTTACCTTGATGAGTTACAGATCAAGTTTGAGTTTCGTGCTGGTCCACAATTTTTTATGGGAGTTATGGCCGTTTGAAATTTGAAAATTCAATAAAATTTTTATGGGAGCTATTGCACTTTGAAGTTAGAAAATCCATTGCAATTTTATTTTCTACACTTTTTTATTGTTCCTTGTAGATAATAAACTGATCAAGTTTAGGTATTCATTTGTTTGACAAATTGTTACCAGTGACTGAAATATGAGGCCGGTAGCGGGGCCCTTGGAGATGGCTATCATCTCCATGGTATCTAGTTTGCATACATGTGTCCAGTTTTATTATTATTGTTTTATATTTTTTTATTTTAGTGTACAGTAAACCATGTGGAAGCAAACGAAACATGTCCCTACCCAGATTGCAACCTACCTGTCAAAAAAATATCTCGTGAAATCCAACTTTGCAAGGCAATACTTGACAAACAGTTCAAAGAGTATGAATCGGCCTACACCCCATTGGTCGAAATAGCAGGAGGTAGTCATATTATAAACATAACTGGTCTCACGGGAGAAGCCACGACGATACCATTTAATCCTAACATGACGGTCGACCAGTTAAAGACACAGATTCAGATGAAATTAAAACACTCGAGAGGTAAACAGAAACTGATCTACGAAGGAACAGAAATGAATGCAAGTTTATTAATTAGCTCTTCCTATGTTACAACTTAAATCAGTTATCATGCGCGCCGTTGCTAACAATTGACATTTATCATCTTACGTACGTAGTCCATCCACATCTTTATATTCTCCTACTTTTGACCACCAATTACAACCAAATGTAGTCATATTGTTACATACTAGTTAATGCTGTTTATAATATGTGTGGATTTTTTTATTAGACAAAGTAATTAAAATTTAAAGATGCTGGCTTCTATTGTTAAGTGAGTCTATCAATGATCATAACATAATTCAAAATCCAATCATGTTTTATTTGCACGTACATGTACTACGGCCACTAAGAGTATCATGTTTCATGTTTTGTATTGTAAGTTCTTTATAAAGCCGAAAACTGTAAGGGACAGCGGAAAGATCGAGCTAGATTCAATGTTAGCCGAGCTCGTTAGACCAAAGCATAACTTGACAAATGCGGTTAGGAATTCATTGTACGAACTTGGCTTCGGAATCCTTGTTCGTAGGCCTTTTCTTTCAATACTTTTTGTTGTTGACCTTCCATGCAATATATTCGTTTAGATTGAATGGTAGCATTAACATCATAACAAAATTAACTATTTTAGACCCGTTTTGGTAGTTGCATCTTGTAGCGGAGAAACAGTTTAATAAAAGGTGTACCGCAGATAACTTAACTTTCAAAGCAAATTAACCATCTTTTAGGATGGAATGGGTTCGTGTTTGATGCCACTTTAAATACGTCGATGAATAAAAAGTTGATTCGAGGCCATTGCAAAGCAACTTACTATCAATCGAGACTTACAGAACGATGAAAAATCCATTTTCAATAAATTACAAAAAGCGCCACTTGAACTTAGCGAGCAAAAATTTGATTTTAATTGTGGCTATTCATATTTTCTTCGTCATGCCTTTTTTATTTTCGGAAAAAAACGAGGCTCGGCATGAATTTTTTTTTTTTTGCGAGCTGACGCGCGCAATTTCATATATTTTTGAAGATACTATAATTTTTTTCAGCTAAAAATACCATCCCGTCCTTTTTTATTCAAAGCACTGCCATGCCTTTTAAGTTCTGGATGTTTCCAATCATGCCCTTTTATTTTAAATAACAGCATAGCTACCCATAAAAATAAAATGGTCTTAGACTCATGTCTTAAAAAGCGATTTAGACACCAAGGCAAAATGTTACACGTTTGTCTAATATTATTATCTTTGTGTACTTTCGATTTTCTATATATTTTTATCATTTTTATTAGGTTATTAATGCAAATGGTGGTTACATGACCTTGTCGAACTACGGAGTAAAAGAAAATTCAACAATATGTCTTGTTATTTGTTTGTTCAGTATTCCGGAGCATTTGGATGATGTTATATTTGACCTGTATTGGGGTTATCCGTTTAGCGGTCCAGATTTTCTTGATGCGTCGTGTCTTATATTTAATGGAACATACAACCAAAGTGTAGTTGACTATAGAAGAACCACATCAAATAATGCAATACGTCATTCTGGAGATGTAATGGACAGTATTAAGCGTATTGGCCACCATACAATCAACGTTTCTTTAAAAAAGATTCCTTCGAACGTTTCGCATCTATTTTTTACATTGAGTGCATGGAATTCACCAACAATCGCTCATTTTCCAAACCCTAGTCTGAAGTTTTATGATGCTGCTAAGCCGGGAAAGGACTTATGCAAAACAACTTTCCACCATGCACGAAATTCGCAAGCAGTCATTATGTGCTTCGTTTGCAGATCCGCGCAAGGGAATTGGGATATATTTGAATCGGGACAATTGTCTGCCGGGAATGCTAAGCGTTATGACCCAATTATCAATACTATTAGACAATTAATAAGCAAAGGTTATTAATATTAAGTTCTATATGAAGACAATGGAATTTTCAGTAAAACTGTTATATCACTTAATATGTTACTATGTCACACTGATATGTAAATGTTGTAGCTTTAAATGTGTTTAGTCTTTATATTGTTGAATTACTAGTACAATAAAAAAATGCTAAAAGTGTTTTTGACCCTACTACACTATAACGCATAGTGCCGACATGTTGGAATATTTTTTTTCACTTTGGAGTACGTTGGTTTTAGATAAGTTATAAACAGGCAACGAACATCAGAATACGGTGTTATACGTCTAGTGCGTCACAAAAGTTTTTGAACACTCACAAAATTTCCAAAGTTTGACAATGTATTATTAATAAGTTATTCGAGCGAAGAAACCTTTTTAACATGTTTAAACGTGTACAGAGCGTCCTTGTAGCTAACGACTAGCGCATCCTCCCCTGAATTCTACAAGAAGCAATGATATACAAAGGGGAGAGTCAATCTCAAAACCTCAAAATTAAAGAATTCAAATCTGAACAAGAACAATATCATATTGACAAAACACAATGAACAAAGCCAAGAAAAGCTTTGAATAAACGAAATCTTGAATAGGTGTAAAAATCTACGAGAATACTACGTCACACCAACATCTATATTCATTGATATATTATGTATTGTAAAAAACACACGGTCGGGTTTTTCTCTATTAAGGGAATTAATCGTGCTGTTGGTGGTCATTTTAAGAACAGTCGAGAGTAGTACAAAAGATACTTTGCACAACCTGCTTTTTACTCATTTAATATATCGAATATTTGCTAACAAGCACATTTGCTCTCGAAAACCTGACAGCAAACCATAGTGGTGCACCGTGTTGGGAAGAATGTCACGTTCCTCGCACGAGAACCCTGCTGCAGGTTTCGGTAAGAGTAGGACCCGTAGGATCCCCATGCAGGAGGCTAAATTTCCCGTCCCTACCCATCACTGCTTTTTCCAGTGGCAGTCAAAACGCTCCTTCCCGATTGGCCTTGTGTCCTCATTTCCTCCACTTCATCATCATTTCATGTTCATTGTATCACCACTTTCATGTTCATCTCCCGGATATAGCCGAAATCGTGCTGCTTGGGAGTAAAGCAATAACTAACAAACGAAATCTTTTTTCTCATTGACATTAGTGACACAAACTCTATTTGCTCGAGCTTACCGAGCAATGCTGCGCAATAAGCAGGGAGAAAAAAGTTCAACTGTGTTACAAGGACGCCGCAAACCTAGATTTTAATCACTAAATTACCGCTTCATGTATAAACATGTATGCGTATTGATTTATATATCAATATCAAAGACAGATAATACATATTTGGTCTTCATGTTCAATAACACTAACATAATAAAACTAAAACCTCTTGGTCCCACTTCGAGCACAAAATTTTCTAAATCGTCTTGTTTAAAAACAGAAAGAAGCAGGTACTATGCAGCTGTTCTGAAAACGCACCCCATCATATGAAACCCCTGCCTGAAGCCGCATATTACACAAAACCAACCAAACAAACAAACAAACAAAAGCGGAAAAAAACAACGAAGACAAAAAAAAAATACAACCAACTAGACAAAGAATAAATGTTAACCATCCCAAAAAGTCTTAATTTAAACAAAAACGAATTACAGTAAATATCGTATATATGTCAGTATTCAGAGAAACAAACGATCAAAAAATGAAAAGAAAGCATTTGAAAATCAAAATACGATTCTTACGAATATATCTACTCATATTCATTTATCCATAAGCGTTGCAGGCATGGGGCGAATTACATTGCAATGCAATGCATTGAATTACCATTACTTTGAGAAAACTTGCATTGAATTACCATTACCATTACAAGGATTTTGAAAAGAAATGCATTGTTGAATTCCCATTACTTTGGCTAAGTAATGCATTGAATTACCATTACATTTTAAAGTTCCGTCAACTTGTTTGCAACAGCCATCATACCTAGGTTAACTTTGATCTAAAAGATTTCTAATTAAAACTTAAAGTCAGAACTTCATAAACTTTTGTACGCTGATACATTGTATGTCTTGGCACAAAAACAAAACAAAACAGAAAAGTAAAAAAGTGGCTTAGCAAGAACTTTGTTTGTCTCAAAGAACGAAAACGTCTTTTTCAATGTATATTGTTTATACATCGTGCCATAAACAAAACAAATGTATAGAAAAATAGGAGTTAAAAAATACATGTATATGTTTATAACTCATATATTAAAGAATATTGTTCATAACTCATGTATTGAAAATATTATTCATAAAAAAATATGTTCTTAACTCATATATTGAAGAAGATTAGATCATGAATAGGCAAAGTTTGTTGAAAAGCCAGCTTGTGATCTGTACAAAAATAAGATTGTAAATCAAAGCAGTTGTAAAGTTGAATTTAAAGCAATTTTAAAATAATGCAAAAGATTTTATCATTTTTGTGGAGGAGGATAACATAGAAAAACTGAACGAGGATTAACAATCGAAAACTATGGAACGCCAAAACTGTCTTATGATGAGCACATTTCGTTACTTGTGGTCTATATGTTATTACTTTTAGTGATTTGATATTTACTTTATGTATCTAAGATCTTTACGTTCTGTTGTATATACATTACGTCTTGTCAATTATACTTTACGTCTTGTCGTTTCTACTTTACGTCCAGTCGTTTTAACTTTACGCTTTGTCGTTTTAACTTTACGTTATGTCATCTTGTAATTATGTTTTGTCTATTTTACATTTCTTTGTGCAGTTTTATCATTACGTTAGGTGGTAACATCTTTACGTGCAGTGCATTGAATATTACTTTCTGTCGTTTCATGCTTACTTTATGACGATGTTCAGTATCTTTACGTTATGTGGTTATTTCTTTACGTTATGTGGTTATTTCTTTACATTATGTTGTTATTTCTTTACGTTATGTGGTTATTTCTTTACGTTATGTGGTTAGTTTTTTACGTTATGTCATAACGTTATGTTGTTATTTCTTTACGTTATGTGGCTATTTCTTTACGTTATGTGGTTATTTCTTTACGTTATGTGGTTAGTTCTTTACGTTATGTCTTATGACGTAAGTATTAACCGGAATTTTTTTGTTTGATCTGTGTCATTAAATTCTTTCCATGTCAATTTTATTGTCGCTTATCTACTTGGTTAGAGAATCTGCAGAGACAGGCTATATAACGCATTATTTACTAGCGTTAACCTCTATTGAACCAATGTTTAGACAATAAATATTTTCGCATAAAATTGCACTTTGCGTCAGGAAATTATTAAAGGCAGCGAATTATATCTACACCGTAAAGTAGCGCGTTGTAAAACAATGGAAGCGGGAATGGAAGGATCAGAAGTTTAAAAAGTTTTAGAGTCCATAAATCTTGGTGTTCTTTTCAACAATTTTAGTCCTAACTTTTTGAAAATGTCTTCCATTTTCAATGTGAAACGAAAACATGGAGAGTATTTAATAAAAAAAATTTCATACAATAAAGTTCCGGTTAATACTTCCGGTGTAACATACTAGTTTTTCCCCCTACTCATCTTTCCCCCCGGAAAAATCAGTATATACTGAGATTTCCCCCCGGAAATATCAGTATATACTGAATCTTCCCTCCTAAAATTTAGGTAGGAAAAATGAGTATATACTAGATTTTCCCCTTTTCGCAAATCCATACTGATCTTTCCCCCTTCATATTAAGGATCCGTTCAGTCTTCCTTGATTTAATGCTATAATTTTTATCACTATGTCAATGTTACACTTTTAATAATACACTTTGAGAAAAAACTTGATCTTTTTGCAAGAATTGTTTTTAAATTCATTTTATTTTTCCTTAATATATGGTTTAAACTTCGAAATTGTCTTGATTCTTTTTTATTGAGCTAGTCTTATTTGGCTTTTTGTTTCATAATGTGACATATTAGAAATAAAAACATAAACATCAATTTGAGTTAAAAAAAAATATCAAAACAGGCATTGTAAACGAAGCTTTCAGGAATTAATCAAATACAAGTTAGAACAGAATTCTTTGTTCCCCCCTCCCCCCAGAGCAAAACATTCTACGTCGATTTGTTAAAAAGGAAACAGATAAGCGGCAGTCCTGAAAACGCATCCAACCATGTGAGACTCCTACCCTTAAGCTGAAAACCAAATATCAAAAGCCTGCAAATAACAGTTACTGAATACATAAACTGTGACGGACGCGCAAACGAACGGACACCGTTGCATTTCTATGGTCACGGTTCACGTTATTGGGACATTCGAAACAATTCTATTTGTGCAATTGCTTTGATTTGTAGAAGTGGTTCAACGGTAATATTATAGCATTTAAGGCTCTCTTTTTGAGATGATCATGAATAAATAGGTTGAAATAGATAGTTATTTCTCTGCGTCACGTTGACTACGATATTAACCATAAAATGTATAAGGGATATTCCTAATAGACTGAAAATTTTGTTATGAAAACTGAAATCCGCATGGTCTTTACATTCTTAAATCTAAGCACTAAACACTAAAGATTTCCCTTCTCAAATCTTTGGAAACATCTATGATATCACATTCGCACTATATATAAAAATAAAAAAAGGATACTCTTATTTAAACTTATCTAAACTAAAATTCATTGTAAGTAACTATCTTAAAGATATTGAAAGTCTCACCTATTTCACAGTTAGTAATAGTGCAACGGTCTTGAATACTGGGGGGGAAGACCAGTATGGCGGAAAAATGAGTATGTGTTTACACATACCAGATTTTCCCCTGGGGGAAAACGTAGTATATACTCATTTTTCCCCGGGGGAAAATCTAGTATATACTAGATCTTCCGGGGGGAAAGCTCAGTATATACTAATTTTTCCGGGGGGAAATTGTAGTATGGGGGAAAAACTAGTATGTAACACCGGTTCATAAGACATAACGTTAAGAACTAACCACATAACGTAAAGAAATAACCACATAACGTAAAGATAATGAACATCGTCATAAAGTAAGCATGAAACGACAGAAGGTAATATTCAATGCACTGCACGTAAAGATGTTACCACCTAACGTAATGATAAAACTGCACAAAGAAATGTAAAATAGACAAAACATAATTACAAGATGACATAACGTAAAGTTAAAACGACAAAGCGTAAAGTTAAAACGACTGGACGTAAAGTAGAAAAGACAAGACTTAAAGTAAAATTGACAAGACGTAATGTATATACAACAGAACGTAAAGATTTAGATACATAAAGTAAATATCAAATCACTAAAGGTAATAACATATAGACCACAAGTAACGAAATGTGCTCATCATAAGACAGTTTTGGCGTTCCATAGAAAACTATGTCATTTTAGCATATTCTGTTGGGTAATTTTAAAATTATTTGCCAATTCAACTCTCTTGGTTTATGGTCAACTTTCCTCTGTTAAAGATTTGTTGTTGTTGTTACCTGAATTTGGGAGGCGTCTTACCTAGGTGGTAATTGCGCCTTTTTGCTCTGAGTCTTCATAAAAGAAGTGTTGTCCATCAGTCATCGGCGAGTTATAAAATATACGTATTATAAGTATATACTTCACGGTTGAAGAAAAAAGGCCGTATCATATATGCACTGCCGTATGAGAATAAAAAGGAAAAAAAGAGTTACCTAAATGGCCCATTTAATTAATAATTACTCAAGTTATTAGAATATAATTTTAATTAGAGGACATGGTTATCCCGGACTGGGGAGGTGATGTATACTCATAATAGATCTAGGGAAGGAGGAGTTAAGGGTTTATACGGGAGGGGTGCAATGAAAATGGGAGACGAGACTGTTAAAGATATAAACTATAAATATGATAAACACAAATAAATAATCTTATTAGAATTTTTTTATTTTGAAGCCATTTAATTTTGACAAAAGAGTTGTTTTGACACTTTGATACAGTTGTTTTTACAACAGTGTAAAAAGAAAAATGTTTAATTATTTTGTGTTTGTATGGCTTCACTTCATTTTTTTTAAAACAATATGTTTTATGATTTCATGATTTCATAAACCTGCTATAAAATGTTGAAAATTTTAGTGACCCTTCTTCATTTTCACATTTAATAATAGTAATGCAATGTAATTCATTTGTAATTCATGAATTACATGCATTTTTGAGAAAGAAATGCATTGAATTACCATTACATGTAATGCAAATAATGGTGCATTACACATTCCATTGAATTACTGGAAAAAATGTAATGCATTGCAATGCATTACCATTACATATTGCATTACCCCATGCCTGAAGCGTTTGACTCCTAACCTAAATAAACGCCGATTTTTACTTTTAAAATTTACAGTTGAACTAGTCGTTACGTGAATACAAATTGGAATTATATAAATGGTTTTGCTCGCATTCGATCGGTCTTCACCCCTAGTAAGGTGAGTTCACGTAAAAATGGTTTTGGTAAATATTTGTGTTTCGATACGATAATTTAAATCACAAAACTGGAAAACCGATACAAAACAGAGTCAAAACTTGTTTACTTTTTTCTGCACTGGACAAAACATTTAAATGCCTTACCAAAACAAAATCTACGTGAATCTTGGTAAGTTTTGCTTATCTCTCGTGAACTCCTCCAGGTGAGGCTTACCAGGTGTGGTCTAGGTCAGACGAACATAATGCGTACAGCAATTGTCAAGTTCGCAGGACAAACGTTTTGGGTACGTTGTGATCAGCAATAGATACTTTATTCGCGCGCTGTAGGGATAGAGAATTGTTCTTTTTTTTTTAAGCGACTGCCAACTTGTGCAAACGTTTTTGAAATTGAATTCTTTCATTTGCACACAATAGCTAGAACGTTATAGTGTGAAAGGGAAACGATTCGGTTTTTCGTTTTAATGTATATATATATAGTTTTGTCAGGCCTATCTAGAAGTTGGGTCACTACGGAGTTATCTACATGTATTGTGTAATATATATCAAAGTGATTAAATGTATACAGACACATTGTAGATATGCAGCTTCCCTTTTTAGCTCGGTGAGCTATTTCCATCACTTGGCGTCCGTCGTCCATTAACTTTTTTCAAACGTTAATTCTTCTTACACCATAGGTCCAATTGCACCTTACTTGGTACAGTTGTTCATTTGTATGGTTGTGTTTTACAACCATCGTTTGGATATTTGAATTGTAATAATAAAAGATGGCCGCCATAGCTAGAAATAGAACACATGGGTAAATTGCAGTTTTTATACGACCGCAAATTTTTTGCGATCGTATTATGCTATGGCGATGTCGTCGACGTCGTCGTCGGCGTTGTCGTTGTTGTTGTCTGTGGACACTTTGGTTTCCGTGCGATAACTTGAGTAAATGTTGATCGAATGATATGAAATTTTGATATGATGTTTGTTATCATTAAAGAAAGGTTGGTATTGTTTTTGGGGTTGGTGGTCCCTACTGTTTTAGAAAAAACGGGCCAACAGGGGCAAAATTGGTGTTTTATCAAAACTGCTGTATAACGTTTATTTTCCATCCAATGTTGAGCATTCTTTTTTCATTGTTTTGCTCAATAAATTCTGTCAACAAAATGTAACAACAGCTTTGATGTATGTTGCACCGTTACATTGCTATGAGTGGTCAAAACGGGGCCACACCCAAAAAATCGACCTTTTTTATTTGTGGTCCGATTTTCAAAATCTTTTTTTTTATTGAAATCCTTGTGAATTTCCCTGCCTGCTTTTTTCAATCAGATTTGAAATATCTCTTACCGTTTTTGAGAAATTTGGGGCCGAAGGGGCCAAAAACGCAATTTTTTAATGTTTGTCAAGGCAAATAGTTTTATCCCAAAAATTAAGTTGTAGTGGGCCAACCTATTGTTGTGAAGTTTTAATATGATGATTATATCCACTAAAGGAATGTTGGTTTTGTAATTTGGGTTTTTTTCCCCTACTGTTTTGAAAGAAGGGCCAAAAGAGGCTAAAACAGGTGTATTGACAAATGTTTAAACTCCTTCTTGCTCATAAATGCAATTCTTGAATCTTGCAAATCTTGTACCGCCATTTTTTAAGGTAATCATGTTCAGCAAATAACCAAAATGTGGGGAATTGCATGGGATTTACTAAAATCATCATAATAATAAGATGTCTTAAGAACTTTTTTGAACGTTTAAATTAAAAATTCATAGGAATTTTAATTCCCCATGGTAAAAATGAAAATACCATGGGAATGTGTCATTTTTCCATGGGATTTCACGAAAATCCCATGGTTTTTCTTATTATCCCATGGGAATATTTTGTCCCATGGTAATAGAAAAATCCCATGGAAAAATTGTAATTCCCATGGGCGAAAATTAAATCCCATGGGAAAAATTAAATCCCATGGGAGCCAATGGTTTAAATATAAATCCCATGGGAGATTAAAAAAATCCCATAGGAGAAATAGATACCCACGGGAAATTGAAATTCCATTACCATTTGACAAATAAACCGCCATTATATAAGTGATCATGTTGTTTTACTGTGTAACAGAATATATTTATTGTGTTGTTATAACATGTATAATGTTTTGTTGAATCCATAGCATTTTAAAGACTTCTATGATGCTGGCATAAACATCTTACAGCTACAAAGTTCTAACCTTGCACAAAATAGCAATGGTTATGCAGTGTTTGAAAATCATGCATGTGTTACTGCAATTGATAAAACTGTTGGTTTGACTTGATAAAAATAGGTATATAGTATACAATTGTTTACTGGTCATGAGGGAAACAGTACATTTGTTTCCACGAGGTACTTACTATTTCACGAGGCGCGTAGCGCCGAGGGAAATGGTAAGTACCGAGGGGAAACAAATGTACTGTTTTCCGAATGACCAGTAAACAATTGTTTTATTATACTGAATCGGTAAACAACTTAACTAAAGCCACGCCTACTGCTCACTCTTTACCTTGTATACAGTATACTTTAGCCACGCCTACTGCCAATCATTATGGTACTATTGCCCTAGGGAAATAGTTTTTACTATATCCCTAGGGAAATAGTACTTTTACCAAATTCAAGATGTAATAGTAAAAATGTTTACCTGTATTTTATATAGAAAAAATCTACTGAAGTATAATAATATGTTTTAAAAAACATCTATGTAAAGTTTAACTCAAAATTTAAAAAAGAAAATCTTGACAGAGGAATGCAAGAAGCAAATAATTCACTAATGAAACATGCATTCCAATGTCGGAATCCGTCACATTGCTTTCTTTATATCACATGCCGGCAGATTTGTTGCGGTTTGGTTGTTGTGTGTGTATATTTTTGGTGATTGTTTTGTTGTCATGAGTTTATGTCTACCGATTTTGTCTGTGTCTTTTCGGGTTAACGATATTTGATTTCCCCTTTTGTACACCTTTATTTCTTAAAACAGTAAGGGACGGACCATTTAACTTGAAAGGGGAGCCTTGGTTTTTTGTTTTGATCAGAAAAAAATTTTCCGCGCTATTTATTTTTCGAAGGCGTCGTGACAGAATATTTTTTTTCATTATCAGCATTATATTCTATAGCAGAAATCCTTCTTCAGAATAATTTTTTCCTTACCCTCAGCTGCCAAAATATTTTTTTTTTCATCAAAAATAATTTTCAGAATATTTTTTTAGGAAAAAACCAAGCCCCCCCTTCAAGTTAAATGGTCGATCCCTTATCATTTTCCAAGTTTTTTTAAGTAAATAAATGGAGAGGTTCTTATCGATTTCTGAACACTCTAATATCCAAAAGCAGAATATTCTGACAATGATGAATCGCGTATAAGATGTCCGAGTATTATAGAATGTGCCAAAGGCCACACTCGCAATCTGCTAGCTGGAGAGGGATTAATATAAGCATTAAGCTTGTTTCCCAATCCAGGGTAAATAAATATGTTTAAACTAATTACAAAATGCTTGTAAACCCAAGGGGGGGTAAAAGATGCTAAAAAATAACAAAACCAAAGGGTTGTCACGTGCACGTGACATGTATATTGTGTGTTTATACGTTAAAAAACTTATTTCGAAAAAAATGGCTGTATAGTGATAAGAATAATACAATTATAACAAGGGTTGCACTAAGTCGTGCTATTTAACGCTGTTATTAAAGATAAAAGTAAAATTTTGCAACCCCCCCCCCCCCCCCAATTTGAACATTGAAAGACTATCATATAGAATAACTCAGATTTATTTTAGTGCTCAAATATGCATAGTTAGAATAAAACAAGCCTTGTATCAGAAAAAAAATTTCTACTACTCAATTCTATTTACCGGTTGTCACGTTTTGGACTTCTATTATCCTGGAGGGTCACGTGATCTTTAATTGAGCCAATACACAGACTGTAAAGTTCAACCATAGACATAGACCTGTAAGACCATAGATAGCACGACGTTTGCGCCACACAGCGAACACCACAGTTTCCTATGATATATTAAGGTGCGATGTCTTTAATCACCCTACCTAATGTACACTTGACATTTAATCGTGAGTTGGTCGCAAATGGCATAAATTAGGACGCCTCAAACTTTGCAAGGTAAGAAAAACATCATTATGAAATGATTATTTATTATTTAGTTGCACAGTTCGGGGGCCTGTTGATAAAGCTATATTGCAGTACCATTCTTTTTAAATTTGGTCCAGTCATTTTATCAATGGACGTGTTTTAACAAGATAAAAGGGGGATGTCTTGGGGGTAAATATTGCATTTTCTATGTTGTTTTCAAATAAGGTCGTGTTTTCTTCATTTATCCACGTTTTTTCATATGTTGCTTTAATAATTGTTCTTATTAAAGATTTAACTTGCTTAAAAATATGATTTTAGATGAATAAATAAGGAACACGCAATTTGCATATGTGTAGATGAAGAACAAGCATTTTCGTTAAGAGGTTGTCCGTTTCCCTCGTTACAATTAGTATAAGGCTATTGCGACTTTCGTTCGCGTTCCCGTGAAGGATGGAAGAAGTGTGTCATCGAGGTTAGTCTATACAATGAACTGCGTGGTTGAAAAAATGAATTGTCTTGGAGGGTTTGAGTATTTTTGTGTCTATTGTTCAATAGCTCTTGTTGATTTAATTTGAATGTTTATTGAATTGGTTATTATTGTATGTTAAGTGTTGAGCTATGTTAAGGATTATTAATTCTTCTGTTAATGCCTCTTTTCAGTGTGAGATGACCAGGTTGAGATGCAAGCACTTGCAGCATTGTCACACTGGTCAATCAACCAATCATAACCACCGTTACTGATATCCATTGATGATGTCGACTAATGAAATGCAATGTTATTTAAATCTTTCTTTTTTCAGAATGGAGCCACCTAAGGTTTCAGTATATAACAATTTGATTTTTATTGAAAAAATGGGTTCTTACGTGCGTTCTTGGAAAACCGGCAATGTTCTTTCACTCGTGATATAATTTCTTATGTCTTTATGCTCGTTCTGCTGCGCTCCACTTGCAGAAACCATGAAATTTTCTATCACTTGTGAAGGATCAGCCGGTCTTTTCTAAGAACTTATTCCATACTGCATTATCTTCTATTATGGAGGGGGGTCAAATAGAAACCAGGAAGACCCAAGGCAGTTATTAATAAACCGTAACGATTGAAGAAAAGCATTTTTATATCAGGGAGATGACCATTACAAGAGGATCTCAGGAGCCAGCATGAACCTCTTACTTGCCGCTTAAGCCATAACGGTCTCTTTTATATAGGGTTATCTGACAACTTCGACCCAATAAGGACTTTATTGGAGTTAATGCGCTGAAATTTTATGCCTCCAACAGCTTTTCTTATTCAGTAATAGTTTTCATTCAAAAGTGCAAGAACATGAAAAACGCTATTTTTACCATAAATGGGCCTTTACTCCTATAAGGTATCATTTGCCGACTAAGACCTGATGTCAACGTCTAATTCTACACCCTGTCACATGAAGTGGCGAGGTATCATGTTATACCCTCACTTTCTTTCGGTGTCTGTCCGTCCCCCGAAGGTTTCCGAGTGATAACTTCAAAACGCGTCAAAGGATTTATATGATATTTTGCGCAGCTGTTGAGAACTATAAAATACATGTACAGGTCAATTATTATTTTCAGGATGATTCGAAAAATATTATTGAAGATTTGCCACTTTATAAATTTTCCAAATTTGAAAATGATGAAATTTTCTGGTCTAAGAAAGATAACTCATTTCTGTTCTGTCTCTATATAGATGTATAGTATATACAGTATAGTATACAAATATATTCAACTTTTGATTAATATCGTGGCGGGGTATTATTATTTATAGTATAACTAACGAATGATTCCGAATATGAGGAAATATTCAACGAGTGACCGAACAACCCAATAATTCACGAGTGCGCTTAGCGCACGAGTGAATTTTTAAGGTTGTTCGGTCACAAGTTGAATATTTCCCATATTAGGAATCTTGAGTTAGTTATACTATTTATTACACAGATAAAACTACAATTATGGCTTTATTTATGGCTGAATTACGAAAATGTTAGGTTGGACTATTTTCATGCAGGCGCAATGGTTTTCGACGTCATAAACGACGTTATAGGTAACGCCGAACAACAGTTAATTAAAATTTCCCGCGTTTTAAGTTATTTCACTGAGTTAGATAAAGGATTTCTGTTCACTCGGAAATCTCGATATTTCACTGCTCTCTATGTAATAAGCCCTATTATTCCTTCTGTCATAGTCTCTGAGTGATAATCCAGTTTAAGTGATTTTACCCTCCCTATAATCTGTTTTAGTACATGTAATTTATCGATTCCATTAAAAAAGGGACCGTTTGTTGCCAACGTCATACACCATTCGTTCCCTAATTGGTTCAATTGGTTACTGATGGCATAACTTATATGTCCAGGTGAGCTAAAACAAGGGCGTTGATTAAAATTAACATGAAATGCAATCAAGTAGGATTTAGTCACTGGAAAGTGAGGAAAAGTTAAAAGTCGGACAACCTAGCCTAATTCAGAGGGTCCTATGATTACATCTGCATTAGTGTTTAACGTACAAGGAACATGTCATTTATTTTTTTACTACAGCTCTATGTGTAGTTAAAGCTTACCATAAATAGGCTGGAAAAAGACTTAATATCTACAATTCGAAGTTTAATCATAGCGAGTATACCCAGCTTCTTGTAACCTTGAAACATTCTTGTAATATATCATTCTTCTTCTTTGAAAAAACGCACTACTATGTCGTTCTATATGTTTGTCAACCTTTACCAACCTCTCCATCTATATAACGTGTTACAGACAACACCTGATCAATTTAGAGTGTACTGTTAGAACACTTACTTTTTACTATGTAAATATTATGTATTGTCATTCTGATTACATTATTATGATATTTATATATAAAGCAAGGCAATATTTAGCAAGTATCGAAGTATTTTGATAATTTAAGACCTCGACAACATCCAGTTTACATGTGCATGTAATGGTTAAACAAGTATAACTTGTTTATATCCAATTTAAACTTCAAGCATGTGTGGCAATTATTTTGTGCATAGTTTGTGTTACCGAATGAGCTATCTAAGTTTTATATTTATTATTCCGATAATAAGAAAAAATAAACTTTTATTGAAGAAAAAGTTAAACTCTTAATTTTAAGTGGTGTTTTCGACAACACATTGTTCATTTTTAACCTAAACATTGGACAGGGTGTTAATGCAGATGATATTCACCGACAAACTAATAAAAATCGAGTGTTAATACTAATTACATGTAATGTTAGATTATCGATGACTGGCCTTATCAGTGATGTAATAATTATAAGCAATTACCTGTAACCTGTTGATGATACAGTCTAATATCTAGTGGTATTCAATTATCTCCCCTGCAGAAAACAGCTAATGTGTTTTTAAATTTTTAAGGATGACAACAACGATGGCGACGGCGTATAAACAATCTTCAATTTTCATTTATTACGCATGGATTTGACTACTATCATATACGTTGGACATGTTATGTTATTAACGAATCTTTTCTGTTGCGTAAACAGTTGTTTATAAGGTCAACAAAAGTGCATATTTTAACAAATCGAGTGAAACTTATTGGCCGTTGGAAAAAATTAAAATGTCAACTCAACCTTTAAAAAATCACACAAGGCGTAATACCTGCAGTACATTTTCGAAACTTGTGGGAAAGTTAGGTTATTACCTTTTCTTTCGACAGATATTAGTTTGAAAATTATATTTTACTGTTATCATATAACGATCCATTTGAATTCAATGTGTAACTATGAAAAACTTTCAAGGGACACGACCAAGTTCTATCTTTAATAAATTATAAACATGATAAATGGGAGGCATTCCTATTTTTAAAACGGATGACTGAATATTGAATTGGACATTTACTCCAATACAATGCAAATTCACCTACTGTTGATCCCAATTTACGGATACCGGTCAAAAAGGTAAACATGTTCTATGACATAATCGAATTCAACAGGTAAATCGTGTACTTTTAAAAAGAAGGTTGTCAAGACGGACTAGAAAAATAGGTCTATTTCTTATTTTATTTTGGCTTTACCTCTTGCAGTACATGTCTGAAAATTTGCAGATGGGAAGATATACATTCAAACAAATAGCGTGATTTTTTTCAATTTTTTATATAAAAGTTAAAGTTGTGCGATCCATTTCAGTTTGCACCGTATGCATTTCATAAATATCCACATAATAACATGCATTAAAATGCAATCTGTTACTTTTAAAAACTCTTTTTAATTCAAAAAAGTTTATTTTATCAGCATAACTTAAAATTGGAAGCAATTTTGTACTAAAAAGAACTTTTGATTCACTTGACAACCAGGATAAACATTCGAATTGACTTTCCTATCTTTTCCGATGAAGAGCTCACATTCTATTGTTTAAATACCACCGGTTTTCGGACTGTGATAAGGTTAGCGAATGCGAGTAACCAAACACAGCGTGAGAAGACCTATCTGCTTGTTCATTTGATAAAAATCACAAAATTATAAATATACATGTACATTGGGCATTCATTTATAAAATACATCCCATATAACATTCTTTACTCGAAAAGGCAAATATCTATGCTGTCCGACCATGGACAAGTGTTCCATAACTATTCATATTATTTGTACATTCACATTTAGTTAAGTTTTCCGAAAAAAATAATTCAATTTGCCGATTAAGGATGTTCGCTACATGTACTATTATTGAAAATATATAGGTTTTGAATTTGATGAAAAGATAATAGTTAGAGGTATAGGATAAAGAAAAAAAAAATAGATAGGTTCGTGACCTCTTGTCCAAGATAATTGACGTTAAAGTTTTGGTGGGAAAAGGTTTTCTCTGACTTTTTCATAGGCTTAGCATTAACCCTTTTTGGCTGTTAAAACCCAAGAGAGAATAAAAAGGATTTGATAAACCTTTGTTAATCTCTTCTTTATGACATATTTAAGACATCGATTAAAAGAAAATAGGGGGTTTGTGGGCAAGAAAAATTAACCCTATTTTGATGGTAAAAACCGAGGATTCCGAAAAAATGAACAAGCAAGCATCCTTAATAAAAAGTACATGTATTTATTTCAGACGCCCCCCACCATCACAAAAACCCTACGGGAACATTTAATTTTTGATAAATTGTGGAGGTCTTTGTTTTCATTTGATTCTGGTCATTTCGCAGATATCCAAAATGAAGCAAAGAAAAACCTACATTTCAACAGACAACATAAACTACATGTGAGCTTCTAATTAGCGACTTCTTTTCTTAATTTTTAGAAAGAAATCGAAAATGTTCCAATAAAGAATTTTGTGTTAAATGGAAAATTATAATATTCTTCTTGGATAAATGAAGCGTAACTTAATAAAATAGTGCCTTTTTCTTTTTTATAATCCTTCAGGTTCCTCCTATTTTCCGTTATTTTTCAGCGTTAAAATTAACGCCATGTAGGACGTCCGAATATCAAGTAGGTGATAAATAGTCGGCGAATATCATCTGCATCAGATATGTGTCCGGAGCTTTATCTATGTATATGAAATCAATGATTAGTCTAATATACGGGTTAATGAAGCTGCCCGATTTGAAATAGGATGTAGAAAGGGGACCATCTTAAGACACGTCATAGGATGTAAAACGAAGCCATCATAGGACAACCAAATATAGGACCATCCTAACACGAATTTAGTATAGTCATAAAAAGCTGTATATACTACACGTATGCCAATATGAAAGCGTTTGACAAGTAAATAAAGTGTCTGCTTTACATTTCTAAATATAAAACATATATATATTTTTTTTATTTCGGAACCTTTGTTTTTCAAAGAATACATGTATCATTAAAATCAAATATTTCATTCTTTG
This sequence comes from Arcuatula senhousia, assembly GCA_963971305.1. Taxonomy (NCBI): domain Eukaryota; kingdom Metazoa; phylum Mollusca; class Bivalvia; order Mytilida; family Mytilidae; genus Arcuatula; species Arcuatula senhousia. The sequence goes on along the minus strand of OZ020307.1, from coordinate 39,208,028 downwards.
TGTATGCATGTTGCACTAAGCACTTATAACCAAAAACAATTCCTGGGAAAATCTACCATTTAGTTTTATTTTCACAAGTCTGCATATATTAGAATATCACAAAAAATAAATTGCTTAAACACAAAAAACAATATCCAATATAAGGTAAGCCAATGGGGAGAATTAATTAATGGGAAAATACCTTTATTGCTAAATTTAGAAAGTAAACTATCAAACAAGAGTAGTGGACCACAGACAACACCAATTCAGTGACGTCAGTGAGTGAGGTGAAACAAATTACAGACACTTTTTCGAAGTTTTCGAAAGGGTTTATGAGGACTTGCGGATATGAGATGGGTACCATAAACTGTGAGGTGAGGGAAGAACACACAGACGGACGGGTATGCAAATATTCCTATCTCCATATACTGTGTATAATTTAAACACACAAATTCACAAACGTTTTATGTTATCAAAAGGAACAAAGATGCATACATCTTCCTAACTCTAGTCCATTTGTGGTATTTTTAAAGATATTGCTATAAAAGATGATTGCAATGCATATAAAAACCCGTGCGGCTTACGAGTGACGAAAAGGCCTACAGCAACGCTAAGCTTGACGTTAAATGTCAACTAAAGAGCGCTCAGAAACTTGACATCGGGTCAGGCCGCTTTACTAACAAAGCGACTGGGACGTGTCCCCGAGGTGGTTGAATGGGACAGCCCTGTCAAAATGAAAGATTGTGTGGACAACATGAACCCAAATCAAAGTGATGCACCGTGTTGGGACGTCACGTTCCTTGCGCGTTAAAGAACCCCGCTGCAGGTCTCGATAAGGATCCCCATGCATGAGGCTAGATTGCCCGGTCAAACCTATCCCTCCTTTTTCCAGTAACAGTCAAAACTCTAAAGCCCGATTAGAATCGTGTCCCCCATTTCCTCCCCTTCATGATCATTTCATGTTCATTTTATCATCTTTTTCATGTTCATCTTGCTCATGGTTTATATAGCCGAAATCGCACTGCTTGCGTAAAGCAATAACTAACTAAGCTTTACATAATTGAAATCTAACTTTATTGGATATTTTATTAGTTTTGTCTTTTCTAAAGTTTATAATTACATACAAATATATTTAAGATCTATACAAAACTAAAGAGACCGAATATACCAACTGATAAGCTGAATAGAATTTTCTCAAAGTAAACGAATTCTTAATTTCAATACATATCGTCATGTAACCCGAATAATTCGCTCCTTGCAGTCGCTACATTAACGCCTGCTCATACGATAATAATTCGTCAAAATTTGTCAGATGAGCATACTGTGTTGACCAAAATTTCTTAGGACCAGTGTAGATAAAATTCATTATCATAAATTTATTATTAATTATCACATAATTCACACCTTTTTGTCATATCTGTTTTAGAAAAGATCAAACTAATCTCATCAACCATTTTAATTAACATCATTAAAAGGATTGTTATTGGCTGTCTGAACTGGAAAGCGAGTGACTGCGAATTTCCATTGGACGAGTGAAACCCCTGTCCCGCTGAAGTATGCGAAGACAGATAGGGTTTGGATCATTCGAGTTAATCGTCATGCAATATGCGAATTGTTTTGGGGATTATAATAAAGCTGAACGGAAGGGGTGCGTCTTCTCGCATTAATACTTACTTACTTATCCTCTTCGTCCCCAATGGGACATAAGGCTTCAACAAGTTGCCGCCATCTACCTCTGTCTTTTGCAAGAAACTGTGCTTGCCCCCATGAATAGCCCATGTCTTGTAATTCTGATGTGACAGTTCTTCTCCAGGTGGTGCGTGGTCTACCTCTCTTTCTCTTTCCAGGTGGTGTCCAGTGAAGGGCAGTCTTTGGTATTCTCTCAGCTGGCATTCTCATTACATGTCCTAGCCATCTCATTCTCCTTTGTTTTATTTCTGTTGCAATATTTTTGCTTTTGCTTTTCTGGTGTAATTGGTTGTTTGTCATCTTCTTTGGCCAGAATATGCGATTTATTTTCCTGAGGCAGGTGTTGTGGAATGCCTCAACTTTTCTCATATCGCTGTCAATTACACGCCAGCATTCAGACCCGTACAGGAGGACAGACTTTACATTGCTGTTGTAGAGCTGTATTTTGGTTCTCAAACTGTAGCTATTTGACTTCCAGATGGGCTGAAGTTGAGCAAATGCAACACGTGCTTTGTTAAGTCTGGCCTTTATATCTTTTGCAGTTCCATTGTCCTTGCTTAGTATACTGCCAAGGTAAGTGAAGTCATCCACCTCTTCAAGTTCTTTTCCATTTAAATACACAGGTTCTGGATGTGCATTGATTGTCATCACCTTTGTCTTCTTAATGCTGATGTTTAGCCCAGTTTGTAGTGCAATGGTGTTGAGATTTCCTGTTTTTTCTTGTAAATGGTTAGCATTTCCAGATATCTCTGCAAGATCGTCTGCAAAGTCCAAGTCCTCTAAGTGACTGAACATAGTCCATTGGATACCTCTCTTTTTATCATAGGTGGTCTTCCTTTGTATCCAATCAATAACAATCAAGAAGAGGATTGGTGATAAGATACACCCCTGCCTTCTCGCATTAATACCTGTTCAATATTATGGAAAATTGAAGGTCCAAAACAAAAATAAGATCTGAATGGGCAACATCGTTCGCGTAATCTTATCCCGCTTTCCGTACATGTACACTATGCATAAATATGTAGAAGTTACATATACCCCTCCTTTTTTACTCATCCGGTATTCTGTTCTCAAAATATAGCTTTTAATGAAACAATGAATAATTATATGCAAGTCATTTATGAAAACAAATATTATGCGCAATCCATTGCAAGGCCTATATTTAAGTATTGAATGTTAGTGCAGACGACATTTAACTACTAGTAGTACGAGTTTTGCTTAGTGTGAACGCAGCCTTTAAATATCCTATTGGTACTCTCTCTGCTTCTTTAGAAGATTAAGTGTATGCGACACTGCCTCCATGAATTATCAACAGTTTAACAGTTTAATGACAAAGACAGAAAACTTCAATGTGACAAATGTAGTTGACTCTTTATATAGCGTAACAAATGCAATGCATGTACTAAAAACCAATTGACATGACACCTTACTGCACTTAAGTAAATGTATTTTCGTTCGTATCAAATGTCGCAACCGGGAATTACTGTCCTGCGATATGTCGCACAAAGGTGCTAAAAGGATACCAATTTATTGATAATTATTACCCTGGGGTCCAGATTTTGCCTGTCGATAATAGACTGGTACCCGAATTGTTATAGTGGAACATTTCTGAACATATATCGAACAGTAGGGAGCAGGTAGAAAGCTTATCTCAGAAATAAAATAAAATAAAATATATTTTTTTCAACTTTCTACTTCCTGTGGTATGCTTTTCTCCCATCAGTCACGATACACATTAGGTTCCCAACCTGTAATAACTCCATGATGATGTATTTAATCATGAGTGATTGACATGCTTTTTATTGTAAACCCAGCTGTATACTTAGTAGGTAGGAGAAACCATTTTTATTTAAAAAAACAAACATTTTTTAGGTTTCATGGCTTAAAAGAGCTTATAGAATTTATTCAAATGGCAGACGAGTGGCTCAGTCATGCGTTTGAATGTTTCAACGTTCATAGCTCATCGTGCGTATGGTAAGTTTGAAATAAGTGGGTCGCCTGTTTATTTTTCAATATATTATATAGTCCAAGTCCGCGAAACACAGAAAGACACAATGCTATTACATATGATAGTATAAACTTTTCAAATATAAAATCTTATATGAGTTAAAATATAGATTCGACATTAATATGAAAAGTGGTTAGTCTTTTATTTTTCAGATCCTTTTATGCAAACAAATCAAGCATTTTTTGTTTAATATAGAGAAAATAAATCAAAGCTATTATCGTGTAACAAATAATACCTTCTATGTATATTGTAAGGACTTGCCCATTTTGCTATTTGTGTAACATAGATAAAAAGTTTACTCTTCAGTTCTTGTTTTACTTTTTAAGCCGCAGTGTGAATGTTTTAAACATTATCTGCTCACAAAACTTTTGTGGTGCTTGTACAGTCCTTCCAACTAATGGTAAGCTATGTTTATTAAACATACCTCCTTTTATGGGTGTTCAGACTTTCATCATTGTATTCTATAGGAATTTAATTTCCTATGGGATTGTTTTCCTCCCATAGGATTTAATTTGCTCCCATGGGATTTAATTTTCGCCCATGGGAATTACATTTTTTCCATGGGATTTTTCAATTACCATGGGACAAAATATTCCCATGGGATAATTAGAAAAACCATGGGATTTTCGTGAAATCCCATGGAAAAATGACACATTCCCATGGTATTTTCCTTTTTACCATGGGGAATTAAAATTCCTATGAATTTTGAATTTAAACTTTCAAAAAAGTTCTTAAGACATCTTATTATTATTAGGATTTTAGTAAATCCCATGCAATTCCCCACATTTTGGTTACTCGCTCAACATGATTACCTTAAAAAATGGCGGTACAAGATTTGCAAGATTCAAGAATTGCATTTATGAGCAAGAAGGAGTTTTTAGTATTCATTCAATTTTGAAAATTCTTTTTTTTGTTGAATTGCTCAAAAAAATCTGTCTACTACATGTATATATTTCAATGATTTTGATATGTATTTCATCGTTACGTTGCTACAGGGGACTAAAGATAGGCCACGCCCATAAAATCATTTTTTTTATTTTTGGTCAAATTTTCCAAATCCTTTTTTCAATTGGATTCCTTGTGAAAATCTCTGCCTGATTTGTTAATCGGATTTGCAATATCTTTTACTGATTTTGAGAAATTAGGGGTCAAAAGGCCAATAATGTCAATTAATACATGTATATAAATGAGGCTTTATGTATTAGATGTTGATGTAAATATATATGTGTCAAAAATGCATTTTTGAGTCCACCACAGGATGCATGTATCAAAAAGCGTTGTAAGTCCACCATGGGCTTCATGTGACCAAATCAATAGACTATCCATATTGGGCCTCCAACGTACAGGGTTCAAATTGTTGCGGTCGTATCATGCTGCACTCGGCGTAGCTTTTATTTGGCGAATACCTCAAAAGTGGTTTCAGATATCGATATTAAAACTCTGTCAAAATAAAAGTGATAAGCAAATAACTCAAGAACTGTAACCGACATCAATATTTTGATTCAAAAGTGTTCAAGCACCTTAAAATCTATCTGCTCTTAAAATTTGAAGAGCGTACCACCCATATGTTAGGAGTGATTGTTCTGTTTTTTTTTCTGAATTTTGCACTTAAGCTAATTATTTTAAACACAGTACAAGATATTTGAGAAATTAAAATTGAGATCTACAAAATATTTTTAAAACATGGTCAAAGTTGTATGACCATTCCTTTTAATATGAAATAGGCATTACCTAAATGCGAGCACAGCATAATTCTGTAAAATAAATGTAATGTTAACATGTTTAGTGACATTGTTAACATTGTTTAATGAACGAATAAAAAAGATTTTATTTCGAATCGATACAGTCAAATAAGATTTGAAATCAAAACATGCAACCTAAATGGCACAAAAAAGAGTTCTCAGAATTGCGTAGGGAAAGGGATTACTATCACACTATTGGAGATTTTGACAATTTTAAGAAAACCAGGAATAAATTGTCGTCTGCAATACGATCTAGTAAAAGTGAATATTTTTCTAACGCAATTAATTCCGGAAGTAATGTTGGAGAGTTATGGAAACATCTAAAAGATATAAACTCACAAACCCGAAGTGAGATAAAATCTGTTAATGTTGACGGCATTGAGTATGTGAACATCAATGACATTTGCGATCAATTTAATAACCACTTTAATTGCTTCTATTGCACAGCGCATTCTTGAAACCCCTAAAAATTGTATGATGAATGACAAGCTCAATGACTGGGTCAAGTCTAAAGGTGTACCATCAGAATTTTCATACTTATGAATTGCTCCTGAAGAAGTTCTTACTGAATTGTTAAAACTAAATATTCATAAGAGTATAGGTTTGGATGGTGTCAGTCCAAATATTTTGAAAATGTCAGCATTTGTTATTTTTGAGTCATTGACACATATTTTTAATCTTAGTTTGTGTACTGGCAAGTTTCCATCAAAATTTAAAACTGCAAGAGTTACACCATTCTATAAGTCTGGTGACCATTCTGATATGAATAAATACAGGCCTATATCAGTACTTCCAGCATTATCCAAATTATTTGAAAAACTAGTTTATTTGCAGGTCTACGATCATCTTACAAAAAATGATTTAATTCATCAGAATCAGTCAGGTTTTAGATCCAAGCATTCTTGTGTTACAGCTATGACAAAAATTGTTGATGATCTTCTAAAGGCAATGGACAAGGGAAATCTAACAGGAGTTTTATTTCTTAATTTCAAAAAGGCATTTGATCTTGTTAATCATTGTCTTCTTTTATCAAAGCTTAAATGTTATAAATTTGATGACCTATCAGTTCAATGGTTTAAATCCTATTTATCAATGAGGTCTCAAAAAGTTGTAATGGACAACATAGAATCAAATTCTAGTAATATTCATTTCGGTATCCCACAAGGAAGTATTTTGGGTCCTCTTCTTTTTCTTTTATATATTAATGACTTGCCTCTGCACTTGGAACATGGTTCTTCAGGCCTATATGCAGATGACACAACAGTACACCTCTCATCAAACTCATTATCTGATATTAACTGTAAACTGAATGTAGATATGTTAAAAATACATGAATGGTGTATCAGTAATGATATGGTTATTAACACTAACAAATCTAAATCAATGTTGATCGGGTCAAACCAGAGGTTGCAAAATTTAGATGGTGTTCTTAGCGTTATTTACAATAATTCTGCTCTAGAGTATGTAGAATATGAAAAATTACTGGGTATAACCATTGATAACACACTATCATGGTCACAACATATAGGAACCTTAGTCTCCAAAATATCATCTAGGATTGGATTGATGTCTCGTTTGAGGACATACCTACCGAGGGAAGGGCTTCTATTATATTATAATGGGTATATCTTACCGCTTTTGGATTATTGTTGTATTATATTGGGGGAAGCGACGGGTACAAATATTGATAGGGTTTACAAACTGCAAAAGCGCACAGCAAGAATTATACTAATTGCAAAACATCATGCTACTTACTAAGAGGCAAGGTCATTTAATCTTACATTCAGATATATTGATGATGTCCTTTCTGTCAATAACACTTCATTTGGTAGTTGGATTCCTTCAATATATCCTCCGGAATTGGAGATTAAAGAGACCACCGAATCTAATTGCTTCACGTCTTTCTTGGATTTGCACCTCGAATTTGACCCAGGTGGTCATCTCAGTACAAAAATTTACGATAAACGAGAAGATTTTAATTTTCAAATTATTAATTTTCCTAATCTACAGAGCAATATACCTACTTGTCCTGCATACGGTGTTTATATTTCTCAACTTATTCGATATGCCAGAGCTTGCACACATTTCACAGATTTTTTGATCAGACACCGGTTTCTTCGTGACCGACTTTTGATGCAGGGCTATAAGAAAATACGTCTCATACGATCACTAAAAAAATTCTTTCTTCGTTATCAGCCACTAGAAGAAAAGTTCAAAATTGAGGTAAAAGATATGATAGTTAATTGTTTTAATTAGTGTTTGACTGGTCTGCTGTACTGAGATGATCACCTCAATATCCCTATTGTGTCACACAACTATGTTGTGTTTTATGGTCATTACCGGATCCTAAGATCGCAATGGAAGGGGGGGGGGGTTTGGCGCCATAAAACCTGGTTTAACCCACCATTTCGTTTGAAATGCCTGTACCAAGTCAGGACCATTGCGATCCACCAGTTCTCCGGTATGACTGATTCGTTTTTGTCATTTTCTCTGGACTGTGAGATTGATCATTCAAGTTCGGTAGTTTTGTTATTACCTTTATTCATTGATTCTATTTAAAGAACTTGGATGGTTAACTTTCATGAATCGTGTACACTATCACAAAGGTGTATTAATGTTCCAATGCATTAGAGGATGTGCTCCTTTATACTTATCCTGCTTATTTGACAAGTCTTCAGACATCTCCTCTTATTCACTAAGACCCGCTGCATGTGTCTGGCAAATTATTTGTTCCCAGACCAAATTTTATGAAGAAAACTTTTCATTATTCTGGAACTATCTTATGGAATACTCTTCCTCAACAATAAAAGATATTCAGAGTGTTGAGTCTTTTAAAAAACAATACTTGAAATTCTTGTTATTACAACAAGAAAATAATATTGAATGATGTTTAACATTTCATGAATGATGTTCATCATACAAGTATAATTTTGTTGATTTGATTTTTTATGTATTATTATATTTTATTGTACATACATTATGAGGGCCTCAGGGAAGATTAGTTTTTGTACTAACTGTGTTACCCTCTTAAAATAAAGTGTTTACTTACTTACTTACTTACTATTTTTGTTTTGGTTCATTTTCTAGAACGTTCAATTTGGGACGAGATGCTTGGGACGATTGAACGTTAAATAGAAAAGCAAGAAAAAATCGATTAAATTTGGTTACTACAAAAAAATGTAGCAACTCATCGTCATCAGAATATTTTTCTCTTTATACATTATTACATAGATATTTTTTGGAATACGACTAGCAAAATGGGTAATTATTTTCAAATTCACTCCGTTCCTGTAAAATTTGAGAGCCTTTCCGGACCATGAAAAATCAATATCAGCATTAGGCAAATTTCTCGCGGGAACAAATACCGTAGAGCTCTCCGCTCGAGCGGGCACTTCGTGCCTGCTTGCGAGCTGTGCCTGCTATTATTCCCCTTAGAATGTGAAAATTGGCCATTGTCAAACCAAACTGTGAAAGCTAGAGAAAAACTTATATTAACTGCAATATTGTTAAGTTAGCTAAGCCATGAAAAAACTCAATTTGATGGAAGTCTTTTTTGACTTCTTAAAGGAGTTACATGTATAATGACAATAACTTATGATCCCTCAAATAGCTGTTTATGTCTTAAAGCTGGCAAACTGTAGAAAACAAAAGATTGCTAAAATGTTTAAGTAATTGAGCTCTAAAATTTAATGCTTTAGGGTAATAGATGTTGTTAGACGACAACTTATTAAACTAATGACCCTATAAGGAAAAAGAAAGTTGTTTTGTCTAATAGCTTAAAAATTCAGGTATTTAAGTCAGGTGAACAATTCAGGCACATGTGAGCCTCTTGTATTACATGTGATGTAGGATAATCATGATCCTTATTTGAACTTTTTGCATAAAACATATATTTACCTTTAGACGGAAAAGTTTAGTTTTATTCTAAATTAAACTGAAATAAGGAAATGATTATTAAGTGGTTTTTAAGTTGGAGAGAAATGAATTGCATATATATTTCCTTATTACAAAGTATAATACATATTTTGAAATTTAGTGAAATCGTTCGTTACATCAAATTTCGATAAATCAAAGATTGTTATGCCTTTAAACAGGGAGTTTTTTAACAATGCTTTCTCCGGAATATCTCGCCCATTTAGGCAAGTATTTAGATGATTTTATTGTTAATATTTCATCGATCTAAGTTTAGTTTAAACTGATTAATTTATACTTGACTGAGAAAAAAACTAACGAAAACCTCTCCATGCATGTTTTCGTATCCATATGCAATTCTTAGAGATTCATTTAATAGAAATTCTGTAACGTGTGTGTTTGTGTATTATCTTTACTAAACATCCACAAGCCTATTTCTAAGCGAAAAGCCCCAAAAGAACAACACAAACATACATCGAAGGACGAAAACCAACGCTCGAGAAACATAATGTAAAAAGTCAATATGGAAATGTGTGGTGTTGTTTGTATGCCAACACAGTCAAAAAAGGAACGCATACATGTACATATGTATATTATTATGGTGAAATATTTCTAAATAGATGATCATCTTTTGATTTTACCTGAATTCTAAAGAAAACATATCAGGAAACAATCATTTAATATTTAAAATTATATGCCCTCAAAATTCAACCAAAGATACACAACTTCATGGCCTTTTTAGCAATAGAAAACACATCTGCTTATTTTTTTTAAAAACAAATTATGCAAATATAGATAAACAAAAAGTTCCAAAACAAAATAACATGAATGATATATTTGAAATATGGAGGAACTAGTGACTTGATTCTTTGAAAATTTGTAGTAAAGTCATGTTGAAATTAAAGGGGAAAACCTATACTACCTGCAAGATAATTATAGAGCGAAGTCATAAGAACATCTCAGAATTCATGCTTCCTGAAATTTTTCAGTCTTGTTAACTATTGGTGTTTCTTATTATCCAGTCAAATCGACACAGATGGCGATATGACCTATACGTCACATTGAACCATTATTTAGGCTACCTGGACCAAAGGTCAAGGCGAGCTATTGCCATCACTTCGCCTCTGTCGTCGTCTGTCGTCATCTGTCTTCCGTTAAAAAATTTCAAAATGAAACTTGGTACGATTGATCTTCAGGTTGTTCTGCACCGTCAAAAAAACAAGACCGCACTTGCTGAAATAGACCAGGGAGGAAAGACTACTATTTTTGGCTTGTAAATAAAAGTTGTCAGATAACACCATGAAGTGGTTATGATCCTTTAAAGGTCAAACATGGCGTTTTTATTGTTTTTGGCCTATATAATGAAAACTATTGCAGTAGAGAAATGCTGTTGTATGCTGAATCCATCTTCTGATTGAGCTCTACAAAAATCTCCTTTGGGGTGAAGATGTCAGATGACCTCTTATCATGCTTATATTGGTTATGACCCTTTAAAGGTAAAAAATGGCATTTTGCGGGGTTTTTCTCGATAGAATGAAAACTATTGCAGATAGCGAAATGCTGTTGCTTGCTTAAACCCTCAGCTCATTGAGCTCTACAATAGTCATCATGGAACCGAAGTTGTCAGTTGACCCCTTGCAGGGGTCATGGCCCTTAAGAGGTAAAAATTGCGTTTTTTCATTTATTTGCCCTATAAAATAAAAAAAGTATTGCAGATACCGAAAAGCTTTTTCTTGCTTAAAACTTCAGCTAATTGAGCTCAACAAGTCTCCATGGGTTAAGGTTGTCAGATAACCCCTTATAGGGGTAATGACCCTTTAATGGTCAAAATAAGCATTTTTTTTAAATTTTCGTTTATAAAATGAAAACTATTACAGCGTCAGCTCATTAAACTCCATTGGACCAAATTTGTCAGATGACCCATTATAGAGATATTTAGCTCATAGAAGAGACCCTTATAACTTTAGGTTTACTGTATCGTTTTCTTACTTTAAAGGTGAAACATCTTTCCATGACTGGTTTACATTGAAATCCTGTTCAGTTGTATTATTGAACATTCAATTGTTTTAACCTCTTAACTGCATCTTTAATTCAGCCTTAAATTGTCTTGCAAACATGTTTTAATGGTACAGAATACACAGGTAGTCACATGTCAAGTAAAATATTTTAATGGTACAGAATACACAGGTATGCCCCTGTCACATGTCAAGTAAAATATTTTAATGGTAAAGAATACACAGGCATGCCCTTGTCACATGTCAAGTAAAATATTTTAATGGTACAGAATACACAGGTATGCCCTTGTCACATGTCAAGTAAAATATTTTAATGGTACAGAATACACAGGTATGCCCCTGTCACATGTCAAGTAAAATATTTTAATGATAAAGAATACACAGGTACGCCCCTGTCACATGTCAAGTAAAATATTTTAATGGTACAGAATACACAGGTATGCCCCTGTCACATGTCAAGTAAAATAGTTTAATGGTACAGAATACACAGGTATGCCCTTGTCACATGTCAAGTAAAATATTTTAATGGTACAGAATACACAGGTATGCCCTTGTCACATGTCAAGTAAAATATTTAAATGGTGCAGAATACACAGGTATGCCCCTTTAACATGTCAAGTTAAATATTTTAATGGTACAGAATACACAGGTATGCCCCTGTAACATGTCAAGTTAAATATTTTAATGGTACAGAATACACAGGTATGCTCCTGTCACATGTCAAGTAAAATATTTTAATGGTAAAGAATACACAGGTATGCCCTTGTCACATGTCAAGTTAAATATTTTAATGGTACAGAATACACAGGTATGCCCCTTTAACATGTCAAGTAAAAACGTTTAATGGTACAGAATACACAGGTATGCCCCTGTCACATGTCAAGTAAAATATTTTAATGATAAAGAATACACAGGTATGCCCTTGTCACATGTCAAGTTAAATATTTTAATGGTACAGAATACACAGGTATGCCCCTGTCACATGTCAAGTAAAATATTTTAATGATGCAGAATACACAGGTATGCTACTGTCATGACTGTAACATGTCAAGTAAAATATTTTAATGCTACAGAATACACAGGTATGCCCCTGTCACATGTCAAGTAAAATATTTTAATGCTACAGAATACACAGGTATGCCCTTGTCACGAGTCAAGTAAAATATTTTAATGGTAAAGAATACACAGGTATGCCCCTGTCACATGTCAAGTAAAATATTTTAATGATGCAGAATACACAGGTATGCTACTGTCATGACTGTAACATGTCAAGTAAAATATTTTAATGCTACAGAATACACAGGTATGCCCCTGTCACATGTCAAGTAAAATATTTTAATGGTGCAGAATACACTGGTATGCTACTGTCATGACTGTAACATGTCAAGTAAAATATTTTAATGATAAAGAATACACAGGTACGCTCCTGTCACATGTCAAGTAAAATATTTTAATGGTAAAGAATACACAGGTATGCTACTGTGGCATGTCAAGTAAAATATTTTAATGGTACAGATTACACAGATATACTTCTGTCGCATGTCAAGAAAAGACAAGTTCTGAAATAATTTTAAAAGCATAGATTCAAGGCACTTTTTAGTTTTTGTTCCTCTATATTTCTTATTAGTAATTAATATGATTAGGCTGGTATGTTGGTGGTTTTGTTTAGTTTTGAGACTTACATTTATGTCTTAAAAGAAATTCAGCACATATGTTGTTGCTGTATTGTAATGCCAACTTAAAATGGTCATCTTTTATTCAACCACTACTTTTAATCCACATAAAACTTTTACAATCTTTTTATCTGTTATATAATTTAAATGGGCAACTTCTATTTTAAAAATTAAAGTAGCTTTTTTTTAAGTGCGGGTAGTGTACATTGTACAAGTGCGTTTTGACACACCGTTCTTCTAGTTGATGTTTATTTATGTTACCTGAAAATACACAACATGTGTCACTTGTAATCTAAAATATCTTTAGTTGTAGAAGGGTGATTTAGGTTAAGAAGTCCAATAAAAAAAAACAATATGGTACAGAAGACTCACACATGTGTACATGCATTACACAAAACACTTTTAGCTCACCTCATGAAATTGAGGGGGGGCTTATGTGATACCCCTACCGAACCCCGGCGTCCGCATGCACGTACACAAGTTTAGTTAGGGTCCATTCTCAATTACTGACAAGTGCCACATCAACCACATTGCTACGGTATATGCACCTAGTGATGCTAAGAACATTAATGCTTCAGGTGGTGTCTGTGATACACACTTACATGATAATGGTTGAAGTCAATTCCCGCTAACAAGCCGATCACATCTATTGGAATATTAAGTTTCAGAATGAAATTTCATTTATATTATTTGTACAAAACAAATAGTTTTTACTGTGTTTTATAATTTACTACTAAGTACCTATTATGCAGTCAGATATCAATAACGCAATGAAAACACTAAACGTAAACAAATCCTTTTTAGGAATATAAAACTTCCCGTTAGATGTTCAGATGGTTTAACATCATCTAGAGCCACAATCAGGCGAAAACTGCAGAACTTCAGGTAAGAGGTCAATATGTGAAATATTTTATTCAAAGAGTATACGTAAAATGGTTTAACAGACTGGCATATAAAGAATACGATTAACAATGGACCCCTTCATACATACATTACTAGTTGTTCAAATTTGACCAGGAATATCGTTAGGTATAAGATTTGAGGAAGCACCCGTTAAGGTTCATGGTTACACTTCGAATAAAATGGTAGACATTTTACCTCTTTTTTTAGTCTATATTACTGTTGATATTTGGCTATATTTGGGTGAACTGAAAAACGCAAAGAAAATGCCCTGGCAAAACAGATCAAGTTTACACGTACAAAATACTAAAAGTTTATGCAAAAAGTATTTATCTAGACGCTGCTACGCCTTATTAAGCAATTGAATGTGTAGTTTAGGATCCACATAGACTGAAAAAAGACGTAAAATATCAGTCATATTTTCCGAAGTGTAAAGATGAAACTTAATCTTTTTAATATTGCTTGAACAATTATCTCTTCATACTCTTGATTTTCTACCATCTTTCATACAGGTGACAACCCAATCTGATTAAAGTCAGATCCATCGATTGTTCTACTGTCTCTGCATGGTATAGTTGAAGAAATCCCATTCTACTTTCTGTTCTGATGACCTTTTGAATTGACCAATCAGATTGTAGCTTCCAAGATTTTGGATGCATTACTTCTTCCGAAAAAAGGTCATCAGAGCAGAAAGTAGAATGGAATTTCTTCCGATCTACATGCAGACAGTAGGGAACACTTGATAGATCTGATTTTAATCAGATTGGGTGACAACAAATTTGTCCTTTCTAAAATGCAATCAATACCTTTCGGTTATTTTTGAAGAAATGCTTTCATACGGTATTAAGAGAGAATTATAATATATCCCATGAAATGCATACTCTCAACACGGATCAGGGCACGAATGAAGTCGGTACAAACGTAGCCTGATGCATAAAAAATGAACTTTCGGGTCTTCAAGTTTTAAACAGTTAAATTGCATAAATGTGCATTTTTAATTTTAAATTTTAAATTTTAATTTTTAATTTTTAATTTTAATTTTAAAAATAATATTTAAACTGCAAAATTTATAGATTTGAATTGTTAAAAAGTACACCAGCTACATGCTGAAGATAAGATTTGCTAAACAACGATACACTGTACATGCATGTAAATATTTATTTGTTGTTCCCCAGGTATTGATTGTGTTACCATTTTTTATTACCATTAGGCATTGGTTACTTGGCAGATTTAACTCCGAGCCGGAATTTCAAGTTGAGGTACATGGCGGCACAGTCGTAGGAAATGAAACTCAAGGTGAAAACGTTCCGGTTTATTTAGACCCTAGTAACCAAACGGCCACATTCCACTCAAAAAATGTTACTTTGCCGAAAGATATCCACCAAAACCAAATGGTGTATGACGAGGCAAACGTTCAGCCTTCTAGCAGCCTGTTAAACAACGATAATTTGCCAGAATCACGAACAGATGACGAAGGAGTCTTTAAAGTCGATACAGTGGAGGAAGAAAATGGCGGTAACTACGCCGACCCATGGGATAAAAAGTCCGATAAACTGTGTGAGAGTGATATGGCTATGAAAAGAGACATTTTGAGAAGTAAATTGCGTACAATTCATATAGCTAAGAGCCACACAAAGCAAGAAAATGCGTATGAAGAGACGAATATAGACGTTAAGAAATATTTGTATGACGACCCTTCTTTACTGCAAGGGCAAAAGAGACAAACCGAGCCATGGAGAAATTATGAATATCGCACAAGTGTACCTAAACAAAATTTTGCGTTGAGCTCCGGAAGAGGCCTTAGTTCTGTTGAAAGAAACACAAAAGTTTCTGAGTGTACAAGAAAAGATTCTGCCACTGATGATGTAGATGAACGTTCTAATTTACAACCAGGGTCATCAAATGTAGAGGAAATTATGTATGAAACCCCGAATGTAAACAAAGATGGTATAAAAAATGACAACGTACAATCGGGCAACAAGAAGTTATCCAAAAGAAAGAAAATAATGAGAACACTTTCAGGAGCATCACTTAGAACCAAATTGCTGAAATTCCCGCGAAAAAAACAAAAGAATCGTAGAAATTCATCCGCGGAAACGGATCAACATATATATGCAACACCAAACGCTGTGGCTGTAGTCAAGCCTTTTGAACGTAACGCAAAATCTTTGCTACTTCAATCAGATGCCGGACAGAATCCTACACAACCCAAAAGTAAAAAGGCTTTCAACTACGAACTTGCAAAACCAATCACAGAAAGTGGACAAACAAAGTTTAAACTATCTTCATGTGATGTGTCAACAACATCTAAGTCTGCGAGAAAATCAAGTGTTTACACGTTAGCAAAACCTTTGTCGCAACTTGAAGACAAAGACGCAGAACAAATCAACGAAACAACAATATACTTTGAGCCTATGGGTTAATAGCCAATATGTTTTTACAGAAATGTCAGTATGTTCATAGCAATGTAAAAATTGTTTTTTTTATTTTGTCTTTTGTAATAAAATATCTTAAATTATATGTGTGTGTGTGTGTGTTTGAAAAAAGTGACTTCCGTAGATAATTGGTGATAGTGTTATAGGCCATGCGTGTAATTAGGGATTACATGGTATCCATGGAAAAATTAGGAATTTCACGTAATCATTGGCCATTTTAGGGTATACATGTATTTCCTAAAATTTCCAGGGAATACATGAATTCCCTAAAATTTTAGAAGGTTTTAACAAGATTTCTCTGACTGTCAAACTGAATATAATTAGGCCATAGTACTCATAGTACTGTTGCTTCTACAAATTTGACAGTTTCAAAGTACATGTATTTGAAATTTAATTTAAACACATCTTATTACCAAAAATGAAAAATCAACATGTTTTTTCTTGAACCAAACCGTAAAAACATGTTATCCGTTTTAGTTTGTTCTCAAAATAGAAATTATGTACATATAATTACATTTACCGTGCATATAATTAAAATTCAGTAGTTCTATTGGTTATTTGCCACATTGAATCGTCTTTCATACCTCGATGAAATGTCACCTGAATCACGTGGCCGTAGTCGGGTCATGAATGTTTGTATTTTGAAGTTTCATAGGGTTGTAAAACCGTTGACCGGTCGCACATCTTTAACATGAATTCGCGCTTCATTCAAAATGTGCTACGGTCTATGGCACGTCAAACGTTTCAATATTCAAAACAAATATTGATTCAAAAGAAAATAATTTATATTCAATATTTATACATATATATGCAATATTTTTCTATTTATATTCAAAAATTAAAATATATGTTCAAAACTTACAAATATATGGTTGAAAAAAACAAAAAATATGTTCAAAACTAATAAATATATTATGCAACATTCTTCTATTTATATATTCAAAAATTAAAATATATGTTCAAAACTTACAAATATATATTCAAAAATTAAAAATATATGTTCAAAACTTACAAATATATATTCAAAAACTTACAAATATATATTCAAATATATATTCAAAAACTTACAAATATATATTTAAAAACTTGTATAAAATACATTCAAAACATGTTTAATAGATATATGCAATAATATTGCATTCTGGGTAATATTTGTAATGACCTTGCAATTCAATGTAGCACATGCGTCCACCGTTGTGTGAAATAACACGCTTTTTCGTGGAGAAAAAAAATGAGGACTCCCTTCTTTTTATTGCTTTTATAAAGTTAGAACCACGAGAAACGATCCAAGCACCACGGGCATGTGGAACCCGGGGATGCTCCAATTGTCTTGAAATTTTGTACCTCCCTCTTCCATTGTGGTCCTGGTAGTAATACAAAACACAACACAATTGTGAGACATAATGGGTATATTGAGGTAATTTCTTCCTGCAACAAACAGCCAGACACTTATAAAGTCAATCAAGTTTTTGAATGTATATTTGTAAGTTTTTGAATATATATTTGTAAGTTTTTGAATATATATTTGTAAATTTTTGAATATATATTTGTAAGTTTTGAACATATATTTTAATTTTTGAATATACGAAGTATAAATAGAAGAATGTTGCATAATATATTTATTAGTTTTGAACATATTTTTTGGTTTTTCAACCATATATTTGTAAGTTTTGAACATATATTTTAATTTTTGAATATAAATAGAAAAATATTGCATATATATGTATAAATATTGAATATAAATTATTTTCTTTTGAATAAATATTTGTTTTGAATATTGAAACGTTTGACGTGCCATAACGGTCAACGGTTTTACACGCCAATAAAACATCAAAATACAAACATTCAATTCTTAAGTGATTCACAATATCAATGAATCAAAGGTAACCTTCTCTGGGGTCTTTATCGATACAAAGATGTTATCAATCTAGCCCAAAAGAGGCAACATATTACCAATAGGACATTCGAATGTCGTAAGTCGAAAAAGACCAAGACAGAATTAGTCAATAGATTTAAAGACGAACACAAAACAAAGCTCACGACAAACACACAACATATAACAAACACCCAAGATATATAAAAAACACACAACATATAACAAACACATAACCACATTCACTCGACTGCAATTAGAAAGATGAAACTAACACAACTCAGTGTTTTGGTAAGACAATATCGCCTGGTTATGTTATAAGGGTATTCGGAAAGAAAATCACTGATAAAAGGTCAGTTTTCAAAGGGGAAAAATCACAGGAAAAAGAGTCGCAGGAAATAAATTCCTATATATATTGCAGTTCGTATTGAACTTATTCCCAGTATTTTGTGTTATTATTATTTTTTTTCAGTTTTTAAATGTTATTTTACTCTCTCCCATTATGAATCTTAGATGTTACGAATAAGTATCTTAAATACTTTTACTACGTGATTTTAATCTTGTACAGGTTTTTCAGATTTATCTCTGTGGTTTGTGTTTAGATCAAAGATATAGGAAAATAAGTTTTAATCGGTTCTTTGAAATGTTTTTTTTTCGATATTAGACACTGATAGCAAAATATTCATAATTTTGTCAGATGAATGATTTGTAATTGTTTTAAGGTAGTACAGTGGTCTAACACTGAGCATCTATTCTGAGCATGTTTCCAAATTTAAGCAAAGCCAAAAACATTGCTATTTAACAGTACGAAGAGTGTTACTATGATAAATTATTAAAACAATAAGTTTGAATAAATACCTCACTGTTATATTCCCCATACTTTTTTGAAGGGAGATAATTTGTTTGAAATGTGTTAGGACAGTTATGTTTTTTTTTTCAAATTAATTTTAAGGAAAATGAACGGTGACCACAAAATGTTATACACATTTCGAAGAACTACCCAAAATTGATGTTTGGATAAAACATTTCAAAATTCTATCCCGTCATGCCCGTGAAATTTGAAAAAAAAATATTTACCATTTCTGCCTATATAATCCATATAAAAATAGCAAAATTTGAACTGTTCTTGATCAATTTTCTACAAAATTTAGGCGCATTGACATATTCTTTTTATTTTATTTTTCTAACATATGTACTTAGATACATGTTCTTCTGAGAAAATTTAAGAAAATTTTATCTGATAGATTTTTTACTATTGTACTACCTTTAATGGCTTAATCAATTAGTTCTCAGCATTTTGTTGAACAGAAATGATCACCGCTCTATCCCTTTTTATTTATGTCTCACAAAAAAAAAAAAAAAAAAAAGAGCCCACCTTCAATTTAAATGGTCGGTCGTTTAATTTTAAACATTTTCATGAAATTTAAAGATAAATGAAAACAAATATAAAAGATAAAAATGGGTAAAAGACAGAAATTGCCGGATTTGGGTTAACATGAAGTATTTGAGCCACAGACCTGAAATCGAGTCCCACGTTATGAAATTAAGAAAGATAACTTTACAGGTTACTGAATATAAATATGGGTCATGCTGATGCTGCATATCAAATATCAAGATGCTGTGATAGGTAGTTGCTGAGAAAACTGTTACGAAAATTTTCTATTTATGAACATTAATGTAAAAAACTAAGTCGGTAAACGGGAAGTAGGTGAGCGATAGACCTGAAATGAAATCCAACGTTATGGGAGCCCATGTTGATGCTGCAAACCAAATATCAATCTCTCGGTAGTAGTACATCCGATTCTGTCAGTTTAGATGGCATAATCGAATCTTTTTCAACGCAGGTATCCTTTTTGCATCTGAATATACAAAGTCTTATTCCGAAACTAGACTTAATTACCGCCGAATACCGTGATTTCGACATTCTGTCATTTACGGAAACTTGGTTAAATGACGGTCACTCTGAGGAGGACATCATTTTACCAAATTACCAAAAACCTTTTCGCAAAGATAGGGGACCCCACAAAATGGGAGGTGGTATTGTTGTTTATGTAAATAACAATTTACAAGCTACTCGTCGACGTGACTTAGAGCTAGATAATTTAGAGTCGCTGTGGCTCCAATTGAAATGCAACGGTAAAACGTTTTTACACGGAACTTACTATATTCCTCCAAACGCAAGTTCCGAAACTTGGGACTTGGTTGACTCGTCGTTTGACAACGTATCTGACGTTTTAGGTGTCGATTATTTTACTGTAACTGGGGATTTTAACGACAACCAACGGAAACCGAATTCAAAACTAGCGGATATAGTTTCGCGTTATAGCCTTCACCAACTGATTGATGAGCCGACTAACTTTACGGAACATTCGTCGTCTATTTTAGATCTTATTTTCACGAATGATACAAACTTTGTACCCTACGCTGCAGTAGGCCCCCCTCTGTTAGATCAGATAAGATATCACTGTCCAGTTGTCGGTTTCTTAAATTTAAAAAAATCTCATTGCAAGAGTACAAAAAGGAAAATTTGGTTATATGACCGCGGAGATTACGATGATATCGTAGACAGTTGTCCAATGCTGATTGGGACAATATCTTAGATAATACTGATATTGACGAAGTAGTGTCCGGCATCACTAATAGAATACTGATCGCCGCCGAGTCGTGTATTCCTAGTAAAACGATTACTATCCGGAAGTCTGAACCACGATGGTTGACAAACGATATACGTAGATTGATTCGAAAAAAGAATAGAGTTCACAAGAGGGCAAAAAGAACGAACACACAGAGTGACTGGGCTAAATTTAGACGCGTACGTAACGAAGTAACGACACGTGTGCGTAAAGCACAATCCGACTATCAGACTAAACTTGTAACAGATTTATCAGACGTCAAATCTTCGTCTCGCTCTTGGTGGCGAATATGTAACATGATAACAGGGTTCAAATCTAGTCATCGTGCTATTCCCGCAGTCAAGTCGGGCAACGAACTTATTCATGACGACCACGAAAAAGCATCGCTATTTAATACGTTTTTTGCTTCGCAATCCGAATTAGACGATAAAGATGTCGTCCTAGATGAACTGAGGGAATCAACTCCCTCTAGGCTTTGTAGCATTATTATCACTGAACAGGACGTTTCCGATGTGCTATCAGTTCTCGATTGTTCTAAGGCTTCAGGTCCTGACTTGGTCAGTCCCCGTCTTCTGAAAGAGGGCACGGAAATTCTTAAATATCCATTATGCAAGTTATTCAACTTATCACTGGAAAAAGCTATTTTTCCAAACGACTGGAAAAAAGCCAACGTTACTCCCGTCTTTAAAAAAGGCTCAGAAAACGAAGTAAAGAATTATAGACCCATATCTCTACTTTGTGTCGTATCTAAATGCATGGAGAGATGTGTCTATAAGCACTTGTACAACTTCCTGCGTCTCAATCATATTATTACACCACATCAGTCTGGATTTACTAGAGGCGACTCCGCGATTAACCAACTTCTAGATATTACAAACAATATTGGAAAAGCACTAGATAGTGGTAAAGAATTCAGAGTAATTTTTTGTGACATTAGCAAAGCTTTCGACCGTGTCTGGCATAGAGGTTTGTTATATAAACTCGAAAAATACGGCATTGCGGGAGGTCTTCTCAATTGGTTTAAAAACTATCTTTCTCGAAGGTGTCAGAGAGTAGTACTGAATAGTTCAAGCTCTGACTGGGTCGAGATTAAAGCGGGAGTCCCGCAAGGTTCAATATTGGGACCCCTATTATTTTTATTATTTATAAATGACATTGTCGTAGAAATTCAGGCTGACTTGCGGCTGTTTGCAGACGACACTAGTATTTTCTTAATTGTTGAAAATCCAGTGCGGTCGGCAGAGATCCTCAATTCCGACCTGAATTCGCTATATGAATGGTCCAACAAATGGTTGGTCACGTTTAACCCTCAAAAAACAGAATGTATGACGATTTCTAGAAAATCAAATAAGCCCATTCACCCCCCACTTTTTATGAATAGAGAGGAATTACAAGACGTCACAAATCACAAGCATCTTGGTATAGTACTATCAAACAATGGACAGTGGAATGCGCATATTAACAGTATTGTTGATAAAGCGTATAAACGTCTCAACATATTGCGTAAATTCCGTTGTATACTTGACAGAAAAGCACTTGAAAATATTTACTTATCCTATATTAGACCTCTATTGGAATATGGAGATATAATCTGGGATACAACTACTAAGTATCTTGAGAATAAACTTGAAGGAGTTCAGCTTGAAGCCGCCAGAATAGTAACTGGCGGCTCCAGGCTGACATCTAAACAAAAACTATATAAAGAGACAGGTTGGACTAAGTTGTCTGAAAGGAGGAAAGCTCATAGACTTATCATGTTTTACAAAATGTCGAACGGTTTGTCTCCGGGCTACCTCCATAATATGCTACCGAACATAGCAGCAGATCAACATAACTATAACACACGTAGATCTCAAAATGTAGTAGAGCCTCGAACAAAAACCAGGTTCTACTCAGACTATTTCTTACCGTATACCGTAAAATTATGGAACAGTTTGCCTCCTGACGTAAGAAACTCAAAATCCGTTAGCATCTTCAAAAAGCGAGTTCTTTCTCAGCAAAATGTTCCAAAATACTATTGTGCTGGCAGCCGTCGAGGTCAAGTTTTGCACGCTCGTTTACGTATGGAGTGCAGCTCCTTAGCTGAGCATTTATTTTCAAGAGACTTAGTCAATTCCTCATTATGTGTGTGTGGCGAAATAGAAAATTCTGCACATTTTTTATTAAATTGTACTCGTTATATAGACTTGAGAAACGGCACATTTCTCTCTCTAGATTTACCAATCACCGTTGATTGTAATACACTTCTTTTTGGTTCACAGGCCTTAACAGATGAGCAAAATTCCCAATTATTCTTACAAGTACAGAAATACTTAGTTAATTCAAAACGATTTACATTATAAGCCTCATTATATTACATAATTACATTTAACTTGTACGATTCAGTTATTGTATACCCCTATATCAAATCTTTATTGTTTACTTATATATTAGTCAGCAATTTCATTCTTGAGCGTGCATTTCTATCATTTTGATACTTGTAAAGTTATTATTAAGGAGACGGATATAAAAAAGCTTGCCTTGTTTCCGAATCCTTATATTGAAATATATTGTATTGTATTGTATTGTAGTCTTTACATCAATAAAATACTGTTTAAACTAAATATCAATTAAGAGGTTGTGATAAGAAGTTGCTGAGAAAACTGTTACGAAAATATTTCCCCCGCCCGTCAGCCGCCCGTCCCGCCGGCCGCCGCCCTGCCGTCCGACATTTATCATTTTATGACCGTAGTTAATATGAAATATTTCTAGATACTATAGTTTACGAAAAAATAACTTGACCTAAAATAAAACTAAACACAAAAACAAACAATAATTACATAGTCATATAAGGGTCATTCTTAAAAAATGGAGGAATTTGTGTTCCTTGGATAATCCCCAAAATATTTTTTAATGAACACAGTGTCTGAATATTTTTGGTTTTTATATGTTGTGGTGACTATGTTTTATGAAAATGTTATAAAGGAAACCTGGATAACTTTGATAGGAATTCGTCAAATTGCTTTGAAATGTCACAAGGCCCCACAAAACTGCCCGTTCCGAAATCAAAATCTCAACTTTATGTATTATTTTAAACCTGAAAACATGCTATTGAATAACATTTCTTTGTACAAAACTGTGAATATCAGTTACTTCAACAGAAAAAGTCAGTTTTTAGAACTCATTTCTCTTGTACAAAATTTTTTGAGCATTGGGAAAGCCTATTTCAAATTCCATGTCAGTGATGTTACCATATTAATTTCCATCTTTTAATGAGAATCTTAAGAGATCTTAATCCATTTATGGAAAATAAAGATGCTGTCTTTTTAAGCTGGGTATATTACTTTAAAGAACAAAACACCTACTGTGAGAATAGCATGGTTTGGTGACAAATGCTAGAAATGTTTAGCAGACCGTATGCATAATTTTTTTTATTGTCAGTGATGTTACTCATAATTCTATACACAAAGAGAGGGATTTTTCTGAAACCAGTACAACTCTAAATAAAGCATGAAACACACATTGTTTAACTACCATGACTTATAGTGATTCTTCTGTAGTTTTGGTATCAAATCACTTTTACATCAAATTTGTCAGTGATGTTACTGTCAGTGATGTTACCAACATCACTGACATTTTGTAGTAATATCACTGACACTTTCGCATCATTTGCGCTTTTCACAAATAACTTATTTTAAATATTAGTTTGTTGATTGATAGACAATGTGTTATCTAATAGAAATAGAGTGTAACAATATAATATCTCTAAGTAGATTCTGCCTAATATTGGAAATAATGTTGGTAACATCACTGACAAATGTAACATCAATGACAATTGAAAGTAACATCACTGACAAAGTCTCAGTGATGTTACCAACCAAAATTTAAATAGCTTGTTTATGATCTTTTGCACTGTAAAAGTGTTTTCTCTTCTTTTCTAACATCCACAATTTCTTAAAAACATAGAAATATATCATAAAAGTGAGAATTTTATAGTTACTGTCAGTGATGTTACATATTTGTGTCAGTGATGTTACAAATGTCAATGATGTTACCGGATGAAGAATGTCTGTAGAAATTTAATGAAACACTGATATGCAATGAAACTTTTCTTAGTTAAACTTCTCAAGGCAATAAATCTATACATTTGAGGAAACTGAATTTTTCCATTTTATTAATAGTTAGTTTTGAAATTAAAGAATGAATATTTTAACATTTTTTTTAGGTAGTAGGGTTTTTTTATGATGTTTGAATGACAAAGCGCTATTTATATACAACTAATTTGTCAGATCCATCATAATAGACAAGTATTATTTTCTGAAATAAAATGTTTGATGATTTATTTGTTATTCCAACTTTTTTTACATTTTTTTTAAAAGTAACATCACTGACATAAAAGAGCATGTACTCCATTTTATAATTTTTTTCAAAACTAACGAGGTGCCGTTAAGCTTGCGAAAAAATATATTTATGAATTACCAAGACTTTGAAGTACTTATTACACCAAAATCAGAACAATTAAAGTAAAATTAATTTTTGGAGTTTGGAATCGGAAATTCCTCCATTTTTAAGAATGACCCATAAGTGTAAGTGGGGTCAAATGTCCCATGTCATGCTTATGTCCCGGGGGGGGGGGGAGGTGTTAACTTTATAATTTGTTTCAGCGGGGATGTGGCATTTTCTATTTGATTCGATACATGTGTGCCCAAATTTTAGAGCCTGTTCATGAGAAAACCATGCAAAATTGTAAATTTTGTTCAGAAGCAATGTTTTTAATTATGTAAAAGGTATATTGCAACTGAAAGACCATCCTACAAGACTTATTCAGGCAAATTTATTTTATCGAAAAATTCAAGATGACCGCCCTACAGGCCTCAATAGCTATATATAGCTTTCATCAGATTAATCGCTTCTTTCAATCAAATTTTATTTGAATATTTGGCATTTAAATTGTATTTTTTCAGTATACGTAGATAGAATTAAAATTGTAACAATATTTTTTGAAATAGTGATGTTTTGTCTTTCAAATTCAGTGCAATTTCGTAATTCATAATTTTGGTTCCTCTGGTACCTTTAGGTAGGACTTGGGCAGTATTCCAGACTGTTCAAAAATGCTGAAATTTGTTATTTTTAAGGGTACATATTGTCCAAGGTAACGCTTTTTTATCCCTATCTTTTAGAAATTCAAAAACAATAACATATCAAGACAACCATATCAAAAAGCCAAGCTGGGATTTTACCTTTTGACTTAGCCACAGCCCCGGGAAACAATGACATGTTTTGATAATTCTACATAAATTCCACTTTTTAGGGGATTCAGTTTAAAAATCTGAATGTGTTTGCTATGAAACAAAATACATTTAGAACATGTGATACAACAGATGATCACAATACAAGTACCATTTAAGGGTCGGGAAAGACATATACTTGGTGATTAAGTGTGAAAGATGGGAGTATCTGTGTATTTTGATGAAATGTACAGAAATTACCAACTTTAGGGGACAATTTTACATGAATGAAGGGTATGACTATCAATATGGAATATCTTTCCAAAAGACTGATATATGGTCTGTACAAAAACATATTTGTAACTTTGCTTTCAGTCATCCCTTACATGTTACAGCATTACAAAAATGGAGATTTGGCCATTTTAGCACATGGCTAAAATGGGCTTCGGGGGCTTAATAGTGGCATATTTTTGAAATAATCAAAAGAATTACAGAACAGCAGACTTTATAGGTCAAATGTATATAACTTGTTCTATATAGACAAATAATATTGTAGAAATCAAACAAAATACCACTTTCTACTTGGTGGTCTAATATGGACCCCAGAGCCTTTTGACAAAAAAGTCTCTAGCCACCTAAAAATGACAGTCAAACCTAAATGTGAAAAAAATATGTACCAGGAAAATTGTTTTATTTGTAAAATTCCACCATTTTCTGCACAATAAAAGATTTTGTATGGTAGATCCCGACCAAAAATAATGTTAGTTTTCTTGAGGACAAGGGACTATTTAGGCAAATGGCCCTGGGAGCCATATTGGATCACCAAGTAGAAAGTGGTATTTTGTTTGATTTCTACAATATTATCTATTTATATAGAAGAAGTTATATACATTTGACCTATAAAGTCTGCTGTTCTGTAAATCTTTTGATTATTTCAAAAAGATGCCACTATTAGGCCCCCGAAGCCCATTTTAGCCATGTGCTAAAATGGCCAAATCTCCATTTTTGTAATGCTGTAACATGTAAGGGATGACCGAAAGCAAAGTTACAAATATGTTTTTGTACAGACCATATATCAGTCTTTTGGAAGGATATTCCATATTGATAGTCATACCCTTCATTCATGAAAAATAGTCCCCTAAAGTTGTTCATTTCTGTACATTTCATCAAAATACACAGATACTCCCATCTTTCACCCTTAATCCCCAAGTATATGTCTTTCCTGACCCTTAAATTGTACTTGTATTGTGATCATCTGTTGTATCACATGTTCTAAATGTATTTTGTTTCATAGCAAACACATTCAGAGTTTTAAACTGAATCCACCAAAAAGTGGATTTTATGTAGAATTATCAAAACATGTCATTGTTTCCCGGGGCTGTGGCTAAGTCAAAATGTAAAATCCCAGCTTGGCCTTTTGATATGTTTGTCCTATTATGTTATTGTTTTTGAATTTTTAAAAGATAAGGATAAAAAAGCGTTACAATGGCCAATAAGTTTCCTTAAAAATAACAAATTTTAGCATTTTTGAACAGTCTGGAATACTGCCCAAGTCCTACCTAAAGGTACCAGAGGAACTAAAATTATAATTTACGAAAATTGCACTGTATTTGAAAGACAAAACATCACTTTTTCAAAAAATATTGTTACAATTGTCATTCAATATACGTAAACTAAAAAAAATCACAATGAAAATGCCTTATTTTCATAAAAAAATTTATTGAAATCACTGAAAAATCAGATGAATGCTATATATAGCTATTGAGGCCTGTAGGGCGACCATCTTTGATTTTTCGAAGGAAAAAATTTGCCTGAATAAGTCTCATAGATGGTCTTTCAATTGCACTATACCTTTTACAAAAATGAAAACATTGCTATTGGACGATTTTGCATAGTTTTCTCATGAACAGGCTCTTTAAAAATAAAATTTCCAATCGACAATTATTATGACCCATATTTATATTCAGTAAACTGTAGTTTTTTTAAGGGGGGATAATTTGTAGAGTTAAGTCGGAAAACCACATTTTAACCTTTTTTTCAAACATTTTTGAAAGTGAACTGAACTTTTCATTTAATATATTTTGAAAGTCTCTACAAAAACAGAGATTTTCACAAATTATAAGAAAATGCTATGGAGTAGATGGTCTTAGATGAAGAATATTTGAATGTTCCCAATTGATTCTAAAGTACTTTATTCCTTCATTTTCCAAAGCCAATTCTACAAAAATTCTGACAGTGAACTTTTGATTTCCTTATTGAGATTTATAGTACCATTCAACGGCTAACTGTCGCCAAAATTTAAGAAAATTTTATGGATATTTTTTATGACATCACATTTTCCAAGGATAAATAAGAGGGATACCACTTCTCGTTTCATCTACGTTAGGGCAATGTTAATTTTAGAAATGAAATATCTACACAATAATAAGCTCCCGCTCCGCGGGAGCTAAATTGATAGAGTATGATGCCTTTAACCGGAACACGTATAAGCTAGTCAAAAATCCGCACCCAATAGCACGGAATGCAAAATTAATTTTCAATTTTGTAATTTGCATTAAAAAAAAAATTAAATACATAGTTATTATATTTATATAAATATTCTGAGTATTCTCAGCTATGATATGTTTTAAAATGTTTAAAATTAGGACTTTTTGCATATATTATTGAATGTTCCATTCTATCGCTAGAGGTCGCGTCGCGTCTATCAAAACAAAATGAAAGCTGACTCTCATTCTATCTTTCTCGGTGCATGTCAACCAAAATGAATAACTTAATTAAATAATTCAGCAGATATATTTGCCCAGCAGTCAGTACATTACCTTGTCGGCCTCATGAATTGTTTTTGCTATTTTTCTCTCTAGCGTTTGCATTCGAAAATGAAAGTGAAAGTGCTTTCTTCGAGGTCCGAAATCATCTATTATTACCATATATGGTTTAACAGGTCGAAGAAACTACCATATTTAGAAACCACGTGATAATTTATGTACCTGTACATTTTTGTACTTTAACCAATCGACTCAATGAAAATATTTTTCGCTATTGTTTACTACTACTAAATGCATGAAAATGGTGTTTCAAATCTATTCCATGTTGGATTTTTCTGTCAATAATATAAAAAAAGATATTCCTAGGAAAAACATCAGATAGCTGGTTTACACTATTCCACATGCAGTTTTTAATCACTTGGTGTTTACAATGTTTAAGATAAAATCACTCCCTTGTTCATGTTGTTCTGTTTGAAGGTGTTTTCCTTTTTTATAATCATGCAAAAGCTTGCATTTCTTGCTACCATTTAAAATAATGAGTTTTTTTCTTTTATTTTAAGTATCATGTACCATACATGTATTCAAATAAGAAAGTGACTTAATTTGCGGGAGCTTATCAGGTTTAACCTGCATCATATTAAATCTCTTTATGAAATGTTTTGAAGGAGAAGCTCCTACATGAGATATGTTTAGTTTATCTGGAAAGATACATGAATAAGTGGAGTTTATGGGTGTGGGAACATAAGGTGTGGCTAAATATTTGCTTATATTTTAGGACATATCTTGTACCTGTATCTTTCTTAACATTCATTCCAATACAATTTATTTCATTTTTTATAAATATTTTAAATTAAGAGTTTAAGTGTATGTTATATCCTTTTGTGAGCAGATTAACGTAATTCCTAATTTTACATTTGTGTTGTACTTAGATATTGGGCCGAGAATATGTTTTGTTGTATGTTTGATAACCATAAAAGCTTCCAGCGTCGGGCCATAGTTCGGGTGTTCGGGTGACAAATTTCGAGCATTTGAATATACTTTACAGACAGTTGACAGCTATGATTTTTTACTTTGTATACAAATCTTCCTCATAAAACTTGAATATTTAGTTAAATTGTGCTTTGATAAATCTTAATATGATTACATCTGTTCTAAAGTTTCAAGAGTATTGGGTAAATCATTTTGCAGTAACGAGACCAATAAAGGCTATATTAATTGGACTGACGTAGAAATGATTACTGCACTTAAGCTTCTTTTTGATAATATTTACATTCGTTTTGGAAAACAAATATATCGCCAAATTATTGGTATTCCCATGAGAACGAAATTGCACCCCACTTATAGCAGATCTTTTTTATATTGTTATGAATCACAATTTTTGGCTAAACTACAAAAAGATACAAACAAACACCACATTATTTACATTTTTAACAATACTTACAGATACTTAGACGACATCCTTGCTCTTAACAACCCCAATTTCTCAAACTACATGATATCTATCCTAAATAATTAACCCTTAATAAATCTAACTCGACCAGCGATAGATGTCCATTTTTGGATTTTGATTTAAGCATTGTCAATGGAAAATTGCACACTAAAGTATTTGATAAACGTGATGACTTTTCTTTCCCAATTGTAAATTTCCCTTTTCTGGAAGGTGATATACCTGTAGCTCCCTCTTACTACATTTCACAACTAGTCAGATAAGCTCAATTTGCAGTGATGTTTCTGATTTTAATGACAAAAACCATTTCATTACAGAAAAAAATACTAAAACAAGGTTATCGAACCAGCAAATTAGTCAAATCTTTTACTCAATTCGTTAAAAAATATGGATATCTTATTGAAAAATTTAACTGTACACGTCGTTTTTTGACTGTAAAAAAATATCACATCCCGAATTCTATGGAAATGTAGTTTATAAAGCACGTAAATTCAAAAACAAACTTCTTGACATGGTAATTTGGCTTAAAAACTTATTAAAGAAAGGATAAAAGTTGGAAGTTATAGTAAAATCTTTTAATTTGGTGTTTTTTGGTAGAAATATTGATAATTTGATAGTTACTCTAAAACGTTAATCTTTTACCATTTGACTATTGTTTTGTTTTTAAGCATTACAGCAATCAAATATGCCGGTTTTGCGTGATGATATAATACTAAAACATTATTTGTTTGAAGTGTTATGTTGGATTAAGAATCGATATGTTTGATTTTTTTTAAAGGCTTCTTAGCTAGCTGTCAGTTACTGGGAGTGTTCTCAACAGAGTTCTTTTATGTCTCGTTGTTCTCATACAGTACTCTTGTCACAGGTTCTCTCTAGGTGAATTGAACTTTTATCGATTTGATTTTGAAAGTGTGTTATTTTTTTGTGCTTTGTTAAAGATTTACAATTGGGGGAAGGTTGGGCCCAAACAACTAGTTTAACCCCGCCACATTTTTTATGTGTCAGCCATAAGCCAGTAATCCTTGTCAAAATTTTTGCTTGTCCCTGTCAACTATCTGTTCTCAAGAAATGGGTCTTTCGTTAATAATCTAGGGATTTATTTGAATCTTATGTATTTTATTTTTAGTCTTGGGCCAATGCAAGACAGCAAGCAGTGACCTCTGGTCATGTTGAAGACTGCTGGCTGTTTTCCATTGTGATTTTTAAATTGCCGTTTCTTTATTGTTGATTCTGTCAAGTACACTAGCTTATTCCACATCTCTTTATCGTTTATTAATTAATTGCCTGACCCCTTGGAGTCAGGCAGTATAAGATTTAGTTGTTACATGGAGGCCGCCATGTTTGTTGTCAGGAAGGTACGGCTAAAATGTGTAATCAGAACCCGTACCTGCATCAAAATTCACATTGTTCACTGTAAATAAAAACGATGTCAATCATTGTGATATTTGACAAGAATTTGATAAATGGGTTTGCTACTGGTTGCGTTTCAGCATCACTTTTATTCACATGCTTTTATTGTCTGTTAAAGTTGAATGTTTGTCATTACATTACAAGCAAATTGCCCTACTGAAGTAAATATGAATTTATTTATTCTTTTAATTAAATTTGCATCACTGTTCACATCATAAATGAATAATAATTTTGTTTTGTGTATATTATCAGTTGAAAATTAATTGTCATAAACGTATATTTGATATGTAAACAATTCTTTCGTATTTAACATCAGCATGCAAAGATAAGGTCAGCCAGCGAACAAAACAATAAGTAGGTCATAAGTGTAAATACAAATTTATTGCATAAATTATTTTGTGGAATTTTGTACGGCTTCATGAATATTCATGCATCTGATAATCGGTCTGCTAACCAATGACGTTTTGACCAATGAAAATAATGCAAGTGCTTAATATGTTTTGTATTAGATGTTGAACATTCATAATATTTTTGTTAAAGAACTGTTTCACATAATTATAAATTTTGTTAATAATTTTATAAGATAGCGGATAATTTTATAATCTTTATTAAGCTTTTTGATTTTGTGGATTTATTTTCAATAATATAAGGTGAGAATTAATTGTTTAATTGATAATCATGAGGATTTTTATTATTGGTAGTTCTCATATTCGACATTTTGGTCGAAAGTCTTATAATTTTGGTTTGCCATAGCATAATATAAGAATAATGGGTATAAGTGGCGGTAAAATAAATGACATGTATTCTTTAATGCCTGAAATTCGGGATTTTAATCCTGATGCTGTCTTTATTCAAATTGGGGGAAACGATCTTACTAATAAAAAGATTCCGGCTGTTCAAGTTGCAAATGATATTTTAAAATTTGTCCGGAAATTAAAAGTTAATGTTGTAGCAGTTGGTTTGAATTTTTATAGATATAGATTAAGGGGATTGATGAGTGTCGAAGTCTACAACTATAAGGTGGCATGTCTAAATGCTATTTTAGAACACATGCATGTTAGTATCGGTGATTTTATATTTTGGAAACATAAAGGTTTGCAATCGCCAATGAAAGAAATATTGGGGATTGATGGTGTTCATTTGAATGTAGCTGGATTCGATAAGTTTTATCGAAGTCTAAGAGGTTTTATTATATGTTGTGCCAGTGGACACTTTTAAAAGCGTTATTTGTTACCATATATTTGATGGTTATTATTGTATTCTTTACATAAGTCATATTTTAAATTAATCATATTTTATTTGTACATATTCTATACTTTTAATGTATCATAGTCATATTGGTTACATACCAGATTTACGTTACATGATTATTTATTTATCTTAGTCGCCGCAGTTTGTCTGTGGTTGGCACTATTTAAAGAAAATAATATTGCATGTTCCAATTATATTATTATTAATTGAAGATTTGGATGGTACGGGATTTGCATGTTTCTCATTATAATTGCAAAATAAGGTATCCCGGTCAAGAAAAAGACTCTGCCGTTTTATTGTAATTTCAGGATGCCTGGCTCCCGAGTAACTCGGGAGCGAAGATCGAAGAGGATAACGGAAAGAAGAGCCGGCATTAATCGAAGGGCCACGGGGGATATTGCCGAAACATCAAGTCAGAGTGATAATCAGAGGGCCACGGAAGATTCCTCAGAAACACCAGGACAAAGTGCATCTGGAGATGGTATTGTCGGTGCCTTGAGAGAACTTTCTGAAAGTTTTCAAAGTTTCAAGAAAACTGTGTTGGAACAATTAACAGTCAGTAAAGGCACAAAAGCGACGTCGACATCGGAAACAATACCGATTTATTCAGTTTCGGGAAACATACAAACATTAACATCAAGTATGAGCCCTCAACAATCAGCCGCCGTCTTTGATCAACCACAAATGAACATAAACAATAGCACCAACGTCAACATGCTAACTACCAGCAACGCGAATAGAGTTGGAACTACACATATTCCGTGGAATTTTAATTCAAGAGATATTTCCGCAGGAAATAACAATGTCCCATTGAGTGAAAACATTCATCACAGTGACATTAATAGCAGTACTAATACACAGTCTATGATTGTACCAGGATTGGAGATGGATATGACTTCCAGATCAGACATTTTAAATGACTCTAATGGTAATGTCAATAATTTTATACATCATAATGTTCCATTGTCAGCCCAGGTGCCTGATAAGATAAAAAATCAAATTTGGTCTGGGGAATATGTAGACTTGCAAGGAATTCAGGCTGATGAAAAAGAGTTTAAGCTTGTGTTAACTGGGATGGGAAAAAATGGGCAAAAGTTGGGGTTTAAGGAAGAGGGTACAAAAAAGATCCTAAATCTTGATCAGTGGCTTTCGGCATTCTTTATTTTTTCGGCGATATATTTACAAAGGTATCCCAATGAAAGCGAAGCTTTATTAATGTATGTCGAAACAGTAAGAAGGCTCGAGAAAAAAGGGGGAAACTGGCGTTATTACGATGAACAGTTTAGAAAGTTAAAGAAGCCTCTTGGCTTGCATTGGAATGATAACCATCAGGCATTATGGCTTGATGCTAGATTAGATCAAATTCAGTCACCTAAGCAATCAATGCAGTCGCAAAATTTAGTTCCTAATGGTTATTGTCAAAAATATCACGCGGGAAACACATGCAGATACCCTTGCAGATACAATCACAGGTGTTTTAAGTGTGGTATGTTTCATCCCTCTGTTTATCCCTGTCAATCGTCAAATCAGACAAGCATGAATGCTATTCCACAAGTAAATAGATTTAATACCCCAAGAATTCCCAGTTCAGGTGAATATAGATCACATACAGATCTAAATCCTCACTTCGGGCCTATGCTTCCACCTCAGAATGGGCGTTTTTTTCGCCCCCAATTTCGAGGGAATAGACCATAGTCTTCCAACGCCAGTTGACCCCGATATTCTCTATTTCTATTTACTTGGCTATGATGTTGATTTAACAAATTATTTGATTGATGGTTTCATTAAGGGGTTTTCCGTTCAGTGTAGGAATTTTGAATCTATCCTGAGTTATCGCAACTTAAGATCAGCTTTAGAAAAACCTGAAGAGGTTGAGAAAAAATTGCAAAAAGAGCTAAAACTAGGTCGTATTGAAGGACCGTTTAAACGTCCCCCTTTTACTAACTTACACACATCACCGATAGGTTTGTGTCAGAAGAAACAACCAAATTCATTCAGATTGATCCAACATTTATCTTTTCCAAAAGGGTTGTCAGTCAATGATCATATCGGGGTTGAATTTTCGACGGTACAGTACACGAGACTGGAAGACGCGGTAAGGGGTATAAAGACAATGGGGACTTCTGCATATATGGCTAAAAGTGATATTGCATCAGCTTTTAGGATTATTCCTTTAAAACCCGAGGAATACCATTTATTTGGAATTTACTGGGCGGGACAATTTTACTATGATAGATGTTTGGCAATGGGGTGTTCATCATCCTGTAAAATATTTGAAGCATTTAGTACAGCTTTAGAGTGGGCAGTAAAGAACTACCTAACAAATACTTTGGTATACCATGTTTTAGATGACTTTCTGTTTGTATGTAGAACAGAAAAGGAGTGTAAGGATTCCCTTTTTACATTTTTGAGAATTTGTGAAAATATAGGGGTTCCAATCTCTAACGAGAAGACTGAAGGCCCTAGCAGAACACTGCAATTTTTGGGGATAGAAATTGATACAATGTCCCAATTGGTTCAACTTCCAAAAGATAAAATTGATAAATGTTTGGCTTTGATTGACAGGTTTTTGAAAAAAAAAAGGGTTACTTTACGTGAATTGCAGTCCCTACTAGGGTTATTAAATTTTGCGTGTCAAGTAATTCTGCCTGGTAGACCATTTTTACGCAGATTGTTTGACCTGGTTATTGGAGTAAAACAACCGTTCCATCATATAAGATTAAGAAAATACTGTAAAGATGACTTGCGGGTTTGGAAAAAATTTCTTCAGAACTTTAATGGGAAGTGTTTCTTTTTTGATGATATTTGGGTGACATCTGATAGTCTTCGACTCTATACGGATGCTTCGGGTTCGATCGGGTATGGGGCTGTGTTTGGTAATTCGTGGTTTCATGGGAAATGGAATAGTGAATGGTTGGGACAAAATATAACTTTGCTGGAATTTTATCCCATAGTGCTTTCTTTTGAAATTTGGGGCGAATATTTTTCTAACAAGTCAATCTTGATAATGTGTGATAATCAAAGCTTATGTCATGTCATTAATAAACAAACAAGTAAGGAACCTAAAATAATGTTCCTGATGAGAAGGTTGGTACTGCAAGCCTTGAAGTTAAATACTCGCATCAAGGCACAGTATCTTAGTTCTCATGAAAACATACTCAGTGACGCCCTTTCACGCTTTAAAATTCAGGTTTTCAAGACCTTTTTGCCCAGTGCAGAACCATATCCAAGGATAGTTCCTCCACTCCCGTTGTTGCCCATTTAAGAGAAGTTGCTCAGGAATTGCTCACATCATCTTTGGCAGTGTCGACGAGAAAATCTTACAAGAGAGTTTGGGAGTTATTTACTGGATTTTGTAAGTGTCAGTTGGAAGAAAGTGATTCTTATATTCCAATTACAAATGCAACTTTAATTCTTTTTCTGACTCATTTTTTCGAAAAAGGCATGAGCGCAGCCACATTGTTATCTTACAACTCTGTCATAGGTTATGTACATAAAATGTTTAACTGCCCTGATCCATCATCTTCTTTCATGGTAAAACAATTATTAAAAGGTATTAAGAAAAGGCGTCCTTCACAGGAAAAGAGGTTACCAATTACAAAATCTTTGCTTCATAGATTAATATCAGAGGTTCTGAAAAGTATGTCAGGGTATTACCAATCGCTATTTATAGCGATGTACTTGTTGGCATTTTATGGGTTTCTCCGTATAGGAGAATTCACACATTCTCCAGATACTGATCATTGTTTAAATGTTGGTGATATTGAATTGGTGTCCGATGGTGGGTGCCTAATAATTAATTTCAAGTCGTTCAAACACTCAGTTCCTGGTGCTATATTTAAGATCATTATAAACTCACAAGTACAAAGTCAATTTTGTCCAGTTTTTTGGGTTAACAAATTTCTAAGTTACAGAGGTTTAAAAAAGGGGCCTTTGTTCTGCCATCCAAATTTGAAGCCATTATCCAGGAAGGAATTTAGTGATAGATTAAAAACTATTCTCTGCGCAATAGGACTAGATACTAAACTTTTTACCACCCACAGTTTTAGATATGGGGCATGTACTATGGCTATGACCTTAGGATTGCGTTCGTTAGGGCGATGGAAATCAGATGCGTTTCTGAAATATATAAGACCGGGGTAAGTGTACTTCATGGTCTTGTGAGCACGAGCCACAACGATTCGTGATTTATGCTCGTGAGGAACGTGAGAAAATTGCTGAATGGGATGGTAATGGGTAAATATCTCAACATTTTGTCACATAAATCAGGCACTAGGGATTGTAGGCTCAGTAAGATGTATACAGCTGTCAAAGTTAACGATATGTAATAGCGCGTGAACTTAACTGACATTTGATAGTAGTCTGGATATGTGCTTAGCTTGGCATTTTTAAACTGTTTGTAATTATCTTGTATATATTGTTGATAACATTGTTGATGTAATTTTTTATTTGTTTTTGCTTTATTGATATTTTATCGCTTTCCCTTTTCCCCTAATAATATAAAATGAGAAAAAAATGGCGTTGATAGGGTTTTGGGTTTTAGTGCGAAAATATCAATAAGTTTTTTATTCAGAATAAATCATTTATTACTTTCACACAGCTCGGGTGGGGAGGACCTGTATGGTCCAGTGGCGCTTTTTGAACCCCACCTTCGCTTATTTGTTAAATGTATCTATCAATGTATTCACTTATGCTGATTGTTAATATCAATTTCATTAAACATGGTCACCTTAGGGTGGCTCTATAACGCCATTTGGTGTTGTCTTTTATTCTTATATTGCGAACAAGCTCGCTGTGTGAAAGGAAAAAATGACACAAATACAAATTTATTGCATAAATTATTTTGTGGAATTTTGTACGGCTTCATGAATATTCATGCATCTGATAATCGGTCTGCTAACCAATGACGTTTTGACCAATGAAAATAATGCAAGTGCTTAATATGTTTTGTATTAGATGTTGAACATTCATAATATTTTTGTTAAAGAACTGTTTCACATAATTATAAATTTTGTTAATAATTTTATAAGCCTCCACCTCCCATTTCCACCACCCATATTTAATTGGGTTTTATTTTGTTTATTCAGTCAAATTTATTTTATGTTGTTATTTTTGTGCATTGTATTTGTCGGGGCGCTTTTTGAACCCCACCTTCGCTTATTTGTTAAATGTATCTATCAATGTATTCACTTATGCTGATTGTTAATATCAATTTCATTAAACATGGTCACCTTAGGGTGGCTCTATAACGCCATTTGGTGTTGTCTTTTATTCTTATATTGCGAACAAGCTCGCTGTGTGAAAGGAAAAAATGACACAAATTAAAAATTATGTTGGTGTTTTCAATTTAAACAAGAACAGCTATCAAGTGTGTTAATTTGACATATAATTAATTGATTTATTGAGCTTAATGCACGAGAAAGATGTCAGAGGGTAATGATTGATTGATTGATTTTGCCTATACTGTGGAGCAAGGTAAACGCACATGTACAGTTTCTTTTTCATATAGTATACCACGCTCAATTGCAGGAAGTGTGCCAATATCAAAAATCTATTTAAAAATTATTATACGTAATAATTATATACTGAGGTCAGGCAAGCTTTTCTTAAAAGCTAATACTTGTTATAAATTATTTTCGTTGTTATGGTAGAAAAATGAAAAATATGTGTATCTTGTTTTTGTTCAGTATATTTATCGGTAATCATAACACTTTTCCTTTGACAATCCCCGCTGATAAACCCTGTATCATGAACAAGTGTTTATCACCGAATTTATCGGGTCTGTACGGTGACGTAGCAAGTGTTTTCCGTATAAAAAGAAGATACTATCAAAACATAAAAACTTCGTTTTCATAACAACCAGTGATAAACTTGATCTCAAGATTCAAAGCCATATATTCAATATATATATGGTTAAATTGTATGATGACCATTAACATGAATTAGCAATAGTTCTGACTTAATTGTTGAAATAAGTTTCCAGTTTGACCAATTCAAATTTAATGAAAATCAAATATTTTTATTAAACATAGCACAGTGATAAATATGATCTGAAATCCAAGTTAAATCATAAGAAAAGAGAACTGTTTTGTACAGTTAACAAACTCTAATTATCTCCATAGGTATCGGACAAGCCTTTTAATAAAATTAACACAACGCTTTATTAAGGTTGCTACATGAATCATTAAAAACATTAACAAAAGACAAGAAAGCAGCATATTTATCTTGATAAAACATAAAATACCTTTTGCATTCAGAATTTGATTTCTAAACGTATTACAATATCTGAACCACACATCATCACGCCAGACAGTCGGTTAATCGAGGAAAAAGTCTGTTGATTTACCTGTATATGCAGTTAAATGGGAAATGAGTCTGTTGATGGAGTCGATTCGAGTCTGTTGATATGGAAGTATCGAGAAAAACATCGTAAGATTAGTAAATAACACATATTTTCACTAATATGGTAAATCAAATAGCAAAATCATTTATTTCTAACAAAATGAAAAAGAATACTTTAATTAAAAATGTCAAAAGTTTGTATTAACACCAATTTAATAAGCTAAAAAATGAAAAGGCGTTTTACTCAGTATATATTTCATTAACATTTTAGCATTGAAAAATGTAAACAAAACCATGCAAAATCCTAATAAATATCAAAATAACGTTTTTCTTGTTGCACCAGCAGATGCATTACATCGGATGTGTTCTATTTTATTTATATGCAAAACCATTGTGCTCACTTTAAAGTTTTTGTGCTATAAATCATGTTTTAGTTAAAACACAGTCTGTTGATGAGTCGGTTAATGAAAACTCAATCTGTTGATCGGTCTGTTGAGAGTAAATGTATTAATCAATTAGTCAGCATTCGCTATATATGGTGTGGTCAAAAACATTATAAAGGAGAATATTCATCAAAAGAATATATGAATACAACTTATTTTTAATAAATTTCGATAATTCGTAATTTTTTACATAATTTTATGTTTGTTATCTTTTCTTAAGAATGTCTTATGAAAAACATGATCGGCTCATAGTGTGATTTCATTCTCTCAGATAAGTGCATTGTTTGTCATAGGGTCATTTCGCGAATTGTAACTAGCATTGAGACTTGTACTTTGCAACAGCGATGAACACTAGAGCTATTAAGAAGCAATGGGAAAAAGTTCAATTTATAACTTTGATATAAATCAATTTATGGCACATATTTATTTTAAAAAATTTATTTCATGTTGATAGATTTAGAGTATATTTATTTTGAGAAATTTTGTTTGGGCTAAGCGACCTTTACCTAATTACTTGTTTATCAATTACATAGGGGTCAGCCACGCGGTCATTGACCTGGTCATTGACCTACTTGCAAGCATCATTCCTTTGTCTCAAGTCAACAGAGTAACATCAAAAAATTTACTGCCAGTGTTGGTTGTGGATGGGGACATTGTGTTCTTTTACATTCATTGTGTTGCACATTCATTTACATTCACACAATTTGTGGCATAATTTTGTCCCCCATCTTTGATGGTTGCATGATATTATTATGGTAGATTTTGTTATGTAATAGAAGTGTTTATGTTTTATTGATTTTTTGTATAATTCTGATGTATATATTATGTTGATTGATTTTTTCCTTTTCGTCATTTTAATAAATGACCATTTTCAATTCATTACAGTGTTTCTTTTCATTGTCTAACAACCATCAAACAGAGCACAACTTCAACAGTTTGTGCCATAAAGTTCAATTTATAACTTTGATATAAATCAATTTATGGCACATATTTATTTTAAAAAATTTATTTCATGTTGATAGATTTAGAGTATATTTATTTTGAGAAATTTTGTTTGGGCTAAGCGACCTTTACCTAATTACTTGTTTATCAATTACATAGGGGTCAGCCACGCGGTCATTGACCTGGTCATTGACCTACTTGCAAGCATCATTCCTTTGTCTCAAGTCAACAGAGTAACATCAAAAAATTTACTGCCAGTGTTGGTTGTAAAAGAATTTTTTAAAATACCCTCCCTCCCTCCCTTTTCTAAACTGAAATTCAGTCATTTAATATTTACTTTACATGTTTTATAAATAAAGTTTAGGTCAGGCATAATTTTGTCCCCCATCTTTGATGGTTGCATGATATTATTATGGTAGATTTTGTTATGTAATAGAAGTGTTTATGTTTTATTGATTTTTTGTATAATTCTGATGTATATATTATGTTGATTGATTTTTTCCTTTTCGTCATTTTAATAAATGACCATTTTCAATTCACAAAAGACATTCAGTTATGAAAATGGGGTCAAAGTCACATTACATGGTTGTAGATGTGTAGACTAAAATGGTCTGCCTCCAAATATTGGATAAGTAGCTATTATATTATATATATAAAAAAGCAAAGAGGCACCAATTGCGCATTCTGAAGCCAAACGTCCAAAAGAGCGAATGCAAAACCGGTCAACACAAAACAAAACACGTACGAACAAACATGGTGATGTGGTCATTTGACATGGTGTCAGAGTCGTATGGTCACTGTCATGGTCACATGACATGGTGTCAGTTGCGTACACCATAACCCCAAGTATGTGAATACAGATAACATATACCTAGATGTTTTTCACTTATTTCATTTTCAATCATTTTTGGTCCCATACATTATCTAAGAGTTATCTTGATTTGCGCAACCAGGAAACATAAGACATGGTTTCAGTTGCATACACCATAACCCGGGAGTGTCATTATAGCAGATAGCAGATGCATAGCTATTAAACTTCTCACTTGATACATTTTCCAAACGTCTTACAAAGAGTTTTATGGTTCCAAAAAGTCTGCAGATCCGCTGTACTACGAAAATGGGGTCAGTTTCAAATGGAATTAGTTGCGTAGACAACATCCCTAACTGTCTATAAATTTTAAATGCCTAGCTACTATACTTTTCACTTAATTTAGTTTCTCAAAAGCCTGGCATAGAGGTATTTTGGCCCGAAAAATCTCGAAGTTGACAGTGTCGTTGAACCATGAAAATGGCAAACGGCATGGAGTTAGTTGCGTAGACCATAACCCCAACTGTCTGTATACTTTACCAAATATCAGATACCAAGCTATTATACTTGTCTAGTAATTAGTTTTCCGAAAAAGCCTTTCAATAAATTTACACC
The DNA here is from genome assembly GCA_963971305.1 of Arcuatula senhousia. Lineage (NCBI taxonomy): Eukaryota > Metazoa > Mollusca > Bivalvia > Mytilida > Mytilidae > Arcuatula > Arcuatula senhousia. The sequence continues at coordinate 39,165,939 of OZ020307.1, read as the reverse complement.
GCCGCCGACGACAGAAAGAAGGTGTCTTGCCTTTAGCGACTAAAGTCGCAGGCGAAACAAAAAAAAATTAGCTTCCCCAAATCGTTTTAAAAATGATAGGAGTTATAAATTTTGCAGGAAAAGTTTTTATTTCTGATTTATTAATAGGTTAGCATTACACTTTATTTAAGAGTAAAAACCTGTGGAAAAGCAAGATAGGTAAAATGTTGTAAATTAGCTCGTTATGACCAATTCAACTTTATCTAAAATAATAGCGGGTTCATTGGCAAAAAATATCACTATTTAAAAGGTACATTCCCCTTAACTACCAAAATGGTGGACAGTTTCAAAGAAGATACAACAACAATATGACGAAGACATGGTGATTAGATGTTTCGTTAGCAAGTTGCTCAGTACAAATTACCTCCACAAAACGGGATAAAAAATTATTGTATGCACGTCAAAATTATACATGTATACTACTCACAAATTATTTCTAAATTATGCTCAAAAGTTACAGATCAGTTGCTTCCATAAACTTTGTGACAGACGGACTGACATACGGACACAAAGTGAAATCGAGAATGAAACAAATCGCAGACTTTCCTGTCATTTTTAGATGAGTCTACTCATTTCTTTCTTTTTAACACCCAATTGAAAATATGATTTGACTTGTTTGCCTTATAAAGACATTAAACGTATCTAAAGTTTGAAGTATCATCATTTTATCACCTTCTTAACGCTCAGTATACCATTATATTACCGTTTTATACTGGTTAATTGACGCATCAACTGACAAAAAAGACATTAACCAACCCATCAATAGACTTTAACCGTCAAATTTTTAATAAAAGGACGATTAACCATATCTAAAATATTTATATGTTAAAATTTTAATAACCAATAATTTAGCTAATAACTAACCGCACATTTTGGTACCAAATCTGTGATTTTTTTCTAAGAGACTAATCGGTTTTTGGTGAAAACATGTTTTTTAGTCCTTAAAACTGCTGCTACTGTCTCTGCGCCTATTCGTTTTGTTACAAACTGTGATGGCTTTCTGTCTGTGGAATAATTGGAAATTATGCTGAAATGAATATCATTTTGTCCTACACTTTTTGTTTTTGATTGGATACTTATTTCATGTAAAAAGTAGGCGTTTTGCAGAGAATTTGTGAATTAAATTTCAATTTTACTCTCAACGGACCTATTACCGACTCCATCAACAGACTCATTTCCCATTTAACTGCATATACAGGTAAATCAACAGACTTTTTCCTCGATTAACCGACTGTCTGGCGTGATCATTGGCATGTTCAACATACATGACATATTTTGGTCAATGTGGCAGGGGGCTGAATTTATCATTAAGGTATTTCTTTTGGTTTCGTTTTCTTTCTCTGTATTCTGATGGGTACAGGCGTGCTAACAGTGATATCATATCTAAAATGAATAAAACAAAATTATATACAGAACTAACTTCTTCATAACATTTTTATGTTACGGAGCTTCATGAGCATCATGGAAACCATATCTTCCTAGGAAAAAGTGAAATTCCAAATTATACATGTACTAGACTTAATTCAAGAGCGATTTGAAGTCCAAAATTTCAATAGAACTCTGGATATCACATATCGTTTTAGGGGGATGCAAAATTATCATAAAACTAAGAGAAAAAGAAAAGTAAAATTGTTATTTTCTGGTATATAAAATCGAATGTTTGTTGTTAATTCAACAGAATTCTTATTTGAAAAAGATATAAATGAAATAATTTTTGAATGTATAATAAAAAATTTCAAAATAACGCAATTGTTCATTTAAAATATGAAATTTCAAAGATATTTAAAACCATTTAGAACATATTTTAAAATGATATTTGCTAAACATTGATCATTTCAAGTTTTTGAATGGATGAAATTTCTGTCTGGTCTATCTCACTAAATCACAAAAAGTAGTCGATAATATCACATATTCAAACATGCAAGAATTCATAAATCATGTAAATGTTGGATGATTTGTTTAAATAAAAAACTCCTTTTGACATTGTTCATCGACAGTTCTTTGACTTCTTTGTATCAATTAACAAACAAATTAATAGTTCAAAAAAGATTTAACTTGCATTGTTACTATTAAAGTAGTAAACAGTTGATCACAATAAAGTATATTAAACAAAAATGCTAATTAGTTTTTTCATGTGTATTTCTTTATGTTGAGTACAGCTTTTTGGAATTCCACTTTGTCTTAAGATTTGCACTGAATTCTATGAGGCCTTGTTGCATGCACATGTGAACAAAACGTCGACTCAATTGTGTTATATTTTGATATACTTAGCACATGTTGACAAAGGATGTACGAGTGTGGTTCGTAAATTAAATGTTTCCATCATCACTATTTGTAAACAATTTTACAAAACATATCAAAGATAACATGGATAATAATTAAGATGTGGAAAACGTGTATAATACACAACCTTCATAAATCATTTCAGGACCATTTCAAACTATTATTTTAACACTTAAACAGCATAAAATTAACGTTTTTATTCCAATATCATAGAATGTACCATTGTTTTCTATGCTTAGTTTTCCAAACATTCCAATGACATTAAAACAATGACTAGATGTTGAAACAGATGCGACGGCACTAGAGCTCATACATGAATCACATATATCACACCATCGAAGGTCAGAAATATATATAGATAAATTACCTTCTTTTCTAACACACATCAATATATGTTGTCTACACATAGGACACGGAGTTTTATATTCTCTGTTTTCACCAACTCTACCATGTCTACGTAGACACGGTTCACACATTACATAGTCACATGGAATACAGCTGTGGGGTTCACAAAGTAGGTCGTAACAGACTGGGCATGCATGTTCTTCGGGATATTTATGATCAGCCAGAAACGAAATAAATAAAAATACATGTATCATTAACATAAATTATTTCAGATTCGAATATTTTGCAAGTGACTGAATGGTAAATCGGGTTTTTAATATGTTTAATGATACTTAGTAATATTTGAATGAAAACTAAAATGGAGTTTCAGAGCAACAAGTTTCAAAATTATATTGCAAAATCAAGCGAAACAAGATGTTTGACCCTTTTGGGCCACAGATTCTACAAGGGATCATATTACAACTTCAATTGAATTAAACTTAAATATGTGAATATTATCTTTTATTCCTTTAAAAAAATTAATTATCAATTTACGACCTTGTAAAGGCCATAATCCCGACCCTTTAAAGATATTTAACCACTTATTAAATATGATAGATATTTTTGTAAAGCTTTTAGAGCTGAGCCACAGGGACTTGCTTCCTTCAATTATATTTTTGTAAGAGTCAATATAGCATGAGAAAAAAGCACAAGGAGATATTACTAGTAGTTTCTCTACCCCACCGCTTAAAATCGATTTTTTTTAAACATTGCGTCACTAACCGTGTTTTCATGCACTTATTTGTCGTTTCATATTTTTTATCTATCCAAAACACCCACACAGACCTTCATTCATAGCATCTCGGCCTCAAAATACTGCACTATTGAAGCAATCTCATGAAATATGGAAATGGCATGGTTGTTAAATCAACTTAAAGTAAAATAGTGGAGCCCCATCAGATAAAAATCTTCATCCATTGGAAAATAACAAATATAATATACATGGTATATATGTACCGCTACTATTTAACAAACACAATATTTACTTTTTATCGTTTTTTTGATAAACAAAAAAACATTTTTTGCTATTTTTCAAATCATGATCTTGTTTTTCTTCACACAGCAAGGATGCAGAATTGGCAAGACCATACTTCCAGTGCAAAATAAGAACAAAAACCTGTTACTACAATTGTAAACCTAATTTCAATGTCAATTTTAAGTTAAAATTTTATTACCATTATAAATTTATACGGTAAAAAGACGTGAAAAAAACTAAAACTGCTAGTAGTATACCATTATGACCTTTACAATCCTTTAAAAGAACATCTCCGATGAGAGGGTGTCACTAAACTCTGCATTGTAAACTAAATGATCTTTCATCAATCATACCTTTCCATCTCTAAAGATTCTACAAAAAGAGAACACAATGCAAAAATTTACAATATAGACATTATTTTCAATTGTATGTAATTTTCTCAATTCAATAGCTTTTTACGTCTTAGTTTCGATTGAAATCATTCATTTTCTTAATCATACAGTGTTTTTTTTTTAAATATGTTTGGTAGAGCTCCTCTAATGAATCTTAGATTGACGAAAGGCCGGCAGGTGTAGCAAAATTTATTGTATGGAATATTGTTGTCATTTTAATTTCTAACACCCGTGATAATAAGTACTGCTGGTGGAATTTTAATTCCCCGAGATTCCCCGGCACCAACACTTTTGTGTTGAAGAACACATCAAATTATCAATACCTTAAGGTTCTCGTTACCTCAGACATAGGTAGATGCTCTCAGTTATAATTTTGTTCCCCAGTTCGATATTTTTAGGTTTTATTGTTTTATGCTCTTCATAATCATTGTGTATTTGGCTTTTCAACAGAGCGCCTCTGATTATTCTTAGATAGACGAAACATGCGTCAGTCGTAGCAAAATTATTTTCTGGAACTTTAATTGTTGTCATTTTAATACAAGCTAGTAGGGATACTATTCAATAATTATATAAACCAGAAATACTTCTTCTCTTGTTTTAAATCGGCGAACGAGATAGTTAAAGCATGAGATAAATTTATGGCTTTTAATATTTTTAAAAATTCTAATCAGCAAAGACTAAGGGAACCAACTGATAAAGAATTCCAGTGAACATGTTCAAATACATATGCCCTCTTCTTCTTCTTTGTTTTCACCTAAACTTCAGGATACCTGTTATATTGAATTAACGTTTGCATTTTCATTTATTTTATATATCCTTCACTTATGGAACTGTATGGGCGTTCAGACTGATTGTGGAGAATTCACTTCTATACATCTTCTGTGTAGATATATTGCAGAACCGTTTAAAAGATCTATAATTCAGATGTATGTTTTTTTTCAGTTCGGTCTTCTTTTCGTCAATAGAATAGTGCTCAACCAGAGAGTTGTGAAAAAGGGGTACTTACAGTTGTTAAGCAAAACAAATCTTCAACTTCTGTGAAAAGCCAATGTTAGAACAAAGCAGAATGCATACAGGCTCGACGTTTTCAATTTTTACAAAATATATACTTCCGGTATGTTCTGTATGTCATGTGATTACCTACCGATTGCAACGCACCGTTTAAAAAAGTCTACAATTATCATGCAAAAAGCTTTATATGTGTTTAATTTAAGATTTAAATTTAAAAACCTTGAATCAGTACCCGTAACTTTTAGTTGTGATTAAAGACCATACAAGCATGATAATTGGTGAATATTTAAAGTTAATTTTATTTCGTAAATTTATCATCGATTATTGCTTATATAAAAGAGAGAAGCAGAGAGGCACCAAGGGGTTCCAAAGTCATCATTGAAGAAAAAATTATTACCTGATGTTATATTTCGATTGATTTTACGTATACTCCAGATATAAGCTAGATGAATCAAATGGTGATCCTGTATAACAATTCAAAATAACTTCAACAGATGTTAATTGACCTCTCAAAATCATATTTTATCTTATATATTACGGCAGCATGCATTTAAACACTTCCAATGTTTTATGATCGATGCATATTATATCTGCAATACTGTAACTGTATGACAGGGGAAGCATTTGGCGTATTTGACAGGAGCACTACGATGGATGTAAATCTAAAAACGCAAACTTATATGATTAAGGCCCTGCCTTTTTAGCGAGCATCTAAAATCTATATACCTTTTAAAAATAAATCCATGTGCTCGACCGGCTAAGTTTAACGTATTAAAAGAGGGAACTTTTAAAAAAGGAATTCAATAGTAGCAAAGTCTGACCCCAACTAACCCAAATCATATACACTTGAAAAATTAAAGTTGTTGTTAAAATATCTGGGATCAATAACTGCTTATTAAAAATTCAATTATTTGTGCAAATAATAAATCCTGTAACATTCTGGGACGATATTAAGCGGGGACGAAATTATCCATTTTATGGATTACGTGACGTCATTTCCTTTGCTTCTTCAGCAGACCAAAACAACATTCAGATTCTGTCAGGTTTTGTGATTTTCTGAGTATCAGTGTTTTATTTGAAGCATTGGTAACAGAAGGTACATTAAGAAACCTGGCGGAAAAAACGGTAAAGTAAAAATATCATGCAGGATTGAGGAAAGTGAGTGAAACCCCACAGAATGGGACTATTCTTTCATTTTCTGGTAAGAAATTTTTATTTTTCATTATCAGTAGGTTTTATTCAGTAAATTTATGCATTTCTTTATCTTGTTATATCTTACTTAGAATTTAACAAAGCTTGGTCAGTATCATGCATTTGGTATGACTAGTCAATGGGACGATGTTGCCAAAAGCTAGCTTGGTAATTTCCGGAAAATTGTTTTTCAGCGGAAAAGACCGAATGGTGTTTAAATAAGAATATGTGTGTAAAAGATAAACGAGTGGATGAATGAGGGTTTTATCACTGTTTTTGAATTTCAATTTTTACATTTTTGCATAACAGATTATGATGTATTATTTATAAGCCCAGAGGGTTGATTGTTTTACTTGCTCCGTGCCTATTTTTTTTTCACTCCGTAAAAGTAAACCTGTTCCGGTTTTATCGTCAGTATATTTCTGGCACATCTCAAAACATGCACAATGCCGTAGGGTTCGCATCTGCGATGCTCGCTATTAACTCCTTAATACCATTAGACACTTATACATAAAACAAACAGAATCTGCTCCAGAAAAACTCTTAACAGAATACGAGTACAAGTATTTAAAAATAATAACTTTCTTGAAACACAAACGTTACCCTTTGAAAGTAAAGCACCACTATATCAATTCGTGAACAGAGATTAAAACATTCAGATGGTCATAAATGCATGTGTTCAAAGTAACGTACTAAATGGTCAAGACAATTCATTTGAAGATACTGTTCTACATGTATGACTAAAGAAACGAGAACCTGTCAATTGCAAAGGCTGTGAACCTAAACTAAAGAATTTTTACCATGTATTGAAATCTTTCAAACAACCATCATTTTCAACTCGAAGCTCTACGTAACGAAAGGATGAAAATAGGAGGGACAGATATATTTTTCAAATTTAACATCATTTGTGGGCACAATATCTCACTTAAATAACAATTTTTTTCTCTTAGGAGACATGTTATTAATTGACCATTAATATTTTGTTGATATCATTATTTGTAGACACTCAAGACAATTCAAGTATAGTTTTTGTTATTTTGGTGTACATTATTCTTGTTTCTTGATTACAGAAAGCGCATAAATAACAAAATCAAACGTAGTAATGTGTCATATCGTATAACGTTTGGTAAAGAGAATTTTTCATGGTTAAGTTGAGGGCGTCATGGTTTGTACAAGGGAAATTTACATAATGTCGTCTGTAAAAATGAAATCATAATTTTGCCTCACACAAAATGCGTTTTCATGATTAACTATATTCTCTAAATCATTCAGGAGAATATAGTTAGTTAGTTAGTTATTGCTTTACTCCCAAGCAGCACGATTTCAGCTATATCCGGGAGATGAACATGAAAATGGTGATACAATGAACATGAAATGATGATGAAGTGGAGGAAATGGGTACACAAGGCCAATCGGTTAGGAAAGTTTTTACTGCCACTGGAAAAAGGAGTGATGGGTAGGGACCGGAAATTTAGCCTCCTGCATGGGGATCCTACGGGTCCTACTCTTACCGAGACCTGCAGCAGGGTTCTTTAACGTGCGAAGAACGTGACATTTTTCCCAACATGGTTCACCACTATGGTCTGCGGTCAGGTTTTCCCATTATCGCCTGACGACCCCGCATCTCTCGATGTCAGGGCTGCCCCATTCAACCACCTGGGGCACACATCTCAGTCGCTTTGTGGGCAAAGCGGCCTGACCCGATATCAGGTTTCTGAGCGCTCTTTAGCTCTTTTGGACTTTTACCGACAAGCTTAGCGCTGCTGCGGGCCTATTCGCCACCTGGAACCCGCACGGATTCAGGAGAGTATAGTATTGGGCAATTGATAAAACAGTGTCATTTTATATTTCAAGCATAAGTAAAAGCCAGATGTTGCTCAAAACCAATCATTCACTATGCATACAGCCTTTTGACACATTTTCCAGTGTAATTTAGCGCTTACAAAGCATACATCGCATAAATACAAATTTACATTTGTCATGGCTTGTACAAAGGACGTCATGGTTTAGTCAAGTGTGGTCATGGTTTGGGCAAGGGATATCTAAAATGATACTTTAAATCTTATTCAATCATATGAGCTAACCGTAATGTTTTATACCTTAAACAGGGCGTATATAATCATAATAATGCATAAGTGCATATCAGCCGCCACTGGAGAAATTAATTGCTGTATAAATTCAATGTTCGTATGCCATTGATAAGACATGTTAGAGTAATCATTATACAAAGTTTTCTATATCACACCTCCTTCACTCGGCTAACTGAGAACTCAGTCAGTTGGTTTTATTTAACATGGAGGCTATATGGGAAATGGGCCTGTTGGAGAGTCGGCTAAAGTCTGTTGGTCAAGTACTATCGAGAAAAACATAGCAAGGTCAGTATATTTTACTTAATATTTCTTTTTTACTCTCTTTAATAAAAAACAATTTATGTTGAGCAAAACAATATTGAATACTGAACGTATTCATATATTGTCTTCTTCGGTAGCTTACATTGGTAAGCTACAAAATGGAAAGGCTTGTTACTCATCGAGATATTTTTACCAATTTTGTCATACACGACGGACATACGTTTTTGTGGCATTCATTATGTTTTTGCCTAAAATTGGGTCTGTTGGAGAGTCGGCTATAATGAACTCGGTCTGTTGGTCAGTCTGTTGAGAGTAAACTAATCAACTGATATCATGGATATAAAGCGTATATATTCGTAATGATGGTTGTTTAGTCACAGAAAAGACATAAAATTAATATTAATGGCGTTATAACAAGCACATTGGTTTGATTGATAAAGCTTACCATTAATTTTTCAGTATGAAAAGAAAAAAAATGAACTATTCCAACAGAAAATATATATGGAAAAAATCAAAGATGAAGACGTTAAACGAGAGACGCTTATCCCTAAAATACTGAAAAAAAAATCAAACACCGGTCTTAGAAGGAAAGTTAAGAACTATGTAACTAATTATTAACTATGCCAACTGACTTTGTATTGCAAACATGGTCAAAAACCATTCCAACCTCCAAAGTATAATGGATTATGTGGCAATAGTTTTTAAAGCATACATGATATGTGCATAGAAAAAAAAAACAGAAAAAAAAACAGAATTTTAACAGTCTGTTACTACCCAAGCGGGTGGGTGGGGATGTTCGTTCCGTCTGTTTATTCCCATATGATAATCTATGATTGACCAGATTTGTTCTAATCTAGGTATGTTTTAGCCCTTATAATACTTTATAAATATGTACAAGTAAAAAATACTAATTTAAAATCATTAATTTTAGCCATGCTATTAAATACTTGGGTTTTAAACATAATCGATATACACGCAAAATTTCGGTCACTGTTTTCTCATCAACTGCATGACATAGAGTTTTAATATTTTGTATACAGTTTCATCCTATAGCATCACAAGATGTTTACCGATCTTATCCTCCTACAAATGTAGTTCATCTACTTCCTTTTTAACAAAACTCAGGTTTAACGCAAAGCATAATTTTGGGAGCTCGGTAATCAGCAAATACTCACAGATTGATTGAAAAAATGTAGATTTTACATTTCTAAAATACATTATTATCAAGATGTATGTAAATATGTTTCTATGGTATTCTACTAACCAACAAATTTAAATTATCTTTTTATATTTTTTATCAGTTGTGCAAACCAATTCCTAACAAAAAAATAAATCTTTCTTTACATTCTCTTTAGAGCCGGACAAATGGCATTTTCACTATTTTTCTGATCAAAACAAAAGGCAACTGCCAAAAATAAAACCAACACACCTTGGAATTCTTTTAAAAAGGTGCTAAACTTAGGGGAGCAACCATTTGATTTTTATGGGAAGGGGCTATGGATAATTTATTCGTCCTGCCTTTTTATTTTCGGAGAACGCTGAGACTGGATTTTTTTTATGAAATTTTCAGCCAAAACTGTTATCCTGCCCTTTTTTATTCAGCACTGTCCTGCCTTTTTATCTATGGATTTGCAATCTTGCCTTTTTATTCCAAATTTCACCATATCCCCAATAATAATCAAATGGTCGGTTCCTAAATATACATATCTTGTTCATAATTGCAAAAAATCAAACCCCAAAATTACAAATTATTTCACACTTGAATTAATACAATATAAAATTGTAATCCTATTTTTTTTAATTAAAAATATACGTCACTTGCAATCATTCTATCTCGGCTAATTAACTCTCAACAGACTTTATTGATCTATTGTCACACGCACATTCATACCACATCCTTTTTCTTTATATTCTGGTACTAAAATGCTTATTTCCTTCGTCTTCTATAATACATGATTGCAACCATCTATTGATTCCATTATATAATGTCATGAATGTAGATTAATCATTACAAAACATAATACACAAACCTAAGTATTCATATCAATACTTTATGACTTGGACACAATTGGACTCCAATTCATTATTCATGTGTTTTAGTCAAAATATACATCTTCGACAACTTCAAAAGGTATTCTTACATGAATTTATGTGTTTTTGCAATATGCATATAGATGCAAATAACAACTCTGTACCATTGATTACATGCTACACCATACATGTATCCAATTTATTAGCTCACCTGGCTATATGAGCTTTTGCAATCACTATGCGTTTGTCGTCGTAAACTTTTTAAAAAATCTCCTCTGAAACTGCTGAACGGATCTGCTTCAAACTTGGTAGCAATGATTTATAGGGTATTCGCTACAAAGATTCCTCACTTCAAATTGATCCATTAAAAAAAACATGGCCGCCATTGCTAAAAATAGAGCATAACCCTTAAAAGGCTGTTTTTGCATATTTTTCAGTCATTTTTGGTTGTAAAGTTTTCTAGCAATGTCATGAATGTGTTGTAAGGGTATACTGGACACCCCGAGTCGAATGGCAGTATCAAAAATTTTCTATGGCTGGCCATTTTCAACTTATTTTCAACCAGGTTAGCGATTCAGGCTCATGGGAGCCTCTTGTTATGATACATGTAGCTAATACTCATGCATACACAAATAATTACCCATTAAAACAAATATAAATATTAGTCTCATTTTCAGGTACTAGCTAAGAAGAAAAATGAACTTAAGGAAAGGGTGGAAAGAGAGGGCTTAAATAGCAGATCCTGCGCATGGAAAGAAATGGACGCAGAACATGTTGTTAATGATTTCCCTCGTCTTTCTGAGGAAGAATTGAGGAATTTAACTGTGGGTGTATACCAACTCAAATTAGCAAAATGTTACACCCAAGAACATCTTAATGATGACAGTGATTTCATTATTAAAATAAATGAAGATGTGGCGAACATTTTGCGTGTGCATATGCAAAGCAGGCATACGTCTAGCAAAAAATATTATTTATGGATTCACTATGATGAAATTGAAATAAAAAGTTGGTATTGCCAGTGTAAGTCAGGGTCAAGGGTAGTCGGGACATGTGCCCATATAGCAGCAGTTATTTGGTTTTTGAGTTTTGGACGATATACAGAAAACACAAGTGGTGTGAAGGATTGGACAGAATTCGTCGAGGATGCTGCCAAAATCCCTGTTCTAGTCGACGATTCAGATTCAGAATCAGAAGACGAGAATCCAGAAGAATAGATACTATCAAAATCTGGCTGTATTTAGATGTACAGACTGTTTGTCACATTTAATATTTTTAGCTCACCTGGATCGAAGGTCCATGTGAGCTATTGCCATCACTTGGCATCCGTCGTCGTCATCGTTAACTTTTCTTTGAAAATCTTCTTTTCTGAAACGACTTAAGGGATTGCTTTGAAACTTTGCACACTTCATCTATGGGATGTCCTCTACCAAGATTGCACAAATGGTGACCGCTGTCCAAACAACATGGCCACATGCAAGCGTCCAAGACCGTTTTTGTAAAGTACTGAACGGGACTCTAACACCTTCATAGGTAATTGGCTAGTGATCAATAGTGATCTATCAATTTGGGGAAAAAAATCGAAAAAAACACTGATTTTCAGGCTTCAAAATTTTTGTTGGCCAAGTGCGGCGGCGCCAAAAGTGCACTTCCGCCAGAAATAAAAACAAAGCATCAACTTTTGGAAGTTTCTACATATGAGGGACTGCGTCCCATATAAGGCTTCTGAAATTCTGTATGCTGCTTCCAGTAGGGGTCATATAAGTTGAAAAAAAATTGTAATTTGAATATAAATTAAGCTTTGATATATTTATATGATAATTATTTGATATTCTTTGTATCCCAATGCAGTGATATAGTGACTTAGTGACAGTCAATGTTTGTGTTTGTCTCTCTGTCACAGAATTAATCTTGCATGTGCAACTCCTTTATAACCATTAAGCATATATTGCTGAAATATTGTAATTAAAATGATAGGATATGGGGATAAGCATGTAAGGAAATAAATCATGTGCAATACATATATTCACAGATTATTCCAGTCCTGCACCTCAATGGGGGTCTTCAACATGAAATGACAATATGAATTCAGTTAAGTGACATTTGCCACCATTCATAGATAATCATCTTCTACCGCCATTATGAACAACAACTTTAGAGACAGACCATTTAACCTGAAAAGGGGGTGCTAAGTAATTTGGTTATTTTCTAAAAATACATTTTGAATTTGATTTTCGGTGGAAAAAATATTTTTGCTAAGGGTGAAGAAAAAATATATTTTGAAAGAGACTTTCTCCCATATAATGATATTAAATAAATAGCTGTTAAAAATAATATTTTATCATAAAATGTCACAAAACTAAATATTTTTCTTGGCGCAAAGTAAAGACCCCCTTCAAGTTAAATGGTTGGTCCCTTACATAACTTGTAGAGATGTTCGCTGTTCTATGTTGATCAATTTAATTGTGATTTACATAATACAGTAATTATACTTAATGATCCGTATGATATAAATTTGCATCTCTGTGATATTTATGATTGTGATACCTAGATACATCTATGATATATATTTGCATATCTGTGATATTTATGATTGTGATACCTAGATACATCTATGATATATATTTGCATATCTGTGATATTTATGATTGTGATACCTAGATACATCTATGATATATATTTGCATATCTGTGATATTTATGATTGTGATACCTAGATACATCTATGATATATATTTGCATATCTGTGATATTTATGATTGTGATACCTATATACATCTATGATGTATATTTGCATATCTGTGATATTTATGATTGTGATACCTAGATACATCTATGATATATATTTGCATATCTGTGATATTAATGATTGTGATACCTAGATACATCTATTATATATATTTTTTATGATTGTGATACCTAGATACAATTATGATGTATATTTGCATATCTGTGATATTTATGATTGTGATATATTTACATTGTATTTATTGGTTTTATGTATGACTATGATACAGTTATTAGTTGTCTGTCTGTGATATTTTTGACTAAGATACATTTATTTTATTATTATTTTGTTGTCTGTTTATGATATTAATGCCATAATAGAGATATTTGTAAGCTTAAACCTTAAATGCAACTTTGAAACGATAAAGTAGGTGTTTCCAGCTAATATTTCTCTTCAACTATTAAAAATTGTCAAATACAATTTTCTTTAAAAATATTTTCCAGAAATCTTCACTTTTTCACATTTTTAGCCCCAAAATAGAGATATGTGTAAGCTTAAACCTAAAATGCAACTTAGAAACGATAAAGTAGCTGTTTCCAGCTAATATTTCTCTTCAACTATTAAAAATTGTCAAATACAATTTTCTTTAAAAATATTTTCCAGAAATCTTCACTTTTTCACATTTTTAGCCCCAAAATAGAGATATGTGTAAGCTTAAACCTAAAATGCAACTTAGAAACGATAAAGTAGGTGTTCCACCTAATATTTCTCTTCAACTATTAAAAATTGTCAAATACAATTTTCTTTAAAAATATTTTCCAGAAATCTTCACTTTTTCACATTTTTTTGCATTTTTGGCCCCAAAATAGAGATATGTGTAAGCTTAAACCTAAAATGCAACTTTGAAACGATTAAAACTTTGTCCATTCAAAGAAATGATAAAAATAAGCTTTGTCCAGTATATATCATGTTTGAATATTTAAAGTTAAGAACAAACAAACATGGTCCATTGTTTCTATTTCCGTGTGACACTCCTGTGTCATATTCCTATTTCAACTCATCTCTGAAATCTATTCTTAACTTTGTTGTTCTTGATTCCTCGGTCTATAAAGGTCATAGCTTTCGTATTGGGGCAGCAACTAGTATGGCGGCACAGGGTCAATCGCTATCTATAATCCAACATATGGGTAGGTGGAAGTCTAATGCATTTAAAAATTATATCAGGTTTAACAATTATTAATTGTTTGATTCACATAAAAATCAATTACAATTAATAGCTAAAGGAATTTAAAAATAGATTACTGATGCAATCTTATGTAATGCTACGTGTAAAAACATAAATTTTGCAAAGGTGGGGATAAAAATAGCTAGCCCACTTTGATTTCATTCTAATAAATAACAGTAACATGCTAAAAGATTAAAAAGAGGGTAATGGGAGGGTTGGGTTTTTGTATTTATCTAACTAAAAAACCATTGCTACAGTCAAATAAATGTGCGACTTATGGACTGCAAAATCGGAATGAATCTGACCAAATAGTTCTCATTGGAAAATCAAGAATTTTAAAAAAGAAATTAATCTTAGACAGCACAGCCTGACAGCGAATCATTGCTTTGCGATAAAAACGGCATTTGTAGTATCTTAAATGTCTGGTAAAGTAATTATAATCATCACCAATCATTCGCTTAATAAGATAACACAGATACAATTTAATCGGATTAAAATTAATTTGCAGCCAAAAATCCTTTTATTTTTCATACAAAAATTAAAAGTACTTTTTTGTCAACCAAATTATAATGAACAGACCAGAGACCTGACAAAATCATGAATATAATTCACTAAATGGTATAAGCAGTTAAATTGTTGCAACATCGCCAATACCAAGGAGATCTGAGTTCATTTGCAAAAAAGGTGTAACCAAGTATATGTGAATAAGGTCATTTATTCAAACAATACAAATCAATCAAATCATTTGTACAAAATTACGCAATAATGATTATGCAATAATCAATAAAAGATTATGTAATATTGAATAAATGACAATTAAAATCAATTACAATTAATAGCTAAAGGAATTTAAAAATAGATTACTGATGCAATCTTATGTAATGCTACGTGTAAAAACATAAATTTTGCAAAGGTGGGGATAAAAATAGCCAAAACTCCTAAAGTTGAAAACTTTTGGAGGCCCCAACCATCTACCATAGCTTCATATATTTCCGCTATAAGTTATGAGCATAAAGTAAAATTTTTTGAAGACCCGACAGATTCATTCTATATCAAGAAAATGTTGAAGGGTGTTCAGAATCTGAGATCTTCAATAGATAGTAGATTACCCATCACAAAAGATATTTTAGCCAAGTTAATAACAGCTATTCCGTCTGTGATATCAAGCTGCTACAATCAATCTCTTTTAAGGGCCATGATGTCTTTGTCATTTTATTGCTTCTTACGAATCGGGGAAAGGCATAATATGTATTGTAGTGGTCAACAGGGATTGCACTTACAGATAGAGGTCAACAGGGATTGCTCTATCTTTTTTTTAATAATTATTATGTTATTTTTTATGTTAGTTTTTATTTTTAGAATTATTAGTTTTGGTGGAGGTCAACAGGGCTTGCTCTATCTTTATATCTTATTATGATTGTACGTTATGTGTTCAAAAGCTAGAGGTCAACAGGGCTTGCTCTATCTTAATTACCTTGTATGTTTTTATTTTTATTACGACGGTTGAAGATCAACTGGACATGTTTTATGGCAATATGATACTCTTGTAGAGGTCAACAAGGCTTGCTCTGCTAGTTTTTGCTTTATAATAATTGCATTATTTAGAATGTTCTCTCTATTTTTCTTCGTATTTTGTAGATTGTCTTGTTTATGTGTGTTTTTTTTTTTTTTGCTTTTTTTGTTTTGTTTTTTTTTTGTTTTTGTTTTTTTGCGGACAAACATCGTTACTGTGTCTGATACCAAGGATTTCCTCGGATGGGGCCTCCAAAAGTTTTCAACTTTAGGAGTTTTGGCTATTTTTATCCCCACCTTTGCAAAATTTATGTTTTTACACGTAGCATTACATAAGATTGCATCAGTAATCTATTTTTAAATTCCTTTAGCTATTAATTGTAATTGATTTTTATTGTCATTTATTCAATATTACATAATCTTTTATTGATTATTGCATAATCATTATTGCGTAATTTTGTACAAATGATTTGATTGATTTGTATTGTTTGAATAAATGACCTTATTCACATATACTTGGTTACACCTTTTTTGCAAATGAACTCAGATCTCCTTGGTATTGGCGATGTTGCAACAATTTAACTGCTTATACCATTTAGTGAATTATATTCATGATTTTGTCAGGTCTCTGGTCTGTTCATTATAATTTGGTTGACAAAAAAGTACTTTTAATTTTTGTATGAAAAATAAAAGGATTTTTGGCTGCAAATTAATTTTAATCCGATTAAATTGTATCTGTGTTATCTTATTAAGCGAATGATTGGTGATGATTATAATTACTTTACCAGACATTTAAGATACTACAAATGCCGTTTTTATCGCAAAGCAATGACTCGCTGTCAGGCTGTGCTGTCTAAGATTAATTTCTTTTTTAAAATTCTTGATTTTCCTATGAGAACTATTTGGTCAGATTCATTCCGATTTTGCAGTCCATAAGTCCCACATTTACTTGACTGTAGCAATGGTTTTTTAGTTAGATAAATACAAAAACCCAACCCTCCCATTACCCTCTTTTTAATCTTTTAGCATGTTACTGTTATTTATTAGAATGAAATCAAAGTGGGCTAGCTATTTTTATCCCCACCTTTGCAAAATTTATGTTTTTTACACGTAGCATTACATAAGATTGCATCAGTAATCTATTTTTAAATTCCTTTAGCTATTAATTGTAATTGATTTTTATTGTCATTTATTCAATATTACATAATCTTTTATTGATTATTGCATAATCATTATTGCGTAATTTTGTACAAATGATTTGATTGATTTGTATTGTTTGAATAAATGACCTTATTCACATATACTTGGTTACACCTTTTTTGCAAATGAACTCAGATCTCCTTGGTATTGGCGATGTTGCAACAATTTACAGTAAGGGTCAAATCACTAGCTGGGTGTAAGTGACCTTTGTGTGAAGCACCTTTCTCTGGCGCCCCTAACGATAACTGATAGCAATTTATTGACTTCTAAAGTTATCTCGCTTACAGCGGTCACTTACATCATTAAACGGGATTTTTTTATTATTAAACATGACACGCCAAGAACTTTATTCTTATTTTATAAATACATAAATTAAACAAAATTCATGACTTATATGACCTATATCTCAGTACCTGTGTGTGAGGTACCTCTGCTTTATGCTGTCTATGGGTGTATTTCATGACTAATCTGACCTATATCTCAGTACCTGTGTGTGAGGTACCTCTGCTATATACTGTCTATGGGTGTATTTCATGAATTATCTGACCTATATCTAAGTACCTGTGTGTGAGGTACCTCTGCAATATACTGTCTATAGGTGTATTTCATGACTTATCTGACATATATCTCAGTACCTGTTGTTTGTAAGGTACCTCTGCTATATACTGTCTTTGGATGTATTTCATGACATATCTGACCTATATCTCAGTACCTATGTGTGAGGTACCTCTACTTATCTGACCTATATCTCAGTACCTGTGTGTGAGGTACCTCTGCTATATACTGTCTATGGGTGTATTTCATGACTTATCTGACCTATATCTCAGTACCTATGTGTGAGGTACCTCTGCTATATACTGTCTATGGGTGTATTTCATGACTTATCTGACCTATATCTCAGTACCTGTGTGTGAGGTACCTCTGCTTTATGCTGTCTATGGGTATATTTCGTGACTTATCTGACCTATATCTCAGTACCTGTGTTTGAGGTACCTCTGCTATATACTGTCTATGGGTGTATTTCATGATTTATCTGACCTATGTCTAAGTACCTGTGTGTGAGGTACCTCTGCTATATACTGTCTATAGTTGTATTTCATGACTTATCTGACCTACATCTCAGTACCTGTGTGTGAGGTACCTCTGCTATATACTGTCTATGGGTGTATTTCATGACTTATCTGACCTATATATCAGTACCTGTGTGTGAGGCACATTAAGTATATACTATCTATGGGTGTATTTCATGACTTATTTGACCTATATCTCAGTACCTGTGTGTGAGGTACCTCTGCTTTATACTGTTTATAGGTGTAATTCATGGCTCATCCTACCTATATCCCAATACCTGTGTGTGAAGTGCCTATGCTATATACTGTCTACAGGTGTATTTCATAACTTATCCGACCTATATCTCAGTACCTGTGTGTGAGGTACCTCTGCTATATACTGTCTATAGTTGTATTTCATGACTTATCTGACCTACATCTCAGTACCTGTGTGTGAGGTACCTCTGCTATATACTGTCTATGGGTGTATTTCGTGACTTATCTGACCTATATATCAGTACCTGTGTGTGAGGTACATTAAGTATATACTATCTATGGGTGTATTTCATGACTTATCTGACCTATATCTCAGTACCTGTGTGTGAGGTACCTCTGCTTTATACTGTTTATAGGTGTAATTCATGGCTCATCCTACCTATATCCCAATACCTGTGTGTGAAGTGCCTATGCTATATACTGTCTACAGGTGTATTTCATAACTTGTCCGACCTATATCTCAGTACCTGTGTGTGAGGTACCTCTGCTATATACTGTCTATAGGTGTATTTCATGACTTATCCGACCTATATCTCAGTACCTGTGTGTGAGGTACCTCTGCTTTATACTGTCTATAGGTGTATTTCATGACTTATCTGACCTATATCTCAGTATCTGTTTGTGAGGTACCTCTGCTATATACTGTCTATGGGTGTATTTCATGACTTATCTGACCTATATCTCAGTACCTGTGTATGAGGTACCCCTGCTATATACTGTCTTTAGGTGTATTTTATATACTGCATGTACACGTACTGTAACTTGCAGTTTTTAACCATAAAACTTTTGTGTCATGCCGGAGTTACGGCTGTACATACTAGTTTTTCCACCTACTCATACCCCAGAAAATTAATACATACTGAGATTTCTTCCATCCCCCTCCCGGGAAAATGAGTATATACTAAATCCCAGTGAATACGAAATTGTTCCAAGGTTTACCAGACCGAATCCTAAATTAAGTACTTTTCTCCTAAATGTGTAACTAAAATAGATCAAAATTTTTACCAGACCAAAAGAATTTTTACCAGATATTTAATTCGGTCCTGTGAATTTCATATTCACTGAAATCCCCCTAAATATTAAAGGAGGTTGAGTACTTACCTGGTTTTCCCCCTGGTTTTGGTCATAATATTAGAATTTCCCCCTTCCTTAATTTTTATTCACTAAATGTTTCTGTATATCAAAAAATCTGAATAATCTTATCTAAAAAATCTAAATTTGATCAAGTAAATGAAGATGAGCGAAGAGTTGGATGTTTAACGCATTAACAACACAGTAGCTATGAAGAATATCAAAGGAATAATCGAGAAATATTGGACTTAGAGGGTGGGACAGAAAATACTTCGTGGCCCTCTTTCATTCCAGTTATATTTAATTAATCCAAATTCATTGTGATTTTTTTTTCTTCTGGGAAGGATTTAATTTTTTAGATACTTTCATAATGTCTTCCATATGATTTATATGTGTTCTTTGAAAAGACCGACTGATCTTTTATGAGTCAAAGACTGGTTCGGTGTGAGTTCGATGAATTCCAGGTTGCTATAAACCAATGATATTGATAGCAAGAAGACAGTTTCTTTATTTGGACTGAAGGACATCATTAAATCTGAAAAAGGACCATATATCCCAATATTTTGGAATCTTTTATTTAATTATTTTTTTGACAAACTTTAAACTTTTTATTTTTACTTTGTAATCTGGTTTTACCTACCGTATTCTTTAGTCAGCAAAAGCTGGCTGTTTTCCACTGTTGATTGTTTTAATTGTCACTGCGTCACGTACAAAACGTTTAATCCAAATAGAAATATCATTACGTCCAAAATTAAATATATTTGCAAATTTATGGTAAAATAGAAACATAATATTGATTTAGGTCAAGTCTAAAATGATGCTCTAAAATCTGTCTCCGAGAGCTTCAAAGGGGCTTTGATTACTTTTCATTCAATTCTTTCGTTTTTTGACCTTTGAATGTTTTGATTCAAATGCTGCTGATGAGAGGTTACTCCTTGAAATATCGGTATACAGCATAACCAAATTTACAGTTGTTTATCCGTTTTGGTGTTGCATTTTGAAACCACTGGATCGATAAACACTGCTGGTGGACCAGAGGTCCCCGAGGGTAATCACTAGGCTGGTCGTCAGACTTGTCTGACACAATTTTACTTATAAATGTCTATTATTTTTGTCATTCAAATTCCCGATTATTAAATTAAAAAATGTTGTTAACACCAGGTTTCTTTCCTTGTACTGCACATGGTCGATATCATAAGTGCTGGTTTTGGCTTTTCTGTTCGACGTTTTTTGGTTTTTAGTACTTTTCATTCAATGCTTTTTGTTTTTGACCTTCCAATGTATTGATTCAAATGCTGCTGATGAGAAGTTACTCCCTGAAATATCGATATACAGCATAATCGAATTAACAGTTGTATACCCGTTTTGGTATTGTATTTTGAAAATATAAAAGGTTAAGGTTGGAAAAATCTTGAACCAATTGAATAAAGAATGGATATTTAGATTCAAATGGAAAATAAATGAATGTCATTTAGAGAAAATTTTAATTTTAAAAGTTGGGTGGCAATAAATGTTTAATTAGATGAAACATTAAAGCTGTAATCAAAATAAACAAACTTATTAATTTACTTTCTAGATTACTTCATCAAATATAAATCTACATTTCAGGTAGTTTGATTTTATCCAAAATCGTTTAAATGCATCAAAATTGTTTTGTTACCCAATCCAGGATAAATAAAATAAATACGTTTAAACTAAAATTGTTTTGTTTCATCTAAGCATACATGTTGCAATAATTGATATTCATAGAAAAACTTAACGTTTATAACAATGCTTGTTTTGTACAATTATTTTTGATATAAATATTTCCTTCCTATCTTTACCACATGAACTCAAACGGGTTGATGTGTACTAACTCAAATATCGATTCAGTTACCTAAAAATACACTTGTAGTTTTATAAGATAATTGTAAGTTTTATATAAACTATAAATAATCGGTTTCTTTTTTTATTTCAAGCATTACTCAAATTTAAAAAAAATACTGCTTTGAATTTTCAATTTAACAAGTCGAACAAATATTGGAATTTATCGAAGTATAGATTTTAGTTATCTCTCTTTGACCATTTTATCTAGGGGCCTTATACAAAGGTGCCTGACAGAAAGGTGCTCCACACGCAGCTAGTGATTTGACCCCGTCTCACAATTTAACTGCTTATACCATTTAGTGAATTATATTCATGATTTTGTCAGGTCTCTGGTCTGTTCATTATAATTTGGTTGACAAAAATACAATTTTCTTTAAAAATATTATCCAGAAATCCTCACTTTTTTACATTTTTTTGCATTTTTAGCCCCAAAATAGGGATATGTGTAAGCTTAAACCTAAAATGCAACTTTGAAACGATAAAGTAGGTGTTTCCAGCTAATATTTCTCTTCAACTATTAAAAATTGTCAAATACAATTTTCTTTAAAAATATTTTCCAGAAATCCTCACTTTTTCACATTTTTTTGCATTTTTAGCCCCAAAATAGGGATATGTGTAAGCTTAAACCTAAAATGCAGCTTTGAAACGAAGAAGTAGGTGTTTCCAGCTAATATTTCTCTTCAACTATTAAAAATTGTCAAATACAATTTTCTTTAAAAATATTTTCCAGAAATCCTCACTTTTTCACATATTTTTGCATTTTTAGCCCCAAAATAGGGATATGTGTAAGCTTAAACCTAAAATGCAGCTTTGAAACGAAAAAGTAGGTGTTTCCAGCTAACATTTCTCTTCAACTATTAAAAATTGTCAAATACAATTTTCTTTAAAAATATTTTCCAGAAATCCTCACTTTTTCACATTTTTTTGCATTTTTAGCCCCAAAATAGGGATATGTGTAAGCTTAAACCTAAAATGCAACTTTGAAACGATAAAGTAGGTGTTTCCACCTAATATTTCTCTTCAACTATTATAAAATGTCAAATACAATTTTCTTTAAAAATATTTTCCAGAAATCCTCACTTTTTCACATTTTTTTGCATTTTTAGCCCAAAAAATCAATGTAATGTATATGTTTTTGATATTTTATAGCTATGAAATGATCAAATGATATAAATGTGAAAAAAACTGTCCTGTGTTGTGATGATATCAGTATTGTTTGCTGTTTAAATAAAAAAATCCCAAAAACCACAGTTTTTGTTCAATTTTTGCGTTTTTTACCCCAAAATGGAAAAAATTGCATTTACTTAATAAAAAAATATATTTTTTGTTTTAGTATTGTGCATTACACCAGAAAAAAACAAAAATGACTATTTCTGGAGTGGGGCCAAAAATGGCCCTTACTGTCCCTACTCCTTTAATTGGCCGACTCACCAACAGACTTTAGCCGGCACCTTTTAAAGAAAAAACTCATTTTTTTTTATAACATTATAACATAAAATCACTTTTTGTTGTTTGAATGTTTTATTTTTACACTGAAGAAAACCTTTCGAATCGCTATTTATATTTAAAAAGTGAAAAAATGTGTTTATTTGTAAAAAAACAACATTCATAGTTACCATATTTGAGCATACCACCACCTCGTCTTTTCGTTTTTTCGAACACTGGTATAACAAATTGACTCTGTGGCAAGTTGAAAATGCGGTCAAATGAATATCATTTTGGTTGGAAGATTTTGTTTTTTGACAATTAATTGATATTTTGCCAAAAAATATCTTTTTCACAAAATTTTATGTTCATCCATTGGATTTTACTCTCCATTGATTTGCTTATTGTTTTATTCGAATTACTAATTATTATTTAGATATTCAACATCCATACTGTATTAGATTGGTTCGCTGATCAGAGTAAATCAAACCAACACCCTAGTTTGGTTTGGTCAGAGCAAACCAAACCAGCGTCAAAGTTTGCTTTTCAAACCAAACCGAACTTGAAAAAGCGAACCACGGTTCGTTTTGTGTAAACTGTGGTTTGCTATTTTGTTTGGTAAAGCAGACCAAACCAAACCAAAAATGTAAACTTAATGTTTGCTACTTGTTCACCTTTGTACAGGTTAGGTTTGGACCCATCTGTACATGTTAAAGTTCTAAGGCTTATGTCAAAACACACAAAAAAATATGGCTCGGACAAGACTATGGTCCAAATTATCATAAAAATGACCTTGATGTCAAAGGTCAACCATGTTGATTCGCGCCACATTGCCCTGTGGTTACCTACCTACCTGCCAAGTATGGAAGGCCAAATGTCAAAAGAAATAAAAAAATATAACCCGGACAATGTTTACTTATACATGTAAAGTAAAACTGCAAAGACACACACCCTTTTGAGACCTCAAAATTATATATGTTCCCTCCCACATGATGGATTTTTTCTTCGGCATAAAAATCTAAGAATAAAGGCCAAACAAATCATAAACTAAGTAATAGCACGCGACTTCGTCCATTGGTTCCTGAGATACGCTGTGTTAGAAAAAACTCATTCAGTCACAGTAAATGAATAATAAGAACTGAGAGAAAAAAACATATTGCCAAACTTCATTTGGGAAACTGATTTACATTGATATTACTTTGACATTGGGATAAAACAGTTATAACGCGGATAAACTTTCCATTTGACCTTGAGGTAATGGCTAGGGTCATATGAAAGTCATTATGGTCCGCAATATATCAACTTGTAACAAGTAATACTGTGAGCGAGCTCACAAAAGGATACCCCCGCTTCATATTGGACTCTGTACTGTAAAAAAAAATCTTAAGTCCAGTTATCTCCCCTCGATGATAACCAAGAGCAATACAAATTCTTCGTGCACAACTACAGATGATGTACTTTCTTCGTGTAAAGTTTCATCAAAATCCACCAAGCGTTGAGGTGTAGTTGCGCTTACAGTGTTTCACATTGAATAATGTATATAAAAAGTCTCAGTCCAATTATCTCCCTTGAATGATATATGTTTGCAACAAAAATTCTTCATGCACATCTTCATATGATGTACTTCATGTAAAAGTTCATCAAAATCCTTCAAGCAGTTTAGGAGTAGTTTCGCTTACCAGGTCTCTAGAAAGTCTTAGTCCAATTATCTCCCCTGACAGATGTCCGATTGGGATGAAATTTCTTCATGCACATTTACATATAATGTTCTTCCTTCATGTAAAGTTTCAGCAAAATCCTTCAAGCGGTTTAGGAGGAGAAGCGCTTACGAGTTATGTGGACAGACGGACGGACGGACAGACATGGTGTTTCCTTTATACCCCCAACTTTGTTTGCGGGGGGTATAACAATACATTCACATGCAAAAAGATGAAAGCCCGATGTAAAAGGATAAAAAAGTATAACTTAGACTATCTTTCCTGATAAGAGATTCATCCCTGAAATATAAATATGCATATATAGCATCACCAAATGACCAGTATGTATACCCGTTTTGCACTCAATCCAAGAAAAATGACCAAATTGAGATTTTAAAATGCTGAAAATTACATGTTCAAATTTGCACCTTTCGTTTTAATTTTTTGACAGATATAATATTTTTCTGACATAATTTAGAAAATGACTCACAAAATCCTCCACATTTTGCCTACAGAAACCTTGATATGTGACTACTTGATACTCCGTTACGGATGTTAAATCATGGGAAATAAATTTAATTTATTAGTTAGGTATCAGTATCTTAATAAAAAAGTTTTTTTAGAGTAAAAATTAAAAAGTAAAAGGATGCAAATAAGTTATAATATTGTAACTGTTGTATATCATTTTGTTGTGATTCCTTATCAAAGAAACCAGTTTTTAATGGTTACAACATTGGCTTGTTTTATATGTTGTTTAATTTATATATTTGGAGTTAAATTTCTGGCAAAATGGTATTTATTTCAACCATAGATTCAGTTTCTACATTTTAAGCAGAGCTGGTGTTCTTTTGCCATCAAACATTTTATCACCCGAAGTGCAAAAAAGACCATGGGATGCGTTACGGAGGTTAATCATCTCACCAAACAATTTAAAAACTCTGAGTAAAATTAATAAATGAACTTCTACATCCAAGCAAATAAAAGAATTTCATTTCTATTATATTTTGATCATTTTTTTGCTGACTTACTTCATATACTAATGATTGGGGTGGTTAGCCACAGTCGCGAAATAACATGACATATACATCATACACATATGTTTGCATCAGGTTTACTGTTATGGGAGTGACTTTAAGCCTTTCTATATCAACATGTTGGAAATTTTGTTGAACAACCCTTTTATTTCAAACAATAAATAATGCTGCTTTAAATCCCCAAAGAAATTGATATTAGGAAATAATTTAAGCGTTATGGATGTTAATTTATGAAAGCAACACGGGAACAGTTTCTAACTATTAAAGCATTATAATTCCTCGAAAAAGACTTACTATACACTACATAAGAATGACTATTTGTACCGGTTACATGGATTGACATTATATTACAGTTCTGAAAAATATATTGTGGACAAAATATAATAAATTATTAAACGCAATATATAGATCCATGTATTCTCACCATTTCCTTATGTAGAACAGTTCAACAGCATCCCATTTATACAAAGATATACTGATACTACATTTATATGCAAAATACTGCTAGGGTCAGACCCTTACTTTTAAATGTAGGCTTGCCAAAACAAGTTCTCGTTTCTTTATCACCATTTATCGTCTTCTTGTTCTTCTGGTTTTAAGAGTTTGTGCAGCGAGCTGTGCACCCTTCTGTTTTGAATAAATGTTTCAAGATTTTTTCCCCATTTTGTCTATAATTCCTTCAACGTTGTTGTGTTTTTGCTTTTGTCTAGCCTGATTTCATTAAACTCATGATAAGTTCGTTCTTTGGTGGAAATAGAGGCAGAAGGGACAAAGATTTGTATTAAATGTAGAAAACAAACGAGGGTTAGACAGGGACTGATGAATTTTCCCATGCAATAAGACTTAAAATCAATTTTTAAATTTTGCAGATTTTATCTTTTGTATGCCCTCTAAATATTAGTACATGTTTTCTACTGTTGCCATAACTCATGCTTTTCATCTTGTATTCTTCCAATTAGATTACCTTATAAGAGTTTCCGCACAGCCTTTAACTTAGCTGCTAACTGCAAGCTTCTACATGGTTGAGAAGGTGCAAAGAAATGGATGTTTGATGATGTACAAATGTACTTATCAACAACGTCCATTTATAAGTTGATTATATAACATCATTTTTGAAAACGTTGATTTTTCTTTTTTATATATATATATTATGTTAGGGTCTATTATTTATTGAGTATATATTACATGTATATGCATGAGCTCAGACAGAAATGTTTTGCAATTATTACTCATGTGTACGCCATCAATGTACTTTATACCATTAATTAGCAATGAAAAATACTTATTTAGACCTTACTGCATTTTAGGATATCTATCTTTCGATTCTCAAACATTTTTTGCAAGTAAAACTCTAAAACAGAGAACAAAAAATCAATTTCATTGACCCGTGATCCACTTATTTTACTTTTGAATCATCATTAACCTCCATAACGGGACATAATCATACAAAATATTATCATAATATCAATCAAGGGTGTAATCTAACAGTGGTTTCATTTTGCGTAATATCAGTTGAAAACACCCGTGTATTGGTACTATCTTAGGGGTCCATTTGTTATTTTTAACCAAAATTTCAATACATCTCACTATTTTTATCACAAATCTCAGTGTTTTGATGAATTCTAATAAAGATTCAAATTATTTTGCTTCATAAACATAATGTTGTTAGATGTTGCTTGTAATATCTCAAATATCTTTGCAACGTAAAAATTTAACTTCTGGTATGGAAATTAAAATTTCCGTATTTGTGTTATGGAAGTTAAAAAGTTACGGAAGTTAGTATTTTATGTTTATAACATATTTTTGGGAATGTTTATATTTTCAAACTGGGTCTGGACAACTGTTTACAGCAATATCAGTAAAATGGTATTTTTATTTTGAAATCACTTGGTCGATGATGACCAATGCTGGTAGACCAGATATCTCTGAAGATAATCACAATTTGGGTCCATCAAACTATGTGCTTAATGTGTCATTGGCCAGAAAATCTTTTATAGACTGTCATTGCATTTTCACGTGTGTCGTTCAATGATTTTAGAAGATATGATGCGACAACTGCTTCAGTACTTTCGTAAGCAACAACACTTCTTACAATAAGGAAAATGGAGTCTAATTGTGATTTAAGTACTTCTTTAACTATTTTTTCAGATGACACAGCAAGTTTCAACCCATTAGTTATCGCGTTTTGCCAGGTTGTATCCCTTTTGCCAACGACCTCTTCGGCAAATTCAGTATTCAGTCCGAATACATCATTATACATTCTTATTTCTCGCAATACAATTGCTAAATTAATAGCGACATCGATCAGCGGTATTGGTATAGCAGCAGCAATGATACCAGCAATTTTGGAAACTTTTCCAATTCTTTTGATCAGGCCTTCATACTTGATTTGAATTGTATCAGGAGTAAGTAAAGGTAGAAAAAACAGCAATGAGTCTACTTTTTCTGTTTGAATCTTATCGGCAATATATCTAATTAGGTTGCCCCAATCGCCGTGTCGAAAATATTGTGGAATATTTGATATTAGGAAAATTTCTGATTGCTTTAAGACATTTATTTTCTTCATATCGGACTCCAGCCTCGCTCTTAGTTGCTCAGTCAAAGCTTTTGGTTGCATTCCTGTATCTTCATAGTGATCTAGGTATTTGTCCAATTTGGATCTGATAAAGCAGAAAGGAATCTTGAATCTGGTAACCTTTTTGGCAATCCACTGCTCGTCTTCTGTAAAATCTTTATCAATGAATATAAATAGAAAATCAAAAGATTTAATGTCGACCTTTTTCTTGAACATTTTTTTTGTAAAATAAGGAGTTCCAAATCCTGGAGTATCCCAGATGGAGAATTTATCACACTTCGGATGGATATACTGTTTCACTTCCATTGTAGTATCATCACAACCAGTTTTTGCTAAGTCGTCGTCCTGGTTATTTTTCCCCAAAATTGTATTGATAAATGTAGATTTCCCCATTCCACTTCGTCCAATGGTCCCAAATTTTAGAGGCCTTTTTCTCCATTCTTCGAGTTTGTTCATTTGTTCCTCTTGATCAACATTGGTTCCTGATAATAAATAAAATATATTAAAATTGTCATTTGTTTGGGAAAACAATAATCCAATATGTAATTGGACAAAATGTCGACAGTAAGATTTTTTGCAAATAACTAGTGTACAGCCAATTCGTCCAGCTTGAACAAGAGTGTGCACAGACAAAAACGAGAAAATAGATTGAAAATACATGTAGTTGAGACATGGCTATTGTGTACTCAAGGTGACTGAATAAGGTGACCTTGTCCGCGGGGATTAACAGCTCTATAATACGGAAACCCTGACTGCTGACCATAATGAGCCGTGTTTGTAGGGTGACACGCTTCATGCAGGTAAAAGAAAAAAACGTTAAGTAGTGCACCACATGATCATTTTTTGTGCACCCTGCTCTTCCCTTTTCAAGTGGTCTTTGAAATAGAGGTTTAACACAATTACCGAGGAAGAAGATCAATCTTAAATATCAAAGAGAAAAGACAAAACAAGAAAGACATACTGGAGTAATTGAAAATTACAATGGACCGTACATGGTATATGCATTTCAAAAGAAAACCAGTTTTTTTGGCGTACAAAACCTTCCTCTTCCTTTCCGATTTTTGGGTCCGGTAGTAACACAACTAACAACACGGTGGTGAAGACATAATAGGAATATTGAGGTAATCAAATCAGTACGGTAACTGGCTAATCACTAATCAAACAAACACTTACCATTTTTTTCTAAATAATTTTAAATTTTTCCACCAATGGAAGTATGTATTTTAAATCAAAGTCGTCTCTTTTAAAACTTGAACTTTTCTACTAAGATGACCACCCGGATCAATTTTATAACAACGAAAAATTCACTTTTGCCAGATTTTAAAATGTTATTTCTTCATCGACAGAAAAAAAATATTATGTTTTAATATAATAAATTGTGACTAAAAGTACATCAGACGCACGGCTACATATTATATATTAATTTTAATCAAAAACTGAGTAAAAACAATTCGAATGAACAATGTATAATAATATATTTATTAACGTAACTTTAATGACCAGTTAATATAGTTAATAGAGACATGTAAAGCTAAATAAGCTGGAAGTTTGAGCATGCAACAGTTTTTATCTGTTTTAGTTTTCATTCTATATGCCAAAACACGAAAACACGAACTTTTGCACCATACGCGCGAATTATTGATATATCAAACCAGTTTGTTGTGGAGGTAACTCAAATAGAATTTTTCAAATTAATTTGTGCATTTTCACATCATAGTTTCTAAATAAAGAAATGTTTGAAACATAAGTAGTCTTTCCTTGTACTGCACATGTGTTGGCTTCATTTATTCAACTTTTGGGACTCGGGTACTTTTTTTTCGAAACAAGTACTCTGTTTCTGCAGTTCACAATTGTTTTGATTAGATATCGCTTACGAGACGTCACTTTTTGCAACTATTTAAGTCATAAAAATAACTCGCTTTAGTTCTTTCTTATTTGCAAGACCCAACAAACCAATAAATCCATAAGAATCAAACATTTTTTAAACTGGTTTATCTTTCAAACTTAACAAACCTAAGTACTTTATCATTCATTAACACTAGAGTAATCCCTACACTCTCAACAATTAACATACGAATTACGATTTTTAAAATGCAGGTACCCCAAAAAGTACACTTCTTACATACACTTT
Organism: Arcuatula senhousia; assembly: GCA_963971305.1. Taxonomy (NCBI): domain Eukaryota; kingdom Metazoa; phylum Mollusca; class Bivalvia; order Mytilida; family Mytilidae; genus Arcuatula; species Arcuatula senhousia. The sequence goes on along the minus strand of OZ020307.1, from coordinate 39,135,493 downwards.
AGTAGTAATGATGATACCAGTCAAATACTTGTACTGAGATAAAAGTCAAGCAGTTCAATAACATTACTCCAAATAGCATTTAAACTGAAGTACTGTAAATAGCAGTACAATAACAGTACCTTAAGGGTCCGAAGACAATTGTGCTAAGCTATAGATGTTGGGCATTCCCAGTAATAAAGTTTAGTGTCCATGTTTTTTTTGGTCAGAATTGTGGTAATATCTGGAAACCATACATTAAAAACTTTTAAGAATCTGCTTAATTTACCCTAATAAAGCAATAGTTTTAATGACACCTTTGCATATTGGAAGACCACGCCTCTAGATTTCTTTCTCCAAATTGCTAAAAGTTGTTACAATTATTGTAATTTTATGGGTGGCTATGGTGAAATTTGAAATAAAAAGGCAGGATGAAAAAAAATCCAGAAATAAAAAGGCAGGACAGTGCTACGAACTAAGGTGGCTCGAGGCATTTAAACTGAGCATATTTTTGCGCATATTGGAATTTTGTATAAAATTGATAAACTGACTGAAATTGGCAGACAAATAAAAATATACTATAATATATATGATCAAATTAGAAGCCATTGGGATACAAAAATTAACATTTTAATCATTTTTTGAATTTCCCGTAAAATGAATAAAAAAATTTTCAATTTCATGAATATTTTTGAAATGAACGGTGACCCTATATTTTTATCAGACAATTTTGAAAAGCTTTTAAAAAGGAACTTTCCTTCAGCATTTGAGCTGATTCTATAGTAAGAATTCTTATTTACATGCCTCTATAGCTTTTTTTCCCTATATATCCTATATAAAAATATTGAGACTTAGCTGTTTTAAGAAAGCTGAGAGCGCTCTAAAATGTACGGTGACAGCCACTTTTTATTTGCTATTTTATATCTATACATTACGGACCATCAATGTGACAAAAAAGTATAGTTCTAATACATGTAATAGCCGCGAGCCACTTAAAAGACAAAGAACCTATCAATGTCGCATTTTTTTTTACACTGAATAGAAAGCAAATATATCAAAAATAAAATATAAAAAAATACCTTCTAAAACTTACCTTGACGGACACAAAAACTTAAATTTTTTCAGCTTTATATATAATTATCTTATTTTAACTCTTTGTCTTGATTAAGTATTGTCCATTATAATTATTTACTTTTGGTAAACCGTTATTCACATGACCTTTACTGGGTGCTGGTAAACATAGAAACGAAATGAAACCGAAAACGAAATCGGTAAATTAAGAAGACGACTTGTGTCGGGTAAAATCGATTCAGTTTTCTATTTTACCGGTTTCGTTCGATTTAGTTTTCTTTCTTTGCAGATTTCGGTCTCTTTCTTTACTGTTTTTTTTTCATTCTTTACCGATTTCGTTTTCGTTCCGTTTCGTTTGGTTTCTTTTTGCTTCACAGTTTACTGGTACCCGCAAGTGTTTACATTTTATAATTAGTTTGTCCTCTTTTTGACACTTTGGTTTTTTTTTCTGTGGTTTTCTTTGAAAATAATACTTTCTGGTAGGTTTTTTGAAAACATAACAGTTTCTTCAAAGGTTTTACATTGTATTCTTCACATTGTGTGAATTTCATTATTTTTTAAATTTGCGAAAATGATAGGTTCTATGTCTTTAAAAAAGGCAGGATGGTAGTTTTGACTGAAAAATTTATTTTTAATAGCTATAAAAATATATAAATTGGTCAGGAACATCCATAGAATATTCTAATAGATATTTTAAATTCTATCAATCAGCTTAATCTTGCCTGTTCTTGTCATTTGAATAGGAACAGTTCCTCTATTCTAATTTGTTCGTTTTACCTTTTCTGTGAGCCTACTTTCTAGCTGTCGCGGGTCTCTGCATCTATGTGCAGTTGCAATTAAAGTTAACCAAATACTTGCCTTTTAAATTAATCTAATTTTTTCAAATTTGAAAATTTTATTGAACATTATATATATTTTTTTAATTTGTGGTAATTTAAGTTTTTTTCATGTCTATTCAAAATATATATTTTTTCAATACAAAATTGAGTTAATAGATACCAGCTACCGCCAAGAAAATGGTTCTTTCCTAAGTAAAAAAAATCGCTTGTACTTTTTGGTATGTTTGGTGTGACTATCAGTTTTTTTGTGGACAAATGATAGTTAATTTATGAGTAGGGCTAACATTATATTGAATTCAATTCTTTAAAGGCATATTGTCTATCAAAATCACATTATTCGTCCCCATTTTTTATGACATTTTGACCGACATATTAATGTAAAATAAGAAAACTTTGATTATTCATTCATTACCAAATTTGCCCTATACTTGGTCTCTTTCGCTCAAACTTTTTTGACCATTTTGATTAAATATTTGCTTACCTTCGTGAGGGGAGATATATTATGAGTGTATTTAATACGGCCATCAATCGGGATCTCGGATGCTTTGTTCTGAAGACTTCAAAAATGTTGATAAATTGAAAACATTCATTGTGAACTATCTAAATCATCTCATTACTTTAACACGAGCCATGAGTGTCACTTTCTTTGTTCGGCGGTTTTGGTGTTTTTGCGTCGACATGTAGATTTCTACAGGGCCAAAACCTCGAGATAAATATTTCTTGCTGCGTGTATGAACCAGCAAAGTTAACTTGCTACATGATAAGGGCAGGAATAGAGCTAATGAATATGAATTTTTGTAAGGCTTTAAACACATTATTTAATCATGATTGTTTTTCGATGTAACACATGTAATAGGGTACAACAAATTTATTTTTGTTGTTCAAGTTAAAATAAAAATGACAACAAAGTTCCAGACAATAAGTTTTGCTACGCCTTACGCTATTTACAGTACTGTTATGTTTCTGCTACTTACAGAACTGTTATTTAACTGCTATTTAAAGTACTGTTATGTAACTGCTATTTACAGTACTGTAATTTACTTCTACGTCTACTCTCTACTGTTATTCTACTTCTATGAACAATACTGTTATTGTACTGTTATTTACAGTATTGTAATTTGACTTTTTATACTAGTACAAGTATTTGACTGGAATCTTCATTACTACTTTTTTTAATTACCATAATTACGTATGCGAATTTTTGGTATTGTAAGAATCTAAAATGGAGCAAGTACCGGTTCACTTACTGTTTTTCGAGGTCCTCTGACTGTCGTTTTCGTTTTTGAAAGATATATCTTCAAATGATACTGAACGTTCCTGTCCAATGTGTCTTCCAATACAATTACCCATCTATTATATATAAATAAATGAATAAATTTACAAATTCAATGTTTCAGATTTTATAACTTTGTTCAGATAAAAGTTCATAGAGAGGGCGGATTATAATCATTTTTCATAATTGAAATATCGATATATAGCATATCCATTTTAACCGTTTATTCCCGCGTTTTTTGGTATTTGTAATTATGAACCACTGGGCGATAACCACTGCTGGTGGACCAGAGGTCCCCGAACGTTATCACAGACCTGGTCGTCAGACTTGTCTGACACGATTTACCATGACATTTCTAATATTTTTGCTGCTGAAATTTCCGATTGTTAAATTCAAAATTGCTTAAAACACCAGGTTTCTTTCCTTGTTATGCACATGGTCGATTTCCTTGGTGCTGGATTTAGCTTCCTTGTTCGAACATTTTGGTTTTGAGTACTTTTCGTTGCAACAGTTTTGGAATTTGACCTTCCAATATTTTGTTTTTAATGCTAATGATGAGAGGTTACTCCTTGGAATATCGATATATAGCATGTAATTCTGAAACCACTGGGTGATAACTGCTGCTGGTGGACCAGAGGTCCCCGGGGGTAATCACAAGACTGGTCGTCAGACTTGTCTGACACGATTTACCATAAAATTTCTTATATTTTTGTCGCTGAAATTTCCGATTGTTAAATTCAAAATTGTTTAAAACACCAGGTTTCTTTTCTTGTAATGCACATGGTCGATATCCTTGGCGCTGGATCTGGCTTCATTGTTCGAACATTTTGGTTTTGAGTACTTTTCGTTTTCAACAGTTTTGGAATTTGACTTTCCAATGTTTTAATTTAAATGCTACTGATGAGAGGTTACTTTCTGAAATACGATATATAGCATATCCAAATTAACCATTTATACCCGCGTTTTGGTATTTGTAATTCTACGTTTGAGAAGTCATTCTGAAAAAAGAACATTACTTACCTCTGATAGATAATATCCCTGCCTTGAATCTTTCACCGAGTTCTTGAATATTGACACATCGTTTCTTTGTATCAACTCACAATGTTACCTATGGACATCCAATTACGCAATAAACTACAGACGTTGATAACCTACATTTATAAAATATAGGAAATCTATCGATCACGAAGCTTACCTAGTTACTACCTTGTGCCTAAGCAGGGGTTGACTAGAACTTTTCAAAAATTTTAAGTGCTCATCGATGCGGAAAAAAGAAGTTCACAGCCAGTATCGGAATCATGCATCTTGCTACGTGTATACATCCCTAAAAACACCAACCATACTACTTTGGTTGATGTGGTACTTGCCTGTTAGCAGGACTGAACTTATACCAGTCTTATGTAAAAGGTCATCCATGCGGATTCCTCATCTACAAAAGTAGGGGCATACAGTGTTCCGGTCTGTTCGTCCGCCTGTCCGTCCCAAATGTTGCGAGATGAGATCATTATGTCTTTGGACATATTTATGGTTATCAGGTCTTTACAATGGTATGTCTCCGTTTATAAAAGCACAATGTTTTGGTGGTAAAACAATGTTAGTTAGCTGTGCAATTTTTCACGTCTTATATAGACTAGTGCAAAAAACTTTCCCAAAAACCAAACCTCTGTTAAAAGATGCAATTTATAAAATTAGCTTGAAAAGCAAGAAAGCATTCAAAATAACTGACTTTAATTGTTAACGTTGTTCAATCACGATAATTCTAATGTTTTGTGTACAAAAATATTTTGAATTAAATTTCGTATTAAGAGTTGATAGTATACTCGGATAGTACATTACCATAGGAAATAGACGGAGCGGAGCGTTCCACCTTTTTTTCTAGTATTTACGTAGAATCTTTCAAAATTGAATCAATCAAAGGCCAATTTTACCACAAAATGCAGACATTTGTGATACAATTTAATTTAAAAAAAATATTTCTTATCAAACTTTATATAATTATATTAAATGAAAAAAGTATACCTATAAATACATACTTTGGATGCAAAACCAGGAATCTTGTATATGGCATATTCTGCAAAGAATGCAACCGTATTGTCTATGTAGGAGAAACAGAAAGATCAGCACAGGACCGATTAAAGGAGCATCTCGATGACATCCGATTAAAAAGAAGGAAGAGTGTAGCCGATCATTTCAATGATCATGGACTTGGAAAAGACAATGTTGAATTTATGATAATAGAAAAATGTATATCAACATCCAAATACTATAGACAAATCAAAGAGCTCCGGGGTATCGAAGAACTAGACACCGTAACACCAAGGGGAGCTAATGTCAAGAAGAAGATGGGAATCCTCTGGAGAGAGTTCCAATAAGGCAATTTGGCATCAAAAAGACAGTGACTTTTGGTGTAACGTTACTAACGTCAACTATGACGTCATCACCTACCAACAGAACACACACATGATATGAATGAAGGAAAGTGAAAATGTAGTCAGCTAAGAGGACAATCAACCCCAGAAGAAGGCATTCCTGCCGAAACGTCGGGACTTAATTAGCCGATATTTAATAAATATGAAAAAAGTTCAATTAAAAAAATGTCAACATTCAAGCAAATTTCATCCGATAGCTTTATTCGCAAAATGCCATTTTTAAAGTCTATAATGTTTCGTTTAATTTAGGTGATCACACGATCATTGTAATGGCTCTAAATGGTATACGATAAATAAGGTTAGTTAAACATTCATCGATAAATGTAATATGGAGTAGTCAATTGCACTTACTGAAATAAAATGAACAAGAATATGTCCAAAAGACATAATGCCCCATCTCGCAACATTTATTTTTTTCCACAATCACTAAAGCATCAACATGGTTGCTATTAAAGCACTTGTCAGTTAGAAGGAATGGTCTTTAACTTAACCATTCTTTTATAAGTGGTCATTCATGCGTAAAATATAGGTCACTGCCAGCATCCGAAGCATGCATTGTGCTAAGCATCACTAGGTGCACATACCATACCAATATGGTTGACGTAGCACTTGTCAGTTAGAGGGAATAGACTTTAACCATTTTTCTGTACATGATCATTCATGCAGAAAATATAGGTCACTTCCAGCATCGGGAGCATGCAATGTTCTTATCATCACTAGATGCACCTACCATACCAATATGATTGATGTGGCATTTGTCAGTAAGTGCAAATTTGGAAATATGGGATTTGGGACGGACATCCGAACGGACGGACGAACGGACGGACCCGAACACTATATGCCCCTCTACTTTCGTAGATGGGGTATTAAAATTGAATGGCAATGATTATAACACCCCTTATTTTTCTATCAAAGTCTAAGATTTTCTTTCCATCTCCAGGCGATCATGGCATTTGCATTCGAAAATACCTTGGATCAATTTTATTTAATCTTACGGAACTATCGTTCAAATATTCTTCGGGGACGAATCTAAACTTCTTCGTGACATCATTTCCCTGTCCGAGAATTTCGCGCTTCAGCAGACACCAAACAAATTGTCAACATTGATTCAGCCAAGTTTTGTAGAGTGTCAGTATTCAATTCTCCGTATTTGCATCAGAAACCTTGCCGAATATAACGGCATGAAGGTTTAAGGATATCCCGCAGGGTTGAATATTCTAAAGGATTTATCTCAGGCGCTAAGCGTGTAAGGTAGGAAGGACCCTTTATTTCTTTTTTTTAAATTTGGTTTATCTCAGCTAAATTAGTGTAAGATTGAAAATGTATGCTTATTTATCATGATGACAAGGATGGTCATCTCAATACAAAAATTTACGATAAAAGAGACGACTTCGATTTGATTTTTAGATTATTAGTTTTCCTAACCTTGAAAGCAACATACCTACCTCACCTGCTTACGGTGTTTATATTTCACAACTAATTCGATATATATGCCAGGGCTTGTACAATTTTTTTCTGATTTTTTGATACGACACCTCTGTCTCCGTGACCGACTCTTAAACCAAGGTTACAAGAAAATGCGTCTCATACGGTCCCTGAAAATTATTCTTCCTTCGTTGTCAGCAACTTGTGGAAAAAATTCAAAATTAAGTCTAACGTTTTGGTTAGTGTTTGTTTTGATTAGTGTTTTACTGATTGTTGTAATGAGATGATCATCTTATTATTCTTATTATGTCTTCACAACCGTGTTGCGTTGTGTGTTACTACCGGTCCCTAAGATTGCAATGGAATAGGGATGTGTGGCGCGCCATAAAACCTGGTTTTACCCACAATTTCATTTGAAATGTACCAAGTCAAGACCATTGCGATCTATAACTATTCCGGTGTGTCTTCCATGTTTTGTCTTTTATCTTGGACATTGAGATTGATCCTCTAAGTTCGGTTATTTTGTTATTACCTTTATTATATAGGTTCCAGTTCGCTTTTTTGGGGTTTTATTGTTCCATGCTCTTTATAGTCGTAGTATAATGTTTGACTTTCCAATTTCTTAGATGGAGCGCCTCTGGTGAATCTTAAGATGAAACGCGCGTTAAGCCTAGCAACATTTAATGTCTGGACCTTTGTTGTAATTTTAGTTTTTAACATTTGTGATGGTAAGGGCTGCTGGTTTGGTCATCATTCCTGGAAAATAATCCACTCAGGCATCAATACTTTTGTGTTAAGGAACACATCAAAACTCGAAAATTTTCTGATCAGTTAGATTTCAAAATTGTGCACGAAGCTCTAAGGTTCCTCCTAACTAGAAATAGGTTTGTTTAGTCCCAGCTGGGTATTTTTTGCCTTAATGTTCTAAATTTGGGTGTCCAATATCTTCTGTCCAGTGTGGGGCCCGGGTGCCGAATAGGCCCACATCAGAGCCTAGCTTGACGGCGACTAAGGGTCTTGGGATTCTGACGTCGGGTCAGTGCTCAGCCCACAGAGCTACCAAGTGTGTATCCTAGGTGGCTGAAAAGGGTGGCCCTCGCCCGCGGGCGTTGTCAGGCCTTTAATTCGGAAACCCTGGCCGCTTACCATAGTGGGCCAACATGTGTTGAGAGTGCCACGCTTCATGTACGTTGTTATAATAGTTCAACTCCGGAAATACGTAGAATTTTTGTTTGTTGCTTTATAACCTTTCCTTGTCTTCGATTCTATAGATTGGATTGCTAGAACCGGAAATATACCAAAAATGTCAAGTTCATGTCCCATTTAGCCTGTTATCGCAATTTTTATTCATAGATTTCCAAATATGGCCATTGCATGAAAAATTGACACAACACACACACCTTTTATGATATCACAAATTTTTTGTCTGAGAAATGATACGTTTTCAAGTATTCACAGTGCTAAATTTCATTCAATTCTATCTCCTAATTAAATTATGTACTAGTTTTTATGCATCTCAAAAATTTATAACTTTTCACAATGCGCCCATTTGTACTTACCCAGGTACAAACAGATTGTTTCCCATACATGCCATAGCATTCAATGCATTTTCAACTTCAATTTTCTCAAAACCCTTGACATATATATATTCGCTTCAAATCTTTTGAATCCAAGTTCTATTTTGATCTAGTTAAAAACATTAATTTGCAAAACATATGATGCATTGGGTTAGTGTTTGGCTTTTTCCAGATTTGAACTATTTAGATTTCAAGTATAGGTTCTTTTCATAACAAACGTTCTCACGTGCTAGATCGTTTTAAGGGTGTGTTCCTGATAAAATTATTCTTCTTGCAACGTTGTAACAAAAAAATGACTTGTATTCGTGTGTCCTGTTTTAAAGTACCACTTTTTATAAGAATCATGCAAAGAGCGATTCATGGGTGGAAAGCCTACACCAATTTATTTTTGATGTGTTACTCCTACTAGCACCCTGCTTTGATCTTTTGTGTTCTTTTTCCAATCTAGTCCTGGTCCTGAGAGAACAAAAATATATAGAATGTATTGGAAAAATGTAAGAAAGGGAGATAACTCTTAAAATTGTCAATAATTTCAATAGAAACCATTGTAACAAAGCGGCAAAATTTCTCTCAGGACCAGGCAGTTATGAGCAAATTGTTATTTATTTATTATTTTATATACTTTGAACTATCTTTCGTTAAAAATAAACCACTGTAACCTTTTTATCGATGAATCACTTTTCTTCAATTTTGCATGATTCTTAGGTGGACTACTACCTAAATGTTGATCATTGATAAATTCCAGATTACAAGGAAGTTACCTTGATATTTATTTAGCCAGGAGACTTTATATTTGCTCAACGTAAATATTTAGTGTCAAGAGCACGAAACAAATTGATAACTATATGGTAAAACAGGGTGATCGATCTACTGGTTTTAAACGGAAGTTTTTCAAGTTCTATCGGTCTACGCGTGAAAGTACTCAGTAATTTCATTACGTAAAGTCGAACCAGACTTTTCAATCATACATGATAAACATGCATTATTTGGGTGAAATACAGATTGTTCTAGTTAAGAAGTGTTTTAGGGGGCCAAAGAAAGAGAATTAAAATGCATTTTATTTCACTCAAAAATAATCAGTATGTTCTAAGCACACATGGTATCGTAGGCACATTTGACTACTGTTGAATTAATCAGGCAGTCTCTAGTTAGACAAAAGTGTTTTTTGTTTCAGAAATAGGACACATTGAAGATGTCATGGTCTTTTTTCTATTTAAATATTGTCTCTGGTCAATTTTTCAGATTTTTGTTTAGTTCATTAAAATAAGGATATTTATTTTTGCCCAGCAACCCCCTAATTTTCTTTCATAATAGAGTTTGGTCATTAAGAGCTAATTTACAAAGTTTTATAAATTTCTTGTTATTATTTCATAGGTTTTTACACTAAAACAAGCCAAATGCTTAACCTATGAAAAAGCCACTGGAAGCCTTTTCCCGTCAAATTTTGAACGCTTATTATCTCGAAAACTAGTCCGGCAACCTATGAATTTTTCAAGCTTATTTATTTTGTACATTTACCAATGTTCTATTCATCAAATATATAAATTAAGATACCTTTCTGACCAGCGAACATCCTTAATTAATAAACCGAAAGCTCCCATCCTTTGTCATATAATGAAGAATTAAAAGTGACCAAAATCATAAAAAAGATTATTGCAAATCATTGAAAAGCACAAAAAAGTCTAGGGGTGCTTAACTTTTACCAGGTGTATATTATAGCAATGTTTAAAACATCTTTACCACTTCTTGTGTGTGTGTGTGTGGGATGGTGTGTGTGTGTGTGTGTGTGAGGGTGGGTGTGTGTGTGTGTGTGTTAGGCTAATGCCATTGTCGATGCACTTGGGACAGTTTTAATAGTGTAATCTGGAGAACCTGGAGGCCACCACAAACCTTAGCCAGGTAACTGACAAACCTTATCACATACAGATACAGGTTGGGGAAGTCCCGTTTTTGTGAATTGCAAGCGGGACCCGAACGCCAACTGAGAGATGATCGGCTAGAGATCAATAGTATGGTATTCAAAGCAGCGCCTTACACCACTTGGTCACCTAGGCCCCACCTGGTACTAATTGATTTGACCTATCTTTCATTGAACGTGATATGTTTGTATTCAAAAATTTATTTGTAATATCGACTTTAAATCATAAAAAAAATTATTGCAAATCATTGAAAAGCACAAAAAGTCTAGGGGTGTTTAAGTTTTACCAAGTGTATATTATAGCAATGTTTAAACATCTTTACCACTTCTTGTGTGAGGGTGTGTGTGTGTGTGTGTGTGTGTGTTAGGCTTAACGCCATTTTCGACGCACCTGGCACAGTTTTAATAGTGTAATCTGGAGTACCTGGAGAAAACCACAAACCTTAGCTAGGTAATCACATACACATTCAGATTGGGGAAGTCCCGTATTTGTAAATTGCAAGCAGGACCCGAACACCAACTGAGAGATGATCGGCTAGAGATCAATAGTGTGGTATTCAAACCAGCGCATTACACCACTCGGCCACCTAGGCCCCACCTGATACTAATTAATTTGATCGGTCTTTCATTGAACGTGATATGTTTGTAGTCTAAAATTTATTTGTAATATAGACCTAAAATCATAAAAAAATTATTGCAAATCATTGAAAAGCACAAAAAGTCTAGGGGTGCTTAACTTTTACCAGGTGTATATTATAGCAATGTTTAAAACACTGTCTTTACCACTTCTTGTGTGCGTGTGTAAGGCTTAACGTCATTTTCGACGCACTTGGCACAATTTTAATAGTGTAATCTGGAGTACCTGGAGGAAACCACAAACCTTAGCTAGGTAACTGACAAACCTTATCACATACACATACAGATTTGGGAAGTCCCGTATTAGTAAATTGTAAGCGGGACCCGAACACCAACTGAGAGATGATCGGCTAGCGATCAATAGTGTGGTATTGAGAGCCGGTGGTGTAGTGGTTAACGCGTCGGAATGCTAACACAGAGGTTCGTGGTTCGATCTTCGTCAGGGGTGAAAATTTCATGAACCGATTTTCCGACTCTCTCTTGACACCATTTGCGAGGACGGTCTCAAGAAACGATGCTAGTCCTTCGGAAGAGACGATAAAAGGTTGTCCCGTGTATAGGGAGAGCAATACCCTGTGCACGATAAAGACCCCTTTGTAGAGTTCGATAAGAGTAGGCTCAATGGGGGTCGTCTACAAAGGTCACACTCGCAAACTACTAGGTGGAGAGGGATTTATAGAAGCATTAAGCTTGTTTCCCAATCCAGGATAAATAAACATGTTTAAACTAATAGTGAGGTATTCAAACCAGCGCCTTACACCACTCGGCCACCTAGGCCCCACCTGATACTTATTAATTTGATCTATCTTTCATTGAGCGTGATATGTTTGTATTCAAAAATTTATTTGGAATAGTGAAGGTGTGATGAGGTTATGCAAGCTGTCCAATTCAATTAAATAATAATGTTAAATGCAATCCATATCACTATTCTAGAATATACCATTTCACTTTCGTATTAGTTTTTGTTTCACGTTACATACAACAAACTGATTACAATGTCCTGGGAATTTCAGAAACAAAGAGTCGTTCTTAGTTTTTAAATGAGTCCACACAGGACTAGCTACGGTCGACAAGACATATACTTATAATAGAACAATCATGGTAAAACGTGTTAACAAATCTTTACGAACACAAATATACCAATATAAACAAAATATAACTCTTTATAAATCATAGTATTCAAAATATTCATCTATTTTCTAAAATAATATAATGAACAATTCAAATTCCAAAAACGTTTTCATAATATTGTAATGTGGTTACATGTTGACTAGGTTTGTATTAAGACTTTGAAGTATCTTGAAACGGTATGTATTTGTGTTATGAAGTTAACTGACTTGTTATACCAATTAATTAATTTAAAGCTATGGGAATCCACCATCGGCGGATCCGCTCTTGGTCAAACTAAAATCGGTAATGCACACTCTCTCTATAGCGCATCCGATTGTGAACGTTCTACCAATACAATCACAGGTAGGAATGTGTCATATCGTATAACGTTTGGTATTAAACGGATTTGTCATGGTTCAGTCAAGGGCGTCATGGTTTGTACAAGGGAAACAAAGGCATAATGTCGTCTGCAAAAATGATATCATATTTTTTCCGGACACAAATGCGTTTTCGGGCATTTAAAGGGTTTGATATATTTATACATGTTATACTAAAATATGGCACATTTATATTATGAAATATATTCACTAAATCATTCAGGAAATACAGTTGTACTTAATTGATAAAATCACATCATTTTATGTTTCAAGCATAACTTAAGTCCAGATTTTGCTAAAAAACAATCATTTACTATGCATACAACCTTTTGACACATTTTTCAGTGTAATTAGGCGCTTACAAAGCATACATGTACGTCGCAATAATACTATTTTTTACTTGTCATGGTTTGTACAAGGGACGTCATGGTTTAGTCAAGGGTGGATTTGGTGAAGTGGTATTTTAAAAAGGATTTTTTAAATCTTATTCAATCATATGAGCTAACAGTAATGGTTTATACTTTAAACCGATCATATATTTATGATATAACAATAATAAGGTATACAACATATCAACCGTCACTTGAGAAATTAATTACTGTATAATTTCAATGTGTTTATGCCATTCAAATGTGAGAGTAAATAAAGATTATTATACAGTTTTCGATTTCAAGTTCCGATATCTTTTCGAGACTCCCGTGCCATGCATATTAGATGGGGGCAAAGGAAGAGACAATAACATCGCTCGAGGCATGGTATGGGTTCTAATATGGAAATTAGTATACAAAATAGATACAAACATACGCAGGAAAACATTGACTAGGTTTTAGGTTGATTATTGCCGCTAATGTATACATGTATACTAAAAACTCCCTATCAATGAAGCCTTTCCTTTCTGTATTCAGAGAAGTACATTCCATAATTGAAATGATGTTACTGAAACATTGCAAAGGAGACATATTCTTCCAGGGTATATGTTGCTTCATCCATAATATATAGTATTATTCAGTGCAACAGCAGTGTTTGTTGTTTTACAGAAACGTTTGCTTCATCAATAATATTATGTTTTTAATTATCATAAAGGAGTGGCTTGTTCTGTTTAAGCTTACATTAACCATGTTCATATTTAATTGTTCAATGGTAATCCTAACGGTAAATATATGTTGTTGACTTTGTTACGGTATAGAGCAGAAGTTAAAATGATATATCTGTTACATGCAAATACTGAGGTAACGCTTTATAAATTCCAAGATTGGGGGATTCAACATGCATATCAAGAAACACAGAATTACAGTATGTTGTCACACACAAAAAAAAGCATAAATTATCTGATATTTTGCCTGATCTCCGAAAATGAGATAAACCATGACATAATGGTATAAACCATGACAATTTTCTGTTCCCTTTACCAAACAATGACAAAATTATAATTTGGTTAATTAGCACAACTATGCAGATTTAAAGTTACACAGTAACCTTTATCGTCATGTTCAATTCCTTTCAGCTCTCCACAAGATTTGATATTAGAATACAGGTATTTTTATATATTTTAGAAAAAAATTCCTTGTACAAACCATGACCTCCGTTTACCATACCATGACAAAATCCTTTACGAAACATTATACGATATGACACATTGCTATCTCTGAAAATATAACAACATAATTAATGATGTTGTTTTTTTATTACAAAGGGATAATGTATACAAAGGCTCATGAACATAGTACTTGATCTTCGGTATTTTTTTTACAAAATATTCAAATGACATAAAAAGATCCTTTATAATACAGGTAGGTAGAAACTGCTACCCAGAAACTGACACCGTACAAATTAATAGCAAGTTTATATCCATGGGTTTCTGGAACGTCCCAGCTTACAGGAAAGTTGTTACTAAACAGTTCGTGACCCATGTACAGTAATATAGAATTCATTCCTGAAGAAACGAACAAAAAATATGTTAGATAAAACTGCAAGTAATAGGTTATAAAAGAAATGGGAAATATTTTATCATTTCATTATCCGCTTTTACTTTGGAGCACCTGAGTTCACTCTCATTACGACTGGAGTTCGCGTTGTTAATTGATATTCAGTGTTTTTTTTTTGTGTGTTTCCGTGTTTTATATGTTGTCTGTTTTTTGTCCTGTCCTAGTTTGTGTTTGATGGTTTTGTTTCTGCCCTTTCGGATTTTGACATTGGGATCCCCCATTGGTATCTCTGCTTCTTTGTCCTCGATCTTAGAGTTATCATGTACTAGTATGTGACTCAATATCCAACACAAAAAAAAACTAGTTTGTTAATATTTCGTAAAGTTGCACAGCAACGTACTAAAAATACAACAAAATTATCAATTAATTGCTGCTCAAAGTCTCGAGTTGATGTAATATTTCAATATTTAAATTAAAACTTTTAATGTTTTAATGACGACTTATAAAAAAGGGCATCATAAGTATGCAGTCTTTAATTACAGGCAGAAGCAATTTGAAAGCGATTTCATGTAAATGTATACTCGACAATCAAGTCGGTATTATGTTTTAAAGCTCATTTTCACTTTTGTCTTGAGTGTTTTGTTTTAAAATAATGTAAATGGAGATTTTTTAAGTGTGAATGGGAGAGGGGTGCTGATTTAGTGGTTAACGCGTCGGGCTTACACCAAGGTTCTTGGATCCTCGTCAGGCTGATAATTTCAAGGACCGATTTTTCAACTCTCTCTCGACACCATTTGCAAGGAAGTATAAAAACAACTATGCATAGGGATGAACAAATGTTGTTCCGTGTATGCGAAGAGAAATACTCTTTGCATGTTAAAAGACCCCTATATAGAGTTTTCGATTGGAGAAGGCTTAATGGAGGCTGCTACAAAGGCCTTACTCGCAAACTGAAAACTGGAAAGAGATTTATAGAAGTATTCAGCTCTATCAGTAAATTTTTATGCTTTATGAATTAATGTTATTTTATGGTATGCATTAATTTTTAGTATGTTAATACTCTACATCCCGTGTAACAAATTCATGTAATTATGTCTTATCAACAACGGGACAATAAAGCCTTAATTAATCTAATTACCTGGAAAATAAAATGGCGCACCATTCCATATTTTTAGTTCATCAATTAGTATGTAACAAACACATAGTAGTAAGAAAGCAAACCCACTCAGACAAAATACGAAAGAAAGAGACCTATCAAAATAAAAATATACAATTCAAAGAGAGAAGATAAAAAGGCTGGCCTCAACAAAAAAGGACGAGTTTACTTTTTTTTATTCTTATTTATACTTATCAATGCATTTTGCATAAATTTTCATTAATATTTAAAAAAACATCAAGAATAGTAATTTATTTAAAATCGTTCGGTAAATGTGTTGCTGTACGAAAAAGTTTTTTTATGTATTTATCTCAGAAATTATTTCATTGGTAATATACCAAGTAAATAAGCAATTGCATGGTTTCAAGAGCTTATACTATTCACGATTAATCTAGAACACCATAATTAACATATTTTACATAATAAATACCATAAATTTTTATTGACAGGTATCCATCCATCATTTTTACTAAATTTACATAGAATTCCAGCTAGCAAACACTGAAAAAAAAACAATATTGCTGTTGGAATAAGCGATGATATACATTATACTATTAGTGAAGTACAGATATATATGCATTTATTATAACATGTTAAGTTTTTGTTTGTTTGTGTTTTTATGTTTTGTGCTTTTTCTTGTTGTTCTCATTAATGTTTACTGGTTTTGGAGTTTCCCTTTCGGACTTTTGAAACTCGAATGCCGCATTGGTGGATATTTGCTTCTTTTTTTATTTGATATTTTTTTAGTATTCATGGTTAATGAGGACAGGTGTCATGTGACCAAGCACATCTAAATATGCAAAGAAAATGCTAGCATATTAATTAATACATAACAAAAATATTAAATGAGTTAATCAAAGAAATGTTTAAATTTTAACAGAGATATGACTATTAACTTAATAAATCATTGTTTTGAAAATATCAAGGGAGATAATCCATGTAAAATATTACTTCCGGTGTAATGGCGGCACGCAGCTAAATAAATTGAAGATGCAGAAAACCCAAATTCAGTGACAATTACCATACATCAATGACATTTTGTGATAAATACACAATGTATATAAGTACATAAACGTTTTATGTACAAAATTGCCAGGAATCAACCCTGAAAACACGCATATCGTCACCATTGACAATCTGTTCATCATGAGCGGCAGAGAACCAAAACCGCCGACCAAATTTTCTGATTGTGTTACCGGTATCGACTTAGACGATATCTTCGATGAAACCATTATTGACCCAAATACCGATTATGAACGGCCTGTCAATCATGAACAAGTAAACGGGAAAATAAACAATGTTTCTTTTAAAACATCCCCAGAGCGCCTAGAAAGATGGAAGTCCGCCATTGTTTCATATTTTGGACATGAAAACACCACCATACTTAAAGATGGAACTACAATCAAAGTAGTCTGTGATTTAGAAAAATCCAAAAACTCTGTTATTAAAATAAACTTTTATAAATCAGGAGCTGTGGTCATTCAAGGTGCAAAGTGCTCACTATTTACAATCACATACTTCAAAAAGATCAAAGCAAGTATGGACAGTCAGACAATTTCACATGAACAAATTGATAATGTCAATCAAATACCCAAAAGTTTGCCCAAAGACAACACTCCAGAAAACTCGTTTGACTCCTCGATCACATTTGCCAAAGCCTTAGCAAATAATGACACTTCTACACCAACAAAAGTTACACCTAATATTAATGCAAATCCTGCTGGCATTAATATCACACCCAAAGAGAGAATACAACAGCATAGTCAGTCACTTTCTGCCAAAATCGAGAATGTAAATAACTCTCTTTTGATCATTGACTCAACAATGAAATCATTCATCAATAAATTATCAGACATCAAGAGTGCAACCTATAACTTAATTCCTACCAAGAAAACAGAATATTTAAATTCAAACAAAAAGATCTTACAAATTAGTGAAAACGTTGAAAATATCAACAATAAAATCAAACACTGCAATCAAGCAGTTGAATCAATCCACACCAAGCTTAACATTCTGGATACACAGCTCAAACAAAGTGCCATGGAGAAAAATGAAACTCATGAGAAAATTAATACCAAACTTCAAAATATTGAAGGATACTGTAGCCAAAACCATGAATCCTTAGAATTAGTTTCTAACAAAATGAAAGACCTACAACACCGTCTTGAATCTTTAGAGAGAGAAATCAACCCAAATTGTGCAAAGTCTGAGGAAATCTTTGATAACATGATAGGACCGAAAAACACCAATGAAAATAAACAAACCCATTCTGATACATTATCAAAAGAAGCAACACAATGTGACTACTTAATTCTGAGCGACTCAATATTAAGAAGGATAAATCCTGTTAAATTTACACCAAATGGGAAAACCTTGAAAAGATTCATACGTGGAGGAATAAACACATGCGAGTCGTTTATCAACAAACATGGATCAAAACTGAAACCCAAAACTGTTTTGGTAAACATTGGAACAAGAGATCTCCGAGCACCAAAGGGAATCGAGAATAAGAGTGTATCACAGTTATATCAAACCCTGACAAACACTTGGCCAGAAGCTACAATTTTTATCCTACCAATTATTAGAAGGAAGGACACACCATATGGACAAATTAAACAAGCCAACTTTATACTCACAAATGAAAGCAAGAAGTTCCAAAAGATTACAATCTTGGATGTATTTGACCCCACAGAGGACATGTTTTACGATCAGGCACATTTAAACAACAATAAAGGTCTACCCGCAGTTGTACGACACTTGAAAACCAACATGAACATGTACCCTGGCAAAAGTGAAACATTTCAACAAGGGAATAGCTTTAATAGAAGCAATTATGTACAATACCCTAGTTATTATGACAAAGGAAAACAATATCCACAACCGTCTCAACCAAGCCCTCCGAGACCACCATGGATGTTTCCGAACAACTTTGACAAAGGAAAACATTATCCACAACCGTCTCAACCAAATCCTCAGAGACCCCCGTGGATGTTTCCAAATGACCAAATTCCACCACAATGGCAACCGCCTTGGTTTTGGCCACCACTGAACAACTACATGTACAACCAAAAATATTGATAATGTAATTGAAAGATGTACAATTGCTTTTTTGTTTTATTTTGCCGTTCCTTTTTGTTTTTTGTGTTTTTGTATTCCCATGTGCAGTTAATGTGAATAGATACATATACATGTAATCATGCCTTTTATCATCTGAAGATGTACATTGTTTATCAAGAATTTCATTTATTGATTAATACCATATTCTTTTCAAAAATTATTAACTATGTCTTATCCTTGGAGTTTTCTAGTATTTTTATTGATATTTACCAAATTTACAAACTTCTTCCAACCATTTAACTGGTGACAGCAAATACTTGTACACCTCTTTCAATACACTTAATTAACTTTTGTGTAAACATTTTGAAATTTAGAAGAAAAAAAAACATTTTTGTTAGAGCTCAAGATACATGTTATATATGTAGATATGTTACTTTAATGTTGACTAAACATTTTTCATTTTATTATTATTTTTTTTCATTGCAGTTTATTTACCTCTTACATTTCCTGTTTCTTGTTGATCGATTAAGATTAACTTATATCTAAATCTTTTTTTTTTAAATTTTGTTATTCTTATTGTTATCATAGTAGTTAATTTACTGCTTACATAATTTTCATGTTTTATAACCTCACATATGCATTATTTATCATTGATAAGCATACATGTATTTTAACTTAGTAATGTAAGTTAGATCTAATATACTCTTTAGACATTTACAAGTCTAAAAAACAATTCACTGATTTTTTGGGTTTTCTACAATTCTTTCATGAAACCAAAAGAAAACATTCTTACTAAACCACTTAAATCAGCCTTATGGAATATTGAAGGCTTTACTGTAGATAAAATTAATGATCCTTATTTTTTATCAGTCATTTCTGATTTTTATTTAATAGGCCTTATTGAAACCTGGACCAATGATACAGACTTAAATTTAGATATTTCTGGTTTTCAGATGATAGGAAAAAGTAATAGAACCAAACATAAAAAAGCCAGAAGAAACTCAGGCGGCATTATTTTATATGCAAAAAACGCCATAGCTAAAGGAATCAGTAAACTAAAAAAATCACATTCAGACATCCTTTGGGTTAAGCTTGACAAAACCTTTTTTCATTTAGATAAAGATTTATATATTGCTACTATTTACATCTCTCCAGAAAGTTCTTCTTATAATAATGTATCTGGTATTGAACCAATCTATGAACAGCTACTTTCTGATGTCACTAAATACTCCGCTTTGGGGCACATTCTGGTCCAGGGTGATTTTAATGCCTATACTAATAAGAAACCTGATTTTGTTTTTAATGATAATCATTCAAATCAAGATGATTTGCTTTATGTTTCTGATCAAAATATGCCAAGGAATAATCTTGATCTCAAACTTGTCAACAATAGTGGTAAAATTTTACTGAATATATGTAAAGAGTCTGGCCTCAGAATTTTAAATGGTAGAACCGTAGGTGATTTACAAGGAAAATTCACATGTTTTACATACAATGGATGTAGTGTAGTAGATTATATGCTTGCTTCTAAAGATTTGATTAATGTTATTTCTGAATTTAATGTACACAAATTAACTTCATTATCAAATCACTGTATTTTAAGCTGTTCATTACTTGCTTGCTTTATTCCACAAAATAAACAACAACTGCCACTGGATCCAATACCCAATAAATTTATATGGTCCCCTGAAGCTATTCAACTCTATAGTAAGAATACTAACAGTAAGGAAAGTATTTCCAAATTAAAAAGGTTTTTAGAAACAAATTTTAACAGCATTGACAATGCATTATCAACCTTTAACTCAATTCTATATGATAATGCATCAAAATCTGCTAAGTTGGTGCAGAGACCCCAGACCCACAATAAAAAAGCTAAAAAATCAAATAGAAAACCTTAATTTGGTTCTCTGAATCTTGCAGAGAACTTCGAGTATCTGTCAAAAACTATGAAAAACTAGTTAACAAATATCCCTATAATGCAGAATATAGAAAAAAATTCTACAGTCTGAGATCTAAACTTAGACGCTTAAACAAATATGAAGAGAACAAATACTATCAATCTACAATCTCACAACTGAACTCATATGAAAAAGACCCAAAAATGTTTTGGAATATTATAAACAAACTCAACAACCAAAAACTTAGAAATAATAATTCTGATGAATTTCTGCCCCGGGAAGATTTTTTAAACTTTTACAAAAAATTAAACACAGATGACAATAACCATAACAATTTTCAAGCACAAGTAATGAGAGAATTCAATGATATTAAAAATAATAACTCTAATAGAAATCAACCAAATATTCTCAATTCTGAAATAACATGTGAAGAAATCTTGTCAGCTATTAAATCTGTAAAAAATGGTAAAAGTACCTCTGCTGACATGATTTCTAATGAGATGCTTAAAAATGCTACTTCAGCTTTATTGAAACCACTTCATAAGTTATTTAATTTGATTTTTAGCTCAGGTCAATTTCCTGGAGCATGGAACGAAAGTTTCCTTGTTCTTTTACATAAAAAAGGAGAAAAATAGATCCTGGAAACTATAGAGGTATTTCAATAAGTTCAAACTTAGGTAAATTATTCAATAAAGTCTTGTATTATAGACTTGTTAAATTCATGGATAATGAAAATCTTATAAGCAAAAACCAAATAGGATTCAAAGAGAAATGTCGCACAAGTGATCATATTTTTACTCTTAAATCTGTTATAGACCAATATAAAAACAACAAACAAAAAGTCTTTACTGCTTTCATAGATCTAAAGAAAGCATTTGATACTGTATGGAGAACTGGATTATTTTTTAAACTAATTAAAGGTAATATACCTCAAAATATATTCAACATTATTCAATCAATGTATACTAATACAACTACTCGAATCAAATTCTCTGATGGATTAAGTCCAGCCTTTCCATCAGAAAGGGGAGTCAAACAAGGCGATGTTCTAAGTCCCCTGCTTTTTAACTTTTTCATAAATGACCTGGTAAATAAGCTTGACAACTGTTCAACAGATCCAGTGGTTGTTGGTGATATACCTTTAAATATTTTATTATACGCTGATGACATTGTTATACTGTCAAAGAGCCAAGAAGGCTTACAGAAAAGTCTTGATATTTTAAATGAATATTGTTTATCATGGAAATTACAAGTCAATACTGACAAATCAAAAATTATGGTGTTTAATTCAAATGGTAAAACATTTTTAAAACATTTTACATTTAATGAAACACTGCTTGAAACTGTTACAAGTTATTGCTACTTGGGTATAACTTTAAAGTACAATGGTAACTTTTGCCTTGCTGTAGACAGTCTTATGGAAAAGGCCAGAAAGGCATATTTTAAAATTAAGAAAACAATTGGTCTTAACAATGCATGTAAACTTTTAGAAAAACTTTTTGATAATCTAGTTTCCCCAATCCTTTTATATGGATGCGAAGTATGGGGTATTGACTTCAAATTTAAAGATTCAGATTCCTTTGAAAAATTACATATAAAATTCATAAAAGAAATCTTAGGAGTTCACTGCAGAGCATCAAATGATGCATGTCGTGCTGAACTCAACAGAGTACCACTAAAAAACAAGATAATATTTTCATCAATAAATTTTCTTCAACATATTATCTCATCTGAACACTCATTAATAAATAATGTATTTAAAAAGTCTCAAAATTCAAGGCCTTGGTTTAAAAAAATTAAAAATATTTTAAATGATCTTGGAATGTCATTTATAGCAAATGATTTAAACTTTTTAAAGAGCAATCTAAACCAAATTAAACAAAGAATAAACGATCAATGTTTTCAAAATCAACAATCTAATATAAATAAATCTGAAAAATTAGATTTCTTCAGAAAAGTCTACAGCACAGGCAAGAGGGCACCATACGTAGATATTTTGCAAAATAGAAATGATAGAGCTGCAGTATGTAAGATACGAATAAGCTCTCATACATTAACGATTGAAAGAGGAAGACATCTCCAAATTCCCAAAAATTTAAGATTATGTAATATGTGTAATTCTGACCAGATTGAAGATGAAAATCACTTTTTATTTTATTGTTCAAAATATAAACAATTAAGAGAAACATTTCATGATAAGTTATTAAACATTTTTCAAACCAAGAAGCATTTTTATTCCAAAAAGGTATATGACATTAACTTTCTCTTAAATAACACTTCATATACAATACTAAAATTAACTTCCTCTTTCATATCTGATGGATTAAATATGAGAAAAAAATAAGTTTATAATCTTTCTGTTTTATTCATATTATTGTAACTGTTATAAAGGTTATTGCAAACACAATGCTTATAAAATCAATAAATATCATATGTTATCATATAAATATTACATATATATACAATAAGTATACACATGCAATGACATACATATTAATTGTCAGGTTAAACATGTATTGTATTCTTTATATGTCACTTTATATAGGCCTTAACCATCTATTGTAGTTGAGTTTGAGCTAATAAAATTATTCTATTCTATTCTATTCTATAAAGGATTCTACATGCAGATTCAAAACAAAGTTGGTGACCCCCTATTTTCTCACTCTTATATCAAAGTTTGCTTAATAATATTAATTCTGATAAAATAAAATCAAATTTGGAATGTAAGATTTTTTCTTGAGCAGTGATTTTATGCATTTTATATGTCCTTTCCTTTAATAGCCGTTGTAATTTAGGCAACCTTTGAACCCTTATATTGGAAAAACAAGCTTAATGACCTATCTTTATTTTAGTCTCATATGAAAGATATCAACATTATTTGATATTTGAGGCAATACAATTAGATTTTTAATGAGCAGATATTTTTGAGTCAGGTGTCCTCATTAACCTTAAGGTAAAAAATAACTTAACGAACCACCCTGACGAAAAGAAATAAAAATGTTGTTTAGTATCCGAGAATATCTGAATTGGGACATGAAAATTGAGTAATTGTAAGCAACGCTATCAAATGAAAGTAATAAAATTAAGAAAATAATAAATTTTCTACAAAGTTATAGTAAGTAAGTTAGTTAGTTAGTTAGTTATTGCTTTACTCCCAAGCAGCACGATTTCGGCTATATCAAGGAGATGAACATGAAAGTGGTGATACAATGAACATGAAATGATGATGAAGCGGAGGAAATGGGGACACAAGGCCAATCGGGTAGGAGAGTTTTGACTGCCACTGGAAAAAGGAGTGATGGGTAGGGACAGGAAATTTCGCCTTCTGCATGGGGATCCTACGGGTCCTACACTTACCGAAACCTGCAGCAGGGTTCTTTAACGTGCAAGGGACGTGACATTTTTCCCAACACGGTGCACCACTATGGTTTGCGGTCAGGTTTTCCGCATTATCGCCTGACGACCCCGCAATCTCTCGATCTCAGGGCTGCCCCATTCAACCACCAAAGCGGCCTGACCCGATGTCAGGTTTCTGAGCGCTCTTTTGTGGACTTTTACCGACAAGCTTAGCGCTGATGTGGGCCTATTCGCCACCCGGAACCCGCAAGGGTAAGGTGAACCTATTTTTTTTCATGATTTTGAGATATAATACACATAAATCATAATTATTAGAATTAAAAATTAGTAATGCCATGTCAGCTTATAAAGTTGAAAACGACAAACTAAGAAGTTAATATACTCACGAGAACAAGACCCCAAATACAAAATCGCTTGATTCTTTCAAATCGGTCTTTGAAAATCGATAGAATTTTACCAGCCTAAAATAGACGATTTAATTTAATTTGATTATGATAATTTACTAGTCAAATGATATACAACGTTTGGTTGATTTTTTGTTTCTTGTTTCTTCGTGCTGTTTTTGTTCATGTTTACCGGTTTCGTCGTTGAACTTTCGGACTTTTGACACTTGAATGCCCCATAGGTGCCTCTTTGCTTCTTTTATTACACACAAAATTGGATTTTTTTTTTCATTTATATATGTTAAAAATAAATTAAACTGAACAATGAAATGTTTCACAATTTGTGTATTAACTATTTTATACCCGTTTTTTGTATTTGTATTCTAATAGCATCTAATAAGGCAACACTTACTTGTAGGCCAAGAAAACATAGGAAACAACTGTTGAGTGTTCCTAGAAAACCTTCTGGGTCATATGGTACTTTACTTTTGTAGATTTCCTAAATTAAAAAAAAAGATTGATTTAATATGTTTCAATTGTTATGGTTACAATCAAATTTAAAATTTTTTTATTGGAAAAGATATATTTTCACAGATTGCCTAAATGCAAGTTTTATAACATTTGAATAAATACCCAAGTCAAAAAATTCTGATTCAAATCACTTCCAAATCATTTTCAAATGACTTTCAAATCATTGTTTAGCGATTTGAAACGTTGATTTGAAACTGATTTAAGAACCAAATCACTACCAAATCAGTTATGTACAAATATGGTGTTATGATTTGGTAGCCATTTCGTTTACAGAAATAATTTGGTTCAGATTTGAATAACTTTTCTTTGAGATGCTATCATTTGGAAGCAATTTCGTACACTTTGTATGCCAATTTATATGATTTGAAAACAATTTGAAAATCTGGCGCAATCATTGGCTTAATTCAAATTTGTTATTGTCAGACATTTTTGTTTGAAAGAGAAAGCAGTGTGTTAAAGTAAATGTTGCGGATTCTTTGGAAAGCTGACTTTTATGTGCATAGATATTGATTGTGTGTATTAGTTTCAATAATATATTCAATGTGAAGTAAAATTACAAACTTATATAAAGCAATTACTGTACTACATTGTTATTATACTGTTCATTATGAAATGTACGAAATGGCTATATATTGCCCTAATACATGTTGGTAAGTTGTTTATATTATATTTTAAGAGCAGAAAATATTGAAATTGCATCTATAATGTTAGATGGGGGTTATATAAATATTCCTATTAAATTTCAATCGAACACAACTGCATGCCTGTCTTTATAGCTATAAAATGAAAGGGGCCATGTTTATCAGAAAGGCTGATCGAAGAAAATACTTTTGGCTTCAATTTACCAAGAATATATTGACTTTGAGCAAGATTTGATGTTTGTTGGTGACCATATATATTTTACATATGCTGAAGAATATTTATTGAGAAGTAACTTATTTTCAATTATTTTGTTATAAATTCAAAACAAACAATTTGGTTGTGATTTGGTTATTTTATAATTTGATTCTGTTGCAATTTGAAACTAATTTGATTGTGATTTGGAAGCAAGTTGGAAATAATTTGGTAACAATTTGAATGTAATTTTGAAAGGGAATAAGGGGGAGGGATTATTTTGTTTGGGTGATTTGGTTATGATTTCGATGAAGATATTATAATCAGTTGATTTGGTTATGATTTGGAAAGATGATTTGGTAGCTAATTTGCATGTGAATTTGCATCATCTCCAAATCACTTTCAAATTGCTGATTTGAAAATGATTTGGAAGGGTGATTTGGCAAGGGAATTTTTTGACTTGGGTATTGTTGCCTTAATGTAGCATAACTTAAACAGAATTTACAAAAAAACCTATACGTTTCTGAGACTTAAACAGAAATGATGCAATTAACAACATTCTAAATACAATGTTTCAGTTGAAAAAAAATCAAATAGGTCAGAGAAAAAAAAACAGACACAGACCTTAAATAGAGATGACTAAGACGTCTCTGAGTTTTTATTAACAAATGTCGAATTTAAGATCATACGAACGATTGAAAACATGTTTGATTACTCATAAAACTAAATCACGACATAGCAACTCCATAAAAAGTGTTTTCTACGGAACAAACACAATCAGATACAGAGAAATTAGAATAAGATCACAAGAATACTGTTGAAATATGATTATTGTTCTTTGATACTTATTTTCGTGGATGATTGGCATCAACGAATAAAAGACAACGAAAATTAAATACTTAAATTATGATTCCGTCTAGCAACATGTATAAACCACGAAATTAGACTTTCAAAGAAATGTCCGTCTTTTTTTTTCGGGAAACCATGAATATTGATTCATATATATATACCCACGAAAATAAATAAATAAATCTACAACTATTACTTTGCTGGTCGGGGAATGGTATATAAGATCTGATCCAAAGAGTTGTCTATCAATATAGCCACCAGCTCCACCAGTGCAATCGAAATTTATTCCATGGTCTTCTAGTCCACCTGGTCCAAGATACCCCCTGAAAAAGACAAATGACTAGAAATTGCATAATTGATCTTGATACAGTGGCATACACTATGGAACTCATCTTCGCTAGCCCCG
The DNA here is from genome assembly GCA_963971305.1 of Arcuatula senhousia. Classification (NCBI taxonomy): domain Eukaryota; kingdom Metazoa; phylum Mollusca; class Bivalvia; order Mytilida; family Mytilidae; genus Arcuatula; species Arcuatula senhousia. The sequence goes on along the minus strand of OZ020307.1, from coordinate 39,108,466 downwards.
ATTCATGTGAAGTTGGGAGATAGCGGGTCGTAACCCTTGCCTAGCAAAGATGTATGGAACTAGTTATAACAGCATTTATTGTGTTATGCTTTTTTTCTTTTAGTCATTTCGTTTTCATATCAATTAGCTTATTTTAAACATTTTAACAAGTTTTTTGTTTCGTTTTTGTTTGTTTGTTAGTATTTTGGGGTTGCTATTTTTTTTAAATCACTTATTGGGGAATACTCCATATGAAAAAATGCAATGTTCAATGGTTATCTTACGTGTATACATAATATCATTGATATACAAACATTATAAGATGAAGAAAGTATCAGTGGCTTCTAAAACAAAGCAAACAACAACAATCCACAAACAACAATTGTTAACCATGTCTAAAGGAGAGTTTTCAAGCCATCGCAAGTTATGTGTTTTTTTTCAAAATGAAAATAACAACAAGTTCCAGACAAAATTTTTGCTATGCACGAGTTTCTACTTAAAGGTTTACCTTTTTGTAGAACAACCGGGGACTTCCAACAGAAAAGTAATCAACGTATGTACAAATACAATTAAGCCCATAAAGATCCATTCAGGCCAGTAATACTTAATATCAGCAAATCTTTCGGGATCAATCTAGAAAACAACAAAATGTTAACCATTTAAACGTTTTCTTCTTTGAAATACACAATTAAATTTAGCAATGTGCAAAAATTATGTTCCATCGATTTTTGTGCTTCATATAATTAAAGGAGCAAAGAAACTCCAGGAGGTCTTCCAGTTGAGTATTTGTTCATATTAAATTGTATTATGAGATATGTGCCCAATGCAATTCGAAATGTGACAATTATTTATAAGGTCAGAAAAAGTTTGTCAAGCTTAAAGTGTCAACAGATCATTAAAAGGTAAAATAAAATAACTCCATTAAGTTTAACTATATAGACAGTACATGTAGTCGCTTGAACTTGCAACACTTTAATTTTAATTATATATCAGTTATGTTTTCTAGAGTTAAGTATGCAATAGGTAACATACCGTTGTATGTTTTAGTTTATCAGCCTGAAACATATGCATGGTTGCTACCACTAAGTATGTCAATGCAAATCTCTGTAGAACTCCTGGTATTCTTAACTTCTTTAACTCAACAGCTGAAAAAGAAGAACAACTGTATGACTTGATACACAAATGAAAGATTTAGAGTACATTTAGCTTTGAAAAAGGGATTCAATTGTTTTGCCAATTGTATAAGCGTGTATTTTTAAGTTTTATTCTTAATATTGCATTGCGCGTTGTTTCCTTTCTAAACTGGATATTGAGATTTAACATTTTTGAAACTGAAATAACCTTTTCAGAGTAATTGCATGTTCCACAGCAAAATTATATAGATCGACAACAATGATGACAACTGTATCTTGCGTCCTTGAACAACTTCAGAAAAAGGTGTTTAAATCTAATATTCTACCGGTTTTTCAAGTTTTTTCTACTCCTAGCGTGTCTGATGAAGGTTAATCCAGAAAAGCGCTTCACGCGCAGTGAAATTTTGCTTTTGTACATTTATTAAAATCATTTCAATATGTGGATCGTGTCTTTCTGGCACATATTCCATATTCTTTCGTTTTTAATATTTAAGAGCCTGTCTCAGTAAAAATCATGCAAAAGGTGATTTACTTATTATCTTAGATTTTAACAATTTTTTGGCTATTTATTCATCTTGGACCACTTTAGCGAAAAATATCAACTTAAGTGAAATTGGTCCATTAGACTATCTGCAAAATGACATTAAAAAATTTGGCGGGAAAATTTCCCGAACTTTTTTCATACACAACCCAACCAATTTTCTTGGCCTCTTTACTCAAAAGTTCGGAAGGGTCTGTAAAAATTGTTGATATTTTCTGAAAAAGTAGGCCATTCTAGTTGAATTTCAACAAAAATATCAGTCGGATACTTAAAGTGATATTTTTGGTTGGTTTGTTAAGAAAACAAATTGGCGGGACTTTTTCCCGTACTTAGGCACGGACCATTTGATTTTCTGGGGGGGGCCTGGGATTTTTTTGAAAAAAATTTCCCGGCCCTGATTTTTGTAAAAAAAAATAATCTGGCCAGCACGTAGGTTGAAAAAAATAATCTGGTTTCAATCTTGCCAATTGAAAAAAAAATAATCTTGCCAACAAAATTTCCTTGCTTAGTATGTGTGTGAAAAAAATAATCTGGCCCGCAAAGCGGGCGAAAAAAATTTCCCGGCTCAAGGTAAAATCCCAGGCCCCCCCCAGAAAATCAAATGGTTCGTGCCTTATTTTCATACACAATGTAACCAAATTTGTATTGTGTATTACACGAGAACTAATGAACCGATTGGGCTAAAATTAAATTTACATTCATTTCTCATCATAAAGATCGAATTCCGATAAAAAGAACCAGTTTTCAAAAATATGCATCTGCCACTATTTTTGCGTTTTGCATGATTCTTACAGAGACGGCTACTTAAATTAACGCTTACATCTTCTTATTTTATTAATACGAGATGCATGGTGTTCAAATAATCAGCACAAAGTAAACTAATAGATATCGAATTATTATTTCTATTAAATATTTTCATAATACATGTACATGTAATATGCATTAATTTAAACAATTATAACAGTTCAATGTACACCTTTATACTAAAAAGCTAACGTAGGGGTTCTTGTGCTGCTGGTGAGGAATAAAATTCCGAAATGGCCAAACAGCGCATACAAGTTTACAGGTGTTCGTTTACTTCATATCCTTTTATGAAATATGTATTTATTACAGGAGTTAGTTTTTAATGCAATTTGGAGTTAGTAGAATAATTCCTTAGTTTCATATGTTTGCTCTATATTTTTCTTAGATATGGTTTACTTTTCATGAGATTATATTTCATGTGTACCCTTTGTTTGTTACTATAATCTTAATCTATGTAATTTCTCAATCTTAAGGTATAACTCCATCCATTGTAATTTGTCCTTAGATATCCTTGATATATCTGATTATTTGGATTTCATTTCGTACTGTGCAGTTTCCAACACTTTTTGTATGGTGGATTTCCTATGTTTGGCTTCTAGTGCTGCTGATGAGGAATAAAATTCCAAAATGGCTCATACAAATATACTGCAGCTGGCGTTTACATATATGTGTTATGGTCTCAAGTTCATTTACTGCATATCCTTATATAAAATATTTATTACAGGAGTTCGTCTTTAATGCCGTGTGGAGTGAGTTGAACGATTCACTGTGTTTCAGAGGTATGCTCTATATTTTTCTTAGATATGGTGTACTTGTACACGAGATTATATTTCCTGTGTGCAATTTGTTTATTATTGTTATCTTTAAACCTAAGGTATAACTCTCTCCATTGTAGTTTGTCCTTAGATATTTTTGATATTTCTGATTTCGTATCATGTAGTTTTCAACACTTTTTGTAATGGGGATTTCCTATGTTTGGCTTCTAATGCTGTTGATTCGGAAAAGAATTCCGAAATGGACATACAGCTCATACAAATTTATTGCAGTTGGAGTTTACATATGTGTTATGGTCTCATGTTCATTTTCTCCGTATCTTTTTACAAAAATATGTACTAATTCTGTTTTGGGGTGAAACATTCGGAAAAAAGACAACTTGTATTTAGTAATTGTAAACAATTTTCATTATACCTACGATCGCATCCATTTGTATTGATGATCAGTCCAAAAAGAAACAATGTACAAGATCTTCTAAATATCTTCAAGAAAATCCTTAATTTTGGAGTTTTATTTCTAGCCAGACTTTTGAATGAATAAACCATTGATGTTCCCATAATGAAAATGAACCTAAAATATGTATTCATAACAAATACTAGTAATACAAATGAATAAGTTTCAAATAATAAAATTAAATAAGTTTTGAAATATTATCATATACATGAAGTAAGTCTGTAAGTAAAAAAAAACCGAAAACAAATAAGAATAGCAGAGAGAAGGTGTGTGTGTTTTAGGATTCAACGCCCTTTTTGGAGCAGCTGGGGCATATAAGGTGACCAGTTTGAATGTCGGAGTACCCAAAAAGAAAACCGATGACCTTTGGAAGGTAACTGACTATATTATATACTCATATAAAAATCTTTATTGTGATTCGCTTAGAGGTTTTCACGTGACATGTGATATTTCGCTGGGTCAACCGGTGATCGTTGGGTCGCATGGTAAGGCCACCCTCTCGTGAGAATTTGCACGTGGCCCCACGATTTTTCTTCAATATTGTATGGGCTGTATTTTTTCCCATGGAAAAAGGTTAAAATGTCCGAAATATGTTTAAAATTAAAAATCAAATTGTTTCATTTAAATATTCGATATAATATAACAGTTATCACCCTAGATGATATGTGATGTTATTTCCCGTGCCGGGTACTGTTATTTCCCCAATTGTGCATCACGTGGTTTTCTTATATTGATTACCGACACCTAAATTTAAAGATTCTGAAGCAAAACGGTATTGCTAAGCTGTAAAATGGAAAGTATATTACTTTTATGAACATTTCAAATCAAACCTTTAAAAAATTGAAAAGTAAAAATGTCTGTGTAAACTTTTATTTGATATTTCTTGCTGGAAAATTAGCACATTAACTGAAATATTTGATTGATTGTCTCTTAAAAACAAATAAAACAATGACCATGCATTAAATCATGAATAAAACCTTTTATAAAAATCATTTTTCTTTCTTTCTCATGCGTTTTGATATCGACATCGATATTATTTGTTGTGATATTCAACGAATAGTTGTGGTGGGTAATTTTAAAATTGTACTGTTATTTCGCGTGGCAAATATGCATGAGGTACTGTTATTTCCTGTGGTTTGATACTGATATTTCATGTGATCACTTAAAATTTTGTTCAAATTTTTGCAAGAATTGATGGTTAACAATTGAACAAGCATTCTGAGAGTATTGCAAAACAATACATAGTCCCCCTACCGGTGTCATATTTCAGTCTCTGGTAAAAATTAGTGTTAAACTTGATCAGTTTATTATTTACAAAATATGGCAAGCCGTTTTTACATTTATTCCTCTTTATAGATATCTCATAAACTTTAAAAGATATCTCATATACTTTATAAGATATCTCATAAAGTTTATAAGATATCTAATAAACTTTATGAGATATCTTATAAACTTTATAAGATATCTTATTAGTTTTATAAGATATATTATAAAAACAATTTTATGACATATCTAATAATCTTTGTAAGATATCTTATAAACTTTACGAGATATCTTATATGTTTTATAAGATATCTTGTTTGTTTTATAAGATATCTTGTAAACTACCATTTATATGAGATATCTTATATATTTAATATCTTATAAAGTATACGGATATCTTATACATTTTATGAGATATCTTTAAAGAGGAATAAATATAAATATTGCGTGCCATAACAAAAGTGTTAATAAAAAAGTGCAGTTAACAAACTTCAGTAATTTCTTAAAGTTCAAAGGACCCGTAAAAATGCACAAACCGGATCAAAACGCGAACTTGATCTGTAACTCGTTATGGTAGACTCACATATAAAAATCAGTTCATTATCTGCAAGGGTTTAGTACAAAAAGTGCGAAAAACTGGGACGTGACGGACAGCTAGACGTGCAAACCTATAGTCCCTTTCGACTGTCGCCGATAGGGAACTAAAAAACACTAGATATTCTAGACAGTGCACCTAATTTTGTGAGGTGTAAGACCAATTCATATGCACATGACCATTATTTTGCGACTCGTAGCCAAAACAAAACATGCCTAGTACATAGAACAATCTAGACCTAGAGAACCTCTGGTTTACTTTTTAAAGGTAAACTGGTCCGCCTGAGTTCAGACCAAACCATATTTAGAGCCGGCCTTGAGTAGACCAGTCTCGAAGCAGACCAGTTTAGAAAAAGTACCAAATTAAGAATGAACTTTTGAGCAGACTGTGACCCGCCAATCACAAATAAATACTACAGATTGTTTAAATGTTTCATATATACCCCAATAAAGTGGTTGATATAAAAGTGTAACTCAAAGGGGTCACGGACGTACATTTCTATCACTATATTATCGTCAAAATTAAGCGAGGGCATAAAATACAATTTCCCTTTTACAGGAAATAACAGTACCATAGTAAATTTTCTAACCAGAAATAACAGTACCATACCACATTTAGCACGCGAAATAACAGTACAATTTTAGAATTACCCACTGCAACTAATCGTTGAAAACCACAACAAATAATATTGATGTCAATATCAAAACGCATGACAAAGGAAGAAAAATGATTTTCATGATGGGTTTAATTCATGATTTAATGCATGGTCATTGTTTTATTTGTTTTTAAGAGACAACCAATCAAATATTTCAGTTAATGTGCTAATTTTCCAGCAAGAAATATCAAATAAAAGTTTACACAGACATTTTTACTTTTCAGTTTTTTAAAGGTTGATTTGAAATGTTCATAAAAGTAATATACTTACCATTTTACAGCTTAGCAATACCGTTTTGCTTCAGAATCTTTAAATTTAGGTGTCGGTAATCAATATACGAAAACCACGTGATGCACAATTGGGGAAATAACAGTACCCGGCACGGGAAATAACATTTCATAGAGTACCAACATGGCATAGTGTGAAAACCAAAAGACGTATAATACAAGAGGATAAAAATGTAACACACATTTGACGGTTTTATGATACTTATTACCCCTTTGGTACACCTTTGCTTCTTACACAACAAAACCGACTAGAATGGCGATCTTCCATTGAAGACGTATGTCGCCTGCATCTTAAAACATTCGGTAAACAGGAAGTAGCAATGTTTCAGGCATAAAATTGCTTTACACCTTATAGTACTACGGGAGGAAGCTATATTCCAAATATCTAGAGGCTGTAATATGTAGTTGCCCAGACAACTTTGCATATATATGGTCATAATATATAAAAATCAAGTATTCGGTAAACAGGAAGTAGCAATGATTCGGGCATACAATCGCTTTACACAATTAGTACTATGAGATTAAGTTACATGCCAAATATCAAGAAGCTGTGGCATGTAGTTGCCTGGAAAATTGTGACGCCACAGGACGACGCAGGACGACGAAGCAAGACGACGGGTGGTGCCAAAGTAGCCCCTACATGTATATGTCGCTTCTACAACACGTTGCAGGCGAAATAATAAACTGACGTGAACTCAGTTGCTCAAGAAGGGTAAGTATTTGCTGCTTGTTTTAACCCACCCTTGAAGTTTCTAGCGATTAATCATATGGTCGATAAAATCTGGACGACAATACAAACATTTCATATGTAATCGTCTGGTAGATAAAAAATACTATATTTGTCTAAGAGCACATGCTGTCTACCGAAAATGTTTCGTGTGTTGATAACAACCAAGAAGCAATATTTTCTTGTGTTATCAATTTGCTCACAAAGCTAAACTTTGTGTAGAAGAGTGAAGATAAATGTTTTTTTATCTTCTATAGTTTTTAAATGGACACGGAAGACTTTCATTTGCGACTTTTTTTACAACTAAAGAAACTTTTGAAAATTAAGTTACTTACCAGGGAAAAACTAGATCAGCTACTGTTAATCCGTTCCATTTTGAATGACTAAAGAACCAATATCCACCACCTCCATAGTTTACAAATATCATTATAACAATGCTTATACTAAAATGATATATATAGAAAAATATAGATTACATATGCAAAATGGCTGATCTCTAAAATTTACTCAGAATCAGACCTTTTAGAAACGAAAACAAAACGCTCTAAACTTTTTTGAGATAAAGACATATTTCCCAACGTACCAGTTTACATGACTTTTTTGAAAATGTGCATTTAAACTAAAACAATTTAGATGATGCTCAAATTTTGTTTAAAATCACATTTGAAGCGGGCAAGTAAAAAAGGGTGTTACTTGTCATAAAGATAAAAATACTAAGACTTGCCCTCTAAAAGTGTCAAGGGATTTCAATCGCTCTTTCGTTCCGTGTTTTCCAGTGGACATTCCTGGATTTTGAACATTTTTCCTGGCATGAGAGGACACATGAACTTCTGTTGATGACGTCAGAACTCCTCCGACAGACGATATAAGACCACCTCCACTGTTTTCCAAATCTCCGCCATGGCGGTCACTGCTGTCGTTATTCTGGTAATCAAGGTAAGATAAAATTGTCTTTACAACCATGTTGCGTATTGTGCTACTACAGGACCCTAAGATCGCAAAGGAAGAGAGAAGTTTGGCACGCCATAAAACCTGGTTTAAACCACCATTTCATTTGCCTGTACCAAGTCAGGACAATTACAATCTATAACTGTTCCGACGTGTCTTCCATGGTTTGTTTTTTCTCTTGGACATTGAAATTGATCATCCAAGTTCGGTAATTTTGTTATTTAATACCTTTATTTCCATTAAAAATGAAAATAACATACTACATGTACTAGTATATGCATTACTAAATAAAAAGTTTGACCATTTCGTTGAAGAATGTGCGCTGACTAGCAATCCGTATAAAACATTTTAACAGAAAACATTGGTCCTGAAACAAGTTAATTGGCGCCGTTCAATGGCACACATTTTTTACAGGAAGATTAACATCAGTACAAGTGACAACAAATACGCTATCGAAAAAATCATGAACCACATATTCTGATAAAATTTGATTTTCTACGGTAGCTGCAATAACTGATTCCGGAAGAAAACTTGTATGATAACCATGTGAACAACAAGCACGACAAACAGTTATAATATAAACATAACATCATTAGCAGTAAACTCTTGGCTAAACTTAAGACTTCTACATGTAGTTATAAGGTAATCAAAGTGCATTGCTCGAGCACTGTGAATAATATTACTTTAAGTGTCCGGATTATTTATACTTTTAGGCGTAAAAGACCGACTGGAATGAACGTTGTCATTTAAAACACAAGTAGTGTTTTCTCCAGCAGTTTATTCTAACACTTATTAACGGTAAGTAAACACGTCTTTATGATAACACACAGCTACCGTTATTGGAAATACATGGAGGTGTTCATTCTGCAAGTTTTGCAAAAAAATCATTCAATTTTCAGATTTGTTATTGTACAAAGAACAGAAAAATTACCTCATTCCCGATGAAAGGTTCTGTTTCTTGGCTACTTCCACTTTCAGTCTTCCAAAAATAGGGCCTAATAGTTAATAATGATAAATAAGTACATGTATTTTAGTAAAACAATATCTTATGCATGTATTTGCATTGTACATGACTGTACTAAAATGATATCTTATTAAGTTATCACAAAAATCTCTTTTTTGAAGAGTTCTGAACATGCATTTGTGTTGCAGATTCCTTTTCTACCGGTGTACATACAAATTGAAAATATGTGAAAAATTTATGCATATTTTTTTGGTATTTAGATAAATCTTTTTTAAATTACTTTAAAACAATTTGTTAAAAATCAATGTGATGTTCTTATAAAACATAAATAACTACCAAAATTTCTTCGAAAACAGTATCCACAAAATTGCTGCAACAGTATAAACAGCAACAGCGACATAAATTGCTATAAACAATAATAAAACTTTTATAATTATAAAAATATCATTAAGATCTGCAACATAATTCTGGCAGTTCAAACAAACAACTTTGGCACAAATTGTGATTTTTCTATATAAAGAAGTATCTAAAAAACTTGAAAATTGTTTTTTTTCTTTTTATCTATTACTGTAGGTTGAAATTCAAAACTGTGGTAATGTACACTGCACAACTTAATTAGCAATTTTCAAATCTTCAATCTTATTTTAGGTGTTATAGTGTAGAAAAAAAACTTTAAATTGACCATCAAATCATTTCTCTTTAATATTGACTAAGGGGGTCTATCTGTGACCTTTTCAGGACTGGATTTGAATTATATGCATTTTATTTAGAGCATGGGCAAATTGTAGAACCGCTAGCAGCGCCTACTGTCCTCGTTGAAGGCTGCTGGCGGTTGTCCATTGTGGTCTTTCTGAATTACCGCTTGTAGGCTGTGTCGCGTACACTTATTCCACATCTCATTATTTTCTATTTCCATACATGTCATGTTAAGACCAGTGGCACGTTTCATGCATCCCGTTTTACTACGTACGTTATCAAAACGTAGTAAGGCTATAAACGTAACAAAATCTATCATCAAGTAGATGAAATGTAAATGGACATGGTACCACAAACGTTGCCACAAAATATATATACGTATTGAATCCGCGTAGAGTGACGTTTTGAAACGTACTTAAACTCAGACGTCAAAACGTGATATTTGGCGTTGGCTAAGACAGAAAACCATTTTGCTGTGCATATACTTACCAACAAATGAACTTGGCGGTGAATTCGTTTGAGCTGTCATACAGAACACTTGATCATTATTGAAGGACACGTCGACTCGATATGTTCCCTGCTCAAGATAATGTTGTTTCGATCTGAAATCATCAAACACAAGAAAAACTGCGTACCATTAACTAATAGATAAAAAAGTTCGGCAAAAGAAAATTATTAAATCTTATTTTTATAAGAGGACTAGTTCACTTTAACAAAATGTAAAGACATTTTCCTGAAACTTCCTCTTTTTGAGAGGAGTTGCACACAAAAGTTTAGGACTATGATTTGTAACCGGTGAATATTTCAAGCATGAAGACTGTGATACGCAGCTCACATATAAACCGTAAAAGTTTCCTGAAAGAAACTCCACTGAGTTATAGTTAATAGAAGCTTTAGATAATATGGATGATAACCTCGTGGTGAAACGGATGTGCGGACGCAGACAGACGCATCTTCCGCAGCATAACAGTATCCCTTACATTTTTAATTAGGAAGTCTAAAACTTCCTTTTAAAACATTATTGCCCCCATAATCTGTGAAGTAAAATAAATAAATAATATTAAAGATATATTCATACAAAATGGGTTCAATTCTAATGAGATTGAAATATTACCTGCACGTAAGATTTTGATTTGCGATGGTTATTTCTAAAATTGTTTTCCATCGCGTATCTACTTTAAAAGTCGCCTCAGTAACATTATCAGCTACTGCTTCCAAGTCACACTGAAACATCAAAATAAAAATTGTTTATCAATAATTTCATATTCGATTTTATAAGTTATTTTGCTGCATACCAAGCGTCAAATCCCTATAAACCAACAAAATATTTATTATTTTTTTTAATAGCTAGAGTTTTCAAAAAGCAAAAGTTTAACCTTAAAATAAGTGCGTGAATTTGCCTATAATTGGTACAAGAAATACAAAGGATTATTTTGCGATAGCTGTTAAACCAACCTACAGGCTCCAAGGTCATGATGTGTGTTTTAGATGATAAAAGAGGCGGTGGTGTAGTGGTTAACGCGTCGGGCTACCAACTCCAAGGTTCGTGGTTAAATGTTCGTCAGGGGTGAAAATTTCATGACTCAATTTTCCGATTCTCTCTTGACACCATTTGCAAGGATGATTTAAAGGGTGTATGCTAGTCCTTCGGAAGGACGAAAATGGTTGCCCTGTTTATTTGGAAAGCAATACCCCTTCAACGTTGAAGAACCTTTTGTGTTGTTCGTTAAACTTTAGAGTAGGCTCAAGGAGGCCGCAACGAAGGCCACTCTCGCAAACTGCTAGCTGGAGAAATGATTCACATAAGCGTAAAGCTTGTTTCCCTATCCAGGATAAATAAATATGTTTAAACTATAGATGTCATGAAAGTGACTTACAACGCCAATGTGTGTGTATACGATTTTGACGTATTTACCTTGTAGCATTCATCCGACTGCACAAAAATATTAACTGGAATGTTGGACAGCACTGTTATGTTAGCTTTGTCCAATGAGGAACTAGCTGCACAGATTGTAGTTAGTTGAGCGATTACTGTAGGCGAAAAATAAAATTAGAATTATTTCTAACAAAGTAAAATACAGTAAAAGAAATGCTGGAAATGTAAGCCCAGGATTAAAGAACTGTCCGTTCTCAGTTATTTCTTATATTAACCACTATAAATAGTTAAGCCAGTGACCATGCCCATAGGCCATGCAAACAAACGTCCATCAATTACTTTCGTTTTCGCTTTCATTAAATAAGATTTCGATTTAAAAAAAAACCTCAACCAGACGTGCAAGAAATATTAACAAATCTTATCAGGTTTTGCTAAAGTTCTTACCAACGAGTACTTTGATTGAATACACCATTTCCTTTCGGGTACATTTATCCCCAATTCAAATAGACAGGAGATATACTAAATATTTATCAATCTATATTTATAGTTACATACAAAGTTCGACACTAAGAATACACTTAAATCTTAATTATTTAAAATAAATAGTTTGCAATCATTATATCATTGTCTCATTTTAAATATTTGAACAAATTACCGGCAAAGTGACCCAAAATTGCCATAGTAAGTTGCTTCGTACATGGAAGATTCTTTGATAAAAAAAGGTTAACGCGTTGAGCAAAGCGAAATATGGTCTACCATTAATGTAGTCAACCTAACATTAATAACGAAAAGAAAAAACTCATATTCAACTACAGGGTATTAGTCGCTTAAAATCTCACCTGGCATTAAATTGAAAATGTCTTTTATATCCATGCATTTGTTACATATAGATCGAGCTTTAATATGTTATGCTCAGTTGAGGAAACAAACGATTTTTTTTCTTTCATTTGAAATAGTAAATTCATTCTTTATGATACAAATACCAAAACGGGTTTAAAACAGAAAATTTGATTAATATGCTGTATATGCATATTTTAAAGAAAAAATATCTCATCATCAGCATTGAACGAGAAGTACTCAAAACCAACAAGAGGCTCCAATGAGCCTGATGTCAACCCTAAGAAGGCTTTTGTATAGCTAAATGAGCTGAATGTATAAGCATGAAAACGCTTTTCTCTATAATATGCAATAGTTTTCATTCTGAATGGGCAAAAAACACTATTATTCACATTTTAAGGGGCTGTAACCTCTATAAGGGGTTATCTGACAACTTAGACCCTATGGAGACTTTTGTAGAGCTAAATAAGCTGCACATTTAAGCAAGTAACAGTTTTTCTCTATCTGCAATAGTATACATTCTATGGGCCAAAAACATGAAAAAACGCTATCGTGTACCTGAAGGGGGTTGTGACCCCTTTTAGGGGTCATCTGACAACTTTGAGCTTATGGAGACTTTTGTAGAGCTAAATGAGCTGAACATTCAAGCAAGCAACAGCTTTTCTCCATCTTCAATAGTTTTTCATTCTATAGGCCAAAAAAATATTTATCCCCTTTAAGGGGCTGTATAACCCCTATAAGGGCTCATCTGACAACTTTGACCCTATAAAGACTTTTTGTAGAGCTAAATGAGCTGAACATATAAGCAAGCAATACCTTTTCTCTATCTGCAATAATTTTCATTCTATAGACCAAAAACACTTTTTTTTCAACTTTAAGGGGCTTGAACCCCTATAAGGGGTCATCTGACACTTTGACCCTGTAAAGACTTTTGTAGAGCTAAATGACCTGAACATTTAAGCAAGCAACAGCTTTTCTCTATCTGCAATAGATTTCATTCTATAGGCCAAAACCACTATTTTTTGCATTTAAGGGGCTGTAATCCCTATAAGGGGTAATCTGACAACCTAACCCTATGGAGACTTTTGTAGAGCTAAATTAGCTGAACATTTAAGCAAGCAACAGCTTTTCTCTATCAGCAATAGTTTTCATTCTTTATGCCAAAAACTTTATTTTTCGCCTTTAAGGGGCTCTAACCCCTATAAGGGGTCATCTGACAACTTCGACCTTAAGGAGACTAATGTAGAGCTTAATGAGCTGAACATTTAAGCAAGCGACAGATTTTCTCATTCTGCAATCTATAAGGCAAAAACATGAAAAAAAACCCCGCTATTTTTTACCTTTAAAGGACCATAACCCCTATCAAGGGTCATCTGACAACTTCGATCCAATGGAGACTCTAGTAGAGCTTTTGATTCTGAAGAGCCTAAGATCCTTCGGATTTTTTCTACATGTATCTGTTATGGTTGCTGAGTTATAAGCTTTTTTAAGTGATTTTACCCTATGTTCTATTTTTAGTAAGAGCGGCCATGTTTTTTATCGAATCATTTTAAAATGAGGATCGTTTGTTGCAAACATGTCATATATCATTCCTGCAAAATTTCAGTAAAATTGGTTAATAAGTGGTTTCAGAGTAGAAGATTTTTGAAATTGTTAACGGACGACGGACGATGACGGACGCATAGTGATGACATAAGCTGACATGGCCTTTGGCCAGATGAGCTTAAAAGTTTGAACAGGGAACGAGGATTATACAATTATCACCCTAGTTGGTATGTGACCCGGTGGTTTTTTTCCCCGAGAAAGTAAGGTCACCCGAGGGCTTGCCCCGAGGGTGACCTTACTTTTCGAGGGGAAAGAAATGCCGGGTCACATATCATCTATCATAATGGTGATAACTGTTTTATAATATCGAATATTAATTGAACCAATTTAATATTAAATTTTAAACATATTTCGGACATTTTAACCCTTTTTAATGGGAAACAATACATCCCATACAATGTTGAATAAAAATCGTGGGGTCACGTGCAAATTCTCACGAGAGGGTGACCTTACCATGCGACCCAACGATTACCGGTTGACCCAGCGAAATATCACATGTCACGTGACAGCGTCTAAGCGAATCACAATAAAGATTTTTTATATGAGTACATACATGTAATATAATCATTTATCTAACTGTTGTGCAATATTATCTAGTTCTTGTGAAATGAGACTATTTTGCGTATCACACTCCGCACGATGTGATATTTAATTTCAAGAAATTTGATTGGCTGTCCACGCGAGACATCGCAGTTAGATACGCATCTCGTGGAAAGCGTGCTTACTTTTGTTTGCACACCTGTTGATCTCGCTTGAATAAAAAGACAAACAAAATATACCCCCAAATGCACAAAAACGTTGTTTATGTTAAAAAGTCTACATTTAATTAAGGTAGATTTTTTTTCCAATTGACTCCTTTTTTCACATGTTTGCTAAAATGAAACAAAATGCATATAGGATTATTTTCCAATGAGTTATATTTATATAAGCAATTTTTGGGCATATACTTTCACGTTAGACAGTTAGAGATAGAGGTTTCACAACTACAAGTGATGAGATACGGATTTTTATCACACTCGTTAAATATTTGTCAAAGGAAACTCGCAAATGCTCGTTTCCTAATTTGACAAATATCTAACTCGATGTGATAAAAAATCCGTATCTCATCACTTATAGTTGTGAAACCTGTATGTAATTCAAGGGCGGACCCATAAATTAACGAAAGGGGGGATACTGGGTTCTGTGGGCCAAATGGGGGGGGGGGGGTTCCAGGCCAATTTTGCTGAAAATCTACACAAAAATTAAAATAAAATCGGTGGAAGGGGGAATTGGTTCCGACCCCCGAACCCCCCTGGATTCTCCACTGTAATTACATGGGAAAACAGCTAATCACTACCCTTTATAGGTCCAAACCCCATACGGCTTCATTTGACAACTTCCACCTAATGGGCTTTATTGTTGACCAAACAAATATGATTTGGCACCTGTCTTTAAGCACGAGTGGACTTACTTCAACCATTGTTCTGTAAGTGGACATTTATGCACAAAAATAGCTAGGTCACAGCCAGCATCTGAAGCATACATTGTGCTTTGCATCACTAGAAGGTCCTACCATACCAATAAGGTTGATGTGGTTCTTGTCTGTAAGCAGGAATGGACTGGAACTAGTGGCTTCATTCGGAAAATGTAGCATCATCAGGTGCATCTACCATAACAACAAGGGAGTAGTCATCCCTATGAGACTAGGATATTTTTTAACATGGGCTCTATGGGAGATCTCGGTGGAGGGATTTTTTTTTATTAGGATGTCGTACTATAGTAAGACCTCTAATACACGGTCAAGACAGATGTATTAACCTTATGCCTGAATATGCACCTAAATACCCTCGTTAATTAACTTATTAATCAACAGTAATTAAATATAAAAAAAAACAGGAAGTTGTATAGGGCGTTTTTGACCGGAATTGTAAAAATATTGGTATCCGCGTGTGGACATCGGCAGCGGCGGCGGATGAGGGCGGCGGCGGCGGAGGGCGGCAGCGGCGGCGGAGGGCGGCGGCGGAGGAGGGCACCCGACCGGAACAGAAAAAATTTCGAAACGGTTTTCCCAGAAAATCATACCCTTTTGGTAATATATCATCAGCACGGGTTGAATACATAATATATTTCCTCAAAGGGGGTACTATACCCTCACCCATTGATTGACAGGAAGTGACAAGCCATTGACAGGTAGTGACGTACACACCCATGGACAGGAAATTACCTAATTGAACCACACCTCTTATTGATGGGGGGAAATTCCCTAATTAATCCCCTAAAGTTTTTTATGTGGGTTTCAACCCCCAAACATTTGACAGGTGTGAAGGGCCATCAATCATAAAAAAACGTGAAATTCCTTAAAACGTGTTTCAACCCCAAACTTTTGTGAAGGGTAATCAATCATCTGAGGATTACATTATTTCTTAATTCCAACGCCTACGCGAAGAATCTAATGGGGAGCTTGGGGTATAAAAAGGCTGTTAACTTGGGTCGTCCAACGAATTCTTCAAGAACAAGACTACGAATGTAAGTTATCATTTATTATTTCAGTATTTCAAGGATGTGATCATTGAGAAGTCTTATCTCATAAGGACACATAATCAATGCATGCAAAAACCTAAGCCAAACACTTTGTTTTTGTACCCTAATGCACTCTTTGAATAATTAATCAAAATTAATTATGTGTTTGTGTTTAAACGTTTCAAATGTCATGATACAAAACATTGGTAAATTTACCTATTCCGATGTGACAGATAAGTTACCTGTATAGACTTAACTACATAATAATTAAGATTTGATAACATGGAAAGGTTCATATTGACATTTTAACGACTTAAACATGTAAATAAGGGAAGTAAAAAATGTGTAAAATCACAATTATATTCCGGCTATTTCCTGGGAATAATAACTATGATAATTTATTTCTTGTACCCTTTGACCCCAACCTAATGGTTTAAGTACACTTTGTGACCTTACCTGTAGGGTGTTTAAATAACACGGTACATAGTCGATACCGATATTCCCCAAATTTTATAACCCCCCTTAATATTTCGACCCCCACTCTTTGATCTTATCGCCCACACTAACACATGTGACCTATCCCGGGAATTTCCACCCTCAAAGTAGGTATAAAAGGGATTTATAGAGAGTAAAACCATCATAAGGCAACTGGGCAAGGCAACTATTGGATATAGTTTAAACTCTATAGGAAAAGTTAGTATTTACTTTATGATATGATAGTTTTTTTAAGTTTACAGCAATTGGAAGTGGTAACTCTTTTTTATTTAATGAAGTTGAAGACAAAACAAAATTATTCAAACAAATCATTTCCTTCATTTGTTATGCTGTTGATGTGGTTCTATATGAAAGCTTTATGAGCAACTAAAATTTAATAAAGTAGCTTTCACATAGAAATACACCTTTCATCAAATTTCATAAGCTCGTGTTTTTTTTCAACCGGAAATCTTAAATGCAATTTGTATTTTAAATTAAATGCATTTTGTTTTTAAGCAGGTATCATGATTTATTTTTTTATTGGAAATCACAATAGATACAGTATCATGCATGTGTGGGCATAATTTTTAACCACCAGTTTTTAATGGGTTTCACAGGTGTTTATAAAAAAAACATTTTGGATTTAATACATTTATTAGTCTAATTTATACAACATACAACATATATTATACATTTTCTATATCACTAGCTTTAACCCAAGAATCAAATTTTTTCGGCCAATGTAACCATTTCACAAAGTATTGTTTATTTTGTCCTGTTCCTTTCGTTTTAAGAATGTTCTCCACTTTCCACATATGATCTTGGTTTAGATTTATCTTCTACAGTTCACTCTGATAGAATGTTCCAGTAATATCCTCATTATTGTAATCTTTAATACGGTATATAGGGATTCCGCTCCTCCAAAATCTTTTTGAAATGGTAAACACCTCTCCTGTCCATCTTTGGTCATATTCTCTTGTAAATATGTTTCTTAAATGAGTTATTCTCACGTGATCGCCCAATTTGAATTTAAATTTCCATGATCTTGAATGATCTCTGTGTGGTTTAGAGAAATATGTGGATAACCGCACTGTCTCTTCATTTTGTTTCGTAACTTTACTTGGTTCCATATCTATAGTTCTATGATGTGTATGATTATAACTGTCTGCAAAGGCTTGTAATTTGTCGACATATCTGTAGCTATTCTTGTATGTCATGAATCTGGTTATTCGTGATTTCAAGGTTTTCAAAGCTCTTTCAGATATGCTCGATTTCATTTCATTTGTCGAATAGAAATGACGTATGTCATACTCTTTCAAAATGGCTTGAACTTTTCGAGCTCGGAATTCTTGACCCATGTCACTTCTTAATCTTTTAGGTCTCCTTTGTCCCTTCAATATATCTGACAAAGCTTCAGAAACAGATGCACCAGTTTTGTCTTTTAGTTTACGAAGCCATAAATATTTAGAAAATACGTCCACTACCACAAGAAGATATTGGATCCCATTATTGTACTTAGAGTACTTTATCATATCGGCTAAGTCCATACTCCATTGGTCGTCTATTCCAGCAACTACAATACTTGTTCTGTTTTGAGGACGTCTATATGGGCGTTGCATACTATATGTTTCTTGATTCTGCAACCACTTCCTAATTCTGTATTTTGAAATATCATATCGGCCATGTTTCTTTACGTATTGAAACAATTTATCCGGCCCTGAAAAACTAGCTGGGTTTGATGGATTATAATAAATATCGTTCAAATATTTATCCATGTTGACATGTCTATATCTATCACTCGTGTGAGAAAAGTTTATTATGTAGTTGTTGATAAAGGTTTAGTCGTCACTGTCATCTGAATCTTCCTCTCCTTCAGATATCTCTTCATCACTTTTATTCATTTCGTAATAATCGTCATCAAATAAGTCTTCAAAATGCTCTCGTTTTTTCCGCAGTACACGTTTGATTGCGACGTCTTTATTAACATCGTCATCCATTAATGCCTGAATATCATGAACGATTTCTTCATGAACATTACTTTGTTGCAGTTCCACAGCTATTTGTAGATAGGTTGTATAACGACTAAAAAACTCTTTCTTAACTAATGGAGTTATGTCTTCATTACTATGTTGAAATGCCTCTTTTTTATTCATACCATCCTCCACATATTTATCACGTTTCTCATCAAAACGCTTTCCTAGAGTTCCAGCAGCTTTATTTAATAACTCCCTGTACCCATCGTTTTCGTCAACAACCATATCATCATTGTCGGAATATTCGTCATATTCACGGTCATATTCTATCCATTTTGTTTTCTTTATGCTTTCGTCATTATCATCTGGTTCGGTCCTTTTTCGTTTTAATGTTTCATTTTCTGGACACCATTTTTTGACATGTCTTTGTAAATCATGCATGCTATCAAGCACGACACCACAATCATCACAGGATGGCATGTCTGCATACGTCTGATCAACAGGATGGTTTTCGTAGTAATGATACATTTTTGTTTGATTATCGGGTAATAAAGAAGTGTTTTCGTCGATGACGTCATTATCCTTTTTAGAACCAATCACATTTGAAAGAATCCTTTTATCTTCTGGGGTGGTTGGTTTTAGATCTAAAAGGAGGAATCCATGAGGTTGGATAACGGCTTCATAAAACTTATTCATAAAGTAACCTGTCTTTCCGGGATGCATTTGCCGTGCTAAGGTCATTACTTGTTGTTGATCGATCGGATTATTGAATAGGACCATATACTGACAATTTCGTCGTTGAGTCGGATCTTTACTAAAGTATAAATTCTGATTGATGGACAAAACCGAAAGGTTTCTGTGGTGGCTGCCTTCAGTAAAAAGGTCTGTAATTCTACTGTCTTTTGAAGTTGAAGCCATAACATCATCAAGAATTATTAAGTTCCTGATAGAAGGATTCAAATAGCTGTCTTTGTCAATATCCATAGGAATACCCTGGTTGAATTCGACTTTAGGGTGTACTGAACTTTTGATTTCATCGTACAACGGTTGCCAACGCCTGTAGACCCAAATAATTCGCTCGGGCCAAGGTGTTATAAGTTTCTGTTGTAAAACAGTCTTGACTAAAAATGTCTTTCCACATGATGTTGGTCCACTGAAAATACCAGTAAAAGGATGTTTAAACTTGAATTTTTCTACTGGTTCGTCATGCAGCATCGGTGGTGGTGGTGGTGGTGGTGGTGGTGTGGGTGGTGGTGGTGGTGGTGGTGGTGGTGGTGGTGGTGGTGTGGGTGGTGGTGGTGGTGGTGGTGGTGGTGGTGGAAGTACCATCTCATCGTTTCCGTGTTTGATATTTCTATGCCTTAAAAAAGCATCCTTTCTCGAAAATTTTATATTACAGTCTGGACAGAATTTATACATCTTGACATGACAAACTCTGATTTCATACTGAGCTTTTGATTACGAACTTACCTTAAATATTACTTCTGCAATGAATTATGGGTAAAAAATTTCCTATATATATAACCTTCTCTTTGCAGCTAGCCAGTGTGGAAAAATTCCGAGATGGAACATAGCTGTTTTACCTGCGGGATGAAATTTCCAAAAAAGAGTTTGCTTCTAAAACATCAGCGAGATTTGGGTCACCATGCAACTCATGAATGTCCACAGTGCAAGAAGAATTTTGGAAGAAAAGATAATTTTGAACGGCATATGGATAGACACAATGATCAGTCATTGCATCAGTGTAACGAATGTGGAATGCTGTTTTCTAGGAAAGATAGTTTAGATAGGCATACGCTCCGCTACCATAACCAGGTTGGAAGAGGATTGAAACGAAAAGGATCAGAAATAGATAAACCTTCGATGAAAAGGCGATTGGGGAAAAAGGATGCACCCAGTCGATTTTATGATCTTTCAGTCGTTACTGAGCATAGCATCCCCAAATTCAGGACGAAATCGACAACATATAAAGTGACATTTAAAGAACTAGAGGTTAGAGATTTACCGAAAATCTTAAAAACGTTGCAGCTTTTGTTTGATTTGCTGATCAAAGATTTGACTGAATTTATGAAACCAGAGGATCTTGTTCGAATGTCCGTTCAGTGTCCAGAGTTGGATTTCCCTATAACCATACCGTTTTTGAAAGTGGCACAATTTACTTCAGAAACGCTTTTGAAAGAAATAGAGCGAGTTTTACAGTCATATGAAGAGTTTGTACTCGATAGTTCACTAGAAATAGAGATAACACATGTAGACATGCCCATTGGTAAAGGTAAAAAGCATACCTTCGTAGACCTTGATCGTTACTTATTAGAAAAACAATGCGTGATTCGCATTCAAAATAGAGATGAATTATGCTGTGCCAGAGCTTTAGTAACCGCTAAAGCAAGGTTAAATCAAACCAGAGATTGGGATGGTATACGGAAGGGATATAAGATACAAGAACAGATGGCTCGAGTATTACATTGTCAAGCAAATGTTCCTGTCGAAAGATGTGGCATCGAAGAAGTCAAACTATTTCAAAAAGTAATGGAGGACGTACAAATTCATGTTTTATCGAAAGAACATTTTAATAGCATTATATACGAAGGTCCAGAATCTGACAACAAGATATATCTGTACTATCATGATGAACATTTCGATGTAATCACTAGCATGCCGGCATTTCTAAACCGTAATTATTATTGCCATTCATGTCACAAAGGATATCAACACAGAGAGCAACATAGATGTAATAACGTGTGTCCATCATGTCGCAAGATACACCAAGGATCCGAAGAAGAGTGGATATATTGTGTAGATTGTAATCGTTATTTAAGGGGTACAAACTGTTACGAACTACACGCAAAACAAACACACAAAGGAAACTCCACATGTAGTACGTACTACCGATGTAAAAGATGTACTCAAACAATTAACAGAAAGATGCACAAGAAAGAACATAAATGTGGTGAGACATATTGTAAAACATGTAAAGATTATTTCGATGAGGAACACCTATGTTACATACGGCCTGTGGTAGACGACACGTGCGACGAGAAAGAAAACAATGAACAATCTTATATCTTTTTCGACTTTGAATGTACACAGCAAGATATGATTCAATGCAGTTCAGGGTATCAGAATGAGAAAGACGGATCAAAATGTATAAACTGTCATAAATCAAACTGCGGCGCCTACGAGCATAGACCAAATTTATGCGTTGCTCAAAAAGTATGTCTCAGGTGTTACACCGAAGAGATAACTTCTTGTAGCTCATGTGAACATTGTGGTCATAACGAAATGATCTTTGATGGATTGAACGCTGCTGATGACTTTTGCAAGTGGCTATTTTCTGGAAAAAATAACGGTTCTACTGTATTATGCCATAACTTTAAAGGCTACGACTCGTTTCCAATACTGAAGTATTTGTTCGACAATGGAATCATACCAAAGATCATTCCGAGTGGTGCAAAAAACTTGTCTGTTGAAATACCGGCATGCAACATTAGAATGATCGATTCTATCAGCTTTCTACCCGTAGCACTAGCAGAGCTTCCTAGGATGTTCGGTTTAACAGAAATCACAAAAGGTTTTTTTCCACATCTTTTCAATAGAAGAGAAAACCGAGGCATTGTTATGGCTCATCTTCCAGACATCAACTATTATAATCCGGACTCCATGACAACGGATCCAACCAGAGCTTGTAATCGGAAACTTTTTCTAGAATGGTATGATACACACAGAAATGATTCGTTTGATTTCAACAAAGAACTTTTAAGATATTGTCGCTCAGATGTAGACATCCTTAGACGCTGTTGTCTAAAATTCAGAGATTTATTTATGGAAATCACTTCAAATGAAGGAGAAGGAGGAATTGATCCATTTGCCCATTGCATTACAATAGCTTCAGCATGTAATCTGGTGTTCAGGCGGAAATTTCTAGCACCTGAAACAATAGGAATAATACCTGTTCATGGATATCGGCCTTACGAGAAACATTCTATTAAGGCATTAAAATGGATTCAGTATATGTCAAATACCAAAAGCATACACATTCAACATGCTAGAAACGGCGGTGAGAAGAGAATAGGGGAATACCGTGTAGATGGATACCATGAATCAGAAAGTGATGTTAAAACAGTTTTCGAATACCATGGGTGTTTCTGGCATGGCTGCAGCAAATGCTTTTCCCGTGAAACTATGAATCCAGTTAATCAAATGACGATGTCTGATCTTCATCAACGGACCTTAGAAAAGAAGAATTATCTTGAACGTCAAGGATATGACTACATATCAACATGGGAATGTGAGTTTGATCTCGATATTTTGAACAATACTGATATCAAAAGTTTCGTTAATAAGGTGAATTATGTTCTACCACTAGAACCACGAGATGCATTCGCTGGAGGAAGAACAGAGGCATTTAAACTCTTGTACGAAGTCAAAGAAAAAGAAAGTCTTAACTATTATGATGTTACATCCCTATATCCTTATATCAACAAGACGGGAAAAGCAGTATTAGGTCATCCAACAGTGATAACAGAAAACTTTGGAAGCATTTCTCAGTATGAAGGTTTAGTAAAATGTAAAATCATTCCGCCACGAAAACTTTACGTCCCCGTTTTACCGGCAAAGATTAACAACAAGTTACTGTTTGCTTTATGCAAGACATGTGCTGAGACAAAACAGCAAAGTGTGTGTTTACATTCAGCAGAGCAGAGAGCAATCACTGGTACTTGGGTTACTGATGAAGTTAAAATGGCACTGCAGAAAGGATATATTCTAGACACGATGTATGAAGTTTGGCACTTTGACAACATTCAGAAATACGACCCTGAGTCAAAGTCTGGGGGTATATTCACGGACTACATCAACACGTTTTTAAAGATGAAACAAGAAGCAAGTGGATGGCCTACTTGGATCATAACTGAGGACGATAAACATAAATATATCGAAGACTACTTTGAAAAGGAAGGAATCAAAATGGAATATGATAAAATAGTGAAAAACCCAGGACTCCGTTCATTGGCAAAGTTAATGTTAAATAGTTTCTGGGGTAAATTCGGACAACGCTCCAATTTACCACAAATAGAATACGTATCAGACCCTGCACTGTATTTTGATATTCTGACCAGTGATCAACAAGAAGTTTCTGGTGTCAATTTCGTATCCGATCAAGTTGTAGAGATGAGATGGAAAAACAAAAATGATTTCGTTGAAACATCTGGACGAACCAATGTTGTATTGGCTGCGTATACTACCGCCCAAGCAAGGTTAAAACTTTACAGCTATCTTGAAAAGTTGGACCAGAGAGTTTTATATGCTGATACAGATTCGATAATTTTCGTCACATCTGAAAGGGAATGGAAACCTTCTCTAGGTGATTACCTGGGTGATTTGACAGACGAAATACCAGCTGGGAATACGATGACACATTTCGTTACGGGTGGACCTAAGAATTATTGTTATAAACTTTTAAAGCCGGATAACAAAGGCATACAGACTGTATGTAAAGTCCGTGGGATTACTCTTAATTACAAGAATTCTCTCGATATCAACTTTAACACCATTCTAGAATTGGTTACGTCCGGTAGGGAAGACAAGATAACTGTTGTGGATGAGCATAAGATAGCACGTGACCAAAAGAATAGTAGACTAGTGACAAAAACTGAAAGGAAAGACTATAAAATTGTATTTGATAAAAGAGTGATTACTAATGATATATGTACAATTCCTTATGGATATTAAAAAAATACAGTTAAACATGTTTGTATTATTTGCCAATATTGCATATTGATTAAAGACGGCCAGTTATTACTCTTATTAAATAACGACATTCATTAAACAAAAAAAAACCTCCTTTAAGATATCTTAAGCTTGTAAAAGGCGTAGATCCATTACACCATGGATTTAATTACTGTTGATTGATAAGTTAATTGACGAGGGTAATTAGATACATATTAAGGCCACATAATGCCCTAAGGTTAATGCATAAACATCTGTCTTGTCTACCTGTCTGTGAATAATAGGTCTTACTATAGTACGATACGCCATTCGAAAAATCCCTCCACCGAGATCTCCCATAGAGCCCATGCTTAAAATCACGCTCATTGACGACCATCCTGATGTTTCATAACCTATATTCAAAGGGTATGATTTTCTGGGAAAACCGTTTCGAAATTTTTTCTGTTCCGGTCGGGTGCCCTCCTCCGCCGCCGCCCTCCGCCGCCGCTGCCGCCCTCCGCCGTCGCCGCCCTCATCCGCCGCCGCTGCCGATGCCCACACGCGGATACCAATATTTTTACAATTCCGGTCAAAAACGCCCTATACAACTTCCTGTTTTTTTTTATATTTAATTACTGTTGATTAATAAGTTAATTAACGAGGGTATTTAGGTGCATATTCAGGCATAAGGTTAATACATCTGTCTTGACCGTGTATTAGAGGTCTTACTATAGTACGACATCCTAATAAAAAAAAATCCCTCCACCGAGATCTCCCATAGAGCCCATGTTAAAAAATATCCTAGTCTCATAGGGATGACTACTCAAGGGGTTGCACTTAATCGTGCTAATGATACCCCCACTCAGCCACTCAGAAAACCAGAAGTCAATGTATGACTGACCTGGAAAGGGGAGTTACTATACAACTCGTCATGATAAAGCTGCATATTGAAAATTGAAATTAATCCCTTTACTAAAAGCCGAGAAATCTGTTACGAAAAATTGTATATTTTTACCCTTAAACAAGTCTAAGTCGGCTCAGAAAACAGGAAGTGGATGCGCGACTAACCTGGAAAGGGGAGGCACGATACAACTAATCATGATAAAGCTGTATACTAAATTTGAAATCAATCCCTTTAGTAGAAGCTGAGAAATCTGTTACGAAAGTTTGTTACGGACGGACAAACAGACGGAAGGAAGGACGGACGGACAGACGGCCGGACAAAGTGATTGTAATATAGTCCCCTCTCTTACGAGTGGGGGTATAATATGGTTGATGAGGAAATAGTCAGAAACTGAAAAAAGACAACCATTCTGACGCCAACGCCGACGCTCGGAGACTACATAAGCCCTCCTTTCACTTCGCTAGGTTAGCTTAAAATTTTTGTTTAAGACAAAAGTAAAAATCATGTAACAATGCAAACCTGTTTAATACATGACAACATATCTGTAATAACTTCCTTAAAACTTCGCAAATCACTACAAGTAAATAAGTATGTTCTAGTTTTCATGGATTAATTAAATTGGAAACCTTTCAAGAGTTCAACGTTTTTTATAGTATTTATACATTTTGTTATGCTGTAAATATGAATATTTCCAGGAGTAATCTCTCTTCAGCAGCATTTGAATCCAAATAACTGGTATGCTTTAAATCAGAAGTGTAAAAAAAACTTGCAGTACCTCAAAACGCTGAACATGGAAAGAAAAACACATGCACCCATGATAATGATCATATAGCATTTCAAGGAATTAAACCTGGCCCTCTAAACCATTTTAAATTTGAACAATCAGAAAATATCCATCTATTACTAGTAAAATTTGTGTCAGACAAACTTGTGATTATCCTGGGGGACATTTGGTCCAGAGGCAGAGGTAATTGTTCTAGTGGTTTCAAAATTCAAAGAATCAAAAGTGGAAGGGGGTAAAGGGAGCTGCAATTTTCGAAATGACAACTTAAGTCTTAGAGTAATTCAACTACATAACAGTTTAATCTGCATTTTCCTTTCTTTTTTATGATTTTCTTACTTAGCTAACCAATATCAAAGTTATACATATAAAATTGATGTATACAATGAGGACTTGTCAAATGTTTCAATGCTGTTACAAGTTGAAACTGACTTGGAGTGAAGAGTTTCCATCAGCTCTTTTTGAATGCACATTTGATTGACAGCATTTTTAGAGTTACAACAGTAAAGATACATGTATATTAGAAGGCCTGACTTATTGTTTATCATTAACAATATTGAGGTTAACAGAACTGAAAGATATTTTATAGTAGTATATTTGTTTGACCCAGCAGTGTGTTGCTTGTATGGATTTTATGTAAGTTTGGAATCCAGTGGAAGGAACGAATGTCAATCTTTTTTAGCCAAAAAGAAAGACCTGAAGGACAAAATGTCAGGATTATGATTGTTAATGTTAATCATTTCCTTATTGGACAGTGCTGTTGCTGCAACACAAATATAAATAAGTGTAAAATCACATGAAGAAAACAAATATATGGAAAAATTCAAGCAAAACATATAATCTCTTGTATGCATAGAAATCAGAAATCATAAAAAATATGTCATCTTTATTTTATTTCTGCATGTTAAGATATAAAACATTTTAACAAATACAATGGCATTCATGAATAAACAAATATGGTTTTGAAAAGCATTTAGCACACTTTAATTTTTTAAGCAAAAAAACCCATTTTTTCAATGAAAGATCAATTCATGTATGCATATGTGTACCTTTAAGCTGAATGAGCAATCTGTATTTTTATAAATATTTCATTAAAAGAATCCAAAACATGATTTGGGGTTTCATATAGGGAGGTCACCGCGACGTTTATTGTAACGTCGTTAATTTTCTTGCGGAGGCAAAATTTTCGAAAAAATGGCCAACTTCAAACAACTCGAAAATGGTCAAAATGAAGCATTTTTACAATAAAATTGATATTGTGTAAAAATTCAAATCTTTATCTGTCTATTTTTGTGTGTTTTATATTTTTACGACTAATTTTGATAGAATTACAAGCGTTTGAAGTGGAGACGTTTTGGAAAAAATGGCCGACAAAAAATCTGTGTGTCAACAATCATTGTGTTTTCAAAATTAATTCCGCAAGCTATTTCTGGACGGATTTTCTTCATTTATGGCTCAAAATTTGAGAAATTTTTTCAACTTTTAAAATCCGGTTGATAAAAATTTGTACAGTATAATAAACAATGTTCGATTTTTATTTTTTTGAAAAATAAACTACGAAAATTTGGTTTTGGGGTCGCCGGAAGTTTTTATCAATCGGAAATAAAAATTCCTGACCTTTTTCTTTCCACTGGTAGTCTTGGTTTCAACAAATAAACGATCATAGCTTGCGGAATTGATTGGACATTTTGGTGCCAAAGGCGTGGTTTAGCCGAAAATAAGGCGGGAAAGAGTTATCGTTCCTGAAACCGGATATTATTGATCCGCCATAGCTTTCGCTAGAAATTTTACAACCTCTTGAAAAAATGCCATTTACGGACGCTTATCTCGACGGACTGCTGACTGGTGACACTCACAACGATGGAATTAGGCCACGGAGGCCAATCACCTACGGTAAGTGCAAAAATAAAGGCTAGATTATGATAAATTACCAAGATAAACAGAGGTCAATTTTTCACAATGACCTATTTCACTTGCAATCACTAAATAATGAATTCCTATGGTTTTTAACATTATTTTTTGTCCTTGCCCACCTTCTAATGAAAAATAAACATTACTTTCATTCATCATTTAGTCCTCATATGACCTGATCACGTTTTTGATGGTAAATTGTAAAAAGCCCGCTCGCTCGATTTTGATCCGTTCGGAACTCCTCGGGTGTTATATATCTTTAAAAATCTCTGGGTTTTTCCTTGTCCTCTGTTTAAAACTGGTCCAGTTTTTTAAGAAATGAACTTTTTTTCAGTTAATTCATTGATTTAAAGTTTTGTCATTAAATTTTTACTTGTTAAAAGTTATTAAGACTTAGAAATATAAAAAAATCTGCCTTGTTTTGACACCAAAATTCCTTTTTTTACTCTTTGAAGATTTTGTTTTTAGGGGAGGGGGGTATCCAATTCATTATACTGTCTACATATTTATTGTTTGCTATGTTATTGTTTTATTTACATATACAGTACATGTAGTTGTTATTCTTGAAATTGTGTTATTTAGTTTCTTGTGATGAAGATGTGCTTTATTTTAATTCCAGATGCAGAGGCCAGAGTTTCTTAGCAATAATTATATTATAATAATATAAACTTTATTATTTATTAGGCCATATCAACTCAATATGTAGTTTCTCATCCCCACCAGGGATCCCTGTCCCCACTTCCCAAACTTTAATTTTTATTTATTATGATTTTGATTGGAATTTATACAAATTCTTTCAAATTTGTATAATTTTTTAATGAAAATAGGTACTATGAGTATGACTATCAGCAAAGTAAAGGCCTACCTCCCATCTTGTTATTTTCAACCTACATTGTAGCCAAATGAGAATCTGCTAACTTGATATGACCTAATCAGTGATTAATACACAATGTATAATATTATATGTATATGTTCATTCTTTAATTTATAGATTTTTTTTCAGATACAGAAAACAATGCTTTCTTGTTACATGTCATGTTTTATTTTTGTAGACCATAAACATACTTATTTTTTGTTTCATTTGAATTGCTGTTTTTTATAAATACATATGTATACAATAATTTTACTGTATATAAGGCCAAATAACAGAGTAGGTGCTTTCGGTTTCCTTACCACTAGGTTTTTCATGCTGACCCTAATAATTTGCATACTTTTTATTGTGTTCAGTAATGATGTCATGAACTCTATCTTTTACATATATTTTTCTTTATTTTTAGTTTTTATATTAAGTTTAGAAGATTTTATTTTCTGTTTATTTAGGGTAAGTATTTTATTTCCTTATAAATGTAATTTTTATGTATTCATCTATAAAAATAGAGGGCATATAGTGTTTGGGTCTGTTCGTCCGTCCCAAATGTTGTGAGATGGGGCATTATGTCTTTTTGACATATTCTTGTTTATTAAATGATACTCTAAAGGTGGAAATGTGGGGTATAATAAAGTGACCCTTAGAGTTTTTCTCTGTTTTGAAAAACTTTATATGAAGTTAATTATTATTTCTTTAATTTTTAATTTTATTTCTTTATTTATTTTTTAATTTTATTTATTTATTTTCTATTTACTATTTTTAATATTTAAAGCATAGTTAACATATTTTACATTTATATAATTGAAATGTACTGGTACATGTACCAGTATTGAACCCAAAACTATGATATGTCCCATGAAAATTCAAAATAAATGGATTTGATTTTTTTTTTGTCATTTATAATTTTAGAGGAGATGAGCAGTATTGTGGACTTTGTTGAACGACGATATGGGACTGAGTTTATGGCAGGAGTTGGACCAAGTGGTGATGGTATGGTAGGTAGTGCTCAGTCCCTGGTAAGTATGGTGAGTATGGTCGATGTAAGTCGTATCCAGCCAGTGGTTAGTAAGTTGGTAGGTATGGTAGATGAGGCGGCTTGTCTTCCCATCTACCATGTTCTGAGTGACCAGCTGGGTAGAGTTGGTCCTGGTTCTCACCAGAAGGTATGTATGCCTCTCTACCCAGATACCAGGACACGAGATGCTGGATTTGACTACTTGCCAGAGTGCAGAAAGGTTGGATTGGGAGAAGAAGACCTACTCAACAGCAGTGTGTCGAGGCACATTTCATCAGGACAGGTGACCCTTGGGCTCATGATGGAGATCTACCAGTATGTTGATAAGTACCCAGCACAGACCAGTAAGGTAAGTAAGTTTCATAGTTTAGTTTGTTCTCTGTTCCAGCTTAGCCATTCGAAGACCAGTGAGACTGTCCTGTATATGAAGGTAAAGAGAGAGGTAGAGAGGATGAAGAAGTTAAAGAAGGTGAAGCAGACCAGCCAGATTGAGGCGATGAAGAGAGAGACGTTTGACTTGCCTGGCCAGAGTGATGCCTTGGTTGACAGGTTGAACGCCCTAGATCTGCGTGTTGGGGAGGTGAGTATCCCAGTGGAGGTAAGAGGAATGGTTGAATCATTAGCTAATTCCTTTTCCTCTGTTCAGATAGAGCACCAGAAGTTGGTAACCCGGAACCAGCAGTTGGAGCAGGAGAGAGTGGTAAGCCTCCAGAGGGAAACCGAGACTTCGATCCAGCATGAGAGGGAGATGACAGAGATGAAGGCTCGTGTTGAGGAGAAGAACAGAAGCTTGAAGCAGGCCAGACGTCAACGAGACCACTGGAAAAAGATGACAGACAAGGAAAAGGCTAAGTATGGTATGAAAGCTTACAACAGAGTACAGTCTGAACAAAATATACCTTAAAGAAAACAAATTTGAATTTAAAATACTACATTATTGTAGGAAATGAAATTATTATTTAAGGAATGACTTTAATAGTTGGGCAGGGTCATTTTACACTTAATTAAGCGTGAAGCAACCAATCAAATTGAGGGTGACATACCAAATTTAATTATTTAACAAATGAATGATTTCTTTAAATTAAAAAAAAATAGAGATAGAGAATAATTGTACATGCACACACATCCATAAAACACAGCAGTTTAAAAATCAAAAATGAAAAAAAAAGTTTTTTTAGAGCTGTAATTTATTTATTTAAAAAACAATTTATTACAATAACCACACAATAACAAAAACTACATATTGAAAAAAAATGGGGATACTGATTCTATTTCAAGTAGAGTTAGAGTTATCTTTCTTAGAGTACAATTATCATTAATAAAGCATTGAAAATGCTTAAAAGGACGTGCTTGCTTTTTTGCTTTATTGTAACTTGTTTGATATTTTTTTTTGTCCCTTCTAGTAAAGTAGGGGGCATATTCTTGTTTATTTCTATATTTGAATTGTATATAATAAAGATGATTTAAATTTATTTTTCAGAGGAACTAAGTCGGCAGCATGTGGTAAGTCAGGATGCAGAAGCCAGGATCCAGCAGATGTCCAGTACCATTGAGGAACTGCAGCGGGATAAGGTAAACCTAAGGGCTCAGGTGAGATACCATAAGGGGTTAGAAGGGAGGGAGCCTAATACTGCTGTCTTTTCCAGACGCATCGATCAGCTGAAGGAAGAGGTGGAGTTTTGGCAGGGACAGTATTTGGAGTGCCAAGAGCAGATGGATGCCTTCTTGAACCAGCGAGAAGTGGTAACCTTCCACCAGGGTAAGTATATCGACGTCATCAGAGAGGTCTACATGGAGTTGATGTGCATGAGGGTTGGAGCCAAGAACGTACCGAAGATCATCCGGACTGTGATGGAGAAGATGACGGGTATCACCCCCCAGCGACTACCAGGGACGACGTTTGCCAAGTACATGCTACTGGAGGCCAGGAGTGTAGCTCTTACTCACTTGAAGGAAGAGATACAGTCCTCAGCAGGTAATTTAACTGTAGGACCAGATGGGACGACCAAGTTT
This sequence comes from Arcuatula senhousia, assembly GCA_963971305.1. Taxonomy (NCBI): domain Eukaryota; kingdom Metazoa; phylum Mollusca; class Bivalvia; order Mytilida; family Mytilidae; genus Arcuatula; species Arcuatula senhousia. Next base: position 39,076,185 of record OZ020307.1, on the reverse strand, counting down.
GGTCATCACTATGGTGCTATTTCTCTTTCTTTTTCCGGGAAGACTATGTGCATGGGTCTGCGAGACATGGCTTGTGGAGATGCCGAGGCTTACCAGAGATTGTTAGAGGGTATCGTCACAGAGATGACTGGAGATGACCTGGAGCAGATTCGACAGATTGCAGTAAAGGTAAAGAACACAGTGAGTGACCAGGCCAGCGTGAACAAGAAGTTTGTGACCCTGCTGACAGAGTGGAGAGAGAGGGCCTTGCCGCACGTAGTAGAGAACTGGGACACCCTGACGGTACCACAGAAGGAAAGGTATATTAATATTAATTACTTTTTTTGTGGTTTACATTTTTTAGTGGGACTGTCAGAGCAGGCGAACAAGACTCTTTCTTTATGGGAAAGTCTTGTTCATCCAGGAGAGAAGGTTGGAGCCCCTAGTCTACCAGGAGGATACAGCAAGGCTGGTGAATCTGGTACAACTCGTCTGGTAAGGACAGTGTGTAAGGCAGTGCAGGACCGTGGATGTGAGAAGGCAGGTAAACCAGTGGAGTTCCGTGACTACCTACAGACCCAGGGACAGGTAAAGGAAGTTCCCCTAGCTTCCTTCAAAGGTAATAGATTTAACATTTTGTTTCACAATGCTGCAGGAGTTTATTATTTGCTTGATGATCTTCTGTCTTTTGCAGAAGAGCATAAAGCAGATAATAAACTCTTTGCAGCTGTGAATGCTGATGTTCATGTTCTCTCTTTTCAAGCTGGTGTGAGGGCCCTAGGTATTGTTTCCAAGATGGTCACTGGTCCGATGTGGAGGTTTATGGAGAAGAATGGACATGTGAGTGAGTTGACTCCAGTGTACCAGCAGCTCTACAGTGCCTTCAAGAGACTGTCCAGAGATGCTTCGTCGCTGATGAGGGGAGAGGAGTATATTTTTGGTGAGGAGATGGTGCAGAAGGATGATGTCTACAACAGTTTGGTAAGTCCCTCCTTAGAGCTAGACGATCTCACTAGACAGATTTTGGAGTTGCTTTTTTCTTCTTTTGAGGTCGTTTGTAGCAGGCAGTTGAAGGACCATATAGAGGGTGGTAAGTATGCTGCTGGGTGGTCGCCTGAGCTTCTGGAAGAGTCGACGTCAGTTCCAAGGACGAATGTTGGACCAGAGAGGATCTTTGCCCAGTTGGACAGTCTGCTGAGAGTTATGCCCCGAGCCACTACCAACGCCATTGAAGGAATCACCATGTGGACCCAGAACCATACAGGCAGCTGGTTAGCTAGTTTAGAGGAAGAACACCGTGAACAGGTATATAATAGATTATAACAAAAGTTGTTATTAAAAAAATCACTGAAACAAAATCACTATTTTCTAGTGTAAAGATTTTTAGTCATGGAGATCAACATATTTTTTTTTATACTCAATTAAAAAGAGATGCTATATTTTTGCTTGATTAATTAGAGGTGCTTTGTCAAAGAGGATGTAGGTACCTAATGGAAAAAAAAAATCCCTATAACCACCTTAGATAAAGCATTATTATGTAAGTTTGTCACATTCTAGTTTTTTTGCAAATATATTTTGCAAACAGTTAAAAAATCATTTTACATTCTAGTTTTTTTGCAAATATATCTTGCAAACAGTTAAAAAATCATTTATTCAAGATATACCATTATTGAAATTGATTTCAAAAAGCCTTAAAAAAAAAAATTCTGACGCTAAAAATACAAATAAATATTTTCGAAAACTAGGGAGTATATTATTCAGTTTTCCATTTGTCCAAAATTGGTTTGGAGGATGTAACTTTGAATGTCATAATAGAGTTTCATGAAACTTTTACACATTGTCAATAATGTAAAAAAAAAAGATATGGTAAAAATCAATTTCGACCACAAGTACTGCTTTGAAGTTTATGAAAGGCTGGATTGGATCATAATTCAAGGTAACTCGAGATGAGGTAAATAAAAAAAAAAACGATAAAATTAACGAAAAACCAAAAAAGAAAACACCAAACAAACAAAAACAAGAAAATAAATGGTGAATACTAAAACAATAAAAAAAGCCTTTGTAGCATTTGAAATTATAATATTAAATTTGATAAAATCAACAAAAACCAAGAAAAACCAAACAAACAAAACCAAGAAAACAAATCGTTGAATATTAAAAGATTGAAAATGCTTTTAATCATTTGGTTTGACTTGATACGGGCCCCCCTTGATACAGACATTTAAAAGACATTGCATTTATCAGTTGAAGCAAAAAATCTACTATTTATATCAACCAACACAACATTTGGAATTGTATTGTTAAAAACACATGTAGCAATGTATTACTTAAATATGTTTTTGTATTTTATTCATTTAACATTTTTGTTTCTTATGTTCTAAAATTTATAATTTATTTATTTAAAAAGGTTCTTCGTAATGCCAGAGAAGAATCCAGAGAACAGCGCCAGATGTTTGTGGAACGACTAGCAGCCATTCGACAGGAACGCCAGGAAGCACTAGCCACGAAGAGGGAAAAGAAGGAGGCCAAGGAGCAGCGTGACCGTGAGAGGAAGGAGGAACTGACCCAGAAGCTGCAGGAAGTAGGAGGTTTGTGGACGACAGCAGATGAGGTTGATAGGAAGGTACGCACCCTACCAGTTGGACAACGAGTTAAGGCTTTGCAGACACAGGTAACTTTCAGACGGTATGTATTAGGTACTCCGAACACTGGTAAGATCCTGAATGTGATGGCAGGTGGTAAGTATTTGAGTGCAGAGAGACTAGCCTCCAACCTGAAGTGTGTGCTGCGCCAAGCACAGGATGCGAGAGAAGAGAGACAGCAAGAACAGCAAGTAAGTGGGCAGGCTAATCCTCTTTCTGATTTTTGCCTGCAGGCCGAGAAGGAGAAGTTCCAGCAACTAGCAGAGGCAGAGAGGCAGAAGAATGCAGAGGGTCCAAAGAAGAAACAGAAGACACAGAAAGGTAGGTTGCCGAGTACCCAGACCACTGCCCCAGAACTGACAGATCCAGAACAATTGATTGGTAAGAGGGTGCAACACTTGGTGGAGGAAGAAGATGCATCAACTAAATGGTACGACGCTATTGTGACAGGACTGAAGAAAAGGAGAGGTAAGTATATGTATAGCTTAGTTTATGACGGCGAGACAGAGACCTTCTCTTTTCCCCTTCTTGATGACCTGGAGAAGGGAGAGTTGAAGGTAGTGCCCCTGGATCCAGCTTTTATTGTAGGCAGACGGATTGACCATAGGTTTCGGCGCGAGTCTGATGGAGAGGAGTTCTGGTATACAGGTACAGTCACTGGTCATGACCCTGAGACAGGCTTATCCACCATAGCCTATGATTACCAGGATGCTGATGTTGATGATGATGATGATGATGATGACAGCAACATCTTTGAGGAGCCCATATTAGAGGATTACGAGTCAGGGGATGTCAGGATTTTATTGTAGGTTTAATGAAACTTGGTATGGAAGAAGTACACCATATGTAGTTGTGCATATTACCAGGGATTTCTTATGCACAAATTTTTGTTGGAGTTGTGGTTCTTTGAACTTAGAATTTGCAGAAAATCCTGATTCATCATTTTGTTGACATAACTGCTCTGAACCTGCTGATCAGAATTAAATGAAATTTGGTATGCAAGAAATGCGCCCTATATAGTTGTGCATATTACCAGCAAGTTTTTGTGGGAGTCAGGGAGTCCTTTGGACTTAGAAATTTGCAGAAAATCTTGATTCATCATGTAAAAGCCACTTTTAAATTTTCTTATCAGAATTAATGAAACTTGGTATGCTAGAAGTACAACCTATATAGTTGTGCATATTACCAGGAATTTTTAATCAGCAATTTTTTGTTGGAGTTATAGCCCTTTGGACTTAAAAAATTGCCGACCCAACCAATCTAAAATTACTTGTCAGAATTTAATGAAACTTTGTATACAAGAACTACACCATATGTACATGTAGTTGTGCATATTACCAAGAATTTTTTATCTGCAAAATTTTGTGGGAGTTATGGTTCTTTGAACTTGTAGATGATTACCTTTGAAACTTAATGAAACTTGGTATGCAAGAAGTATGAAACTACAGAACAGAACTTAATGAAACTTGGTATGCAAGAAGTATAACATATTTTGTTGTGCATGACAATTAAAAAAATATGAGCTTACTCACAAGGGTTCTTTCATTTATTTCAGCATTAATATGTTGAGGGCTATCCCAGAAATAAATATATGGGGCTGATGGAAGGCATTTTAATTTAAGATTTTTTAAAAGGGTTATGAGGAAATTTGAAACATACTTTTGCATAATTACCAACAAATTGTAGGGGGATCTGGAAAAAATTACCCTCGAACACCTTATACATTTATTTCTGGGATTGCCCTTATTTCTTTTTTTTTTAGCTGCTAACATTTATTTCTTTTTTTTTGTAGATGCTAATATGCTTCTTTTTTCATTTTTTTTGTAGCTGCTAATATCCTACTTTTTTTCCTTTTTTTGTAGCTTTTTTTTCAGCTATTAATTTTTTTTTCCAGGTGCTAATATTTCTTTATTTGTAGATTGGTTGCTGCAAAAATTTTTCGAACGCAGCAAAAATGAAAACATGACAATTACTGTCATAAAGACTTAAGGAGAAAAAAAACTTGGCAATTATACTGTCATATAGAGCATAAATGTGACAATTTGTCTCATAAAGAGATATTATTTTCCAAAAAAAGTTTTTATCTTCAAGCGTTCCTGATGAAGGTTAATCCAGAAAAAACTTTTTGCAAGCAACCAAAATACAAATAGAAATATTTTCACTACTGATTTTAGGATGAAGAACAATAAATAATGAAAGACCATTATGTTAGTATTTTATTTGTTCTTTAAATCCTTCTGATACATTGTTCTCTTTTTCAGATGCTGGAGAAGATACCACTCTGGCCTGCTTTGGAGAAAAAAACAAAACTTTTATTTTATTAAATTGACACATATAGTTATTACAACGCAATCTTGTTTTAATTTTATTGGATTAAAACATACTGAATGCTTTTCCAGGAAAATATATATGGGGTGTTTGAAGGCATGTAATATATCTAAGATAGGTTTATAAATAATTTAATAAACATCCTTTTGCATAAAAGCAAAACAAACAAAAAAATTGTATAGGTGGTAGGGTCTGGAAAAAAGTGCTTTTCAACCCCCATACATTTAATTCTGGAAAAGACCTGATTCATTGCAACCTTATCAAATTGTTAAATGATTACAACGAAGAACCCCTTTTCAACATTCCTCAAAGCCAAAAGTACTAAGTTATGTTAATGAGACATTTCAAATGACAAAACGAAATTACAACTAAGATTCAGGCAACCATTTTTAAAATGCATTTGATTGGCATTTTATCTATACATGTATAAGACTCATCAGAGCTGCTCTACACACAAGTTGTAATGTCAAAGTAGAATATATATGAAGGACACAGTATAAAACCAATCATATATTGAGCAGGGTGTAAAAATAAACTAAGACAAGCTTTTGGAACCACTGGACTTGATATTTTTTTAAAGTTTAAAATTTGGTTGTCAATGGGAGAAAAAAGGTCATCTTTGGACCTTTTATGGCCAACCTTGGTTACCATAGCAACCATGAAAATGGCAATTGAGACTTGTATCAATAGAGCCTGGTCCAGTGAACAGCCCAACCAAGTTTCAAAACCTTTGGATAAAAAGTGAAATTTTTACAACATTTCCAATTTTTTGCCATATTTCATTTTTGGCTATTTTTGACCATTTTCATGATTTTTCATAAAGGTAAGGGTTAAATCTGCAGTTTTATAGCCATATCCTGCAAACTATTCCACAGATTTTATGTTTTTGTTATTCATTTATGAATTAATTTATGAAAAACTCTTCATAATTTGAAAATGAGGGTTTTTCGGGGGCTTGATATTTCGCCGTATAAGAGTCACTATGTTTGTCAGCCTGTCTGTTTATCCAATATTTTATGGTACAGGGCAAGGAAAACCCTACCTACATTCTATGCATATGAGTTTAATAGTCTTAAATTAACATTAATAGAAAGTTCTAGTTTTCTGCTTTACAACGATGTAAAATAAGTATACTTTTACCTGAATTTGATGTAGATATTTTTCGTTAACTGTCAATTTAAAAGAAAGTCAAAATTGAATTACTCAACTTTGTGATACCCTTATAAAAGATCTAATATCAAACTATTGCAACAAATGTGTCAAAAAGTTAGGTGAAACTTGCTTTACTTTGTCTACTTTAAAGTACAAAAAATTTCGGGGGTCAAAATCAACAATGAAAACGAAAATTTTACAAAATGTTGAAAATTTTTCCATTTTTCGGACTAAATTTTAAAGGTACAGGCCTAACAAAACTACAACTGTATTGAGAGAGACATGTAAAAACAAATCAAGAACTGTTTTGTTTCAAAGCTTGGATTGTAGGCATCACATTTAGACCAAATAGATGTATGTTTGTGATATTTTCCTATTTTTTTTCAAGGATTTTCAATTTTTTTTAGAAAAATTCAAAAAAAATTCAAAATGTCAAATTTTGATACATAATTACCCATTTTTCTTAAGTTTTTTAATGAAAAGAAGATATTATGTTATAAAATTATACCCTTACCTATTCACTCCTCAAAACAGTCACTGATTTAGGTGGAAGAATGATATTATAGAAAAATAATTGAGTTTTTTGGTATATGAAGGCCCTTTTTAGGGCCAAAAAATAGCTCATTTTGTATCGGAAATTCTTGATTTTCCAATTCAAAAAAATTTTTTCAATGAAACCATTGTATTGTTCATGAAGAACACATAAGTGCCAGTATGAGACAACTTACAGAAAAATTTTAGGATTTTTTTTGAAAATTTTCTGTACAAAAATGTATCTTTTTGATTGAAAAATGCTGATTTTTTCCACCCAACAAAAGATAGGCCTGCAAACCTAACTTCGAACGCTGAAGGAAAATTTATAAAATAAGTTACAAAGGTTTAGTTTTCATATATCTGTAGTATGCCTTGGGTTTATAATATCAACCTAATTTAACACCTGTATGTAGAGAAATAAAACAAATATGGTTGATTGAAATTGGCTATTTATCCAAAAAAGCCTTGACACACAGCGAAAAAACACTAAGTCGAAATGAGTTTTTTAGGAATTTGAAATGACTGTCATTTTTGTAATATTTCAACTATAAGTGATTTTAATGGCAGAAACTGTACATTGGAAGGTGTTCTTTAATGCCATATACTTAGAATAAGATATCAGTGTTCCATTGCAATTGTACAGAGGCTCAAAAATGGCCCAATTTAAGAAAAATATGCCCTCGCAAGAAAATGGGCCATTTTTTCGAACTTTAAACGGCCATAACTTTTGAACCGCTTGACCGATTTTGAAAATTTTTGCACCAATCACTTTCTTTTTCTTAGCTCTTTAAATTGAGCACAAAAAATTAAACATTTTAAAAATTTCATTTTTTGGTTGACCTCCCTATTTCATATTCACATTAGTAAATACACCATAGACAAGCACAATCACAAATAAGCTTATATTAACATTATACAAACATTTAAAACAGCTATGGGTAAATAATAACATACATAAAATACAAACTTAACAAAAAACTAGAGGCTCTCAGGAGCCTGAATCGCTCACCTTGTATTCGATGATACTTATATGCTGGATATTTTAACAAAGGACTGCTACTCTGTGGAATTATCAATTTAAATGTTCTAAGGAAACAACTCATATCAAGAAATGTCTTACAACTTTGACCCCATTACATAATTTTTAGATCTTTATGTGGTTAACCATATGCAATTTAAATTTTTGAAATATCTTGTATTGTTTTCTAGATAGAAGTCTAAAAGAGCAAAATTTGAAAAAAAAACAAGAAAAAGGGCAATAACTCCTTCAACCATTGTCAGATCTTCTTCAAAACTTCAGGGTAGGTAGATCTTTATGTGCTGATCATTATTACCTAAATAGAATTTTAATATCTGTTACCAATTTTGAGTAATTTGCAAAAAACTGCAATTTACGGACGACAGACGACGGAAGACAGACGACGGACGCCAAGTGATGACAAAAGCTCACATTGCCTTCGGCAAGGTGAGCTAAGAAAGAACAAAATATTAAAATATGTGCAAGATTCACTAAAAGCATTAAAAATGAAATGAACAGTGTCTAATTATATGAATTTCTTTGAAATATTCTTGAAACAGAATACCCAGGTACCTTTTTTTAAATAAATGTGAACAAAACTAGATTTTATGAGAATATATGTTAAACTGAAAACAAGCTTATATTTTCAGGAAAGCAATATTTGGCATAAATGACTTAAGGCACTTTTTTAATACTGACAATTATGTACAAATGTACATGCATCTAAATAGTCAAAAAGAAGTTCTTGTGAAAACAATAAGCAGCTACAAGGACCCACAACAATGTTCCATATAGATCCATTGCAAGGATGCACCCGTGTCTTGTAGGAACTGCCCAACTTACTGGAAAGTTGTGATGAAATAGTTCATGTCCCATGTAAAGAAGGATTGAGTTCATACCTGAAAGACAGATTTTGATATTAAGGTTTATTGTTGAAATACATATAGATATTTGTATTGCTTTCAAGCATCAGCATTGTGTCAAAGATGCATTGTAAGTAATAAATGTTAAATGTTTCTCTACAAACATAATGTTATTAGTACACAATTACAATTATACTGTAGAGAAAAAGGATAATGTAACCGATAAAAATATAGATATAATTAAAAGATATTTGATATCTTATTCTGTCTCCCTTGTTTTTTCAGATGATTATACATAAAAATTATGCAAATACTCATGGAATAATAAATTGTGCAGATTAATAACAAACGCAATTGATCATTTAAAATTGAAAACTTTTCAGTTAAAACTTATCAAATATTAAGACTTTTGTTTTGTCCTTAAAACTTTTGATTTGAGACTCTCTGATAAGTTTTATAATACGATGAAAAACAGGTGTATGAGAATAAATCCAATTCCTATTAAACAAGAACAAATACTGGTAAAATGATTTTCTTTTCCCATTGAGCTTTTCACATTACGCAAATTGTTAATTAAATTGGTAAATTGTTTTAAACTCTTATCCTTTATGCAAGTGAATAGTAAGTCGAGCATAAGCCTATTAAACATACAGGGAAATTGAATGTGATTAGCTTTAAATGCAAACTGAGTTCTGTGGTAGTGTGATAGTGTATGGGGTTATTTGACATTTGAATAGTGACCTAAAACAAGAGGCTCCTAGGAGCCTGAATCGCTCACCTGAACTACACAGATACAAATATTCTGTAGATATCATTGTGCTTAACCATATGGGATTTAAATTTCTGAATTATCTTCTAAAGTTTTCGAGACAAAGGGCTTAATAAGTGCAAAATTTGGCAAACATTACGAAAAAAGGCAATAACTTCCACATAAGCAGTAGGATCTTTTTCAAAACTTCAGGACAGGTTGATCTTCATATGCTGATCACTTTTGATTCTTTCACAATTTTGATATCGAAAACCATTTTTGAGTAATTAGCAAAAAACTGCAATTTACCCCCTATGTTCTTTTTTTAGCCATGGCAGTCATATTTTGCTACAAATCGAAATTCCAAACGATGGAATTGTAACAGATATGCTATTGAATATGTGTGCCAAGTTTTGATGCAGTTGGTCTTATGGTGTCAGACAAGTTAATCTTTGAAATTCAGGGGAAAAGTAATGAAAAATGGTAAATTTTGACGCTTTAGTGGCCATAACTCCTAAAAGACATGATCCTACAGCTTTGACCTAATTACATGATATGTAGATCTTGATGTGCTTAATCATATGCAATTTAAATTTTTGAAATATCTTGTACAGTTTTTAAGATATAGGGTTAAATAGGTGAAAAATTTTGAAAAAATCCAGAAAAAGGGCAATATCTCCTACATCAGTTGTTGGATCTTCTTGAAAATTTCAGAGAAGGTAGATCTTGAGGTGCTGATCACTTAAAATCTGGCAAAATTTTGATATCTGTAACCATTTTTGAGTTATTAGCAAAAAACTGCAATTTACCCCTATGTTCTATTTTTAGCCATGGCAGCCATATTTTTTGACGAATCGAAAATCCAAACAATAGAATTGTAGCAGATATGCTATTGAATATGTGTGCCAAGTTTAGATGCAGTTGGTCTTATGGTGTCAGACAAGTTAATCTTTGAAATTCAGGGGAAAAGTAATGAAAAATGGTAAATTTTGACGCTTTAAGGGCCATAACTCCTAAAAGACATGATCCTACAGCTTTGACCTAATTACATGAAATGTAGATCTTGATGTGCTTAATCATATGCAATTTAAATTTTTGAAATATCTTGTATAGTTTTTAAGATATAGGGCTAAATAGGTGAAAAATTTTGAAAAAATCCAGAAAAAGGGCAATAACTCCTACATCAGTTGTTGGATCTTCTTGAAAATTTCAGGGCAGGTAGATCTTGAGGTGCTGATCACATTTACCCTTGCCAGAATTTTGATATCTGTCACCGTTTTTGAGTTATTTGCAAAAAACTGCAATTTACCCCTATGTTCTATTTTTAGCTACAGCGGCCATGTTTTTTTATGAATCGAAAATCCAAACGATAGTTTTGAAGCACCCATGCCAATAAACAAGTGTACCAAGTTTGGTTGCAATTGGACTTATGGTGTCAGAGGAGTTAACGATTGAAAAAGTTAACGGACGACGGACGACGGACGGACGGACGACGGACGCCAAGTGATGGCAATAGCTCACATGACCCTTCGGGTCAGGTGAGCTAAAAAACAAATATATATGAAAGATTTTAAGATAATTATTGTATTTTAAAGATATAAATCTAATAGCTTGAAAACATACATTTTGTAAAACAGTAAAATACATCAGTTGACAATTTATTGTGCAAAGATGAAGTATTGATAAATATAACAGTGTTCTGCCCAGAAATTATTATTAGTACTGTGGTAATCAGTAAAAACATGGTTCTCTGAAAATTTTAGCACTGTGGTCCTAACACATTCTATTATAAATTTTTACAATATAGAACTGTGGTAAAAATATTCCACAGTGGTACCACAGTGCAATATGGACCTATGGAGATCACTGTATAATGGATAATTTAAATAGTTCAAATAGGGCTTTGAAGGGAATTGGCATGGGAATGTGTTGAATAGTGTGGGAAAACAAGGATATTAGAATTTGAATATTTACTTTGTTTTTTAAACTTCATATTGTGACAAATATTTTTCTGTTATGCATTTCGTATGTAAAATAGCACCAGAACACTGGTCCCCATACATCTATGGCTAATTGTTCATAGTGATTCTCTGATACATAGAATCCAATAGGGAATAGCAGATTCATTATTTCATGGAACATGTACATGCAAATTGAGTTCATTCCTACAGAAAATGATAATACAAACATTTGTTACATTGAAATTTTTCACATAAAACAACAAACATATCAAATTTCAATATTCTTTTTAGAAATACTACTGAGGTAATTATTTTTGTGGGTACTTATTTTATCATTTAGTATTTCAACCAATTCCAAGGTTACAGAATTAAAATGATTTTTTTTACTACAAAATGTACCAATACCATGCAAAAATATTCCCTTTTCACAGGTATTTCACTTCATCTGACTATGAAATTGATGAAAATAATTACCTCACAAAAATAAGTACAATTACAGTAATGTTATTTTAAAATGGCACTATAAAATTTTGAACTAATGACAAAACAATTGAAAAATAAACATCAAAATAAATTTAAAAAAACTAAAAATAAAACCAGCTAACATACCTGGGTAATAAAATGGTGCACCGTTCCATACTTTCCATTCATCTATCATCAAGTAACAAAATGCTAACAAAATATAGGCAAACCCTCCTGTGCAGAATATAAAGGATATGGACCTGAAAAATAAACATTAATAAATGTATATTTTATCAAAAGTGTTTTACTTTACATGCTTCATGACAGTATATCCTGTTTACCATTATGGTACAGAATAAAACAAATTTGAATCTAAATATGTAACAAATAACAAATATATTTTTTATCAAAAAAGTACTTGACTCAATGATTAATTTTTTACATTTAGCTTAACCACCTTTTTCTTTTTTCATGTAATAAAAGTGTCCTATTATTGTATCTTTTTTTTTGCTTTGTTTCTTCCAGGCCTCAAAAGCTTCTTGATATATGTGTAAGCTTCAAGAAGTTCTATCAAAGTGATAAAAAATTGCTTTGTTAATCAATACATATAGAATGGTAGACAAAAAAAGCCAGATTCTTTACACCATGGTTTTCACAAAAAGTTGGTTCACTCATCCTTTTGCTGTACTTTGAGTGAAATAAAATGGCAATTATGTAAATCTACAATGGTCATGATAAATTGTTTGTTCATTATGTAATGAGTATATATACTAAATAATGTTTGCCTTTTGAAAAGCATCAAAGTTTAAATTTTCAGCTACTATTTCAAAAATATAATAAAGCCATTCTTCCCTAAGGCATATATCAGTCTTAGTTTTAAATTCAAATTCTGCTAAATACTTTTTGGTGTTAGCTGTTCTGTCAACTCAGGCAACTCAGATGAGTCTTTAATACATGTAGATGAATTGCACTTCAAAGTTTTAAAATAAAAGCCTTGAACTTTGTTGCAATTTGGTTTTTAATAGGTTTTCTTTACATAAGGCTAAAAAGCAATTTTTCGGAACGTTATTTATTACATTATACTTACCACATATTTTTGTTTATAGGTATCCAACCATCATTTTTACTAAATTTACATAATACTCCAGCTAACAAACACTACAAAAGGAATGGAATATTTTATTTTATGACAAAACAATTAAAGAAAAAAATTGTCAAATTCAGAAATGGCAGGATTTTGATAAACAGGAAGTTGGTGAGCCACAGACCTGAAATCAAATCCCACGTTATGGGACCCCACCCTGATCTGTTTACCAAATATCGAGTTGCTGTGAGAGAACTGTTACAAAATTTTTTTCGTTGCCTGCATGCCCAGCACCCGCCCGCCCGCCTACCCACATTCACCATTTTTCACTCCATGAAATCTGGCCAATTAGTGAAACTTTGAAAATGATATAAATTTTATAGTAACTTGCATTTTCAAAAAGAAACTTTTTTGAAAGTAAAGAAAGTTAAAACTACATTTAAGATATACAATATTTATGCACCAAACTTTATTTTTTCTAAAAAAAGAAGGGATAAGGAGTACCACATAATTAATTAAAATGGCAGTCTTCCATGGGAGACACATGCTTGCCTGTGTCATCAAATATTCTTCAAAGAAGCAGTAGATAAGTTATGGCCATTAAATCCCTATACACCATATATTACTACAGGAAGAATATGCCAAATATCAAGAAGCTGTGTCATGTAGTTGCACGGAAAACTGAGATGGAAATTTTTGTGACACCAAAGGAAACTGAATGACGCAAGAGGACAGATAGCGTTAAAGGGACTCCTATATTATGCTTTGCAACACTTTGCAGGCGATATAATAATGAAAAGAAATAAAACAAAGAAACAGTGTTAAAATTTTTGCAGGTCTTTATCCGAAAGTCGCAAGGTCCTTTAACCTGGAGCATCAGGGTTGGCAAAGTATTGACCGCTCCAGGAGCATAAACGGCTCCTTGCTGCAAATTTGAAATAGCCCATGGACATATTTGAGATGATTTTTTGCAGGGTTTCTTACATAATGCTGAGCTTGGTGAAAATGATTCATTTACTACAGCTAGTATATATACTGTATAGCGGGAAATTTTTGTGAGGTCCTAATATTTGCTTTATTACGTAATGTGGTTTCCCATGGACCTAAATTCAGGGAACCGCAACGTATAAATTGGAATCATAACTTTAAGATCATCATGGACGCTGTGGAGGACTATGCTAGAGCCTGGATAAAGAGGGAAAAGGACCAAGAACCAGAGCTTGAATCACTGTCGGACTGGGTAAGGACTATCCGATCTCTTGTACGAAGCCGAATAGACAAACTTTGCAAATGTGTGAACCCCCGGCCTTCTTCTGTATTTAGAGATCGTGAAGCTCTCAATTGTCTCTCTTCCTTACATGACAGGTATGTTGTCACGCCAGCAGACAAGGCTTCCAATAATATAGTTTTTGTATGTAAAGCACATTATTACAATTGTCTAATAAAAGAACTAGGCATTGATGGTAATACTTCCGCTAGTGCTACATACACACGGACTACATTTAACAAAGATGAAATCATAGCCAACCATAGCTCTTTTATGTCCTCTTTCAATATTCCAATGAAAGAGGAACATAAAGAGTTACCATATTTGTACTGGATACCTAAACTTCACAAAAATCCGTACAAAGAAAGGTATATAGCTGGATCTTCATCATGTTCAACTACAGAGCTGTCCGTTCATTTAACTAAAATCTTGTCTGCTGTCAAAGAAGGTCAACAAGCATACTGCGACACTATTTATAATCGTAGTGGAATTAACCATATGTGGATTTTGAAAAACTCAAAAGATTTGTTAGATCATTTTAAATCTAGATCATTTTCTGAGGTTCACTCTTTGAAAACGTTCGATTTTTCAACTTTATACACTACCTTGCCACACGAAAAACTAAAATGTCGCCTGAAAAAACTTCTCGAAAAAGCCTTTTCAAACTCAAGGAATTTTGTTGTTTTGGGTTATAATTCTACATTCTTTTCCAAAACATCTTTCAAAGATAAAATTTGTTACACACTGGAACAAGTTTGCAGTATGCTTGATTTCCTCATTGACAACATATTTGTCACCTTCGGAGGAGAGATTTTTCAACAACAAATCGGCATTCCAATGGGCACAAACTGTGCTCCTCTCCTCGCCGATTTGTTTTTATACTCTTACGAGACTGAATTTCTTCAGGGACTCGTAAAGAACAAGAAGATGAAAGAGGCAAGGTCATTTAATCTTACATTCAGATATATTGATGATGTCCTTTCTGTCAATAACACTTCATTTGGTAGTTGGATTCCTTCAATATATCCTCTGGAATTGGAGATTAAAGAGACCACCGAATCTAATTGCTTCACCTCTTTCTTGGATTTGCACCTCGAATTTGACCCAGGTGGTCATCTCAGTACAAAAATTTACGATAAACGAGACGATTTTAATTTTCAAATTATTAATTTTCCTAATCTACAGAGCAATATACCTACTTCTCCTGCATACGGTGTTTATATTTCTCAACTTATTCGATATGCCAGAGCTTGCACACATTTCACATATTTTTTGATCAGACACCAGTTTCTTCGTGACTGACTTTTGAAGCAGGGCTATAAGAAAATACGTCTCATACGATCACTAAAAAAATTCTTTCTTCGTTATCAGCCACTAATAGAAAAGTTCAAAATTGAGTTAAAAGATATGATAGTTAATTGTTTTAATTAGTGTTTGACTGGTCTGCTGTACGGAGATGATCACCTCAATATCCCTATTGTGTCTCACAACTATGTTGTGTTCTATGGTCATTACCGGATCCTAAGATCGCAACGGAAGAGGGAGGTTTGGC
Source organism: Arcuatula senhousia (assembly GCA_963971305.1). Lineage (NCBI taxonomy): Eukaryota > Metazoa > Mollusca > Bivalvia > Mytilida > Mytilidae > Arcuatula > Arcuatula senhousia. Next base: position 39,060,595 of record OZ020307.1, on the reverse strand, counting down.
GCCATAAAACCTGGTTTAACCCACCATTTCGTTTGAAATGCCTGTACCAAGTCAGGACCATTGCGATCCACCAGTTCTCCGGTATGACTGATTCGTTTTTGTCATTTTCTCTGGACTATGAGATTGATCATTCAAGTTCGGTAGTTTTGTTATTACCTTTATTTGCTAAGTTTGAGAAAATTGCTAAAATTGAAGCTTACTAAATTTTATAAGCTTTGTATGTAACTCTTTTGAAATTCTGGAAATGCCAAAAATTAAGACAGCTTAAAATGAACATCCCCCTTTTGGATATAAATCGCAAAATTTGCACGTGCTTAAATTACCCGCTATACATTATTTACCAATAAATTTCTAATATTTTTGCTCATTGAAATTTCGGATTGTTTTAAAAATTTAAAATTGGTTAAAACACCATCCAAGGTTTCTTTCCTTGTAATGGACATGGTTGATATCCTCGATGCTGGATTTGGCTTTGCTGTTCCAACCTTTAGGCTTTGAGTACTATTCTTTCAATATTTTTGGGTTTTGATTCAAATGCTGCTCATAAGAAATTACTCCTTGAAATATCGAGATGCAGCATAACTAAATTAACCACTTTTTGGTATTGTATATCAAAAACTTACCAATACAAATCCCCATATGAGAAATCTCTTTACTCTTTGTTGCCTGTTTCTGTATGTCATCAATATTTTTCCTGCCTGTATAACATATCAAATACATCATTTAATTTATCAATTTATTTTGATAGTTGCACTATATTCTAAGTATCTGAGCTCAGTTGCTAGACAGTCACATGCAATAAATTATTCTTGCTCTTTTCATTGATGATTTAATTTTTAAAAATTTTGACATGTTCTTCTATATTTGTTCCACACTTTTAATAGAAGCTACAACAAGCTACATCTTTTTTTTTTTTTAGATATTTGAAATAACGTGTCCTTCTTGTAAGTTACGAGACAGTTCTTGGTAGATAAAATAAAAATAAATATAACAACAATATAATTTTGTGGTTTGACTACTTTTCTTATTTGAACTTTCAATATTCTGATGAGATGATACAATATATGATGCATAGACAGTTTTTACACAAATATATTGTGGATACAAATTATGCAAAAATAAAGCTCTCACAAAACTTTTAGTACGTTGTTAAGTTAAGAAACTTTCAAACCAGTTATGGTTAATAAAGGATTACTTACTTGTAACCCAAGAAAACAAATAAAACATGAGGTCAGTGTTCCAACCAATCCTTCAGGATCATATGAAACTGTGTTTTTATAAATTTCCTAAACATGAACAAAAAATTCTTTTAATCTAAGTATACTGCATATAATATTTACATAATTATATACATTAAGATCTAATGAAATACAAATTTTGATGCTCTTTAAATCCATTTGGTTAAAAAGACCTTTCATGATCACTTGCATAGGTTGACCTAAAGCCAACAGTTGGCCACATTTTGAATTTTTCATATTATCATATTGTTCAGCATTTTTAATCTTTAGGATAGAGCATCTCTGATGCCTCTTGAATAGGCGAAATATGAGTCAGTTGTTTATAAGGACATCCAAAGTTTGTTTAGCTTCTCGGGCCATTTTTGTCAAAAACAGATGAGGCAGGGAGACTTCTTATTCATTTCTTTTTATTGGTCCATAAAGTAAATGAGGCACTTTTTGAGATTGTAAATATACAACAAGAGTTAACACTAAAGTATGTCTCGCCTGCCGGCACCATCAGAAACAATTCTTCTTTCTTACTTCCACTATATTTTGAATTTACATGGATTTTCAGTTTCTGAGATCAAAAGATGTTTATAGAACTTAAACATTGCAAATATATGCAATAAAAATAATCAAAGTCACTCAACTGGAAAATCAAGGCCAAGGTCAAAAGATGAGGATGTAACGGTGCTAAGCTACTACTGGCGCATATGCATACCAAGTTTCATCAACCTAGGACCTATAGTTCTTGAGATATGGAGGTGCTCGCAAAACTTTTCCATTGCTATTATATGTATTGAAAATTGTCAAAGTCACTCAACTGGAAAATCAAGGTCAAGGTCAAAAGATGGGGATGCAACGGTGCTAAGCTACTACTGTGGCATATGCATACCAAGTTTCATCAACCTAAGACCTATAGTTCTTGAGATATGGAGGTGCTCGCAAAACTTTTCCATTGCCATTATATGTATTGAAAATTGTCAAAGTCACTCAACCGGAAAATCAAGGTCAAGGTCAAAAGATGGGGATGCATCTGTGCTGAGCTACTACTGGGGCATATGCATACCAAGTTTCATCAACCTAAGACCTATAGTTCTTGAGATATGGAGGTGCGCGCAAAACTTTTCCAGTGCTATTATATGTATTGAAAATTGTCAAAGTCACTCAACCGGAAAATCAAGGTCAAGGTCAAAAGATGGGGATGCAACTGTGCTAAGCTACTACTGGGGCATATGCATACCAAGTTTCATCAACCCAGGACCTATAATTCTTGAGATATGGAGGTGCTCATAAAACTTTTCCAAAAAGTTAACGCCGCCGCCGCCAGTAAAGTAACACCTATGTCCCGCTCTGCTTCGCAGGCGAGACAAAAAGTAATGAGGCAGGTGATTTTTTCTTTTATTTTATGAAAAAGCAATAAAAATTGACAATGAGGCTGCCTCAGAACAGATGAGGCAGGGGCCTGAAAAGCTAAATATTTTTATTATTTTGCCCTATGCTCAATATGTAACTACAGATAAACAGTTCTATTATAACTTTTAAGCATACCTTACTAGTAGGATTATGGTATATATGTTCTTCACCAAATATTTTTATATCTATATAGCCATGTGACCCTCCTGTACAATTAAAATTATGTCCATGATCTGAGAGTCCACCAGGTCCTAAGTAACCTCTGAAAAAGATAAAAATCTGTCAAAGTTAAAAATGGTCAGATTTTGTAAACAGGAAGTACAATATAGGTTAGTGACAGAACAGAAATCCAATCCCACATTATGGCCCCACCCTGATGCTATGAACAAGATATCAAGTGGCTGTGATAAGTTGTTGCTGAGAAAACTCTCACCAGAAATCCACCATTTTATAACCTAGATTTTCCATCCAGTGAAATCTGGCCAAAACTTGTTAATTATTGCCTCTCATTTTCTTGAATAGTAATTGAAATCAACAGATTTCCATATTTTATTGACTTTTTAAATATGTGTGAATCTTTTTTTTTCATCAAATATTTGCTTTTTTGTAAAAAAATCAGTACATTTAAAATGTTTGAACTTTGACAATGTTGAAGTATCAACAATAAACATTTAGGTAATGGGCTCTTCAAAGATGTATAATTTCAATGTTTAACTCATGTAGATGAGAGTAAGTCCTGGTTTTGTTGTGTTTAAATGTGGTTTGACATCTGTTTTTTCATTAGATATGTCGGGAACCTGCCCAAGGTCCATGTCATTTCCTCCACCATTAAAACTAACTGCTCTATACATCAAATTAAAAGGGATGAAAAGAAATCGACACTCACTCAACACTCACTCAAGACTGGGCTCGACAAAATTTGTTAAAGAATGGATACTTTTAATAACATGCATATGACTATTAAACAATAATTTTTAAACCAATCAACTAAACCTACTTGGGACATCCTGGTACATCAATTCCAAATGTCAGTAGAAAATAGAAGCCAAGTAAAATTAAGTTTATAAACCATTCTATTAAGTAGTCTGTTATATCTCTCAAGGGGTTTGTACGTGGAGTCTGAAAAAATAAGTGGAACACAATTATAAATGTTTAACAAACAACCTTTAACCCTGACCTTAAACCCAAATATAAGAAAGTTGTAGAGAGTTGTTGTGTCATTATTTTAGATTATGATGTCTTAAATATTTTTTGGTTGAATCTCTTTAAATTTTGTCGAGGAATAATAAAGCAAAAAAAAAAGAATTTCATCAAACTGTACTTCAGGTGGGAATCCCATATGGTGGGATATGTTTTCAAGTCTGTCCATTATCTACTTCCTGTTTAACGAGCCGACTTTTTCACTAAATTTTCAGGGTTGAAAATTTTCGTCACAGATTTTTCAGCAACTATTAATTATAGTCTTTTGATATTTTGTACGTAGCTTTAGGAGTCCCATATGGTGGGATACATTTTCAGGTCTGTCACTCTTTTACTTCCTGTTTAATGAGCTGACTTGGAAAGACAACAACTCTGACTTTTTTATTCCTTACTCGAATTAGATAATCTCTGTCCATAATGTGGACTCCTGGGGTATGTGAGTGTGCTCACTAAGGTTCTTTCATTAATATTGTGTTAAAGTTTCATGAAAATCCAATGAATGGTTTAGAAGAAATTGCTGATAAGAGATGAATACTCTATGGTGTGACAGATGTACAAGCAGAGATGGACAGGCAACCCATTTTTATATACTTCTGGTTTTCAAGTGAGGGAAAAAAATATGACTTTGTATGCTCATGATTTGAACTTACGTCAAGGTGACTTACTGTGTTTTGTCCATCTTCAACTTTAGCAAAGAACATGTGTATTGTGGCTATGACTAGATATGTGCCAGCAAACCTCTGCAGCACACCTGGAATTCTTAATTTGGTTAACTGTACAGCTAAAAACAATAATAAAACATTAGAACATGTGAATTTGGCTATGACTTAAGATACATGCCAGCAAATCTTTATAACACAACCGGGATTCTTAATTTGGTTAATTGAACAGTTGAAATCAGAAGAAAACACTTTAGAATCCAGAATATAAATGTATAAAACAGTATTCTTCACTTTTCTGCAATTATACTCTTTATCTTGGTATAAATTCATCTCATTAACAAATAGAAAATGACTGAAATTTGAGTGCATGATATCCTATCTAAACCAACTCTTTGAGTTGTCTATCTAAATTTGTTCTGTTGCTAATAATTCAACAAACGTTGAACTACAAATTTGAGGTGGCTTAAGCTTTTACCACAAGTCATTGTTTAAAGTATTGTAGAGTTCTACATTCACCGTCAGACCACAGTCAAAGTTGAATACTTAGTTTCACAATAGAAACAAATAAATTTACCATTGCATCCATTTGAGTTAATGGTCAGCCCAAGTAGGAACAATATACAAGATCTTTTGAATATCTTAAAGAATATTTTATACTTTGGAGTATTCTTCTTTAATAAGCTGGTGTATGAATATGCCATTGATGTTCCCATTATGAAAACAAACCTAAAATATAAAAAAATACATGACTATTATATTTTATTTTTGTAAACTCATCGATATTTTATCAAAAATGTGGATATCCATCATCTTTATTTCTCTATTAACAAATTATTATCAACTTTTTTTAAGAACGATCCCTTTTACAGAATTTGAAGACAATAAAACTTGAATTAAACTTTAATATTAATTTAATTAAGGTTTTCATGAATGGTTTGTTACTTAACAATAGAAGTCAATACAAATTACTAAGGATATCTTTAAATACTTGTGACAAAATAAACATCTTGATAAAATAGAAAATAGGAAGTAAATAGAAAAGCTGAATATGAACATGCATGGAAGCAATTATTTAGTAAAGCGATGTTTTATTACTGGGTTCCTACCATGGCATTACAAGATCTGCTACAGTTATACCATTCCAATCTGAATGATTAAAGAACCAGTAGCCCCCACCACCATAGTTAACAAAACACATAATAGTTAAACTCAATCTACAAATAGAATGAGCGAATGTTAGTGTAAAGAGCAGAAGAATGCTAGTAGTATGTGAAGACAGGCAACACAATATTAGAATAGTGTATGTAAACAATAACAGCCCCAAGGATCAAAAACAAAACACATAATAGTTAAACTCAATATACAAACATAGTGAGTAAAGGAAAGTTAGAGCTATAGAATATTAGTAGTATACAGACAAACATGCAAAAAAAACAATACCATATAGCAGATAATTTTCTAGGAGGGAAAATTTTTAACATTTTCAATCATAGCAGACATTAATTTTATGGTTTCATTAATTTGGTAACAGAAACATATGATTAATGATATATTAATTTAACCTAGGACCTAGCAAATGTTGTTACAAAAATTATCAGCTATACAGTATTAGAATAGTATAAAAAAACATGCAGGAACATCTCTTGATTCTGATGGAACTTTAAATACATATGAATTGACTCCGCCTCTTAAATATAAAAAGACACTATTTAACGAGTTTGTTCTTTTTGAAATAAAGTTAACTTTAATAACTAAATTCCCAAACTGAAAGAAAATTTAATTAAGCTCATTAGAAAGTTGCTTACATGTCTAAAAATACAGTAAACAACTTTCAATAATTTAAGAAAGGATATGGAGTAAATGAACATGACACCACAACACATATGTTTACTCCAACTACTTTCAAGTTTTTAGATTTAATGTTCCATGCCCTAAGGAGTCAATGCAATCAGAAAATGATAGTCATGTTAATACACAAATAAATTACATACCACATGCATCAACCATACATGAATAAAGCATAAGATTCATGTAAAACTAGTTTTAAATCTTACTTTCATTTAATTTTGTAAAGCTTAAAATCTCTGTCATAGTTTGTTTACTTTTTAAAAAGCCTTTGTTTAATTGACTTCAAACTGGCAGGCTATTTAATATATAAATTTTATCATTCATTATCTATAATTTCCAGTTAGTTTTGTTGTTCATTTAAAACAATTCAGTAATCATGATAATGCCGAAAAAAAACCAGTTAAAAAAAACATTGATCCATAAATCAAAACTAGTTTCACATCTTATCTAAAGTCTACATAAATTATATTCCAAACAAGCAATTATTTGTACAACATTCACATCTTACCATGGAAATACCAAATCTGCTAATGTTAGTCCATTCCATTTGGAATGTTTAAAGAACCAGAATTTACCACCTCCATAGTTGACAAATATCATTACAATTATGCTTATGCTAAAATATAATCAGTCGAAATACATGTAGCTGATGCCTTATAATTACTTTACACAAACACAAATAAAAGCATAAAGTAAGAAAAGATTTTTCAAATAAAAACTGTTCAATTGAAAATTTCTTATTATTTTGGACTTTTGATTTTTGTTTACCGGTATCAGTTTTAAAAGCAGTATTCCCATAAATGATATCATTTAAACATTTTTTCATGAACATCTCAATATAAAGTACTTTGAATTCCTTCATGTAAAGTTTCATCAAAATCCATCAAGCAGATTAGGAGAGTTAAGAGATAAGTGGTGATCAATCATCTTTTTTCGGCTGCATTGTACATGAACTGTAGAGTACATTAACAGGACCACTTAAAGATCTTATAATGACAGATCTTTAATCTTTGAGATCTATTCAGCTTTTGAAAATCAAAACTTTCAATAACCAACATAGCTTCATGGAAAAATTGCATTAAACTTTCACAAAGAACCTGTTATAAAAGATCTTTACAAAGTTAAATACCTACCCTCTGAATGTATCTAGTGATCTTAGTCTTTCCTTGGTAGACTTTTTATTTTCTACTGTCTCTGTAGGGTTTATATTAGTCTGGTCTGTTCCAAGGTCTTGGGATGCATAGTTACTCTGAAAAATAGAATCAAACATCAGCTTCTACGTGTACATATCAGTGCTGGAGTAAAACTTTTATAACTACCCGTAGAATGTAAAAAAGTGAAAATGACTTTCAGCAGTTGTTTTATCAAGCAAAGTAAAAAGTATTATAATAAATCAAAAGAAAGGAACTTTAAAAAAATCATTTACTGAAGATATGTTAATTGCTTTGCATTTTTTGGCATATCAAAAATTAATCTTATAATAATGAAATGAATGAGAAAATATCTCATGCAAAGCTATCTAATCTAGCATAATACAATAAACCTCATCCCAGTTATGAATATATCAGAATCTTGTATCTGTTTTATAGTACAAGATGTAGAATATAGATTTATATATTTTTAAACATGCAATTTAGCCATTTATTTATGCAAAGTAGCAGTTTTAGGTTATCTTTAAATTAGATTTTTTTCCATAGAATCAGTGATCATAACCTCTTCCTGATAAAGGACATATTATAATATCTTTTCTGAATGAAAGCAAAAGGCTATAGGTAAATGTTGGATCTTAAAGCTAGGGCTATTGATAGTTGCTACCATGGCGAATGGTACCCCATCTTTGCATGATATATTCCTCTTAACGATAATAAAGCATGAAACTCACCTGCCCCCTAGTGGCAGATGATTTAACATGCCTTTTTCGGAGCCCTGTCTTTGTTTTTCTATGTTGGTCTTTGGGACTTTCGGCTTTTTCGGCTTGCTTCTGTTTTAAAGCAAAAAAAGTGATCATGCATATGTATGTTTCTGTTTGAGTAAAAAGCATAATGAGCTAATTATAACATGCCAATTTTTGAACAAAACATATTTATGTGTAGAATCATAATTAAATTGAACAAGCCAATCATTGAGACACTATTGATTCCCTAATATCTCAAATATGCATTGTGTAAAGTCCTAATAAAATGAAGTAGATGTTGGAGAAGAAAAAAACAGCATTTTATTGTATAATAGAGTGTGCTCATCAAGTAGTAGCATCAGAGGTTTATACTTGTTCATACTGTTTTAGATTTTGATATATATATATAAACGTGTATTTGCATTATTCATGAAAATTTCCAAGAATCTAACAAATCCAAAAGGAAAATCTGATAGATTAAAAAACAAATACCTGATTTTAAAAATCATGCTGAAGCAAGTTAAATTAGGAATAAAGCATGCAACATTCACTTGATGCTTGATTATACAGCTAATGTTAGTTATATAAAGGAAATGAACTTTTAGGTATTCTTTTCATGTCATTGCTGTTTATTTAAATCATGAAAATTCAATAGAACAAAATTTGAAATATTTTGAAAAAAAACAACAAAAAAACAAAAAAAAACACAGTTTATCTTACATAAATCTAAATACAATGAATGTTAGATATTAATTTTTGGACTCTTATGTCATGTATGTACTTCTTCTAATATAATTAAGTTTTACTGCAAAATTTAACTACGTGTAATTGACATGTTTAACAACATCCTCTTAACGTATTTTTGCATTGTAAACACTGTTGAACGGCAAAAAGGCTATGGACATCAGCAATCATAAATCAGACAGATTCGGCTACAATCTGTCTGCCTTTTTTTATTTCAGTAAAGGTAAATTTTAAAAAAAGCCTCCCGGACTATGTAGATATTTAAGATGAATTTGCCTGAATAGTTCAAAGCATTGTTATGTCATGTTGTTAAAACAAAGAAACACAACAAAATATTGGGTAGAATTTTATAATAGAAGATATTGAGAAAAGCAATATGACTTACAGGATCAATTAGATGTTCATTGCCAGACTGTAATAACAACTGGCTAACCAATTGTCCCCTGAAATAAAAAAGTTTATATTAGATGGATTCAACATTATTAAATGTAAATGTTGTGTGTTTTTTTATCATTCTAACCATAATCAACAAAGTATTCATGTTTGATTTTTATACTTGCACATGTAGAACTGAAATCAACTTATTTAATGTACTCTGTTCTACATCTTCATATTCAAATGGTGTTTGACATGTTCAACATTTTGTCCATGGGCTGCTCTTAGGAGTCTTGAATACACCAAATCGCAAGGCAAATAACATTCATAAAATTTGTCAGTTTCAAGATGATGCCATAATTTAAAACCTATTTATTCAAAAATCCATGTATTGTTGTGAACATCAATGAAAGCATACGTGTATGAGCTAGATACAGATTTGTAACTTGCTAGGCCCTTTTGTTGATTTTTCATCTGATCAGGTGAAGGGCAGCCTGGGGCACAAAGAAATGAGATAGTGTATAAAATACTGACAAAATGCATGTACCTATAACATTTCATTCCTAAAACATAAGCTATTCCGGCACCAACAAAACTTGCCAACATGATATATATTGCTGAAATAAAAATAAGATAAATTCACATAATATTTCACATGTATGTATGAAAATATATTTTAAGATACATACTTACTGTAATTAACTTAGTCTTAGAATGTACATTTTTCAGAGGAAATAAAAACAAGCATTTACTTTTAGTATTTTGTTGCTCTCTTTTATGTGCTAATCTTTTTCAACCTTTATTTTTGTTGGTTTTGAAGATTATGATCTTTTTCAAACTTCTATAATTGTGTTTTTCTTTAAAAAACAAAAGATCAGACAAATACTTAAACTTTAAGTGTCAGACACTAAGTTTTCTAATGTTTTTCTAAATCGATCTGGGTTTTGTCTTTGAAACTTAAAATCTGAGAATTCGAGGATTCTTCTAAACCTATATTCAAACATAGATTTTTTTTTTTAAATTCAGATTACTAAATGAAAACAATTATAAAATCAAGCTTACGTATATTGCTATCATATGGAGCATTCATAAGAAAAGGTCCTCTGCACATAATGGTGTTTCTGACTAGCTCAACATAAATATTGTAATCTCCATACTGTTTAAAATGGGTTGACAAATTCTTTTCTCTGTCAATAAAAGAAAAAAATTGTTATATGTTCAATATAGATTTATCTTCTTGTGTAGCAACATTCTGATCCCTCAATCTTTATCATTATTCCAGAGTATGTGTATCTCCAGAGAATATTTATATGATTTTCTTGATCATGTTGATAGAGTGTCACTTATCCATGTCAATCCAGACAAAGGTTAATCTTAGTCATAATTTGGTTTTCCTGTTCGATATTTTTGGTTTTATTGTTCAATGCTCTTCATAATCTGGATAGTGTTTGGCCTTTTCAATTTTTTTGATAAAGCGCCTATGATGAGTCTTGAATATATGAAATGTGTGCCAGGCGTTGCAAAATTTATTGTCTGGAACTTTGTAATTTTTTTTTCTGACACAAAAATTGCTTTCACTGGGTTATGTTGGTCCTCAGATGTGTTCTTGCAAGAAAGACATCATGTGCTCATAAATATCTACAATTTTTCTAATTTTCAGATGAGTCAAAAATTTATTATATGGATGTCTTTTTTCTGGACTTGATCCACACTTAATTCATCATTAGCACCAATGGTGCTAATTCAATAATGGTAATGTATAATAACAAGCAAAAAGTACCTACTCTCTTGGGCACCTGAGTTCATTCTCATGTTTCAATGCAGATTGCAGCTGAGTTGTTGTATGTGTTTTTTGTAGGTTGTGCAGCTTGTTCTTCTGTTGTTGATTGTGTCTAGGCCAAAAAAGGGTGTGTTTCTGGTTTCATGTCCCCCAATAATAGAGTTGGTAGGTTACTTAGGCATTAGTTTTTAAAAATTTTTCTTTACTTTGGAAAATGGTGAGTAAATTTCAAGTTTAATGGTGCTGAAGCAAAAATGGCAATAAAAAGTCTAGCTGGGCTGGCATGAAAACATAGATAGGTAGGGAAACCAGAAACACACATATTTTTTATTTGGCCCAGTAAATGGCCCTACCGAATTTGTTTTGATCACATTCTAATGCCTCATTGCTACTCCTTTGCTTTTCCATGCCTTGCTTTACATTAGTAGTACGTTTTGAGTAGCGAAACCAACATTTTAAAAAATATTTACAGTATAGACATGCATAGGAATGATTTGATATATTTTAATTCATGGAAACCTACTTTTTGTATCAGATACATTTTGTGCACTGCAGATTTTAATACTTACGAACAAGTTGTAGATGTGTTGTAATTCAAACCTTCAATTTTTAACCTCATAAACCATCGGGAATCTAGTAGGATGGTACAAGAAGAGTTTACTATTGTTGTATTCTGTAAATCACACTGAAAAAAAAACATATCTTATAAGTTACATTATCCATCATTGATTTTATTGTATTAATCAAATCCCATATATACATGTATTTTGGAAACCTCTTCTGATGCTCTTAAACCAAAAATCAAGAGGCTGTTGATGAGAATCTATTACCCAGCTGCCTGTCACCACTGCCTATTGTGACATTCACTAAACTATAACCAGATTTCACCTATGTGAAGTACAAATGTACTGCCAAAAATTTAAACTAGAAAAAAATTACACATGCACACTTTATATCCCCTGAAAGACAATTTTGTGATTTGACACCATATTTTTAACTGGTAAAAGACCAAATTTTTAAACATATTTACATTGAAACATTCAGCTGAAATTGATTGAATCATTAAATCTAATGGGTCTCCAGTCTTGGTGGTGTTATTTATGATGGTAACTCGTGCATTGTCCATCTGTGGGTCTGGTTTTGTACTACTGTCACAGATCATTTGGGATTCTGCCATGGACAACAAAAGACAACCTGAAAATAAACATGATAAATTAAATTACATGTAAAAATTTGTCAAAAACGACGGGATTTCGTTTAACAGGAAGTAGGTAGGCTACCCACCTGAAATCTAATCACACATTACTAGAAAAAACCCGAGAATCAATCGTTGCGCTTTAAAAAGTAGACCACACAACAAAAACATAGGATTTGTATGACCTTACCTGGTTGTGCTAATCGCAAATTAAAGGTTCTATGGTATATTTATCTGTAAGAAAGTTTTTAGTTTATTGTCTCGTCTGCGAAGCAGTGTGGGACATAGGTGTTATTTTACCGTCGGCGGCGGCGTTAACTTTTAGGGTCAGGTTTTATGGGAGCACATCCATATCTCAAGAACTGTAGGTCGTAGGTCGATGAAACTTGGTATGTATATGCCCTAGTAGTAGCTTAGCATTGTTTCATCTTTTGACCTTGACCTTGATTTTCCGGTTGAGTAACTGACAATTTTCAATATATATATATATATAAAAGCAGAGGTAAGGTTTTGCGAGCACCTTCATATCCCAAGAACTATAAGTCCTAGGTTGATAAAACTTGGTATACATATGCCCCAGTAGCAGCCTAGCACAGTTGCATACCCATCTTTTGACCTATGCTTTGACTTTTCGGTTGTTTGACTTTGATTATTGCTATTGCATATATTAGCAATGTTTAAGTTCTATAACAGCTTTTGATCTGAGAAACTGAAAATCCTTATAATTGCAAAGTATAGTGGAAGTAAGAAAGATTGTTTCTGATGGTGCCGGCAGGCGAGACAAACTTTTTAGGTGTTATATCTTGTTATCTTGGTTTTAGTTACCCGATCTGGTAATATAACAAATGTCCAGTGGTATGGTCAGTTTTAATTAATCGCTTCGCCAATTTGTTTTTAAACTTGTTGATGTCGTGTTTACAGGCTGTGAGCCTTTGCAGCGATTAAGAGCAGTAATAAACTATATTACTATGCGCCATGGGTCGTTAACTTCAACATGATTTTTATTTTTCTATCAAGCTGCAATTTTTAACGCTAAAACATTTTTCGCATACTTTTTTATAGTGAATTTACCAATACTGTAAACGTACTTATTTTCGCGTGGTATTTATTTTCACGGATTTCGCGGTCACTTAATTTCCGCGAAAATAAATACCCGTGAAATTAAATACCATATTTTTGGAAGAAAATATTAACTTTGTTTTCATGTAATACTAATTGGCTAAAGTGTACTCTCGATGTTGAAAGTAACGGTTCTATGTGAATGCCAAACATCAAAGGGATTGTTATCAAAACACCTTTACAATCGACCCAAGCTAACTTTGATTTAAATTGACATTTTTATTGTACACAACCTTTGACCTTTCCAATACACGCTAGAAGTGAATGACCCAAGCTGACCATCCTTTGTGCGATAATCGATAACAGTTTTAAATGACAGACGGATTATTTATTACATAGATGCATATGAAATACCGATTTTTCCCAGTGAAATAAAATCTGGTAAATTCACAATGTGAAATATCAAAAATATTTTCACTCTTGCGTCCTTTCCGGTCAAGCTCAATTATGACGTCGTGAATTGTATTGCGTTGTCGGCATGACCCCTGCGGTCTAAATTCATACGCCATTCAAATATATTTATTAAAAACTATTAAATAGTGGCATTTTATCTATGTAATAAATACGATAATCAATTAGATCTCATGAATAACCAAAATATGATCACTCGTGCGGGAACGCACTGAGATTTAACTCGTGCACGGAACAAGTTCCGCGTACTTGATTAAATCTGTGTACGTTCACCGACTCGTGATCATATTTTGGTTATTCACTCGACCCAATTAATTATCCTATAAAGAATTGTAGCCACAATAAATTTTTATCGTTAATTGGGCTTCTGAGTAATTAGTAAATCAATAATGCGCTTCAATTTATAATTGACCAACAAACATATTTACAAATGCGACATTTGAAAGAAATTAAATTAAATATTAAAGAACTTACAAATTCATAGCCTCAATCAATTAGTCAGTTGTCGTCAGTATTTATTTTTAATCACGAATTATTAAGAAAGGAGCGTTATTTTAGGTGTTTATATTAACTTTCAATCATTTATCCGCGAAAACCGCGAATGGCCAATGAGAAAAACCGTGAAATTAAGTACCCGCGAACATTTTTCAAATACGGAAATCGCGAAAATAAGTACGTTTACAGTATAACCTTTTAACTTTTATATAAAATATTTTAAACATATAGCAAAATGAATGGAAAAGTTTTGTGGGAATTTTTTTGTAATTGTCAGAAAACAGGGGAAATAATTTCCATTATTCTAATGCTGGAACGATGACGGCTATAGGTTTTCCGGATTAATTAATTAGGTTAAATAGCGAATTGCAGACATAATTGCACATACGCTAATCAAATTTTTAAAGGGCATGACCCTCCCCTGTTTTTGATATAGGCAGCTTGGTCGTAGCATTTGTTGTTTAGGCTGCAACCCGGCTAGAAAAAAACGCTTCGTTATTTTAGTAGTATAGATAAGGACCCAAACCCTGATTCTGTATACAAAGTATCAAGTGGCTGTGAAAATTAGTTGCTGAAAAAAAAAGTAACAAAAATTTCTTCAATGCCCGCTCTTCCACCACAGCTATCCACTGCCTTACATTCCTGAAACCCAGTAATAAATCCAAAAATTGTCTTTCTTATAATCAATGATAATATTACACAAAATATATGCAAAACTGTTTCACATGTTTTACAGATACATGTATATATGAAATTCTTTTTGTTTAAACTTTATACAGTTGAGTGACTTCTGAAACAAGTGATTTTTTAAACACTCAAATATTGAGTGATAAGTAAAAAATTCTTATTGACTACAGATTTGGGAATCAGCGTGATGGTAATACTCCGTTGTTGATTAACGCAAGAAGAAAATTTCTTTGTTTTTGGTTACATGCAATCTAGTCCGAGATTGCTCTGACGTCCTCAGCATTTTTCCAGCAAGCTGGTGCTGTGGGACGTCAGAGCTCCTTCCATATCAAAAACACAGGATTTTAACTAATGCTTTGTAAATGTTAAAATAACTCTTACACCAGTCATTTGTAAAATGGTAGATGTAAAACAAGACTAAATTAATATTTTAAAGTATATCGCTTCTAGAAACTACCTGATATAATCCAGTAAAATAGGAAAAATTTAAGAGCTGATCTTGAACCTCATCAATTTCATCAAGTTCAAGATCAGCAAAATAATGTACAAATTTAGATTATTTTACTTATTCAAAATATTTTTCTTTTTTTTATATTTTTATTCTTAATAACCAAATGTTTCATTTGAGACCAAAATATATATGCAACACTAATGATAAATTTGCTTAATTTATCTCGGAAGTGCACAACAAAACTGTTGTGCTAAATCCTGTGTTTTTGATATGGAAGGAGCTCTGACGTCCCACGGCACCAGCTTGCTGGAAAAATGCCTAGGACATCAGAGCAATCTCGGACTACATGCAATCATGCTTGCTAAACTATGAAATACTATGTTTCTTCAATGCTAACGGAAAAAAACAAATATCATTGATGTACAAAAATGTATTTCTAAAAATGACTCGGTTCATGAGCCCCAAATTATGGGTTGTATTTTTTTTTTCATTATTTAAAAACAAGTGCCTGTGTAAATAATGGTAAGGGTTTCAACTTGTACGTAACACTCCTTAAATTCCCGTCTTATTCAACACTCATGACATGAAACCAATGTATGAATGCATGCAAGAATCTATATTGGCAAAAAATATACCCGTTATTAGCCAAAACCATAATTTCTGAAATTTCGTGTAAGCTGCCATTTTTTCCCTTATCAGATCACATGATTAAACATCACGTGATTTCTCTACAAATTTTGTCTACTTTCATTTTTATTATTCTTTTTAACGGAAAATTAAGGAAAACTTTTTATTTAGATATTTTTATAAACCCCTTGAGAAATCTAAAATATCCTCTATTTCATTTGTGGAAAGCGTACGCAACGTGCTAAATAAGGGGGCGTGTCCCAGGAAGTAAACATTGAACCACGTGAATTATCTTTAAAAAGTTAAAAAGTAGGACCATGGCTGTTCCAGAAAAATGCATAGAAAATTACAAATATTTATTTCAAAAGGATTTGTTAAAGTAAGTGATGATTATTGTCTTAAGTTGATAAAGCAGACATTCCTTGCAACTGTCGATTTTGTGGGCTAAAGTTGCATGCATGCATGATTCCTCACGGGGTCAGCTCATGTCACAATTAATATTGGCCCATGTGCAGTGATTATCTGCAGCGATCTGCACATGCAAACCAGATAATTATGACATTTTTCTGAGGTTTTTATTGATTTTCACCTTACCTGCTCCCCAGAGAGACGTATAATAAGAAATACTTTAAATATAAACCGTTCCGAAGACGGATTTATAAATACTTTTAGGACTACGCTAGCTTGCCCACAACCAAAGACCAGATGTCGATTCTTTCCTGCTATGTGATTTCATGCAGATAATTCCATGTATTGAGGTTTTACTTATTGGTGAAAAAGTCCGCTCTGGCCGAGCAGTGACCTGGGTCACTAGCTTTTATTCAATGTAAGTTATGCATGACGTCAGTGTGAGGCATGCAATGTGTATGAATAAGTACACAATGTTTTTATTCTAATTCTGTCTTTCTTTTCTTTTTCAGAGATAAAGTTGCATTTGTAACTGGAGGTGGTTCAGGAATCTGCTTTACTATTGCAGAAGTGTTCATGCGGTAAATTGATCTTTACTATCTTTTGTATTCATGTTATTCATCAATCTCTGAAAATAGAATGATTAAGGTTAGTCGTTTTATAAAATCCTTTATCATATAAAGTCTTATGGAAGGTGTTTGTCTGTTTCTCGAAGCGGTAGAAAGTTTTCTGTGCCCAGGGCATCTGCTATTACAAAAACAGCTAATCTAAGATCATTTTCATTTAGATGCATAAAATACAAACTTTTTATCATTTTATTTCAGGGTCAGACTGAAAAGAAAACTAAATTTGAGTAACCCATCCTTTGCCAAGTCGTTTGATAATAAATTTGAAATCTCCTGTCTATTCCTTGTTTGTATCATTTCAGTTAATTTATTATCTTTGATTTAAGTAATGTTCGGACACCAATGATAGGTTTTTCGTTGGAATTCAATACCGAATTAGCATTTGTAAGTCCATAAAACAAATGAAGGGTGATAAAGAATAATAGAATCCCGCTAAATTATAAAAAGTCCTCCCGATGACTTAATTTAATTCCCTTTAGCATGTTTAACATACAAGTTATTCATGCTGTCTTCAATCGTTTACTACAAAGATCTCACTAGATTATTCTAAGAACTTTGATTGATATTTTGAGTCGCACCGAAATCTTCAGATACCTAGCGGGAACATGGGAACGGTAGTGGACTGAGGATTACTACATGAACATGTATATCTACGATGGTACTTCAAATCATTTTACACAGCTATTTTGTTTTCACATTCGGTCCGCCCAATCATGTCAGTTGTTCTAGATTACTCTGATTTTGGAACCTGTCACTTTTGCACTAACCTTTCCATGTTGGAACTTCTCGTTACGCCCAAAAGTGATATTGACCTTTTTGTCCTCACTAAAGCAACTTAAACTTTTGGAAGACATCTTACATTTAATTTATTATCTCATAGCCAAAAAATCCGACACTTAAGTTACACTATGGACTCTAGCCCTGAACTGATCATCTTCGGACAAGGGTCGA
The DNA here is from genome assembly GCA_963971305.1 of Arcuatula senhousia. Classification (NCBI taxonomy): domain Eukaryota; kingdom Metazoa; phylum Mollusca; class Bivalvia; order Mytilida; family Mytilidae; genus Arcuatula; species Arcuatula senhousia. Next base: position 39,042,486 of record OZ020307.1, on the reverse strand, counting down.
TAGTTTCACATTTTCAAAGCAACAGGCGTGTTTCAGAGAGCAGGTCCATGCCTTACTTTCTACTATTCGTTGTGATACAGCTTGATAACAGCTTAAATTTCTGCTTTTTATACCCCCACTTCAAAGAAGAAGGGGTATACTGATTTACCTCTGTCCGTCCTTCCGTCCGTCCGCAACATAACTTTCGTAACAGTTTTCTCAGCAACTACATATCACAGTGATTTGACATTTGGTATACGAGTCCTGTATAAAGCCTATAGAAAGTACCGAAATAAGTTCTGTCGGATATCTCCTTCCTGTTTACCGACTTAGTCAATTTTCAACATCACTAGTCAGAAAATTTTCGTAACATTTTTCTTAGCAACTTCATATAACAGTGACTTGACATTTGGTATATGAGTTCAGTATGAAGTCCTTTATCGCGGCGAGTATTGAAATAAGGTTTGTTGAATATCTACTTCCTGTTTACCAACTTAGTCAATTTCAACATCAGTAGTCAATTGTTGAAAATTTTCGTAACATTTTTCTCAGCAATTTCATATCACAAAAACTTGAAATTTGGTATATGAGTTAAGTATGAGGTCCTTTATCGCGTGTACCGAAATTAGGTCTGTTGGATATCTACTTCCTGTTTACCGACATAGTTTATTTTTGGGGGTAACAGGGGTATACTGAGTGAGCAGTAGCTAACAGATTCCTTGTTCGTAATCATTATGCTACATTATTTTTGTTTCATCTATGTTATTTTAGTAAAGCAAGTTTTAATCAACAAATAAGTGACAAGTTGTAATAAAAAAATACGTTTTTGTTGCCCTGATGTATTTGTAGAACGTTAGCCCTAGAAATGAATACCGGTATTTTCATAAATGACTTGGAAACTAGTAACACATACCATTTTTGTATGGACTTGAGTTCACTTTGCCGATTGCAGTTACGTTTGTGTTTATTTTGCTCTGGTGCTCCTTTGCTTCTTTCATCCGCTCAGAGAAAATCATGAATATCAATCTTTATATTTATTATACAAAGTTATTTTTTTAAACTAGACATGGTTGCGACACTATCATTGTCAGTAGAAGGAAGGATAAGCTGGAACAGTCCGCCGACCTTCTGAGGAAAGCCACAGGGCGAAAATGTGTCCCCATACAGATGGACGTCAGAAAGGTCTGTCTTTTTTGACTTCAGTCTATCACTAGAGGTCGCGTCTATCAACACTATTTTTTTATAGACGCGACTTCAAGTGATTCATTTTACTTTTGTGTTGTTTTTTTAAATTTTTCGTGTGACTTTATGGACAATGAATGCAATTCTTGAAAAGTCCGACAGTTTGATCATGATTGGATGTGGTTTTTTTCATTCAATGGTCGCGGATAGTACGTGGCATCCAAGTTTTCAATATTCAAATGTAAGTGCAATATAGGGATGTATGGCCTTTACATATACATAATACAATGTATTGGAACATTAATTCAATGCAACTTTTACTTGTGATTATATTGCCAGATTGCACATGTCTTCAGGATCTTTTTTTGTTTGTTTTTTAGCCAGATGAAATTTTAAGAGCAGTTGATGAAGCCCTTTCACAAATGGGCAAAATTGATATACTTATAAATGGTAGGTTCATTTACTAAGTAAGCTGGAAATCTTTATAATTATCTACAAAACAATAATTTCTTTAAAAGTAAACATTTATTAGAACAATAACACCAAATGGTTTTATTTTTGCGTGGTGAATTTAAACTTTTTAAAAATTTTGATATTGAATCGGTATTATGATTTTAAATGGAAGTGACGTTCACAAAACAACGAACTTCATTACTGAAACCTGTGTACAAGGTGGACAATAACTTGTAGATCTTTTAAAACTTTATTTCTTAAACTAAGATTATCTCGGCTTCTATGACAGGGACTGATGTATGATTTAATCTACAGCATAAGCTTTTTGCGTCGTACCAGGTCATACCAACATTTATTTTCCGTTAACTGATGATCGAGAGGAAATATACTCAACATGACTTGTCTTTAAGGAGCGACTGAGTGAGTTAGTGTTTTACGCCATTGCAACACTATATAGTTTGTTTAAGGGCTATGAACACGAACAGAATGATAAAATGAACATGAAATGATGATGAAAAAATGTGTTGTGGTTGAAAACAAAGGAACTGTAAATTTTGAAGACCATTGGAAAAAGGAAAGAGATGGGTTGGGGCGGAAAGTTTAGCCTATGTGGTGCACTACTTGGTGGTCCATAAAGGAATCTTTTACGTGCATGAAGCGGGCACTCTCCACACAAGTCGGCCCAACATGTCCATCCGTCAGGGTTTTTGTATAATATAGATATTACAAACAGGCGCGTAGCAACCCGTACGCAAAAACGCAGCTGCGTACACATGGTCAAATCAGCAAAAATAAAAAATACTGTTTTTTTAAATCAAATTCAGCAAAACATCTTTACTATTCACCCTTTCTCCACTGGACACTATCAACTCCTACAGAATTGTTGATATTACATTTTGTACCCACCTATGTCATGTAAGTAATAACAATTGTCAAAGGGCACACTTCGTTTCCAAAATAAAATAAAAAAGATTTAAACTCGAGCTAACCCCTTCATATGTTGTTAGGAGTCTTTTCAATTTTGTTATTTCCAACAAATGAGTTATTGGCTGATCAGTGTGACTTTATTCAACCGTCATTAGAATTGAGAAACAAGTCCATGTCAGCTAATCCTTAATTCTACTTGATTTTTTTTTTCTTATGTGATGTTAATGTGTTATTGAAACTGTTGATATGATGTACGTTTGTTACTTTATGTATTGCTTGACCCTTATGGGTGTAATTTTGCAATAAAGAAAAGAATTATTATTTACAATCTGTTTATACATGTACATCCGCTTGCAATTGAAAGTGTATATGTAAAGTTCTACTTTTGATAGGGTGAATCATTGTACGCACGCCCGTTAGCCGTGCACCCAATTTCTCAGGGTACCGTTTCCTAATCCTCAACTCATACACTTGGATTTTCGTGAAACTCAGTTTATACAATCTTTGAAACTTAATGTAGCTGTGCACATCCCATGTTGAAAGTTTGTCTGCTTTATCTTAGAGGTGCGAGTGGTTCTTACATGTATTTGTGTGCAGTTTTCCATTTTTATTAAGTATTGAAGGGGCATAAAAATTTCAAAATCCATAACACCAAGACAAAGCCATGGCCAGGGGATCGAAATCCCGTATTTTCACATGATGTTTGCTATAAATATTCCATGATCAAAGTGTCCATAAAAGATCACAAAATTCCGTAAGGACAGAACACAGCTACAGCTAGGAGTAGACTCCCACATCTTTTTTTTTGTCTTAATAAAAATTGTATTCATTGCTTTAACTTGAAAAGATAAATTCAAAAAATAAATTTGTTAACTTGTTTAATTATAAATAAAATCGTTGTGCTGCATTTACGTTTGGCATTCTAAATGAAACAGAAAAAAATACCGTCTTGAGGTCAAGAATCTCTACAATATAGAAAACTTAAAGCTATGACTACATAGAGTTCTAATTTCTTATAAAATTAAACAACTATACAAAATTATTCGATTTTATTTAAGTCTGCATTTAGGAACCGACCAACTTGTAGGAAGGAGGCATTGTTTTTTTTTTCTAATCAGATTTTTTTTTTGCGCAAGGAAAAACTATTTATTTATTTTTTAAATAGAAGATGAGATTTAGAATAAATGTATACGACACAACCTACAAACACAAATTTATATAGGGTCTAATAATCGGCAATTTAAAACAACCAGCAGCCTTCAATGTTGGCATGACAATTTTTTTTCATAATAAGCAAGGAAGAAACCTTTTGCAAAGTATTTTTTTTCCTATAAACTTCAGCTGCCAGAATTTTTTTTTAATCAAAATATTTTTTAGAAAAAAACAAGGCCCACCTTTCAAGTTAAATGGTCGGTTCCTTATCACGGAAAACAACGATTTAAGCCTTCGTTTTCGCTAAATCCAAGGAGCTTCCGGGGGGCTTCGCCCCCCTGGACCCCCTACCAGGGCTTAGCCCTGGACCCACTGGGGGCCTTAAGCGGCCCCCAGACCCCTCGCCGTAGCTTTGCGTATTCTTCATTTCTGCCTAGCTACGCCCCTGACAAACCCTGCGAACGAGGGGAACAATATCCCACAACTTAAGGTACACACTTAGCCGACCTTAGGGCTGAGCACTAACCCGATTTCAGAATATCCCAAGACCATTAGTCGCCTCTTACGACAAGCTAATCTCTGCTGCAACCGCCACCCGGGTCCCTCACGGAAATAAATGTGACAATACAATAACCAAGCTAAAATGACAATCTTCAGTGACTATAAGAAGGATACACCAAATAAATTGAAGAACCTTTGATACAGCCATTGCATGAGAATTATTTTATCACTTAATTTTTAAGCTGTCACGTAACCAATCGTGTTTTGAAGTTAGAAGGATTTGTTCAAGCCCTTATAAATGATATTGTATGTGAAATATACACACCATAAGAGAGCACTGTAGGTTGTTCCTCTATTATTTGTAAACTTCAATGATTAGAACGGTCATTCAGTGTATTACTTTGTAATCATATAAGGAGCCTCTGAGGCATATAGCATTTTATATTTTGTACATCTAGGTGCAGCTGGAAACTTTCTAGCACCAGCGGCTGGCTTATCATTTAATGCTTTTAAAACTGTAATGGAAATAGATGCCCATGGAACTTTTAACGTTAGCAAAGCTGTGTATGATAAATATCTTAAGGTAATAATAAATAAAAAATAATGAGATATGGAATAAGTGTACACGAGACAGCTTTCATAACAAACGGTAATTAAGAAAAAACACAATGGAAAACCGCCAGCAATAAAGTTTACCAATTCTAATTGAAGTGAATTTGCTGCTAAAAGCATATTTTACACCTCATCATTTACAGAGATTTAGTATATTTTTCACGTTAAAATTCTTTTTTACACTTTTTTTCCAAATTATTTAACGTGTCACACGTGTCAGGATGTATACTAGCCATCCAAAGACTACGTGCTTTGAATCTTTGTGGTTGAGACGTTATTGTTTCAACACATCGGACTGAGAAAAGTTAAAGCTGAAAATCTTCGTAAGAAAAGATATATAATAAAATATAAAATATATATAAGAACTATCTAAAATATAAGATAAAGTAAGAAAAGTATAAAAGAAGTAATAAATGAATGCCCAAGATAAGTGAGAAAAGTACTTAACTGAAAGCCAATGCAAAGATAAAACAGAACAAAAGAAATCCCTATTTAGAATTTAGAAAAGTACCTATATTGAAAGCCAAATTGAGAAAGTAGAAACTAAGTTTTCCCTTTCAGAACATTACTTTCAAAGCACAATACCTGTTGAAAAATAAATTTGGAACATCATGATAGTTCTTCCAATTAGGTAGCTGCTGTTTCGTAGCTCTATGTCTCCCTTTTCTAAAACATTCTGATTTTGGTGTCGTCAAATCAGAAAAAAAGTAAAACAACACAATAATTACTGAATGGCATCTGACACCACGATATCACAACGTTTGATTAAGAAAATTACTTAATATTTTAAACTTCTGTGTCTTTTCAGTTTATTTGGAAAAAAATATATTTTATACATGATATATGCTTAAATTAATAAGGCTTCTTGTTTAGGATCATGGTGGTGTTATTGTTAACATAACGGCGACATTACAAGTCAGAGGAACAGCCTTACAGACACATGCTGGATCAGCGAAGGCAGCCATTGGTAGGTTTAAATCACGATTTTAATTTTAGAGGGAGGTTTGGGGCAATAAATAGATGTAAATAGATGATAATGAGATGTGGACCACGACATTACTTACATATATAAGTCACAATTTAAAATTCTATAATGTTAAACAGCCAGCAGCCATTAATGAGGACAGGAGACACTTAAGTTTCATTTGTACATGCTATTATAATTTTTTGTATTTTTGTCAATTTATTGTTTGTAGCCATCAATTGGCCCTTCATTGGGCGTTACTTGTGCAAATAAATTTGATTTGATTTGATTAATGTAAATGCTTGATGCATGTCTTGCAATCGCCCTTAACTTTTTCTTGTTGATTCTATTATTTACACTTTTATCATAAGTCCCATGATTTGACCCCATTGCTGTTTGCACACAAGAAGTTAGTCTATGAAATAAATATATACTAAGCTTGACAAAAAATTAACCAATTTGATTCTTTGTTTTCAGAGGCAATGACAAAGCATTTAGCCGTTGAGTGGGGAGAAAGTGGAATCAGAGTAATGTGTGTAGCTCCTGGTCCCATAGGGGATACAGAAGGAATGAACAGATTAGGTAATTGCTATTATGGACTAATTTAATTACTTGCTTGGTCAATCAAATTTCAGGAATACCAGAGTTTGCTATTCAGTTGTTTTCAGTGTTTTATAATGTCTGTTTTTTTCTTCCTGTTCTTGGTTCTGGCTGGTGTTTACTGGTTTTATCTCAGCCCTTTTCACTTTTGTCATTCGGAGGCCCCATTGGTACCTCTGCTTTTCTTATACTCACACTGTCTAAATACTGATACTGGTGATTGTTGACTGTGGCATTTGAGTTGTGTTTTGTTTTGTTCTATATGTCAATGTTAAATATTTATTCATTTAACTTTATACTGTTTTTAAATATGGATTAGGGATCAAGTACTAGTAATTAGCTCAACTGGCCACTTTGCATCCTTTGTTGTCTTCTGTAAACAATTTCAAAAATCTTCTTCTCTAAAAAACCACTGAATCAAAAAGCCTGAAACATTGCAAGAATTATTTATAACATGTTGGTTACAAACAATCCTCATTCTATATTTTATATATAGCTTATTTGAACCACTCTTATATTAGTTAGATTCTGTTCTAACATTAAAAAAAACTGGCAAAAAATTTGCTCTCTCATGGCACCATTTGCAATGACAGATTTAAAAAGATCAATACTAGCCCTGCACCAGGACACAGAAAGGTTGTGGTGAAAGTATAAACCATGCAGGTAAAAGTCAGCTTGATGGAGAAGGCTCAAAAGGGATCCTACTAAATCCCCTTCCACACACTGCCAACTTTGAGATATGTTTTGTGATTTTGAATCTAGTAAAATTAGAAATCTATAGTAGAAGAATCCTTATTAAAATATCTCATGATATATTATATAATTTATTTGAACATCTGCAGTCATGTTTCAGACCTAAATGCCCAAAATGCATAAGGCCTGATTTTAAGCTCACCTTGCCACTTTGCATCCTTTTTTTGTCTTCCTTAAACAATATCAAAAATCTTCTTCTCTGAAACCAATCAAAAATCACTTAATCAAAAAGCCTGAAACGTTGCAGGTATAATTTAAGACATGTTGGTTACAAACAATCCTCATTTAATAAGGATTCAATACAAAAATGGCTGCTGTAATTGAAAATGGAACATGTGATAAAATCACTTTAATCGGTTTCTTACTCAGAAAGTATAACAGATAGGAAAAAATTGAAGGATATTAGGCACTTCAGAGTGAAAAGTTCTACAAAAATCACAAGAGTATCGAAGTTGTCAGATGACCTCTTACATGGATTAGATCCTTTTAAAAGTAAAGAAATAGCTTGTTATTTTCATGGTTTTGTGCTATAGAATGACAACTGTAGCCGATAGAGAAAAGTTGTTGTCTGCTTAAACCTTCAGCTCATTAAGTTCTTCAAAAGACTCTATTGGTGTTGAAGTGGTTATAGGGCTTGGATCATAAAGGTATAATTTTTTTTTCGATTTTTTGTGCTATATAACGAAAACTTTCGAGGTATAAAGAAGTTATCACTTGCTTTAACCTTCAGTTCTTTGAGCTTTACGAAAGCCGCCATTTGGTCGAATATGTCAGATAGGGGTTATGGTCCTTAACTGGTCAGAAAAGCATTCTTTCATGTTTTTTTTTGCCTTACTGAATATAAACTTTTGCGAAAAAAGAAAAAGCTGTTGCCGGTTAAAACCTTAAGCTCATTGCGCTCATTGTTTCTATGCAAGTTTATAAAGGTAATAACAAAACTACCGAACTTGAAGGATCAACCTCGAATGTCCAAAAGAAAAGACAAAACAAGGAAAACCAACCAGAATAATTGAAGATCTCAATTATCCTGACTTTTACAAGCATTTCAAAAGAAATGATGGGTTGAAAAAGATTTTATGGTGCGCCAATCATCCCCTTCCAAAAGAGAGTCAAGTTATAAAGAATATGTATTCTGCAAAAAAGTAAAATAAATACACATTCACTCAGAATAGTCATGGAAATAATATTCTAACTTCTAGAGTGCAGAGTTATAATTACTGATGGCTTATTTTCCCTTATATATTATTAAATCTTCTGTAAACTTAGTACGCGTGCACTTATGTCTGTATCAGATTTTTTTCCTGTTTTTGTCGGCATTATAGGTTAAAGTATCGTTGCAATTATGTTCATTTACCTTTGAACAATATAATGCATACACTGTAATTTCAAGAAATAATAAATGCTTATCAGCTAATCATGTCTACAAAAGGGAGAATTAGTAATTGTTTCAAGCTTTATTGTCTTTAATCTGAAACAGTAAATCCGTATTTTTTTATCAGAAATTATTTGACGTATTATTTTGCTTAAGTACATTAGTTGTTATGTCTACTCATAGGTTGTACTCTTTTGTAAGCGATCGTTCTATCATGTTTATTGTGATGGTAAGTTTCGTCTCTCTGTACTCTTCCGGAGCACCTGATTTTTTTTTAGATTTGTTGTGGTTTTGATCCTGATCTGCGTTTGTTAGCTGTTCACTGTTTAACAGAGTTTATTTTAGTTTAATGTTTAATTCATATTTTCAAATGTCTTTACGATCGTTAACCAGCTATCAAGTATATGTTTCTGATCATGAATATTACACATTTAGTAAATGAGGTGTTGTTGTTATACAATAATGCAAAAATTGAATCAACATTAATAACATTAAATGAATTTTTATTTTGTCAAATTCCCCACACCGATTTGAAAAACAATTAAACTTATGAAGAGCTTCATGTCAGGAAAAAAAAACATTTTCAGAAAAATTAAATGAAACTCGTTGGTAACCAAAGAATGCTATTTATTCCACAAGAACATCTTGCTTCCATAACCATTTATTACGTCTTTTTATACATGTATGACAAGAAATTTTATTTTCTTGCCGGCCATAATTGTCAATTTTCATTGTGTTTCAAGTATGTCAGAAGGGAAACCAATCACAATAAGATGTTTGACCATTCTTTTTTAAAACCATATACTGTATCAAAATTTATATATTGTAGTAACAAAATTGGTTTAATATCTAAATAAAAAGCTTGTCTCGTTTTATTAAATTCATCTCATCTTAACACTTCGATAAAAAATGATGATATTTTATGTCTCTTTTAAGTCTATGTGGAAGCTTAACTGTATATTTGATTGCTAAAGAAAGCATAGCAGCGTCTTAATAGATATGGTTTGTAAAAAGTTTAGTCTTGTTCATGTGTACACACATGACACGGCTTGATCCGTTTTTCCGAGGCATTTGTTTTCGTTCTTCATTTCACCCAAATATAGCCAAGTTTCAACGATTCCCTGTCATTTGGCCTCCATGGACAATGTTGTTTCATTCACACTATTAAAAGCAAGGTTCTTTAGGAGTATGCTATGTAAATTTATGTAACATGAAAGAAATAATCATATTCTCTGCTATACCTACATTGTAAATGGTTTTAAGCGTAGTTTTAGATGAACATAGATTAAAGAAGGGATCAAATATCAACCAAAGTATTCAATGCAACCTAAAAGCAAAAAGGCAAACAATGAATAATTTCTCAGATGAGTTCAGATCTTGTGTGGGTTTTCATAGGTGTTTCGTTTTGTCCTCATTATCCGAATTTTACCCTAACTTGGTTATTGGACGTGACGGATTTGTTGCCAAAAGTAGAGTAGAATCTCTTTCGTTTTACGACACACCATTATTCACTCTCGTAACAAGTTAAGTTCGCGTTGCTAATTGCAGTTTGGTTTAATAGTGTGTTTTTTGAAAATATTATCTGATTCTTAGTGTTGTTTTCAATATCATCGATCGATTTAGCCCTTGCAGACTGATAGCTATCAAATGCCCATCAAGACCTCGTTGTTTTTTTTCATACACTTACAAGATATAATATTCTTTTTGTGTATTGTTTGTACATGTCTTCTGCTGCATTCACTTTTGTACATGTCACTGATCTAGAATTCAATTATTCTATCAATATATGTATTAGGTCTACTGCTCCATGCATTTTTGCATTTTGATCTAGAAACGTTAAACATTTTATCAATATATGTGTGTATCCAGTTTCGGTGATTTTCCTATTTAAGGTGGCAAAACACTCAAGGAAGAGCATGTCAAGGCAATACCTGTACAACGGATAGGCACCAGACAAGATATTGCTGACACGGTCCTGTACGTTGTTAGTGATGCTGCACAGTTGTTAACAGGAACAACAATTATAGCTGATGGTGGATGTTGGCTCACAGAAGACAATAATTACTATAGACGGAAGCAGCTTTTACAGAAGTATGCAAAGCTTTGAAGAACTTTAATATTTATAAAATGAACATTTTGATATCAACATTTGATGTATTTGAACCATGAATATACAATATACAAGGTTTGAAAAATTGTATATTCACCAAAGTCATGTCGACAGAAGGAAAAATTATTGATGATTTACCACTTATTGTATGGTTTGTTGGAGATTTGTTGTATCGTGAATGAAATTTATTTATATACACAAACTTCAGAATAGAACAGTTATATAGAAATTCAAATATCAAGAAATATATTTATTATGAAAATCATTTTATTTCCAATTGTCACCTGATGATTTGATATTTATTGTCATGTGATTTAATGCAATTCATAGCAATAATGTTTTAGAAATTAAATCTACATGTTTAGGTCTTTCGTTTCTTCAATTTTCTTTTTCACTTATTAAAATGTTTTGCATGATACCAATGTAACAATACCAAAGACTTTTGTTAATATGCCACTACAAGACAGGTTCCAGTCCACTGGAAACTATATACTGCTACATGTATAAATCTTTTTAAGTCTCATGAATATAAATCATTTGCTATTATGATGTTGATATAACTATCTAAAAATGTAAGAAAAATGTAAAATATTTCGAGAACTCTCAAACTTAGTTGATTATTTGTTTTCATTTTCTAATTTAAAGTGTAGATTTACGACAAGGCAAACAGACAGAAGGCTCTGAGCCTTCAACCAAGACTGAATAATTCTTGGATTTGTTGATTCAATAGTTTAAGGTAAACAATTTTCTTTATTATTTTGAAAGAAAAAAACATTAATATAAAATCATTACAATTCTATAAAGTCCTATAAATAATCATAGTTAACGATAATGCCTATTACTAAGATAAAATGTTTGTCTAATCAGGGAACAGTTAGATTTACTTCTTATAAATTTTTAAATATTATGTGTTTATGAATAACTGTTCTTTGTTTGTCATTTATTTCTCAGTATGAGTATGATTTTACAATGTATTTCAGGTTGATTTTTTTTTTTTTGGGGGGGGATTTTTCCACTTCTATGTATCTGTATTACAATAAAGATGTATAAAGCTACATGCATCAATTTAATTTCACATTACTACGGTATCTTAATTACTAGTATATTCCTTATTTGAAAGCTTTTATTATCTACTTCATGAATTTTAATAACCGTCATCTTTATCTTTCGTTACTTTTTTGAATTTTTGCGTGCAGTTTGGTATTTTGATACCTTCTGTTTCAAACAGCCATGATGAATAATGCACTGTTGTTCTTTCTTACCTAATCTTTGACTCTTTGATTTTCATGCTGCAGATGACATAACTTTGTAATTTGTTCTGATATTGTTACGCAACTTTTTGATTTGCTATAAAACTTTTTTTTCTAATATGATTCAATGAATGTATAGTCATAGTTCATCCGCTTAAGACCGTACTGATTAATTTAGAGGGAAAATTTATAATTCTTCCTAGGAAATTTTTGATATTATAATAATGTAATCATCTCATGTTCTTAAATGTAATTTTTTGATCATTTATATTACATAAGAAATAATCACTTAATCAATTATTAATCTTTTTGTAGTAATAATTTAACTTGTCACCGGAGTATGTTTTCTGTGATAGAGTTAAAATCTCTTCCTTATTGTAGATTGAATTGATTGAATACATGTTTTTTTGTCATAAGGAATAAAGTTTTTTATTAATAAGGATTGCTCTAGTATTTCCAAGAAAACTTGTACGATTGAATTAATACTGTGGATTCATTTATTTTCGTGGGTCCCAATTTTTGAGGTTTGGTGAAAAAGAATCAGTTCGTTGATTCTTAAATTCGTGGTTCCTTAGTCTGCAGCATACACACCAATGTTAAATTTGACTTTTTGTGGGATATCAAATTTCGTGGTTCAAGGCTACCTACGAAAACAACGAAAATTGATACCCCAGGAATAATATAAAAAAAACACAGTATTTTACAATTAACCTAGGTATGATCGAAAATCATTGCATGAAGTAAATTCATGAGCATTTACAAGAATATTCATAAATCTTTGAATTGGAAGACAAGCGTAATGTAATAGGAAGCACAGAAGTTTTGTCGGATATGAAAGGTTTTAAATTGCATTTTAAGTCTTGAAACTATCTTTTTGATACATGATACAGTTATGATAAGGTTTCAAAACCCGATTTGAAGGCAATGGTTATATTACATCAAATAGATAAGTAATTGATAATGAAAGTGATTCTATTATTAATTACATGTTTAGCATATCTTATTTAACAGACTTTCCCTAACTTTGTGACGCAAATTTGAAACACAAGTAAACTCTTTTTAATTCTTATTTACGATGTTTCTGATTTATATTGATTTTTTTTTGGTTAAAGTATCAGAATTTGTTATCTTGTAACCTCTAAGGCTAACATCTACTGTCAATCAATACCTTTTTGAAATTCATGGTTCTTTTGGGCATATAGCATATAAGAAACAAAGTTGGTCTCAGATACTCTCTTGTTGAATTGAACTTCTATCGATTTGATTTTTACTGTGTGTTAGTTTGTGCTTTGTTATTGATTATCATTAGGGGGAAGGTTGGCGCCAAAAAACTAGTTTAACCCCGCCACATTTTAATGTGCCTGTCCTAAGCCAGGAATCTTTATCAAAGCTTATGTTTGTATTTAGTCGATTTTTTGTTAATTGTTTTTTGTCAAGAAGAGGGTCTTTCAATGCACTTTGGGATTGGGCTTGAATCATATGTATTTTATTTTCAATCCAGGGGCCAATTGAAAAACAGCGAGCAGCGACCGCTGGTCACATTGAAGGCTGCTGGCTGTTTTCCATTGTGGATATTTAAAATATACGTTTATAATGTAGGTTGTGTCGCGTACACTCATTCCACATCTCATTTTCTTCTATCACCAAGTTGTGTCTGCTCGGGTTTCTAAGAGTTAACTCCTTTCGATTCTGGATTTGCATCTGAACACCTTTGAATCACTATTTGTCTGTAAATGATACAAAACAATAAATCTGTTGAACAGACCATTTATCTGTTTCGTGAACAAATCAAATTGAATTGAAAGCTCTATGTCAACATCAAGACTTTAAGCGCATCTGGTCAAAAAGTTACACAATAGAAAATAATGAGATGTGGAATAAGTGTACACGAAACAGCCCACAATCAAGCGGCAACTCAGAAAAACCACAATTGACAACCGCCAGCAGCCTTCAACGAGGCCAACGTCATCAATATGGTACTGTCGTCATCATTCTAACTTTGGTCGTAATTGACAAATTAAGCGTTGCGAAAGAACATAAGGATAAGAATTTCTCAGGTGACTTTATTAAGGAAGGGTTGTGAACCTTTCCAGGTAAAAAAGTGTTATATTTATGCTATTGCATATTATAAGAGGGTACGCCGTTGCTTGGTCAAAACGAGAGCTTATTATGCTATTTTAGCCCGCTCCGGCACCAACACTTTTGTGTTGGAGAACACATCAAAGCTTTAAATTATCCGTTTAAATTTCAAAATTGTTTAAACCCTAAGGTTCTTCCTACCCCAGACATAGGTTGATCATCTTAGTTATAATTTGGTTCCCACTTTGGTATTTTTGGTTTTACTGTTCTATGCTCTTCATAATCATTAAGTGTTTGGCATTTTCAATATTTTTGGTAGAGCGCCTCTGATGAGTCTTGAATAGACGAACCGCGAGTCAGGCGTAGCAAAATTTATTGTCTGGAACTTTGTTGTCATTTGTTTTTCGAACATCCGTGAAGGTTAGCGTTGCTGGTGGAGTTTTAATTCCCCGAACTTTGTTGTAATTTGTATTTCAAAGGACCTTTTGTATCAAAGAACGCATACGGTTAATTGTGTTATGGTCCTTTATGGGTCTAACATAGTGTTTTCAATGTTTTACCGTATATAATGCAAAATAAGCCACATAGAAGTCGTTATTCGTTTGAGGGTGCAAGGATCATGTTCACTGAAAGGACAAAATCATGGTTTCCCTTATTGAATGAAAACTTTTGCAGATAACAAAAAAAGCTGTTGGTTAGTTTTATTTTCCTTGAAGTCTAAGGAGTCTTTTAGGTGTTATAACCCACAAAAGAGCACTTCGTCAAAAATATGAGGTGAACGATTGAGATACCGTCTTATTGTTTTCCATTGTGAATTTTTAAATTGCTGTTTCTTTAATGTTGGTTGTGTCGCGTACACTTATTCCACATCTCTTTATCGTCTATTATTATGCATTATGAACTATTGATGTATTAAATCACAAGTGATTACCACAAGTTTATCACGAAACAATTATAAACTGCCTAAACGTATTGCTATACATGTACTATGACTTGCTTTTTTGGAGATTAATTTTGTTATGTGGAATTGTTCTTTGCATGGAATCTGGATTAGGGTTTCTAGTATCATGGTTATTTTTTAGGGCGGGTTTAAAATCGGTTTAAATATTTAGGATAAAAAGACAGCTCAATAAAGACTACAAAGCACCACTTTTAAACTGCGTAAATGTATTGCTACATTATGGCTTGTTTTGGGGGATCAATTTTGTTATTTGATATTTTGCCTGGTATTAGCCTTGCATGTAATCTGGATGAGGATTAATTGTATCATGCCAACCTTTTTAAGGGTGTGTTTAAAATCGGTTTAGGTATTGAAGATAGAAATGAAATTCAATTAAAAAAACAAGGATTCTAGAAAATTAAAAGTTAAAAAGACATGAATAGAATCACGTAAAAAGTTATACAACCACGATGTGCTCAATTTTTATGTAATTGCTTTCTCTATTATTTTTTTAAGGAGGAAAGTCGCTATCAGAAGATTATATTAAAGGCATACCAATACAACGAATAGGAACTAGGCAAGATATTGCAGATACTGTACTGTACGTTGTCAGTGATGCTGCGCAGCTTCTAACTGGTACAACAGTAATTGCTGATGGCGGAAACTGGCTAACTAACGAAAATAATTTTCATGCAAGAAAAACTTTAATTCGCAAGCTATCAAATCTTTGATACTATATTCAAAAGGAAACTACTTGTGGAACACATTTTGTCGTACTACAAACCCCCACATAAACAGAGTTGCCTATAAAATTATAAGTTTGTTTATGAGTATGTGCATCCGTCCGTCCATATGTACGCATGCATACCACCTTTGGGTACCAATCTCTAATCCGCCACGCCAAACTAATCGATGTATTTTTGTGAAATTTTCATACTATATGTGACCTTGAAAATATGGATTTGATCTATTATTAATTTATACTGGTTAGGATCTGCAAAACCGTACTACGAATTTGCCTTGTTTTTTGCTTTTTTATTCTTTGACATAGGAGATTGATTATCTCAATCTGGCTGCTTTATTATCGTTATACCATATAAAGGACATGTGCTTCAACATTTATGTCATCGTTTTCTCGGCAGCTTTATACGGCCGACCCTTAAAACCTTGAATAAATAAGCCTTTTTGTTAAACACACTATCAAAAATGATAAGTTCTTGTTACATGTTTTCAGTACAAAGTTTTTTTACATAGTTGATTATATAAGAAAAATTTCGATATGGAAAAGAAATCGCCACCTTTGCGTTTTCTTTTCATTAAAAATTCGTCCGAAAGAAATATATAAGATACAAATCCATTTATATTTAAACATATATGACAGTATCTAGAAAAAAGCAAGATAAACATTTAATAAAACATACGGATTCAAAGCACTCATCTACCTATATTTTAATATCTAATTGTGTTTGCAACTTTAATGAGATATTACTAGAAATTATATATGCTATAAAGTTCTTGTTTTAGAAAGTTATTAAAATATTTATGTTTCAGTAAAATATTTTGTTTTGAAACTAATATGATTTTTTTCCGATATTGTATTTTATAAAATATATTTGCAACGATGATGGTATTCATCTTGTTTCAAAAATTGATATGATTTTTCACATAAAAATGTCTTTTTTCAACAATTATTTGACTTTAAATACGTTTATACTTTTGTGTTGGATTTTCTGATATTGTATAATATATAAACATGTAAGCAGAATAGAAATTGGAATATTTTGATATTTTCCTTTGTTGTTTTTTTTATAGAATAAATGATCACAAATAATTAGTTATTCGTCATTTTAAAGGCATGAGACAAGAACTAATACTGAAAGGGGGTTTCCCGTTAAGTTCGTGGGATCATAGAAATAAGAGAAAATATTAATAGATATGATAAACCTTACACTAATCCTTATACAAGTCACGTTGCACACGTTAAATTTGCGAATCAAACAGCATTGATTTTTTTACACCAATCTATAGATATTTATTATTGTTGCGGGAATTGTAAGAATTTATTACCTGACGAATGTTACAATTGCTGAGGTAAAAGATGTAGAATTTAAATTAATATCACCTAGACAAATATGGGATTTCTATCTCCAAATGAGAGCAGATTTTTGTTTGTCTTTGAATTATGTTTTGTCTAAATAATGATATATATAATATAAATGTGATTTGAAATTATATCTCATTTTTCGAACTGAAAAAGAACAATTGAATGGACTTTTTATGCGTGTCGTGTTGCAAAGATATACACGAGTTCACGGTGTCTACTGTAAATTTTCTTGAGTGAAGACAGCAACCGTGGAGCAACATAGCCCTATGTTAGCAATTTCTTTGTCAAACGTGGCGCTCTGCCAAGGAAATCGATATAATTCCCGCAAGCTCTGCAGTAACGAATCAACTGTGATACTAAAACTCAATAAGCAGGAGCGTACGGAATTTTTGCTACACAAAAAAGGAAAGTTGACGATTGGCCAGTTGAAGTTTTCACGTTTGTCAAAAGCTTATTGATAGGGAAAGGACGAAAAGTAAATAAATTTAAAAAAATAAACATCTATTATCACGGCATTATTGGTTATTGTACACTTCACGGGAGAATATTTACAAAATCACATAAGAAGGTTTTATCGATTTCATTTATTTTTTACTGGTTTTCTCGAGAGTTTTTTTCACGATGAGCAAGACTTATAATTGGATGAACACATTTAATTTTCTTATCGAAAAAGATGACTTGAGTATGGAATCTCAGTAAACAAAATGAAATTAGTCCAGCATTAAATATGTTATGTTTGAACATGATTAGTCATGTCAGTGGGGGTTTATCAAGTTTATTGTTATTAATTCTCGCAAACATTTTAGGGTCATTTTATGACCCTTCTATATATGTTTTCTGTAAACATAATCAAAACAAACCTGACATAACTAATGCAATTCCTTAGTTTGAAAGTCGTTGTGAATGTAGTTTATACTGTGCATAGTTTGAACTTCAATGTAACATCAACTGATTTTAACCATGAAAAATTTGGGAATGCATTTTCAACATTTTGTCAATTATGTAAAATACAGTGATTTATGCGCGAAAAATTATCGTATAGATCAGGATGGTAAATTTGATATCTAGGCAACAAAAGTTTTTGCTTAAACATACATCAAAGCTTTGAAATTGATTAAAAATAATGCAAAGCCCTAAGGTAGATAAAGGTAATAACAAAATTACCAAACTTGGAGGATCAATCTCAATGTCCAATGTTAAGAAGTGAACTGCGCTTCAGGTGTAGCAAACTTTATTTACTCTAACTAAGATAAGTAAGTATTATATAATTCTTGAGTAATAGAACTATTTATTTTTTACAATAATTTATAAACAGACAATTTTGTAAAGATATTCTTGTAGAGACACATATAGAAGGGTGTCTATTTTTTTACACTACTTATCTGTTGTCAGCAACCCGCACTTACGTCAAGATTAATCGAACACCTCATACGTTTTAATACTTTTTCCAATAAACTGTTGTTTTTTTGTGCTTTTTTTTAGTATTGTATTTTTTTTGAAAAAATAAACAATATCTTTATAGTTTAATGATCGGTCTATGACTATTTCAAGACTGGATTTTAATTATATGCATTTTATTTTGACCTTAGGCCAGTCGAAAAACAGCAAGCAGCGCCTGCTGGCCTAGTTGAAATCTGCTGGCTGTTTTTCATTGTGATCTTTTAAATTGTCGTCTAAATTCGGCATACAATAGCTATACGTACCAATCGCGTTCTCTTTGACTGCCTTAAATATATATCACAATACGACGAATAAGACATGCAAAAAGAGCTTCATAATTATACAGGTGAAAATTACAAGAAAGTTCAACAAATGGTTTCTCTAGAATTACAAGTTACTACAATGTATTTTCTGTCATTGATTTCTTAATCTATATAAGTATTATAATTTCTATCATTTGCATCCAAATTTAATGTAAAGTACAAAAACAAGTTAATCATTATATGCTATTTAGATATTCATTACCAAAACATAGTATGAAAGTAAAAATCAAAATACCCTAAACATATATTTTAAATTAGAATAAATCCCCGTAAGACAAACCCAAATTAAAAACAACCAAACAAGAAAACACAAAACTTTGCAAACATAAATTAAAGATAACATAACACTTTAAGATAAAGGTAATAACAATGAAAATTACTGAACATAAAGGATTAATATCAATATTCAAGAGAAAAGACAAAACATAGAAGTTAAGACATACTGGAAAAATTGAAGACCGAAAACGTCCTTAATTACGTCAAAAAACAAGTCCGTTATTTTGAAGACCCATGTAGGACTGAGAATACTCCCGCAACATTTAAATTTGTGAAAAAGTTATGTTAATTATTATACTATTTTTTTCACGAATATAAATGTTGCAGTCTCTTGGTTACCATTCCCTTACATAAAAATGATATAATTAGGAAAGGGAGCTAATGAATATATTCTACCCTTTTATCATCTTTTGTTGTCCAAGTACATAATAAGGCAGCCCAAATTGAAAATTAATTAAGAGAAATAATACCAACCAGAGAACCTTAAATCTTAAAGACTAAGATTATTCCGAAGTAATTAAGTTAGAAGAAAATGAGATGTGGAATAAGTGTACGCGACACAACCTACATTATAAACGTATATTTCAAATATCCACAATGGAAAACAGCCAGCAGTATTCATAGTCAATAATCTAAAGAAAAATATCATGTCAAATATCTAAAGTTTGCTCTTCATAATCATATGCTCTTCATAATTATAAAGTGTTTGGCATTTTCAATATGTTTGGTAGAGCGCCTCTGATGAGTCTTTAATAGAAGAAACGCGCGTCAGGCGTAGCAAAATTTATTGTCTGGAACTTCGTTGTCATTTTTATTTCAAACACCCGTGAAGGTTAGCACTGCTGTGGTGGAGTTTTAATTCCCCGAGGTTAGCGCACTCCAGCACCAACACTTTTGTGTTGGAGAACACACCAAAGCTTTAAAGTATCCGTTTAAATTTCAAAATTGTCTAAATCCTTAGGTTCTTCCTACCCCAGACATAGGTTGATCATCTTAGTAATGATTTGGTTCCCCAGTTTGGTATATTTGGTGTTACTGTCCTATGCTCTTCATAATCATAAAGTGTTTGGCATTTTCAATATGTTTGGTAGAGCGCCTCTGATGAGTCTTTAATAGACGAAACGCGCGTCAGGCGTAGCAAACTTTATTATCTGGCACTTTGTTGTCATTTTTATTTGAAGAGTCTATATCAGTTGTGTGATCGTTTTGTGCTTTTTGTGTGTTTTTTTTCCTTTGCTTTATTTCAAGAAGTATTGCAACCTATAGCCTTATATTAAACAATAAACTTTTATATTGCGTTTCTAAATGTTTCTTATACTATTCTATTGGTTTAATCTTGTGTTTATTTAGTTTTAAACAGAATGGAAACAACCAGAATTACACCCAAATATAAACCATTAAATCTGATATACTCAACTTTATTTCTGAAGCATAACCATTAAACATGTTAAAAGCTATTACAAATAGCTTTAACGTGTTTGCAATACCGATCGTATCTTCCAAGACTTTATTCATATGAAAACAAACAACAAAAAAAGTTATTATGTACCGGTTATAAGTGGAAACCTGAAGCCAGCGTCCAATAAAGACTTGTATATCAACTATTGAAAAATGGAAATTTGGTATATCTATATACATGATATATTTGGTATTTTTATGCCAAAATTAACAAACCAACATTTGACAAAACATTAAAATAGTCTTTGACTCTCAAAGCTTTAGTCCTCTTCATACATCGATTGTTGTTGTCCAACAGATCTATCTGGCAGATCTGTTTTCAATGTACTAACATTATTGTCATGATCACCAGTCGTTGTAGCACCAACCTTATTAGTCCTATTGATGTAGCACAGGATGTCTTGAAAGGCCTGGCGAAACATCTGGTTGAAAATGACGTACAGAATGACGTTGTATGACGTGCTGGAGGCCGCTAAGAATATCTTAAATAAACTTATGGGGGAACTTATGTCTGCACTCCCATCTGTTCCAGTTATTTTCTGCAAAAAGGAGTAAAGGTGTAATATTGTGGCTTCCAAATATTGAAAGTCTGAAAAGCCTAGAAAAACACACAAAGGATTTATACATGGAACTGCTGGAGTTCCATGCTGATATTAATTAGAGTGACAATAGGTAATATGGTTCATTTCTGTTCATATTGTAAGATTGGCTGTCACTGTTATGCCAGCTTGTAGTAGTAGTAACTATGAAAGTAGATATTATTGCAGAACTGTTGAATTTTTGGGTATCTTTGTCTATATCTGTTTAAATTAAACTATTTCGTAGTGTTTTTAATAGGTATTGAAAGTGCTTTAAAATACTTACCCCTATCATTAAGGTAATGAAATAAGGCAACCAACTAATGGCAAACAAAGCTGCCACGATGATTAACATCTTTATAATCTTCATTCGTTTCTTTAAGATCGTTGTATTAGAAATGGTGGTCACTGATGTTTGTTGTTGGCTGTTGGCTTTGGTCTGCTTGATGACGAAATGGATAATTTTGGCATAGTTGTAAAGTATGATGAAGAGAGGTATAAGGTAGGTTACGATGCATAACATTATACCATTGGAAACGGCAAAGGCATGTGGTACCAGGTCGCTGTTGCAGGCAAGGCTGTGTCCATCTGTTAGGTTCTCGTTTTGCACCTCGACAACGTTAAATTCGACGAGAGTTGGTGTAACAATAATAAAGGCAACGATCCATATGCATGGTATGATGATTTTACAATGCTTCAGTGTTATTTGTCTTTGCAGGCTATCCACAATGCAGTTCTTCCTCTCGTATGCCATACATGCTAACGTGTATGATGCTGTCGTGATGCATAATATGGGAAATGCGAAGGCAATCTTACATAGAACCACTCCTGAAATAAAATTTAAATAACAGTATATTAATCTAGCTGAAGCTTTATAAACCAGAAGGCATAGGTTAGTTTAATTATTAGATTTGGGTTTTTCTTGTTTTTGTCTATTGCTTTGCTCATTGTGTTTTATCAAAATACAATACCAAAAACGTGTATAAAACGGTCAATTTGGTTATGCTGTATATCAATATTTCAAGGAGTAACCTCCCATCAGCAGCATTTGAATCAAAACATTGAAAGATCAGAAACCCAAAACATTGAATGAAAAGTTCTCAAAACCAAAAAGTTCGAACAGGTAAGCCAAATTCATCACCGATGATATCGACCATGAATATCTTTGATAACAAATTAATCCAATTTGGATATTAAAACAAGATCAATCTACTTCGTTTTCAATTTCATTCTGATTCGAATATCAATTCATAAAATCATAATGTGATTGAATTTTACTCTTTTACTATTTATATTTAATGCAATAAAGTTTTAAGATTTGAATAGCAACTTGATATTATTAAATTGAAATTTTGCTCAAACCAAACTAGCAGAATTGATCGACATGTAAACATACGATGTACACTATGGTTTAAAATTACTGTATCAACGTCAATAGAGACAACCGTACAATCCTTTGTAATTAATCTAACCCCAGATTTTATAACAATCGTCTTAAATTATGAATAATCATTATTAGTTATATCTCTTGGGATGCTTTAGTGATCAGTACTATCATGACTCAGACATTTCATCTTGCTATATTTTCTATGAATAAGATGATTGCTTGTATGACGTTGGTCATTATTCAGTGACATATATGTTTTTACATTTTACAATCATGACTTAACAGATTATGCTTTGAAATTTGCCTATGCCATTAGTTAGCTAAATAAGCAAAGAAACATTAAAAGAGAAAATCAGATGTTTAAAAAAGCAGGGACGTTAAAAAAATTGCAAGAACAAAATAGGACACGCATATACTTTACTATACAATCAGCGACACTAGCATGCCGTAACGAGTGTAATCTTAAGACCGGTGATAATGTTAGTCATATTTCTACCTTGTATGCTTGGCGCTGCCTTATGCTACTTAACATTTATTCACATGGCTAAATCTTAAACATCAAGTTCGTGGTTTTAAATCGTAAATATTCAAAATATCTTTGGACTTATATATATTCGAATACCAGACTTTTTAAATTTGTATTGCAAAATAAAATAAACCTTTTTGGGCACATTAAAACGTGAATATAACAAACCAATAACTTATGAATTTACGAACCATGACATAGACAATTTTTTTCACATACACATATGATAATTAAAAAATATATTGTCACTAAATCTCCGGACGTTGACAAAAAACTTTATATGTTCAATCATTGAAAAGCAAAGATACCCCATGCAGAGTGCATAATTTTTCTGTCGTATATATTTTCAAATGGGTAATTAGAGCACCATTGATTAGATTTTTAAAAATTGTTTGCTGAATGATACTAACTTAATTTTGAATATAAAAAACAAAAACGTTCAAGAATCTCCTAGGTGGATTTAGCTTGAACGTTTAGTTCTACATGTTCTGATTCGCAATACTTATACATCAAGGGAGGTTTGGTTTTGATCTGGTCCGTTTTTTCGTCACAATTATAATTATTTTTTAAACACTTTGATCTTTTTAATCTCTGGCAAAGGGCAAAAGACTTGTTTAAGAACAAGCAACCATTGCTTTGAATGCCTAAATACACCAAGTGAAATGATTTGTATGATGAATGATAAACCACAAGTGAGTTGAATGGGATCAACCAAAATGTAAAAAAAAAGCTATAGATTTACATTTGTTACGAAGACGAAGCCAACTGTATAACCTAGAGTTGTTTTAAAATTCACTTCATACAATAAAGTTTTACTTTTTTCCTGTTATGTTAAATAACGCACTAAATCAACTATACAAAAACTATCTTTAGAAAAGACATGCATACATGTCTAGGACATGAAAAGACAAGAAGATCGACATTTGGTACGAAGACAATGTAATAACACATTCGATTCACTTCATGCAAATCACACTTTGTGGCAAATCAGCAATTTAACAGACTTCTAATCAGCTATACAAAGAAGAAAGCTAAGCATACATGTATAATACCACATTGCTTGAGTAACGTATTGTGTAGTTACATTGTGTTTGAGAATCTATATGTTTACATTATTTTGCTCACAAATAAACATTCGAAGAAAAGACCTTTGCCATTAAGATACAAAAATTCGTATCACCCTCATCGTAGATACCTCTCGAGACTTCAACCCTTTAATTAAGTCGCCCAAAACATAGTTTTGGGGACTTATTGTTTTTGCACCGTTTCTTATTATTATTATTATTATTATTCTTCTGATTCTTAATCGTAAAGCTGTCCTCCCTAATACAAGAAAACGGTTCGAGGAAATTGAATAACACTTGTTGGATTGGATAGTGGGTTACCTAAAGGCGTGCAATCAAGTTTTGAAATTTTCAAGATGGCCGCCGTTTCAAAATGGCGGCCATCGGAAAAAGTGGGCGGAAATTTTTTTTTCATCGGATCGTTTTGAAAATTGGTCATCTGGGTAAAGCGGGTATGCTGAGTTCAAATCTGCGACCGGATTTGAAATCCGACTTACGGTTTCAAAATGGCGGCCATTTTACTACACCCGCCCCCCTTAAAAATGTGAACTTTGTCCGATTTCAATGAAATTTGATTTCTATACATATTTTATTGTACTGAATGGGAAGAAATAGTATCTAAGGCGATTTTGGGCGACTTGTGTGTTGGCATCCCAACACAAATTATAGCTAGTTTGTATTGGTATTTCGACATGTTCGATGTGATATGGATTTGACATGCAATATCCTATATTATACATAAGACGTGTTTGGAAATACAAATACAAAAATGGGTATTAAAACGGGTAATTTGGTTATGTTGTATAGGCTATTTAAAGGAGATACCTTAAATCAGCAGCATTTGAATAACAATATTGGGAATATTGAATTGAATAATGTAACCATTGTCAGAAAAAGAAAATAAATGTCAGTTTTGCTTACATTGTTGATTGCCACTTGTGAATGCACTTTATTACTATTTAAAGATTTTATTATCCTATAATTTTGGTATGTACATTACCCATTAAGAATTTCATGAAGAGAAACAGTTCGTTATGGCAATATCAGTTACAGGAAGTAAAACATTTAGGTATGAAACCGCGGGAAAAAAATGAGATTGGAAATAGTTCTGCAATGAAGATTACAGACATAGAATACTTCATATAAGACGAAGGAAATGTGAATTCAACGTTAAATATCTATTTGTAGTTTTAAATGTCATTAAGATAGTAAAATGATTATTTAGCCTAAGTTTATTCGATATATGATAATCAACGTTAATATGCGTGGAGTCAAAGTAAAGAGATAATGGTCAGGAACTATAGAAGTAGAGGTAAAACAGTAGTTTTAAGGATTTTTATGGTTGTTTTGTCATTCAAATCATGTAAAAAATGAGAAAGTAAACGTGACATGAACCAAAAAAGTTATTTATCGACGATTTTTCTTATATATTATTTTCAAAAGAAAATCAATAATCTCAAATAAAATACCTATTGGAAACTAAGAAATGTGTTAGTAAATTGAATAGTATTTGCCTATAACAGAAGTATCAGTTGATTTTTGTTTCTTTCCGTGTCAAATAGAACTATTTTCATTGATTAGAGGCTAAATATTTTTGTTACTATGAATCTAAGATTGCTATTCATTGTTTTTACCTTTATTAAGGTTCATCAGTACATTTCCTTTATAATGGATTAGTTTTCGTCTATTTTTAAGTAAATATATAAAAAAAATGCTTAAAGATTTGGAAGTTAAAGCATAACAGTGCCTAGATATATTTTTTATATACTTGTTGTCCATTTTTCGTCTTTACTTCTGTTTTGTATGAATATTTGCTTTTGTTTTGTTTTTATGAGCATCTGAATTAACATCTGTTACATTATTTCTCGTGGCCAAAATTCGCATGCTGAATCAGATTACGGTATGATTAAACTGAACATGATAAAGGTACTTGCCTCACTCGTACTTAATAATGACGACAAGGATTATCATATTTTAACTATAATGTCATTTCAGGAAACAATAGGGATATTCTATTTTGATCAAATTGTAATTTTAATGGGAAAAATGAGAAACTTTTCAATGAGCAACCAAAACATTATATCAAGCTATACAAGGGTTTTCTTTATATCTGTGGCATTACAGTTTACT
The DNA here is from genome assembly GCA_963971305.1 of Arcuatula senhousia. Classification (NCBI taxonomy): domain Eukaryota; kingdom Metazoa; phylum Mollusca; class Bivalvia; order Mytilida; family Mytilidae; genus Arcuatula; species Arcuatula senhousia. The sequence goes on along the minus strand of OZ020307.1, from coordinate 39,016,326 downwards.
CGTCCAAGTCAGTGTTCCTCAAATAGCTGATTGCTAATAGTTATTATACTGATAGAAGAGAATAAGATGTGGAATACGCGACACAACCTTCAATATAAACGACAGTTTAAAATCCACAACGGAAAAAAGTTTTTAGCCGCAATAAAGTTTACCTATAATCTTAAAATATGTAATGGACTTTTACTCTAAACAACTCCATGAAAGGAAAAAGTTCGTTAAGGCATTATCAATGACAGTAAAAAAATATTTTGCTGTGAAACAGTGAGAAATACACAAGATTTGATTTTTTACAATGAAAATAGCAGACATCAAATACTTTAAATAAGAACAACGTACTGGTTTAAAGTGGTAAAGTATTTATTACTGCCTTTCAAATCTTAGCATGAGCTCATCTAGTGTTGTTGAAAAAAAATGTTTATATTTGGAGTGCACAGAAACTGGTTACTAGGAAGAAAAACAGCAAAGCATTAAAAACAATATTTTGAAGGAATTGCTCCTTTTACCAGCATTTTACTGTTTTTTGTTGTTGTTTAAAAGCTAGTACAATGTGGTCAATAATTATTTGTGTGGTTTTTGATAGTTTGTTATTGTCAATTGTCAGTATTGAAAAGTTCTGGATAATATTTGACTTAAATAGAGGCTTTCCATGTCAAACATATATTACTATTTAAAGGTAATTCATCAAAATATATATAACCGCAAAATAGTTTACTTTCTTGGATTTTTTTTAAGATTGATTATTCCTATTCAGTAATAGATTGATCTTCAAATAATTACAAGGAAAAACATTTTGAATTATAACTGTCAGTTGATAATTAAAAAACCCAAACAAATCTTATATGCATTAAAAACTAATTAAAAAAAAGGTTCAATGACGGAAACAGTAGGACCCAACTTAATTGCAAAAAGGTCAATAGCGTTTGCATATCTATCTCTTAATCATTGGGTAAGCCTATTTTTTTATTTATGTTGTTTGACAACGGTTTGAAAGAAGAAATTGAAAAAAGGACTAGTTTTGCAAAACAACCTTTAATGGCTGAATCGTGTTTCTTTTTGTTATTTTTCAGCTTCTTTTTATTAAATTAACCATAAGAGCTATGTATAATGAGAGACGTGAAAACATTATTTATAAACATAAATGTGTTCTGAAAATAATTAATGTAAAAAAATGAAGGATACAACGAATTGCCATAGATTTTCGAAGATTTATAGGACATGAAACAGAACTAAAAACAACTTCCAACGCAAACTCAACATGATAGATAGAAGAAATAAGTTATGGAAGAAGTGTATCCGACAGAGTCTTAGTAAATAAGAGGGAAAGTTAACAAATCCACAATAGAAAACAGTCAACAGACTAAAATAAAGGTAATAACAAAACTACCGAACTTTAATGATCAATTTCATAGTCCAGAGAAAATGATAAAAACGAATCAGTCATACCGGAGAATTGGTGGTTCGCAATGGTCCCGACTTGGTACAGGCATTTCAAATGTAACCAGTGGTTGATGTCCGCCGTTTACATGTAGCAATATATCCCATGTTAAAATTGTAAAATATACGATTCAACGTCAATCCTTACATTGATCGCTGTGATGCTCAATCATGACTCAAGGCTATTTGATGTAATGAAAAAAAAACATTTTCAAATACTTTACATGTGAAGAACTTAATATAAAGTTCTTTGCTTCTTTTCAATTTTGTCCACAATAAGCTTTTAAGAAGTTGTATGTCATTGTGACTTAATATACTAGTGATTTTCTAAGTCTTATTTTTGATTCGTTTTTCATGTGTTAAACTGATAATCTGACTTTCTCTATATGAATGTTTGTATAAAAACGATCGTAGAGATAAAATGCAGAAATACGACATAATTCTTCATTCCAAAATAACAATAACAGAATGTAAAATCGATGTCGCATTGTATATTGAAAAACAATATTTCAATTTAGTCAGTAAATATAATTTAATGCTTTTTCTTTTGATATCTAATATGTTTGTTTTGAGTTAAAGACTTTTTCTATACAGTTTAAACATTTGGGAGAAACTCGAAATCTAGAAACTAGTTATTTCTGCTTTGTGCCAAAAAAAAAGGTATTTTTAGGCTGCTTAATTTGTTGTTATCGTTTGATATGAATTTAAAAAAAACTCTTACACTCTGAAAATATAATAACACCATAGTTCCGAATCAACACTTTTGTGCGATGATTTATTAAACACTTTTCACAGACACAGAAGCAATTTCGATCTCTCAGATGCGTTCAGATGTTGGTTTGTCATAGGGTGTTGTTTTGTCTTCCTTTACTGGATTTGACACGCCGAATGGACTATTGGCAACGCGACGGGTGTGCTATAGCAAGCAGGAACTGCTTACTCTTCCGGAGCACCTGAGTTCACTCTTGTTTCGACTGGAGTTCGCGTTGTTGATTGATATTCAGTTGTTTTGTGCTTCCATGTTTTACATGTTGTCTGTTTTTGTCCGTTCTTGTTGGTGTTTACTGGTTTTGTCTCTGCCCTTTCGGACTTTTGACATTCAGATACCCCATTGGTACCTCTGCTTCTGATTAAATATACAGTGTATTCATTTAATTTCTTAGTGTTCACCATCTTCGCTAGCCAAGGGTTACGATCCGCTACCTCTCATCTTCACCCTTGGCAGATCTAGAAGGTTTTTGTTGGTCATACTTTCTCTCATCTGATTGGATGCAGTGAAAGTTGGCTGCATCCAATCAAATTGCTTCATTTTCAATTTTAAACAATCTGTTAACAAATATGTGGGTTTACAAAGGTAATAAATAATTATTATTTTTGCAAAAAACATTAGCAGTTTTGATCAAATCTTACCAAAATTTCCTTTATTTTATCTTTAGATAAATGTGTTGTCGTTATTGGAATGCAATATCTCCTATTTTTGCAACTATCTGGATGAAAATAATTTTTTTAACTTGGTATAGATATTGCTTCAAGGGAGATAATTAAAATGTTGAGATTACAAAAACCTTCTAGATCTGCCAAGGGTGAAGATGAGAGATAGTGGATCGTAACCCTTGGCTAGCGAAGATGAGTGTTCACTTACAAGACATTTCAAATAAATTTTCATTACTTGCTTTGCATATGTTCCCTACAGTGAAAAAATTAATAATTTACGCTTCGATTGGTTTGTATTTTGCTGGTTTCCTGTCACATGGGGATACTGAAAAAACTGGATAAACCACGAAAAATAATGAAGAGTTAAAAACAGATTTTCGAACAAGGTTTCAGACTTTAATTCAATTAATTAATTATTTAATAATTGAAATAAGTTAAACAATGACTAGGAGTAAAATAACCTTACATTTTAATACTTTAAAAAGTTGAACTGAACTTGGTGTCTATGAACTATCTCAAATGTGTTGGTTAACGTCAGAAAAATCTAAAGACAACAATAACAACAAAGTTTGAGTTGAAAAATTAATATCTTTATTTCTATGGTGAATGACAAAAAATTCTATTGTAAATTGGATATTAATAAAATCTAGATATAATACACTTGGCACTACCGGTTTGCCCTTGAAGATTGACTTCTGAACAACACTTAATTGATAAAGATGTCCAGGGTTAACAAGAGTTGACAAGTACATTTTATTTTGTCCAATGAAAAGACTTTTGGCTCAACCAATATATACTGAAGCGTCTTCAACTGGCTTAATAGTCTTTTTTATAAATTAAATTTTATCAGTCAATATTTAAACATTATCTAATTCTTAACAGTTTTTTTTGTGCATTATCAGTCAAAGCACGTTTATAGAATGATATTTGGTCAAGATTTTGAATAACTTGCATAACACTGCTATTCGGATGCAACTGCTTCATTACAAGGAGTGTTCACTAATCACATTACCAAAAACGAATCCTTCAGAGACACTTGTACACAATGTTAGCAAGAATTAAACATGATGAAATTACAAAGGTTTCAAACCAACATGTATCGATTGAAACACGATGCCGATTTAGAATTGATTCCAGCTATTGTCAAGAACTAGATAATTTTCAATTAAAACAGTGATAAAAGAAATTTTAAGGAGAAATATGATGACTTTGACATATCTCTAATGTTATAAAACGTAAAAACTGAAACAGTATTACCTACAGTATAGGTAAAAACCTGTCAAACAAAGTAAATCGTTTAAGTGAACCAAAACTAAAATAGTTTCATGCAAGCAGTTGAAAATTGCCTTCAGATGTTGTAGCAATAAAGAGCTCCAGTTACTAAGACCAAAATTCGACAGTTAGATAAGATTTGAAGCCGTATTACTTCTAGCATGGTGTACAAATTATTGTGATCACTTTTTAGATGCATGTGGATATATAATGATATAAGCATGTTTAAAGTAATAATAAAAAAATCTAAATATTTTATATATTTGTATCTTATACACTAAGGATTACCTGTGATGCAGGATTCTCGCTATGTACCTTACAACATTGAATTGTGCATTATTCCGATCTTATTGAATATTTTTTTTTATAAGTTTATTAGTCCAGAAACTTTTGACAAAACAAAGGTTCGAATAATATATAAGATTTTAACCTCTATTCTCTTATTTCAACTTTGTTGTAATATTCATTTGTAGTAGAAAAATGAGGTGCAAGGGATGTTGCGCTTGACATGATTCCAATACATTAACCCAAAGCGATTGACTTGATACCGATTTTTTAATGGTTTCGAGTCGAAAATTATTTTGCCTCTTAAACAAACTAGAAAACTTACCTTCATGAAATTCGTCTTCGTGTGAAAGGTCATGAAGATTCTGCGGAAGAATAACTCCCGCCAAAATTATATCGCTCACCGATAGGTTACATATCAGAATGTTTGTAACATTTCGCATCTTTTTGTTCCGCCATACTATAAAGATAACAAGAGAATTACTAATTACTGATGCCAATAGAAGAAGCCCAACAAAAACGATGAAAATTATATCGCTGGTAGATATTGACATCTCAACTAAGATGTTTATACAGGTATGTGCTTACCTGTCATTAAGGTCTTGTTTAAGTATACTTATATATCTCAATTATCGGCTATTAGCATTTTGTTAAAGACAATTTCTATTGGATGATGAAAATGTGTTATAGACACCAGGTTTACAACTCATGAGCTGTTTCGTATAAAAAGCTAAAAGGTGTAACACATGCAATTTTGTAATAAAAATAGTCTATCAGTTCTGCTTTTAACAGTGGGTATATCTAGAAGACGTAAGATATACTCGGAATATAAACTATATATTTAATAATTCGATAATTAATAAAAAAACAGTTTACCATATAGCGGGTTATTTTTGCGGATCAAGTACAATCGTGAAAATAAACCCCGCGACATTTTAATGCTGAAGACATATATTTTCTTTGGTGTGATTCATATTCTTTTCCAGGCTTAATTGATCAATATTCTTTCTCTTAAGAAATTATCGAAGGCTAATTTACATGTAATTTATCAATTGTTAACATTTCTCAATAAATCTTTTATAGTTTTATTAATACACACCATCCACAATTATAAAAGCTCAAAACCGTCTGTAGCTTGTACATCTACCCAAGCCTAAATTTCAATCAATTAGTGAATAAAAAAGACAATGTAAATTGACGATAGAACAGAATTACATTAATTTCTATTTATTAGAATAAAAACGTCAAATAATGTTGATTTTTACAATTCGAAAGATACATTCATCTTTCATGTCAGAAAGTGATGCTGGTCAGTTAGAGAGGATGAAAAGTCTTTTATGAGAAGAATATCCAATTTACAAAGGGATAAATTTCCCATGTTATCTAGAGACCATTTGCAGGAATAACATATATTAGAATCACAACACAGCGGACTGGTGATAGAAAAAACATAAGTTTATATAAAAGAGGTTAATTTCTTATCTGTATTGCATGTTTTCAACTTGATTTCTGATTTCAGTGGTATTTTCAATAATATCGTTAAGTTTGCTTTATTTAATATATATCAATTGGAAAAAAGTAACGAGTATGTTAAATTTGTTTTACGTTTTTGTTCCTGAGCACGTTTTTACTTCCAGAAACCAAAGAGATAATAATGGCCTGCTTTTGGTCAAATCATATACTCAATTTTACCAACCGTTGTATAGTTTTCTTACTGAAGGTACCTTTCACAGAAGGGAGAAAGTCCAGTGATTGTGTGTTTATTTTATATTTTGAATATGTAAATAAATAGTGTCTCTTAAGAATGTTCAAGGGTGGCTTTGAAAGTAATGAGGTTTTGAAATTAAGGCCTTAAATTATAAGGGAATAATTAAAAATACAAAATAAGCCAATACATTTGATAGGCTACCGTGCTCGAGATAATAAGAGTTCAAAAATTGGCGGGAAAGGTTTTCTCTGTTTTTTTTTTCATAGCTTTATGAATTGTTTTGCTGTTTAAACCTGTGAAAAATGAATAGAGTTTGATTTAAATTTGTTAAACAGATAATTATGATGTAATGAACACCTTATTCCAAAATTAGGGGTTACCGTGCAAAACTTTTGCCTTATTTTGGTAAAGAAAACGACGATTAAAAAAATAAAATAACTCTAATGCTGACACTCCAACATCCTTAAGGTTGTTCAGGATAATAATATAAATATAAAAATGTATAATTATAATGCCTTTTAGGTGCTTCTGGTCCATTATTAATATTCTCTAAAACTTTTGACAATAATAGGAACGAAGTTAGCAAGTGAGCTTTTACCAACATATAAAACATATAATTCAACAACTTATACAATTATTGAAACGATTTTAGAATTGCTGAACTTGTAATATTAGGTCATTTCCCTTTTTTTGGAAGAGAAATATTCAATATAAAATAATTACAAGACACCATTATCAAACATCTTTGAACCACTTCATAGACAAAAGAAATATACAAAACAAATATCTAAAAACGTATATCAATATGACAATTAAACAACCAATGCAATAAGACTCGAGAAATATACATCGAGTATTATTTGAATTTTCTTTCAAAAATAATAGAACTTTTCGATCAGGAATAAATTGAAAAGAAACTTTGTATTTGTTATTACAATATAATGAGTCCACAAATTTTAATCACAAAAAAGCACCAGTTATGGTATTAAATACACTTTACGACTTTTTCTTGTTCTATTTCTGTCGATCCTGTTTATAATCCTTTTTTCATGTTTTCCTTTCTGACAAATCTAGTCAGGTAGTGATTCTTTTTATCTTTTGTTTCAACACTCATTAACTGTCTGGAATACTGTCATTATTAACCTAAATTTATTATTTTCAGCCATTTTTCAACCTTTAATTAATGTTTCCTTTCTTCAGAAATCTAAGAACTAGACAGTATGTAATGATTCTTTTTACATTTTGTTTGAATATTTTTAGGTTGTCTCGATTTCTGTAATTGTTAGAAATGGTTTAATTTTTCTCCAGAATTTATCTTTATGCAATTTTCTATGGATATATTTACAATCTTAAATTAGTAATTTTGCTCCTTTTCTTCTTCTGTTGCCAAAATGAAAAATATCATTTCCTCATCTCAAATTATTGTAAAAGTCATTCAGGTAAAGCTTTATAATCTACCACTAAATCTCTTTTAGTATTATAAGCAATAAAATCCGGCCTGTAGAAATTTTGCGCTAGTTCAGCTAGAAACGATGTCAATCAAATATGGATCTAACAGATGACAATTCACTTCAAATTGTTTCATTTGGAAGCAATTAAATATTCGATATCTCCAAAATGTATACTACAACTCCACGTGCACGGCAGTATCATCTTGCATAGTTGAAAAAAGTTTTTTTTAGAAGGTACACGGAAGTTGCATGTACAGATATCTGGTAGTCGGATATATAAAACCTTGTTTTGTCAATTGTGAATCAGGTAAAACAACAAATCTAAGAAGAGTGAAAAAAGAAATGGATATCCTATTCTCACCATATCTATGAAACTTGCAAAAAAAAATACCTATAGGTCATTATGCAAGCCCATACCAAGAAAATTTTGTAATACACAAGAAAAATTGCAACACATGTTTAACATATTATTTTAGAAACGTAACGTGATCATTGCGTTAATCATATGTTCACCTTACGTTTAGTGCCCATATGATAAACATGTTTGAAAACATATGTTCACCATATGTGGCATGTTTTCAGGTGACACACACATCTTTTAGAAAAAAGAGAAAAAAAAGCTACACCGAGCGCAGCATGATATGACTGCAACATGCTGAACCCTGTACGTTTGTGGCCCAATAAGGATTGTCAAATGCTTTGGACACATGCAACCCATGTTGGACTAAAAAAGGTTTTTGAAACATGCATTTTTGGTGGACTTTCAATGAATATTTGAATATTGAATAAATGTTTAACATACATATGACGAACATATGTTTTACACATAAGGAATATATGTTTAAACTGTGTTGCATTATGTCCTGTTTTATCATAAACATTGTTTAACTTTTCTATGAAAAAATACGGTTATTCAGTATTAAAAAGATTAAAAATTGGTTACAGGCGTAGCAAAATATATATTATTACCAAGAGCTTTGTTGTATTTTCTATTATTACAAATAAATTAATTAACATCAACATCAATCTGCATGCTTAAACATGATTTAGATAAAAACATGAAATAAAAACATTTAGATGATCTGCTTAAAATGTTATTTTTCAATGAATGTGTTTTTGAACATGGATTCAAAATGGGGATTTTAATCTATAAATTGTTATTATTTTGCCCTATTCTTTGATTTTTATACGACCGCAAAAAATTTGCGGACGTATTATGGTATGATGCTGTCGTCGTCGTCGTCGTCGTCGTCGTTGTCTGTTAACTTTTTAGTGTTTCCACAATAACTTTAGTTCCAGTTATCCGATTGCTATGAAACTTTACAATGATGTTCCTTACCATAAAAGGATGCATGGGATTGATTTTGGGGGTCCCCCCATTTTTCGTTTAGAAATTAGGGGCCAAAAAAGGGCCAAAAATACTACTTTTTTGTTTGTTTCCACAATAACTTTAGTTCTAGTTATCCAATTGCTATGAAATTTGACAGTGATGTTCCTTACCATACAAGGATGAATGGGATTGATTTTTGGGGTCCCCTCTTTTTTTGTTTCGAAATTAGGGGCCCAAAAGGGGAAAACAATTCAAATATTTTACTTGTTTCCACCATAACTTTGGTCCTAGTTGGCCTATTGCTGTGAAATTTGTCAAGAATGTTTCTTACAATAAAAGAATGAACCTGATGAATTTTTGCGCCCCCCTTTTTCTCCGTTGTGTAATTAGGGGCCAAAAGGGGCCAAAATAAAAACTTTTTTATTTGTGGTGCGATTTTGAAATTTTTTTTTACATGTTTGTTCTTGTCAAATAGCGGATACAAAATTAAGAATTAATTTTTGCGACCCCCCCTTTTTCCCCCTATTACGTAATTAGGGGCCAAACGGGGCCAAAATCGAAACTTTTTTATTTGTGGTCCGATTTTGAAATTTTTTTTGCAAGTTTATTTTTGTCAAGTAGCGAATCCAAATTTGAGAATTTATTTTTGCGACCCCCACCCCTTTTTCACCTGTTACGTAATAAGGGGCCAAAAGGGGCCGAAATTGAAACTTTTTTATTTCTGGTCCGATTTTGAAATTTTTTTTTGCATGTTTGTTCTTGTCAAATAGCGGATACAAAATTTAGAATTAATTTTTGCGACCCCCCCTTTTTCCCCTTATTACGTAATTAGGGGCCAAATGGGGCCGAAATTGAAACTTTTTTATTTCTGGTCTGATTTTGAAAATTTTTTTTGCATGTTTGTTCTTGTCAAATAGCGAATACAAAATTAGGAATTAATTTTTGCGACCCCCCCCCCTTTTTCCCCCTATTACGTAATTAGGGGCCAAATGGGGCTTTTTTATTTGTGGTCCGATTTTGAAATTTTCTTTTGCAAATTTATTCTTGTCAGGTAGCGATTCTAAATTTAAGAATAAATTTTTTGGGCTGTAATCATAAAAAAAAAATTCTGGTTAGATTTTTAATTTTTTCCCCAAACATTATTCTTTTAAAGAGTAGAATACAACATTCAAAATTTATATTTTTAGCCCCTGGGTTGAAAGTCCATCAGAGAAGCATGTGTCAAAAACCTTTGTCAGTCCACCATGGGCTGCATGTGTCCAGAACAATAGACTATCCATATTAGGCCTAAAACGTACAGGGTTCAACATGTTGCGGTCGTATCATGCTGCGCTCGGCGAAGCTTTTTATTTTATTGTGAAAACGTGTAATTGAAATAAATTTATAAGAAATGACCACAATATTTTTTTCTGTCTATTTGAAATTACATTTTAAAATGTTATTTCTTCATAGACAGAAAAAATATTGTGATCAGTCCTTAAATATAATTTTCATAATTACAGAATGAGTTAGGGTAGATATAGTTTTTTGAATTTTCCATTTTGAGTTAAGGCTAACAGTAGAGGAAAACACTTATACAATTGTACTTAGTAGAAACTTTCTAAAAGCTTGCCGGAAGTCCCCTTTTTCTGTTCTGTTTACATTCATATAATGGTTCGTTAAACATTGACTGAAAAAAGGGCAATTATGTCTAATTACCGATTTTATCCTATTCTTAATTAAGACATCGGATGAAAAGTCTTGTTAATAGTGGCGATTTCGATTATTTAATATTTATTTGTGTAAACTTTTTAGGATACTTAATTAGAAATTAGATAAAACACTCTCATTTACCCAATTAACATGTAAAATCAATTTGAAGGTACATATCTTTTTTCTATCTTAATTACAAAAATCAAACACAGGTGAAGAGGTTAAATATGTAACTGTGTCATTTTAAAGTCTATATTGCAATTATCATTGATAACCAAACAAAGTTTTATCATAAAGAGACGTTAAGAATAAGCCAGTAAAAAACAAAAATCTGTCAAAGTTATTCAAAAATGGCCCGATTTCGTGAATAAGGAACTCGATAAGCAATATACCTTAAATCAAATCCTACGTTTTGGAAACCCATGGTTGCTGTGAGATATAATGATGTTTTTCCGCTCGTATGATTATTTCGAGGTTGAAGAAAAAAAAAAGACTTTAAATTATCCATTTGTGCACAAAAGTATTTAAAAAAGAAAAACAATCGTTTGGTTATGGTTTCTTTAGTAAAATTCAAATATATTGTTCAAATCGAATCATTTTAAAAAGTACAACCCTTTGCTACTTAAAAGGAATATATATCTTTTTAATTGTGTTTTTAAAAATCTCAAAGTGACTATATTTGTTATTTCAAAAGTATAAAGTAAATTGTTGTTAGCTGCGATATAGATAAATGTTATGCTAGCTAAACAGATAAAGATATGGTCACGCTACAACATTATTTTTTGGATTACATTTTTAGCTCAACTGACCCGAAGGGTCATGTGAGCTATTGTCATCGTAAGGCGTCCGTCTTCCTTCGTCCGTCGTTAACTTTTCTTCAAACATCTTCTTCTCTGAAACAACTGATGGGATTGCCTTGAAACTTTGTACACTTGATGTTTAGGATGTCCTCTACCAAGTTTGTGAAATTTGCGAATGTCCCCCAACCAACATGGCTGCCGTTACTAAAAATAGGAGGTCAGACCATAGTTTTTAGCTTAAAGCTCAAAAAGTATAAGAGATAGAGAAAATCAGAAGCACTTTCCTTCTTCCACATCAAAAGCTCTACAAAACTCGTCATTGAGTCAGAGTTGTGGGATGACTCCTTGTATGAGTTATTTCCCCTTAATCGTCAAAATTGACCATTTTCACAGTTTTTGGACTTTATCTTGAAATTTGTAATTGCTAGAAGAAAAGTTAGCATTTCAAAATTGTTCAGCTTATTGAGATCAACAAAAATTATTTCAGGGTCAAACTTGTCAGATTAACCGTTTAAGAGACAGATTTTTCTATCAATTTTAAATGATTTTTAATTTTTTTTCTCTGAAGCCACTGATGGGATTGCTTTGAAACTTTGTACACTTGATCTTTAGGATGTCCTCTACCAAGTTTGTGAAATTTGTGAACGTGGACCAACCAACATGGCTGCTGTTTGTAAATATAGAACAGAAAGGTCAGACCATAGTTTTTAGCTTATAGCTCAAAATGTATAAGAGATAGAGAAAATCCGAAGCAACCATCTTTCTTCAGCATCAAAAGCTCTACAAAACTCTTCATTGAGTCGAAGTTGTGGATGACTCCTTATAGGAGTTATTTCCCCTTAATCGTAAAAATTGACCATTTTCACAGTTTTTAGACTTTATCTTAAAACTGTAATTGCTAGAAGAAAAGTTAGCGTTGCAAAATTGTCCAGCTTATTGAGATCTACAAAAATAATTTAGGGTCGAAATTGTCATATCTACCATTTAAGATCTATTCCCCTTTAACCGATTTTTCTATCAATTTTAACTGATTTTTAAAAATCTTTTTCTCTGAAACCACTGATGGGATTGCTTTGAAACTTTGTACATTTAATCTATAGGATGTTCTCTACCAAGTTGATGAAATTTGTGAACGTCGACCAACCAACATGGCTGCCCTTACTAAAAATAGAAAAGGGAGTCAGACCATACTTTTTAGCTTATAGCTCTAAAAGCATGAAAAATATAAGAGATAGAGAAAATCTGAAGCAGCCTTCCTTCTTCAGCATCAAAAGCTCTACAAAACTCTCCATTGAGTCAAAGTTGTGGGATGACTCCTAATAGGACTTATTTACCCTTAATCGTCAAAATTGTCCATTTTCACAGTTTTTGGACTTTATCTTCAAAGCCATAAGAGCTAGAGGAATAGTTACAGGTAGCATTGCAAAATTGTTCAGCTCATTAAGATCTACAAAAATGATATCAGGGTCAAAATTGTCAGATCATCCTTTTAAGAGTTATCCCACTTTAAGTGTTTTCAATCAATTTCAACTTGTTTGTTCTTTATTCATATGGAAAGCTTTGTAAACTTTGTATTCTCTATCTTAAAAATGTTTTCTGTTCATACTAGTTTCTTTAATGTTACTTACAAATTACATGTAGACCATGTTGCACACTAGGTAAGAGGCTTTAGCATAAGAGATCAGACGAGCGATTCAGGCTCCTGGGGGCCTCTAGTTATATATACGGTCATCGCCAAGCAATATCTATCCGTATGGTAGCTAACGGTGCGTCACCTATAAGCGACATTTCAGAATACATCAAAGCTTTAAATTATCCGTCTAAATTTCAAAATTGTCTAAACCTTAAGGTTCTTCCTAGCCCAGACATAGGTTGAATATCTCAGTAATAATTTGGTTCCCCAGTTTGGTATTTTTGGTTATACTGTTCTATGCTCTTCATATTCATACAGTGTTTGGCATTTTCAATATTTTTGGTAGAGCGCCTCTGATGAGTCTTGAATAGACGAAACGCGCGTCAGGCGTAGCAAAATTTATTGTCTGGAACTTTGTTGTCATTTGTATTTCATTGTTTAAATCACAATTTATTAAATTTCAAAATGACAAACACTTTCTGATTGAAACTTTCAATAATACATAAAGATGCATTGTATTTAAACGACATTTCTTTCACATACCAGTTTCACAGTTTCATTTTTTCCCCAATGCTTTTAGCTCAGATTCTTTAAGTATAAAATTACTCAGTTTCCCAATACACCTTTAATATGAAACCAATGCAAGCAACCCTTTTCAACTACACCATTCCATCTGTCCGTAACTAAACCCTTTCTTAACACCTGCTGGGATTAATTATATTAATATGAGCTCCATTCTGATTAATACATAAGTTTAATCTATGGACATTGTTAGAAAAAAAGATTACAAAGCACAATTTGATCCATAGTATAGTTATAAACACGTAACGTTAGTGGTTACATTTCACCGTAAAGTGAAATAATGAAAAGGGTCCCTCGTATAAGATAATTATAACTTGTCATGACAAGTACATGGATTTCACATGTACCTAATTCAATGTCTGCCAAGCCTCGTGTTCATCAGGAACTTGTTTAAATCCATGACACCAAGATTACAATGTCATTTTCCAATGGCTTGTACATATATATAGACTGACAATCATTCAATGATTTAAATAAAACGATCATAGCAGGATCCCGATAGTGTTTTAATGATGCTTGTAAACAAAGTATGGATTGTTTATACCGCCAATTCTGTCTTAATATTACCATTTGGTATGATTGTGGCATTGCTAAGCTGTGAGCACAGCATAATTATTAAATTGGCTTCCTTTGAAATGAAAAAGAAAAACAAAAATTGTTTAGACTGGATACTCATAAAAAATCACCATTAATTTGAATTGCACATCTGCACGATGGATTTTTTTTATCATCAATAGGCAGACTTTTCACGTAAACAGGCCGTGGAGCTCTCAGCTTTGGCGAGCACCCCAATTACAAACTATGCTCTCCATCATATTTACTTGTCGAAATATCATGTTATGCGATTTGATTATATTGGTGCGTGGTTTTGTTATTATGCTGTGTTATTAGGTTCATATATTACTTGTTTTTTTAATTATTTATATTTTGTGATTAGACAATAATATTGTGTGGTTTTGTGATTATGCTATGTTGTTTTGTTATCTCAATATGTGGTTTGGTCATAATGTTATGTGGTTTAATCATTATCTGTGTGATTTGGTCGTTATTTTGTGTGGTTTGGACATTTTCTTTTGTCAATATACTAAACTGTCCAAATCAGGATCATTGCGATCTACAATTTTTCGGGGTGTCTTCCATGCCTTTTCTTTTCTCTTGGATATTTATATTGATCCTCCAAGTTTGGTAATTTTGATTTTACCTTTGTTTTAATTAATGCAGCATAAGAAGTATTATAAGCATTTAGTAATAAAAATTTATTATTTTCTTTTGTGCATCTAAAATTAACATGATTAACGAGATACAAGTACATAATCTTTTATAATTGGTCAATCTTTTACTTAATTTTGTACACACACCATTTCATTTTTAATGTTGCTCTGTTTGTGACATTGTGTACTTTTTATCTTTTTGTGGGATATCAATAAATAAGAAGGGTATTAAATTACTTTGGGTGCAAGAAGCAGAGGTACCAATGGGGTATCCGAATGTCAAAAGTCCGTAAGGGCAGAGACAAAACCAGTAAACACCAACAATATAGCAACTATATAAATAGCAAAGCAGTAGCAATATATTGCTGATCTATCCCATGGTCAAATAAAGGTAATAACAAAACTACCGAACTTGAATGATCAATCTCATAGTCTAGAGAAAATGACAAAAACGAATCAGTCATACCGGAGAACTGGTGGATCGCAATGGTCCTGACTTGGTACAGGCATTTCAAACGAAATGGTGGGTTAAACCAGGTTTTATGGCGCCAAACCTCCCTCTTCCATTGCGATCTTAGGATCCGGTAATGACCATAGAACACAACATAATTATGAGACACAATAGGGATATTGAGGTGATCATCTCAGTACAGCAGATTTTTTCACGTGGTTTTCACGTGGAGGTTAAAAGGATATAAGCTATTAAATTTGTCATTTTTGACCGAAAAGAATATTTGATTTGCCTATATTTAAATATATGAACAACCAAAATGTGATAGGTCTACTCTATCAAACTCAAATTTAAAAAAACTGTAGTCATTTTTACTTTTTGTGAAGCTTTTCAAAATCTCTTATCCTTTCACATGCGCACTGTTTTTACGTTATCTAAAATCTTAACTGGTTCAAATCTCTGACCAATCATCTGAATCTCGAGTTAACAGCTCGTGAAAAAATCGATACGACGACCAGTTCTTATTTTTTCTAACAAAGGAAATAACAGCAATGACTCGGAATCTTGAATTAAGATATCCCACATTGAAAATTTGTTAGTTTTACACAATATCAAAGCCATCGGTAACACAACATTCCGATTAACCGAATATTGTCCGTTTTTGATATGCCGTTAAAGGCATATTGTCTACGAAAAATATTTTTCTGTAAAACCAAAAAATTGTCGTCAGACTATTCGTTTTGTTTATTTAGAAAGATACAAACGTTCAAAATACCACTAGGGTACCTTATTACTTCAAAAATTGAAAAATATATAATATTTGTAAAGCTTTACAAAAATTCATATTCATGAGATGTAGATGAGCTGTAAGCATGCGCACTAAACTACTTTTGAGGCAAAATTTGTTGCAAATTTGTTTTTCAATATTCATTTTATTGCATTTCGGTCAAATTGACACCAAAAAATTGGGGTGTAAAAAAAATGAGTTTGCCGTAGACAATATGCCTTTAAAATATATCTGCCATAGCGCATGTTGAATAAATAAATCAATCACCTTGTTTTGTTAATAATCCGAGAAATTAGACCAAGTTGAACGCAGTTTTGGTACAAATGTAATAAAGGTGTATTTTAATTCCATTTGTACCATATGTTAAATTTTGCTCAGCTAATCAAGATCTATGAAAACCAAATTTGTAACAGGGTCAAAGTTGTGAGACCATTCCATGTATGTGTTATCCCCCTTAGAGCGTCATATTTGTACCAATATCACATGAATATATAGTTGAGTTCTTAAAAAAATCTATTTGTTCGAAATTTTAAGATACATTTGTATCCATTTAAATGAGTAATGACCCCATAAAGGTAAAAATAATTCTATTTATATTGAAAACTATAAAGATTGTAAAAGCTTTTTTGTTAAAATGTTTAGTTAATTAAGCCCTTTACTTTATTATTTTACCTTTTATAAAACTAAATGCTTTTGTATATGACCATAATAATCAGGTTTTGAAATCGGATGAGCGATTACCGAGAGCCTCTTGTTGAAACCTTTAATATTCAAAATAATTAAATACTTTAAGGTCCATAGCGCTTATCATACATATATACTAGATTTCAGAACAATGTTTTCAATTTGTCTTTTTTAATGACATAAATCAAAAATCTTTGTCTTTGTCTTTTTTGCCAACCTTGTGCCAATTACGGCATGTCTAGAGTATAATCCTCTGGGGGTCCAGAATGAATTGACTTTAACCCACAAGAATTAATGGTGTTCCTTTGCATATTGACAGAAACTGTTTTTATACATAATATTAACATTATTATGTATATAGTGTACATATATCACAAGGAAATAAACGGCTGTCTTAAAGTTCTCTATTCACACTGGGGCTTCATTTTTTAATTCAAATATCTTTGGGTTCATAACATTTATCGTGTAATAATTTCTCCAGAACAGTATCTTCTGTTTGCGTTTCATAACCGTTTGTTAGCTTTGAGCACAGATCACAAATGGCCGGCTTATAGTTTTCTGTCCATGGAGTTAGTTCATATTGGTGCTTAGCTTTTAAAACGGTTGAATAACTCTCCTCCGAGGAACCAATCGATTTCAAATATTCAGCTAAGAGTTTTGGTGATGCAAAATCTGTCGTTGATACGAAAGTTCCTGCTGGAAGAAAAGACTTTACATTAGGTGCACTGCGGACTACAGGAACCATTAAATTTTCGGTTTCAAATAATCCAAATACTTTTTCTGACACATAATTATCGCAAATGGAATTTTCAAATGACAAATAGAATTTATAGTCATTGCTGATCATTGTTTTACAAGCAGTATAGTCTTCAGGATTTTGAATTTTCGAATTCGAACACTTTTTCGGACCACAAAAACCGTAGATGTCCACATCAATATATTTCTTAAGCTCCTCAACATAGTTTTCTCGTTTAGATTGAGTTTTGCAATTGCTGACAAGCCATGCCACATTTTTGGTCTTTCTTCTAAATATGGAGGAATAGTTTAACATTGGTGGGGTGCTCACTTTGTTCAAACCACCAAATGGAAGTTTTACATCTGAGTTTTGCCTGTAGCTTAATAACCAATCAAACTTGTCCCATGAATTACGCCACCTTGGGTTACCGGGCAGCGGAAATAGTTGGGCAGGAGATTCGTTAGTAAAATAGATCCATTTTTGTTGTGGCAGTTTATTTGGTGGTGGTTTCCGGAGCGTTCGAAAGATGATCATTGCATCACTTTTATCAATCAGTCTTGAATCTTTTGTAAAAATACACTTATGTGGACAAATTCCATCCAAAGAAAATGGTGAAAACCACAGATCCGGATGTTGTTCATAAAACAGAATGATTGGGGCATTCCTTTGGTAAAAATTCTCACTGAGCCTTTTACTTTTTGTAGTGTTGCCTCCCAAGATGTTTACTGCTGTAGTCTTAAATGAATTTTCCTCGAAGTCATTTGGAGTTTTAATATGATGTTCTTCATCTTCATGATTTTGATGATGAAAATACTTAGTAGTTGTATTTCTGATATGGAGATCTTTGCGTAAGGTTGTAAGTATGGCTAAGATGAGACAAGAAACACATAATCCACTGACTAACTTCAGGACCCATCTTGATACCATGGTGGTAAAAAACACCTAGAAACAGGAAAAAAGGACAATATACAGATTTTATTTATCTTATTTTTGATCATGTTCAAATTGTAACTAAATAAATATAAATTTTGATATGAAACGCAGGAAAGAAATTATCAATGCTTTTCTTAACCCAAAAGTCAAATAGGGGCCTACCATGTTGAACAAACACTCGCACCTCAATATAAAAAAATGAACAGCCCCAAGTACTATTTGCTCCATTCCGCTTAACATGTGTCATTGAAATCATCAAATCTCACTTTGTTCTAAACAAATATTACGTGTTATTTTAGAAACATAATTTAGATATTAATTTAGATTTTTGCTCAATATAAATGTATGATTTATAAAGATTCGAAAATTTGAAATTAAATGTAAAGTAGTTACATTTTTTTGTAAGATTACTTACTAACAGTTTTTAAAGTCTTTCTTTGAAATTTACTTTTATCTTGAATTAAAGAGTTAATTTCTTCCGGAGCAGAGAGTTCACTCCGGTTATGACTTGAGTTCGCGTTGTTAACTTTGTGGGTTTAAGGTAGAGTTTGCTCAGTTGCCTCTTTTTCACTGTTTTTGTTTTAAATAGTTGCTTACGTGTTATGTCTCTGCTAACGTTAAACAAATAAAGAGAAAAAAAATAAAGAAATGTTAAATATTAAGATACAATAACCTACCTTTTGTAATGCTATTTACATGTTTCAGTTTTGTTGATCCATTTTCAAATTGGTAAAACACATGTTAATTGCATTTGATTGTTTAAAACTTTTATTTTTTTATGCAAAGACATTTAAAATTTATGATTGTTGTAATATAAATTAGATTCCAATCAACTGTGAAACAATCGTGTCCTGACCATCTCTCCGGACATAGGAAGTATTAAAAATGCCTCCGGGAAAATTATTTACATGCAAGGAAGATTTGGAAAAATATTCATTTTTTAATCATACTATCATTTTGTTTATGAATTACATTTTCTTTTTCCATATTTCTTTTTAAATTTATTTTCAAAATTTATCTAAATAATAATGCGTTATTAAATAATGTAAATCAACAATTTCGTTTTAATTCTATTTTACTTATATTTAAACAGTTTTTGTAAAATTAAAGAAGTATTCTATCAATTTAAACTTTTCCGTGGTTCGTTTTTCAGTCCACATAAAATAGCTTTAGGATATT
This sequence comes from Arcuatula senhousia, assembly GCA_963971305.1. Classification (NCBI taxonomy): domain Eukaryota; kingdom Metazoa; phylum Mollusca; class Bivalvia; order Mytilida; family Mytilidae; genus Arcuatula; species Arcuatula senhousia. The sequence goes on along the minus strand of OZ020307.1, from coordinate 38,996,724 downwards.
TAAAATGAAAATAAAATTTAACAAGTACATCATAATACTCGTTTCGTTACAAATGTTATTTTGTATGATAAATGTTCATATTGAAATAGCAAAAATTTTAAGAAGATTTTTATAAGGTATGTTCGAGTATTTTTATATTTATTTATTTATTTATATTTAACATTATAATTGTAACACAAATTAAAAACAAATGTAAAACTCTTGAAAAATAATCTACCGTTCGCTATAAGCTAATCATCACCATATATATTTTAATGTTCTCTTTTGAACGAAGTAGAGACACAGGATCCATTTTGGGCTCTACTCACGAATTATTATATGATTATATTGTTTTATGAAAAACATATTATTGCACAATTTAATAGATATTTTTGCTTGTTTGCTTTATACCCTACTGTTGAATATATTGTACTCAACAATTTGAAAAAATAAAATTAAAACATAGTATTAATCTATCGTTAAAAGGGAGACAATCCTTTTCTTGTAATATTTTCAGACCAAAAAGCACATAAAACCAGTGTTCTTTTGTGCTTTATCGATATCACAGGAGAGCTGTGTCGAAAATTGTTAATTCAGAATTAAAGAATGGTAATCTTGTAAGTCTAAAAGAATGCAAAAAGCAGAATTATTCAATATGTCTAAGTTTCAAAATAATCGATTAGAAGTCGTACAGCAATAGTTGATTTCAAATAAAAACTCATATAATAGCAACAACAAAAAACCAAACAAAACACATGATTGTATTCATGTATAACCAATATTTTGTAACTAATGCCAATAGTGCATTTACGTGTGTGTTTCACTGTTTTGCAAATATGCGGGGATGGATAGTGTTCAGTGTATGGGATACAACGTGATTTAAAACCAGTAAAAGCCAACACTCACTACCCGACTCACACTGATATGAACAGTTTTGAAAATCAGAATCTCGACGTTAGCTAAGTGTATTTATTTTATTTCATTTGTTATTTCAGCATCTTAGATCTGATCTGTAACTATGAAGTTTAAACTTACTGTGTTGCTATTATTTTGTACATTAACACAAGGTTAGTTACATATCAATGAAGTACCATTTATCTTTAAAGGGATAGGGGCCTTTGTTTTTGTACTGGTCAGATTTTTTTTCCGGGCGGGAAAAATTTTCATTATCAAAGGTGTCGAAACATTCATTTTTTTAATCAAAATTACTACTTCCGAATATTTTTCCATCAAATATCAGATTCAATGTATTTTTAGGGAAAAAACCAAGCCCCCTTTCTTTAAGGTAATTGTTTCATCTCTTATTGTATAATTGCCTTTTCAAATACAATTAACTATTGAGACACTATTGTTTAATGATCACCACATCTCATTTATTACACACTTACAAATTAAAATTTATTTATAAAAGGAGATACCAAAAATTCATTTTTTTTTTTGCCCGGTAACTTTAATTGAGTTAATTGTAATATGCTTCTTTAAGTAAAACATTGATGTGCTGTTATAAAAGAAAACGCATTCTTAACAGAACAAGTTATTCTCTCAATATTATGTTTGAACTACTTATTTTATGCATTTTTTAAAATTTTTCGATGATACTTTATTTGGGAAGCATAAGCCGAAAAAAGAAATCCAAATAGCTATAACAAAGACACAAATCAATATACTAGGTAAATAAACATCACAAAGGTTCCTCAAAGTATAGGTATTTTAATACGAAGTGTAAATTGTTCAATCTACAGAAAACAGCATGTTTCATGTATTTATAAATAATGCTTTATTTTGTTCAGCTTGGTCACTTTCATGAATTCCTCGGAGACTGTTTGAATAAAAAGTTCCAAAATTAAGATTTGAGGTAACTCAAGGTAAATTGAGGACTCATTTGTGTTTTTTTATACAACAAAGTCGAACTCATAAAATAGAACCCTGAGAACTCTAAAAAGGCAAAAAAAAAACCAAACATTGAGCTGCTTTAAATTTGTGCCAAGGACATGTGGTTAAAACAATTGAACTTGTTATATTTTTAAGGACAGAATATTTTTATCAAATATTTAATGATATTTAGATGAATAATGGCTACTATCACTGAGATCCTATCCCTAGGCATTTCTTTGCTTTTAAGTATTCTTTTCTTTTTTTGTAGAACTAATCTTTGGAATGGAGTCAGCTGCTGATCTTGATATAGAATTGTTTGACTGTAACCAAGTTCAAGCTTTATGTACAGAGAGATGCATCGATTTGCAGTGTGTCATTGGAAAATGCACTGGTTTTAAAACTTGTTCTTGTAGTGACTGTGTTGTTAGAAACTAATATTGTTCATTATAACGAATGAAAATGTGACAAAATTTCTAGTATATTATATAATGTTTTAAGCGTATATGTGTTCCTGTTTCCAGGAAACAAATGTGAACCAATAAAACAATCGAATGTCGTAAATCCCAAAAGGCAATGACAAAATCGGTGGAAAAAAATCATCACAAAAACAAACCACACAACAAACACATATTACAACTAAACTGCAATCAACAAGGTGAACCAAGGTTGAAACGAGGGTTACCCTTTTCATCAGTAATAACTTTCTGGACTCAATACACTAATTTTTTTTACCTTATTGATATAAATATAAATGAGAAAACCAAATTTCAGAAAGTGAGGAATAATGTTTTTTTATTCATTTTCCAAACGATGAATCTCATAAAAAAGTCTTTTCTATAGGATAGGTCTGTTCCTAAGATACCAGAAACATCTCGCTGCATCTACACGTACTAAAACCTATGCATTGCCCTTTGGAGAATCCTTTGTCCTGGCACCTTTCTGTGCAGACCCCACGAACTCGAGGACAATCAAATAGCTCCAAATCTTCCGAATAAGACTGAGCACAGACCATATTGTCCTCAAATACTGAAACATAATTAAAACATTCAATTTATGTGCAATGTCAACAACACAGAATTTTGTTATCATAGAGAACCCGTTTTTGAAAAAAAGTGGTTTCTCTCTCTCTTTTGTACCGCAAAATCAGGCTTAACCCACCATTTCCATTAAAAAGTCTTTTCCATAACTCAGGGCCATGGCAATCTTAAATATATCTATTGTTTCTTTGCCTTGTTTTGCCTTATCGTCATGTACAGGGTTATGAAATTGGTCAGTTATATTTTTACCTCATTTGTAATGTAAATATTGCAAACAATTAGATATTTTTCCAACATACATAACTAAATATCTTGAGTTGATTTGTTATTTTCTAACACTATTAAACGTTTAAAAATACAATTATACCAAAACGGGTGTAAAAACGGTAAATTTGGTTAAGCTGAGTATCGATATTTCAAGGAGTAATCTCTCATCAGCAGCACTTGAATCAAAACATTGGAAGGTCAAACACCCCAAATATTGAAAGAAAAGTACTTAAAGCAAAATGGTTCGAACAGGGAAGCTAAATCAAGCACCGAGGATATTGACCATCTGCAGTACAAGGAAAGAAACCTGGTGTTTTAAGCAATTTAGAATTTTACAATTTGGAAATTCAATAACAAAACATATTAGTAATTTAATGATAAACTTTTTCTTTAAGGAAAAAGCTATTGATTGGTTGCTGGCTGTTGATTGTTACATTGAAAAAATAGACATACCTTGAAAAGCAACAGCAAATAACAACAAGCATACGTACAGTTTCATCTTGAAAGATCTGTAGAATAAAATAAATATTATCTATTTGCGTCCAGTAGATATTAAGGGTCTCACACCGAAGACGTTGACGTCTTGTAGTTTTCTCTTTCTCTATCTGTTCGTCCGTCCGCAATTTCTTGCATTGTGGAATCCGAATTAGCAAAAAATGAGCGTACAGTTCTGATATTCTCTACCATTTCTATGCTTTCATGTCATGAAAAGTACAATAAAATATCATGCAAATTAGTTCAATAGCTTTTTCGAAAAACTTTATAACTTTAAGAAATCGCAGCTTTTGAGAAATAGACTTTGTGAAAACTTAAACTCAAAAAGTATTGTCGATACAGTTCCGTCATTTACAACGCAGCATGTTATGATGTGTACATTTAAATTTCATGAACATCCCTTGAATATGTTCTGAAAACTGAAAAACATAAACTACTTTTGATAACAATTTAGATAATTTGATTAATTCTTTCATACTTAATTGAAGCAAAAAAAAAAAAACAACAACAACAAAAAACCAAGCCATTAATTTTAATATTGTCACGGGTGTGTTAGCAACATAGACTTTTGATGATAAAAAGTAGAAAAAATCAAAGACTAACGTTGGTAATTTTGAAAATATGAAAAAAATGGCTAGTATCGCGGAAAATAAAGCTTTTTGTCCTTGTTTTCTCATTAAACATTAAAATATGCGTCTTATTTTTCTCACAGTTAAATTGTTTTAGTTTAAATTTTGATTTCTATCTTTTTTATTTTCTTTTAGAAATCCAAAATCGGAAAAATAAGAATTTGTCCAAATTTTCTGAGATTGCTCGAAACAAGCGGTGCCAAAATTTCAGGTCATTTCATTGGATTTCTTATCCTGCTAAATAAATATTATTCTTTGGTTTCATAAACAAAGAAATGAAATACGTATAAACGTGCGAATACATAGCGAAAATTTATTTTACGTGTATTGAAAAAAAAATGTGTATAAAATTGATTAAATTCTTATGTAAGGTCAAAATTAACCGGTATTTTTTTTCATTTTTTATGGTGCACATTGAATAATCCGAGAATGTTTCTATAAACCAAAAAATATTTTAGTTAATACTTATTAATACATTTATTGATATATTTGGCGAGAAGATTTAGTAGAATATTTTTTCCGTGAGAATATATAAATTTGCGCATTAATATTTACACCCGTCAATTATATTGCACGTGTCGTGACCGTCCGTGCAACTGCAAAGTGCATTTAAACGTCTTTTTTGTATTCCGATTTAAACTGGATTCGAAAATACATGAAATACTTTCATTAAGATATTGGGCGTAGTTTAAATTATCATTAATACACTAAAATTCTTTTGACTTTTAAAAAGTTTACAAGAAAATGAGCCTAATTTACCTTCAATGCAATTGCATCTTATAATTTTCTAAAATTTATTTATTTTATATAATACTTTAAAAAGTACCAAAACTGATATGTCGAGTACTTACATTTAATGTTAGTTAGATTAGTTCTCTAGCTTGAAACTAGAACATGTTATATATAGAGACACAAATAATGGAGAGATTTGTCAATCGGATAATAAAACTGTTTCATGATCATTTGATAGATTTGGATATTTTTTATGATTAATTTAAATCAAAACACATGTTGAATGTCATTGAGATTTCGGTGTCATTTGCAGCGAAAACCACAGACCAAATGACAAAATCCGACATACACGTGCTTGTTCTTTGCTTGTTATACTGCACGCTGATGTCGGTCATATGTTTATATACTACATGTTGGTTGATATTTGTAGATTCAATTACAAAAGGATACAGCATTTGTCATACATTCAAGGCATCCGCATGAAACGATGGATGCCACACTGTAAACATTATCGGAACAAAGGACCAGGGCTGATAAGGCCTGTTTTTGGCCTCAAAATATGGCTGAAAATTAAAAGTTCTAGTATTCTACATTCACTGTGTTATTTTCTTAGGCAAGGGTTAGGGACATAATAAACAATGAAAATTATTTCAATCCATCTTATCTGTATATAGAAAATGGCATTAAAAGTTGGAAGATTTTCAACATTTGGTCAAAATTAGCAGTTTATACATTATTTTCGTGCTTATTATGTTTTCAATAGTAGTGTGTACAGTCGTGTACCAAATAGATACTTTGAGAAAATATGTTTCAAGACCAACTTAATTTGTTACCAAAAGGATTTAGTGGTACATGGGTGTTGCGGTCACTTCCCAGAGCAAAAATTATTAAAAATATGCTAAAAAAACAGCCGATTTGGTCACTTTTGTGCAATTTGTTAAATATTGACGTCACTATGACGTCACAGTATGGTCAAAAATATTTAATTGTCTATGAAGCATTAAAGTACTGACATTTAACTAAGTCGTGTCACAATTTTTACTTGAATTCCAACAAAAATAATTTTTGGGCCAAAAATGGCCCTTATCAACCCTAGTCCTTTGCAGTTCCATTCTTCAACTCCTTTCTTTGACATCATGTATTTTACTTCCTTGGAGGATAATTAATTGCTTTATGTGACAAATATTCATGTTTTTGACTATTGTTTGTCGGTTGCATCAGTTATAAGTTTTTGGTATCAAAATAATTCTATGATTTTATTCAAATTGTATTTTTATTTTTGCCAGCTGGTACTTCATATATAAATAAAATGTTCAGTCACTATTTCATATAGTCTCAATATCGATTTGCCGTTACAATAAAAAAAATCAAATTGTGACGGTTGTAAATGATTCGGTCTCCCTTTCGTCATCCGTTCCTGATTTTCGTCTTTGTCGTTAAAAAATATTTTTTTGTAATGGTTTTGCCGTAATCGTATCCTGTGCTTACATACAAACTGCGGATACAGTACATGTCATTAAAAGTGTAAAAACAAAAATATGAGTGATGAAACATATGCAAAATCTATGCAGAATAATTAATGTAGAAGAAAAACCTGACAACAATTTAAAAAAAAAACGGCAACAACATTCAATCACGGCCACCAATCATGACAATCATTACAATTTGTTATGTAAAAATAGTTGCGATATTTCCGGGATATCCTTTTTGATACCAATTTACTTCGCTTTAGACTGTAACTGACAGTTTGTCTGGTTATAGATCATTGGAAATAGATAAAAACTAAGGTTTCAAGAATGCTATTCGATGCCACCTGTCATTTACTTGTATCATCAGCACTTTATTTGTATCTGCAGTACCCTATATCTTCTGAATTCATATTAATCTACCGTCTACGCGTATATTTTTGCTCTCAATTTCTTTCATTGCTTAATTTTGATCTTTGTGGGACAAAAATGTACCCAATTTGTATGTTCAACGTAATAAGATTTTTCAAGGCTGACAGAAAATGCATCTTTCATATTTATATATTGATTCAAAATAATTAATCTGAATTTGGAGGAATTGTTATGAGGTATATCATCATGTTGTCAGTTTCGACAGTGTTTATGAGTTCGACGAAATGATTATGAAGCTAAAACATTTTATATTTGTCTCAAAGAGGCTTTTATATTGGTCATTTATATCGACTATTAAATTATCGACCCGCTACTCTATGAAACTCACAAGAGAGGAAAGCCGCCATCTTGGCAAGACTTCACCCACTCGCTTCAAAATCGATTTAATTCAAGCCCCTGTGATTCGGCTTAGGACACGAGATGTAAAAGCGGAGGGTATTAATAATGTAAAATTTGCTTCTTTCGTAAAGTAGGAACACTTTTTTTTAAACTTTATTTATAGCTGACATAAAGAGTTTGATTTGTGCACACTTAACTCTGCTTGCTGATTTGTATCTTGATTCATATGAAGCAGACTTCTTACAATCTCTTCTAGACAAAAAAAAAGATCGTAGACTAGCTCTCTTTTAACATTACGTTCCGTTATATTGATGATGTCCTTTCACTGAAATTTCCCCATTTCATATATCCTTATGAAATTTAGATAAAGGACACAACGGATTCTAGAAAGTTTGCTTCATATTCAGATCGACATATCAAAATAGACTATGAAGGATGACTTTCAGCAGAGCACTATGACAAACGTGATGTCTTCAACTTTCCAATCCTCGGCTTTCCCTTCTTGTGTAGCAACATTCCGTCCTCTCCAGCTTATGGAGTTTTCGTATCACAGTTCATTCGTTACTCCAGACTTTGCGGGAATTACATCGATTTCATTTACAGAGCGTCAAATTTGACACAGATATTGCTAACACATGGTTATGTTGCTCCACAGTTGTTGTCTTTACCCAAGAAATTTTACGGTAGACACCGTGCACAAATATGGGATTTCTATCTCTCAGATGAGTTCAGATGTTGGTTTGTCGTAGAGTTTTATTGTGTCTTCCTTCACCGGATTTGACACACTGAATTGGAAATTTGCATGAAGGGTGTGCTATAGCAGGAAGGAACCGCTTACTTTTCCGGAGCACCTTGTTACGACTTGAGTTCGCGACAATGAGAATGACCAGGGCTGTCACCTTTTTGGATTTTTTTGGATCTGCCTCTGTTGGTTTAATACATTTTAACTACACGTGTAATATAAATGCAAATGGAATAGAAATATTCGCCAAACACAGCTTTAAAACCGTATGCATTCATTTATATTTTTTGTTTGTTTTGAAATTCCATTTTTATGTTGTAGTGTGTTCTAATAATGATTAACAAATGTTACAATATGTCTTGCAATTAGGTTATTTTTATCACATAAAAGAGCATAACATGAATTTGAACACAATGAATTGGAGTGAAAAAATATGAAAACGTCTTGATTTTCCACAGAGCACATAAACAACATGTAACTACACATGCGTCAAATATTCATGATACCATTTATAAAAACATGATGGCTTTAGGCACTGAAAATTCACATGCAAATTTGATTTTGAAAAAGGTTGATATCAATTTAAATTTGATATTATATTTCCAATTGCCATACATCTTTACTGCCCTTTGGGTCCGGTATATTTATGCAAAAGTGACAGATGTTTGTCGGCACCACTGCCACACGTGACGCACATGACATTAATCAACCAAGTACATGTTCAATTACTGTATTACCTGCATGGCAAATATAGGGCTATGGATACATGTGCTTTATATAGACTTGATTTAAAAAGTGTTCTTTAGTTAGACAAGGTTTAATTGATTCAGCAATTATTAATTGACAGCAAGATGCTTTGTCTTATTTCTAACTGAAATTTTCAACAAGTCTGAAAAAGTTTCATCTAAAGTTTTACAGTATCATTGGGTCTAAAATGGCAATTTCAGACAAAGTGACACATTTGTATTTCTCTGAGAGAAAAAAAAAACGAATCTTCCACCAGATGACGTCTTTCTTTAAACTTGAGTTATAAGTACCTAGAAGAAAATTTTATATTAAAAAGTTATAACATTGCAGTATTGGAAGTCAAATGGACATTAACATGATTGAATTATTTTTCTTCTAATGTTCTATAATGTTCTATAGCAAACAGAAACTTCTTACCCTTCCAAAGCACTTGAGTTCATCTCGTTACGACTTGAATGTGCATTGTTGATTGCTGTTCGGTTGACTTTGTGGGTTTTTTTTTGTGTTTATTTGTGCTTTCCTAGTTCGTGTTTACTGGTTGAAACGTCACCCTTTTGGACTTTTGACTCTCGAATGCCCCATTGGTACCTCTTTTCTTTTTTCTATTTCCACTTGTCAAACAAGTAATAGTGTAATAATAAAATTGATGTCATTCACCTTCATATGCCAAGGCACATACGTATTTTCTTGATTCTTATTATACATGTTCTTAGTCTGGTGCTTAAGAACTTTTTTAAAGTTCGTTATAACCATGTATTTGAAATACTGTGTATCTGCCAAATTGTTCAACGATTTAATACGTATGTCCGATGGCATAATACTTTATAAAAAGGAATGGTACAAAAAAATTATGCAATGCTATTCATCATTGAAAAGAATTTGAAAATGATTCTGAACAGATTGTACATTAGATAAGTGCAGTCATCTGTTAACTAAAAATATATAAAAGAGAACTGTAATGTTTATGCAACCATAAAAACTTTAAAAGCAGACCGGTGAGTAATTTCTATATAAAATGAATATAGTTTTACAAGCATTGTTTATAAGCAATTGGTTTGCGAAGATTTTTTATGCAAAAAAGAACACTCAAATTATAGCTTAATGTAAATGAACATTTTATAAATATCTCTAGGGACCGACTTTTTAACTTGTTTTTTTTCCTACAAAATATTTTGAAATCAAAATGACAACAAAGTTCCAGACAATACATTCTTTTGCAGACTCACCAGAGGCGCTCGACCAAAAACTATATAATTTTGTAGAGCATAGAACAATAAAACCAAAAAATACCGAACTGGGGAACCAATTTATAACTAAGCTGATCAACCTATGTCGGGGGTAGGAATAACTTTAGGGTTTAGACAATTTTCACGCTGGGGTTTGTAACAATTGGAAAAAATGACCGATATCTTACATCTTTTATGTTGTAGAATAAAAGTGAAAATGATCGGCATGAAAAAATAGAAGAACTGCTACATTTAATTTTTGATGACTCTATCACAAAAATCATTTTTCGTTAAAATGCAAATGACAACAAAGTTCCAGACAATAAATTTTGCTACGCCTAACGCGCATTTCGTCTATTCAATACTCATCAGAGGCGCTCTACCAAATATATTGAAAATGCCAAACACTATATGATTATGAAGAGAATATCACAGTAAAGCCAAAAATACCAAACTGGGGAACCAAATTATTACTAAGATGATCAACCTATGTCTGAAGTAGGAAGAACCTAAGGGTTTTGACAATTTGAAATTCAAACAAATGATTTAAAGCTTTGATGCGTTCTCCAACACAACAGCGTTGGTGCCGGAGCAAATTGAAACTCCACCAGCAATGCTTACCTTCATGGGTGTTCGAAATACAAATGACAACAAAGTTCCAGACAATAAATTTTGCTACGCCTGACGCGCGTTTCGTTTATTCAAGATTCATCAGAGGCGCTCTACCAAAAATATTGAAAATGCCAATTTTATTTTATTTGAAAAAAAAAACGTTATTGTACCGTAGTAACAATTACCGGTTACCATTCACGACATCTTTCAGAAATGCATTAAGGATCATATGTACGCTTTGGATAAAAATGACCGATATTTTACATCTTTTTCATGTTCATGTGGAGCTTCAACTACAAGTTCAATTGCTTTATAAGGCATAGCAGCGGCTTGATATATAATGTTTGCATAAAGTTTTAGTATTTTTAGCTCCACATAGACTATCAATTTAAGTTATGCTGTTTAAATCAACTATTCTGAATTAAAACGAGTTTATAAAGTAATTAATTATATTTATAATGCCCGCTATTTTGTAGATATTCATAAAATGCGTACGATGCAACTGAAATGGATCGCACAACCTTAACTTTGATCAAAATAGAAAAAAATACACTTGTTCTTTAAATGTATATCTTTTCATTTGCAAATTTTTAGACATGTGCTGCGAGAGGTTAAGCCAAAATATAATTAAAAAAAGGCCCCTTTTCTAATCCGTCTTGACAACCTTCTTTTTTTAAAAGTACACGATTTAACTGGTGAATTTGATTACGTCATAGAAAATGTTAACCTTTTTGATCGGTGTCCGTAAATTGGGATTAACACATTTGAATTAGCATTAGGTTGGGTTAAATATTCAAATCAATATTCAGTCTAGGTATCTGTTCCATAATTTGTTTACCAGTGAAAAAAAAAACTTGGTCGTGCCTTTAACAAATTTCAATAGAATTTTCAACCCAATATTTATCTTTAGTAAAGGTAATTACCCAACATGTCAACGAGTTTCGAGAATGTACTGAGCGCAGGTATTACGCTTTGTGTAATTTCTAAGGTTGAATTGACATTTTTGTCCTATACACCGTCCGCTAAGTTTTCGAATTCATAAAATACGCGTCTTGCCTGATCTTTAAAAATAATAGTTTACATAGCAGAAAAGATTTCCGAATTACTTTAAATTTCGACGCCATCGTTATTGACATCATAAAAAATAAAAACACAGACTATTTTTTTTCTGCAGTAGAGATAATTGAATACCACTAGATACTAGACTGTAGCAGTCATCGACATATATATTTTTTTTCTTGACTGTCCTTAATGTTAACGTAGCTGGTTATACCTGTGAGAAATATATTAAGGCTCATCTTTACATTTCGGAAAAATGACCGATATTTTACGCCTTTTTTGGTCTATGTGGAGCTTAAACTACACAGTCAATTGCTTAATAAGGCGTAGCATCGTCTATATATATTATTTGCATAAACATTGAGTATTTTGTACGTGTGCACTTGATCCGTTTTGCCGGGGCCTTTTCTTTGCGTTTTTTAATTCACACAAATATAGCAAAATATCAACAATGACCTGTCATTTGGCCTCCACATGCAAGGTAATTTCATAATTGGTGTTATTAAATCTACTCACAATCGGTTTTATGGAAGGTTATTCATGCTTTATTTATGGGACGATTTGAACGGAAAGAAAATGAATAGAGAAAACAACAAATATAATCTTGTAAACTGGAAGGGAAAATGATCGGCGATTTTTATATTTAAGCGATGCTACACTTTATTTGCTGTTTCTATGTGTCATTTTAGTCGAACATAGACTAGTAAAATAGGTCAAATATTTTATTTTAAGTGTAACCATGAACCTTTACAAATCATTTTGATATTAAAGTGTGAATCTGTTTCAGTGCCTAGAGTAAAAATGAAGTTTGTAGCAACAATAATGATGCTATGCATTGTAATATTCTGTGTGTCAGCAGGTAAGAGTTTTCACATAAAGTTAACTTGAGAATCAAACAAGCAATGCAATTATCCTTTAAATCTCATGTTAATTTACAAATCTTTTATACTGAATTTTTGCAATCGGAAGATTTTAAATTCATTAAAAACATGTATTAATTAGCATACACGGTATATTTTGAAGTGCATGTAGAACATAAAAAAATACACATTTGCAACTATGAAGCAAATATGCATTGATGGGGCATTCGAATGTCGAACGTCTGAATGGGCAACGACAAAACCAGAAAAAATCAACAAGAACAGCACCAAAAAAAACAAACACACAACAACGCGAATTCAAGTCGTTACGAGAGTGAACTTATCTGCTCTGGAAGAGTCAGCAGTTGCTGCTTGCTATAGCACACTATTGCGCTGCCAATTACTAATTCACAATGTCTATTCCGCTAAAGGGAGATAAAACAAAACACTATGACAAACCAACAAATTACCCAGATATCAATAAATCAAATTAAATATTTTATATGATATCAAATACTATGCGGTAACTTTGCTCCCTTATTTGAAAAGTTGATAAATCATAGTTTATAATACATATATCTAGCTGTTCTCCGTCCGTATTTTTTGTTTGTTTCGTGTTTCACTCGGACTACTCGTTTCTTGTCAAATACTCAGCTAAACAAACCTTTTATTAATTAGACTCTAATACAGTCGTTTTTACATGATGACATCGCGCGCAATTTTTAAACAGTAATGGGATCGGATCTTAAAAACCAATAAAAATCGTCATATTGCATAATTATATATAGTACTAGTACTAGTACTTATAGTTTATATTTTTTCAATAACTACATTTTCGATGAAAATATAACTTTACAATCATTATAAATCTAGAATATGAAGATGAAAATGCATCAGTTGAAACCCGAGAATCACCACCACTTGTTACACGAGATTTTACCATCTTTGACTGTCACTATAGACATCGCGGCTGTGCAAGAAGGTGTACAAAGGAGGGATGTTTCAATAGCCTTGGCTGTGTAGCATTCAGCACATGCAGATGTGTTGGATGCCCGGATGTTTAGGAAACGCAGAAAGATCTATTACCATATGGATCTTTGCTCGTAGAGACTTGCTATCAAAATATATTCTGTAACAATAAAATTAGTTTGACTTTCTTTCTGTCTTTCTTTTTGACACAATGCTCTATGTATTTTAATACAATTTCTCGAAATTTGATATCGATAAAAATTTTATTAAAAAAACAGGTTCAGAGTTACAATTGAAGTGCTATTGTAAAAAAAAATTATGAATTAGGTAATCTGCTATTTGGAATAGTAGTTGAAGAAACCTCTCTTTTAAGAGCACTCTATTGTATTGAAATATCGAGAGAGAAAAGAGTGTTAATAATGTACAAAGAGGTCTTTGAATTAACAAAAAATGCAAATAAATGCATAAGAGCTATTAAGGGACATGGAACAAAAAATTGAAAACTCAGATATAGATTTTTTGGGGGTAAAAATTCCAAACCTATGATCGGGACTTATAATACATGTAATATTTACGAGTAAACAATTGTTGGTTATGAAGAAAATTACAAATTTACAGTGTAACACTAATATTCCTGCGATAACAATAATTATAGATTTCGTAATTTAGTCAATCAATCGAAAAGTATGATAAGGAGAGAGTCAGAAATCAATGCTGGTTGATTTCTTTTGACTTTGAGTACTTTTCATTCAATACTTTTGGTTTATGATCTTCCAACAATGATTTGATTCAAATGCTGATGAGTAATTAACTTTTTAAAGTGTGTTTTTTTTTTGTGCTTTGTACAAGATAAACAATAGGGGGAAGGTTGGGCCCAAAAAAATTAGTTTAACCCCGCCACATTTTATATTTCCCTGTCCTAAGCCAGGAATCCTTGTCAAAGCTTTTGTTTGTCCTTGTCTACTATCTGTATTTTTGTTTTATGTCCAGAAATGGGTCTTTCTTTGATATTCTAGGGATTTGTTTGAATCTTATGTATTGTATTTTTAAAATTGCCGTTTCTTTAATGTTGGTTGTGTCGCGTACACTTATTCAACATCTCTTTATCGTCTATTTACTCCTTGAAATATCGAAATACAGTATAATCAAATTACCTGTATTTATACCCGTTTTGGTATTTGTATTTTGCAATCACTTGGTCGTAGACAAGACGTCCCCGAGGATAATCACAATTCTGACACGAATATACCAATAAATTTCTAAATTTTTTGTCACCGAAATTTCCGAATATTCAATTCAAAATTGTTTAAAACACCAGGTTTATTTCCTTGTGCTGCACATGGTCGATATTTTCGGTGTTAGATTAAGATTCCATATTCAAACCTTTTGGCTTTGGATACTAATGGTTTGTGATCTTCAAATATTTGGACTCAAATTCTGCTGGTGAGATGAAAATTCCCACGAAATATCAATGTACAGCCTTACCAAACTAACCGTTTTTATACCCGTTTTGGTATTTGTATTTTTTCGAAATAATTTTTGAAACACTTTAGGAAACCACAATATTACAAATTTTATTATGATTTTCGCTGTATGTTTCTTAATATTTTCACTAAGTTTTAAGAATCTATTTTTTTAACCTACGTCACCAAAGTCGAAAGCAAGACTAGTAATCGGATCACTCCGTCCGTCGTGCTCTGTGGTGCCTGTCTTGTGTAATCTTAATCTCAAAAACCAAACGCTAGATCTTTCTGAAATTTGATCACAATGATCACAGATTTATTGAAGATGTGCACCTCTCCTTGTGGAGTCATTTTACATTTTGTTAAGAAAATAGGGTCAAAAAGGGGCCAAAAAGCTATTTTTTTTATTTGCTTCCAAAATAACTTTTGTTCTGGTTGACCAAATGTTATAAAACTTTACAGTAATGTTACTTACCAAAAAAGGAAGGGTGAGGCAAATATTGGGTGTTCTCTCTTTTTCGTTTAGAAATTAGGGGCTCTAAAGTGTTTTCCACAATAGCTTTAGTTCTGGTTGACTGATTGCTATAAAATTTTTCAATAATGCTCCTTACCACAAAATAATTGATTGGAATGATTTTTGAGGTCTTTCGTTTATTCGTTGAGAAATCAGAGGCCCAAAAGGGGCAAAAATTCACCTTTTTGTTTTATTTATTGTGCGATTTAGAAAAAAATGCAAATTGACTTTTGTCATATATTGGATACGAAATGGAGTTCAATTATTTTTCCTGACCCACCTTTTCTGTTTAGAAATTAGGCCATATTTTAAATGTGCCCGTCGCAAGCCAGGAATATTTATCAAAGCTTATGTTTGTATTTCGTCAAATTTATGTAAATTGTTAAATTTTGTCAAGAAGAAGGTCTTTGCACTTTATGATTGGGCTTAATCATATGTTGTTTATTTTCAATCAAGGGTAGATTGAAAAACAGCAAGCAGCGACCACTGTTCCCATTGAAGGCGGCTGGCTGTTTTCCATTGTGGATCTTTTAAATTGCCGTTTGTATTGTAGGTTGTGTCGTGTACAATTGTCATGGCTCATCTCAATATCTCCTATTCTATTGTATGTGACAAATCTGCTTTGTTACTCCACCATAGGATGCAAGCGTCAAAAAGTTTTGTCTGTTCATAAAAGACATTTTCACTATAAGCCAAATCCGGAGCCGAAACCGAATCCAAAACTAAAATCGAATGCTTATTAAACATTGTTTGGTAATTTTGATTCATTCGATAAAATATTAAATGTAACACTTCAAAGTAAAATTTTTGCACATGGTTGCGACGAGTATCAGCGTTTTGATTTAATTCTTATTCTGGTGTATTAGCAGTAACTTATGATATATTATGATTAAGTATTGAAGTATCATCTTCTTGCAGCTGCTTGAATGTTATGTAATGGTAGTCAATTTTTTTCGATATTCGCCAATGGAAGAAATTAAAATCATATCTGATAAAATATTTCGTGATGGTTTGTAATTAATTTTGGCTGTTTTTTTGTTGTTGTTCTAAGATGATAATCCAATCCCTCATTACCTTTTGTATTTCACGCAAGTTTTGTATTTTTTGGCTTTGACCAGGCCTTAAAGATTGCAATGAAAGAAGAATGTTTGGTACCACAAAAACCCGTCTTAACCTTAATTTGTTGAATGTCTGTATCAAGTCAAGACCGTAGCATCCATTTTCATCGCTTTGTCTTTGTTTTGTTTTGTCTTTTTTCTTCTTCTTCGTTTAGATTTATTAGGTAGGTAGATTTGTTATAAACTCTTTGTTTCAATTTTATAAATCAATCTGTATGTCAATACATCTTTTGGATAGCCAAGGAAGTCTAATTTTCTTTGACTGACCGTTTATGTCCCTTGCAGCATTTTCTTATTCCGACCACGGTCCTCATAATTTTTGCCATTTATTATCGGATGTTTGTCAAAATGCATTTTATCCAAGATATCCCCTTTTCATCAACATATTAATGAAAAGGGTGTAAAAAAGGAAAGTTACTGAATTCGGAGGATCAATCTCAAGTAAATTAAAACTGCGAGTCAATACACGTATACACAATGAGACGTTCGTCTTGAAATAGTCACAGCAATCCGAAGAACTAAGGATTTCAATCAGATACAAATAGACTATGATGATGCTATCGAGACGTAGTCACCAACAATATTTTCAAATCTAGATAAAGTCAATCTTCAAAATTTAACCGAAAAGTAAAAAAAAACGATGCAAGCCAACTATGAAAAGACGAGTTGAGAACATTTCTGCGAAGGATTATCGATAGGGAGTATCAGGTTTACAATTATCGAATGAGATAAAATGCATATTAGTAGGAAACACCAAGACTCGGAACGATTTGAAAATAAATGTGTTTTCAAATGAAATACAGATTTGATTAACAGTAGTAAAAAGCATCATATTTCCCTATTTAATCTAATGTCCAAAACAATGAAAGTCTTAATGGACTTCATAGAATGAGTTTAATACCGAATAAATTGAGAAAGAAAATGACAAAAATCCCGTTCACGACTTCAGTTTGTCCTGCTGACTGATTATTTGTAATTTTTGTTTGTTCTATTGTTACTTGATCCTAAGTGGACCTTAGTGTTATACTCGTTTGCGCTAATTGAATTCATCTTTGTTATTTCTGACTTTCAAATGATTGATTTCGACCTCTTTAATTCTAACAAATGATAAAACCATAAACCTTAATGACTTAACCATACACCATTACGCGTTAGCTACAAAGCAAAATGACTAAACCTAAAAAAGACACATAATTTTTTTAACATCACAAGGTAACAAACCATGGTATTGAAAAAGTATTTGCTTTCATACTTCTGGTTTCGGTTTCGATTTCGGTTTCGGATTACAGTGAAAATTTCTAGTGAGCCTAGAACGTAAAGGGTTTAACATTTTGCCGTGCAACGCAGAGCAAGGCATCGATTGGTCTTGTTTTTTTCTTGATATGGCATGAAAAAATTGTTCTTTTTTATCCTTTAGATCTGCTAGTTAATGGAAAGATGAGATTCCCCTTATTAAACTAAATCAATCGTTTTAAGATCATATACTAAATTCATTGGATATTGTACAAATATTTCAGGGGTATACATGATTTACTTAAGCATATGCAATAGTGTCAAAATTCAATTTATTTCTATAGGCAAAGATACAAATGTTGTCCCTGAACTGTCCGCCGGTACATTATAGATATAAATTATTATCTGTTACTTCAATATCCATAAATGATAAGCTTTCGTCGTCGACCAAAAAGCTTCATAAATAGACTGGTAAGTTTTTGTTTTTTTTTTAAATTGGGACATTCGAGTGTCGAGAGTCCAAAGGTAAACGACAAAACCAGCGCACAGAGAAACGACTTAAAGATGATATTATTATTTCTATTCCAATTCAATGTATTCACTAAATCTTAATTTGTTTAGCGTTTAGTTATGAAACAAAATTAATTCAGCAGCATAAATAACGCAGTGTCCTCTACCATAAAAGCTTACTGATCTGTATGAGCCAGGTTGGTCAAAAAAGGTTTTAAACCTTAACACATACAGACAAACATATAGAAAAATTGAAGGCTTCAGATCTATGGCGGGTTCAAAATATATGGAAGATGCCCAAACTGTGGCAGATCGTGACGTCATCATCAAATTTTAAAGCCACCAAATCAGTGGCAAGTTCAAGACATTATACAAATCTTGGCAGATTTTAAATCTTATGCTTGGTTATGACATTACAATTACTCATTCAGTGATCCCAAACATCTAGCAGATTTTAACTGTTCCAAATCTATTGCATATTTCAATAATCAAGACATATATTAATAGAAGGGGTCTCGACTATCAGGTAGGCATCAAGGAGCAACCTCGACTATTAAATAAGCATCAAAGAGCGGTTTCAATTATTGGGTTAGCATCAGAGAGCGGCCACGATTATCAGGCTAGCATCAGGAAGCGGAGAAGCAAAGAGGCACCAACGGGCCATTCTAGTGTCAAAAGTCCAAAAGGGGAACGTCAAAACCAGTTACCATGAACAAGATCATGACTAGGAAATAAAAAACATAAAAACCAGAGTGAACACAGGTGCACCGGAAGAGTAAACAGTTCTTGCCTGCTATAGCACAACCATCGCACTACTAATTTGCGATTCAATGTGTAAAATCCGGTTAAGGAAGACAAAACAAAACTCTATGACAAACCAACATCGGTTTCGACTATCAGATTGGTATCGTCACAGATTTGGAAATGGTCATTGATTTTGAAGCCGCCATAGATTTGATTCCTCCATGTATATTTGGTTCTGTTTCATTACAATAGCCGGTATTTCCAATTATGATATTATGTTTCTATTTTTAGAAATTAAAAAGTCGTTATCTGGGAAAAAATGATATTTGTCATCATTTTTTGCTGTGTGTCCTTGATTTTTGCAGGTAAATACAGATATATTAATATGTTTAATGTGGAGTACACACATTCGTAGATGTAACAGGCTCCAATGTGCCAAAGACAATCTTAAAGTGGTATTTTACCTTAAAAGACACACCCATTCAAAGTGTATTTTGTCTACTTTAACAGAAATAGATACTTATATTATGGAGGTTTAAGCCAACATCAACACATTTATATCGTCTAAAAAAAGGCATAGGCATGGCAAAACATTAAAGACCATCAGAGTTACATCCCTGTAGTCGAGATAGGGTCAATCACATCTAAAACATTGACACTGCAGAGGTTTTAGTAATTCATAATCTTATGCTTTAGAAACAATAAATGAGTTGCCAATTAGTCATTCAAACATGTCAAATGCCATAAGTACGCCATATCAAAGTCAACACAAAACTCAGCAACGCAAATCTTGTCGTAACAAAAGTGAACTCTCACTGTTAATTCTCCTAAAGGATAATAGAAGATAATTAGATGTTGAATACGTGTACGCAACACAACCTTCAACATAAACGATAATTCTTAAATGTCAACAAAGGAAAACAGCCAGCAGCCTTAAATATGTCAAGTGGTCGCTGCTCGCTGTTTTACGATGGGCCCTAGATTGAAAATGCCTATCCCAATCGTCAAGGAAAGACCTTCTTCTTGACAAAGAACAATAATAAACATAAATTCGACGAATACATTCTTAGCTTTTAAAATGTGTCGAGGTTTAACTATGTTTTTAGCCTAACCTCCCCTATTGATAATCAATGACAAAGCACAAACTAATACACAGTAAAAATAAAATCGATACAAGTTCAATTCAATAAGAGAAACCCCGAAACATTAAGACAACAAGAAAAAAAGCCTCGCGGTAAAATTCGAAAAGCAAAAAACTATAAACTTCGATGTTAACCCTTTATGAAATCAAATGTAGAATCTTTGTAAACATTGGACAGTAACGTTTAGTTAATCTTCTTCTTAATGTTGTAGGGAATTCTGTTAAGGCAGACAGGAGATGTTTTTATTTCAATGATTGTGGCTTTAGTGCCGCTAGCTGTGGCGAGGTGTGTTCTAATAACGGATGCAAAGCAGAAAACTACAGTTGTGAAAGAAACATGGAATGTTGTTGTGATTGTAATTCATGACGTCATCAATGGGGGATTGACGTTTATAGATAAATGAAATAATTTAACTGTATAAGTTTGCTTTGTTTTGTTCTTTGTATCATAAAAATATTGTTTTCAATAACATCATATGTGTCGACATTTTATCGCTGGATAATCGGCGAAGTTACAAAAAAACATGAAGTTCACCTTCGGGATCTAGTCGCAAAAATTCTAATTTATAAAAAAACCATGAAAAAAGCATGTTTATTCTTTTGAATATACCTGGTATAAACAAACTCTACAAATGGTACATGTAAACACTGCTCTTTGAAAACATTTTCATCTATAAACATACAAATATATTAAAATAAAAAAATGATTTTTTTTCTAATAAATGTATAAATGTTTGTAGTAAAAATAAATGCTACCATGATAACAAAAGTACGTCAAGTTGAGTTCTCTAACTTCTTTGCTTCGAAAATAAGCAACAAAAAGTGAAGTCCATTATAAGATAGCCCTTTTATCAATTATTGCATGCCGTAAACCACTTCTGTGAGATAATCTTAGTTTAAGCAACTTAATCCTAGTTTAACTGAGGTACGTGAACTGAGGTTTATCTAGGATTTAGTATTATAAACTAAGATTAACTTGGCTAAATGTCATTTACAGAAAAACCTTGATTTTCTTACCTTAAACTAAGATTATCTCGTTACTATCATTAAGGATGGTCACTCTTGATTTTTTTATATCAAAGAATTTATGACTTGTGATGGAAATGATATATAACTGTCCACTTTATCAAAAGACAAAAAAAAAAACGATAAGTCCGTGTGTTCATTTCCGAGACATATGACGTGAAAGATTAGGCAGGAAATCTGACTACTCTAGATTTTACATAACTTTAGCATTGTGACGTTTTTAGCCTTATAAACCATGAAGTTGTATCCAGAATTTCAAAAGATTTTGTACAGTTTGTTTTTAAAACCCATATAATCAGAAAATGTCAGAAAAAGTAGGGGTCAGTGGGCTAAAAAATTCTTCAGTATTTAAAGGTATAGTCAAGAGGAGTGTACATTTCACAGTTAGTCAGATATGCTCAAATTTGCAGTGGTGTTTCAGATTTTAATGACAGAAATCGTTACATTACAGAAAAAATGTTTAAACAATGTTATCGATACCACATATTAGTCAAATCTTTTACTAAATTCGTTCGTAAATATGGGTATCTCATTGAAAAAGTTTACTATACATGTACACGTCGTTTTTTTAATTCTAAAATGAATATCACATCCCGAATTCTATTAAAATGTAGTTTATAAGGCACGTTGATTCAAAAACAATTCTCTTGACACGGTAATTTGGCTTAAAAAACTTATTAAAGAAAGGATAAAAGTTGGAAGTTATGCATGTAGTAAAATCTTTAAATCTTCTTTTTTTGGTAGAAATGTTTATAATTTGAAAGTTACTCTAAAACGTTAATCTTTTACTTTTGACTATTGTATTGTTTCGAAGCATTACAGCGATCAAATATGTCGGTTTTAAGTGTTGATATAATAATAAATTATTAGTTGTTTGAAGTGTTATGTTGGATTTAGAATCGATATGTTGGATTTTTTTACATCAGTCGATAAATGCTTTTTAGCTAGAGCTCTGTCAATAACCTCGATTGTTCTCAAGAGAGTTCTTTTACGTTTCGTTGTTCTCGTATAGTACTCTTGTCTCAGGTTCTCTCTTGGTGAATTGAACTTTTATCGACTTGATATTTAAAGTGTGTAACTTTTGTGCTTTACACAAGATAAACAACAGGGGGAAGGTTGGGCCCAAAAAACTAGTTTAACCGCTCAACATTTTTTAAGTGCCTATCCTAAGCCAGGAATTCTTGTCAAAGCTTTTATTTGTCCTTGTCAAATATCTGTTTTTGTTTTACGTCCAGAAATGGTCTTTCGTTGATAATCTAGGGATTTATTTGAATCCTATGTATTGTATTTTTAGTCTTGAGCCAATGCAAGACAGCGGGGAGTGATCTCTGGTCATGTTGAAGACTGCTGGCTGTTTGTTTTCCATTGTGATTTTTTTTTAAATTGCCGTTTCTTTAATGTTGGTTTTGTTGCCTGCACTTATTAAACATCTCTTTATCGTCTACTCCAAAAACCGATTGAAATTCTGAAACATGAGGACTGACCAATCCTTAAGTCCAGAAAATCTCGGTTATCTGAGTTTTAATATAAAAACTTTTGGAAAATTCTAGTTTTGTTCAACTTAATGATATATTCTTCAGTTTATCCTTGATTTAGCTGCTTAAACTAAGATTAAGAAGTACTTTTGAAGGTGTGTTACTAATACATTGTGATAAACACAGTTCAGTCGTAAATATCGAGCGTTTCGATTGGTCAAAATGTAACTCATTTTTTCTGGGAGGAATTTTAATTGGCAAGGAAAAAAAAAACGTTTATGAGTACTTCATCTTATATGAAGGCTAGCTAAATGTAAATTACAGACTGAAACACCTAGATTTTCTCACATTTAGCTAAGAAAAAACCTAAATTAACTGAAATGACGAGAAAATCTTATATTACATACTCATATAAAAATCTTTATTGTGATTCGCTTAGACGTTGTCACGTGACATGTGATATTTTGCTGGGTCAACCCGTAACCGTTGGGTCGCATGGTAAGGACACCCTCCCGTGAGAATTTGCACGTGACCCCACGATTTTTCTTCATCATTGTATGGGCTGAATTTTTCCCCGTAAAAAAAGGTTAAAATATCCAAAATATGTTCAAAATTTAATATTTTTTAACTGTTTCATTTGAATATTCGATATAATATAACAGTTATCACCCTAGATGATATGTGACCCGGAATTACTTTCCCCTCGAAAAGTAAGGTCACCCTCGGGGGCAAGCCCTCGGTGACCTTACTTTCTCGGGGAAAGAAACCACCGGGTCACACACCAACTAGGGTGATAATTGTATAAGATTAAGCAGTATCTTTTAAGAAAAACTCAGCTGATTGATAGTTAGGTGAGGTAATCTTAGACTAAGCTCAGTTAATCTAGGATAAAGTAAATTAATCTAAGTTTTTTTATGATTATGGTTGTGGCATGCCATAAATGATAGGACATTTGTTCTTATTTTCTTTGTATTCATGACATAAGAATTTTAATTATGGAATTAGTATAACCGACAAACTCTATAAAAAGTCGAAATGCTAAACATACACTTAGGAAACTAATTCATGTAACAGACTTACATGTGGGCATGCAGCTGCTGGTTCTCGACTTTTTGTTCATATTGTTAACTCACAAAGATGTGTTACATTTTATTTGAAGGAAATATATTGGTTTAAACCTGGCTGAAGGAATTATTGGCTGAACCTGGCTGAAGGAATTATTGGCTAAACTGGACTAAAAAAAAAGAATTCAATTGAGCTTAGAAAAAAGTTTTCTTTGCAACTTTACAACAAGATATGTGATTTCTTGTTCACTAACCATTTGAAAAGAAAACACCGGTAATAACGGCATGAATATCTAAATCTTATGTGAAACACTGACTGGTTTGACTGATGGAGACTATCATATTAAAGGCATTAATAAACACTATTTTGTTATCAAATTATATGAAGCAATATGATTCAAATCTATTGAATGATACTTTATGTACCACAAAATTTCTATTTCGTAAATCTATACATGATTTAGTTAAAATAGGTGAAAAACAGAAACCGACCTAAGTCTAGTCGACTAGATTGAATTTCAGACGCGAAGGTATCGAACTATTCATAAAAAAGTCAATAACGATAAATTGTCTACACCTTTATTTACTGTTATTGTCTTGCCATTTTTGCCCATTTTTGGACTTGCTTTATATATGCAAAAAGAATAAAACGTCTTTTTCAAACGTTCCGACAAGTAGGAACAAGTATTTAACACTACAAAAATGTATACAAACATAGTACTATAAGACATTTTTACCCTTTTCTCTGCCTTTTGTGTCATTTTAGTTATATCATGAATTTCCCTAAACTGCAGACTGGCGAAATTTTCCAACAAGTTATGGTTTTAATTTTAATGCTTTTCTTTTATTTAAAAAGGTTGATATAATCAATTTTCGCTGAATAATCTATACAAAATGCACAAATTTCAACAATTAAACATATTTCATAAAACATGACTTATCCACTGGCATTTTATGGAATATTATTTTTTATTCAAAATAGGATAACCTAAAACTATTTGATAAAATTCAATTTTGTAAAGCCATTTTATGTGTTTTTGTAGTCTAAATACGTATTTCCGATGGCATAATACTATATATTGCGCAATGTTGCACAATAGCTCTGGCAATTCATCTGTTACAAAAAGCATATTTAAGATGACCCTGAACAGCTTGTACATGAGATTATCTAATCAACTGTAAATTCAAAATACATAAAAGAGAAGCTTTTGTTGCAACAACCATCAAGCTTAAAGAACAGACCGGTAAGTCCTTGCAATGTTTAACGCATATTTAATTATTGAGCAATGCTTCCTAAAAGAAATATGCCCAAACCATTTAAATTGTAGCTATTTGTTAACGATCGTAGATTGATATTCTTATTTCTTTTAAGGTATATGAATATGACTCTGTTTAATATAATTCTTCTTAAGAGTCAAAAGCTTTTTCACATCATTGCTTCTATCAAATTGGTATATTTTTAGTAATAAAAAGGGTATTGTAGATGAACTTCATATTGAAAAGTTCCATGATGCCAGGATTTTTATCAATTTTTAGTTTTTTCCCAGAAATTTTTCTTAAAGTATGAAAATATAGCTATTTATTACACACTGGTGTATGTATAAAATGTATAAAGTACAAAGAAAAAACTGAGAGTGAAGCAAGGAATAAAATTTGGTCGTTTAGATAATATGAAATTCAAGTGCACATTGTTGCAAACTTTTCATTTTAGCGAGTGAAAGAAATTTAAAATCATACTAGATTAGAATGCAATTTAGGATAAGACAGAATAAGATTAGGAGGTAAATAAAATCATAACACTGTCTTTGTCCGTGTATGCACCAAGTTGTAAGAAACAGTACATTACTTTATGAAGAATGACCATGTCTTTACTTTTCATGATTATACATGAAAGGCATGAAAAAAAATAAGAACTTCATATCTTGATAATTAATGACTCTATCATTAACAATGTAGATTGTTCAGTAAAATAACCTGAAAACCTTAAAGTATAATAATCCAAATTAATAAAAAGATGATATCAATATAATTTTAGGACCATATATGTCTACCTACATGGACTAACAATAAGAGCCAATGATTTCGCAATTTGAATACAACAGTTTTGTTTTGATATATTTTCACAGAAACAAAATGATTCAACCAAAAACCTTCTTAATAATTAACCCTTTAATGTTTAACAACTTTATCTTCATATAACGTTTGTTATCAAAGGTTACACCATGTCATATACGTGAAATGTTTCAAACTATAATTGTGTGTATTTTAGATTAAAAAAAGGAGTACAAGTCCATCATTATTTAACATTGAATTTAACTTAATCTTCAAAATCTTTCATGTTATTTAAAAAAGCGAAAAAAAGGAAAAATGCTAATGTACTGCGACTAACATTTAACCTTGTTAAACGTTTTTCTCCTTGGTAGTCTTTTCTTGAACGAAAAGTTTCGTTTTTATCGCGTTTTTATTGAGTATTCTCTTTAGCTCTTGATTGGTTTTATGTATTAGATAAGTTTATTTATATATAAATTTTTCGTTTTAAACAAATTTATGATTTTTAAAAAAACTTTAACTTATGTCATACATGTATAAGTCTGCGTGTATATTTTAACTGAAAGCAAATGATTTACTTTTCAGAAATTGAGAAATCTCCATATCACGACAGAATGAAGTTTGTTATTGTTTTGTGCTGCGTTGCGTTGTTTTTCGCAGGTACATTATAAAATTTCTTTATTTTTAAAACAAAGAACACATAACAATAAATGAAAAAGGTAACTACAAAATTAACTTAAATTAAATTAAAACAACTTGGGGGATCAATCTCTATTTCCAAGAGAAAAGACAAAATGAAAAAATGAAACAAGAGGCCTCGTGAGCTTATATCAATTGATGATGGCTTTGACTACATATATCACTTAAACAGACAGATTACAAAAGAATTATATATCTTTTCAACCAAATAGAAGAAATGTAGTGCTTTCTAACCTCATCAATTAGAAAATTATTTTAACTTTTGTACGGTTTAAATTTCCTTCAAAGAGAAAAGACATTTGCAAAAGGTCATAACCAAGACATTTAGATAGACAACATATTAGCTCTGAAAGATCATACATTTAATGATATGATCCTATAATATCATATATCAAAGTCATGAAAAAACTTAAAAGATAAAATAAGCAGTTGTTATACATGTTATAGATCAGCCTATTTGATATTAATAAAAAACTGTACTAAATATTTAGCAAGAATCCGTTGGGAAATGTAGGCGTGTAAACGTCTAGCACAAATATGTGATACGCACAAACGAACAGTTGAACGTAGGGATAAAAGGACAAGGTATGATAAGGGCTATTTTTGGCCCCTTTTTCAAAAGTGAAATTTTAATCTAAAATATTGATTTATATGATATTAAGTTATTAAAGTTAATAAATTTAAATGTTTCAAACAAATAATAAATCAAATCTGATTTTAGCATTTGATCAAACTTGATGAAAAAGTGACTTTTTCTCAAAATTACTCGAAATTCGGCACATTTTTGTACGTTTTTGGCTAAAATAACTATGAGCGGACAAGCGGCCCACGAAAATATTTTAACTGTGGATTTGGCATACGAGAACTAATGTTTCCAGAAATTATCTTTGTGGGCCGCAGGTCCGCTCATATTTAAATCTCACAATAACCGTTGTCATTTTAACAATTTTAAGGCAATTTTGCTACATTTCATAGTTTTAACATTTATTGCAAATGCGTTACTACGCCACTTGTCAATTTTCCAAGAAAATTTTGCCTGTTCCAAAAAATATAACTTCTGAGCCACAAAATCACGCAGTTATAATTCAATATTCACAATTTTGGAAAATTTGTCCAATAAAGGGGGCCAATTCGTGCTCTTATCCTATCTTGTCCTTTTAACAAAGAGTCATGGTGTGACACCAGATTTTTCTTCTTAATTCTGACAAGACACTTTTACCAGGAAGGTTACTTAATATTCCATTTTTTAAGAACAAAAATGTAGAGACATTCGACAAAATGTTCAGAGAAAGAAAACGCACAATGATTTCCAAAGGAAGAATAAATAATTCAATGTCAACGAATTTCTTTGAATATATATAATTTGAATATTTTTAATGCAAAAGGATGCATCTGTTCGCAATAGTGATACACCCCATACTCCTAAAATGATATTGAATTAAAGCTGTTGTTTAGTTAGTCAATGCATGCATTGTTTTGATATATAATTAACTACTTGCACTTTTTTCTTTAGAACATAGATCATACGCAAAAAGTGCGGTCTCAAATAATTTTCGATTAGACACCACTAATAGTAAAAAGATTATGAAGATAGGAAAAACTTCGATCAGTATGACGTGATTAGTAGGTACTTGACGATTTTAAGGTTACGCAGATGGAACGTTTGAAGTTGTGTTCCTGTCAATTTTATACTTCCATGGGTAAATATATTCAGATTCTCTCCAAGACAAAGCCTTTAAAACAAAATTTAAAGCTGAAGGGATAGTTTGAACTGTATTTTTGTTAATTGATAGTTAATCTTATTTCTTTTTAATGATATGTTACAGGGAATTCTGTTGAAGCAGACCGGAAGTGTTTCTATTTTAACGATTGTGGCTTTGATATATCTGACTGTAGCGAGGTTTGCACAGATAATGGGTGCTCAGCCGAGAACTATAGCTGTGAACGAAATATGGATTGTTGTTGCGACTGTGAATAATGACGTCATCAACGGGAAAATAACGTTAAATTAATTGAAGAAAAATAAATCTTAATTGAATCTGTTTGCTTTGTTTTGTTCTTTCTACCATACGAATAATGTAGTTAATTTCTTCCCAAATCACAGAACTATCCGGAAAATGTGATATACACGGGTCTCAACTAACATGACTAGCCAAGACTCGCCGGCGAAATCCTAGCCAAACACTGAGAATACAGGCAAGATAATTTCTTGACATAAACATGTCTGTTTATTAATTAAAGCGTGTGTTCGTTTTTTATTTTCACATTTAACAAAATCTAAAGATGGTAAATACTATTTGCTTTACATTAAGAAAAGTTGGCATTGAAAATAATAATCAACAAAAGGCTCCCAGGAGCCTGAATCGCTCACTTGACATATGTGTCTGAAGTAAAGGTTATTATGCATACATGTAACATAATAAGTTTGGTTTCAATTTGACTTATGGTGTCCGACGATTTAAAGTTTTCAATGCAATCAGGAAATGCGAAATAATTAATTTTGATGTTCTAAGGGGAAAATACCTTATAAGGAAGGGCCACATAACGTTGACCCTATTACATATTTTGTAGATCTTGATGTGCCTATCAACATGCAATTTAAATTTTTCAAATATCTTGTTTAGTTTTTTTTTTTTAAGATATTGAGCTAAACAGGTGCAAAACTTGCAAAATATCCACAAAAAGGGCAATAACTCCTACATAAGTTGTTGGATTTTCTTAAAAATTTCAGGTAAGTAGATCTTAAGGTGCTGATTACTTTTGTTTCCTATCAAAATTTAAAAATCTGTCATTGTTTTTTAGTTATTTGCAAAAAACTGCCATTTACCACTATGTCCTTTTTTTAGCCACAGCGGCCATGTTTTACGACCAATCAAAAATCCCCACATCAGTTCTATACACCTGATGCTAATAAACAACTATACCAAGTTTGGTTGCAATCGGACTTAAAGTGTCAAAGGAGTTAACGTTTTCAAAGTAATGTGGAAATGCTGTTAAAATGCTCAATTTTGACGTTCTAAGGGCAATAACTCCTAAAAGGAAAGGTCCTACAACATTGAGCCTTTACATATTTAGTAGATCTTGATGTGCTTATCAATATGCAATTTAAATTTCTCAAATATCTTGTAGTTTTCAAGATATTGAGCTAAACAGGTGCACAATTTGCAAAAAAATCTACAAAAAGGGCAATAACTCCTACATGAGTTGTTGGATTTTCTTCAAAATTTCAGGGTAGGTAGATCTTGAGGTGCTAATCACTTTTATTCATGCCAGAATTTTTACATCTGTAGCTGTTTTCGAGTTACATTTGTATTTGCAAAAAACTGCATTTTACCCCTATGTTTTATTTTTAGCCACAGCGGCCATGTTTTAAGACGAATCAAAAATCCCCACATTGGTTCTAAGCACCAAATGCTAATAAACAGCCATACCAAGTTTGGTTGCAATTGGACTTATGGTGTCAAAGGAGTTAACGTTTCAAAAAGTTTAAGGACGACGGACACCAAGTTCGGGTCAGGTGAGCTAAAATTATCATTATTAAATGGCAATATCTTTCTTCTTGATAACAATTATATCTCCCATAAATGTAAAATAGCAATTCTACATACATACATTGAATTTATTCAAATTACTACTTATATGATTAATTGTACGCCTCAATTAATCGCCCACAATATAAGGGAAACAGCTACATATATTATTGTTAGTTCTTGGTGCTTTCCTCTTGCAATCTTGTCTGAAACAAGCGTGCATGTCTTGTCTAACCCAACATGTTTAACGAGTCTATGAATTATTCATTTATATAATATTTATATTTATATTTAAAAACAGGTTATGTTTGCCTTTGTTTTGGTCTTTCTCTCGATTATTTAAGATTGATCTTCGAGGTTTGGTAGATAATAAACCTTTATTCATAAAGTAAAAAAAGTTGGAATTAATGTCATATATGCCAAATGTTAAATTTATGATACGCATATCCGAGGGCACAATACTTAATGATTTATAATGGTTCTTATCAAGATGATTTACAAATGCATGCAGACGTTGACCTTTCTAACATATGGTACATGTCATCATTAAAATCCATGTGTATAAAAGAAGACCTCATGAATCAACTACTATTTCGTTTCATACCAAGGCGGGTAAGTATTCGCAATATTTTACATAAATACTATTCCCTATTTTCGTAAATAGTGAGTTATCTCCCATTTACAAGAGTTATCCGCCATTACGGTAGGTATATTATACTGCAATGATTTGGAAAAATAAGGTATAATTTTTTTTAATTATTCAGAGGGCATAGCAGACCCTATTAAATCAGGAAAACATGCTATATACATTTTTCAAAATAATCATATTTTACATTTATAAATTTTAGACAAATTAAAAAATAAATACAAAAAACTTATTTTTCCACACAGTAGCTAGTACAAAATACCTTCAGGAAAGAGAAGATAACTTTCCAAAAGGGAGATATCTCACAGTATACCAAAATAGGGAATAACAGTATTGTTTTTCTCCAAATATGAAATATCCAATTAAGATTAAGTTAAATGCTTAAAATACCTCTATAAAATATGTTGAAACAGTAAAAAAAAAATATTCGCTTTTTTCTGAAGATGACATTTTCTCTTTATTTGAGATCGACTTTGAAATTTACCTTCAGATGACAAATTTGCGGATTGCAACTTGAAATAACTTATTTGTATTAATGCAATTTTATAAACGCAACACATCATCACAGGTCAAATCAATACAAATTAAATAAAAAAAAAATACATTTTTTACTTGCATACTTTAATTGTATCGAAATGCGAAGAATGCATATAAATCATACAAATTGATTATTTCAATGCTATATTCCAACACTGATGGATCAAGATTTACATGCCTGAGAAATATTTTGGTATTTTTAATGTTTTACTGTAACTGCAATATGTTGTTGTCTTAATTATATTGAAAGTTAAAATGATATAATTTTCACATTTAATAGCTTTAATTCTTGATTTTTATTTACAAGTCATGTATCTTCATCTTAAAGATTACCAAGAAAACTTTTTTCGGGATTTAGTTATATCCTTCGTTATAAAACATTATAAGTTGATCAATAAAGCCCAATCCGGTTGATTCTGAAAATCTCTTCATAATTACTGATTTCAAGTTAGATTAATTTTTCCTTCCTTTTCAGTAAAGACAAGTCTTCACATTTTGACAAAATGAAATTTGTCATTGTTTTGTGTTGTGTTGCTATGTTAATTGCAGGTATAGTAAAATAAATTTATATGTGTAATCTAGATCTTGTAACAATTTATATTACGGTTGCCTCTTCTTTGTAACAATAAACATCATAACATTGATCTATTTCAGCCATAAAAATGAGGTACATTATTTTATAACAGTTTGGCCTAGGTAGTTAAGAGGTATAACTTCGGGGCTCGTTTTCAAAAATGCCTTGCACAACTTTGCGTAATAAGAACCTACAGTATCTGGTCGAAGGCCGGTGGGTTTCCCGGGTCTCAAAAACGAATGAAATCCTTTAACAAGTTAAAGCCAAAAATATTTTTTTTGTATCAACATGTACAGTATTTACAAAATCAACAATGCAAAAAAGCCAACTGCCTTCAATGTAACCATATTTGCGCTTGGTAGTCATCATAGATATAGTGAAGTAATCGACAAAATACAACTTTTTTCTAGACTTTTATAAAGCCCTAACAAAAATGTTGTCCAATGGAGCGATTCCTGATTTTAGGCATCCTGCCTATTTATTTCGAATTTCACCACCCATAAACATAGGTAATCTATCGATAACGAGGCTCACCTCGTTGCGCATTATTGTCACTAAGTGGGAATTGACTTTAACTTTGAAAAATTTTAAGTGCTCAATCCATGCAAAAAGAAGCCACAGCCAGTATCTGAAGCATGTATCTTGCTAACCATCTGCAGGTGCACCTTACCATACACATACATGATGTGGTATTTGTCGGTAACCGGCTAAAGACTTTAACCATTCTTCCGTAAGTGGTCACCCATGCGGAAAATATAGGTTACAGCCAGCATCCGAAGCATGCATTGTGCTTAGTACCACTAAGGTTACCTACCATACCAAATTCATTGATATGGCACTTTTCAGTAAGCCGGAATGGACTTTAACCACTCTTCTGTAAGTGGCCATCCATGCAAAAAATATAGGTCACAGCCAGCATCCGATGCATGCATTGTGCTTTGCATCACTAAGTGCACCTACCATACCAATATCATTGATGTGGAACTTGTCAGTAAGCGGGAATGGGTTTTAAATATTCTTCTCTAAGTGGTCAATTATGCAGAAAATTTAGGTCACAGCCATCATCCGAAGCATGTATTGTGCCAAGCATCACAAGGTGCACCTACTATACTAATATCATTGATGTAGTACTTGTCCCAGTAAGCATATGTGGATCTTAACCATTCTTCTGTAAGTGGTCACCCATGCAGAACATATAGGTCACAGCCAGCATCCGTAGCATGCATTGTGCCTAGCATCACTAGGTCACCTACCATAGCAATATCATTGATGTGGCACTTGTCAGTAAGCGGGAATGGACTTTAACCATTCTTCTATAATTGGTCATCCATACGTAAAATATAGGTCACAGCCCGCATCCGAAGCATGCATTGTGCTTAGCATCACTAGGTCACCTACCAGACCAATATCATTGATGTCGCACTTGTCAGTAAGCGGGAATGATTTTTAAACATTCTTCTGTAAGTGGTCATCCATGCAGAAAATATAGGCCACAGCCAGTATTCGAAGCATGCATTGTGCTTAGCATCACTAAGTGCACCTAAAATACCAATATCATTGATGTGTCACTTGTCAGTAAGTGGTTGAAGTGGGAATGGATTTTAAACATTCTTCTGTAAGTGGTCATCCATGCAGAAAATATAGGTCAAAGCCAGTATTCGAAGCATGGATTGTGCTTAGCATCACTAGGTGCACCTACCATACCAATATCATTGATGTGGCACTTATCAGTAAGTATGTATGCTTTAACCATTCTTCTGTAAGTGGGTGATGACGCCGACACCGACGCTGACGATTGGGTATCACATAAGCTCCCATCACTTTCGCAAAGATAAAAAAACTAAAAATCAAATGGTCGTTTCCTTAGGACAATAAAATATAATTACATTAAGTTGCCTTCTATATCTTGTAGGGACTTCTGTTGAGGCGAGCAGACAATGTTTTGATTTTACGGATTGTGGCTTCTCCGTTTCTATCTGTAGCCAGATTTGCTCTGATAATGGGTGCTCAGCAGAAAACTACAGTTGTGAAGGGAATATGCAGTGTTGTTGTGACTGTAATAAATGAAGTCATCAACAAAAAAAGTACCTCTTAAATTCGAAGAAAATTAAAATAAAAGTTTAATTACTTTGCTTTATGTTTTGACTCTTATAGCATCATGAGCACATACATATAGTCCATGATAATGCGCCTATTTGTAAAGGACAAAAAAAAATACAATTAAAAGTGCTTCAGAGAATCGCTGCGGTCATAATGCACACACAAGCAAAAACCTGTACCAGTTACACGTTAAAATCACCGACAACAAGTTTGGAAAATTAAATATATAAACTGTCTCGGAAATGAAAGTGATATACATGTACTCATATTTTTGGCAATGAATTTAAACGTTGTTTGCTTATCCATTCTGTCTTCTTAAAGGCATATTGTCTAAGAAAAATTATTTTTTTGTAAAACCAAAAAACTGTCGTCAGACTATTTGTTTTGTTTATTTAGAAAGATACAAACGTTCAAAATACGACTAGGGTACCTTATTACATTAAAAATGGAAAATATATAATATTTGTAAAGCTTTACAAAAAATCATATTCATGAGATGTAGATGAGCTGTAAGCATGCGCACTATACTTTCTTTGATTGAAAACTTCCCTAGTTTTTGTAAGTGGTGCATAATCTGTTTCTCGAAGCTTTAGGTCAGAAGAAAATTATAACGACAACCGAATATTAGAGCTACTTAATGAATAAAACTGACAATTAGTGCATGTATTAAGTTTTAAATGTGATTGAAAAGGTAAACACGAAAAATATTGGTATTTTTTCAGCATAGCAATGTATTCGGGGACAAAACCCGAGATTCCGATTAGTGTCCGTGTTAAAACTACTCAGTTTAAATCTGTGTCAATGTGACGTAATGCAGGTAAAATAAATTATCAATCAATATTGTCGAGATATTTTGATCGAAATAAAGTACTTTTGAGGCAAAATTGGTGGCAAATTTGTTTTGCAATATTCATTTTATTGCATTTCGGTCTTATTGACACCAAAAAATTGGGGGGTAAAAAAAAAGTTTGCCGTAGACAATATGCCTTTAAATGATCAATTGATAATGCATCAGCTGAATATAAAGCTGACAACTCACTGCAGCTAATCAAATAAAACAGTTTCACATATATTGTACTTTTTGTTATTATTGATTCAAATTACTCGTTCATTTATTGTTCTTTCAATACAAAATGATGATATAAAAGGACAAAACCGATGAGCTTTGCTAAATATGTATCTACTGTTCTATTTCACTTTCATGCCATAGACTGTAAAAACTTGGGTTCATTCTTATGAAAATGTATAAAGGTTATTATAATCAAATAACTGCTATAAACACTAAAAATGACTATCTGAAATCTAACACCATTTATTTATTATAAATTTATTATATATCAAATGATAAATTGAATTATTATAATATTGTACAATTCAGAAACTGTCTTTGGCTAAAAATGGTCACATGATTAAGTTGTAAATAGTCGACAGCATATGACTTTCTATAAATAGAACTTTGAAAGTTGAAAGACTAACACTGTCTAAAAATAGAATGTTGGCAGACTTAGACATTCTAAAAATGTAAGGACGATTTCAAATGAAGCAAAACTTCATTAAAAGAACTTATTTCTTGGAAACTTGTTTGGTTATGCAAAAATTAGTACTAACAGCATTATTTTCTATTATCAATTGTAAAATTCAAATCGATAAATTTACTGTAAAGAAGAGGCTCCCAGGAGCATGAATCGCTCACCTGGTCTCGATGTCAACCCTATGAAGACTTTTGTATAGCTAAATGAGCTGAATGTTTAAGCAAGAAAAATGTTTTCTCTATTTGCAAAAGTTTACATTCTAAATAAGCAAAAAACACTATTATTCAACATTTAAGGGGTTATCTGACAACTTTGACCCTATGGAGACTTTTGTAGAGCTAAATGAGCTGTACATTTAAGCAAGCAACATCTTTTCTCTATCTGCAATAGTTTTCATATTATAGGGCAAAAATATGAAAAGACGCTTTTTTTTCCCTTTAAAGGGCCATAACCCCTATCATGGGCTATCTGACAACTTCGAGCAAATGGAGACTTTCGAATCAGTTTGGTATTTTGGGTTATACTGTTCTATGCTCTTCATATTCATACAGTGTTTGGCATTTTCAATATTTTTGGTAGAGCGCCTCTGATGAGTCTTGAATAGACGAAACGCGCATCAGGCGTAGCAAAATTTATTGTCTGGAACTTTGTTGTCATTTGTATTTAAAATGAGGATCGTATGTTGCCAAGCTTTCATATCTCATTTCTGCAAAGTTTCAGTTAAATTGGTTCAGTGGTTTGAGAGAAGAAGATTTTTAAATTGTTAACGGATGACGACGGACGCATAGTGATGGCATAAGCTCACTTGGCCTGTGGCCAGGTGAGCTGAAAAGTAATGGTTTTTACAATATGTTTTACATCTGAGGCGCGATGTACGAATATAAAGAAATATTATCATAAAACAATTATAGCCTTTTGCATGTCGGTCATGTTTTCATTAACTCAGAAAAAAAACAATATTTCGACCTCGGGCATATAGTTTTTTTTTGAGACGATAAAAATATGCATCGACCTCGCCAAAAGGCTATGATTGTAAAATATCTTGAAAAAATAGTCATTGGCACCTGAATTACGTGTATTTTTTACATGCATTAGTGAAAAGACCGGCTTTGCTAGTGAAATACCACAAACACTATGAGATCAATAGTTTGGATACCACGAAAACAACAGAGATGCTTATGACTATCGCATGCTTTATCCACTTAGGAACTTACAAAAATTTGGGAAAACATTAACGTCATCATGATTTGCTATACTTCTACTAAAAAAGACTATATCAGTTATTCAAATCGGTCCAAATATTTATTTATAATCATAATCATGTTTACAACCATAATTATACTTCAGTTACATTTTATACTGTAGTTAATGCCTGTTATGTTAAAAATAAAGGCTGCAAAAGTTTGACAGCTTTTCTTATCCTTTGCAACCTTTACAACAGCATAAGTTATTTCTCATGCACTGACCCCCTCCAGAGCACCCGTATCTACGACATGTATATTTACATCCATCGATGTTAAACCCACAGTCTATTTGACTGAAGCATTTGACTGATTTGACCGTTTGCAAGGAAACTGCAACGAAAACAAAAGATGAACTATATCATTAAAACCGTATTCTGTCGCTTTATAGAATACTGAGAGAAATTTTTAAAAGCATTTAACAAAACAAAACAAACCAATTTTTTAAAGATGTAAAATTGTAATTCACAAAAATGCTAAAATAGTTAAATCGAAGTTAAATGTATCGATCTTGTCTTGGCCTTTCCGGACTTAAAAGATACGGTTGCATCATTGGTACACCATTGCTTTTTCCATGATTGTAATATTGTATTTTAAATGGTATTATATAATTAATGCTTTTATTATTTTTCTTTGTGTAAAAATACTCTCTTAAACTTAGATCCCAAAGTAAAAGCACGGGTATTTGAGATCGGTTACTTCCTTTAGTATATGTAAAATATGATTAATTATGGAGTTTGGTTACTTTTAACCTTTTCAGTTAAAGATATGTATGTTTGTAGGACTGTTAGAATTAAAATTACCTACTCACCTGTCAGACAAAATACAACACCTAGAGCTAACAATATCAGTCTCATATCGGAATTGGATGACCACAGAACCGATACAATGTAACGATAAAACGCTATTGAAAATATATGAAAAAATGAATTATTATTCACATGGTTCATTTATTTTTATATAGTAAGACACTCGATTTTTTGTCATTCCAGAAAAATTCTAACTTTCATCACATATGAATTTAAACAAAAAACAGTTCCTTACCTTTTCAATAATTGACTAGAAATTTAGCATTTCTACCTGAGTGTATACGAATGGTGATAAAGACATGTGTTGCCATAATATTTTAAACTATAAAATTCACTTGACAATGCATGCCTGAAGGTTACTTTATATTGAATATATAATTTCATTGTATCACAAAATTCAAATTTGCGGAAACGCAAATGCTTCTATCAGAAAAAGTCTTACCAAAACAGCTTCTTGCATATATACACCTGGAAAAAAAGTTAAGCACCCCTAGACTTTTTTTTTGCTTTTCGATGATTTGAAATAATTTATAATTTTCATGATTTTGGTCAGTTTTAATCTTCAATACATGACTTAAAGGGTGTAAGCTTTCGGTTAAAAGCACATTTTCGCCTTTAAAAGCGGGAGATAACTCTTCAGGAAATTATACTCCAAAATGGCAGTTTAAGACCAATGCTTCCAGTAGTCATTAGTGCTAAAGGTGGGCATAGTCAAACATTTTGACAATACAGTATCAATCTTTTGATTATGATTTACATTTGCAAGTGCGATTTGACAATCAATTTATTGATAGTTTGGAGCTTCAGGCGACCATACTTTTCAAAGATCATAATTATGAACAAAAGCCATCTTTTGCCATGTTGTGTTATATAGACAAAAGATGTCTTTTTGTTTGTTACAAACATATCAAATTGTGCTTAACAGTGCATATGTTAGTTTGCAATAAAAAATTAACAATAACTATTAATTAAATAATGGTTAAAAGTGTTTTAAAAATGTATGATTTTAAAAAATCACAGGGGTGCTTAACTTTTAGCCAGGTGTTTATCATAGAAAAAAAGATTGCTAAATTATGACCATGAATTAATATTGAATATTATTACGATGTAATCACAATTTTTACCGTGTGTACAATGTGGGAATTTGTTTTTCCTTCTCTTACCACGTGTTACCACAATACAAAGATATCCTACGGTAAAAGCGGTCAGAAATTCAGGCTACAGGCATGGTCAAAATGTCATTATTCCAAATCTCATTATTTAACATCTAAATTTTCAATAAAACCTTGTTGATGATTTTTTTAACTTACATTTTTCAAGGATTGATTTAATCTTTTCAAAAAGAAAGGTAACAAAACTATTATTATTTCTCATTATTTTTTTTAAAAACAAAGGAATACTAAAGTATAGATATAAACACATAATCTTATTCTAAATAATGCACAAATAGTACAGATTCGAAATATGTTCTTGGATTATCTTTTATTCGATACTTATTCGATATTTATTAATACTTTTGGCATACGATTGTTCGTTTTAACGGTGTACAAATAACATGATGAACACACAAAAGTGTTACAAAATGTAGTTGCATGTAGAATTGTTGAATAAATGTTCCGTTCTGTACTTCTTGTGTCGCTTTCATGATAAAAATCTAAAATTTTAGTTTCCTCTTTTACCATCTTGTAATTAGATAGTTAAAAAATAACAATAATTTAAGGAATTGTCTGTATGTCTATTAAAACAGCTAATCATTATGCTTTAACATTTATTTATCTTTTTAAGAATTCCAGTGATTAAGCTGAAATATGAAGTTTCATTTGATAATTTTTGTCGTAGTCTTCTCTGCAGGTATGTTTCATTTAAATGTATTATAATCTAAAAATAACCATCTTCAATATACTTTAAGGGTTAAAGTGGTTTAATGTTGTTTATGTTGTAGAAATAGAAACAAGAGGCTCCCAGGAGCCTGAATCGCTCACCTGGTCTTGATGTTGACCCTATACTTTTGTAGAGCTAAATGAGCTGAACATTTAAGCAAGCAACAGCTTTTCTCTACCTGCAATAGTTTTCATTCTATAGGCCAAAAACACCATTTTTCACCTATAAGGGGCCATAACCCCTATAAGGAGTCATCTGACAACTTCGACCCTATGGAGACTTTTGTAGAGGTAAATGAGCTTAACATTTAGGCAAGCAACAGTTAATCTCTATCTGCAATAGTTTTCATTCTGTAGGCCAAAAACATGAAAAATCTCTTTTTTTCAGAGGCCGTAACCCCTATAATGGGTCACCTGACAACTTCGACCCTATGGAGAATTTTGTAGAGCTAAATGAGCTGAACATTTAAGCAAGCAACAGCTAATTTCTATCTGCAATAGTTTTCAATCTGTAAGCCAAAAACATGAAAAATCGCTATTTTCCAGGGGCCATAACCCCTATAAGGGGTTATCTGACAACTTCGACCCTATGGAAAATTTTGTAGAGCTAAATGAGCTGAACATTTAAGCAAGCAACAGCTAATCTCTATCTGCAATAGTTTTCATTCTGTAGGACAAAAACATGAAAAATCGCTATTTTTCAGGGGCCATAACCCCTATAAGGGGTCACCTGACAACTTCGACCCTATGGAGAATTTTGTAGAGCTAAATGAGCTGAACATTTAAGCAAGCAACAGCTAATCTCTATTTGCAATAGTTTTCATTTTGTAGGACAAAAACATGAAAAATCGCTATTTTTCAGGGGCCGTAATCCCTATAAGGGGTCATCTGACAACTTCGACCCTATGGAGCATTTT
This sequence comes from Arcuatula senhousia, assembly GCA_963971305.1. Lineage (NCBI taxonomy): Eukaryota > Metazoa > Mollusca > Bivalvia > Mytilida > Mytilidae > Arcuatula > Arcuatula senhousia. The sequence continues at coordinate 38,956,456 of OZ020307.1, read as the reverse complement.
GTAAAGCTAAATGAGCTGAACATTTAAGCAAGCAACAGCTAATCTCTATCTGCAATAGTTTTCATTCTGTAGGCCAAAAACATGAAAGATTGCTATTTTTCAAGGGCCGTAGCCCCTATAAGGGGTCATCTGACAACTTCGACCCTATGGAAAATTTTGTAGAGCTAAATGAGCTGAACATTTAAGCAAGCAACAGCTTATCTCTATCTGCAATAGTTTTTATCTGTTGGATAAAAACATGAAAAATCGCTATTTTTCAGGGGCAGTAACTCCTATAAGGGGTCATCTGACAACTACGACCCTATGGAGAATTTTGTAGAGCTTAATGAGCTGAACATTTAAGTAAGCAACAGCTAATCTGTATGTGCAATAGTTTTCATTCTGTAGGACAAAAACATGAAAAAACGCTATTTTTCAGGGGCCGTAACCCCTATAAGGGGTCATCTGACAACTTCGACCTTATGAAGACTTTTGTAGAGCTAAATGAGCTTAACATTTAAGCAAGCAACAGCTAATCTCTATCTGCAATAGTTTTAATTCTGTAGGCCAAAAACATGAAAAATGGCTATTTTTCACCTTTAAGGGGCCGTAACCCCTATAAGGGGTCATCTGACAACTTCGACCCTATGGAGACTTTTGTAGAGCTAAATGAGCTTAACATTTAAGCAAGCAACAGCTAATCTCTATCTGCAATAGTTTTCATTCTGTAGGCCAAAAACATGAAAAAATGCTATTTTTCACCTTCAAGGGGCCGTAACCCCTATAAGGGGTCATCTGACAACTTTGACCAAATGGAGACTTTTGTAGAGCTTTTGATGCTGAATCAGTAGCGTGGCCTCAGATTTCCTCTATCTCTTATACTTTTTGATTTATAAGCCAAAAACAGTAGTCTGACCCCTCTAGTCTATTTTTAGTAACGGCGGCCATGTTTTTTAACGGATCAAAAATCAAAACACAAGTTTGGTGCAGGACACCCTAAGGATCATTCATACCAAGTTTCATTAAATTCTGTTTGGTAGTTTCAGAGGAGAAGATTTTTGAAAAATTGTTAACAGACGACGACGACGACGACAGACGACAGACGACGACGACGACGGACGCCAAGTGATGGTAATAGCTCACATGGACCTTCGGTCCAGGTGAGCTAAAAAAAGGAAATTTGGCATTAACTGTCTCTGGTAAAATGTATACATTTGAAATGTTATTGACAAAACTGATAAAAGCTCTCATAAATAATCAATTTCGATAAAAAGGAAAAATTCTGCATACAGCAGGAAAAATTATGAACATAAAAGGAAATTGTCACATCGGAATAATTTATCATAAAACGTCCAAACAAAAAATCATATTGGCGTTCCTTGACCTCTGCATTTTTATATGCGTTCGCTATTTTGAATGGAACGCAAAATTCTTAATATTGTTATGTATCTTCAAGCTTAGAGTGGTATACATCTAATCAAGTTTTTTTTCAGTGTATTTATTTGGAAATGCATTTGATTTCATAAGATATATTTCCAGTATATCACGAATGCAGTTGACGCAAAAAAATTTAAGAGTTTTATTCGAAGGCATTTGAACCATGCCCTTTTTATTTGACCCTCCCCTTTTCTCTTTTACCCATAGAAAATATAATTTTGATTAAAGTAATAAAATAATGGTCTTTTCTGGTCACTTCTAAACAAATTATAAATAATGTATAACAGCAATATTTTGATATGACAAGAAAAGACCAATTCTAAAACTTTATTAAAATCTCATCTTTTACGGGTAAAAGAGAAAAAAGGAGGTCCAATAAAGAGATCATTTTTAAAGTGTCCGTTGTTTTATTTCAAAAAATAAGCAACGCTTTTTTTCTGAATATATTTCATATAACAAATAAAACTATATAGTACATACACTAGTATAACACAATATTTTTTATGTTACAGCTTTCCTTTTTACTAACGCACAGCGGCAATGTTTTAGTACAGACGATTGTGGAGGAACTGATACCAATGATTGCAGTGGAATCTGTAAAATAAAAAGATGTTCAAGCTTGGGTTCAGTGTGTGTTGGAAATATTCAGTGCTGTTGCATAAAATGCAGGAAATAGATCCCGGCATGTTTTATTTCTTCAATTTATTCTCATAATTACAGTTTGTACCTTTCTTAAAATTATTTACTGTTATTTCTAAAACATCGTTTTGTTTTGTAGCTGCAATAAGTTACTTTAAATATCGCAATTATGTTAAATATATGTTGATTAAACAATGTTCTCAAAATGTTATCTTTAATTTCTTTGGTTTTCAAGACAAGAATGCATAAGATCATAACTAAGAGCAGTAAATGAAAAAGTCAATAAACTAAATAGCAAAATACAGATTATGTGCATTGTTATAATGATCTAATAAATCACAGGTCCCATACAAGTTCTTCTGAACATAGAAGGCAAAAGTGATGATATAATGTTTTACAAAATCTATTAGATCATGTGTTTTTGACAAGTGTTTAAGTGAATGAGTTTCGTGGTATATATAAAAAACAGTATAAAAAATACCATTTACAAACACTTATATGTTGGTATTATCTAGAGAAAAATGCAAAACAGCAGTGTCCAGAAAAATTAATCAAACATCGGTACATTCCTTGAAGTAATCTGAATTTTGGCATTTTCAATATTGTTGGTAGAGCGCCTCTGGTGAGTCTTGAATGGACGAAACGCGCGTCAGGCGTAGCAAAATTTACTGTCTGGAACTTTGTTGTCATTTTAATTTTAATCATTTCAGCCTTTCGACTGGGAAAGCATACACTAATTACCGCTTTATCATAAAATTGCTTGCTGTCGAAGAATTTGATTGCTAAGTTATGTATGGCAATACACACTTATTCTAACTAATATATTTTTTTCATCATTGAAATTTCCTATTGTTTAAATTCAACATTGATTAAAACACCAAATTTCTTTCCCTGTACTGGACATAGTGGATATCCGTGGTGCTAGATTAGCTTTTCTGTTAAAACATTTTGGATACTACATTTCGAAAATTTTGGAATATGCATTTTTACATATGTAATCAGTATAAACAAATTAACTGTTATATATATGAATTGACAGTTGGCAGCGCGACGGGTGTGCTACAGCAGGAAGGAACTGCTCACTCTTCTTGGGCATCTGAGTTCACTCTCGTTACGATGTTGATTGCTATTCATTTGGTTTTTTATGTGTTTTATGTTTTCTGGGTTTTATGTCCAGTTCTCATTTGTGTTTACTGGTTTTGTTACTGCCCTTACGGACTTTTGACATTTGGATGCCCCATGGTACCTCTGCTTCTTCTATACTCGTTCTAGTATTTGTTTTACGTCTACAAAAAGTACAGTATAAAATACACCGTTCATGCGAGACACTCATCTGTTACATGCTAAACGAATACTTAAAACCTTATTCTGGTTCTTGAAGGAACTACCCCCCCCCAAAAAAAAGATTTAATATATGTGACTTTTAAATGAATACGCAATTTAGTTTAAAGGGTAAGTTCACGATTTTTGACATATGGTCTTAAATTGTTCAGTACAATGTTTTATAACAGTGTGCAAATTTTTTCTCTCATATCTTAACTTATAACAAAGATATTGGAGATTATTTATTTGAAATAGTCCCCTACTCTACATTAGGGGACTACTTCAGTTAATCAGAATTTCTACTGAGTAACAAAAAATCATATTAGTTCAAACGTTTAAGTGATCATGTGGTACCTCCAATAACCAACAAAAAATTGAATTATCAAAATTAAAAACGAAAGAATATGGAATATGTGCCAGAAAGACAAAATCCACATATTGAAATGATTTTGATAAATGTACACTGCAAAATTTCACTGCGTGTGAAGCGCTTTTCTGGATTAACCTTCATCAGACACGCTAGGACTTGGAAAACCGGTAGAACATTAGATTTGATAAAAAAAAGATGCCAAAATGCTACAACAATGACCAAACAGATAAATTTATCATTTTTTAAGAAATAGCCAAAAGCCAAATAGCCAAAAGTCAACAAGATCATTTAATATTTTCAAATTTATTTCTATATAAAAATCTTTTTAAAAATGTTTATAAATCATTATCTTTTTCTTTTAAATTGAACATTAGAATCAATTATTTAAAACTAAAATTCTATAATTTAAAAAAATTATTATTTTTATTTACTATTAAGAAAGAAGGTGTGTATTTAATTGTAAGCCATCATATTTCATTAAAATTTTAATGTAATTATGTAAATAACAGGTCATTCTTTTTCTAATCCCCCACTGGGTTTGCTGAAAGTGTTAATTAATGAGAATTTATTGTCATTGTCTCTCAGCAGGTACCTGTGTAATGGTTATGTAAACAGAAATGTAATTAGTCACAGCTGACTTGGGGTGAAATTAACAGGAAATTCTAATTATCAATACCTACAGGTGTCAAACCTAATATACAAACATTCAGAAACAAAGTTTTATGTACTAGATCATTTTATTTTTTATTCTAGCATTTAAAACAATAATGTGATTTATATGCCAGATTATCACAACACATCATGATTTAAATAATTAAACGCAGGTAAAATGACTTATTTAAATTGATTTTTATACCTAAAAATCATTATTACTAATTAAAGAATAACTCAATTTTGTTAATTTTAATAAGTATTTTCTATCACTTATTTAAAATGACATAACATAGATGCACACAAAAATATTATATATATATTGACAATTCAATAATTAGGTAAATGGTGGGTCACTGTCAAAAGGAGACTTTGTGGTATTCAGATGTTTTGTGAAATTTAAAATGACAGAAACCAAAAGATAAAAAATAAAATTCCATTTTTGTCAGCTTAATAAATTGAATATAAAACTTTAAATGATATAGCATAATTAGATAATGCATTAGTAATCATATGACAAATTTTCATTTTTTTTGTGAACTTTCCCTTTAAGCTGAAAAACCCTGTAGTCTAAGAGGCTGTCCAAGCAAAACTCAGGCAATAGCTGGCACATGACAAATTTTGTTTTTCAAAAATTTTCATTGATTTTATTACTCTATTTTATTGACCGGGTTGGTCACGGGTCAATTATTTCGGGATTCTTCATTTAAATCCTACCTTAAAGACCGAGAAAATTAAGCTCCGCCCAACCTTGCGAATAAAATAGAGTAATACATCAGGTTAACATCCATTCTCCAAAACAAATGCAGATTTTGGGTTTATTGAAGTGATAACTTAAAATATAATTTATATAGAATGCATTGAAAATATGCAGAAAAGGGGAGATAACTCATGCAGATTTGCAAAATGTGGTTGCTTTGTTCATGAACTTTAAGGCTAAATCACAAGTCATCCATGTTGCTTTCAAACGAATCCTGGTGATTTTTGTTTTACATATGAGTTAAACAATATATTAAAACAATAAATTTGCTGGGATATAATTCTTCATGTGCCAGCTTCTGTAGGCTTTTGCCTGATTTCTACATGGACAGCCTCTTAAGTTTAAAAACAACTTGATATTTTTTAAACAATTATGAGCAACAAACACTTGATATTTTCTTTTATTTAAGATGAACCACTTACATGTATTCACAAAACAGCCTTGATCAGTTCAGTCTTTATATTAATGGAAAATAACATGTGGTAAACTGTTAATGTTTTGAAGAGAAAAGAAATGGGTGTTTTTGTTTAAAAAGACCTAAGTGTCAGGCTTAATTAACGTCACTTTAAATAAATTTGGTGTAATTCTTTTTTCTGAGAAATGGTGTGACTGACTAACCACATATATACTGTCATTTCTAAGAATTTGTTAGCTTGAATATCGTTGTACAGTACTGCACCGTGTACCTCTTTGTACCTTATTCAGTTGACCTTGTAATTAGATATACATACGATAAAGCAGGTCATAATGTAATTAAATTAGGAAAAAACATGTACAAATTTTGACTGACAAATAAATCAGAAGGATGTTATGACATTTAAAAAAACATGACTTTATATAAAAAATTTCCTGTTTTTATGAAATTAACATTACATGCTTTGTTTATAAACCGAACACTCTTGACATAATATCATATTGCTTTGGTAAGGTAAGACACATCACCACTTTATAGTTTTACATGTTATATTTTTCAAGAAACTATTGTACTTTTGTTAATAATTTTACTTTTTAATCAAGGTAGCAACAGTTGATGAAAGTGCAAAGTCAACTATAAATTTTAAAAAGAAACGATATGGACACATTAGAAAACATTGATTTTTTCTGCTTGAATTTTAATTTTTTTTGTCAATCTGTTTTGTTTTCTTTGCTAACATTTAAGTCTGTGTCGGCTAGAAACTAATATAATCATATTATTGCTTGACGACATTCAAAAAAAGTTTGGCGCAGCATTTATCATTGTTTTACCCGCCATTTCTTTTGAAATGCCTGTACCAAGTCAGGGCCATTGTGGTCTTCAATTTTTCCGGTTTGTTGTCCTTGTTTTGTCTTTTCTCATGGACATCACAGATTGATTCTCCAAGTTCGGTAGTTTTCTAATTACCGTTATTTTATTTATCGCGTAGCAATATTCCGTCCGCTCCAGCTTATGGAACACACAACTAATTCGTTTTCCCAGAGCTTGTAAGGCAGAGTATCATGTCTGACACAAAAGCATGGGTTGCGATAAGGCTCTGTTTTGGCCCATCTATGGACGAAAAATAAAAAGTATTTCGAAGCCTGTTACTTTATACTTTTTGTAGCAAAATGATTGTACCGTTGTAAAAAGGCTACTTTTTAAATACTTTTGCACGAACATAGCTACGAAAATCGGGTTCAAAATTGCCCCATTTTGAATGAGTATTTCGTCTTGATTTAGATAAAATTTAAAGGTAGGGCTTCAATAAATAAAAAAAAATGTGCTAATATACTTGAAGCCAGTATTTACAATTCTATAAAAGGTTCATCATATATATACATCACTTTAAACAACAATTTTGAAATCGGAATGACCGATCATCTCAAGAAAAACGTAAAAAAATCGCACATTTTGTAACTACTGATTACAACTTCAAAAATCAGAGTCTTTTTAAATTTTCAGTATGCCTTGCACGCGGAACCAGCTTGAAATTTTCACAAAAGGTGTGTTTTAGTAATACAAGTTTTTGAATAAAATATGGAGCTGGTTCCGCGTGCAAGGCTATACTTCCTGGAAGGATATATATCTCTCATTTGCGCCACTTTCTCATAGGCACAATGTTAAAATCATTTGCAGTGGTTCATTTCAAGCACCATTTACTAAAAGATAAAATAAGCTTTTCAACTACAGACGTTCGTTTTCAGAAAATAGAAATATTAACCTTTCTAACAAGACATTTTGTGACAGAATTTATTTAATTTTAATTTTGACTTTCGCGGTGGGCTGAAAAATATAAGGTTATGCTGCTCCTCTTTGTTAATTAAGGGTAATGCTGCTCCTCTGGTGCTGTCTTCACTAACGAAAGTTCATGAAATAAATTTTGCGCTCATAGACAAATATGGGAGTTTTATCTCTAGGTAAGTGCAGATAATAGGTAGTCATGGAGTTTCGTTTGTCCTTCTTTGCTCAACGAATTTGCTACACTGAATTGGCAATAAACAAGACGACGGATGTGCTAAAGGAATCAGGAATAGCTTACTCTTTCAGATCACCTGAATTTACTCTCTTTTTGATTTGAGTTTGCGTTGTTTTTTTGAAACTTGAAACTTGAAAACGTACTTAAACTCCTATTTGTACATATAAATACTACATATTCAATGGTGTTTTAGAAAATTAAAACGTATCAATAAAATAATAAATTACAACAGAAGTTCGCAGACTTCATAGTTGAATGTTACTATCCAGGCGACATAGTAAACATACACATGAACAATGGTTGCAATATTAGAAAAGTTCAACATAATCTTCAAAATACAAAGTCTTTGGCTTACGTTTGAAATTTCTACAGATTCACAGTTTTGACAAACACAGGCAATTCGTTCCACAATTTTGGGACAATGGTGCTAAAACCTGTCCGAAAATGACTTTTCTTATTAAAGGGAACAATATAGCTACCAACAGATGATTCAGACGCGCGTCGTAAAGTGCGTTTTGAGACTTGAAGAGATAACAAATTTATTAGATATGGCGGGGCATTGCCAATAGAACAGTTAAAGATATATATAAAAATCTTAAAATTGATCCGTGCTATAACATTGAGCCAGTGAAGATCAAATAAGGCTTGCTTTGAACTGTCATATTTGGAACGACTAATTAAGTTCAAGTTTAGCACACATGTTTTGAATACGTTGTAGTTTAGACAATTCTGTTTGTGAAATACCATAAAGATTAACCTTACAATAGTCGTGTGATACAACTAGAAATAAGACAAAATCTCAGTTGCTTCCTTTGACAAGTATTTTTGAATGCTATTAATCTTAAAATAATTCAATAAAGCAATTTTACATTTTGGTCTTTCATTGTCTTTAAAACTCAAAGTCTCATCTAAGTAAGCCTTAAGGTATCAAATACAGGTTTTAGAATTAATATAGTCTTAACCTGGCATTCTGGTCAAAATCCTAAGCGGCCTTAGCCTTGGTTAAATTTGCAATGTAGCTTGCGAAATAAAGAATCCCAGGTTAATACAGTCTCCGCGTATTTTGATTTCACTGGTAGAGCAGTTATTTAGCTGTGACATACTGCCAAAAAGAATAAATTCTGTCTTTGCGTTGTTCATTTAGGTTCATTTTGATTCATCCAATTATTAATTTGAATAGCACCATTTTTGTGTGTTTTATAATCCTTCGTTCACTCACCATGAGTAAATGTTTACTGATTTTATCTTTGCCCTTTCGGACTTTGACATTCGAGTGTCCCTATGGTACATCTGCGTCTGACCAATTACTTAAAATCAAATTAACAATGCTTCTTAACAAACTTAGAATCATATATTTTGTAGATTTTCCCTAAAAGATCTAGGAATACATCTATAACCAAGAGGATTCCGAAATGAAGTTTTTTGCTTTCCTGTGCATTATGGCTATTAGTTGTGCAGGTATTTATTTCTCATCAGTTTAGTTTGTATATTTCGCTGTACGTAAACGGCTATGTCGAAATTTATTTTCAAGATATTGATTACTTGTGATTACATAAATAATATATATTCCATCTGACAATTTAGATCCATTTTGAAATTCATTGAAAGTTCAACTTTCTACAAAACAAATTATGATCATTATTGTATGCACACGACGTATATCTTTACCGTCCTAATATTACAAGCTGCTATGTAATAGCAGGAAGATTTTATTTTTAAAATTATTCTAATAAATTATACAAAAATTATATTCGGAATACCTTGATATTATATTACAGGTTTTTATTAAAATATCTAGGATACAAACGAAACGATTTTCGACATAGCCGTTAACATACAGTGTATTTGATCTTTGTTACCATTTTTATACAACATCTCATGATATTGCTTTTGCTTATATCATTCAAAGATAAGAACAAAATAATTGAATGGCAATTTATTTTTTGAAAGCAGAACGTAACAATAACGAAAAAGACATGAAATGGTGAAATAAGACTTACTTATTAATGAAAGTTACGATGGTATTCACTTGGTCACTCTAAAGCAGCTGCATGAGTTACATTAGTGCATAACAAACAACTTCACAATTCATATGACTTGTGAATATAATAAGTGGAGTTAGCTATAATGTCATATGAAAAAAAATTGTGATAATTACTAAGACATAGTAATAAAAAAAACTGATCACGATTAGATTTAGGAAAAAAGGTTGCTGGCTTTTTAAATATGGACCACTGAACAAAATGAGTGGTTTTCAGAAAATTTCAGAGGAAAATGGGACTTCCATCCCCTGTTTAATCCCTTTGATCTGCCACTTTTAATACTAAACATTATTGATTATTGAGACAGGAATGAAGGTCCAAAGACCACTTACTGTCAGTTGATACGTGTTGTCGTTTGGTTTAAAAAAAACAATGTAAACATTAGACCTTGCTCGCTCTTGAGAAGCCACTTATCGAGTTAAAAATCGTTTTACCGTCGATATAATCAACTGCACTACATGTACAATGTATCTCTACCAGATACATGCGTATCGAGTGAATTAATTTCCTGTCATATTACATGTAGTAGTTATTGGAATATGAAAACTTTTAATAGTAATTTAACAGTTAAAGCTAACATACACACAACAATATAGTAATTCTCGTTATAGGTTTAACTACTGTTGAAGCTCAGAAACAATGTTTTCAAACGATCGATTGCGGATTCAACATCGATGGCTGTAGGAGTTTTTGCATAGAGAGGGGGTGCTCAGGATATGGATCATCATGTGTCGGCAATAATCAATGTTGCTGTCAATGGTGTAGTCAATACGGAAAATGAGACTAAAATTCAGCTAATTCCTATCTAAGAGCAGATGTTTTCAATGACAGCTAACATCGTTTTTCTTGCAAATACAAACACAAATGCTCAGTTTTGTTGCTACATGGCTCTGTATGTATTTTTAAGTAACAAAAATAAAAAATAATATAAATAATCTTTTTTTTTTTCACTTTTTTCATAAAACCTATCATGAAAATCATAAAGATGAAGATATTATTGTATGCTGTGTTGTTTGTTTTCGTTCTTTTGATTTGACGTTTGATTGCCCCACACGTTTACCTGTAAAACAACAATTGTTCAGCTAAACTATACTTCAAATCGAAAATTTCTGAGGCGGCACCCTGCAATAACAAGTGACATACCTGGATGCTGAAAAAAACTGACGGCCTCACGAGACATTGAAGACCCAAAGAGAATATTTATGTCTGCATCTGCACTAGGCTAACGACAAAAAATAATGTCATGCAAATAGTTTGATACAAGTACTAATAAAAGTAAATATGATGCTTTAAAAGCAAAGACAAAGAAAGGTGCCATACTTGTTACGTGAAAAGTGTAGAAAGCAGCATAAATGCAGATCACATTAATTATAAATAACTATAAATTGAAGGTTTCAAGGTTTTATCCTCGCCTAATGTATCCCCTTTCTCTATAATGGGTATGTTGTTCCAAAGAAACTACTGAACCTAGGATTATTTCTAACCATAATGAACAACTACTAGGATATGAGTCTTTGAAAGACATGTTGTTAGAACTGTAAAATATATTTTACAAAATTGAAATCTAAAAACGAATAACTGATTGGCCATTTACTGTAAAAAATGTCATCTTTTTGTCATCTTAGGATGGTCCACTCTTCGTGTTTCAGAATATCAATCAAAATTTGGAACTCCGCTAAACATTTGATAACTGGCGAAATCTTTTGCACACTTACCCCTACTTTTTATGACATTTTCTTATTATATAGATCGTAAAAAACACAACTGCATATCTATGTTTTTTAATTCTAAATACAACTTCATGGTTTTTAAGGCCAAAAACTTCACAATGTTAAAGTAAAGTGGAATCTAGATGAGCCTAATTTCACGCATAATTTTTGACGTCAAATATTTCAGAAACGTGCACACGGACCTATGGTTTTCTTTTTGTCATTTGATAAAGTGGAGAACTATTAATCATTTACACCACTAATCATAAAAGTGTTGATATAAAATATACCAGGACTGACCATCCTTAAACCTGTTGCAAAAACGAAAAAACAGGAGGGTCACTTTGCCACTTTCTGTCATCTAATGCCTTGTGTAATATTAAAAAAAACATAGTTTTGCAACAATTATATGTCACTCTTTGGCCATATTTGATTAACTCTATTATATTGCATGATTTAAAAGGACCCCATATCCACTGGTCGTCTGCTCCATGTTTTCTTAACACTCAAAAACCAAAGACGACAAACGTCGCTCGTCTTGTTCTAAATCTAAAAAAAAACCAAAGAAATATATCATTTATTCCACTGGTATGATTCAACATATAAATACAAAATAATAACAAATATTCAGTTTTCTTAAATATTTTCTCCAAAACGTCTTAAAACTGGTCCTGTTGCTAAGACCAGTATAAACAAGTCATCTCATGTACACAATTTACGGTTTAGAATTAAAAGACCTTTGTGATTGATTATTCATATCATCAATTAATGTTTTACGTATTTCTAGAATAGGCGAGAACCACATTTTAATGTCAATCTATCATTGATGTTGCATTAAATGGTAACATTGTAACTGCGCTAAGAAAAATAAAAACATTGAACATAATACTGCAATAAAATTAGAAATTCAACACGTAATTATCTATAATTAATCATAGTAATGCCATGTCCTTGATAGAACAAAATCAACATTAAAAAAAAATAACATTGAATACATTGTATATAATTCTAATATGGATCCCCGGAAAGAACAATAGAAACCATGACGACAAGCCATGTTTAAATTTCAATAAAACACAGGTCGACGTCACAGTTCATTTTGCGACGTCATTATATGATTTTGCGCTGAAATTGCCGACGTCATAAAGAATCATTTGCACATAAACGTAGCAAGAAACAACAAAATGGCTTCTGAAGCATTGTACACTATGGGTCTTTGAAAACACAAAATTGTCATATTAGAATAGAAATAATTCATGTCGGGCCGTGGTTTATTTTCGATTTAACCATGGGTGCCCATTATTTTCGTGCATTTAACCCCTCGCTCCGCTGCGCTACGCTCTGGGTAAAATATCCACGAAAATAATGGGCACCCATGGTTAAATCTCCAATAAACCACGGGCGGCCATGAATTATTTCTTAAGCAAGACATCTTGGACGCTTTATCACTTTTGGGTCAACAAGGTAAGACACAAAAACAATTGTTTTAATATGTATATCATTTAATATACAATTTGCAAAATTGATTTTAAAGCAAAAAAATATTCGTTTAAAATTCATAGCACATTTTAAATGTGTGTGCTTTTATTTTTTTGTGATTATAAGGTTTGTCAGTTACCTGCCCAAGGTTGGTGGTTTCCTCCGGGTACTCCGGATTCCTCCACCATTAAAACTGGCCGCCTTACATGGCCCAGGTGCGTCGATAAAGGGTGTTAAACACCAACACACACGCTTTTAATTTCTGTTATAATTATTTATTTGTTATAAATAATTATTTATAAAATTGTATAATAATTTTGCATATATATTTTCTGGATTATTTGACATGTTTCTTTGACAGTATAAAAAGGCCTGGACTTAACGACACTACGGACACGGCGTCGTTTCGTAATATAGGTGTCCAAAATACCCCAGTTTCGTCAAAGATTTCATATACCCAGTCTGAAAATCCAGAACTCCAATATAAAAACTTAGATTCGAATAATAACATCAAACCATGCTCTGTACTTTTGGAAGACGTCTTAGATTTTGAAAATGTTAAATCCTATTGCACGGTCAGTAAATGTGGAATTAAAAATTGTAAAACCTGTAATATCTTGATCACTGACACTCAAATTAAGAGCAATTTAACCAATCGATCATATAACATTTACAGTTGGGATGATTTAAATTGCACATCTTCCAACCTAATTTACGGAATAGAATGCACGCTTTGTGGATTGATTTATGTTGGTGAGACAAAAGGGAGACTAAATGCTCGTATGTGTGGTCACAGGTCGGGTGTCAACAACGACAGTTTTCCTTTTGTCTACCAACATTTTAACCAACCAGACCATTCCATTTTGTCCCTTAAAGTTCGCATTCTAGAAAAAATTTACCATTCTACAAACAATCCCACATTGAGTACACCTTTTCGTAGGGAGAGAGAAGAGTTCTGGATTAGACGACTGGGGACCGCACTACCTTATGGGTGCAACGATAATATTGGAAGTATAGGTAATTTGTCTAGCCCTAGATGCAATGATGTGAATGTGATGAATCTCTTTGAAATAACAGAAAGACGGAAACGCAGTCGTGGTCATCGTAAATACAATGCACCAAAGCTTTGCGATGTTACCATTACCGGATTGCTACCGTATGTCCAAAAACCACTAGGGATTCATCACATTCGCACCAAGTTGTATTCTATACCCCTTTCAAAACTTAATACCTTATATAAAGAATGTCTTGAAAATACAGTTACTGACCCAAATTCAAACCTTTACCGACTAACCGCTATTGTGCTTGATATCGGTTACAACCGCTTATTCAAACCTGTTGGAGTTCCACACGAAAACAGCAAAGACAACCGTTCTTTTCTCTCACTACCCTTTTTAAACAAAGGTTTAGATGCCATAAATTTAGGAAATATTCTACATCATAAATCTGTAACGGCACATATTCCTCCTTATTTCAAAGACAAAAGTATTCCAATCATCTCTTATACCTATACTTCCACTATTGCACCCAAGGTTTTCAACTACAAACAAGTGTTGCGGGATTTCCAAATCAATGACCTCAAAGCAAAACCTCCAGACTGTTCTTGTGAAAAGTCCCCATTCAATTATAGTCCCTCTAGCCACGTTATAACTGGTGACCTAAACATCGTGGAAAATGATTTACTTCGCGATGTTTTGGCTAAAGGACCAAAATACCGTGAGCCTAGACGTATCAACTGGAACCATGATTTTAAAACAATTATGGATTCAGTTGAAGACTATGCCAGAAAATGGGCCATGAAAGAACAGGAGAAAGAAACGGACGTTTTGTCAGAGTGGGTTAAAGCTGTGAGGTCATTGATTTTGAAACGAATTAATTCTTTGAAGAGCTCAATGAGCACTAAAGCAACATCCATATTTAACAACGCTGATGTTGTAAAAACACTGTCCACCTTACACGACAAATATGTTGTTGTACCTGCAGACAAAGCACCAAATAACATCATTTTTGTGTGCAAGAAACACTATATTGAGTGCTTGACAGTTGAATTAGGGGTTAGTTGTACCAACAATAGCAGCACGTACACAGCTACAACATTGTCTAAGGAGGAAATTATTGACAATCATAAATCTGTCATTTCCTCCTTCGGGCTCTCTGTTGGTGCTGACAATGATGACATTCCATCCTTGTATTGGATTCCTAAATTACATAAAAATCCATACAAACAGCGCTTCATTGCAGGGTCATCGAAATGTACCACTAAACCTCTTTCAGTCCTGTTGACCTCAATACTGACGGCAATAAAATCCGGCCTCCAGAAATATTACGATTGTTGTTATTCTAGAAATGGTGTCGATCAAATGTGGATCCTGAAGAATTCGAAAGAACTGATGGAGATTCTTAACTCTAAATCAGTTTCATCTTGCAACAGCATCAAGACTTTCGATTTCTCCACACTTTACACTTCTATTCCACATGAACAACTCAAGTCACGATTGGCACAGCTGATTAAACGCAGCTTTTTCAAAAAGAATGGAAAACGCAGGTACAAATATCTGGTAGTCGGTTATAAAAAGACTTACTTCGCCATCAATGAGTCTAAAAGTAAGAACAAATTTACAGAAGATCAAATAATCGACATGCTCAACTTTCTTATAGACAACATATTTGTTCAGTTTGGTGGACGTGTTTTTCAGCAAACAATAGGGATTCCAATGGGCACCAATTGTGCACCTTTGCTTGCTGATTTGTTTCTTCATTCATATGAAGCAGACTTCTTACAATCTCTTCTAGACAAAAAAGATCGTAGACTAGCTCTCTCTTTTAACCTCACGTTCCGTTATATTGATGATGTCCTTTCACTGAACAATTCTCGATTTGGTGACTTTCTCCATCTCATATATCCCCCGGAACTTGAGATAAAGGACACAACGGATTCTAGGAGGTCTGCTTCATATTTAGATCTACATCTCGAAATAGACTCTCAAGGAAAACTATCAACAAAGCTCTATGACAAACGTGATGACTTCAACTTCCCAATCGTCAACTTTCCCTTCATGTGTAGCAACATTCCGTCCGCTCCAGCTTATGGAGTTTACGTATCACAATTGATTCGTTACTCCAGAGCTTGTGGGAGTTACATCGATTTCCTTGGCAGAGCGTCACGTTTGACACAGAAATTGCTAACACAGGGTTATGTTGCTCCTCGGTTGCTGTCTTCACTCAAGAAATTTTACGGTAGACACCATGTACTCATAGATAAATATGGGATTTCTATCTCTCAGATGAGTGCAGATGTCGGTTTGTCATAGGGTTTTGTTTTGTCTTCCTTTACCGGATTTGACACACTGAATTGGAAATTGGCAGCGCGGCGGGTGTGCTATAGCAGGCAGGAACCGCTTACTCTTCCGGAGCACCCGAGTTCACTCTTGTTACGACTTGAGTTCGCGTTGTTGATTTCTGTTCGGTTGTTTTTATGTTTTGTGTTTCCTTGTGCTGTTCTTGTTCATGTTTACCGGTTTTGTCGTTGCCTTTTCGGACTTTTGACACTCGAATGCCCCTTTGGTGCCTCTGCTTATTTCATTTCACTGGGTCGATGTCTCTGCTGGTGGACAATCTGTCCCCGAGGACATCACCAGCCCAGTAGCTTAATTTATATTTAGCATGATTTTGAGAAACCAGAAAAGGATACTGGCTCAGGCGTCGCCCAGTATAAAAAGGCCTGGACTTAACGACACTACGGACACGGCGTCGTTTCGTAATATAGGTGTCCAAAATACCCCAGTTTCGTCAAAGATTTCATATACCCAGTCTGAAAATCCAGAACTCCAATATAAAAACTTAGATTCGAATAATAACATCAAACCATGCTCTGTACTTTTGGAAGACGTCTTAGATTTTGAAAATGTTAAATCCTATTGCACGGTCAGTAAATGTGGAATTAAAAATTGTAAAACCTGTAATATCTTGATCACTGACACTCAAATTAAGAGCAATTTAACCAATCGATCATATAACATTTACAGTTGGGATGATTTAAATTGCACATCTTCCAACCTAATTTACGGAATAGAATGCACGCTTTGTGGATTGATTTATGTTGGTGAGACAAAAGGGAGACTAAATGCTCGTATGTGTGGTCACAGGTCGGGTGTCAACAACGACAGTTTTCCTTTTGTCTACCAACATTTTAACCAACCAGACCATTCCATTTTGTCCCTTAAAGTTCGCATTCTAGAAAAAATTTACCATTCTACAAACAATCCCACATTGAGTACACCTTTTCGTAGGGAGAGAGAAGAGTTCTGGATTAGACGACTGGGGACCGCACTACCTTATGGGTGCAACGATAATATTGGAAGTATAGGTAATTTGTCTAGCCCTAGATGCAATGATGTGAATGTGATGAATCTCTTTGAAATAACAGAAAGACGGAAACGCAGTCGTGGTCATCGTAAATACAATGCACCAAAGCTTTGCGATGTTACCATTACCGGATTGCTACCGTATGTCCAAAAACCACTAGGGATTCATCACATTCGCACCAAGTTGTATTCTATACCCCTTTCAAAACTTAATACCTTATATAAAGAATGTCTTGAAAATACAGTTACTGACCCAAATTCAAACCTTTACCGACTAACCGCTATTGTGCTTGATATCGGTTACAACCGCTTATTCAAACCTGTTGGAGTTCCACACGAAAACAGCAAAGACAACCGTTCTTTTCTCTCACTACCCTTTTTAAACAAAGGTTTAGATGCCATAAATTTAGGAAATATTCTACATCATAAATCTGTAACGGCACATATTCCTCCTTATTTCAAAGACAAAAGTATTCCAATCATCTCTTATACCTATACTTCCACTATTGCACCCAAGGTTTTCAACTACAAACAAGTGTTGCGGGATTTCCAAATCAATGACCTCAAAGCAAAACCTCCAGACTGTTCTTGTGAAAAGTCCCCATTCAATTATAGTCCCTCTAGCCACGTTATAACTGGTGACCTAAACATCGTGGAAAATGATTTACTTCGCGATGTTTTGGCTAAAGGACCAAAATACCGTGAGCCTAGACGTATCAACTGGAACCATGATTTTAAAACAATTATGGATTCAGTTGAAGACTATGCCAGAAAATGGGCCATGAAAGAACAGGAGAAAGAAACGGACGTTTTGTCAGAGTGGGTTAAAGCTGTGAGGTCATTGATTTTGAAACGAATTAATTCTTTGAAGAGCTCAATGAGCACTAAAGCAACATCCATATTTAACAACGCTGATGTTGTAAAAACACTGTCCACCTTACACGACAAATATGTTGTTGTACCTGCAGACAAAGCACCAAATAACATCATTTTTGTGTGCAAGAAACACTATATTGAGTGCTTGACAGTTGAATTAGGGGTTAGTTGTACCAACAATAGCAGCACGTACACAGCTACAACATTGTCTAAGGAGGAAATTATTGACAATCATAAATCTGTCATTTCCTCCTTCGGGCTCTCTGTTGGTGCTGACAATGATGACATTCCATCCTTGTATTGGATTCCTAAATTACATAAAAATCCATACAAACAGCGCTTCATTGCAGGGTCATCGAAATGTACCACTAAACCTCTTTCAGTCCTGTTGACCTCAATACTGACGGCAATAAAATCCGGCCTCCAGAAATATTACGATTGTTGTTATTCTAGAAATGGTGTCGATCAAATGTGGATCCTGAAGAATTCGAAAGAACTGATGGAGATTCTTAACTCTAAATCAGTTTCATCTTGCAACAGCATCAAGACTTTCGATTTCTCCACACTTTACACTTCTATTCCACATGAACAACTCAAGTCACGATTGGCACAGCTGATTAAACGCAGCTTTTTCAAAAAGAATGGAAAACGCAGGTACAAATATCTGGTAGTCGGTTATAAAAAGACTTACTTCGCCATCAATGAGTCTAAAAGTAAGAACAAATTTACAGAAGATCAAATAATCGACATGCTCAACTTTCTTATAGACAACATATTTGTTCAGTTTGGTGGACGTGTTTTTCAGCAAACAATAGGGATACCAATGGGCACCAATTGTGCACCTTTGCTTGCTGATTTGTTTCTTCATTCATATGAAGCAGACTTCTTACAATCTCTTCTAGACAAAAAAGATCGTAGACTAGCTCTCTCTTTTAACCTCACGTTCCGTTATATTGATGATGTCCTTTCACTGAACAATTCTCGATTTGGTGACTTTCTCCATCTCATATATCCCCCGGAACTTGAGATAAAGGACACAACGGATTCTAGGAGGTCTGCTTCATATTTAGATCTACATCTCGAAATAGACTCTCAAGGAAAACTATCAACAAAGCTCTATGACAAACGTGATGACTTCAACTTCCCAATCGTCAACTTTCCCTTCATGTGTAGCAACATTCCGTCCGCTCCAGCTTATGGAGTTTACGTATCACAATTGATTCGTTACTCCAGAGCTTGTGGGAGTTACATCGATTTCCTTGGCAGAGCGTCACGTTTGACACAGAAATTGCTAACACAGGGTTATGTTGCTCCTCGGTTGCTGTCTTCACTCAAGAAATTTTACGGTAGACACCATGTACTCATAGATAAATATGGGATTTCTATCTCTCAGATGAGTGCAGATGTCGGTTTGTCATAGGGTTTTGTTTTGTCTTCCTTTACCGGATTTGACACACTGAATTGGAAATTGGCAGCGCGGCGGGTGTGCTATAGCAGGCAGGAACCGCTTACTCTTCCGGAGCACCCGAGTTCACTCTTGTTACGACTTGAATTCGCGTTGTTGATTTCTGTTCGGTTGTTTTTATGTTTTGTGTTTCCTTGTGCTGTTCTTGTTCATGTTTACCGGTTTTGTCGTTGCCTTTTCGGACTTTTGACACTCGAATGCCCCTTTGGTGCCTCTGCTTATCTCTTAAATTATAAAATAATATTGATGAGCCTAATAAAATTAAAACTAAAGTAGATTCGTCTTGATATATTTTATTAACTATTGATATTTTCATAATTATTGCAGGATTTGATATAACCGAGAGGATTTCATCATGAGGATTATTACAGTCTTGTTATTTATAGGTTTCATTGGTGCAGGTATTTTTCTTCAATTGGTTTAATACAACACTAAAAATGTCATGATACGCGTTCGAGTAGTTTCTTAAGTCTAAGTCTCTACCGCTTTGAGTATTCTACAAAGAAATAAATATGATAAAGAAAAGTAATTAATAGTCAAATTTGAAAGGACTGAAAAAAGTAAGGTGATAAAATTATGAAAAATAATACAAGGCTTTGAAATTAAAATTTAAAGTTATTTGTTGTCATTTGTATTTATTCAAAACACCAGGTTTTTTGCTTATACTGCACATGGTCGATTTTCTCGGTGGTGGATTTGGCTATCCTGTTAGAACTTTTTCGTTTTAAGTACTTTTCGACTCGGAATATGGAGTCAGCTACATACATTCCACCTGTCGACTTGAATTCGCGTTGTTGATTTCTTGCTACCTTTCCAACGATATACGACAACCCCACCTTTGATAAGAAATAGTAAATGGTCACCTACTGGTCAAGCCTCTAATGACCACTGAAGACCACAAAGATAATCATCAAAGAGACATTGTCTTACTAAAAACAATGCAAGAACCCCGAAAGGAATCGGTCAAGGAATAACTAAGTTACAAGCCTTTTACCGTTCGGTGACTTTGCGGAATTACCTCCCCTTAATTACCGGATGTGGCGTCACCGGAAGCAAGATGGCCGACCGGAAGCAAAATGGCGGACCGGAAGCAAAATGGCGGACCGGAAGCAAGATGGCCAACCGGAAGTGGATATGACGTCACAGACCTGCGCAAATGATGGGACGACCTGGGGACGACCTGAGAAATAAGACTTGATTACCACATCTATACTACTGACGTCCTTTTGCGCCACAACTTACTAGCGCTAGTATATCAAGATATAGACAAGAACTAACATATTTTTTTTGAAAAGTGATATCATTTGCGCCAATTTTTGTATGCATTAAATTGTGCCACTACTGTAACATATAATAATAATAGAAATGAATAGAACATAAATTACACATTACTTCTGTCGACCTTTGCTTGCAAGATGCTCTCAAAATTTATAACTTTCTTGAATTAAAAAGTTTCAAACGTCTGTGGCGGATCCAGACATTTTCAAAAGGGGGAGGGGCGCGCAATTATAAAAAACCGTCTGGGACCTCTTGTTTGATAGAGTTCCTAACCATTTTTTGTTTTTAAACGGGGGCGGGGGGACGCCCGGTACGCCGATCCTTGATCCGCTTTTGAACGTGATGATAAACAGAAAAAAGAAAGATTTCGGGCTTTTTTAACAGATATTTGTAAAACATATTCTACCTTGTATAAATATATCAATAATATCTTAAACTTCTTTTACTCAGTTGGGAACTTTCAAACTGCATTCATAAAAATAATTTATCAACAAGTTCCTGTGCTATAGAATAGGTAAATGTGCAAATAAGTTCCGAAAATTGGCGCTTTTCAAACCAGTAAAAATGAAATATGTGACGCAATTGAATCCTCTGAAAATTTGTTATCGGCGCGAAAGGACTCTTCCCAATTTAGAGATAATCAAAATTATGGTTATATAGCTATACTGGAGGAGCTCCCTGGGTTGGATGTCATATCCGATTTAACCTGTTGCGATAAAGCTCTGTAGTATTCAGTTGAAAGGAGTATGTTCACAAAGGCCCATAACTGGCCCTGTAATTGGGCTGATATTAAATGAATGCATTGGAAATAAGAAAACCTATATTTAACAAATATAATAGTTTTGTGCTATTTCCTTCGACGACACCCTAAATATGAGAAAAATGAGGGAAATCATCATTTTTGTCTATTTTTCACCCTTTTTCACCACTATTGTGCCAAAATCAAAAGTGGCCGCATGCTCTGACCACCATAGATTTTTGTTTAACAATTTATTACTTAAAAGTGAATATTGTAACACAATAATTTTGGTCAGAATATGCGGCCAACATTACATGCATCTTTTTTTTACAGAAAAAGAGGTTAAATATGTCAACAAAAATTAAAAGCGTTTTTTTTTTTTTTTTTTTGAAATTCACAAACTTTTAAAGTCTCTATTGTGCACAAGAGTAAACAATTCATGAACAATTAATGAGATTTTATCAAGTAAAGAGTCTTATGATGATTCAGCATTATTTTGTAACTGTCTCGGATTTGAAATGAAGGGCCGTTTTTGGCCCTTTCTGAACATACTCTTTTCTAAACTGTGTTTTATCCTACCATGGAAGTATTTAAGTTTTATATTTAAGGATGATTGCTGGTCAGTTTAAAAATAACAAGGTCTCTAAATTGATATTTTTAATGAATAGCCCATAGGCAAAGGTACAAAATCAGCTTTAAAAATTCATAGGTCACCGAGCTCGTTTTTGAGATATTAAGCGTTCAAAATTTGGCGGGAAAATGATTTCTCTGACTTTTTCATAGGTTTAACATTAGACTTGTTTTAGTGTAAAAACCTATGAAAAAATAACAAGAAATTTATAAAACTTTGTAAGTTAGCCCTTTATGCTCTAATAAATAATAATTTAAAAATAAATTAGGTGGTTAGTGTGCAAAAAAATTATCACCATTTTAATGGTAAAATCCAGAGGATTCCGAAAATCTGACAGAAATCTCAAATGCTGACCAGCAATCATCCTCAAGTCATTTTGTTAATTTTACTTAATAAAATATATGATGTCTATTATATGTCATATCATATCATAGCATACATGTATCAGAGGCAATTCATAAAATTATGCCAATTCTTAATTATTTGTAATCATTAATACCTCTAACATTGAATCGTACGCATATTTACAACATACTATAATATATAGCAGTTTTGGGATCATTATTTTAAACTTTTCATTCAAAAATGAATTTCAGGAACTTAATTTAAACAACAAAGACGTACCATGAAGTTTCTTGTAGTCTTGTTCATTGTTGCATTGAGCTGTGCAGGTACATGTATTATCTTAAGTAACATTCATTTTCTTTCGAATATAAAGGATCTGTAATTCTGGTTTACTTCCCTACCTAGGTTTTTTATGCTGACGATAATATTAATTTCTATTTTCAATTTAGCAATCATTATGTTAAACTTGTTTACTAAGGGAAAAGAATAATGCTATTACATACCTACTCTACCCTATTTAATTAGACATTAAACAAGAAACAAACATCTTTTTTAAGAAACGCAGATATTTAAGTTTGGCCTTAGACACTTGCCAGAAAAAAATAGATATTCCTTTTATACTATTCACAAATATGGATGTCGTTTCATAAAGCGATCGCTAGTTAACGTGCTCACTAACCAATATAAATTCAATCCCTTTACATGCACGTTTTGCTAACGATCGCTCCTTGGTCACAAAGTATTAAGTTTGTCACTCGGAATCATGGCTGTCCTCGGTACATGGAGAGAGCTATACCCCATCTACGTTTCAACATTTAATTTAAAGGCCCCCTTTTTAGAAGTCGATAAGAATATTTTCAATGGAAGATGAGCACTACAAGAACCATCATTGCAACCTACTGATTGGAAGTAGAATCATAAAAGCTTATAGCTTGTTTCCGAAATCAAGTACTAGTATAAATAATACACCAAAACTAACATGGTAATATTACTGTTAACGTGGAATTCTTTGCGGGGTGATATTTTCGCAATTTTTTTTTTGTAAATGTTTTCTACTTATTGTTAATATTCCTTGCTTACATATTCAACCATTCACGTTACAGTTTCAATAAGCAGAAATTTCGTTAACACACGTCAAATATATATAAAAAGTTCATTCGTTTAGATTCAAATTAAAATGTTTTGTTTTAAACATGCTTTAGAAAACTGAACCAAATGTAATAAATAATTTATACATGTAATATGTGATATTAACAACGGCTTATTCGTGCCAAACAACAAAAATAAAAAAAATGATTTTATTTCGTTTGTACTATTTATATATTAATCCGTTAGAACGCTTTATCAAATCGTTTAAATGGTTTATTAATTTGTTAGTACGATTTTTTAATCATTTGTACAATTATTAATCCGTTAGAACGGTTAATTTAATTGTTTGAACGGTTTATTAAATCGTATGTATCAAAAATAATGCCGAATCTAAAATGTCCAATTTTTTTATATTAGTATTAGGTATATACTTTATCTTGTGTAAAAGTATTGGAACCCCTTTCCAGGCTGCTTTTCCGAAAATTTGGAAAAAATCCACGAATTTAAAATCTATTTTTATTTGATAAAAATCAATGAAATACAATATATTTTAAAATTAAGCAATAAAAACTGGGGGTCACCAGCTTACTTTTCTGTCTGCAATACAAATCTTTGTAATATTTTGGTCATTTTCAAATGGATTATCTCCCTTGTTTTCTTTGAAAATTTCATTTATGCAGGAACGGTTGTTTTATTTGAATTAATATTAATTTATTTTGATTAAGTTTTATAAAATGAAACTATTCAACACAAGTTTCAAGGTATTTGTGACATTTGCGCTTGTTTTTTGCATTTTCAGCTGTTTTTGGTCACATGACAGGTGTCCTCACTAACCTTAAACGGTTTATTTCTAACGGATCAATTATTATTATTATTATTATACAATATTTGTATCGCGCAAATATAATAAATTACATACTACCCTAAGCGCTTTACAGTACATGATGTAAACATAAAATAAATCGTACAAACGATTCAATACATCGTACAAACGATTTAATAAACCCCGTTCTAACGGAAATCGTTCAAACGTATAAATAAATCGTACAAACGAAATATTTTTTTTTTTTTTTTTTTTTTTTGGCACGAGTACAAATGTAAGCCGTCGTGAATATTGTACTGAATTTCAACCCATAGTATTTTTACCTAGGTTTGAGTTCTGTTGATGCTCAAAACGTCAGATGTTTCCGTACTGTTGACTGTGGATTTAGCATCAGTGGTTGTAGGGACGTTTGCAAAAACAGGGGGTGTTCCAGAAGTGGTTCATCATGTGTTGGAAACATGAGATGCTGCTGCAAAGGATGCGGATATGGAAAATGAGACTGTAATATTGTAGCTCGATTTCTCTTATAATATAGTCTGCACATTATTCTGGCATTTTAGGCCTTTATAATATAGTCTGCACAATCTTCTGGCATTTTAGGCCTGACTAAATTCTCGATACCTATGTTAAAACTAAAATACTCTTCTATCAATAAATGATATGATGTTGTTTATTGTTATTTTTTCTCTCTAAAAAATGTAAAATAATTACATAAGAATAATTAAACCAAGTATTGTTAAGTAAAATTGCCTTTGGGTTATAGGTTGTGTCATTAAAAATCTTTTCCACATCCATTATTTCTAACAAATGTTATAACCGTTTGTTGCATCAAGAATTAACAGCTTTCTTTTCCAAAGTACCTAAAAGTTCACTTTCGCTAAAACTTATCAGAGTCCGGGTTGATTGTGTTGTGGTTTGTGATTTCGTTTTTTCGACGTCGTTGTATGGATATGTCTTTCTGTAATGGGACTAATTCAGCAACAATATAAAAAAATACACATAATACACCTTTGACAGCTGAACTGTAACCATTTATACAAAAAAAAAACACACAAAAGCAAAACCAAACAAAACAAACAAACGAAAAAAACTGTGATCAGATTATTGACATTCATTCAGCAGTTACTTGTCGCGTTGACTACAATATAAGCAGTTCGGTTTTGTTAAAATAAGATCTTTGAAATAGTTTTGACATAAAACAAACACAAAAATTGTCTATATTTGATCTTTCTCTTGAAAAAAGACCCAGTGTTATATGCCGTAAACGTAGAAACTCTTATGTTTTTGTCTTGTAAATCGAAAAGTATAAGAGATAGATGAAATCTGATGCCACGCTGCTGCTTCAGCAACAAAAGCTCTACAAAAGCCTCCGTTGAGTCGAAGTTGATAGATGACCCCTTAAAGGAGTTACGGCCGCTTACAGGTGAAAAATAGCATTTTTTCATGTTTTGGCTTATGGAATAAAAAATATTACAGATAAAGAAAAGTTGTTGCTTGCTTAAATGTTCCAATCTATCACCAGAGGGAGCGTCTATCAACACTGACCTCTATACTATCACGCTAAGGATCATGGGAAATATTTTAATGATATTCAATGCCCGAATTCGAGGAAATTACCAACTATCCTTAGCGCAATAGTCTAGAGGTCAGTGTTGATATACGCTAGCTCCCTCTGGTGATAGATTGTAATTAAATGTTCAGCTCATTTAGCTCTACAAAAGTTTCCATAGGGTCGAAGTTGTAGGATGACCCCTTATAGGGGTTACAGCCCCTTAAAGGCAAAAAAAGTGTTTTTGGCCTATAGAATGAAAACTATTGCAGATAGAGAAAAACTTTTTCTTGCTTAAACATTCAGCTCATTTAACTATACAAAAGTGTTCATAGGGTTGACATTAAGACCGGGTGAGCGATTCAAGCTCCTCGGAGCGTTTCTCTTTTTCTCTTTTTATGTTTTCTATATCATCTTATGATAAAAAAAATAATGTTTTTTCAAATGATATGGTCAATGATTGTACTAAGTTTTTGAGCAGTTTGCTGCATTGTAATGAGATGATCTCCTTACTGTCTTGGTCTTATGTTTGCAATGATCTCAATGGAAACCAAAACACTTGCTTCAATCCACAACTTTGTTCGAAACCAGGGGCATATTGAAATATGCTATAATCCTGGACGTAGACTCATCTTGAATGTTTGAATCTTATGTATTGAAATGTTTAGTCTTGGACCAATGCAAGGCGGCGAGCAGCGACCTCTGGTCATGTTGAAGACTCCTGGCTTTTTTTTCATTGTGATTATTTAGATTGTCGTGTCTTTATTTTTGTTGTGTCGCGTACACTGTATTCAATGTCTCTATATAGGTCATCTTTGAGCCGAATAATTCAGCCGCATGGTCTCGATCGCTTGTGCCCAAGTCAATAGATGATAAGGGACACGCTACCTTAATTGGTAATATAAGTTTGGGTCCGAGGCTACCAGCCGTTATTTATCACTCTCTCTGGTCTATTCTAGATTTCAGGTGGGCTATGGTGAAAATTAGATAAAAGCAGGATGCCAAAATCAGGAAATTAGTTTGAATTTCAAAACCAGGCAGGATGGGGTTTTCGGCTGAAAAATTAATAGTAAATTAGCAATCAATGGGCGCGCAGAGAAAAATCCAGGCTCCGATTTTACGGAAAATAGAAAGGCAGGATGAAGAAAATTTCCACAGCCTTCCCATTAAAATCAAATGGTGACAGGTCTTATTGTTTTCATTTAAAGGTGATTGTCCATTAATGCGATTGATTTTACTATAGCTAAAAGCAATTGTAATGATTAGAATCTAACAATAAATACACGTACACGTATACAACATCAATGGTTCTGCTAAAAAACAGGCTGTCGCTTCCTTTCCTGTTGATATTGATTGCGGTCCATCTGTAAAATACAAAAAAGACGTCTTTCTTTTTCAAATTTGGGTGGTAAGTATATTTCATAACGGCGCATTTGACATTTGAATTGAGCAAAAAAAAGTTTCATTTTACCGAATTTTTTACAGGTTATTTTTGTTTTTGCAGGTAATTATGACGAACATTTTCAATAGTATTGTTTCATGAGTTTATGCACCTACTAGTAAACACCCCTAGTAAGGGGAGCTCATGTAAAATTGGTTGGGGTATTTCGATACGATAATTGTAATCACAAAATTAGAATACTGAAAACAAAACAGAATCCAAATTGTTTACTTTTTTCTTCACCGGACGAAACATTACATGTATCTATTTGAATGCCTTACCAAAACCAATTTTACGCGAATCTTGATAAATTTTGTTCATTTCACGTGCAATCCTCCAGGTAAGACTTACACGTGTGACAGGTTTTGTAAATTACTAAACTAGTGCATTTTTTTTTATTTCCAGTTGTATAGATAAGAATTACGTGAACAATGAAGCTTTTGATAGTTGCAATGTTATTGGCTGTATTTTGTTCAGGTATACGATTTTGTATAAAATCTTTATGTAAGAACTTGCGAAAGTATACATACATGACATATATAATATGCAAATACATATAGCTTATTTAGAGACAACAGAATTGCTTTAACTGCTATGAGTGATACAAGACGATTTAGAATTACAGAAGAATCGACTAAGTCCATCTAGAATTTTAGAAGAATCGAACAAGTCCCTGTGTTTCCATAGCAATAACAAAAACCAGCTGGTTCTAACCATCGTCGCTTATCAAACCACTAAAAATGTTTGATTTTCAAGATTTTCAAGATTTTCAAGAACAAGGATTAAAGAAAGCTTTAAGATTCTTTAATATATTTTTTGTTTCAACACCCAATGGCCATGGCATACAATATATTTTTTTCGAAAAGAACTTTGCACATCATTTTCCTTTAAAACGCAACGACTTCATACTTTGTAACAACATTTTTCTGTTTTGTTTTCACAGGCTGGACATCCGTAGACGCTGTATGCTACAGGGCATCTAGCTGTTCTTCATGTTCTGTTGTTTGTAGAGATAATTATTGTTCTGCCAGTCAACCTACTTGCATCGGAGAAGCCAATCCCTTGTGTTGTTGTAAAAATTGTTCATATGGAAAATAGAAGAAACATTTCTTGTGTTATGCATCATAGGTTTTTTTATGAATCATGCAATAAATCTGAATGTTTGATGCTAATACATAATCTTCGGTAGCCAAAATCTCTCTGATTGCAAGTATATATTTGTATAGAGAACATCATTTTTTTTCATTTGCTATTAAAATAGCTGGACTCGTTCGATTCTTCAATCATTCTAAAAATGTTTGAGTGCTAAGGTGACTACTGGCATGCAAAGCGCCATTTTTCCGTGTGTCAGAAAACTTTTTACGTGCCCAACTATTTCCAACAGCAATTCAGTTGTGTTTTATTTAAATTTCTCCGGTCATTATGGGGAATTATTCAACGTTGCATTGGTATAACAAAATGCATGAAGACATGAATATGGCATTTGCACCTTTCTTTTTCATCTTTCAATTCTATTTTTCTAAATATTCGGAAATTATCTTGTTCTATATGTTCTGGTGGTGGTTTTTAGCTCACCTGATCCGAAGGGTCATGTGAGCTTTTGTCATCACTTGGCGTCCGTCGTCCGTCCGTAGACTTTTCTTCAAACGTTAACTCCTCTGACACCATATGTCCAATTGCAACCAAACTTGGTATGGTTGTTCATTAGCATTCGGTGCTTAGAACCAATGTGGGGATTTTTGAATTGTAGAAAAACATGGCCGCCGTGGCTAAAATAGAACATAGGGGTAAAATGTATTTTTTTTTGCAAATAACTCAAAAACGGCTACCGATATCAAATTTGGCTATGTAAAAATAATCAGCACCTCAAGATCTACCTACCCTGAAAATTTGAAGAAAATCAAACAACCAATGTACAATGTAGGAGTTATTGCTCTTTTTGTGGATTCATTGCAAATTTTGCACCTGTTTAGCTCAATATCTTGAAAACTATACAAGATATTTAAGAACTTTAAATTGCATATTGTTAAACTCATCCAGATCTACAAAATATGTAATATGGTCAACATTGTAGGACCTTTCCTTTTAGGAGTTATTGCCCTTAGAACGTCAAAATTGGGCATTTTCACAGCATTTCCTGATTACATTGAAAACGTTTACTCCTCTGACACCTTCAATCTAATTGAAACCAAACTAGGTATAAGTGTTTATTAGCATTAGATGGAAAGAACTGATGTGGGGAGTTTTGATTGGTTTAAAAACATGGCAGCTGAGGCTAAAAATAGAACACAAGGGAAAATTGCATTTTTTGCTAATAACTCAAAAACGGTGACAGATTTTAAAATTCTGATTGGAAATAAAAGTTGTCAGCACCTCAAGATCTACCATCTCTGAAAATTTGAAGAAGATCCAACAACTCAGGTAGGAGCTATTGCCCTTTTTGTGATTTTTTTTTTGGCTTATTTTGCTCCTATTTAGCTCAATATCTTAAAAACTATTCAAGATATTTGAGAAATTTAATTGCATATTGTTAAGCACATCAAGATCTACAAAATATGTAATAGGGTCAACGTTGTAAGACCTTTCCTTTTAGGAGTTATTGCCATTAGAACGTCAAAATTGAGAATTTTCACAGCATTTCCTGATTACATTGAACTCCTCTGACACATTAAAGTCATGCAATTGGAACCAAACTTTGTTAAGGTTTTATTAGCATTAGGTGTATAGAAATGATGTGGGCTTAAGGTTCATCTTTACACTTCGGAAAAAATGACCGATATTTGACTTCTTTTTTCAGTCTATGTGGAGCCTTAACTACGCATTCAATTGCTTAATAAGGCGTAGCAGCGTCTAGATAAATATTTTTTGCATAAACTTTTAGTATTTTGTACGTGTACACTCGATCCGTTTTGCCGGGGCATTTTCTTTGCGTTTTTCAGTTCACCCAAATATAGCCAAATATCAACAATGCCCTGTGATTTGGCCTCCACGTGCAAGGTAATTTCATTATTGGTGTTATTAAATCTACTCACAATCGGTTTCATTGAAGGCTATTTAAGGGTAATTCATGCTTTATTTATGGGACAACTTGAACGGAAAGAAAATGAATAGAGAAAACAACAAAAGTAATCTTGTAAACTGGAAGGGAAAATGATCGGCGATTTTTATATCTAGGCGCTGCTACACTTTATTTTCCGTTTCTATGTGTCGTTTAAGTCGTACATAGACTAGAAAAATAGGTCAAATATCGACCATTTTATTCAAAGTGTAAGCATGAACCTTAAAACATTGCCGCTGGGGCTAGAAATAGAACATAGGGGAAAACTGCATTTTTTTGTGCTAATAACTCGAAAAGGGACAGATCTTTCAATTCTGATTGAGAATAAAAGTGATCAACACCTCATTTTTGAAGAAGATCCAACAATCCATGAAAGAGTTATTGCCCTTTTATTTTAATTTTTTTTATGAATTTTGCACTTACGAAATGTTTTAAGCTCAATATCTTAAAATCCATATGTGAATTGCATATTGTTTAGCACATCATGATCTACAAAATATGAAATAAGGTCAAGATTTTAATACTGTTCAATTTAGAATGTTGAAGGAAAGATAATTAGTAAAAGGTTTCATTTGCTAAAATATTACTCTGTACAATCATTATTACAAATATTAAGTTAAACCATATTGTCAGATGAACTCTTTATTAAAGTTACATGTATGACCCTTTCAATGTCAAATAGATTTTGCCTAATAACCTTTACTTCAGGCACATATGTCAGGTGAGCGATTTAGGCTCCTGTGAGCCTCTTGTTATTATGGTCGTTGGTCCTTGGACTAGCGAAATCTTAAATAAAACAATCAAACAAACACGACCAAAAAAAAAGGACAAAACACACACACACACATAACAATAAACAAACAATTATACAAAATAAAAAATATTATTTTCAAACTTCGTTCAACTAGCATCATTTGCCCCAGTCATATATTAGCCTGCTTAAAAAGGAAACCCATTCATATATTTTGATGCATTTAGATAATCAAAATATTCTATTGATATATGACATTTGCGAAAAGTACACCTTATCATATATACAACATCTGAAATGTCCACCCATTTCACATATTAAACAGTTACACCCAAAAAGCAGAACCTTTTGGGCCCCTGTCGTATAATTATGGGTCTACCAATTTTACGTATCCGGCCGGATACGTAAAATTAACATTTTGGGTCCGGGTCTCTATAATTTTAGGTCCGCCCGTATAAGAATAGGTCCGCCCGTATTTACGTATCCGGGTCCACGAACATTTCACTTAATAACACATTTTAAATTGTGAAGAAGTAGGTTTTGATAATTTATCATGATTCATTTTGATAATTAACATTTCGAAACTGTCTTTTATTGTGCACACGTTCAGTACAGTAAAAAAATAAATGTAATATTAATGTTAGAAAATAATTTGAATTTTATAATATTTCTTTTCTTTTATTTTGTTTCATTTCATTCTTTGTTATTATATTTTTATTGCTTGATTTTTAAATTTTTTTATTTTACTTGATTTAATTTTATTTTGATTTCTATTGTATTTTAATTTTTATATTTTGATTCTATTTATATTATGATATGTTGTGCTATGTTTTATTTCATTATATTATATAATTGGGTTTAAATCACTTATACGATTTTAAGCCACGGGCGTAAAAAAAAATGAAAAAAAACACTAGTATTCTGACTCCACTTAATTAATTAAATATTGATACCGTAGTAGTTCATACCTGATAACGCAACTTTTTTAAGGGGAGCTCCAGCTGAGAATATCAATCAGTGACGACAAGTAGGTTTTCACCTTAAATATAAGATAAGTATTCACTGATATATAAAGATTTTGATTATATGTATGTCATAAATTCTCTTTGTTGGCGGCCGGGGATAGACTCTTCGGGATTTAGTCGCGCTGACTGCGGAGGCCCCCCCCCCCTAATATTTGGAGGGCAAACGGTATCCTGTCAGATGGTTCCAAATCAATCATTGCTCTGACTAGTAAAGGTTTTTTTATAACTTGGTACAATAACAGCTCTAGACATATGATTGTTGTTTAATATACTTGTTTGTCGATAATGTTTTGATTACAAAGTCTTTGCTGCTTTTATTTTGAGCTTCATCCTCTGCATTGGGGTGTGATCAGTTATCTATAAGAGTAGAGAGCCATTATCTGATGCTTCTGTTGTTGTCCGTCTAGTTTGGAGCGTAGCCCAGCTCTTTTAGCATCTTTGTGAGAGTACCGTCTTCTCTGGGTATGTAATCCCGATCGTACCGAGCATAATACAAGCGTAGTGAAAGCGTAAAACGATCGTAGTGATCGCGGAGGATGCTGTCAGGGATCGGTTCTAATTCTGTTCTGCTGACAATTCTAGGACAGTTTATGACAAGTCGTGTTCTCTCATAGAACATTTCTTGACAGTTCTATCCCAAAACATATCTAGAACTTTTCTAGTCTCTTGACAGTTCTACACTGTCTTATGCCCTAACAGCTCTTACCTGTTCTGCGCTCCGACACTTCGAATTCCTGCGACTCCTGACAGCCGCTGACAGCTCCTGACAGCCCCTGACAACTCCCGACAGCTCAACACAATTCCAAACCCTGACAGTTCAAGAACTTTTCTGGCTAATTAAAAGTTGCATGACTATCGAGAATACATTTTTAACAGAAAGTTAATAAATTTTAAAACAAAATTTTAACATAGCTGACGAAACATTGCAATAAACAACACACGACGTCATTTAGAACTGTCAGGACCTGTCATAGCGCAGAACTGTCAGGGCTCAGAACTGTCATGGACTAGGGGGTTCTAAGCTGTCAGAGTGTTGGACAATTCTAGAGGTGTCAGTGGCTGGGCCAGTTTATGGAAGTTATGGCCAAGAACAGTTTATGACAGTAATTGTCTTGGGTTAGAACATTTCTAGAACTGTCAGGAGAGCCTGACAGTAGATATGTTAGAACATATCTCAACTGCAGGTCGTAGGGCTATTTCATTTAACAACCTGGACAAAACGACCCGACCTTATGTCAAGTTTTTAAGCGCTCTTTAATGGACTTTTATCGACAAGCTTAGCTATGTTGCTGGCCTATGAACAACCCGGAACCCGCACGAGTTATTTGTTTAAAAAAGGGGGACCAGTAAACCGTCAATTTTAAAGGTCCGGGGCTATTCATATGAAGAAAGGCAGACCAGTAAACTGTCAAATTTAAAGGTCCGGGAGAATTTATATAAATAAAGGTGGACCAGTAAACTGTTCAACTCAAAGGTCGGGGTCTATTCATAAAAAGAAAGGCGGACCGGTAAACTTTTAAACTTAAAGGTCAGGGTCTATTCATATATAGAAAGGTGGACCAGTAAACTGTCAAACTTAAAGGTCCGTGTCTATTCACATAAAGAAAACGGACCAGTAAACTGTCAAACTCAAAGGTCCGGGTCTATTCATAAAAAGAAAGGCGGACCGGTAAACTTTTAAACTTAAAGGTCCGGGGCTATTCATATAAAGCAAGCCGACCAGTAAACTGTCAAATTTAAAGGTCCGGCACTATTCATATGAATAAAGGTGGACCAGTAAATAGTTCAACTTAAAGGTCCGGGTCTATTCATATAAAAAAAGGTGGACCAGTAAAGTGTCAAACTTAAAGGTCCGGTTCCATTCATACAATGTATAAAGAAAGGTGGACCAGTAAACGGTCAAACTTAAATGTACGGGTATATTCATATAAAGAAAGGTGAACTAGTAAACTTTTGAACTTAAAGGTCCGGATCTATTTATATGACGAAAGGTGGACCAGTAAACTGTCAAACTTAAAGGTCCGGTTCCATTCATACAATGTATAAAGAAAGGTGGACCAGTAAACGGTCAAACTTAAATGTCCGGGTATATTCATATAAAGAAAGGTGGACTAGTAAACTTTTGAACTTAAAGGTCCGGGTCTATTTATATGACGAAAGGTGGGCCAGTAAACAGTCAAACTTAAAGGTCCGGGTCCATTCATATAAAGAAAGGTGGACCAGTTAACTGTCAAAACTATACATGCTAAAGGTTCGAGGCTCTTTAAAAATGTTGATAAAAAGTATGGAACCCAATAGATTAGAATAATACATGTATGCGATTATACAAAAATATCAATCATTTAAATAAATAAAGCAAAGCCACTGATGAAAATAATCTATCTTAACTGCCTAGTTTAGCTTTAAATGTCTAAAATCAATGCTATTAAAATGAATGATGATAATTCGGAACAAATTATATCTTCATTTGATAGCAGTAAGTCATATGAACTAACGGTCTGGTTAGTTTTAAGATTGTTGAAATTTCATTAAGTTTGTTCTTGTCATCGTTTTAAGCTTTCCAATATATAAAGAAATGACATCACAATTTTGAACATAGTTTTCAGATTCTTTTATTCTTATGATTATCTCTGACTAGACCATCCTCAATTCAAGATCGCGGGCACTTGTGCTTAATATTGTATGAAATTCCTGGCCCTAAAATTTTTAACATGTTTATGGTCAGGTTCTTTTTTAATTTTTTTTTAATTTCCAAACTGATTTTTGATTTCTTTGATTTATCTCCCTATTTTATAGGGGCCAATTTTAACTCATGAGCTCAATCCATATTTTATTAAAAACACATGATCCTGAATCGCCTAACTTGATCGTTTGAATTCTAAAACTGAAACTATAAGATGAAAACATCTTTTTTTTACATTTTAAGAACCATATGCTAAATGAGAGGTCATCTAATAAAATAGTTTCTATGCAGTTATAAGTGTAGAGTTGAAATTTTGATACTCTAGAGGTAATATTAGCTCCTTAAATGGTCCTACACCAACTGGTTAAATATTTTGCTGATCGTGACTTGCTTAACAATAAAGTGTTTAAATATCTTTTATTGTTTAAGTCAAGATACTGAAAAGATTATAATTGTTCTACGTCTAGAAATATGTTTTCGTTTATATATATATAATTTTAGGATTGGTATATATTGAATTATGTGTGTTATATTTTATATCCAGGTCAATGCAAGATGGCGAGCAACGGCCACTGGTCACATTGCATGAGGCTGCTGTTAATACTAGTCGAATACTAGCAAGTTGAAATTTTTGAAAAATCTAGAATTATTTTAAAAGTGCACAAACAGACGTCAGACGCCCAGTGCTTACAATAGCTCACATAAGAAGTCTGTTGAATCTATAAATTGTTGCTGAATAGGTATTCAACATCTTCCACGTTGCCAGTCAATGTTGATGCATGTGCATTCTTGATGTTGAGTTTGATTAATTAAATATGTTCAAATTGCGTTATCATTACCTCAAACAAGAACTTGAAAATTTAGAATGAATGTATTAAGAGGCATTTCAAAATCACGTTAAGGTACTTCAATAGTATGGATTTTAAAATTGGCTAAGCACAAGGTTCATTATACTGTCTCGGTCATAATTTGGACTCCATTTCAACAATTTGAGATTTATTCGTATTTAAATTTGCTCTGCATAAAAAGTTTGGCTAGAGCACTGATGGTGTGGTGTGTCTTTAAGAAAATGCTCTGGTATTGAGCCCAAATGTAAAAAACACAAAACTTTTTCTTAACCTAACCTTCATTTTATACCCCCACTCGTAAGAGAGGGGGCTATATTGCAATCACCTTGTCCGTCCGTCCGTCTGTTCGTCTGTCCGTCCGGTACAATATCTTGGCTTCTATTGAAGGGATTGATTTCAAATTTGGTAGACAGCTTAAGCATGATGCAATGTACATTTCCTCCACTTTTCAGGTCAGTCCATGATCTACTTCCTGTTTTCCGAGCCGACTTAGACTATTTTAAGGGTAAAAAATGGGAAATTTTTCGTAACAGTTTTCTCAGCTTCTACTGAAGGGATTGATTTTAAATTTGGTATACAGGTTCAGCATGATGAGTTGTACCGTGCCTCCCCTTTTCAGGTCAGTCAGTCATATACTTCCTGCATTTCGAGCCGACTTAGACTATTTTAAGGGTCAAAAATGGGAAATTTTTCGTAACAGTTTTCTCAGCTTCTACTGAAGGGATTGATTTATAATTTGGTATACAGGTTCAGCATGATGAGTTGTACCGTGCCTCCCCTTTTCAGGTCAGTCGGTCATATAATTCCTGTTTTTTGAGCCGACTTAGACTATTTTAAGGGTCAAAAATGGAAACATTTTCGTAACAGATTTCTTAGCTTCTACTGAAGGGATTGATTTATAATTTGGTACACAGATTTTGCATGACGAGTTGTACCGTGCCTCCCCTTTTCAGGTCAGTTGGTCATCTACTTCCTGTTTTCCGAGCCAACTTAGACTATTTTAAGGGTAAAAAATGAACAGATTTCTCAATTTCTACTTAAGGATTAATTTCTAATTTAGTATAAAGCTTAAGCATGATGCATTGTACTGTGCCTCCCCTTTCTGGGCAAGTCAGTCATCTACGTCCTGTTTTCTGAATAGTCGAGTGGGGGTATGCTTAGCACGACTTAGTGCAACCCCTTGTTTGCTATGTTTTTACTCGCGGCTGCACGAACTATTTTGCAACAGATATGTTTGCTGCAGACCATTTGGGCCTTAAATAGGTAATTTTGTTCATTTTTATGCATTTTTTCCATTTTGAATAATTAAATGAAAAAATCTTCTCATACTTTCTAAAAGGTTATACAATATCTAGTAAAATAAAAAGCTTCGCCGAGCGCAGCATGATACGACCGCAACATGTTGAACCCTGTACATTTTAGGCCCAATATGGATAGTCTATTGCTCTGGACACATGCAGCCAATGGTGGACTGACAAAGGTTTTTGACACATGCTTCTCTGGTGGACTTTCAACCCAGGGGTTAAAAAAAAAATATAAATTTTCAATTTTGTATTCTACTCTTGAAAAGAATAATATTTGGGAAAAAAAAATCGAACCAGGAATTTTTTTAAATTATGATTACAGCCCCTTAGGTAATGAGCGGAAAAAAGTGGGGGTCGCAAAAATTAATTCTTAAATTTAGAATGGCTACTTGGCAAGGATGAACTTGTAAAAATTTTTTTTTAATCAGACCAGAAATAAAAAAGTTAGGATTTTGGCCCCTTTTGGTCCCTAATAACATAACAGTAAAAAAAAAAGACACAGAAATATATCTGTTACTTGACAAGAATAAACTTGCAAATAATTTGTCAAAATCGGACAAGAATTTAAAAAAAAATCAATTTCGGCCCCTTTTGGCCCCTTATTATGTAACAGGTGAAAGAGGGGTGGGGTTGCAAAAATAATTTCTCAAATTTGGATTCACTACTTGACAAAAAGAAACTTGCAAAAAAAAATTTCAAAAACAAACCAGAAATAAAAAAGTTTTGATTACGGCCCCTTTTGGCCCCTAATTACAAAACAAGTGAAAAAGGGGATGGTCACAAAAATTAATTCTCAAATTTGGATTCGCTACCCAACAAGAATAAACTTGCAAAAAAATTTTTCAAAATCGGACCACAAATAAAAAAGTTTCGATTTTGGCCCCATTTGGCCCCTAATTACGTAATAAGGGAAAAGGGGGGGGGGTCGCAAAAATTAATTCTTAATTGTGTAAATGAGCTGAACATTTAAGCAAGCAACAGCTTCTCTTTACCTGCTATAATTTTCATTTCATAGGCCAAAAACATGAAAAAACATTTTTTTAGGGGCTGTAGCCCATATAAGGGGTCATCTGACAACTTCGACCCTATGGAGTTTTTTGTAGAGCTAAATGAGCTGAACAATTAAGCAAGCAACAGCTTTTTGCTATCTGCAATAATTTTCATACTATAGGGCAAAAACATGAAAAAATGCTATTTTTCACCTTTAAGGGGCCGTAACCCCTATAAGGGGTCTTCTGACAACTTCGAACAAATGGAGACTTTTGTAGAACTTTTGATCCTGAAGCAGTAGGGGGGCATCAGATTTCATCTATCTCTTATACTCCAAAAACAGTAGTCTGACCCCCAGGTCTATTTTTAGCCACGGCGGCCATGTTTTTTGACAAATCAGAAATCGAAACATTACTATAGTGCAGGACACCCTAATGATCAATTATACCAAGTTTCATTGAATTCTGTTCAGTAGTTTCAGAGGAGAAGATTTTGAAAAACTTATTGTAAGAACAAACAAAAAAGTTGCAATTTTGGCCCCTTTTGGCCCTTAATTTCTAAATGAAAAAAAGGGGGGACTCTCAAAATCAATCCCATCCATCCTTTAATGGTAAGAAATATCATTGTCAAATTTCATTGCATTTGGATAACTAGAACTAAAGTTATCGTGTATACACTAAAGTTAACAGACGACGACGACGACGACGACGACGACAACGACAACGACGACAGCATCATACCATTATACGTCCGCAATTTTGGCACTTCCCATTTAAAAATATGCCAGACTAGTATATGTAACTGATTGCCTAATTGTTTGAAATAGCCAGCTGGAGGTCCAAATTATCAGCTGTGCGATAGGTATGAATTATTTGAGACAGGTATATCTCTGGAGTAGGTAAAGCAGGTAAATGCATTTGATTTATAACTATTTTATTTGAAAATACATGTATATATGAGTCAACTCCATCCTATTGTCACTTATTACTTACATTGGTTCAATTTCAGAACAAAATGTTTACAAGAAAAATAACGTTTTATTTCAGCAAACGATTAAAAATTGAATTAAAATCAAATAAAGAAAATTTATATCATTATGTACAAACTAATTTGTATATAAAACAAAGAGAAACTTGTATATATGTTAACTGTCAAGTATGAGAAAAAAGACAAAATGACGTACAAGCGGGCGTACAAGTAGTTTATGAACTCTACTGAGACTATCAAAAATTGATTAAAAGTGACAAAACTCACTAAAATTTTGTTTAATTATATCTTATCTTGGAACTACTGTGTGTAATAGTAAAATGAACTAAAACAGTTGCTATTGTTATCTTGAAAAAGAAGAACAAACATGAAATCATTTATTTTCTTTCAAGCCCGGACCAATACTTATAGACAAAAATAATTCAAAGGCGGACCCAAAATGTTAACATTACGGGTCCGGCCGGACCCGGACCTATAATTATGCGACACCGCACATATGTGGTCATATGTACCTACTTAACCCCCCCCCCTTTTTAAAGACCGCAAACTTCAAGAGTTTTGAAATTCTATCTTTTTTATATTCCGGCTTAAAAAAACTTTTGGCCGAAATAGTTCAATTCAAATAATGAAAAATATATGTAAACACAAACGTTTAAATATTTTTAAACGAAATTTAAATCAATTAAACAACTAGGATATTCCGTAATTGTTTTAGTTTTAGAATAATGACTTCCGTTGTTAACAAACACATGGCAAATTTGTTTACATTTTGGCTTAGATTAAATTATAGACCTGACAGTGAATGAAAACATGGAAAACGAAAAACTATAATCATAAGAGCACCTGTTAGCTTGTTTGACCAGAATTTGGCAAGTTCGGAACCCACGAAAATTAAGATTTTACTGTACTATGGGAAGCAACGTCTCACAGTCACAGACACCGTAAGTACATGATGAAAATGATTGTTTTTTCTTCTTCTTTCTAACTCAAACTTAATTGTTATACAAAAGGCCTTTAATTTATAGAACATTAAAATAAGTGCATCAAATTATGTCTTTGGGGCAGTGTTGGAATGACCTGTGTCATATGTGTTTAATCCCTTTTCAATATGGTCTTGTGTTCGTAGATATTTTTGGTTGTGCCGCCCACAAGCCAAAAATATCTCTGAACACAAGACCCCAAAAGGGATTAACCTGTGTTATGCCTTTGTTATATTGACAGAAGGGGGAGGCTCCAGTCCATTTTTGTTGAAAGTCTGCATGAAAATTACAAAATTGACTCACTCTGAGAATGTGGGGGTTCTCAAAACCTCAAACACTATCTCATGATCTGACATGGTACATGCAGTATACTGCCGGTAATCATTGGTGTTGACATAAACCCATATAATATTACACATGCTTAAATCATCATGTGACAGGTATGCATGACAAAGCTGGAGATTTTGATTTTTTTAGCTGGAGATTGGACATAAAAGGGGGAGATTTTCAAAGCTCTTTAAAATTGCAATTCAATGCTAATTGGGGACATTAGCTTGTGCCAAATATACCTGGCTTCACTGATTAATATTGAACTGTTGATACAATTATCAGGGCACTTATAACAATAAACCTCCAATTAACACCTTTAGTTTTAACATATTTATTTATCCTGGATTGGGAAACAAGCTTAATGCTTATGTTAATCCCTCTACAGCTAGCAGCTTGCGGGTGTGGCCTTTGCAGCGGCCCCATTGAGCCTACTCTTATCGAACTCTACAAAGGGGTCTTTAAGGTGCATGGGGTATTGCTCTCCACATACAGGGGACAACCTTTTTTCGTCCCTTCCAAAGGACTAGCATTGTTCCTTGAGACCATCCTTGCAAATGGTGTCAAGAGAGAGTCGGAAAATTGATTCATGAAATTTTCACCCCGGACGAGGATCGAACCACGAACCTTGGTGTTAGTAGCCTGACACCTTAACCACTACACCACCGGCTCTCTTTACACCTTTACCTGTGCAATTAACATTTGACTAATTGATAATCCCCTATTAACCGGAAATGTTTTATGACTTAACAAGTAAAGTATCTATAAAATCTAAATTTTGTCAAGTCCTGAAAAAGCGGGAGATTCCACAAGAATTGGGGAGAACAGACATGACAGAAAATGGCTAAAAAAGTTGGGAGATTTTTGTCTCCTGTGGGAGAATCACATGGATGTAATATTTTTGCCAGTTACAATGGTTACTCTAGTAAATGTTTGTCATCTATCTATAAAGTCACTTGTTTCTATCGATAATGGGGTCAACAATACCGGGTATATTAAAAAAGTCAAACCCCCTTTATTGATAGACATTATGCAAGTTCCTGTTGTGTATAACTCATTACTCCTATCACAAAAAGGGTCTTTATAATGTACATGGTATGTCAATAACCTAAGGATGACAAGGAAAAATTATCCTGCCATATACATTCAATCTCCAATGCATCTTAAATGTAACATGGACAAATTCATTGCTTGTTTCATGGGGGTGTTACAAGGTGGGTTTGAACCCTCCTTTCATATATAAAGTTTGGTTTTTAGTGAGGATTTTAAACAAAAACTGTCCTGACATGTGAATATATCTGAAAAATTGTCAAGAACAATTAAGTGACCTATTATTGCAATAAAGATAACAAACATGACAAAGAAAGTAAAAAAAGATTTTTTTTTATTTGCAGAGAAAACCAAAGAATAATACAAGTACAGATGGATACCAGTAATGCCACTAATGGGAATAATGACATTGTGGAGCAATGGGTTGACAAGGTTTTGACATACTCCTCACAGTATGATAATGTCAAGTAAATAGAATTTCTTATATCAGTACAAATCAGGGTTAGATTCAGGATTTCAGTTAAAGGAGAAGTGAAAAGGTTGCCTTTTGGCTGAGGGGAGCAATGTGCAAAAAGTTTTTAGTGTTTTTTACCTGAATTTTGTACAAAAAAATAAGTTTTTGTCAATTTTAGGGGAAGCATATGCCTGGTATGCCTTTCCTTGGACCCATGCCTGCAAGAATACAAGAATTTACTACTGTAGTTACCAATAGTCTACCATATGCATCAATGTTGCAGAGATTTTATGTTTTTTTTACAAGTCTTGGTTTGTCCAGCCAGTTTTGCCATCTTATTCTAGTTGTGTAGTAGTATGGAATGCTGATGCCTATGGATTGAGATTGATTTTCATTCCAATCCATTGAATTTTACCCAAATTTTACCCAATTTTACCCATTTTACCGTTTGTACTTGTCTTTTTGATGTTTTCTGTTCCTTGTTTAAGAAGGGGGTCTATCTGTGACTATTTCAGGGCTGGATTTGAATTATATGCATCTTATTTAGACCATGGGCCAATTGCAGAACCGCGAGCAGTGCCAAATGGCCTCGTTGAAGGCTGCTGGCGGTTGTCCATTGTGGTTTTTCTAAATTGCCGTTTAATTGTGGGCTGTGTCGCGTGCACTTATTCCACATCTCTTTATTTTCTATTAAGTTTAACAAGGATTAGAGATTCACTTGCCTTAATTCTTAATTTTTAGTTTTAGTTCTATTTCACTCCAAGTGTTTACACAAAATTCATTCAATATAAATTTCCTCCAAATTTCATTTGCCCAAAAAGCATTTTACTGGCCAGGGGCAAGTGGGCCAGTGCTAATTTTGCTGACTGTATTTATGTATATTTTTTCTTAAACAGGTGGCCTGCCAATGCTATTCTGGGCCATCCGAAAGTATACCCTAAGTATGGAGACATTCCTGGAGCGTGGGCTCAAGGCAGTCACACCTTGCATCACAGCATTGAGGTACCTGTATACCCCCCCCCCCCCCTTCCCGCTTCTGAAAATATAAAAAATAATATCTGATGCATGAGGAATCTCACGGTCCCTCTTTATTCAATTATGGGCCATTTTAAGCAAAATGGTATGATCTGCCAAATGACTTCTTTTGTTTAGAAATTGTGACATTAGGTTCCACAATTATTGATAGATCAATTATTGAGATGCGATGACATTTTAAAGAACAATTGCTCCGGGATAGTCTGTAATTGAAAAAAGCTACACGTGTAGCAGCCTTTATATGACAAATGGTACTACTGGAGATCTGTTGAAAATTAACGTCATAACATAATTCTAGATATTCAAAGCAATTATTGGATTCAAAGAGACATGTTTTTTTAATATACACTGTATTTAGAAACAGAAATTATGTAAAGGTTTTGATTGAGTATTCAATTATATTCCTAATACATGTGTGCTTAATACTTAAGATAAATGTCATTGTAGAAAAAATCAAGGGGGACAAACAGTTTAAATGACATAAGTCTGAAAAGATCAAGACAAAAAACAGTAGACATTAAAAATAAAAAAATATGTCCAAAAGACATATAATGTCCAATCTCACAACATTTGGGACAGACAGACAGAGAGACAGACCTGAACACTATATGCACCCCTACTGATGTGGATAAAAAATGAAAAAAAAATAATAACAAAAACATAATCAAGAAGCCATTTTAACATGTTTGAATATCAAGAAAGATTTAAGATATCCTTAAAGTACATTTGTATATTGACTTATATTTGCTTTCATTTATTTTGTTTTCAGATAATGTTTAAAGAAAAAGTTTATATTGAACAAATAGACATTTATGAGACATACCATGCTGGTGGAGTAGAGAAGATTGTAGCCAGAAAGCCTGATTATACACTCCACACAGTCTGGGAAACTTCTAAAGTTTCTGATATTAGGGAAAGTAGGATATTTTCTCCTCCTTTTGAGGTACAAAGCCTGTATAATCCATTATGTAAGGAAATATTTTGTGCAGAATCTCGAAATTTTAAAGGAAATTGTTTCATTGATATTTGCTAATGATAGTACTTATGTCTTTCTCTCATGTTAATTGTTTTCAAATTAGGCCAAACAAAAAATTCTGTGTGTTTCCTATTACATGTCTGAAAAAAATAGGTAGGTAGGTTTATTTTTATTTTTTTTTACAATTTTTTTTAACTTGAGAAAATGGAGATTGGAATTAAAGTTTAACAGTGCTTAAGCAAAAATTGCAATAAAAATGTTAGGGTAGGCATGAAAAAACAGGGAGGGTTGGGTAACCAGAAACTTATATAATAATTTATTTGCCTAACTGTATTTTTGCTAATCCATCCATAGTTCAGGTAAATTTGTTTAACACTGAATTTGCATTTATGAATCGATGTTAGAAACCTTGGTTTAT
This sequence comes from Arcuatula senhousia, assembly GCA_963971305.1. NCBI lineage: Eukaryota > Metazoa > Mollusca > Bivalvia > Mytilida > Mytilidae > Arcuatula > Arcuatula senhousia. Next base: position 38,912,149 of record OZ020307.1, on the reverse strand, counting down.
TTTTACATCATTGCAGTAAATCATGTATCTGTTATATTAAACAGAAAAATATCTGATTTTCAAAAAGATTATTTTTTCTTGGGAAATAAATGTTCTTGGTTTTCATTAGTTTAGACCAACAACAAAATTTAATTTCAAACAAAATATGTGATTTTTCATTTATTTATGTAATTCATTTTGTAATGATTTTTGTGTCAAATTATTAAAATTTAGAAGAAATATGTATTTAAGTATTTAAAATATGCATGACACAAATTAAGTGAAAATAGTTTTAACAAGTTCAAAATTTAGCTGTTATACATATATAACTAAAGAAAATCTTAAATAGTTAAACCCCATTAGTTGAATTTTTTTAATATTCTGCATCAGGAATACAGTAAATTTAGATATACCAATGTACAATCTATATTAATTATGTTGATATTTATTTGTTTTATTGTAAAACTGTAAGCATACTTATATTCATGGTTTTATTATACAGCTATGTTCACTGGTATTTATTTTCATGTTTTCTATTCTTTTCATTCATATTTTTTCTTGTCTTGGATATTTAATTTTGTGTAGATTGCCTGAACGAAAAATTTGTGAAAATTAATATGATAAAAGAAAAATAAGTACGTTTAAAATATATACATGTATATAATTTTAGTATTTTTTTTTAGAAATTGACATTCCCTTGTGACACCCTGATAATATATACCAGCAGTGCAGCCTGTAGAAGCTGGGTGGAGTTAGATGCAGTGAAAATCATTGGGACTAGGAGGCAGAGTCCCCGTAAACTACAACTTAGACCTAAAGCCCAACCTGTACCGGAGAAAACTGATCGTATTGACCATTGGGTATCCAGAGTTATCACATGGTCTTCACAGTATGATGCTGAGAAGTAAGTTCTTGTACACTACAGTTAAACCTGCCTAAACTAAAGCACTGTCATAGTCAAAGTGGACTTCACTTTTTTTTATGTGCAATTTATGCATTTTGATCGTGTACATGTATTATCCATTTCATGTTTTACGATCCATTTCATGTTTTACAACAAGTTTGCTTAATATGAAACATTTTTTATGCTTAATTCATAAAAGTAAAGCCCTTGCAAGAAATGTTCCATCTTACATTATACATGTACATGTACATTTTTTGTATACATTTTTCTTAAGGAATCAAGTCATATACTAAGCAAATTTTATGTAAAAATAATTGCAGTTATAGTGCGTTTCGTGTGATGGGAGAACCAAAGGTTTACCCAGAATATGGGGACCTTCCTGGAGCCTGGGCCCCAGGCATTAAGAACAATAATCAATTCTTACTGGTAAGTTTCATGCATTTTTAACAGTGACAGGGGTATTTGTCAATCTGTCTAGGCAATTACACTAAAAGAAACTTAATTCTTCCGTATATGGCTCTTTTCAGTGTGAGATGACCAGGTTGAGATGCGAGCATATGCAGCGATCTCACACTGGTCAATTAACCAATAATAACCACAGGTAGTGATATTCATTGAGGATGTCGATCAATGAAAATTTTAAAAAATGCAATGTTATTTAAAACTTTTGGTTTTTAGAATAAAGCCACCTTAGGTTTCAGAATATAAAAAAATATTTTTTACAGAAGAAAAAGGTACTTACACACATTCTTGAAAAAACGGCAATGATCTTTCAATCGTGATAGAGATTTTTGGGTCTTTTGGCTCTTTCCACTGCATTCCACTCTCAAAAAGACTAAAAAATTCTATCACTTGTAAAAGATCAGCCAGTCTTTTCCAAGAACTTATGTAAGTACCTATTAATGTTACCTACAGGTTGTTGCAAAAACAATATTTATTGTAAAGTTTTGCAATAATGGTTATCCTCTGTCTTGTGCCATATAGCAAAAATGAAAAATAAAATTCTCTTTGACTACACTTCAAAGTGTAAAACTTAAAAGAATTACCTTTCCCATATTAAACATAATGTCTTTAAACATGATTTTATGCCCAATCTACAAAAGAAGGGGACATAAAGTGTTTGGGTCCACCCAACCATCTGTCTGATCATCAGTCCATCCCAAATGTTGCAAGATTGGACATTACTGCAAACATACTTATTTTCCCGAGGTATTTATTTTCACAAATTTCGTGGCCAGGCATCTTTTGCGAAATTAAGTACATGCAAAATCAACTATTTTGTAATAAATGAATAGAATAATAAGCAGAAAACGCGAAAATAAGTACCCGTGAACTTGAGTGAAATCGTAAAATCGTGAAAATAAGTACGTTTACAGTATGTCTTTTTGATGTATTCTTGTTTTTGTTAACGTACCATTTTTTGTTTATTATCTTTTCAGCTTGAATTTCCAGAGAAGCTGTATATTGAAAAGATTGATATTTATGAGACTTATCATGCTGGTGGCGTAAAATGTATTCAAGCACGAAAACCTGATGGCCAGATGCATACAATATATGCCACTGCATTAGTGGCTGATATTCCATCAGCCAGAATTTTTTCTCCACCCTTTCAGGTAGGTATGGTATTTATATCCTTACTTTCAGGAGGAAAAAGATTCATTCCGGTAGCCTTGGGGCTCAAATGGTTTAAGTGACCCCCTCCCACCTTGTACAAAAATTTCAAAATATAGGTTAAAACAAACTGAAATTTGGTTGGTTCAGCACTATTAGAATAAGGAATATTTTGAGAATTGAACCCCACTAAAGAAATTCTGAATTTGGGTATGATATTCTTTTTGTCATGTTGGTATATCTGTTTCAAATTAATTCTGCTCAACTCTCATAAACTGCCTAACTGAATTTAAGTTACACTGCATGTAGTTGTGCATAATACAAACTAGACTAGGTTAATTTGATCCTCAAAACTTTGTGCAATTTATTATATAATTGTCCTTTTAACTTTCAAATATTTGAGAGAACAAGGGTAAAAATTGATTTGGATTGTTTTTCAGTCAGAAACAAATTGAATGCATATGACTTAATTGTAAATGAGAAAATTTCCACTGACAGTGTATACTTTTGTGCATACTATTTGCTGTTTTTTGTGTTTTTTATTTCAGTAGCTTATGATCAAGTGATTCTTTTTTCTATTACAGAAACTGACCTTTCCTTGTAATGTTTTACATATAACCATTGACTGTACGGCTAGTGGATCTTGGGTGGAGATAGATGCTGTCAAGATTACAGGAACAAGAACCCCATCAGCAGCCCCACCCCAACAGAACCCTCCCTCAGTCCTACCACCACCTAAAACCCAAAAGCAACCAGTTACACGACACATGTCACAAATATCAGGAGTGCCACAGACACAAAGCAGAGTTCCAAGGCCTACCTCGGCACCAAAACAAACGGAACAGCGATTACCGGGATCGAATAAACCAGCAAAACCAACTGCACCACCATTAAGTAGTTGTGAGCCACCCAAAGCTCCTTTACCATCAATACAACCTCCCAGTACAGGCAGTGGCAACAAAATCCAGCAATATGTTTCCAGGGTTGTTAACTTTTCATCCCAGTATGATTCCCACCTGTAAGTTACTTTAGAACAAATGTTATGTTTATTGAAGAAATTTATTCTACTGACAAATCAGAGATGGGTTATATTGGCAATTTGTAGCTATATTCATGGGCAGAATTGGATGTTTTGGATTCTTGTGGTGATTTTTTTTTATTGATTTAAATAGACATTTCAAATTGAAACCTTTAAGTAAAAACAAACTAAATATATAAAAAAATCAACTGTAGAAAATATATGCAAGAGACATCCTATAAAAGTGATTTTTGATAATACATTAATAAGTCCCGATTTATCTGTCTGTTCATCAATAGTTTTCATAGGGTACAACCTTATTTTGAAAATCATTTATATATATATTTTTTAGTAGCATATAATTTATGTTATAGATACTGTAGTAAGTAATATTTTCAAAGCCAAATCAAGGATACAACAGATTTTTCTCTGTCCAAGTTACAGAATAAGGCAAAGCTTTAATTCAGTTTTTAATATGATTCTTTTTCAGTTGGGGTGCACAAACTATCATAGGTGAACCAAGAGTTTATCCACAATATGGTGACATTCAAGGAGCATGGGCACAAAAAAACTGGAGCCCTAATGAGTTTATTGAGGTCAGTTGATGAATTCACAAATTGTCTTTAAATACATTTATAATGTTTCAAGTTCAGAGCAGCTTTTTGAACCCCGACGGCGGGGTCGGTTTCAAAGAAGATTCTCAGGAATACTGCTTTTTAAGTGTACATCTGTTGGCAACTTAAATTTGTACATGTAGCAGTTTTTCAAGACTATTTTGAAAAATGACTTAAGTATGAGGTCCTGCACTTAAAGTACAGATTTTAGTTCTGACAGTCACACATCTACTTCCTGTTTACAGAATAAGTTTATTATTGGTTGGATTTCAAGTAGTTTTTGTCCACGGCTGCAAAGCAAAGCAGGGTCATAGAAATGCTGGTGTCCGTCCTTCTGTCTGTCCGTCACATTTTTTTTCGTAACAGATTTCTCAGAACTTGTAAATTGTAGGCTTTTGATATTTAGTATGCAGCTTTAGCTAGGGGTCCCATTTGGTTGGATGCATTTCCAGGTCTGTGGCTTACCTGCTTCCTGTTTACCGAGCCGACTTAGAATATTTTAAGGGTCAAAAATGGAAAAATTTTGGTAACAGATTTTCCAGCTGATGCTATTCGTAGGCTTTTGATATTTGATATGCAGCTTCAGGTAGGGGTCCCATATGGTTTCAGGTCTGTCGCTTACCTACTTAGCTATCTGTTAAGCGGGCTGACTAAGAATTTTTTCCACTCGGAGGGGGGCCCAGGAATTCTGTTCTTGTTTGTTTTGAACTTTTTCCTAATACTTAATATTATCTGATAGATAAGCGGTATTCTGTAGGTTGAATTTGCTGAGAAGACTTCCATAGAAAAAATTGAAATATTTGAAACCTACAATGCTGGAGGAGTAAAGAGGATCCTCGCAAAGAGACCAAATGGGGAATGGTTTACAGTGTGGGAGACTGATAAATGTAACTATGTACCATCTAGTCGCATCTTTACTCCTTCATTCAAGGTAGGGATTGGTTGATTGATTTAGTAAATTTAATAGTCATAAGATTTTTTTAATAAAAGGCAGGCCTTAGTGCTTGTAAAAATTACCAAGTAGCAAAAATGTACCAATGGGGCAATCAAATGTCCGTCAGAAAAGTTGAATAAAAAACCAAGAAGACATTCACATGAATATATATATATCCAAGAGACATAATGCTGTATCTTGCAACATTTTAGATGGACAGACAAAGGGACCCGAACAGTATATGCTCCCCCCCTACTTACTTAGTATAAAAAACTGCATATTGTAAAAGAAAACCCGCATATCACAATCAAACATTCATCAAAATGTGAACTTGAGCCAAATGAGAGTGAACTCTGGTGCTTTGATGTGTAAAGATCTTGCTTGCTATAGCACACCTGTCAGATTGGATCTTAATTTTGCCTTTCAGCTGTTTTTGACTTCTCTTCTATTGTGTGTAAGGTAATAAAACAAGTATTAAATGATATTTTAAATGAATCATTAGAGTATTTGATCTTTCCTTCTTGGAATGGCCTGATCATCTATTAAGTTGGCTTCTGGTGTTACATTATCACAGATTAAATGTTTTGGCCCTGGCAACCGTTTGTGTTTTTCTGAAATTTTCTGGTTTAAGAAAGATAACTCATATCGTATCTGTCTCTACAAATACAAATATATTTTACTATTGATGAATATCGTGGCGGGGTATCATTTAATGTCCCATTAGATGCCCTATTTTTTATTTTTTTTAAAATTATTCTTTTTTGTAGAAACTGAATTTTATGTGTAGTATATTGAGAATAGAGGTGGACTGTTCAGCTTGTAATAATTGGGTTGAAATCGATGCCATCAAAGTTACTGGGACCAAGTTTTTGTTTGGTGAGTAAATACTGGTTTGATATATCATTAAAAAGTTTATTGTAACATGTAAACAAAGGCGGAATTTATAGAACTGGTGTGCCAGGCATGCGCCCTCCTGTTTGATATGATAATTAAGATAGGAACTGTATGAAACAAGAGGTCCCAGAAGACTTTTTAAATTGCATGCCCTCTTGTTAGAAATTTCTGGATCTGCCACAGGTAACAGTTTACAGGTGCCAAGTTTCATGACTAAAATGTACTAAGATAAGTTGGATTAAATTTGAGTTCTCCTTCATCTAATGACTCCTTGGAGGATATTAAATTATGACCTTATCCATGCATTAAACTGCATTTTAGGGGACCTTATAATTTTCATTTCCTAAAACCTACCCAAGCACTCATTACAACTAGAGTTCACATTATTGATTGATATTCGGTTGTTTTTATGTTTCCATGTTTTACATGTTGTCTGTTTTTTTGTCCCATTCTGGTTAGTGGTTACTGGTAATGTCTCTGCCCTTATGGACTTTTTACCTTAGGATGCCCAGTTGGAACCTCTGCTTCTTATCTACCAGATTTAGCTTACAGTTTTTAGCATGATGTAAATAATCTGCTGTTATGTAAAACAGTAAAAGATATCCAGATAGTTGTTATAGATAGTATGGAATAGCACAGCAACTCTATTTATATCAGTAACTTATTATTAGTATTTGATACACAATCCAAAACTTTCCTATTCTATTTTAATAAGAGAAAAAAAGATGTTATTATTCATGTTATTGAAGGAACAAAGTACCAACTTACTAAGGTAGCACCAACAGTATTAAAGACAACGCGCAAAATTTGTATGCAATGCAACAGCACAAATTCAACCGTTCAGCAAAAGCACTTGAAATGATATTGCTTACATTTGTAACAAAAACCAATCATTGGGCTTGAACCATATGTAGTTTATTTTTAATCCAGGGCCAATTTCAAAACAGCGAACAGCGACAACTGGTCACATTGAAGGCTGTTGGCTGTTTTCCATTGTGGATTTTTATGGCCCGACCACATATGTGGATCGGCCATATAGTTTTACCCTTGTCCGTTGTCCGTCCGTACGTACATACGTCCGTCCATAACACTTTGGTTAAGGTCCATTACTCAGATACTAGATGTTGGCAGTCAATGATATTTCACCTCTAGAAGTGTCTTGAGTAAGTTGACACCATCCACTAGAAATGAGGTCACTGTGACCTATATTTTACACATGAATGACTTTAGTTAAGTTTTTGGTTAAGGTCCATATCTTAAATACTACATGTTAGGGGTCAATAATATTTCATTACTTGATGAGTCATGGTAACACGGCACCACACTCCAGAAATAAGGTAACAGTGACCTATATTTACGCATGAACACTTTTGATTAATTTCTTGGTAAAGGTCTATATCCCAGGTAATACACATTGAGAGTCAACGGGAGGGCCATCCTGTGGCTCATAGACACATTTTCTAGTTTAAATTGTCATTTGTAGGTTGTGTCGCGTACATTTATTCAACATCTCATAATCTTCTATACCTTAACTTATAAACATAAAGATATATCCTTAAAAAGTCATTGCAGTGGATTGTAAACATCTTGGAATTTCTTTTTTTCTTGCAGAAGTACCAGAGCCTAATGAAAATCTGCCGATAGACATGGCCAAACTTGTGAACAATCAGCTGTTTAGTGACGTACAGTTCCGTATAGGGAATGCAACATTCTATGGACATAAAGCAATCTTATTTGCCAGATCATCTTATTTCAGTTCCTATTTCAAACAGAAAAAGCAGGTAAGTTTATTTAGCTTAACAAGTGTAAATGATGAAAATTAATATTGAAAATCGCAATGCATTGGCTCCTTGTAACGGGTCAAAAAGAAATAGAGAATCTAGTTTTAATAAATGAATTAAAAGGCAAACTAGTGCTCAAAGGGAAGAAAAATTAACTTAAGCTAGCATTCTAGGCACATGTACATGCACTAGTACAATATACAAACAACATTGGGACGGATGGACAAATGGACCCAAACACTATATGATTTATGCCCCCCTACTTTTGTAGATGGAGCATAGATAAAAAAGAAATATAGAAATGGAATAAGTCTCCTCATGGGTCCAAGTTTTTTTGTATTTTGTAATTTTATTTATTATTGGCTACAGACATATATTTTGGGAATCAAGTCCATCTGTCTGTTTCTCCCAACTTACTTTACTATTAAGTTTATGTGGATTTCTCAACAACTTTATCTACAGACACAATGCAGTGGTTTAACAAACTTGTGCTGAGCATGAAATTGAAAATCCAACAGAATGTCTATACATTTGTACATGTATTTGGGAAACTGATGTATTACTTTTCTTGTAGGCAGGAAAAGGTACTGGAGTATCTTCAGCACCCATGACCAATACTACCAATGATTTGGGTCAGTTGTACAATCCTCCACCACCATCTTACGACTCATCAGTGATGCCTGAGCTGGTGTTACCTGCAGCACCTGATCCAGCAGAATATGACATTCAGGTAATTGGTGTCCAAGAATTGAATGTGGAGGGGGTGGGGAAACACAATTTCACAACCTAAAACAATACAAACAGACACACACTTATTTTGCTATTGCTACTTTAAAAAATAAATGTTCTGAGAACCACCTTTCATGATAAATTCATAGAATTTCCCAACATGTAAAACTAGAACATCCCTAAGAAGAAGGCAAACCTGAAGGAATATTGGGTCTTTATTAAAGGAGCTATGAAATGCATAGGGGCATAGAATTAAAAAATATAAATTATACAAGGAGAGAAAGAGGGCAGATTCAAGATTTTTTTTAAATGGAGGGGGTGGTTCGGCATACAATTTTACCAAAGTCGAAAAGCAAATAGGGGCACCCACCGCTTGAACCCTGCTCTAGATCTACCACTGTTAGATAATAATTAAGGAAAAGCACAATGGAAACTATTTATATGACTGCAAAAAAGTTGTGTTCATTTAATGTTATGGCCATGTCATCATCTGCATAAATATGATTTTTGTGCAAGATTTAATTTCATGATCAGTTGTTATGAAATTTTGATATGATGATTGCATCCACTAAAGGAATCTGCATATTGCATTTTGGGTTGGTGGCCCCTGTCATTTCAGAAAAAAAGGGGCCAACAGAAGCAAAATGGATGTTTTGACCAAACTTTTGTGGTATGTAATCATTTATCATTATCTGCCAATTTGGTTTTCTTTCAGGGTATGCCAGCCGTTATCAAGATAAAAGATATAAGTATTCCTGGTTTCCAAGTTGTCTTGTATTATGTTTATACAAATCGTCTGCCAAAAAATTGTCCAGCCAATTTTCTTCCTGGTATCTGGAGAGGTAAATTATACATGTATTCTAAGCTTCTATTGGCTACAATTGAACCATTCAAATTTCAACAATCAAATAGAATGTTGCTTTAAGACCATCTCGAATCAGTTTCTAGAGTTTTATGTTTTTGATCTAACAAAAAGAAACTTTTAAAGAATTCAAAGATGTGTAAACTCTTATTTACAAACTGAATGAGCAATCATTTTAATTGAACAAAATTAGAAATTTTTATAAAGTTTTTATTAGATAAGCATTGGAATTAGACTTTCTTTTTATAAATTCTTGTGTATAACTGATGATTTATTTATTTTTATGGTTTATATCAATATTTGTGGTTCACCCCAAAGTACATATCTTTTAGATTTTATGGTTTGCATATGTTGCCAATCCTGATCAATGTAAAAAGCACTTCCTTGGATTCTTATTTTGGTTTGTGGTCAGCTACCTGCCACAAAAGCCACAAACATTAATACTGAAAAAAAAGTCAGTTTTTAATTTAAAAAAACATGCAATAATGTGGATTCATTTACATGTATTTTCGTTGGTACCATTTTACACAGTTTGCATAAAAAGACTCAGTTCGTCTACCGTTATTCTTAAATTGGTGGTTATAAAATTAAGCAGTATACAGATCAATGTAAAATTTATTTTCTGTGGGGTTTCAAATTTCGTGCATCAAGGCCACCCACAAAAACCATGAAAATTGATACCCCACGAATAATAATGAAACCAGTATTTGATTTGATATTGTCTAAAAACTGTCTTGTCTTGTTTTTGTTCACAGCTGCAGAAAGATTTACCTTGGATGATTTAAAGACATTACTGATGTATAAGTTAAGTGAAGCTGTGACTGTCGAAAATGTTATTCCTATATATCAGGATATTGTATCCAGTCCACTTTCAACAAGTAAGCTAATTTTTGGTTGGATTTCATTTAGTGAAAAATCGAGGTTATAAAATGGTGAATGTCGGGCGGTCAGGGAAGATATTTTTGTAACAGTTTTCTCAGCAACTACTTATCATAGCCATTTGATATTTTGTATATAGCATCAGGGTGGGGTCCCATAATGTTGGATTTGATTTCCGGTCTATTGCTCACCTACTTCCTGTTTAACTTAATCTGGACATTTTTGACTTGGACAGATTTCTTAATGTTTAACCAGAGTGTAAGGCCAAAAAAGGTATGATTGTGTGTTTATGGTTTCATGCTTGAAAAATAGGGTAGGTAGGTAGGCAATATATTTACATGTATTTTAATTTTATTTTTTTTACCGGGAGTCAATGGTGGAGTAGATACATTTTTGAATCAAGTTCAACTGCGCTTAAATAAAATGGCAATAAAAAAGCTAGGGTCAGCATGAAAAACTAGGGTAGGTAGGGAAACCAGGCACACATATTTTTTATTTGGCCTAAGAATACCAGATAGGTTTTTTATTTACTGAGGAAATTATCAAATAAAAACTTAATTTCAGTGTCTTCATGTGTTTGTTTATTAATTTCATTTTCATATCGACCGCCATTGTTGTTGTAGTGGGTAAATTCCTCCGTTGACTTCGGAGCACCATTTTGAAACAAGTTGGTAAAAACATTTGTGTTCTTAAAAAAATACTTTTGTCCAATTTCTTTATTCAAAAAAAGAATAATAAAATATGATTCTAATTTATTTATTCATTCTCCATTTACTTGTTTCCTTTCTGAATCAATATTGTGTATTCCCCTCAGTTACCTCATTTGAATAATTCTAAAAATAGAATGGTTTGTTTACATGATTGTGTATTTTCTTTCATGTAATTATTTGAGCAACTTGAGTAAGATATAACCATGTTCTTATTGTTTTGTGAATAAATACTCATCCCAAGCTGGAGATAATTTAGATTTACTGGTAATTATTTGTTTTGACACTTTGGCAATTTGCACAAAACATCGATATTTTGTCAAACTGGCTTGGACAATTAACAATTAAAGCCATTCAGCTGTAATACTTCAGGATTGTTTGAATAGTAATTTGTTGATCATTACTGTTTTGACACCTTTATTGTTTTCATCAAAAGATGTGAGCTTGGGTTAACACTTGTTGTTAAATGTTAATTGAAAAGGGGGACCATTACCGAGATTTACGATCTTGCTGTCATAATAAAATACACAAATAATATAACAGTTTATTTTTATTTTCACAAATAATTACAAAACAATTTTATTTTCATAAAAAAATCTTCACCTGTAGTCTTTCTACCTGAAAAAGAGACAAATTTTCAGGGTTCTCTGTCATAGAAAAAGATCGCCGATTTTACACAAAACTTTGTTTTTTCCCCAGATTTTCATCATGAAAAGGGGGTGCGCATTGTACATAAATGTGCATTATACACGGCAAAATATGGTATGTGTTGTACGCAAACTTCTATCTCTCAGATGAAAAAAGATGAGGGTGTATCAGAGTGTTTTGTTTTTGTCTTCCTTTTCCTTAGTTGTTGTTCTGACTAGCTAGCTGTCAGAAAAAGATTTTTCACAGAGTTCTAAGTCTTGTATAATATGTGTGTTTCCTTATGTCAGAGGTTTACTTTAATTGAATCCAATGGATGGCAACATTGGTTAAAACTAGGACTGTAAAAGATTAATGCAAATCAGAATGAATAGAATAGTCACTACCCCATGTAAGCCGAGTTATTCACTATGAACCAATAATATTCAAAATGATTTTTACATGAGCTACTTTTGAATGAACTACGGTATATTCCAATAGTAGATACTTTCTGATGAAATTAAGTTTGTGATTGGACTATTTTTATTTGTGATTGGACTATTTTAGATCATAGTTAAAGTGAGCTGTTTTTGAATCCCTATTACAGCATTAGATTTGTGATTTGCACATTTTAACACCATACAGGAAATCTCTTTTTAATGAGATAGAATTGAATTCAACAAGTTCAGGTTTATAAAAGTTGACTTATTTTGTAGATCAAATGAAAGAATATTGTGAAGAATTCATGAAGAGCAATATCACCAAAGTTGTTACTCAAAGAAGTTTTGAACAACTGCCAAAAGAAATTTTAATAGATCTAACTAAGATGATGACATCTCACAACCAGTAGAGGGAAAGAAATATCATTATGGAGAACAATATTACAAAAGTAGTAAGCCAAAGAAGTTTTGAAGAATTGCCCAAAACAATTTTGATTTGATATCACAGTAGAGGGGAAGAAATACAGAGACGAAATGTGTATTCAATACCAGGACATTTAGTGAATTTCAAGATATGGACACTTTCTGCAGAGAACAATATTACAAAAGTAGTAAACCATAGCTGGAAGTTTTAAAAAAGTGCTAAAACAATTTGATAGTGCTAACTAAAATTATTACATCCCATTAGAAGGAAAGAACCATCATTATGGAAAACAATATTACAAAAGTAGTTAGCCAAAGAAGTTTTGAAAAACTGCCCAAAAAATTTTGATAGAGCTTAAAATGATGACATCCCAGTAGAAAAATAGTCTTAATAAACAGCATTATTTATACAATTAGCATTCTTAACCTGCTCATTATTGTTAAGTAGTATATATTATACTGTATTCTGGTTTATCTTACACTTTTAGTTGTTAATTTTCCAGAGGATCAAATTCTGGGAGTTTTAAAAAGTGATATATTTGTTATACGGAGACATTATTTTTCTTTTTTTTTTCAAGTTGAGCAGAAATTGGAACCTCAGAAGTAGGTATTCAGTATACTTAAAGTTATATTATATACACATTTGTTAATTTTTTCTATGATCTTTGTTTTGTTAGAATTTTTACATTTTTATACCAGATCAAACAGCATTTTGATGCTTTTTTGTTTTTTGTGACATGACACTTGTTTTGTTAAAAATGAAATGTGCAGTAGAATTCTATTGCACATTTCAAATATGTATTTTGTTGAATTTTATAAAATGTTACTGTTTTTTTGTTTTGTTGTTTTTTTTTTTATTTATTTAGGAAGTTTTAATTTCATTTGTTATTGACTGTGGTTTTTCACCATTTAAAGAATATTTTTTCCTTATCAACAAATATTAATTTTAATATGGGTTTTAGAATTTGTTCTAAAATTTTACATTTTAATTTCAATTTTATGGATAAGGGAAGTCTTATGTTATTTTATATAAATTCTAAACAATTAGATCTTAGACCGTGTTGCTTGAGTGATCATTCACATTTGGTTTTAGATGTCCAACATTTTTTTTAGTTTAATTATAAGTTTTTATTTTCTTGTTTTTAAAACTTAAAATTTATTTGGAAAAAGAATAACACATTGATTAATGCCAATTATATACCTTTTTATGTCTATTTTCTTTGTCCACTAGCAATATCTGTCATGCTTTTTGTGGTTTACCTCTTAATATTTCGGTAGTTGTTTTTTTTCTTCTTTTGATTTAAACATCTTTGATAACAATTTTATACTGTTATTACTATTTTTATATGTGCTTTTATGCAATTTCTTTTTATGAGTTTTTGATAAAAAAAAAACAAAACTTATTGTTCACTGTTAATGATATTAAGATACACTGTGATAGTATTTTTTACATTGTTTACATTGTTATGATATATTTTTTTACATTTTTTACACATTTTTTGCTCAATTTAAAAACTGTTGTTGTTAATTATAATTATATATTACTTAATTATTCAAAATACTGTAAGAAATCTATATAATTTATAACTTTTCAAATGTGATTTTATATGTCTTTTTAAAATTTTATACATTAAATATATATTTTATGAAAAAGATTTGATTTTTTTATTTACAAATATTTTTTTATAAATATATTTTTATTTTTATAAACTGTATTTCCTTACATTTTAAGGTAGATGGGGTGTCTTAAAGGTAATCCATAGAATTTTTTTTAATTTTGTCCACAGTTAGATCTTAACACTGGTACTTTAAATCATTATATTGAAATTAAATGTTCACCAGGGGCGGTGTTCTCGAAAGTATCCTAAAATTTGTCTAAAGATGCGTCTAAAGTCAAATTTTGAGACCTAGTTTGGACCATCTTTAGACCATACTAATCTGTTTCTCGAAACTATCTTAGACGCGTCTTTTGTTAGGACGTCTCAATATAGATTTAATACAGTTTTTATTGAAACAAAATTAGATAATTAATTTTTTTAAACAATATATTCATCTGAATGTACACCAAAAGGGCTATGATTTGAATGCTTAAACTAAAAGTCAACATGTAATTAGCTACTATTTTTATTTTAAAATCATAACCACGTTGTCCTAAAATAATTAAAACAACATACAGGGTCATTGAAGTATGTAAAAATAAGTTCAAAATTTAAAATCATGCATGATGCCTTGAATACAAGTCAATCGATGATTAAATATCATTAGGTGAACACCTGGACAAAATATAGTGAGTTTTAGTGTATAAAATATATAAAATGTAAGATTGGATGGTCTAAAGACATCAAATTTGGTGTCTTAGTTTTTGTCCTAAAATGAGACAAAAGTTTAAAATAGGACTGCTTCGAGAACACGACTTAAGACTATGACGAGTCTTTAGATGGTCTTTAGACACGTCATAGACCTAAGATAGCTTCGAGAACACCGCCCCAGAAGAATTTTTATAGAAACAACTTTGAAAAATGCATGATTTTAGGACTTTTTATATATGATCAAAAGAGAAAATTCAAATTTCTTATATCTAAAATAAATCTTCTCCATAGATTTTTCTTAAAATTTGTGAAAATCTTTGTTTTGTGTGGATTTTTAAATAATAATAATAATAATAATAATAATAAATTTATTTTATTATAGTGTCACATATTGATTGACAAAAAAACAATACAAATAATAAATACACCACATTATAAAACAATCAATACCCAGCCAAAAATGACTTACAAGACACTTAAAAAAATCTCTATTTACACTTTGCTAAATCAAAAAATTACATTTTATACAATAAAATTGATAAACAAATCACCATTTAGCACTTTAAAAGTATATTAAAAAAAATTCATGACCAAGTCAAAATAAAACATATTAAGAAAACATGAATATTCTGCCAGTAAAAGAGAATAATTTGGTTTAAATATATGAACATAAAAATAAGCTTTTATACATAAAAACTAAATATACATTCATATATATTATAAAATTCGAATAATCTTGCATTCTGCAGTTTCTGTGGAATCCAATGGAGCAAGAACGTAAACACGTTAGAGATAGCTATAAATAGACCATGCATAAATATCACAAGGCTATGGAATTTATCAAAAATTCTGATAAATCCGTGTATGCTTTCAAATTAATAGCTCTGTAATTAAAAACCTTGCGACGCTTCATACATTGTGTTAGCAGAATAAGTTGTAATTGTACTTCGCAGGGAAAAGTAACACTACCCAAACGAAAGCTCTTCTTTTGAGGAGCCTAGGATGGTGTAGTGGTTACAACCTCTGTTCTGTTAGCTAGGCGCATACGCCGTAGATGTCCCAAATGTTGTGAGTTCGATCCTCGCTGAGGGCACTCAAAAAATCAAAATCTGTTTGTCAGATGATTTTCAGGGTTGAAATTACAGTAACATTGTTTGATTATATACTAGACATTCATACATGTATATAAAATATGCAGATATGGCAATATTACATGTAATAAACTTGCCCTGTATTTTTTCGTATTATTATTGGTGGAATATGTATATAATAAATATTTTTTGGTTCTATATCACTCTTGATATGCTAAGATCATTCTAACGGCGAGTTCACAGTAAGGTTTGTGTTATAAGGCGCTCATCTGTTGGTCCGGTTACTAACAAGGACAAACGCCCTGGAAGAAGCAGAGGTACCAATGGGGTATCCGAATGTCAAAGTCCGAAAGGACAGAGACAAAACCAACAAGCACAATCAAGGACAGGACGAAAACAGATAACATAAAAAACACGGAAACACAAAAACTTCTGAATATCAATAAACAGGAAAAATGGCCTACAACTGTTATCGTATATGGGGAGTTAACTTTTCGCACCACTGAACTTTGAATTTTTTTCAAAAGGTTTTATGGTGACACGCTATGCTATGCTCACCCTTCCGGAGCACATGAGTTCACTCTCGTTATGACTTGATTGCTATCCAGATGTTTTTACGTTGTCTGTGTCTTCATGCTATTCTCGTTCTTGATTACTAAATGTATACTTTCTAAAACCTAAGGTTTAACTTGCCCTTAGCTATATTTATTTGGATTTCGTTTGTTTTTATGCATGTTCAACATCTATTGAAACGATGGATTCCCTATGCATGTTTTAGTGCTGCTGATGAGGAATAATTTTCCGAAATGGCCATACAGCTCATAAAAATAAATTGCAGTTGGAGTTAACATAATTATTACATTTCGGGGTTCTTCATTTAAATCCTACCTACAAGACCGAGAAAATTAAGCTCCGCCCAACCTTGTGAATAAAATAGAGTAATATATGTGTTATGTTCTCATGTTCATTTACTCCATATCCTTTCATAATTTATTTGCATTCGAACTCCTATCTGCTTCTTTCATGTATTATGGCTGGTAATTAAAATTTACGTTTGTATAAATTAAATATTATAAATCAATTTGTGTTTTAGCCTGGGGATTATAGATCATGATTTTATTGATGCTATTGACTTTTTGTTCGTGTGCCACATGCCACATGCTTTGTCCGAAAAACATTATTCCTTTAGCCTAGTGGCATTATTTTGTGATTTGAATTGATATGACAGAAACTGATGGAAAATGACAGAGTATATCTAAAATTTATTATTTTTGGATGAATTAAGTTATTATAATGAATGTCTCTTCAAATAACACTTATTTGGACGATTTGGAGAAAACATTTCATTTCGTGAGTTTTCTTTTTGAAATAGTGATATTTTTTCCGACAGTTATTGGAAATGGTCTACTTATCTATTGTATAAGAAAAACAAAAAACCTACACACGCGTTGTTGCATTTTAATATGTAATTTAGCAATATCTGATTTTCTTTTTGGTGCAATTTTTATCCCTTTTGATGCTTTGTCAAACTTTCTGCCGCTAATTCGAGAAGTGAAATACACGTGTTTGCTTAGAAATACTCTTATATTTGGACTTATAGGAGCTTCGGTGCTTAATATGCTTATACTATGTATTGACCGATACTTGGCAATAATCTATCCATTGAAACACATGAAATGTTCACGGAAATACATGATTGTTCTTATTACTACGCCATGGATAACTAGTACCTGCATAGCTGTTCTACCCTTGTGCGGTTGGAATTCATGGAACAATGCCGTACGATGTACTTTCAAATGGTTTGCACCAATGGCCATGGAATATTTGTTTCTAGTTGGCGTTCTTTACGCATGCTCTCTGACTGTCGCCTTCGCTCTTATTTTGAGAGTCATGATTTCTACAGTCACCATATTGAATAGGAAGAAATCCGTGGAAAAACGTGTTCCGAATAAAAGATTATCATTAGACCGGTTGGTAAAAAATGCTAAGACGGCAAAGACTTTTATTCTTATCATTGGATCTTTTGTTCTGTTTTGGGGTCCACAAACTATAGTCTCTAGCATTGAGAAAATATTTAAAGGTGACGAAAATATTATAACAGCTAGAAACTATTGCAGTTTACTGACAACGCTGTATCCTGCTGTCAACTGGATAATTTACGGTTGGAAAAACAGACAAATAAGAATTGCTTTCAAATCTGTTCTTACTTGTAAAAAACGTGAAGATATAGGTTCGTCATTAAATCGAGCCTCCTCTGTATTTTGACTAATATAATTATGAATACTAGTATATCAATAAGATATTTTTTAAAATAAATGTTCCCCTTTTTTTAATAAATGTCTTTTGTATGTTTTGATATTTATTATTGGTAAGGCTTTCTCAAATGAACCAGTATGTATTTTATGGATATTTATATTATGTTAGAGGCAAACGGTATAATTAGGCATTAAGCTTATATCCTAGGTAATTATATAGTACCTAGCCATGAATGTTAATGCCTGAATAGTATTTGGCATTAAGCTTAATGCCTAGGACTTAGGTCTAATACCTGATTTTTTTTCCATGAAAATTATTTTTGTTGCCTAACCAGATAATCTGGTACATCATTAGAAGGAAATTTTAAATTAAAGTTTCAATATCAATAAGTTTAACTGAAATAGTATTTCTTGAGATGGCTTTCATGAAAATTGTAATAGCTAGGCATTTGATATTTTGGATAGTGATTGATTAGATTAGTGTGGTTGTGTTTGTCCCCATGTCATCTGTCCTTGACCTCATTTTTATATTAAATGACGTGTTCCGTCTTTTTCAATGACTACGATATCGGCTAGAATCGTTTTTTTTTTGGTCCACAGGAAAATGTTATTTGTCATCCGCTTTTTATGATTAATAAGTTGTTATTATGCCAACATGTGAGAAATAATGAATAGCTGAATAACTAGAACTTCCGATGGTGCCGGCAGATGAAACATACTTTAGTGTTAAATTTAGTTAAAGCTTGATGCCTAATTATACCTACTGCTTCTTACATATAGATGCTTTATTTTTTTATAAACTTATTTGTCTCTTTATGTCATTCGGCTCTCGGGCTGATAAAATAACCTAAAATTAATGCTGATAAAGGTAAAGCATATAAAAAAAGATATGTAATAATGTATATATCATATACTCCAAGGACTAGACTAGGGATTTGACCAGCACTCAATTTATCTTTGGTGACGTGACGGGTGTGCTATAGCAATTAGGAACTGCATACTCTTCCGGAGCACCTGAGTTCACGTTTCTACGAAAGTAGGGTATGGTGTTTGGTCCATTCGTCCGTCTCAAATGTTGCCAAATGGACGTCTTTTGGACACATTCTTGTTAGTTTCCAATGAATGCAATCAGATATTTGTTACAGTTACTGTGTGAACTAAACACATACAAATATAATTACATTGATATTTGTCTATGAATATTTAAACATATATATTTACCCTGGATTGGGAAACAAGCTTAATGCTTATATAAATCCCTCTCCAGCAAGAAGATTGCGAGTGTGGCCTTTGTAGCGGCCCCCATTGAGCCTACTCTTTTCGAACTCTACAAAGGGGGTTTTAACGTGCATAGGGTATTGCTCTCCCATACATGGGACAACCTTTTTTCGTCCCTTCCGAAGGACTAGCATCGATTCTTCAGACCATCCTCGCAAATGGTGTCAAGAGAGAGTCGGAAAATTGGTTCATGAAATTTTCACCCCTGACGAGGATCGAACCACGAACCTCGGTGTTAGTATCCCGACGCGTTAACCACTACACCACCGGCTCTCTTGAGTCTATTAGTCTAATGAGCAATCTACACCTAAAACTTCCATTTAGACAAATTCTTGTGGCAAAAAGTTATTCTTTTCTTTCATAGACTTTCGAAAAGCCTTTGATACGGTTTGGAGAAATGGTTTATGGCAGAAATTAGTAAACTCTGGTATCACGGGTAAATGTTTTAATATTATCAAAAATATGTATGAAAATATTAAATCTTGTGTAAGATGCCAAAAAGAGTACTCAGATTTTTTCCCTTGCCTAATTGGTGTTCGCCAGGTAGAAAATCTTTCACCTTTCCTTTTCTCTTTGTTTTTAAATGATCTCGAGGATTATCTTAAATCTCTTGATGGAGTGCCTTTAAACTTAATTAAGGAAAAGTGTTTAAGAGAAATCTCAGAATTTATAGAAATATTTGTTTTGATGTACGCAGATGACACTGTTATATTTTCTGATACTGCGGAAGGGTTACATAAAAATCTTGAAATATTCAGTAGTTATTGTGATCTATGGAAATTATCCATTAATTGTTCTAAATCTAAAATTGTTATATTTAGTAAAAGGAAAATTAGAAATCCACCAGTATTTACACTAAATGGTGAGATTGTAGAGATTGTTGATAGTTATTCATATCTTGGTTTAGTTATGAATCATAATGGTTCTTTTGTAAAAGCTAAAAAAAACTTATTGACCAAGCAAGAAGAGCTCTGTTTGCAGTTTATAGAAGGATAACAAATCAACCCATTCCAGTAGATTTACAACTGAAACTTTTTGATTGTCTAGTTGAACCTATCTTATTATATGGGGCAGAGGTTTGGGGCTTTGAAAATAAAGCAGATTTGGAACGAATTCATTTACAATTTTTCAAAAAGATTTTACAGGTTAGAGCAACTACGCCAAGTTATATGATATATGGGGAACTTGGTTGCTATCCTTTATTAAATAAGATTAAGATGAGAATTATATCTTACTGGAATAGACTGTTATCTAATGAAAACAAACTAAGCTCTAAGTTATACTCGTTATTGTATAAATTACATGTGAATGGTCAAGTAAATTCCAAATGGATTGCTTTTGTACAAAATGTATTTAATGAAACTGGTTTTAATTATATTTTTGATTCTCAATTTCCACTATGCACAGCCTCTGTTAAACTTACTATAAAACAAAGATTGGCTGATCAATTCATACAGAAATGGTTTTCAGAATTAGATAACTCTGCAAGAGAATTTTATAAGCTTGTTAAAAAGAATTTAAATTTGAAGAGTATCTACTAGGCTTTCAAAAGCTGATAGAATTTATATAACTCAATTTAGATGTTCAAATATTAAACTTCCAATAGAAACTGGAAGATGGAATAACATACCTAAAGAACTTAGAAAATGTTTATTTTGTAATCAGGAAGTAGGTGATGAATTTCATACTTTATTGAAATGTCAAATAACAATCTATGTGAATTGCGACAAAAGTTTATACCTAAATATTATTGGGCTCCGGCTATTTTATACAAGATGGAGGGAATTTTTGTGTTTTGTAATATAAAAGTGGTTTCTAATATAGCAAAGTTTATAAAACATTTGACAAAACTTATGTAGTGTTATAACATGTTTCTATATATATTCATTTGTCTGTTTAGTTCGTCATTTTCTGTAATATTTATGTTTATTGTACCTCATGTTACACTGTATTGTGTCTGAGCGTTGTCAATAAAAGTTGAAAGTTGAAAGTTGACAAAATGGTGTGAACAAAGTCGTGTAAAAATGAACAGTAGCATTTGTTTTTGCTTTATTGAACCATAAACTCAATTTTTATGAAGCACATTGAATTATATAAAATATGTACAATGAAAAAATACATTTATTTTTTTTTTGAATACCTAATTAAGAAAAATTATAAATGTTGAACGCTGAACAAGAATATGATTGAACACTAGCCTATATGGAAAATTTGAAGGGTTAATTCTGAATTCTGGCACACACAAAAATAGAAATTGAGTGTTGAATGTAAAACATTGAATCTTGAACCAACTTGACGCTGGATTTGGACTATTTCATTAAATTACTGTAAATTGTTGCATGTCATGCATGCAAAATGATCTGTTGAATTGTAAAAAGAAACCAAAAACGTTACATTTACACTGTATTATGTATATAATATGCACAAAGGTAATTAAACTTATAAATTAGATTCAATTAAATGAATGGTATGCATTAGTCTTAATCGGTTATAGATATGTAAACATATAATTATGAAACTGCTTAAGCGGTAATTCTTATTTTAAATAGTAGACCATGATCACTTCCTTGTTTCAAAAATAAAGTATACGAAAACAGGATTTTCTATCACAAATGCGTTGTGTATTTGGATGAAGCACAATGAAGTTTAATTTTGTTGGAATGAAATTACTGTTGTATGATGGAATAATTTTAATTCTGTTCCTAGGAAATTTTAAATCACAAGGTAATGTATCCTCATATTTATGTTTTTTTACCTTAGTTTTTAAAATAAGCATCGAGATTAAAAAGGAACAACTTAATAATAAAAAAAACATAAACAATTAAAACAAAAGGAAAAGCAACAAAAACTAAGACAAAGAAAGCAATAAAATAAAACAGTTTCTGAAATTTATATAACACGCAAAAGTCTATGTTGGAAAAAAAAGCAGAAAAACCCTATCTAAAGCGTCGAGAAGCAGACTGTATCTTAAAGGATGTAACGTTATTAAAGAATATCATGCAAAAAAGTCTAAAAGTAAATGACAAAACAGTTGGGCTAATAGGTGTAAACGCTGGGGGAATCTTTCCACAGCGAAATTACAAGCACTTGGGAGGGCGCACATCATTCATGTGTCATTGAAATACACGAAATTAAACAAGGCAGAGGATGAACATACCAAACCTTGATAAAATGAATACAAAATCAGCACAAGGTTTTAACTATATAAATTATTTCATTTACTTTCACATACAATTAAAATAAAAGTCAAAACTCGAAGTTGAAAGCAAAGCGAGCTGATCTGGATGCTCCACATGACCATTTCGAGATTTGATCTCATCTTCAGTGAACCTAGGGTCTTAAAAGTTGAAAGTCCAAAATGAAATTTGAATATATCAATCGCTTGTGCGAGTTTTGATTAAAAAATATACGGTATATATTTTTAAAAGCCAATGCTCTTTTGAAAAATTTATTTGAGGTAAAATTACTAAGAAATTTGTCAAACTAATATAAGATTAGAACCAAGTATATGTTCATGTAAGTAGCTCTATGTGACTTTTTTTCTTTCTTTGAGTATAATAAAAAATTATATAACTTTGACAACCATTATAATAACTTGAATTATTTATCAAACTTTTAACCCCGTCGCCGAAGTCGAAAACAGGTCTAGTAGTCGGGTTACTCCGGTCGTCTCTCCGTCTATTCGTCCGCCCGTCCGTCGCGCAGAAGAGATGCCTCGCCCTCTTGTGTAATCTGAATCTCAAAAACCAAACTCTAGGATTTTCTAAAATTACTGATCACATATATATTGAAAACAGACAGCTTTTGGGGATATGATCCGTTTTGAAATAAAAGCAGCTGAAAATGCCATTTTTGTGTGTTCTAATCAGAACTTTTTTTCTGGTTAAGAAATTGCTACGAAACGCTTCTCTTTTTTTAAACTTTTATGATAAAATTAATAAATCGCTATTCAATTGACAATTCAGCACCCAAATATGCATGGGAAAAAAACATTTTTGCCTTTTATAAGCACAACTGACTATTCATTTTGATACAACATGCATTGAAAACCTATATTATATTGAATGTTATGACGGTATGTCATAAGCATAATTTAAAGCATTTTTGATATATTTTTTTTGTCAAAAATCTCTTCCTGATTACCGATACATAAATTTAAAACATCAAAAGAATTATTCAAGCGATAAATTGAACCAAAACGATATGATTTAATGATTTGATTTTGACAACAAATGCCTTCGTGATGGCTACGGCGTACTGAAAGCAGATATCTTATTGAAAGGCATTATAAAGGTTTAATACTAATATAGGTATATGTGTTAAAGAATGAAATGATTTGATTATAAAGTTATATTGTAGTCAATCCACCTGTCCTTCCATATTATACATGCATCCGTCATTAACACTTCTTCATTTTTTGTATCATTTGCAAAAACTAAAAAAAAAAAAGTAGGTCTTTAAGCTTTTTACAAATGTATGATCTGATGGAAGACAATTCTTCAATTAAGTTTACTTAATTCAGATGGCAGTTCCAGCTATTACATGAGGGATTTGCATTATTTCCCTCAAAAAGGAAGTCTATGTATAGTCTCTCTTACATGAAACCTATGCATACAGTGCTTTTGGCAATCAAATGGCTCGTCAACCTTTTCCCTTTTTCTCTTAATTCTTTGTTGTTGTTGTTTGTTGTTGTTGTTTTTTACTTTTGTATACAAGCATTTTTTTCGAATTTTTATTTGCCATTGTCTTTTCATATGTTAACATCATGAACATGTGTCTTAAAATCACACCATACACTGTCATGACTGTGGTATGGTTTTCTCAGATAAAGTATGCATAAAAGTAATGATTTTTAAACGAGTTTAACGATATATGGGGCTCCCGCAGTGTACCTCCTCAGGTTGCAAGGTCGCCTTTAAAAGGGGCCCCGAGGTCGCAAGGTCGCTATTAAAAGGCATATTTTGGCGGAGGTCGCAGGTCGTTTTTTGGCATAGGTCGATTTTATGAAGTGTAGGTCGGAAGTCGCCCTTAAAAAGCCCTCAGGTGACTGGTCGCAGGTCGTTTTTAACCCTGCGGGAGCCACATATATCAAGTTCTCCCCTTTTAAAGTATGTATAGTATACACCGTCTCTATATTATGTAATTATAAGTATTTGAATGATAAATAAGTCCAAATTGCTTCAAATTTAAAGTTACTTTATTGCACAGCAATAATTCAGGGCATGTTTAATGCTCGTTTCAATAACAGGAAGAAACGTTTAAATGACATTGGAAATTTTCAAGATGAAATTAAAAAATATTTAAATGGCAATTCATGCATGATTAAAAACTGTTAACCTGGTCAAAGTAGGTTTTTTTAAATCTTTTAGTATTCCACATGTACAATGCAAAGATAATATCAATATTTCTTTCATAAGTTAGTTAGTTAGTTAGTTATTGCTTTACTCCCAAGCAGCACGATTTCGGCTATATCCGGGAGATGAACATGAAAGTGGTGATACAATGAACATGAAATAATGATGAAGTGGATGAAATTGGGACACAAGGCCAATTGGGTAGGAGAGTTTTGACTGCCACTGGAAAAAGGAGTGATGGGTAGGGACGGGAAATTTTGCCTTCTTTTACCGAGACTTGCAGCAGGGTTCTTTAACGTGCGAGGAACGTGACATTTTTCCCAACACGGTGCACCACTATGGTTTGCGGTCAGGTTTTCCACATTATCGCCTGACGACCCCGCATCTCTCGATGTCAGGGCTGCCCCATTCAACCACCTGGGGCACACATCCCAGTCGCTTTGTGGGCAAAGCGGCCTGACCCGATGTCAGGTTTCTGAGCGCTCTTTAGTGGACTTTTACCGACAAGCTTAGCGCTGCTGCGGGCCTATTCGCCACCCGGAACCCGCACGGGTGTAATATTTCTTTCAAGTGTTTGGTTTATGAATGTTTTTTATTGGTAAGAAGAACATAAAGGACACTTTTGATAAACAAATATGTTAATAAAAAAAGGATTTTGTAACAAAAAAACTTAAGGCAAGATAAGTTGTGATTTTTTTAATTAAAAATAAAACTGCTAACTAAAGGCTGAAAACTGGCTAGACTTTTTGCAACATTAATTTTATAAAGTCTATAAAAGTGAATAGGTTAGAATAAATAAAACATAGATATTCAACATCACCGCTTTGACTCGGCTGACTGAGAACTCAGTCATTGGTTTAATTTTATATCATGGAGGCTTTATGGGAAATATTGGAATTATTGGGGTCTATTGGAGAGTCAGCTAAAGTCTGTTGGTCAGGAACTATCGAGAAAAACATAGCAAGGTCAATATATTTTTGTTAAACATTTCCATTTTACTTTATTTTATCAAAAAACTAATGATATTGACCAAAACAATTTTAAATACTAAACGTATTCATATCACACTTTTTATACCCCCCACCTCAAAAGTGGGGGGTATATAGTGATAGGGGTGTCCGTCCTTCCGTCCGTCCTTCCGTCCTTCCGTTACACTTAATTCAGGGTACCCATCTCTTATCCCCAACTCCTCCTAAACCCCTTGGTGGATTTTCATGAAACTTACACACAATCTTTGTGACATAATGTAGATGTGCACCTACTATTTTAAAATTTGATCAGAATGATTTTTGGAGTTTCCCATAGCAAAACATGGACTTAGCCAATCGCCTACATGGGGGTACCAATCTCTTATCCGCAACTCCTCCTAAACCCCTTGATGGATTTTCATGAAAATTTGAATGTTGTACACTCCGACAGAAGTTAAGCACCACCCTATATATTTTTACAAGTTCAATTTCAAAGTACAAAATGCAAACGGCAGATAATTTTAAGATAAGTTTTAAAAGTGTATCCTTCAAAAAACATATATTGATGTAATGTTACACTTAAAGGTATGCGTCAGAGATAAAAATCTTAAGTGAGACGTCGCTTCAAAAAGAACATGATTTAACGCCTTAAATGTTTCTTAGAACAACTTTGACAAAGAATTCAAATTTTGTTCAGTTTAAGTTGTGTGTTTTTAAAGTTGGCTTGGTGTCTTACAGTTAAACAAATTGTTAAAACATTTTTATTAGAATGACCAAATAAAACCTAGCACAAATGGTTAAAAAGGGGGATAAATCTTTTCTGGTCAAATTTTAGGCCGAAAACTGAAAGAAGGATGCTGTCCTTAGAAAATGAAATTAGCATGGAACTTTTTTGTGGCGAAAACTTCTAATTTTAATGTCGTATTAATTTATACGAGCAATGGTGTTTGTTCTCTCTCCGAAACATGACTTTTTTGAAATCTCATTTTCTGGAAAACTCTTTTTTGAAAGAAAATTTCATTTCCTTATTAAAAAAGTTAACTGACATGTTTTTTGTTCTCCCAACAAAATAGTTAAGTCATAATTGTTAAGATCACTCAATATTAATGACAGAAATGTCTTTCTGGAAACAGTTTTAGCTCATTTTTACAGTTTTGCGTTTAAATGACATTTTCTGAAAAACCATGAAAAAAAGATTTTGTGCCCAAAATCTCTGATTAACTTTTTTTAATAACCCAATTTAATCATCGAAGAAAATTAAAACTTTTATTTTCACGCGATTTTAAAGAGACATTAGCATTTGGATATTAACATGGTCAGCAAATCGGGAAAAAGCAGACATTTTTAAGCAGGCCTTAAAAAATGCATAACCCATTAAAAAACCATATTTGTTGTTTGATGTTATTGGCAACGTGACATTTTAAAGAAGTGTCATGTGCAAGATTCTTTGAAAAAAAATTTGCTTGAATTCTCAGCTTCTTCTCTTGCTCCCTGAAACTTGATTTCAGGATCGGGTACAATCAATCAATACTTTTTACCCATATTTTAAAAATTTGTCTTTGCCTCAAGTTTTTTAAGAAGCAAAATTGTTCAAATACCCGAAGGTTCATGTGTGCAAAAGATCAGAATATTTCAATGATTCTTTAAACGCGGGTGCCATTTTAAAACTTGGTGGTGCTTAACTTTTGGTGGACTGTTTATATTGATGAAAATCATTTCAATATGTGGATCGTGTCTTTCTGGCACATATTCCATATTCTTTCGTTTTTAATATTATTTCAGAGTTTGGCTTTAGTGCCGTGTGGAGGTCGTAGAAAGCTTCCCCGTGCTTCAGTTGTATGCTCTTATATATTTTCGAGTACTGGAGTATGTGTTGGAAAGGCACAGTTGACATATTTCCAAAATTTGACAACGTTTGGCTATTTCTTTAAAATTTGGTAAATTTATCTGTAGGGTCATTGTTGTAATATTTTTGGGTTCTGTTTTTATTTTATCAAATCTACTATTCTACCGGTTTTCCAATTTTTCTATTCCTAGCGTGTCTGATGAAGGTTAATCCAGAAAAGCGATTCACATGCAGTAAAATTTGAATGTTGTATATTGATGAAAATCATTTCAATATGTGGATCGTGTCTTTCTGGCACATATTCCATATTCTTTCGTTTTTAATATTACACACAATTGTTGTGACGTAATGTAGATGTCCACTTACTATTTTAAAATTTGATCAGAATGGTTTTTTGGGTTTCCCATAGCAAAACATGGACTGAGCCATTCGACTACATGGGGGTACCCATCTCTTATCCGCAACTCCTCCTAAACCCCTTGATGGATTTTCATGAAACTTACACACAATCTTTGTGACATAATGTAGATGTGCACCTAGTATTTTAAAATTTGATCAAAATGATTTTTGGGGTTTTCTATACCAAAACATGGACTTAGCCATTGACTACATGGGGGCACCCATCTCTTATCCACAACCCCTCCTAAACCTCTTGATGGATTTTCATGAAAATTACACACAATTGTTGTGACAAAATGTAGATGTGCACTTACTATTTGAAAGTTTGATCAGAATGATTTTGGGGTTTCCCATAGCAAAACATGGACTTAGCCATTCGACTACATGGGGGTACCCATCTCTTATCCGCAACTCCTCCTAAACCCCTGGATGGATTTTCATGAAACTTACACACAATCTTTGTGACATAATGTAGATGTGCACCTACTATTTTAAAATTTGATCAGAATGATTTTTGGGGTTTCCTATACCAAAACATGGACTTAGCCATTGACTACATGGGGGTACCCATCTCTTATCTGCAACTCCTCCTAAACCTTTTGATGGATTTTCATGAAACTTGCACACAATTGTTGGGACAAAATGTAGATGTGCATTCACTATTTTAAAATTTGATCAGAATTATTTTTGGGGTTTCCCATAGCAAAACATGGGCTTAGCCATTCGACTACATGGGGGTACCCATCTCTTATCAACAACTCATCCTAAACCCCTTGATGGATTGTCATGAAACTTTTACATAATCTTTGTAGCATAATATAGATGTGCACTTACTATTTGAAAGTTTGATCAGAATGATTTTGGGGTTTCCCATAGCAATTCATGGACTCAGCCATTCGACTACATGGGGGTGCCCATCTCTTATCTGCAACTCCTCCTAAACCCCTTTATGGATTTTCATGAAACCTACACACAATCTTTGTGACATAATGTAGATGTGCATCTCCTATTCTAATTTCATCTGATAATTTTTTTTGGGGGTGGGGGGTATTTATTTGTGAGCTGCGGCTAGTTTTCTATAGCTTTAATTGGTAAGCTATAAAATAAAAAGGCATGCTACTCATTGGGTTATTTCTACGAATTTCGTCAGTCAAAAATGTAATTTAGTCGAATGTACATTAAGTATGTGTGGCATATTACTATGCGTATAAGATAAAAAAAAAATCAGACAGACTTACGTTTTTGTGTCATTAATAATGTTTTTTCTTTTAAATTGGGTTAGTTGGTGAGTCGGCTATTATGAACTCGGTCTGTTTATCTGTCTGACTGTTGAGAGTAAAATTAAACAATTTGCATAATATTTTTTGGGTCTGAAATAAGATTAGAGCTTTTATTATTGTTATAATTTAATTGGCGTTCATAGAACTATTCATTTACATATGTAAATATCATGCAAAGGAGTATCAATGGGGCTTTACAAAATAGAAAATAATAGACAAATATTGGATTTTTATTTCTCAGATTAGTGCAGATGTAGGTTTCTTTCATAACCGGATTTGACACGCTGAATTAACCATTAAGGACGCAACATATACGTGTGCTAACAAGCAGGAAATTTATACTTTTCTGGAACTTCCTTTATGACTTGTGTTTGCATGAATAGTTGATTGCTTTATATTCAGTTGGTTTTATTTATTGGTTTTATACTGATATTGTATGTTTCTTCCATCTTTCTAAGTTGGTTTTTCGTTCTGTCAACATTTAATGTGACCATCGGTCGCTATTCGCTGTTTTACACTTTGCATCATTTAAAGAAATTTTCTTTCACATTTTTTTTATTAACGTTTTAGGGTACAATAGTGTTGTTTTCGGTTTGCTACAAAGTTTTTTGGAAGTTGTTCAGTTCTATAGAGAATGTCAGTTGCATGTACTTTAATTCTATTTTGAATGTAACTCATTTGTAATAAAGTGTGTTTTAAGCTCCGTCAACAAATCCACAAATGCAAACGAACGCTTTTCATTTTTGTATTTCTAACTTACCAACAAAGTCCCAGGCAAAAAAAAATCTACTCATGTCAGACAATGTTTTGTCTATTAAGGACTCATAAGAGACGAGATTGAAAACATTAAACACTATATAAAGAAAAAAATATTCTAGCATTATAATTACAATATGCCCAATGAACATTTATTATATTGCCACATAGATGCATTTTTGCTTCCTTAAACCCGAATTTTACATATCATATGAATTCGATTAACTTAAGCCTAGGTTGGGAAAAATATTGTGTTTCAATAGTTAATGAAGCAACAAAGATGCACTAATTGGCCATTCGAGTGTCAAAAGTCAGAAAGGGCAACGACAAAACTGGTGATCACAAACAAAAAAAGGACAAGGAAACGCAAAACACAAAATCATCCGAACAGAAAATAACAACGCGAATTCTAGTCGTAACAAGAGTGAACTAAGATGCTCTGGAAGAAGCGGTTCTTGCTTGCTATAGCACACCAGTTGCGCTGCTCATTTCCAATTCTGTGTGTCAAATCCGGTAAAGGAAGACAAAACAAAACTCTATGACAAACCAACATCTACACTCATCTGAGAGATAGAAATCCATATTTGACTACGAGTGCTTGGTGTCTACCGTATAATTTCTTGAGGGAAGACCGCAACCGTGACGCCAAATGTGACGCTCTGCCAAGGAAATCGATGTAATCCCCCCAAGCTCAAGAGTAACGAATCTGTTGTTTCACGAAAACTCCATAAGCTGGAACAGATGGAATGTTGTTAAACAAGAAGGGAAAAATGACGATCGAAAAGTTGAAGTCATCAAGTTTGTTGAAAGTTTTCCTTCAGAGTTTATTTCAAGAAGAAGATCTAAATATGAAGCAGACTTCCTAGAATCCATTGTGTCGTTTATCTCAAGTTCCTGAGGATATACAAAATGGAGAAAGTCACCAAATCGAGAATTTTTCAGTGAAAGGACATCAACAATATAATGGAACGTGAGGTTAAAAGAGAGAGCTAGTCTTAAGCTTTGAGCTTTTTTTTGTCTAGAAGAGAAGTCTGCTTCATATGAATGAAGAAACAAATCAGCCAGCAAAGGTGCACAATTAGTGCCCATTGGAATACACGTCCGCCAAACTGAACAAATATGTTGTTCATAAGAAGAGCATGTCAATAATTGGATCTTCTGTAAATAAATTCTTTTTCTTAGACTCAATGATGACAAAGTAGATCTTAGTGTAATCAACTACCATAAATTTTTACCTATGTTTTCCATTCTTTTTGAAAAGGCTGTGTTTATTCAGCTGGACCGACCGTGATTTGAGTTGTTCATGCGGAATAAAAGCATGTCGTTCATGTATGGTGAAGGATATCCTCAGTATTGCCAATAACCCGTTAGGAATATATATAACTCGAGAAAACTACAAGTTCTTCAATAATTAGGATTTGGACATTAACGTCTCGGCTGACATTTTTTTTTAGCACAAAGACCAAATAAAAAGAATTTTACAGTAATTTTGATTTTACAAAAAATGGTGTCAAAGACAGAAATGGCCGGATTTCGTTTATCAGGAAGTATATGAGCCACAGACCCACGTTATGGGAGCCCATGCTGATGCTGCATACCAAAGATCAAGAGGCTGTGATTAGTGATTGCTGAAGAAACTGTTACGAAAATTTTCTTTTATTGAACATTAATGTAAAAAATTAACTAAGTCGGTTAAAAGGAAGTAGGCGAGCGATAGACCTGAAAATGGGAGCCCATGCTGATGCTGCATACCAAATATCAATAGGCTGTTATTAGTATTTACTGAGAAAACTGTTACGAAAATTTCTATTATTGAAAATTAGTGTCAAAATTAACTAAGTCGGTAAACATGAAGTAGGCAAACGATAGACCTGAAATCGAATCTCACGCTATGGGAGCCCATGCTGATGCTGCATACCAAGAAGCTGTGATTGATAGTTGCTGAGAAAACTGTTACGGAAATTTTCTTTTATTGAACATTAGTGTCAAAAATTAACTAAGTCGGTAAACAGGAAGTAGGTGAGCGATAGACCTGAAATCGAATCCCTGGTTATGGGAGCCAATGCTGATGCTGATTACCAAATGTCAAGAGGCTGTTATTAGTAGTTGCTGAGAAAACAGTTACGAAAGTATTTTCCCCGCCCGTTTGCCACCGGCCCGACATTCACCATTGGATATTCACAAGTGAAATCCTGCCAAAAAACCACATTTTTACAGAAATAATCATTTGAACACAATTCAAACAGGTTCTATCAAACAGTTTGTAACTATAAAAGAAGATATATATATATATATATTTTCAAAGGAAAATTCTGCCAAAAATACGTTTTCAAACATTTGTGCATTTTATATAGAAAAATATGAACGAAAATTAACAAAACCTATTTAATTCAATTAAAACAAGGTATGTTTGTGTTGGGATGCCATGGCCAACACAGAATTTGCCCAAAATGGCCTTGGGTAGTATTTCATTCTTATCATGACCTTAAATATGCTCCGACATCACGCTTCATTTAATGGGACAAAAATTTGTTTTATTAGGGGGGGGAGTGTAGTGAAAAAATTGCAATGATCTTGAAAATTTCAAAAGTAGGTTAGAGCACCTCAGCAATATTTATCTTGATTGGTTAAAGGGTTCTCTCAAAATTGGTCTGACAAGTTTATGATCAAGTAAGGAAAAAAAAACGGTCCAACTCACCAACAGACCCATTTCCCATATAAGCCTTTAAGTAGAATTAAGCCAACAGACCGAATTCTCAGTTAAAGGTTTCCAGCTTAATTTTTTACCTATCAAAAATCTTTGTATTTTCAGGGTCAGTATTGACATATTGTATCCCTTTCTCGAATAGAACGTTGAATCTGTTAACGGTATGATTGATGTGTTTTTGCCAAGTATTAACAGTTTTTAATTATCTTGAATTCAATCTATTAAATAATTGTATTCAATTGAATAAGTTAAGTGGGTTTTTTTTATCATTCATAAGTGGTATAAGCGATTGCTAGGCAAGTTGTCCAGGAACGGCGTACATGTACATATCTATACGGCACTTAATAATATTAATTAATTAATAACGTTGCATATCGTTAGAACGACCTAATAAGTCAACATTGGTGTCGATGTTTCTAATAACTGACTTTAGGATGGTCACTCTTCAAGTTCCAGAATTTCAGTCTGATTTCGGAACTCCTCTAGAATTAACCTTTAAATATTGAAGAAATTTGTTGAACACTGACCACTGCATTTTATAATATATTTTCTGATTATATCAACCTACACAACCAATTTAATAAAACTTCTTGAATAAACCTTCACTTTCTCCAGATATCCGAAACGAACTAAGGATATGTGTTGAAAACTGTATCTAGGTAAAATTGTTTGGATACAAAAATGGCATTAATGATTAATCATTATGAAATTTCAATTTTGAGTTTCATATATATAACACTTTACTACCTGACCTATTTCTTACTTATACATGCTTTAAATTAAACTTAACTATAACTATTTTGTTAACAATTGGATTGGTCACAGTTTATCACAATGTATTCAAAGCTATTAACACATGGGAATCCTAAAGTAGTCCAATAAAACGATTTATGTTTTTTCTAACGAAGAAAACGACAAATTAAAGAAAATGGTTGGCAACAGTTGTAAGACAATTAAAGAAAATGGTTGGCAACAGTGGTTAGATTTTCATGCCTTAACCATAGCATAGCCGGCAATACCATGTGCTTACTATGCACTCACGATTTTTCTTTCACAGCCAGTGAACCATGGATCGTACATACAAACGTCGACACCATACAGAAAATGGAATTAAACACATGGAACAGCACTATTCTGGTATCAGATCAAAGAGCGGTCGTAAATATTGACTTTCATTATGACAAAAGACTCCTGTTCTGGTCAGACCAAATACTGGACAGAATTGTCAGGTGGGTAACATTTTGTTTGAAAATCACATTACTTTGCATTGAGGTATATAATGGATTTGTTTATTATAAATCTTAAAAAAATATAAATGTTGGAAAAACTCATCAAAGAAGAAATTAAAGGGTGTTTTTTGGTTAGTTCTTATGGACCTTCTTTGGTACTGACATCTAACTAGAATTTATGTTGATTGGTTTTAAAAGGACAATTGTATTCTACTTTCGCCTCCCAAACTTCGAACAGAACCTTGATGTGATGGGAGATGGTTTCCGGCTGCCTCCAATGAAACAAAGGTCATCGTGCAGGATCCTTTAGAGCACCCACCTCTGGCAGTTATGTGTCATGAGTTAGACTAGTCTTTATTATTTGTTGTGAGGGATAATCCCTATTGTCACGAATACAAATATTGTTTTCTAAATACTATAAAAACATATCCTTCTAAACCATTTACTGATACAGATATTAATACTTGAGAATTAATGTACTTAAACTTGTATGCATCAATGTTCGTGATTTGGAAAGACATTCTTATTTTCTATTTCTCAATTCATGGTTTTTGGACACTCGAATATTTATACCAAATATACACTTAAAACATTACTTTTACCATATTTATTTTCTATAGAGCTAGTTTCGACAGCCTTGAAAATGAGACAGATCTCGTTACTAGCCGGGTTGACAGAGCGGATACTATCGCAGTGGACTGGATCTATAATCATCTATACTGGATAGACGTTGCACATAAGCACATCTGTGTATCGATGCTTGATGGGACCTTACGGACAACCTTGATCAACGATGGTTTGCCTGTACCATATGGATTAGTGGTTCACCCAATCATCAGGTAAATAAGCAGTTGCTTGTTTATGAATTCAAAGTTGAAAGCCTTTGGTGTAGTGGTTAATGCATCTGGATTTCAACACCAAGTTTCGTGGTTTGATTTTCTTCAGTGGTCAAAATTTTGTGAACCAATTTTGCAACTCTCTGTTGACACAATTAACGAGAACCAAAAAAAAAAAAACACGGTCAATATCAAATCGGTTAAAATTCAATTCAACAAAACACATAAAGACTACCAAAGCATAAACAAACCAACAAAACAAAACACAGAAACATAGAGGAAGTCTCATGAGAACACTCTGTAGATATTTAATAAATTAAAATCTGATTGGTTATTGTGTAATTAACTACATTTTGCTGTTATTACTAATAGGATATAGACTCTTCCTTGTATCACGGCATCCCCCTGTATATAATTTGTAGATTTATATAAAGACATAACATTAAACCCGACAGTACTTATGATAGAATTGAAGTACCATATTGTTTTTTTAAGGATGTACTTTATCCAGATGAGAAGCGGGATAGGTCGATGACAATTTAAAACTTAAGAAAAAAAGTCATCAGTCATCCATTTTGACGACTTATTGGTTTGATTGCTCTCTTGGATTTGTAAACTAAACGATACTTAAGTTATGATGATATTATTTCGAAAAAATCTTGAATTTAATGAAAGAACCGTTTTGGACAGATAGCAGTTATGTAAGACAAGTACAAACACATATTAAACTTTGACAAAGATTCCTGGCTTGGAAAACCGCACATATGTGTCGCTGGTGGGGGTTTAACTACATGTTTAGTTGCTTTGATTTATTACGCAAAGAATACTATAGTTCTAATAACCTTTCATAACCAGTTTAAATCGGTTTGGAAATTTGATGCACAAAACTTTCTTATTTAACTTACCATAGTTTTTAAAGGCCTGTACCAAGTCAGGACTATTGTCATCTTCAATTTCCCCGGCGTGTTTTTGTCTTGTTTTGTCTTTCTACTTGTGCGTATCATATTGACATCACAGTTCGGTAGTTTTATTTTGACATTTAATAACTTCGGGTTTTCTTATACAAAGGTGGCTATTCTTTTCTGACGTATCAAATGCGAAAATAGAGAAATCAGGATTAGACGGCAGCAGTAGACAAACCCTGGTATCATCAAGTCAGACAACCATAGGACGACCAGTCGGGTTATCCATCGGTAATCTGCTTCAATTTAATTGATAATCTAAATTAGTTTCAGAAAAAAAATGTATCATGGACAAAATAGGCATCACAGTAAGTTTCAGTCTGCTACGTCATTCGTTTTTATACGACCGCAAAAAAATGCGGACGTATAATGGTATGATGCAGTCGTTGTCGGTGTCGGTGTCGGTGGTTGTTAACTTTGGTGTATGCACAATATCTTCAGTTTTAGTTATCCAATCACTATGAAATTTTACGGTAATGATACCTACCATCAGAAAATGAATTTGATTGATTTTGGGGATCACCCTTTTTCGGTTTAGAAATAAGTAGCATTTGTGGTTAACCAAATGCTGTGAAACTTTATAATCATTTTTCAAACCATAAAAGGGTGAACGGAATAAATTTTGGGGATCCCCTTTGATTTGTTCATAAATAAGGGACCAAAAAGAAAAAGAAACAATTATTTTCTTCCAACAATTAATAAGGTTCCAGTTGGTCATGATCAATTGCTATGAAACTTTCCAAACATGTTCTTTTCCACTGAACCATAGATAGAACCGATTTTGGGGATTCCTCCATTTTCATTGAGTAAATAAGGGACCAAAAAGTGGTAAAAAATGCAACTTTTTAACTTCTGGTTAGAATTTAAAATTCTTTTTGCAAGTTAACTCTTGTCAAGTAGCGGATAAAAAATGGAGTACATGTATTAACTATGTAACCCTATTTTTTCCTTTTGAAATTAGGGAACAAAATCTAAATACAAATACCAAAACAGTTATAAAAATGGTTAATTTGGTTATGTTCTATATAGATATTTAATGGAGTCATCCTTATCAGCAGCATTTTAATCAGAACATTGGAAGGCCAAATACCATAAGCATTGAGTGAAAAGTACTCAAACCAAAATGTTTGAATAGGGAAGCCAAATCCAGCACCTCGGATATCGACTATGTGCAGTAAAAGGAAAGAAAACTGTTATTTATTGTCGAATTTCAATATATTTTTATGCTTATTAACTATGGTCAAGTTGTGCATTTACTAGATTTAGGATTAAATTTTGTGACACTACCAAAAGGGACCTAAACGGGGCAAAAATGAAAGTTAGTAGATTCTCTTGTCTAGAGGCAAAAAGGGATCATACTTTTATAACTGTAATTTATTTTGGTCTGCTTTTGAAAATAATTTTGAGAAATTTGGGTTGCAGTCCACCAAATACTACATGTGCAAGAAAACTTTGTCAATCCACCTTTGGCTGCATGTCTCCAGAGCAGTTGGCTACCCATATTTGGCCTCAAAGGTTCAGGCCGGGTTCAACATGTTGCGGTCGTATCATGCTGCGCTCGGCGAAGCTTTTCATATATAAGGATGTAGGAAACAATTTGGCACTTTATTTACACAAACCTTTATTTCGAGAGGAAATTTACTTCAAGAGTTATGACCTACTTTACGTTTTGAAAAAAAGATGGTCAGTACAGACAATGATTTGTACCTTAAAACGTTTCTTTACTCTCAAGGAATGCAACGATCTAACAAGACTTCTTATTCTCACTTTTTGGACAGGACAGTTCCTATTTTTAGCGGTGTGAGATTTTTCTGTCTCACACCACCCCATGTGAGATAGCCTCGTGCAGTTTCCAAGGGACGTAACTCTATTGTTTACGTCATACGCTATGTTTTGTAAACAAATCCGCGTTGTACAATTTACGGGTTTAGTGAGAAAAATAATCAAACACCGATGATGAGGGCAAGATAAGGAAATCTCCGACACCCTTGGGTAAGATTTCTTTACATCTGCAACTCGGCAGAGCCTCGTTGCAGACTTCAAATCTTACCCTCGGGGTGTCGGAGATTTCCTTATCTTGCCCTAACACCGGTGTTAGATTCTTATATTCCATTCAGCAAGAACAAATAAGTCTCAGTAGTCATTACAAATCCCCAATATGCAACACATTGCAACACATTATATTCCAAATCCGGTAAAGGAAAGCTGAAATGTGAATTGATGATTAAACGCCTGTAAGAAACAAAGAGGTACACAAGAAGCATTCAAAAGTCAAAAGTCTGAAAGAACAGCCAAAACTCAGTGAACACAAAGGAGAACAGTTCAAAGAAACACATAACATAAAATACACAAAACTGAATAGCAATCAGCTACGTGAAGCAAAGTAGTTACACAAGTAAATTCAGGTGTTCCGAAAGAGTAGGCGGTTTCTGCCTGTTCCGGTAGAGGTAGACACTTTCAATTTGGTATGAATTGGTGGGAGTAATTACAAAATGAACATTATTTCTCATAAGGTTGTTCTTTTAGATTTCCCTGAAAATAGATTATACTGGATTGATGATATGCTGAAAGTAATAAAATCCTGCACTTTTGATGGTACAGACATTAGGACGGTAGCCCAATCTGCTGACTATATGCCTCGCGTGTGGGGTTTGGTGGTTTATAAGGACTGGATTTATTATACCGGCTTTACCAATAACACCATTTATAGAGTGGACAAACAAACAGGAACTAATTTTGAAGCAATAAAGAAAGGTTTAAACCAGCCAGTTGGGATAAAAGTTTATAGTTCCGACAACCAACCAACAGGTAAAAATTTATAGTTCAGACAATCAACCAACAGGTAAGAGTTTACAGTTCAGACAACCAACCAACAGGTAAGAGTTTACAGTTCAGACAACCAACCAACAGGTAAGAGTTTACAGTTCAGACAACCAACCAACAGATAAGAGTTTACAGTTCAGACAACCAACCAACAGGTAAGAGTTTACAGTTCAGACAACCAACCAACAGGTAAGAGTTTACAGTTCAGACAACCAACCAACAGGTAAGAGTTTACAGTTCAGACAATCAACCAACAGGTAAGAGTTTACAGTTCAGACAACCAACCAACAGGTAAGAGTTTACAGTTCAGACAACCAACCAACAGGTAAGAGTTTACAGTTCAGACAACCAACCAACAGGTAAGAATTTACAGTTCAGACAACCAACCAACAGATAAGAGTTTACAGTTCAGACAACCAACCAACAGGTAAGAGTTTACAGTTCAGACAACCAACCAACAGGTAAAGCTTATAGTTCAGTGAATCAACCAACAGGTAAGAGTTTACAGTTCAGACAACCAACCGACAGGAAAAGTTTATAGTTCAGTGAATCAACCAATAGGTTAAATTTTATATTAGTTCAGACAACATGCAACGGGTATTCATAATGATTTTATACATTGCTTATTGTATTAAGTTGTTTAGGATATTATTTGTAGTGATGATGTCTTCAGTGTTTTTTATCTTTGATATTCAAATGTTTCTCTAAAATTTCTTGCTGCAAATGGTTTTATTATTTCAATTGTAAAGCATTCGATTTTGTTAATAATTTATTCAATTTGAAATATATGTGTGAAGGTATAGTGTATAACTTGTTTAATCAACTTCTGTTTGTCTGAGGCTGAAGTTTTTTGGAAAAAGTGTAAGAACATTATAAGGGCATTGAATTTTGATCGTTAGTACCTTATAAGGACATTGAATTTTGACCTTATTAGCACTTGAATTTAGTTAGTTAGTAGTACCTTATTAGCACATGGATTTAGTTAGTTAGTAGTAACTTATTAAGACACGGATTTAGATAGTTGATAAGTGATCTTTCCCACCAGTTAAAACTAAAGATGAATTTGAATATAAACAGGTCCTGATAAAGGAGGGAGTTTTTCTTACTCTTACGCTATCCCTATGCTAAAGGGTGTAGAAAGAAGGTAAACCCTTCATTGCTAGCCTGGGCGTAAAGGGTAACTGTATCACAAGAGTTTGTAAATAAATTATGTATTACGTTATATTTAAAAAAAGGACTTTCATGTTTCTTATAATTTATTACAGGGGTAAATCAATGCGAGACAAACAATGCAGATTGTGAACACCTCTGCTTAGCTACAACTCAAAACAGTTTTACTTGTGCATGTGCAGATGGGTTTCAGTTGAAGAGTGATGGAAAAGGCTGTCTTCATATTGGTAATCAACATTTAATACTTTCTTAAAAAGAGTTGAACATCAAAACCTTTATTGTAACTATAGTCGGACAACTAAGCATAACTAAGATTCAGATAGCTTTAATCTATTAAATATCAAATGGCAGGTTTATTACCTACCGAAATATTTGAGTGTCTTTAATGTTTCAAAACTTGTGTCAATTATTTTTAGGTTCTGGAACCTGGTTGACATATACTAATCTATACACAATAGAACGCATGGATATGACCACAAACGTCACAGAGACTATTGCATCCGGAACCAAAAATCCTGTAGATCTTGATATCCATGTCACAAAGGGTTATGTTTACTGGACTGACGTTTTGGATAAAACCATTTCTAGGTATTGAATTATCGGTACAATTGCAAATGTAGTTGTTTCTAACTACTTTATTCATTGGTTTCAATTATTCCTATATGGCGTCCAGGCAGAGATTCCCCGGGAAATTGTACAAAAATACATATTTCACTACATAATAGTTAAAACATACAAAGTTAATGGATCGATCCCCGTCAGTGATGAAAATTTCAGAGACCAACTTTCCGACTTCTCTTTACATCATTTGCGAGGATTGTCTCAAGAAACAAGGCTATTCTTTCGGAAGGGGGTGTCCCGTGTTGTGAGAGAGCAATGCCCCATGTACGCATACGACTCCTCTGAAGAGTCCGATAAAAGTAGCCACAATAGGGACAACTTCAAATGCCATATTCGCAGAAAAATTTATAGAAGTATATTATTCTTTCCAAATCCAAGATAAATAAAATAAGTGAGTCAAAGTTTCTGCGTTACATTTTTAGTACTTTAGTTGTTATATATTCAATCGTTCATCTTGCAGTATAAATCTCTAAAAGTCATAAGCCTGAACTTAGTCTATCAACATGCAAAGGTTTTGTTTGGGAGTTTCTCGTTACAATTAATTTAATTTTTGTTAGTATTCCCATTTCTGTTTGATTTGGCTTCCAAACTATTGGCTTACGTTCAATGGGAATGTAACAACTTCGCTTAGTACATTGTAGTAAGTTTTTCTTCACCATTTGCAGAAGCATAGTTACAAGCGATTCGGTTTCTAATGAGGTGGAAACAATTGTAACCGACAATGTCGATGTTCCAGATGGTATTGCAGTGGATTGGATGTATGATCTTATATTTTGGACAGACACCGGCCATGACCATATACAAATGGCCTTCCTGGATGGGAGTAATAGGAAAACGATAATAAAGGACGACAGCCTAGACCAACCGAGAGCTATTGTAGTAGATCCAAGCTCAGGGTAGGATGGAAATTAAGATGGAAGATAAAAAATACTCTTTGTGTCGATGTTTTGACTATGTTGTCTAACAATTTGACATTTAATATTACAGTTCCTTTAAAACAGGCCCAAAGCATTATTATGCCTATAAAGTATAATAGCACTAAAGTTGTAATACTGACAAATGAAACAGCTTAAAATTCATAGAAAGGTACTCTATGACAAGAAAGAATCACAGGTGTTTCAATAAGGCATTGAATGTCGTAAATCCGAAACGCCAAGACAAAATCGACAGAAATAAAAAAAATGATAAAACGAACCGCACATCATTACAACGCACATGTCTGAACCTCTTTGGTTTAAAAAAAAACTTTTCGTTGATACCTTTGGTTGTTGATCTTACGATGTTTTGGTTAAAATGCTGCTGATGAGAGGTTACTCCTTGAAATATGCACAAACAGAATAACCAAATTTACCCGATATCATACCGGTTTTGATTATGTATTTTACAACTTTTACATGGATTATAGTGATTTTTTTTTAAATTTGGTTTTACAATTTGCAAGTCAACATGTACATTTAATAAACATTTTTCACTTCACTTAAAGGCATATTGTCTACGGCAAACTCTTTTTTTTTACCCCCCCCCACAATTTTTTTGTGTCAATTAGACCAAAATGCAATAAAATGAATATTGAAAAACAAATTTGCCACCAATTTTGCCTCAAAAGTACTTTATTTCGATAAAAATAGCTCGACAATATTGATTGATATTTTATTTACCTGCATTACGTCACATTGACACAGATTTAAACTGAGTAGTTTTAACACGGACACTAATCGGAGTCTCGGGTTTTGTCCCGAATACATTGATATGTTGAAAAAATACCAATATTTTTTGTGTTTACCTTTTAAATCACATTCAAAACTTAATACATGCAATAATTGTCAGTTCTATTCATTAAGTAGCTCTAATATTCGGTTGCCGTTTTAATTTTCTTCCTAGCTTAAACTTCGAGAAACAGTTTATGCACCACGTACAAGAACTATGGAAGTTTGCAATCAAAGAAAGTATAGCGCGCATGCTTACAGCTCATCTACATCTCATGAATATGAATTTTTGTAAAGCTTTACAAATATTATATATTTTTTTCCATTTTTTAATAAGGTACCCTAGTCGTATTTTGAACGTTTGTATCTTTCTAAATAAACAAAACAAATAGTCTGACGACATTTTTTTGGTTTTACAAAAAATAATTTTTCGTAGACAATATGCCTTTAATTAGCTTTAAATCAGTTGCATATGACAATGAAATATACATTTTATAGATGGCTTTTTTTCTCTGAATGGGGAGTCCAGCCAAGAATAGAACGGTCTAGCTATGATGGCACAAATAGACGTATAATTGTTAACACAAATATTGTTTGGCCTAACGGAATGAGCGTAGGTGAGAAAAGGACTAACACTAGTACATAAAAAATGAAAACTTCATGTAAACACACCTTGACAAAAAGTCGATAATACTTGCCAAGATCCTGATATTTAGTTTAGAATAAAAATTGTGCAGTCCACTCGTACTACCACAATTTTAATAACGCGTACTAGTCAGAATTAACTGGCAGTTTGTTTGTTCACCGCATGAAAGTCTTAACAGAGTGAGGTTTGAACTTTTTTCTGGTTGAGACGTATTCAATATAAATGGGTCCTATGTGGCCGTTTTAGATCTTTTTTCCAGTTAATAGTGTGTGTGCATATAATAAAGCAAATAAAAAATAACATATCAGGAGTAAGCAATTCCAAAATGGTCATAAAAAGCAAACACAAAATAAATCAGTTAAATATATATCCAAGAAAAATAAATCATTAAAAGTACTCATTATAAGTGCAGGCGTTTCAAAAGTATAAATGTTTAGTTGAAGTAGTTTTTGTGACAATCTTCCCGAAAGATGTTCTCAACTTTTATTATATTAATAAAGAAAATGTCTTTTAAGCACAAAGTAATATATTGGTTCATTGATGCAAATGACACTTCAGAAGTTTAGCATCATCTTAC
Source organism: Arcuatula senhousia (assembly GCA_963971305.1). Lineage (NCBI taxonomy): Eukaryota > Metazoa > Mollusca > Bivalvia > Mytilida > Mytilidae > Arcuatula > Arcuatula senhousia. The sequence continues at coordinate 38,868,937 of OZ020307.1, read as the reverse complement.
ATGGCTAAGGTTTACAAAATCTTAAGTAACATATTAAACGGGTTTAAAACATAAATCTGCATTTAACTTGTAGATTGCCGATTTTCTACCAACACTTTAAGAAGCATAGTGTTGTTATTTAAAAAAATGTTAAATGTGTTTAACGAACCAACTTCTAGAGAGGAATAGACTGTATGGTTTCCTTTAAAAGAGACATGTAAGCATAATGGTGACAGATTTCGATTATACCATAATAATCTTGTGTATAATTGTGTTTCAGATCACGTTGGGAAACGCCTGTACTGGATTGATGGGGCCTTACACAAAATAAGTAGCTGTCGTTTCGATGGCTCAGATTCCCACATAATCGCTGAGAGTGAATTAGCTTTACCAAAACCTTTCGATCTTGTTGTGTTTGGTTCGTACGTTTACTGGTCTAACTGGCAAAATAAGACAATTCTGAGCGTAAACAAATATACGGGACTCGAAGCGAAATATATTTCCCAATTCCTAAGGTCTCCAATGGGGATACAGGTGTTTAGTGACAGCAGCCAACCCATAGGTAAACTAAGATTTTATATAGATTAAAGCTATACATGTTTTAAAACGAAGTGAAATAAAAAACATATTGTGTATGACACACGTCACGTCTATCAAAGACATTTTAATGCGCTGTACTAAGGTAAAATGCAAACAAAAGTAAGAATATGCAGAGAATAATACAGTCCAAAGATATGATTTAAGCTTCAATCAGAGAGCACTAATTCTAATTGATATATTTCATCTGTAAGCAGGATAATAAACCGCATGGACCCAAGGAATTTAAAAGTTTTTTTTTACTTTGCTTTAGAATACTTTGTTTTTCACTCAACTTTGGAATTCTTATCCAGTAAGTTAATCCTGTAACCGGGGTTTATAAGTACTAATTTCGGTTTCTAATGTATCTAGGTACAGATGTTTGTGGCGTATCTAACGGGGGATGTAGTCATATTTGCTATCCGTTGTCTGCTATTGGAACTTTGGAAAGTACAATGTCAGGATGCTTGTGTCCAGACTACTATTACATGTCAGCTGACAATAAAACCTGTAAAGCTGTGGGTAAGGTTTTATAGATAAAACATATAAATATGTTATTAGTATATTTTAAAGATAAATGTATTGTAGACATTCTTATTTTCACGGAGTTTTCGGTCAAGGATTTTTCGCGAAATTAAATATCTGCGAACTTTGATGAAAAAAAAAACCGTGAACATAATTCCACGCAAAAATAAGTACGCTTAGTAAATAAAAATGACCCTTCAAAAGTAGTTTTGTGACGATTCTCTGAACTGAGGATAATTAGAAAAAAAAATTCTCACCACAAAGGTGAATAATGTACAATTTGCATATTTATCCAATTTAATTTGTTCCTCTATTGATCCAAAACAATGGATTTAGAACCATGTTTATTTTGTATTCTCAAATGAGGATAATAGGCATGACTGAAAACCACAGAGCATAACCATAATATGCTGTTAGTGTCAATTTCCCTTTTAGCAAAAAAGAAAACTTGATTTACTTGAACAGAGCCAACAGTCGAACAGAGAACATTAACAATATTTCAGTAAAATAAAATTAATTTAAAGTAAACTTGGTTTATTTGAACAGAGACACCAGAAAACATACAAATTATTGCTTCACATACAAGTGCCACAGTTTCTTGGATGTTTCCAGCAGCCACTGACATAATAAGAAATACAGTTCTACGGATGTTTGATGATATTGGTAGTTTGTTGTATATGCGGACCATATTTTACCCTGAGAATACACACTCGATAGGATTTCCTCTACAAAGATGCAAAAGATATGTAGTGGAGTTAAGCCTTGAATACAGTAGGAATGGCAAGTCAATGTCGGCTCAGAAGTGGTTTTGGGCAACAGGTAAGTTACATGTATGATAGATGGTTATTACAAAAGGAGATTTTTCCCGTGTGGTTAACATGTGCGTTTTCTGTTCTAAAATGCAAGATCACAAGTTATTTATAAATGCACCAAAATTCAAATAGATATTTTCCGGTTTCACATTATAGATATCCATATATATCGACAAAAACGTAAGTGCGTCATTGTATTGCTGGATATGCATATATTGAATAAAGGTAATAACAAAACTACCGAACTTGAATGGTCAATCTCATAGTCCAGAGAAAATGACAAAAACGAATCAGTCATACCGGAGAATTGGTGGATCGCAATGGTCCTGACTTGGTACAGGCATTTCAAACGAAATGGTGGGTTAAACCAGGTTTTATGGCGCCAAACCTCCCTCTTCCATTGCGATCTTAGGATCCGGTAATGACCATAGAACACAACATAGTTGTGAGACACAATAGGGATATTGAGGTGATCATCTCAGTACAAAAGACCAGTCAAACACTAATTAAAACAATTAACTACCATATCTTTTAACTCAATTTTGAACTTTTCTACTAGTGGCTGATAACGAAGAAAGAAAAAAAAATCTCCCATCAACAGCATTTAAATCTTAAAATTTTTTAAAAACAAAAGTAATTGAATAATAAAGGGAGTTGTTTGTAAGAAAAGAAAAGAACAACCGAAATAAACGAGATGATATCGGTCATTTACAGTGGCTAGGTGTTTGAGCAGATTTGCATTTTCTACTGGTACTGGATTGTGTTTTGTGAGCAGATTATGAACATTCAGCAAGTTATCTTTAATTTGCTCGACCAGAGAACCGGCCCCTGTTAGCATATGTCAGTAGCCACTTCTTCGAAATTTCCAAATCCGCCATTGTTTTGTAAACTCTCATTGGTTTCGTATCGTTTATTTTAAGGTCTCCATGTAAAGTCTTCAGTCTCATATGCGAGGTGACCCGTCAAAGTGCCTCCGAGTTTCGATTGCATTTTGGTTGTGTTTTGTGTGCTTTGTTATGCTGTGCGATTTTTTTTGTCTTTTGTGTTACGTTTTGTGTTTTATTTTGTGTTGTCTTTTGTGATGTCTTTTTGATGTCTTTTGTGTTATCCATTGTGTTGTCTCTTGTTTTGTCCTTTTGTATTGTCTTTTCTTGTTGTCTTTTGTATTGTCATTTTGTTGTTGTCTTTTGTGTTTCCTTTTTTGTTGTCTTTTGTGTTGTTGTCTCTTGTTTTGTCTTGTGTGTTGTCTTTTGTGGTGTCTTTTGTATTGTCTTTTTGTGTTGTTTTTGTGTTGTCTTTTCATGTTGTCTTTTGTTTTGTCTTTTTGTTTTGACTTGTATTTTTGTTTTGTGCTGTCTTTGTGTTGTCTTTTGTGCCTACTGATTTTGTTTTGGACTTTTCGGAAATAAGACATTTAAATACCCCATTTGATAAATGATAATTATACTATTTCTTCTTAAAAATTTATAATAATATGTTAATCATTCTTCCCGTTTCATTTTGTTTTATAGATGATATTATCCTTGGAAACCTAGGAAGTCATGTGACCGTATCTATGACAACAGCAATCGATCGTACCCCTTATAACATTACTTTTACAAGTTTGTCACAGATTTTGACCAGGAACATATTCCGAAACGGAGAACAAGTGGATTCTGGACAAAAATACAATAATTTTATTAAAAATGGAAACAATATACAGTTCAGCATCAACAATTTTCTTGAAGAAGATATTGGCTTGTATGCATATAAGACGAATACAGTCACCTCAGATATTGATGGCTGTGTATTTCTAGAAGGTAATCTTTAAAAAAGGCATTCTACCAAATGCATGTAAATAAAAATTGTAAATGTGTTGGTAAAATTAAATCAAATTATAAATTATGAAAAATTACTGAAAACATTTATTAAGTATATAAATGTTATATAAAAAACCTGAAAACTATTTAGTATATAGTTTATTTCAGGCAGTATAAAAATCTCTGATAATGTAAAACCATGACTATATTTTTTTTAATAATTTCATAGAAGAGAGAACAATTCTGACAACACCGACAGAGGAACTGCCGACAACAACAACAACAACAACATTAACAACTTCAACATCAACAACAACATCATCAACAACAACAAGGACGTCAGATTCGACTACAAGAAAAGATATTTTTACTACAGAGAGAAATGATGAAACAAGCAACTTACAACATATATCAGGTATTTATAAATTTAATCACATAAAACTGTTTTATTGGAATGGGGAATGCATTACAAATATCAAAAAACAAATTATATAAAATAGAATCACAGCTGTTGAAATGGGAGGGCCTAGTTTTTTTATCTGGTCAGAATTTTTTTAAAGGTACAATTTATTTTCGTTATATGGCCCAAATCCTTCTTCAGAACATTACGTCTGATGCCAGAATATTTTGTAAATTTACTTGCTATGCAAAAACATTTTACTGCTTTTTCAGACGACAACAATATTATTATTATTGGTGCTTCTTTGGGTTCAGCCATTGTCATCCTTGTTGTTGGAATTGTACTTTTTATATTACTTCGAAAATGCAAAGGAAGCAACGAAAACCAAACAGAAAACAGAGCGTCAGGGGCTTTTGATCGAATGGAAGACGAATATTTATACATTGAAGACGACAAAACTTATGAAACACTTAACGAAACCGATGCTAAAACTACTTACAATAACCCAAGTAGTCATTACAGAACTGACACATCGCCGTACACAAATACTGTCTTTTTCCATCGAGGTCGTTCAAACCAGGAAGGGGAAGCAAGAATTACTGGTACTGAAAACCCAGTCTTTTGTCTTGCAGAAACTTTTAATGAAGACATTTATCTCAAAGCTGTACACAAATGATACAATATGTGGCCTGTGCTTTGACCTATATATAGCCATTTGGTACATTTTTGTAACACTGTAAATGAATTGCAATACTCGTGCTTATTAAGGTTTAACTTATACATATTATTATATGTTAAGACTGATAACAAAATGTTGCAACATTACTTATTATCAATGTATATAGCATTTAATACCTTTTAAAAATTCTAATAATGGTGTACTTAGGCATTAAATGGAGTGTAACAAAACAATGTTTGTAATACATAAAACCATCCTCGGAAACCCAGGAGTTCTTCACTCGCTTACTCATTCTTAACCCCTGGGACATTACACATAAAAAACCTCGTTTTTTAATAGCTTTGTATCGAGCTATTTGATTGGTCACATTACATTTTTCTAAGTGTTAGTTATTCCCCTGAGGGCGGATGCCCGATGGGGGATAACTGATTTATACCACGGGACTGTAGAGGGTGCTAAATGAAAGTTTATGATAATTAATGAGGGGGGTCTTTCAGGAATTTAGCCTTATCTACTGATAAAGCATGATTAATGCAGGGTATCTCGTTACATTTTATGACATAGTGGTATAATGCAATTTAAACATGTTTCTATATGTAAATTTTATGAAGTTCAAGATCAGATCCTGAACGCGATACGAACAAAGTCAAACCAAATGTCCTAGGGGTTCAGATTAGTAAGCGATAGTAGAACACCTGCGTTTCCGAGGATGACATAAAACAAGTTTTACATACATATTCAGCATTTATTCATGACACAACATTATGTAAAAGGTTTTTTTTAAATATATTTTATAGTTATCATTTTACATGTATTATAAAGGACTTAAGACGGAGAAGTTTGGATCAAAAATTTTAGATATGCAGAAAATATGGGGTTAGCTGATAAAAAAGAATGATTTTGATTTTGACTTTTGATTTAACATATCTTTTTCCTTAGACAACGAAACATACATTCACCTTATATAGCAAGACAACAGCAAAGAAGGACATTGCCAAACAATGTCTGTATAGGTTAAGTTGAAAAAGTTCTATGTATGTTACAATGCCTTTGCTTGCGTTCCACTTCCTTTCCAATTGTAGAAATGCTTATATTGCCAAACGCCGCTGATCCAACTGGTGCATCTCGAGTTGTGCTGTCAAATGACATCATTTCTTGGTGTCTGCAAGGACAAATGGTCATCTTAAATGCTCTACGTATGTTTTCATTCTGAAATCCGAATATAATCCAGTTGATTCCAGAGTTGGACATTGCTAAAACACTAGTATACCGTTCTAAATAAACATATAATTCTACTGCCTGTGGGAATAACGGTTTTGTAAAAGTTATGATGACAAAAGGTCCCCAACATAATGCAAACACACCCAAAACTAGCATTAAAACCTTGGTTCGTTGCAGGGATTTCTTCATTCTGTCGTGTCTGTTCTTATTCAAGCCATCGTCTTTCTGGTTGAGAACAGAAGTAATTTTACAATACACAACAATGAAAAGGATGAGTGAAACCAAAACTCCAACTGCCATTGTCATAATACAAATCTGCAGATACTTCGGATTTAATGCGTCGGTCCACCTGTATTTACATGTTGTTGCATCATACCACGAGTGCCAACCAAACAGAGGTAAACAACTTATTACAAGACAAATGCACCATGCCAAAGCTATGGGTAATATCAGTCCTTCAATTGTCAGTGTCATATGCCACAAAGGGAATAAGACGGCGGCTAAGCGTTCCAAAGATAGCAATAAAAGATTCAATACGGAAACAGTGATAAGTAAAGCGACTAAAACTGATCGTATTAGACACAAAAATTTATCGTCTCTCATTTCGGGATGAAACATTGAAACTATATCGTACGGAAGAAATAAAAATCCAAACAAAAAATCAGAAACCGCCAAATTTGCTATCAAAACATAGCTGCGTCTGTGTAATTGTCTATAATGCTTTATACAATAAATAAGTAAAGCATTTCCAAAGACCGATGGCAAAATCATTACAACTTCAGTTAAAAACATAATCAAGAAAAATGTTTCATCAACTTCTCTTGAAGCAGTAACATTGGTTTCGTTGGTTGACATTTTTATCCACAGTTCATTAAACTGATCCAATAGACAATAAGCAGAACTCTAGGAATTCTGATCGGGTTTTCACTACTTTATAAAGACGTTGCTGTTGTGCTTCTTATGCAAAATCCCAAGCTAACGACTCGATCTTGTATCATTTATACCATCCGTTGTAATTAGTATTCAAATGAGCTGCGGTAGGTAGGATGGTCTATTTTATTTCCCGCAGTTCGATATATATTATAATTCAGTTTACAATAAATGGCTTCATTATGAATAAAACAACATCTTACTGCAAAGTAATGTCATTTGGTTTTTCCTAAATATAATTTTGGTATCCATTCTTTATAATGAAATTAATAATGATCCCTTTGAAACTAGCTTGTTTGTTTATATTTAGTTGGTGTTTGGTTGATTTAAGATATTACTGCAATTAATTTGATGCTTCCATAGTAACTTAATTGAACTAATTATAATGATTTTTTTATTGGTATTTGTAACATTTTTGTTTCTATAAGATTTAACAAACGTATAAAAGACCTCGCGATAGGAAAATGTTTTATTGTACTACCAAACGCAGTTAGTGATCTCATTTTTAACACTGTTGTACTAATTGCTTGCTTGCGTATAGGTATACTCAAAATCACCGTGCTTGGACGTTCAATCTCAAATGTCCAGGAGAAAAGACAAAACAAGGAAGACATACCGGAAAAATGGTCCTGACTTGATGCAGTCATTGTAGAGCGCCTCTGATGAGTCTTGAATAGACGAAACGCGCGTCAGGCGTAGCAAAATTTATTGTCTGGAACTTTGTTGTAATTTTTATTTCGAACACCCGTGAAGTTTAGCACTGCTGGTGGAGTTTTAATTCCCCGAGGTTAGCCCGCTCCGGCACCAACATTTTTGTGCTGGAGAACACATCAAAGCTTTAAATTATCCGTTTAAATTTCAAAATTGTCTAAACCCTAAGGTTCTTCCTACCCCAGACATAGGTTTATCATCTTAGTAATATTTTGGTTCCCCAGTTTAGTATTTTTTGTTTTATTGTTCTATGCTTTTCGTAATCATGTAGTGTTTGGCATTTTCTATATTTTTGGAAGAGCGCCTCTGATGAGTCTTAAATAGACAAAACGCGCGTCAGGCGTAGCAAAATTTATTGTCTGGAACTTTGTTGTCATTTGTATTTCGAACACACGTGAAGGTTAGCACTGCTGGTGGAGTTTAAATTCCCCGAGGTTAGCCCGCTCCGGCACCAACACTTTTGAGTTGTCATTTTTATTTCAAAAGAAATGGTGGATTGTGAAGAAATAATAGAGATATTGAGGTGATCATCTCAGTTAAACAACCAGCCAAATCCTAATCAAATCAATTCCTAACCATTGCGTGTAACATGATTTTGATTTTTTCACGAGTGGCTGATAACGAAGAATTTGGTTTAGAAATCGGACGAGACGTTTTTTTTATAACCTTATAACCTTGGTCTAATAATCGATCAGACAAACAGTGGTGTTGGATAGATTTAAGAAAAATCTGAAAAAAAAAAATGTGTACAAGCCCTGGCATATCGAGTAAGTTGTGATATATTATATAAACACCATATGCAGGTGAAATAGATATGTTTCTATTTAGATTAGGAAAATTAATAATTTGAAAATTAAAGTTATAGTTTTTTTATGACCCAAGGAGACTAGAGACCGGTAAATATACACAATGAATCAAGATTTACCAAATTTTATCTTTCAATTAAAAAGAAAAGTTGATTTTTTTACCCTCAAGAAAGAGCTTATAAGCAATCTAACTAGCTAATTTTCGCGTTTTTAATATTGTTTAGATAGTGAATATTGGTCAGTCATATTCCTACTAGAGGATCTATAATAGAACATTTATATTGTGTATTTTCTCTTGTTTTAATGTATTCAGTGTTATACAGATTGTCTAAACTAATAGGTACATTTTTTACCCATGATTTCATATATCAATACACCATTTGGTGCATAATCAAACATTATTATCCTTTTACCTTTTATTTAGCCTATATATACCTTTTTTCCAAGCAGGTGTGGAGGTGGGTGGAGCCAAATTACAATTTTCTTGTCAAATTTAAAAAACGGGCGGAGCCAAATTCATATATCCCAAAGTTGTACAATAAATGCAGGACCACCGGTGTCCTATAATACATATAGTTCGTGTAAAATCTGTTTCGTGTGCTTCACAAAACAAAAACGAAACTAATGATTATATTTTTATGTTTTAAGATGTATTACTTAAAACGAACAAAATTGATGTGATCATTTGAAAGTGTTTGTTTTCCAGTTTGTGAAGAACAGATCATTTTAGTAAGCTATAACTTTTATAGCAATCTTTTAGTGTTTTGATTACATAGCCTACATTGCCTATGCCCAGCTTAAACTACAGATAAATTTATTAATATTGATATAACAACCTCTGTTGAACTTTGTTTCACATCCTTTTTAGGTTCACTGTATTTTAACGTGAACAACTAGCTAGTGTTATGATGCTGTTTCTTTTTGTTTTTTTTTCATATCACCCAAAACACTTATATATATTAAATGTATACCCTGTCATCATGCTTTCACAGGCATGATAGTTTTATTATTGTTCTGCAATCTACTCTCATACGCTCCTATGTGAGGTATTTTTCAGGATAATTCATGGTCTATATAAAGTCAAAGGCGAGGAAAAACGAGGAAAGGAGTATTGTAACTAGTAAGATAAAACAAAAAATAAGGAAAATAGTATCTAAACACTGACATACCTTTTTCATTTCTATGCGTAGTTTAGGATGTGCATAGGATGAAAAATAAAGCAACATAGCAGGTATTCAAATAAACACATTTTGATAATATATATACATATTACTTGTTGTTTTTTTGAAAATCAAAATAACAACAACAAATTCCAACTTAGACTTTTGCTATGTTAAACTTGCTGTTGTCGTTGTCGTTGTTAACTAAATAAGGCCCCTTTTGAAGAAAAATGTCGATTACTACACACTGAAGTCTAATAGCTATGGAAAATTGATCACGTTGTTTGTTTTTAGACGAATTGTTCCGTTGGGTACAGTTTGAAATTACTTGCTAGGCAGTTTCGTTGTAGTTTGTTTTTGGAAACATCTGTATGATTTGCGTTGATGGTGGATTTTCTCCCTGATTTTAATTTGCTTCTTTAAAATTTTTGAGGTTGCATTTTGATTCCCAGTTTACAATGACTATTCAACACAGGGGCACGGGGTAGTCACACACAATTAACATGTTTTGTATTATTACTATGCTATTTTAAAAATCTACGGGATCGTACCTTTGGAGTTCAACCTCTACTAAAAGTGCGTTTCACTGTAATTTTGCTATGTTGTTGCATATATTCAGTTTTGTAAATTGTAATAATTTACTGTAATGCCATTATCTTGTCCATCAAGTCTTTTTGAAATACTTATGCATATTTACAGTCTAATTTTTCCGGTATGTTTTCCTTGTTTTGTCTTTTCTCATCGACATTTGAGATTGATCCTCCAAGTTCGGTAATTTTGTTAAACCTTTATTTACAGAGCTCATTGTTCTATCTTTTCTTTCTGAGGTCCCAAGTAGAAGATACATGACACAAGACTGCAGAAACCAGTAAATGCCATGTGGGGTTTCATTCTTAATTCATTATAACTAATAAAATATAGCTTAGCCTATATAACCTGATAGTAAATAAAAACCAGTGGCTATGTCATTAAAACGAGTATATTTGTAAATAAGTCATTAAAAATGTATAACGGGCTACATGATAAAATATTAATTCTAATCTTACATACTCTAAAATAACGTTGTCTAGACAAAAGATTCTTTAAAATTGCAAACATGTATATGCCATAGACATTTGTTAAAGCAAATTAAAAGTCTACTGCAGGTCAAAAACGATAAAAAACATTAAAACTTGTTAAGAAACATATTTATTTAGATAAGCTACAGACTTTCATCGCACCAATGTAATGGAAAATTAACTTAATGTATAGGGACTAATTTAGCTTTTGATGAGTAAAGCCGGTAACACTAAAAATTATATGGCAATTTTATGTGAAGTTTGCATTATTGCTAAAAGCTTGAAAAATTAAAAAGCTTTTCTTATATACCATGTCTATATGTATATAATAATTGAAACCAAGTTGAACATATGTATGCTAGATTTAAGTTCTAAGACTTTCCTGGTATGTCGTATTGATAAAATTTAAATGAGCTTATGTAGCGTATATGTTCCATGTATTTATTTTAAGTTCCCTGCTGAGACATCGTCTGCGGGTAATGTTTCTCCGCGGATACTGTTTTTTTTTCCTAGGACATTGTACGCGGGTAAGATTTCTCCTAGGAGATGCTTTCACCGTAGAAACATCGTCCACGGGTAAAAGTTCCTCGTGAATTGTATTTTGTTATCCCACATATTGTTATCTGTTATTGTTATTTTTATTATTCTGCATATAACATGTACATAAAGGTACATCTAATAACAAAATTGCCGAATATGGAGGACCAATCTTAAATGTTCGAGAGAAATTACAAAGCAAGGAAGACATACCAGAGAAATTGAAGATCGCAAAGGTCATGACTTGGTAAAGGCATTCTTAAAGAAATGATGGGTTAAACCAGGTTTGATGGTGCGCCGAACCTCCCTGTTCCATTGCGATCCTATTTCCCGGTTGTATCAAAATGGCACATTATGGTTGAGTAAACACAATAGGAACACAATACTTACATATAAATGTTTTCTAGCCATTCAATATGGTTAATTGTTCTACTGCGAATCAAATGGTTGCTCCCTAATTATTGAAGCTTATTGTATAGTGACAAAAGCTTTACTTTTTGCTTGTTCAAATACCTTATACTTCGGCATTTAGCGGGTTTTGACGTTGACGTCGAGTATAACGTCGCTTCTTTTTCGCTTTTTGGACTGGAACTGAAGATTTCAAGAGTTTATAGTGAAAAAATCAAGTCGTTGACCCCCAAATATTTTTAAATCAATAGAAAGAAAATTCAAATTGGATTTATATTATGTTTCAAAAAAATTGTTTGATAGGTTTTTCTTATTAATAATAAAAGTGAAAACCGTACGCCTTTTCGGTCCTTTTTTAACGTTATTTCAATATAAATAAAATATTGAACATTCAATTTTCAATGTGCCATATCTTCTAAGATATATCGGTGACCTATATATTTTTCGATATTTTGGTAGTAATTTACAAAATTAATCTACCTGTACATACCAAATTTCAAAAAAATTGTTGGACTAAATCATTCACTTACCTATCACCATAAGCTGTGGTTTTGGTTTCAAGATGAAAATAAACTATTGATAACAACGAACTTTTTTTTTAAAGTAAGACTAAGACTGTATTGCAAGTACAGATGGGTCAAATCCTTACCTGAACAAATTAAAAGTCAGTTAAAAGCAGGCTTTAGATCCGCTTTCCAGGTCAGCTATAGCTGTCCAAAGAGTGAACTTTTGTCAGGTCAGAGCACACCAAGGTCTGTTTTCTTGGTCAGGTCTGTTTTTAAAAGTGGACCAGAGTGGACCTGACCAACAGTCAGGTCAGTCAAAAGCTGACCTGTCCTCAGGTCTGGTCAACTAGAGACAGACTCAGAGCTGTCCAGAGCTGACCTGACCAGAAGACAGGTCCGTTTTCGACAGCTTTTAATACAGTGGACAGGACTGCAAATTAATAAATCGGTTTTCAATTCATATATTAAAATGTAGCAATTACCTTATTTATTTCATTATTTTGTCTAGTTTACTTGAAATAATACAACAAATAAAATATTTATAATGTGTATGCTAAAAATATATTATTTTTACCTCAAATATTTTTTATTTATTGATCTATTTGTTAATATTAGTTTATTTATTAGTTAGTTAATTTAATTATTTAGTTAACTTTAAGTAAACGTCATGTTGGACGATTTTTTTCTTATAATAAAACATCTTTTGATAGCGTAGTCATGTAAATTCTATTATATTACATTGAATAAAAAACGCAAAAACATAGAAACCTTTGGGTTTTTTTTTATTTTGAATTGATAATTTTAGCAAATAGTTTTATTTTGAAATAAAAAAAACATTTAATACAAAACCATGTCGAACTAAAATACCTAGCCGACGTCATCAATGTTAATCCTGAACTTTGATATAGATCTTTATTTAGTTGATTCGGTAATTCTACATTAAATATACATGTAAATGATATCGTGGGTTTTTCATTTTTGTTAACAATTGTCAATATATAAATAATATTTATCATAATATTGACCTGACGACTGGTCTGATCTGCTCTGATTTGAAGCTGTCCAAAGTGGACCTGGAGTTGACCAAACCACTGGTCAGTTCTTCCCTGGGTGAACCTGACCAGAGTGCTGGTTCACTAAAAGTGGACAAGACCTGTCCTGTCAAGGGGATCTATAACCTGGTGCGCTTTGAAAGTGAACTATGAAGCGGACCACGGTCCACTAAAAGCAGACCAGAAAGCTGTCCAGAGTGAACTTTTGGTCAGCTTTTCTGGTTCACTATGCATACTGGTTAGGACTGGACCCATCTGTAAACTTTTTTTTCTTATAGTGTTATTTATGAACATAAAAATAAATTGGCGAAAAACCTAACGCAAAAATTTAATCATTGCCATATCGTGCATTCTTTACCTTTGCTGAAATGACAGTACTTTTTCACCTATTTTATTTGTATATTTTGTGAAGTTTTACTTTTGTCACTGTGGTCTGTCAGTAAATAGTTTTATTTCAATTTATTACCATTTGACATTAAAAAAACATGCACAACATTCAATGTTTTATAAATATTTTTTTTCAGTACATGGTGTGGTGGGAAAATTAATTCAAAACATGACGTAAAACACAGATTCTGATATTGCGTTTTATTCAGACATGTAACAATAATTTGTAGGTTTCTGATACATTTTGTGTTTTTAAACTGGTCATAGCCCCAAGCATACTACAAACACACGGTATTAAATGTAACAGCTTTTCATTAAAATTGTACTTACCCTAAAACCAAAAATGCTTTTTATTATTTATTGAAATTGACCACTGATTGGCATTAATAGTAAATAAACTTTGTATGACAGTAGTGCATGTATAAACAAAAACACTATATACGTGGTATAGATATATATAGTTTTTTTGTGATGAAAAACAAATTTTGGAACTCGACTGAATTCAACGAAGACAACAGGACATTCTCTCTGGTTGTTTTTGTTGTAGAACTAACAGTACTTCTACCTTCATCTTTAGGAAACGGATTATTAATCTTCTGCATAATTAGATTTAAAGATTTACATAGAAAAACTTTCATCCTCATAGCTAATTTAGCAATTTCGGATTTTCTTTTCGGGATATTGTTTGTTCCGTATGATATATTGGGAAGGTTTTTCTTAAAGCTCAAGGAAAATAAACATCTCTGCTTGTTGCATGGAACTTTTATATACAGTTTTGTTGGAGCGTCAGTTTTGAATTTGTTGATTATTGCTGTTGACCGATATGCTGCTATCAAACATCCAATATGGCATTTAAATATGTCAAACCGTTGGGTTATATGTTTCGTAGCTTTATCTTGGATTGCCGAATTTTTATACTCTATTCTTCCTTTCTTTGGATGGAATTCTTGGGATCCGAAAATAAAGTGTTATTATGAGTGGAGAGATATTTTAGCATCATCGTATCGACTCATTTGGATATCAACACATGTTTTGGCAGTGATAATTTCTATAGTCCTATTTGCACTTATATTTAAAACTGTTAACTCTTTACTGAACAAAAAGAAAGCACGAACCGGCAGTAAAATGTCAGTCAAAAGACTGAATTCTTCCTTATACAAAACTAAATTATTTATCTTTATACTCGGTGCATTTGTTTTTTGTTGGGGGCCATTTTGTATAGTGAATACGATCATAAATTTAACGCCTTTCCGCTCACCAGCTTTGTCGGAAGCACAAAAATATACAACTTTGTTGGCTGTATGTAACTGTGGGATCAACTGGATCATTTTTGGATTAAAAAACAAACGAATTAGACGAGCTTTTCGTTTAACATTTTCGAAATGTATACGGGAACGTCAATTGAATTTAATGAGCAATATGTCGACGAATGATGGGGAAAGAGCAACATATACATTTAGAAGTCAGTGTTTAGAACTGACAGAGAACGTTTGCGATGATACTTGTCATACCACTAATAAATAAAAAAAACCATAAAAATCTGAAAACATAAGAAACATTTTGAATATAATTGAATTATACGTGGATTGCATGATTGATTATGATTGATTATGATTATTATCATTAATATTCAAAAAAGTTTATAAGTAGTTCAGGTGAAGGAAACTGTAAACAAGATTTGATAATAAACACGTTTACATATTATTCTCTGGTTATGTGCTCGAAAAAAAAAATAAACCAAAATATATCTGTGAACACTTTACATGTTTGATAAACGGCTATTTGGAAATTATCTTTATTTGTATTCAAAGTAATTGATAAAATCAATAATATGATTATCTTTTATATTGTTCCATATTGTTTGGTATGATTGGTTTGTATATTTTGAAAATAGATGCTTTATTGTCTTCTTGTTTTTAATGCCCCGAATTCTAATATACGGATGTAGGAAATGTACGTGTCATCGTTTATCCGCTTTGTTATCAATTTATATTAGACAAAAGTTGTTATTTAGCCAGCTATGAAAACCTTGCAAATTTTGTGTAGGGATCGTAAACTGATAGGGTATATAATTATTTAATGTATGCATTTATTGCAGGTGAATTATTGAATCATCTTTCAAAAAAATTGAAACATTCCACAATTTTTGCAGGATGTAAAAATATTTTACTAATTGTAGTTAAAATAATAAATTTTAGGGGACAGAAAACCTCTGTTTAACGTATTATCGGGTTTAGGCACTAGGTTAACGCTCTGGTATTCAGATATCTCGAGTTATACATTCGAAAGCCTCGTTTTGGTATCAGCCCTTTTCCTGGAAGATAGCAGACGAAAGGTCACGTTTTAAATTCTTAAGAACTTAATCTTTAAAACCCTCCCCTCCCAGTTCCCTTTATTCTTGTGTTGTTTCAAAGAAAAGATACTGCCTTTTTTGTGTATATTCATCAAGCTGGATTTTATTTAATAATGCAGTTGGTTGTTGATATATATACCCCGGTATGAGGGGTCAAACAGAACATGGACGTTGAAGGATTTCAACTCATGGTAATTGCTTGGAAATCAATCGCCATCTTTGCCGAATAACTGTTTGGAGGATTTAACCTTACCACCGAATAATCTGGAATAAGGAATTGTGTCATTTGATATTAACTCATGATATGCCATATTACGCATTCAGCTACCATACCATTCCTTATATACTATGGACTATTATTGTATATATATATTTAATGAGGCAATTTAGTCGCTGATTTCCAGGATTATTAACAGTAATTCGATTTATTCAAAATTGGAATATTAATTTAATTGAAAGAGGACTTTAAGTTTTAAATATATTTTTTCCTTAGAACTTGAAGTTTAAAAAGTAAATCATAAGAAAGAAGAATTTATATCCATATTTTCTATAATATAACATATTGTTAATATTAAAGCCGTGACAACTTTTGCCAAATCACTTCGTCTCCTTTTCTGGCCCTCTGAGATAATCAATTATATCTTGAATACAAATAAAGCCGTTTATCTACAGTATTTCATTAATACGCCATTATAATTTCAATACAAAACTTTGTCCCCAGCGCACATTCAAACATATATATGTATTGTATAATTTAAAAATAAATTAAAATCCTATGCTCAAGGGATTTAGATTTATTGGATTTGAATATCAGACCTTAAAAACAGCTCTGCTATGTTATGAACAGGATAATTGAAGCACAAAATAAATAATGTAAATGAAGTGTAAGCCACTATATATTTTACATGAATATGTAATAAAAGTGTTGAACTATATACAGTTATTTATTTTAAAACATGGGAAACAGTACACATTTAGACATTGTCCTCATTTGCCATAGAATGATGCTCAAGAGATCAATTACATTGTACGTTTTTATATAAAGTGACTAAAGACCTATTTATGACAAAATGAAACCATCTTATCGTGCATTAATCATAGGCGTGGTCGTCCACCAATTCCAACTGTTCAACTTTTCAAAGTAACTGAATTGGCAATTTTATAAATTGCTTAGCCAGTTGGTTGAACAAATAATACCAGTATACAAGGTAGAAGCAGTGCAGTGGTAAATATCTTGCCAACTCTTTTGTATCAATGACATAATTTGATGTAGCAATGTGACTGTGATATTTATTTCAAAGAAAAAGCAGTATTTAAAATCTAATCCAATCTTTTATCATAGAAGATATTAATGAGATGTGAAATAAGTGTACGCGACATAACATACTTATATAAACGGTAAATCAAAAAATCTCCGCAATGGAAAACAGCCATCAGCATTCAATGTGACCTTTGGTCGTTGCTCGCTATTTAGCATTTGATCTAGATTGAAAATAAAATGCGTAGTATTCAAATCCGAACAACTCCCTTCTTGACAAAGATCAAACAAGATACATTGTGAGGAAAACACAAACACTCATAAGCTATGATAAAGATTCTTTTTTTTATGTTTTTAAGTCTATGACAAAATAAAATAATAAGAGGACAGCAAAAAATTAGAGTATACCTGAAATGAACGATATGGTAAGTAAATTGTCAATATATTTCGCTGTGTATTTATTTAAACCTACTAATCGTTGAAAAGATATGTATAATAAAAAGGGTATTTCCAACTATACTTCCTCACCTTTCACGGAATATTTCAAATATACACTCTTTCTGTTGTTTGTAGAAACAATATTATCTGGACGTTTATTCAAGTCTTCCTATTGCATTGGTTTGGTGTGCAATATGTGTGTTTAAGTGTGTGAGATTCTAATAGAATCTGTATATATATGCATACTAAGTTTCCTGTTGTCGCCGCACTTTAATTTCTTTATGTGCATACCAAGTTTTTTTTTGCAAGCTACATATATATTCATACCAAGTTTTATTTTCTAAGCTAATTTTAGCTTTTTGTATGCATACCAAGTTTCAAACTAGCTGTGAGCTACATACATGTAATGCACCAAGTTTCTTTAAAGTGTTGAATACAAGTTCGGGTATAAAAGAAAACAAACATAGCGTGTTGAAAGCATAGGAATCTTCTATCTTATACATGTTATAGCCGCTTAGCTATATTGACAGTGGAGAGGGAATTATAATGTAATGATATGGGGGAAGAGAGAAATTACACCAGTTGTAAATTTCGAAATGGTCAGGGTCGTTACAATTTATCATAAAAATTACTACTGGGTTGCTGAGACTGACTTCCTACATGTAATACATGTGTTAGTAGAATAGCTGAAGGCGTATGAAGGGGATGGTGGGTGGGCAATTTAAAAATGCTACTACGAATTTTCTGAAAACAGAACTTTTCAAGTCAACAGCTAAACTCAAACTGATGAAACCTTCTAGTGTTTGTAACTTTAGAAGACAAAGAACCACACTGCCCTAGACCAAATAAGGAGTGTACATGTACCTACATGCAATGTTGGAATGTGTGTGAGCCTGAGGGGGATTGCAGATAATGATAGGATAATGTTTATTTATGAGATTTCTTGAATAAACAACACTTATATGCACACAATATAAGTTTCTATTAATTCAATTTTTCCCATTGGTTTGGTGTGCAATATGTGTGTTTAAGCGTGTGAGATTCTAATAGAATCTGTATATATATGCATACTAAGTTGCACTTTAATTTGTTTAATATGTGCATACCAAGTTTTATCTTGCAAGCTTCATATATATTCATACCAAGTTTTATTTTTAAGCTAATTTTAGCTTTGTGTATGTATACCAAGTTTCAAACTAGCTGTGAGGTACATAATGCACCAAGTTTATCTAAAGTGTTGAATACAAGTTCGGTTTTTGTTATTAATGTATAACAGAAAACGTGTTGAAAGCACAGGAAACTTCTATATCTTCCAGAGCACCATGTTACCTTTGTTTTATGTTAGAAAATGTGTACGTAATATGTTAAAGGTATTTTTTAAGATGTGTTTTTATCATAAGGTTTAGGTTGTCCCTATGGTATTTCTACTTGTGTATCAATCATGAGTTTGCTGTTGATGAAAAAGAACTAATGATTTTTATTAAAATTTATTATCAATTAAAACTATATTAATTAAGAAAGTTTGCCCTTGGAAGCCAAGTACTCAGCTAAATGCATTTTGCTCCAGGCCCCTGTCGACGACACTCAGCAGGTAGACTAAGCACCATAGACACGGACACTCTCTCAATATCTACCCAGGGATCTTAAAGGGGGACGAAGCGTTGCTCCATCTCACAGCCGCTTAGCTATGATACAGGGAATGGAGCGCTGCTCCGATGAATAGCCGCTGGCTATGTTGATGGGGGATGAAGCGCTGCTTCATCTTATAGCCGCTTAGCTATAATTCAGTGGGTTATATTGACAGTGGAGAGGGAATCATAATGTAATGACTTGGGGGAAAAGGAGAACTTACACCAGTGGTAAATTTCGAAAAGGTCCAAAAGTCATAAAAGTCAAAAGACATACCAGAGAAATTGAAGATCGCAAAGGTCATGACTTGGTAAAGGCATTCTTAAAAACGTTTTGGTATTTGTAATTTTGAAACCACTGGGCGATAACCGCTGCTGGTGGACCAGAGGTCCCCGAGGGTAATCACAAGCCTGGTAGTCAGACTTGTCTGACACGAATTACCATAAAATTTCTAATATATTGTCGCTGAAATTTTCGATTGTTAAATTCAAAATTGATGAAAACACCAGGTTTCTTTCCTTGTAATGCACATGGTCGATATCCTCGGTGCTGGATTTGGCTTCCTTGTTCGAACGTTTTGGTTTTGAGTACTTTTCGTTTTCAACTGTTTTGGAATTTGATCTTCCAATGTTTTGGTTTAAATGCTACTGATGAGAGGTTACTCCTTGAAATATCGATATATAGCATATCCAAATTAACCGTTTATACCCGCGTTTTGGTATTTGTAATTTTGAAACCACTGGGCGATAACCGCTGCTGGTGGACCAGAGGTCCCCGAGGGTAATCACAAGCCTGGTAGTCAGACTTGTCTGACACGAATTACCATAAAATTTCTAATATATTGTCGCTGAAATTTTCGATTGTTAAATTCAAAATTGATGAAAACACCAGGTTTCTTTCCTTGTAATGCACATGGTCGATATCCTCGGTGCTGGATTTGGCTTCCTTGTTCGAACGTTTTGGTTTTGAGTACTTTTCGTTTTCAACTGTTTTGGAATTTGATCTTCCAATGTTTTGGTTTAAATGCTACTGATGAGAGGTTACTCCTTGAAATATCGATATATAGCATATCCAAATTAACCGTTTATACCCGCGTTTTGGTATTTGTAATTTTGAAACCACTGGGCGATAACCGCTGCTGGTGGACCAGAGGTCCCCGAGGGTAATCACAAGCCTGGTAGTCAGACTTGTCTGACACGAATTACCATAAAATTTCTAATATATTGTCGCTGAAATTTTCGATTGTTAAATTCAAAATTGATGAAAACACCAGGTTTCTTTCCTTGTAATGCACATGGTCGATATCCTCGGTGCTGGATTTGGCTTCCTTGTTCGAACGTTTTGGTTTTGAGTACTTTTCGTTTTCAACTGTTTTGGAATTTGATCTTCCAATGTTTTGGTTTAAATGCTACTGATGAGAGGTTACTCCTTGAAATATCGATATATAGCATATCCAAATTAACCGTTTATACCCGCGTTTTGGTATTTGTAATTTTAAAGAAATGATGGGTTAAACCAGGTTTGATGGTGCGCCGAACCTCCCTGTTCCATTGCGATCCTATTTCCCGGTTGTATCAAAATAGCACATTATGGTTGAGTAAACACAATAGGAACACAATACTTATATATAAATGTTTTCTAGCCATTCAATATGGTTAATTGTTCTACTGCGAATCAAATGGTTGCTCCCTAATTATTGAAGCTTATTGTATAGTGACAAAAGCTTTACTTTTTGCTTGTTCAAATACCTTATACTTCGGCATTTAGCGGGTTTTGACGTTGACGTCGAGTATAACGTCGCTTCTTTTTCGCTTTTTGGACTGGAACTGAAGATTTCAAGAGTTTATAGTGAAAAAATCAAGTCGTTGACCCCCAAATATTTTTAAATCAATAGAAAGGAAATTCAAATTGGATTTATATTATGTTTCCAAAAAATTGTTTGATAGGTTTTTCTTATTAATAATAAAAGTGAAAACCGTACGCCTTTTCGGTCCTTTTTTAACGTTATTTCAATATAAATAAAATATTGAACATTCAATTTTCAATGTGCCATATCTTCTAAGATATATCGGTGACCTATATATTTTTCGATATTTTGGTAGTAATTTACAAAATTAATCTACCTGTACATACCAAATTTCAAAAAAATTGTTGGACTAAATCATTCACTTACCTATCACCATAAGCTGTGGTTTTGGTTTCAAGATGAAAATAAACTATTGATAACAACGAACTTTTTTTTAAAGTAAGACTAAGACTGTATTGCAAGTACAGATGGGTCAAATCCTTACCTGAACAAATTAAAAGTCAGTTAAAAGCAGGCTTTAGATCCGCTTTCCAGGTCAGCTATAGCTGTCCAAAGAGTGAACTTTTGTCAGGTCAGAGCACACCAAGGTCTGTTTTCTTGGTCAGGTCTGTTTTTAAAAGTGGACCAGAGTGGACCTGACCAACAGTCAGGTCAGTCAAAAGCTGACCTGTCCTCCGGTCTGGTCAACTAGAGACAGACTGAGAGCTGTCCAGAGCTGACCTGACCAGAAGACAGGTCCGTTTTCGACAGCTTTTAATACAGTGGACAGGACTGCAAATTAATAAATCGGTTTTCAATTCATATATTAAAATGTAGCAATTACCTTATTTATTTCATTATTTTTGTCTAGTTTACTTGAAATAATACAACAAATAAAATATTTATAATGTGTATGCTAAAAATATATTATTTTTACCTCAAAATATTTTTTATTTATTAATCTATTTGTTAATATTAGTTTATTTATTAGTTAGTTAATTTAATTATTTAGTTAACTTTAAGTAAACGTCATGTTGGACGATTTTTTTCTTATAATAAAACATCTTTTGATAGCGTAGTCATGTAAATTCTATTATATTACATTGAATAAAAAACGCAAAAACATAGAAACCTTTGGGGTTTTTTTTTTATTTTGAATTGATAATTTTAGCAAATAGTTTTATTTTGAAATAAAAAAAAAAACATTTAAGACAAAACCATGTCGAACTAAAATACCTAGCCGACGTCATCAATGTTAATCCTGAACTTTGATATAGATCTTTATTTAGTTGATTCGGTAATTCTACATTAAATATAAATGTAAATGATATCGTGGGTTTTTCTTTTTTGTTAACAATTGTCAATATATAAATAATATTTATCATAATATTGACCTGACGACTGGTCTGATCTGCTCTGATTTGAAGCTGTCCAAAGTGGACCTGGAGTTGACCAAACCACTGGTCAGTTATTCCCTGGGTGAACCTGACCAGAGTGCTGGTTCACTAAAAGTGGACAAGACCTGTCCTGTCAAGGGGATCTATAACCTGGTGCGCTTTGAAAGTGAACTATGAAGCGGACCACGGTCCACTAAAAGCAGACCAGAAAGCTGTCCAGAGTGAACTTCTGGTCAGCTTTTCTGGTTCACTATGCATACTGGTTAGGACTGGACCCATCTGTAAACTTTTTTTTCTTATAGTGTTATTTATGAACATAAAAATAAATTGGCGAAAAACCTAACGCAAAAATTTAATCATTGCCATATCGTGCATTCTTTACCTTTGCTGAAATGACAGTACTTTTTCACCTATTTTATTTGTATATTTTGTGAAGTTTTACTTTTGTCACTGTGGTCTGTCAGTAAATAGTTTTATTTCAATTTATTACCATTTGACATTAAAAAAACATGCACAACATTCAATGTTTTATAAATAATTTTTTTCAGTACATGGTGTGGTGGGAAAATTAATTCAAAACATGACGTAAAACACAGATTCTGATATTGCGTTTTATTCAGACATGTAACAATAATTTGTAGGTTTCTGATACATTTTGTGTTTTTAAACTGGTCATAGCCCCAAGCATACTACAAACACACGGTATTAAATGTAACAGCTTTTCATTAAAATTGTACTTACCCTAAAACCAAAAATGCTTTTTATTATTTATTGAAATTGACCACTGATTGGCATAAATAGTAAATAAACTTTGTATGACAGTAGTGCATGTATAAACAAAAACACTATATACGTGGTATAGATATATATAGTTTTTTTTGTGATGAAAAACAAATTTTGGAACTCGACTGAATTCAACGAAGACAACAGGACATTCTCTCTGGTTGTTTTTGTTGTAGAACTAACAGTACTTCTACCTTCATCTTTAGGAAACGGATTATTAATCTTCTGCATAATTAGATTTAAAGATTTACATAGAACAACTTTCATCCTCATAGCTAATTTAGCAATTTCGGATTTTCTTTTCGGGATATTGTTTGTTCCGTATGATATATTGGGAAGGTTTTTCTTAAAGCTCAAGGAAAATAAACATCTCTGCTTGTTGCATGGAACTTTTATATACAGTTTTGTTGGAGCGTCAGTTTTGAATTTGTTGATTATTGCTGTTGACCGATATGCTGCTATCAAACATCCAATATGGCATTTAAATATGTCAAACCGTTGGGTTATATGTTTCGTAGCTTTATCTTGGATTGCCGAATTTTTATACTCTATTCTTCCTTTCTTTGGATGGAATTCTTGGGATCCGAAAATAAAGTGTTATTATGAGTGGAGAGATATTTTAGCATCATCGTATCGACTCATTTGGATATCAACACATGTTTTGGCAGTGATAATTTCTATAGTCCTATTTGCACTTATATTTAAAACTGTTAACTCTTTACTGAACAAAAAGAAAGCACGAACCGGCAGTAAAATGTCAGTCAAAAGACTGAATTCTTCCTTATACAAAACTAAATTATTTATCTTTATACTCGGTGCATTTGTTTTTTGTTGGGGGCCATTTTGTATAGTGAATACGATCATAAATTTAACGCCTTTCCGCTCACCAGCTTTGTCGGAAGCACAAAAATATACAACTTTGTTGGCTGTATGTAACTGTGGGATCAACTGGATCATTTTTGGATTAAAAAACAAACGAATTAGACGAGCTTTTCGTTTAACATTTTCGAAATGTATACGGGAACGTCAATTGAATTTAATGAGCAATATGTCGACGAATGATGGGGAAAGAGCAACATATACATGTAGAAGTCAGTGTTTAGAACTGACAGAGAACGTTTGCGATGATACTTGTCATACCACTAATAATAAAAAAAACCCATAAAAATCTGAAAACATAAGAAACATTTTGAATATAATTGAATTATACGTGGATTGCATGATTGATTATGATTATTATCATTAATATTCATTGCTGGGTTTATAAGTAGTTCAGGTGAAGGAAACTGTAAACAAGATTTGATAATAAACACGTTTACATATTATTCTCTGGTTATGTGCTCGAAAAAAAAAATAAACCAAAATATATCTGTGAACACTTTACATGTTTGATAAACGGCTATTTGGAAATTATCTTTATTTGTATTCAAAGTAATTGATAAAATCAATAATATGATTATCTTTTATATTGTTCCATATTGTTTGGTATGATTGGTTTGTATATTTTGAAAATAGATGCTTTATTGTCTTCTTGTTTTCAATGCCCCGAATTCTAATATACGGATGTAGGAAATGTACGTGTCATCGTTTATCCGCTTTGTTATTAATTTATATTAGACAAAAGTTGTTATTTAGCCAGCTATGAAAACCTTGCAAATTTTGTGTAGGGATCGTAAACTGACAGGGTATATAATTATTTAATGTATGCATTTATTGCAGGTGAATTATTGAATCATCTTTCAAAAAAATTGAAACATTCCACAATTTTTGCAGGATGTAAAAATATTTTACTAATTGTAGTTAAAATAATAAATTTTAGGGGACAGAAAACCTCTGTTTAACGTATTATCGGGTTTAGGCACTAGGTTAACGCTCTGGTATTCAGATATCTCGAGTTATACATTCGAAAGCCTCGTTTTGGTATCAGCCCTTTTCCTGGAAGATAGCAGACGAAAGGTCACGTTTTAAATTCTTAAGAACTTAATCTTTAAAACCCTCCCCTCCCAGTTCCCTTTATTCTTGTGTTGTTTCAAAGAAAAGATACTGCCTTTTTTGTGTATATTCATCAAGCTGGATTTTATTTAATAATGCAGTTGGTTGTTGATATATATACCCCGGTATGAGGGGTCAAACAGAACATGGACGTTGAAGGATTTCAACTCATGGTAATTGCTTGGAAATCAATCGCCATCTTTGCCGAATAACTGTTTGGAGGATTTAACCTTACCACCGAATAATCTGGAATAAGGAATTGTGTCATTTGATATTAACTCATGATATGCCATATTACGCATTCAGCTACCATACCATTCCTTATATACTATGGACTATTATTGTATATATATATTTAATGAGGCAATTTAGTCGCTGATTTCCAGGATTATTAACAGTAATTCGATTTATTCAAAATTGGAATATTAATTTAATTGAAAGAGGACTTTAAGTTTTAAATATATTTTTTCCTTAGAACTTGAAGTTTAAAAAGTAAATCATAAGAAAGAAGAATTTATATCCATATTTTCTATAATATAACATATTGTTAATATTAAATCCGTGACAACTTTTGCCAAATCACTTCGTCTCCTTTTCTGGCCCTCTGAGATAATCAATTATATCTTGAATACAAATAAAGCCGTTTATCTACAGTATTTCATTAATACGCCATTATAATTTCAATACAAAACTTTGTCCCCAGCGCACATTCAAACATATATATGTATTGTATAATTTAAAAATAAATTAAAATCCTATGCTCAAGGGATTTAGATTTATTGGATTTGAATATCAGACCTTAAAAACAGCTCTGCTATGTTATGAACAGGATAATTGAAGCACAAAATAAATAATGTAAATGAAGTGTAAGCCACTATATATTTTACATGAATATGTAATAAAAGTGTTGAACTATATACAGTTATTTTAAAACATGGGAAACAGTACACATTTAGACATTGTCCTCATTTGCCATAGAATGATGCTCAAGAGATCAATTACATTGTACGTTTTTATATAAAGTGACTAAAGACCTATTTATGACAAAATGAAACCATCTTATCGTGCATTAATCATAGGCGTGGTCGTCCACCAATTCCAACTGTTCAACTTTTCAAAGTAACTGAATTGGCAATTTTATAAATTGCTTAGCCAGTTGGTTGAACAAATAATACCAGTATACAAGGTACAGCTGGGTGCAGACCAAGCATAACCCTGACTAGACGCGTAGTGCACATTACGTGCACTGACTATCGCGTCTGCACGTCTACTAAGTTAACAGAGCAGACGCGCGTCCACTGAATTTTCGTCTACTTGAAAAATAGGAGTAGCTCTTTTGACTACTAAGTGCACTATTCATGTGTCTACAAAGTGCACATTAAAGTAGACGCGAAAACTTGCGTCTATTTTTACGTCTTCTTAGCGGTCAAGTGCACATTGTAGACACAGTAAACGCAAGTTTACTTTGGGGTTAACTTTTAACTACGTCTGCCTTGTTTAAGAATATATTCACCCTATATTTAACAGGTATTAAATATGTTTAAAAAATACTTTTTAAATCAACAAGACTTATAAAAGTCAGACTGAACATACGTGAGTATCCAAATATATTCAGAGAAAGCTTTTATAGAGTTTTTACACTAAACTTGCATGTACAGTATCTTCATGCAAAATGGGGATCGTTTTGTTATGAAAATTCGTTGGCTATAATTAAATGAATAATTTACATGTAGTTAGTTGTTGCTTTGCTCCCAAAGCTATACTAGGAAGATGAACATTAAAGGGGTTATTAAATGAACATGAAAAGATAATAAAATAAAGGAAATGGGGACACAAGGTCAATTTGAATGCAACTGAAGAATGAGTGATGGGTATGGTCGGACAATTTAGCCTCGGGACCATACGGGTCTTTCCTTGTCGACCCCTACAGCAGGTTTCTTTAACTACCGAGGAACGTGTTTTTCTTCCGTAAATAACTCTTTTCAGTGTGAGATGACCAGGTTGAGATGCGAGCACGTGCAGCGATCTCACACTGGTCAATTTACCAATAATAACCGCCGGTACTGGTATTGATTGATGATGTCAACCAATAAAATGCAATGTTATTTTAAACTTTCGGTTTTTAGAATGAAGTCACCTAATGTTTCAGAATATAAAAAAAATTACGGAAGAAATAGGTACTTACATGCGTTCTTGGAAGACCAGCAATGATCTTTCACTCGTGATAGAATTTTTTGGGTCTTTTGACTCGTTCCGCTGCGCTCCACTCGCAAAAAGACTGAAAAATTCTATCACTCGTGAAAGATCAGCCGGTCTTTTCCAAGAACTTATGTAAGAACCTATAATTCTCAATACGGTGCATCACTATGCGGTCATGTTTTCCGCATTTTTAGCTTGACGACCCCGCCATTCTTTATGACATGCAGGACTGTTCTATTCAATCACCTGACGCACACATCAAAGTCAGTTTATAGGTAAATTGGTCTGACCCGATGTATGTCATGTTATTTGAGGACCCTGTAGCGATCCTTTGCCGAAAAGCTTAGCCATCCTGCGGACCTAATCGCCAACCGGAACCCCCACGGGTTACTAATAATTCAAATTAAAGTCTATACACTGCCATTGTATTTAAAGAGATATTAAATACCAGTGACTTATTTTAATTTCCCCCGCGCCGGCATGTCGGGGCATTAAATTTTACCCATGTCCGACCGTACGTTCGTCCGTAAGAATTTCCTTTCAGATTTTCTCAGAATCCGTACATGAAAACGATTTGAAACTTGGCAGGATGGTTCAGTATGACAAACTGTAAGTCCTTGGTGCCTTTCAGGCCCGTTGGAAGTCTTCTTTCTGTTTAGGACTGGCCTCATATGAAGGAAGATGTACGGGACATGAATGCCCCCGCACCCCAAAACAAAAAGTAGATGTCCAACATGCCCTGAAAATCACTTCGCTTAATTGTCATTCTGAACCATCCTGCAAGATTTGAAATCATTCATATGTATGATTTCTGGGAAAATTTGACTTATTTTTTCATACAAATTTTAATATTGGCCCAGTCCAAAAAATGAACTAGAAAGAGGCCTTAACATCGCTTTATCATGACGTAAAATTTATTATCCTAAACCACCTTGGCAACTTTCAAATTGATTATTCTCATATATTATTTCTCATGAAAGCTCACGACAGATATTCGTACAGACAGACGGACGAATGGGCATGAGTAAATCTTGATGCCCCTTAAATGTCGTTGCAGAAACGCATAAAACTATCCCGTCTATTTTTGGGGTGCCGATTCATTAAACGCTCAATCTGTTTAAATACATATTTTGTTTAGTATATCAAAAGCTATAAAATAAATATCTTAGTTTCTAAAAACATCTATTCTATAAGCAAATAAGGGCTTGCATCAAGTCGCAACTCAAGAAATTTTAAAGAAGACATATTTTGCTTGTATAGACAAATATACGGGGTTTTTATCTCTCAGATGAGAACAGATTTTGGTTTGATTTATAGAGGTATAGATGTATCGTCCTTTGCCGGATCACCTGAATTAATTTACTCTAGTTTCCACTCGAGTTCACGCTGCTGATGGCGTTTTGGTTGTAATACGAAATTTTTTACGCTGTGTCTTGTTTTTTTTGTGGCGATTTTATGTTCAACTGTTTTGTCTTTGCCTGCTAGGACTCGTGGTATTCGATTTAGTGATAATTTAGTTACTAGTTAGTTAGTTGGTTATTGCTTAACTCCCAAGCAGCACGATTTCAGCTATGGGAGACGAACATGAAAGTGTTGATACAATAAACATGAAATGATAATGAAGTGGAGGAAAATGGAACACAAGTCCAATTGGGTAGTAAGGAAAGTTTTGACTGCCACTGGAAAAAGGAGTGTTGGGTAGGGACGGAAAATTTAGCCTCCTGCACGGGGATCCTCCGGGTCTTACTCTTACCAAGACAGCAGCAGGATTCTTTAACGTGCGAGGAACGTGACATTTTTCCCCAACACGGTGCACCACTATGGTTTGCGGTCAACTTTTCTGCATTATAGCCTGACGACCCCGGCATTCATTATGACAGGGCTGCCACATTTAACCACCTGGGAAAAACATCCCAGTTGCTTTGTGGGCAAAGCAGCCTGACCCGATGTCAGGTTTCTGAGTTCTCTTTAGTGGAATTTAACCCACAAGCTTAGCGCTGCTGAGGGCCTATTCGCCACCCGGAACCCGCACGGGTTCTTTAGTGATAAGCATACCCACTCTGCTACATTTATAAAACAAAGATGACCGTAGGATTATTATGGTAAAGCGAGGTACGATTCATCATTCTACACCTTGGGTACTTCATGTTTCTAGTTTAGAGTTCATCACTACAGCAGTATAGCGTCGGACTGCTAGCATCGAGGTTCGTGGTTCGATCCTCGTTAGGGGTGAAATTTTTCATGAACCGATTTTCCGACTCTCTCTTGACACCATTTGCGAGGATGGTCTCAAGAAACGATGCTAGTCCTTCGGAAGGGACGATAAAAGGTTGTCCCGTGTATGGGGAGAGCAATACCCTGTGCACGTTAAAGACCCCTTTGTAGAGTTCGATAAGAGTAGGCTCGATGGGGGCCGTCTACGAAGGTCACACTCGCAAACTGCTAGCTGGAGAGGGATTTATAGAAGCATTAAGCTTGTTTCCAAATCCAGGATAAATAAATATGTTTAAACTATAGCACGAGAAATCTGTTTCGAGCATGCATGTTTCCTTTTTGCAATTGACTGCCATTAAAATAGCTTCAGTTGGCTTGGGAGAAAAGAACCGACTGACATAGAATAGAAAAGGGAAGACGAGACATAATCCATCATGCTAAAGCTGTGTAACAAATTTAAAATCAACCCGTTAAGAAGAACCCGAAACAAATATGTTACGAAAATTTGTTTGGATCTATATACGAACAGACAGACAAGACAGAGACTGCAACCAAGACCCCTCTTTTACGAATTGGGGTTATGATATCAACCAGTATGTAAACTACGCAAAATGATTACAAATTCTAACAATTAACGATGCCCCCATGACCGGTGTATCAATTTGTTTAAGTGAAAGTTGTTTATTTTGCTGTCTAAGTTGGTACCTTACTGATTTAAAATTGTGTGCTAACATTTGACTAGTCTTGGTAAAAGTTTTCATTTTCGATAATTTGATTTTCAAACAAGAATCCTGCGTAGAAATATATTATTTTTCAAAAATGAGGCGCGGATTTATGGATTTACCGGGCGTACGCCTCCCCTTAAACTTACCAATTTGTTGGTTTTTTGTTCACAAAATCCACATAAACACACTCAACAATATCGCGCCTCGCTCCGTTCGGCGAAAAACAATCTTTAACCCCCCCCTCCAAACTTAAATCCTGGATCCGCCCCCTGAAACTTGTTATATTCTTTTTAGTCGGATTTAACGGACTTAATACATTGTCATAAAAAATCTGAATCGTTTGTTCGTCGCTGATGAATTCCCCTTAGTGAATCATGTCACGGCCACAAGAACTATGGCTTCCTGTAAAAAGTGTTATAAACGTATTATTTTGAAAGTTCTATTTTTGTTTCGACCGCGAAAACGAATTTATTAATAGGGTACGTGCGAAAATGTTGTTGATAATGGAATGGAATTGTTAAAGTTATAAACAATCTTTCGATGTTTTGGATAAATTTTAACATCGAAAATGCAAATCGTTGTTAGTTTTGAAATTTCTAGTTTTTAGACGCTTATGCGTTTCCTTTTCTGAGCTTTTTTGAAACAATGTCGATCGAATAAGACAAATTTAGATTGAACCAGATCACAATGCAAGGGAGATGTTTGGCGCACCATAAAACCTAGTTTTACCATCTATTTCATTTTGAGATGACAATTTAAAGTCAGGACCATGCATTGCGATCTTTCATTTTTTCCGGTATGTCTTTCTCGTTCTGGGTTATTTTATCACTGTAGGAAACAGTCGAGAAAAACAATAATACCACTCTTAATTAGGAATACAATGATTGAAATTGTAGTACCGAAACCGACCAGCACTGTGAAATAGGGGAGGGTTAGAATTGGAAACCATCCTGTTGAACATTCGGAGTAAGACAAAAATGTTTTTCTTTTTATTTTAGTGTTGTTGTGGTTAAGTCATAATAAAATCAACCGTAGAAATAAAATGTGCACATCTTCACTATCTCACAAAGATTGTGTTTAAGTTTCATAAAAATTTATTAAGTGGCATCCCACTGTTTCCCTTTGACATATCAAACTAGCTAGTAGTGGGTACATGCTAATAAATCTTAGATTATCGATGATTGACCTTATCAGTGATGTAATAATTAAGCAATTACCTGTAACCTGTTAATGATAAAAGTATACCAATGCCACAAACTTGACGGTTTAATTGATGGAAATCAGCTGAGAAAAACGAACACAAGAACAAGGATGTCCATAAAAGTGCAACTAAACTTATTTCATGTACATGTATTTAAACGATTTTATTTTTCTGAGATAAATCAGTCAATGCTCAAAATCTGTTGACAAGTAACGGAGATACAAGGGACGGACCATATTTAGCACTTCAAACACTTACGGACCGTCCATTTAACTTGAAGTGGGGGCTTCTTTTATTTTCTAAAAAAAAAAATTGAAAATTTTGATGAAAAAAAAATATTTTGGCAGCAGAGGGTAAAAATATATTTTGAATCTAAGGCTTTATGCTATATATTAACAAATTTGGACTTGGTTTTTTGCTGAGGTCAGAAATTTTTTTCCGCGCGCTTATTCAAAGCGTCGCGACAGAATATTTTTATTGATTAGAAATTTGTTAATATATAGCATAAAGCCTTAGATTCAAAATATATTTTTACCCTCTGCTGCCAAAATATTTTTTTTTCATCAAAATTTTCAATTTTTTTTTTTAGAAAATAAAAGAAGCCCCCACTTCAAGTTAAATGGACGGTCCGTAAGTGTTTGAAGTGCTTATTTCGCACCTTTAAATCTATATCAATGATCCCTCCGGAAAAAGATTACACGCTAGCTTACCGGGAGTTGCGCACTAGGGGGAATCGAACTCGTTAGCTAGTTTAAAAGTGGATATTACAGATATTAGCAATAAAATATAAAACGTTTCAGTGGCAATTTTGCATAATCATATTTTAAAGCAACACAAAAACAAGCACACACATTTTACCATTTTTAGCAATTCATTTTAAATATTTAAAAAGATAGACCATAACTGTATTCGGGGCTGACTGAAACGTCGTGTAGGTTTATTCGGGAGTAAAGTTTAGAACTCGATCTAAGAATTAGCTAAAATTTAAAATAAAATGGTGATCAATTTGCACAAATTTGAAAAGTTATTACTGCATCAATCAGTATAGAAATACGCATTGTCAAAAACCTAAGAAATTTTGGTTGAAAATTTAGAGGTCCGAATCCATTAGTTTCCAAAATTTTATATAAAACAAATGAACTATGTTACAAAGTTTGCAAAAATTCTCAAAGGTGTTCGGACCGAACAGAGGTTAACAGGCCTGTTGGACCTGTGCTAATTTCAAAGACTGTGTTTCGCATAATGAAATTGAATTAATCCGATAGAATTTTAAGAGTTGCGTTATCTTTATTGTTCAAAGTTGTTAATTTAATACATACATGTACATGTCAATACAGGTCTATGGATACATGTCGGCAATGGACGTAATAAAGGTCCCAGTACGTCATCGTGATAATTACTTGATTATTAACCCATGCTGAGTGAGGTTTACCATGCATCTGCGATTAATAAACCAACGCAGGTGTGAAGTTTGGTTTTCCGTGATTAGACGACGAATACCACATACCGCGCATTTAACAATTTGGGGACATTCAACTTCGATCGCAAATTGTTTTATCATCGTATTCGAATGGAAAAATAGTGCATGAAACCATGCTGATCTTTTTCTTAAATAAATATAGAATTAAATTAGTTTATAGTAAATTATAAATAAATAAAATAAAATAAAATAAAAACAATAGTACGTGATTTTGCAAATCGAGTGTGTTGCATCCTGGCGTCAACAGTATTTGCAATAGATCCTGCATTCTACCGACCGAAACTGCATGACACGAGCTGCGTGCCATTATTGACCAACAGACGAACTGTTGATCGGCATACGACGTTCATATCAGAATGTCATCTAGGGCAAATTAATGATATCAGTACATTGTATCTTAGTTTCAAATCTATTTTTTTTTGCAACCTTGCGTAAACATTATTCTTAATATATAATGTTATCTCCAAAAAATCTAATAACAGATTGTCTAAAAGTCTTTCAGCTATCTGTCAAACTTTAGTAGAATTCCGCCGTGAAAAATGAGAAACTACATGTATATTCCGAATAACGCACAGACGGACGGGTGCTCGTGTAATAAATCTGCATATGATAAGTAAAGAAAACTTTATTCATGCTAGTTAATGTATGGAATAATGTTGAATGTCAGAAAGCTAATTCAAATTATATATTGTCTTAGCTACCTCGGGAAATCATTGCTAATGAGTAAGCCAGAAAAGATTCCCTGTGTTCCCGAGGATCAGCTTCATGCAAATTACATGTAAATCAGTGCTACCGATTATACCGAAAAGAAGCCGAAAGTTAACAACTTGAGCATCCTTCGATCATAATTGAAGTAGGAGATCTGGCACCATTAAACCCGGTTTAACCCAGGCTCTATTTCTTTTGAAATGCCTGTAACAAGTCAGGACCATTGCGAACTTTAATTTCTTCGGCATTTCTGCCTTGCTTTGTCTTTTCTTTCGGATATAAGAGATTGATCATCTAAGTTCTTATTAGTCATCTATCGGGGAAAGCCGAAGGGGACTTTAGCTATGCGCTCTGTCCGTCACGCCTCAGTTTTTCAAACATTTTTTCTAAACGCTTGTAGATATGAATGAACTGTACAAGTTTATGTTTTGTTTTGTTTCAATAATTTTTACCAGAAATATAGATAACCATTTGAACACAGAAATATGGAACCAGTAGCTATGTATTGTTTTGCAATACTCCCAGAATGTTTTTTCACCTTTATTTTTTATTATTTGGCTCTCATGGCAACGCGGAGCGGGGACATAGAAATGCCGGACGTCCGTCCGTGCGAATATGTGTCCTTGCATGCGTCCGTCACACTTTTTTGTAACAGATTTCTCAGCTACTATTAATCCTAGGCTCTCAATATTCGATATGAAGCTTCAGGTAGGAGTTTCATATTGTGGGATGCGTTTCTAGGTTTATTGTTGACGTGTACCTTCTTCCTGTTTAATGAGCTGATTTAGAATTTTTAAGGGTAACAAGAGGCTCAAAGGAGCCTAAATCGCTCACATGGTCTTAATGTCAACCATATATATGAAGACTTTTGAATAGCTAAATGAGCTGAATGTTTAAGCAAGAGAAAGCTTTTCTCTATCTTCAATAGTTTTCATTCTAAATAAGCAAAAAAAAACAAACAAACCACTATTATTCACCTTTTAAGGGCTGTAACCACTATAAGGGGTCATCTGAAAACTTCGACCCTTTGGAGACTTTTGTAGAGCCTAATGAGCTGAACATTTAAGCAAGCAACCGCTTTTCTTTATCTGCAATAGTTTTCATTTTATAGGGCAAAAACATGAAAAAACTATTATTGACCTCAAAAGGGCCATAACCCCTATGAAGGGTCATCTGACAACTTCGACCCAATGGCGACTTATGTAGAGCTTTTGATTCTGAAGAGCTTGGGATCCTTCGGATTTTTTCTATTTGGTATGGTTGCTGAGTTATAAGCCATTTTAAGTGATTTTACCCTATGTTCTATTTTTAGTAACAGCGGCCATGTTTTTATCGAATCATTTTAAAATGAGGATCGTCTGTTGCCAATATGTCACATATAATTCCTTTAAAGGTTCAGTTAAATTGGTTCAGAGGTATCAGAGAAGAATATTTTAAAAATTGTTAACGGACTACAGACGACGACGATGGACGCATAGTGATGGCATAAGCTCACATGGCATTTGGCCAGGTGAGCTAAAAAATGGAAAAAAATTTCGTAACAGATTTCTGAGCTACTATTTTTCGTAGGCCTTTAGATGTTTGGTATGCAGCTTCAATTAGGGGTCTCAAACGTTGTATGGTGGCAAGCGTTTTCAGGTCTGCCGCCTTTGTACTTCCTGCTAGGCGAGTGGACTTAAAATTTTTGCAGCTCGGCGGGGAAGCCAAGAAGTCTGTTCTTGTTAAATCCGAATATTGTAGAATGAGTCTTTCTTACTAAGGTGTAATGAATGGCAATACAATGCATGCATACAATGTACACGGGGCAATTCAATATGATATACATGTAGCGATAGTGTTGAGTATGAAAAGTATGCTGCTCAAGACTGGAAAACGTAAATAATAATGCTGCATCACAAAAGTTATTATCCGTGCGCTTTTCTCATTATCACACCTAGTGGAGTTCACGAGAGATGAACAAAACTTACATAGATTTACATAAAGTTGCTTTTGGTAAGCCATTTAAATAGAATACGTTTTGTCTGGTAAAGATAAAGTATAAAAGTTTGGATTATGTTAATTTGTGTCTTGTGTCGGTTTTCTATAGTTTATTTGAATTATCGTATCACCTTACTAGGGGTGATCATGTACCTTCGAAAAGTAAGCCTCGGAAAAGCAAAGAAAGCATTAGCCCGAAGTAGAAATAAATATGGAAGCGCTAACAAAACAAAACAAACCATTTTTTTCAAAGTCTCTTACCATGTTTCGGCATCCTTCGACAATACCTTTGACAGGCATTGTTTTTTTGTTGTCTTTTTTCGGTTGTTCACTTTTACACGAGCTTGGTTAGTTTGCACTCAGGAAGTTTAGGTGTCGCCCTTAAAATATTTTAATTACATGAAACTGGTTTTTTTTTGGGGGGCAACTTTTAAATCTTTAGCAATGTATGTTTAGGGGGAATGAAAATAACGGTATTTTAGCGTTAAAAGGATTTTAATCACTGAGTATATATAACTACATTCGTGTACAATGGACAACATAAACTTTATGCAAGCTTTTAATACCGACGGAAAACCGTCATATATTAAACGTCTTTTCTTACTTTCGAAATACAAATACGAATTGCAAAAATAAAAATACACATTATCCGATACAATGTTTATAAACCTGACCCGGAGTGAACGTGCGTCTAGTGTGTGTCTACAGTAGACGCAGTAGACAAAAGTTCACTCCTGCGTCTACTAAGGCTGCGGTGTCTACTTTTGGAACAATTTCCATAAATGCGTCTACTTTTGCGTTTACTAAGTGAACATTTGTGTGGTCGTGAAAGTAAACGAAATGTCAGCTTTCACGTCTA
Source organism: Arcuatula senhousia (assembly GCA_963971305.1). NCBI lineage: Eukaryota > Metazoa > Mollusca > Bivalvia > Mytilida > Mytilidae > Arcuatula > Arcuatula senhousia. The sequence goes on along the minus strand of OZ020307.1, from coordinate 38,832,392 downwards.
CTGAAAAAAATGAGTAAACGCAAAGTGCACTTAACCGTTAACTTAGTTAACACAGAGTGCACATTGCGTGCACTTATACACCCGTCTACATGTTATGCTTGGTCTGCACCCAGCTGTAGAAGCAGTGCAGTGGTAAATATCTTGCCAACTCTTTTGTATCAATGACATAATTTGATGTAGCAATGTGACTGTGATATTTATTTCAAAGAAAAAGCAGTATTTAAAATCTAATCCAATCTTTTATCATAGAAGATATTAATGAGATGTGAAATAAGTGTACGCGACATAACATACTTATATAAACGGTAAATCAAAAAATCTCCGCAATGGAAAACAGCCATCAGCATTCAATGTGACCTTTGGTCGTTGCTCGCTATTTAGCATTTGATCTAGATTGAAAATAAAATGCGTAGTATTCAAATCCGAACAACTCCCTTCTTGACAAAGATCAAACAAGATACATTGTGAGGAAAACACAAACACTCATAAGCTATGATAAAGATTCTTTTTTTTATGTTTTTAAGTCTATGACAAAATAAAATAATAAGAGGACAGCAAAAAATTAGAGTATACCTGAAATGAACGATATGGTAAGTAAATTGTCAATATATTTCGCTGTGTATTTATTTAAACCTACTAATCGTTGAAAAGATATGTATAATAAAAAGGGTATTTCCAACTATACTTCCTCACCTTTCACGGAATATTTCAAATATACACTCTTTCTGTTGTTTGTAGAAACAATATTATCTGGACGTTTATTCAAGTCTTCCTATTGCATTGGTTTGGTGTGCAATATGTGTGTTTAAGTGTGTGAGATTCTAATAGAATCTGTATATATATGCATACTAAGTTTCCTGTTGTCGCCGCACTTTAATTTCTTTATGTGCATACCAAGTTTTTTTTTGCAAGCTACATATATATTCATACCAAGTTTTATTTTCTAAGCTAATTTTAGCTTTTTGTATGCATACCAAGTTTCAAACTAGCTGTGAGCTACATACATGTAATGCACCAAGTTTCTTTAAAGTGTTGAATACAAGTTCGGGTATAAAAGAAAACAAACATAGCGTGTTGAAAGCATAGGAATCTTCTATCTTATACATGTTATAGCCGCTTAGCTATATTGACAGTGGAGAGGGAATTATAATGTAATGATATGGGGGAAGGGAGAAATTACACCAGTTGTAAATTTCGAAATGGTCAGGGTCGTTACAATTTATCATAAAAATTACTACTGGGTTGCTGAGACTGACTTCCTACATGTAATACATGTGTTAGTAGAATAGCTGAAGGCGTATGAAGGGGATGGTGGGTGGGCAATTTAAAAATGCTACTACGAATTTTCTGAAAACAGAACTTTTCAAGTCAACAGCTAAACTCAAACTGATGAAACCTTCTAGTGTTTGTAACTTTAGAAGACAAAGAACCACACTGCCCTAGACCAAATAAGGAGTGTACATGTACCTACATGCAATGTTGGAATGTGTGTGAGCCTGAGGGGGATTGCAGATAATGATAGGATAATGTTTATTTATGAGATTTCTTGAATAAACAACACTTATATGCACACAATATAAGTTTCTATTAATTCAATTTTTCCCATTGGTTTGGTGTGCAATATGTGTGTTTAAGCGTGTGAGATTCTAATAGAATCTGTATATATATGCATACTAAGTTGCACTTTAATTTGTTTAATATGTGCATACCAAGTTTTATCTTGCAAGCTTCATATATATTCATAGTACCAAGTTTTATTTTTAAGCTAATTTTAGCTTTATGTATGTATACCAAGTTTCAAACTAGCTGTGAGCTACATAATGCACCAAGTTTATCTAAAGTGCTGAATACAAGTTCGGTTTTTGTTATTAATGTATAACAGAAAACATACATAGCGTGTTGAAAGCACAGGAAACTTCTATATCTTCCAGAGCACCATGTTACCTTTGTTTTATGTTAGAAAATGTGTACGTAATATGTTAAAGGTATTTTTTAAGATGTGTTTTTATCATAAGGTTTAGGTTGTCCCTATGGTATTTCTACTTGTGTATCAATCATGAGTTTGCTGTAGATGAAAAAGAACTAATGATTTTTATTAAAATTTATTATCAATTAAAACTATATTAATTAAGAAAGTTTGCCCTTGGAAGCCAAGTACTCAGCTAAATGCATTTTGCTCCAGGCCCCTGTCGACGACACTTAGCAGGTAGACTAAGCACCATAGACACGGACACTCTCTCAATATCTACCCAGGGATCTTAAAGGGGGACGAAGCGTTGCTCCATCTCACAGCCGCTTAGTTATGATACAGGGAATGGAGCGCTGCTCCGATGAATAGCCGCTGGCTATGTTGATGGGGGATGAAGCACTGCTTCATCTTATAGCCGCTTAGCTATAATAAAGTGGGTTATATTGACAGTGGAGAGGGAATCATAATGTTATACTTGGGGGAAAAGGAGAACTTACACCAGTGGTAAATTTCGGAAAGGTCCAAAAGTCAGGTGTGAAACAGCTGAGTGTCCCCATTATCTGCTGCTAATGCTTAATTCACTTGCACTTCAATAATATACGATTTTTCATATGTCTTTTTTTACTTTGAATTTTGTATGACCAATACCACACATTAGCTTAATTTAAAGTTAGTGAAGAGATTGTTTATCACTTTTATGGTTTTTTTTTTATTATAGGCGGTTTTAATTTTATATTTTCATATTATTTATCTTTTTATTTTCATTTCAGTGACTGCATGACAAGGATAGAAAAGTGCGTACTGGTGATTTAGCTGTGCTTTACTTAAACAAAGACAATATTTTCTTTATTTACCATTAATGTAAACTTTAAAAACTTGATGTAGCAATGTGGCTCTGTGTTATCTATTGAAAAGAAAAAGCAGTATCTCAAATAGAATCGAATCTATGGAGTATGATGTATTTGCCCCTCCTTCTTTCTCTAACAGGCGCTTTGATTGGTTGTAGGGACATGTCAGTATGCATGGTTGTGCGTCAGTAAGATTTTCACGATACTTCTTGCAATATGGACGTATTTTCATTTTCATATTTTTAAATTTACATTTGGAAATTTTAGATGTTTTTAGTCAATTTTATTAATCGAGTGTTATCATAGATGTCTCAACAAAAGGTTAAAATAGTTAAAGACCTGTGTAACATGGCTTACGATAATGTATTTGAAACACTGGAGTGCAGGTTTTTCTTTTCGTCATTAATAACAGATGGTTCACTTAATTGTGGAAATTTCTAACGTTGATTCTAAAACTTCAAATGATGTAATTAAACAGCGCCAATGTGAATGATAACGAGCTTTCGGAAATATCATATGTGTCAGACTTTTAGATGCAATCGCGTGGACGAAACCGTTTGGACTAATTTGGTGTTTATTCTAGACGCTACGTCGGGACCAGTTAGACTTGTAGAATTACATTCCTTCTTAACGGTGCGCTCTTTTCCCGGCTTGTTTATTCAAACACCAGCACATAGGCAGACTATTCTCAGTGGCGCTACATCGGGACTAATAAGACCTGTAGGATAACATTCCTTTATATTGTGCACTCTTTTACCGGCCTGCTAAATCAAACACCAGCACATATTAAACAGACTATTCTAAGTGGCAATACATCGGACCCATGGTGTGCGCTCCTTTCCCGGCTTGCTTATTCAAACTCCAGCACATAGGCAGATTTTATTATTGAAGGCAAGTACATGAGTTTAATACATCCCAATGAAACAATCATGTTTTAAATTCTATTATATCAAGAAGAATAAACCATATAATAATTGATTTGAAGCATATATAAATCTTTATACTTACTCAAGCCGTCACTATAAATAGTCGGCCTGTATAATTATATTTTTAAACTATGATCGACAGTAAGTCGATAGAAACAACTACTTAAGCGATTGGTTTCTATATCTTGTACAATTTAGAATTTCAAATTGTACTAATTTTGAATATACAATGACTATCGATTCATAGCCTATCATAACATAATTCAATCTGCTGATCTCTTTGTATCTACATTAAATTATGCAAAATATAAAAAAAAGGGGGGGGGGTCAGCTAACATGTTTAATTTTATTTTTAACAGTCATTCCGTTGATAGTTGGTAAGTTATTAATTATATCATTTAATTAAATTATGTTTAAACAGAAGGGCAAAGTGTTATTCTACATCATGATCATGATGCTATTCATATAGTCGCACTCAAGAACTACGTGTATTTCGGCTCTTATACTCATTTGAGAGTATTGATAGTATTTGTACACTTACATGTATGCAGGCCTACACGAAGCAATGCGTCTACAAACAATACTTTTTAATGACACTTTAAACAAATACTTTTAATGATCTACTTGGATATAAACTCGTACATTTTCTCTTGTCAGCACCAGTTGTATTTAATTGAGCATGCAGTATACAGATGCCGGTGTTTCAGAAATTTCAGACTGCATTTTCATTAATTTTAGATACCCCTCCCTCTGTTATATATACAGTACATGTACTTGTAGTTATATGTATTTCAAACTTCTCAATCAGTGCAGTATCCCAGATAGCAATGACACGTTGGCCCATCGTTGGCGACACGTTGGCATGGTTGGTTAGTCGTTGGCGTTGGCTTGCAAACGCTTAACCATCATCGGGCCGATGTTGTATTACCAACTGTTGGCTGAATGATGTTGGGCCGATGATGGTTTTACGTCTACCAGCCAACGAATCGGCACAACTACATTGGCCCAATATTGGGCAGAAGTGGGATCGCCAACCGTTGATTAGAAGCTGTCGGTCTTACGTCATACCGATTACATCCAACTTAATTATTAAAAATACATTAAATTTGTTAATTCAGTTTTAAATATAAAATTGAACTACAGGTTTTGGAAATAAATAGCAGTATGGAATATACCAGAGTCTATATTTATAATTATTTACGGTCTCTGAAAAAAAAAACATGCTTAACAATCACATTTTGTATGTATGTATTTTCTTTATTTACTTATGAATAATTATTCTCATATTCTATAAGATCTTTTTTCATCCATTATTTCATATTAGATTAGATTAGAGCGTCAAACAGATAAGACTAATCAATAATTACTTGACATGTTATAGAAACTCTCTTGACCCATTTAATTAAGAACACATGTGTTAGTCATAGAATGGATCTAAGATAATCTCTAAATAGGCGTGCGGTATCAGATTTACACAAGACCACGCTATTCAATTTGTGTGTTCATTCAAAACTGCTACTTTAAGAATAGGATTTTGTTGATGAATTTAGCAAGTATTTAGTTCAAGTAAAATGTAAGTATTAATTACTTTTCTCTTTTAGTTATTTATTGTTTTATACATGTATGTATGTATTTAGTCGATTGAGTTATAAAACTTTTCAATGCCTTTTATGACCTAGTTTTCGTGCACGTGTCGATCCATTTGATTTGTTTGAACTTCTTAATTATTAGCATATACTCTGCTGAAACATAATTATTTTCATTTTATTTATGTTGAGAGTATCAAAAAATAATCGGGACCAAAAACCTAACACATTTACTAAAAATATGTGGATAATAATTTATTTTTTTGTCATATTATCCGTTGACCCTTCCTCTATTTCAAACTGTACACGTTATGGAAAAACTATTTGTCAATATAAATGTAATGTTAAAGTAATTAATATTGATGCTTTACACGTAAATTTGTAGATTAACCAGCACGAAACTATTGTTGGAGACTGTTGGTGAATATTGGTGGACCGACATCGAAAATTCAATCACTAATGAGTTGGCTTCAATCAAAAAGATAGGGTTAAGCACAGCCGATTTCTGGATTTAATTAAAGGTAATATTTTAAATACAAATTAAGACAAATAATCATGTTTGTGAAGACAATGAAATGTCTTATGACATTGCAATAAAGGAAGATCTACCAGAGACTACTTATTTTAAAGTTGAGATATTCTAATATAACAGTTTTGTAAAAACAATAGTAATAAACTATTACAGTACTACATATAATATAAAACTTTTTTAGGGTTTTGTAGCACTATTTATAAGCATTTGATTGTTGACAAAATATCTTTTTGTTATAAGAATGAGAAGCGTTACAGCCAAATTAAATGTAATTAAATATTAATGCCTTCAATCAATTAGCCGGTGCTGTCTTTGCATTTTTTTGTAGCATGCCTTACAGTCACCAAAACCTTTTTATTATATGCATGTATCATTATTCAAGTCTTATATATAATTAAAAATTAGTTTCATAATTAAAAACTTATTTAAAGAAAGATTTTTTGAATTTTTAACTAGGAGCAGTCAGAGACGTAGACATACAAGATTATCAAGAATTGTGTCCGTTATGCAAAGGTTGAAGGCGGGAGCCGATAAGAAGAAAGATAAAGAAGGTCAAGAAATACGAAGAGGATAAACCAATGACATTAAATGAGTTAAAGATAATACAAATTACAAACATTCTTTATGTTCTTATTCTTATATGTCATAGCGTAATGTATGGTGCTAATTTCATTTTCCAAATCTAAAAGTTTTATGTTTTACTATTTGGATTACTACTTGAATAGTAATAATTTGTTTTTTGATATGATTTATTGTAACTCATCTCTATTTGATAGAAATTAAAGCATCATTAAAATATACCCTGGATTTTTAGTTTTTAGTCATTACTTTTTTGGCTACACATTATATAACCACATCAATATAACATAAGATAATATTTGGTATTTTGAAAGGTTTTATTATGGATACATACAATATTGAAAATGAAATTATATGAAATATGTGCCAGAAAGACACGATCCACATACTGATATTGTCATTACTTTGGACAATTTGCTATTTGAAACAGATAGCTTCTTAACTCAGAGACGAATACTAAATGACATTCATAAAACACAGATGACTTTGTAAAAATGCCTTGATTAACACACCGAAAAACAAAACAAAAACAACAGTAGGTTACGCGTTGGCAAGTGGTTGGCATTAAATTACTTGTGTTGGGGTGCCAACTTTGGGCCAACGTTTTGCCAACCGTTGGCAATGACGTTGGCATGATGAGCAAAATGTCGTTGGGCCATCATCATTTGCCAACGATGGGCCAACGAGGATGCCAACGGTTTGCCAACGTTGGGCCAACGTGTCATTGCTATCTGGGATATAACTGTGTCAGCTATTACACCTAAGGAATGGCCAGTCGTGTTTAACTAAGTGTGAACTCTCAAATAAATGTTCTGCTTTTTTATCTATGTTCTGCATTTACTGTTTTCAACTGCACATGTACATTATTCACGCCAAATTCGTCAGGTAAAGCTACTTTTTTTTGTACATGCATATCATCGTTTAAGTTGTATGTAGTATGTTGCATATTTCCAATCTAATTTCTTTATACATTATGAGTTTCAGAAAATGCCATTCAGTACTTGGAAAAAACAAATAATAGCTTTTAAAGTACCTGTAGAACATTTGAAACGCAATTCGCCATTTTTATATCAACACCTACAAGGAGCGACTGAATATAGCAGGGGCCTCACATGTCGCAAGTATCTGCCACTTGACTGTGTTGCGGGAAGTATAGAAAACTTGAATGTTATAAATCAACACTGACACTACATGTATCACAAACATTGCACTATGTCAATTTGTCGGCTATGGACATAATCTGGATCTGGTCTAGATGAATTTTACAGCAAGATGAATCTTTTTCGACGACTTGTCCTTTAGCATCTATAACTCTCCGTTGTGATCTGTCGCACAATTTTTTTTTTCATCATTTGGTTGAGAATTAATGACGTTAGATATTATGAATGATTTAAAAGAATAAGGAAATTGGTATATAAATATATGAATACATAGAATGCACTATGTATTAATTGAATAATCATTTGGATAATTTTTCGGCTTCTCGTGTTTTGAAGAGTTTACATTCATGACATTTAAACAAACATTTGATCCAGGATCTCACAGGACGATTAATGACTTTTCTTTCGTTTCGTCAGAATTTAAAAGCTTTGATGACCGATACACTTCGCCAAGGTGTGACTGACAAACAAAGTATTTGTCCCTTTATTAACTAACTGAAAAAATTCTTTAATTACCGAGTGATTAATGGAGCTAGAGGAGATGATGTGTTATTTGTAGATGATAATGGCGATCCGTAAAGTATCAAAATTTGAACATTACTTAAGCAATTAGGATTTGATTGGACATTCTTTTCGCATAAGAGATGTAAACTCGTGCAACTTTAAATTATTTAGTGCGCCAGGATAACTAAACATGACATGTTAGACAGGTGGAATTTAGACTGTTATAGAAGGTATATCAGAACATCCGATGAGGACACCAGACGGGCTTTGCTACAAATAAGCCAATGACTTTCGAATCCTTCGTGAATTAACTTGTATGATATCATTTTACTTATTACCTTGGGTCACATGAACCCCATAATAACTCCACAGGGAGAATTTTTACCTAAGCTTGCTATTATTTTAATTTCTATTCAAGAATCCAATGATGTTCGACTTACCATCACTGTTCAGTTTTAATCATATTTGTTAATGATTTAAGGTAGGGTATGTTTAAAAGGTATACTGATTGGTTTTTTTTTTTGTTTTTTTTTTTTTGAAAACGGAGTATTTACAGTACTATTAAAAGCATTATTTGTTTTTTGAGATGTGGTGAATTTACTATTTGCATTCTAAAAATTTTTACATTTTAGGTACGTTTTGAAATAAATTTTCGAAACTTGAGAATCTTTTTGTCCAATGACCATTTTTAAAGTTTTATTTTTTTTAGGAATGCCAAATTTCAAGATTGTTTTACAGAACCTCACTTTGTGAATGAATTTTTACGAAGTTTAACTAGATCATATTTTCACATATTGAAACTTGTTTTGCAAAGATAAGGTTTTGACCCCTAATTATACAACGGCGATCCTTTCCGTTCAAGGAGCTGCTACCAGTGCGGGTTAAGCAGGATAACAAGATACTATGATTAAAGTTCTTGGTAGATATAAATCAGATAGTTATTGTACATTTTGTAGATATTTACATATTTATCAGTCGTCAATTAGATGAGCTCAGAAAATTCGTAGCTTAGTTTCTTTTCATTATTATCAACATATTATTAGTTTTACAAATTTTTGTTCTAGATTTATTTATTATTTCAGTTTCTTTATTTTATTATACTGCATGCATTCATACACAAGTTTAATTTAATTTTTATCGATGACTAGTTGAAGGTTGAACCCTTTCCTCACTCTCCTTTCTTGGGGGCACTCAGCTGATTCTCATCTGAGTTTTTTGGCCATTCATGAAACTTATTTCATTTATTCCCCCAAGAAATTATTTTTACCACCACCGTCAATTAAAACTAGAATTCCTAAACAGCCATGCTGCGCTGTACCAGAGCAACGCTTTGCTCCTTCGGAACGATGCACCGTTCCTGTTCAATTGACGGGTGTGTCTCTGCGCTTTAAGTTTGTTTAGCTTCTTACGAATGCTCAAAACTTTCACGGCAGAGGCCGGTCTAAATTTGTTACAGCTGAGTTGACTCCAAAGGGCCAAACTGTTTTTGTTTATTTTTATTGATCATATAATAAATTTGAATATTTTCTATTTGTTTTTATCAAATATCGTCCCAATTGCAACTAATCTGTTGTTAACGAAGTAGCTATTTAATTGCTTTCTCAGCTGTTTTGGTCTTGTCTCAGGTCGTAAACTCTATAAAGGAATTCTGTTTCAATCATGTCAATTTATCAAAACATTCTTTGTTTAACTGGTGTGGCATTAGAAGCTGTGATGTTCTGATTTATTGGTACTTTATTACTGTTGTGGTTCACACCACTCTTTAGATACGAGATAAGAAATACAGAGGCATGAGACGATCACTAATTTACTTTCAACTCTTGATTGAAAGTGTCATGGTCATAGAAATATTATCAAAAAATCACAAAATCCCATCTTTGCACCGTTCAGCCTAAAACTTTTTCCTCATTTTCTGTTTTGTTCAATTAAATATTCAATTTATTTTCATTATTGGAGGTCTTGTTTCACTATCTAGGATAGGATTCCATATTATTGTACAATATGTCACATAACAGTATTACATCTGTAATCAGTATGTTATCTCTTCTTTTTCGTTATAGCTGCATGAGCTAGTATACTGTATATTTAGAATGTACTTCTAACTTTGATGTTTGAAATTTTATTCAAATTCTGAGTATTATTTATGGTGTTTCGGACCTTACTGTATTAAATATTATTAACTTAAAGAATGATGGTCCATCATCAGTTGTCAAAATCATTCTTCTATATTTTAATACAGCTAGACAATATTATCAAAAAATCACAAAATCCCATCTTTGCACCGTTCAGCCTAAAACTTTTTCCTCATTTTCTGTTTTGTTCAATTAAATATTCAATTTATTTTCATTATTGGAGGTCTTGTTTCACTATCTAGGATAGGATTCCATATTATTGTACAATATGTCACATAACAGTATTACATCTGTAATCAGTATGTTATCTCTTCTTTTTCGTTATAGCTGCATGAGCTAGTATACTGTATATTTAGAATGTACTTCTAACTTTGATGTTTGAAATTTTATTCAAATTCTGAGTATTATTTATGGTGTTTCGGACCTTACTGTATTAAATATTATTAACTTAAAGAATGATGGTCCATCATCAGTTGTCAAAATCATTCTTCTATATTTTAATACAGCTAGACAAGACACCATTTAAATCAATTAACCCATTTATTGTTTTCTGTTTCTGAGTGTCCAGGTTTTTGTGATTTCCATTTCGATTCTATTAGAATTGTTGTTTATTTTTTTAACAAATCTTGTAAGTTTTTTCCTCTTTTGTATGCAATCATAGGAAGCCTATTAAATATTTGCTTGCATCTTTTATTGCCCTGCAATACCTGCCAATGTTTAATTAAATTTTTTTTCAATTTTTTTATGGCTGGATTGAACTTCGTTACCAACACTATGGTTTTATCATTACCACGTCTATTATCTTGTAACAGATCTTTTCTGTTTAGATGAATTGTATTTTGTATTATTTCATCAATCTCTGTAGGAAGCAAAGGTGTACCAAAGGGGTAATCAGTATCATAAAACCGTAAAGACAAAGACAAAACCGGCAGACAAAAAATCATCACAACAAAACAAACCACATAACAACATAAAACACACACACATATTACAACAAAACCGCATTCAGCAACGCGAACTCAAGTCGAAACGAGAGTGAACTCAGGTGCTCCGGAAGAGTAAGCAGTTCCTGCTTGCTATAGCACACCCGTCACGTTGCCAAAGATCGATTAAGTGTTGGTTAAATCCGGAAAGGATGACATTACAAAACTCTATGTCAAACCAACATCTGTGCTCATCTGAGAGATAGAAATCCCGTATTTGTATACGAGCACATGATGTCGTCCGTAAAATTTCTTGAGTGATGACAACAACCTGGGAGCAACGTACCCCTGTGTTAACAATTTGCTTGTCAGCCGTGTGGCTCTATCAAGGAAGTCGTTGTACTCCCCACATGCTCTGGAATAGCGAATCAATTGTGATACGTAAACTCCATATGCTGGAGCGGACGGAATGTTGCTACACAGAAAGGGAAAGTTAACTATTGGAAAGTTGAAGTCATCACGTTTGTCATAGAGCTTTGTACAAAGCCTTCCTTGTGTGTCAATTTCGAGAAATAGATCCAGATATGAAGCGGACCTCCTAGAATCTGTAGTGTCCTTTATCTCAAGTTCCTTCGGATATATGAGATGTAAATAGTCACCAAATCGAGGATTGTTTAGTGAAAGGACATCATCAATATAACGAAATGTGAGATTGAAGGATAAAGCAAGTTTGCGGTCCTTTTTGTCTAGAAGTGATTGTAAGAAGTCCGCTTCATATGAATGAAGAAACAAATCGGCAAGCAATGGTGCACAATTTGTGCCCATTGGGATACCTATTGTTTGCTGAAAAACACGTCCACCAAACTGAACAAATATGTTGTCGATTAGAAAGTTGAGCATTTCTATTATTTGATCTTCTGTAAATTTGTTTTTCTTGCTAGACTCTTGGATGACAAAGTAAGTCTTTTTATAACCGACTACCAAATACTTGTACCTGCGTTTTCCGTTCTTTTTGATAAAGATACGTTTAATCAGCTGTGCCAAACGAGATTTTAGTTGTGAATGTGGAATTGAAGTATATAATGTAGAGAAATCAAACGTTTTAATGCTATTGCATGATGAAAATGACTTAGAATGGAGATTTTCCATCAGTTCTTTAGAATTTTTGAGAATCCACATTTGATTGACGCCATTTCTAGAGTAACAACAATCGAAATACTTTTGAATGCTTGATTTTATTGCCGTCAATATTGATGTTAACAAAACTGAAAGAGGCTTAGTTGTACATTTGGATGACCCAGCAATAAATCGTTGCTTGTATGGAGTTTTATGTAACTTTGGAATCCAATACAAGGATGGAACGTCATCGTTCTTTTTGTCAACAGAAATGCCAAAGGAAGATATGACAGAATTATGATTGTTGATTATTTCCTCCTTTGACAGTGTTGTTGCTGTATATGTGGTGCTTTTGCTGGTACAACCAACGCCTAATTCAGCTGTTAAACAATCAATATAGTGTCTTTTGCATACGAAAATGATGTTGTTAGGCGCTTTATCAGCAGGTACGACAACATATTTGTCATGTAAGGTGGACAATGTCTTCGCAACATCAGGGTTGTTGAAAATAGATGTTGCCTTGGTGCTCATCGAGCCTTTCAAAGAGTTAATCCTTTTCAAAACCAACGACCTCACAGACTTTACCCACTCAGAAAGAACGTCGCTTTCCTTTTCATGTTCTTTTTTGGCCCATTTTCTGGCATAGTCTTCAACTGAATCCATAATTGTTTTGAAATTATGGTTCCAGTTGATTGCTCTAGGTTCACGATATTTTGGTCCTTTGGCCAAAACATCGCGGAGTTGGTCATTTTCCATGTTGAGGTCCCCGGTAATGACGTGGCCAGAGGGACTATATTTGAATGGGGATTTGTCACAAGAACAGTCTGGTGGTTTTGCTTTGAGGTCGTTGATTTGGTAATCCCGCAAAACTTGTTTGTAGTTAAATACCTTAGGTGCAATGGTGGAAGTATAGGAATAAGAAATGACGGGAACACTTGTGTCTTTGAAATAAGAAGGGATATGTTCTGTAACAGATTTATGATGTAAAATGTTTCCTAAATTTATGGCATCCAAACCTTTGTTTAAAAATGGAAGAGAAATGAAAGAGCGATTGTCCTTGTTGTTTTCGTGTGGAACACCGACTGGTTTGAATAATCGGTTGTATCCAATGTCAAGAACAATGGCTGTAAGACGGTACAGGTTGGATTTAAAATCAGTCACTGGATTTTCGAGACATTCTTTGTATAGTGTGTGAAGTTTGGAAAGAGGAATAGAATACAATTTAGTGCGAATGTGATGAATCCCGAGAGGTTGTTGGATAGACGAAAGCAGTCCATTGATAGACACGTCATGTACCTTCGGTGAATTGTACTTCCGATGTCCATGACTGCGTTTGCGCCTTTCCTGTTGTTCAAAAAGATTCATCACATTCACATCATTGCATCTTGGACTTGATAAGTTCCCTAAACTGCCAATGTTGTCGTTGCAACCATAAGGTAAAGCGGTGCCTAACCTTCTAATCCAGAATTCTTCTCGTTGTTTTCGAAATGGCGTACTTAAAGTGGGATTGTTGGTGGTATGGTATATTTTTTCAAGAATGCGGACTTTCATGGACAAGATGGAATGGTCCGGTTGATTAAAATGTTGGTAAATGAAAGGGAATTTGTCGGTGTTAATTCCGGATCTGTGGCCACTTATACGGGCATTCAATCTGCCTTTAGTTTCCCCAACATATATCAATCCGCATAAAGTGCATTCTAGTGCATAAATAACGTTTGAAGATGTACAGTTCAAATCATCCCAACTGTTGATGTTGTACGTACGGTTTGTTAAATTGCTCTTAATTTGTGGATCAGTGATTAGAATAGCGCATGTTTTACAGTTTTTTATTCCACATTTTTTGATTGTGCAATGACTTTCGATGTTTTCAAAGTCTAAAACGTCTTCCAAAAGTACAGAGCATTGTCGTATGTTGTTGACTGAATCTGAGTTTTTATATTGGAATTCTGGATTTTCAGACTGTTTGTGTGATATTGTGGTAAAAACGGGGATAGTTTGGACACCTGTCTTACAAAACGATGCCGTGTCCGTGGCGTCGTTAGGTTCAGGCCTTTTTATACTGGGCGACGCCTGAGCCAGTATCCGTGCTTGGTTCCTTGTAATCATGCTATGGTAGCTACTGGGCTGATGATGTCCTCGGGGACAAATGTCCACCAGCAGAGACATCGACCCAGTGGTATGAAAGAAGCAAAGGTGTACCAAAGGGGTAATCAGTATCATAAAACCGTAAAGACAAAGACAAAACCGGCAGACAAAAAATCATCACAACAAAACAAACCACATAACAACATAAAACACACACACATATTACAACAAAACCGCATTCAGCAACGCGAACTCAAGTCGAAACGAGAGTGAACTCAGGTGCTCCGGAAGAGTAAGCAGTTCCTGCTTGCTATAGCACACCCGTCACGTTGCCAAAGATCGATTAAGTGTTGGTCAAATCCGGAAAGGATGACATTACAAAACTCTATGTCAAACCAACATCTGTGCTCATCTGAGAGATAGAAATCCCGTATTTGTATACGAGCACATGATGTCGTCCGTAAAATTTCTTGAGTGATGACAACAACCTGGGAGCAACGTACCCCTGTGTTAACAATTTGCTTGTCAGCCGTGTGGCTCTATCAAGGAAGTCGTTGTACTCCCCACATGCTCTGGAATAGCGAATCAATTGTGATACGTAAACTCCATATGCTGGAGCGGACGGAATGTTGCTACACAGAAAGGGAAAGTTAACTATTGGAAAGTTGAAGTCATCACGTTTGTCATAGAGCTTTGTACAAAGCCTTCCTTGTGTGTCAATTTCGAGAAATAGATCCAGATATGAAGCGGACCTCCTAGAATCTGTAGTGTCCTTTATCTCAAGTTCCTTCGGATATATGAGATGTAAATAGTCACCAAATCGAGGATTGTTTAGTGAAAGGACATCATCAATATAACGAAATGTGAGATTGAAGGATAAAGCAAGTTTGCGGTCCTTTTTGTCTAGAAGTGATTGTAAGAAGTCCGCTTCATATGAATGAAGAAACAAATCGGCAAGCAATGGTGCACAATTTGTGCCCATTGGGATACCTATTGTTTGCTGAAAAACACGTCCACCAAACTGAACAAATATGTTGTCGATTAGAAAGTTGAGCATTTCTATTATTTGATCTTCTGTAAATTTGTTTTTCTTGCTAGACTCTTGGATGACAAAGTAAGTCTTTTTATAACCGACTACCAAATACTTGTACCTGCGTTTTCCGTTCTTTTTGATAAAGATACGTTTAATCAGCTGTGCCAAACGAGATTTTAGTTGTGAATGTGGAATTGAAGTATATAATGTAGAGAAATCAAACGTTTTAATGCTATTGCATGATGAAAATGACTTAGAATGGAGATTTTCCATCAGTTCTTTAGAATTTTTGAGAATCCACATTTGATTGACGCCATTTCTAGAGTAACAACAATCGAAATACTTTTGAATGCTTGATTTTATTGCCGTCAATATTGATGTTAACAAAACTGAAAGAGGCTTAGTTGTACATTTGGATGACCCAGCAATAAATCGTTGCTTGTATGGAGTTTTATGTAACTTTGGAATCCAATACAAGGATGGAACGTCATCGTTCTTTTTGTCAACAGAAATGCCAAAGGAAGATATGACAGAATTATGATTGTTGATTATTTCCTCCTTTGACAGTGTTGTTGCTGTATATGTGGTGCTTTTGCTGGTACAACCAACGCCTAATTCAGCTGTTAAACAATCAATATAGTGTCTTTTGCATACGAAAATGATGTTGTTAGGCGCTTTATCAGCAGGTACGACAACATATTTGTCATGTAAGGTGGACAATGTCTTCGCAACATCAGGGTTGTTGAAAATAGATGTTGCCTTGGTGCTCATCGAGCCTTTCAAAGAGTTAATCCTTTTCAAAACCAACGACCTCACAGACTTTACCCACTCAGAAAGAACGTCGCTTTCCTTTTCATGTTCTTTTTTGGCCCATTTTCTGGCATAGTCTTCAACTGAATCCATAATTGTTTTGAAATTATGGTTCCAGTTGATTGCTCTAGGTTCACGATATTTTGGTCCTTTGGCCAAAACATCGCGGAGTTGGTCATTTTCCACTATGTTGAGGTCCCCGGTAATGACGTGGCCAGAGGGACTATATTTGAATGGGGATTTGTCACAAGAACAGTCTGGTGGTTTTGCTTTGAGGTCGTTGATTTGGTAATCCCGCAAAACTTGTTTGTAGTTAAATACCTTAGGTGCAATGGTGGAAGTATAGGAATAAGAAATGACGGGAACACTTGTGTCTTTGAAATAAGAAGGGATATGTTCTGTAACAGATTTATGATGTAAAATGTTTCCTAAATTTATGGCATCCAAACCTTTGTTTAAAAATGGAAGAGAAATGAAAGAGCGATTGTCCTTGTTGTTTTCGTGTGGAACACCGACTGGTTTGAATAATCGGTTGTATCCAATGTCAAGAACAATGGCTGTAAGACGGTACAGGTTGGATTTAAAATCAGTCACTGGATTTTCGAGACATTCTTTGTATAGTGTGTGAAGTTTGGAAAGAGGAATAGAATACAATTTAGTGCGAATGTGATGAATCCCGAGAGGTTGTTGGATAGACGAAAGCAGTCCATTGATAGACACGTCATGTACCTTCGGTGAATTGTACTTCCGATGTCCATGACTGCGTTTGCGCCTTTCCTGTTGTTCAAAAAGATTCATCACATTCACATCATTGCATCTTGGACTTGATAAGTTCCCTAAACTGCCAATGTTGTCGTTGCAACCATAAGGTAAAGCGGTGCCTAACCTTCTAATCCAGAATTCTTCTCGTTGTTTTCGAAATGGCGTACTTAAAGTGGGATTGTTGGTGGTATGGTATATTTTTTCAAGAATGCGGACTTTCATGGACAAGATGGAATGGTCCGGTTGATTAAAATGTTGGTAAATGAAAGGGAATTTGTCGGTGTTAATTCCGGATCTGTGGCCACTTATACGGGCATTCAATCTGCCTTTAGTTTCCCCAACATATATCAATCCGCATAAAGTGCATTCTAGTGCATAAATAACGTTTGAAGATGTACAGTTCAAATCATCCCAACTGTTGATGTTGTACGTACGGTTTGTTAAATTGCTCTTAATTTGTGGATCAGTGATTAGAATAGCGCATGTTTTACAGTTTTTTATTCCACATTTTTTGATTGTGCAATGACTTTCGATGTTTTCAAAGTCTAAAACGTCTTCCAAAAGTACAGAGCATTGTCGTATGTTGTTGACTGAATCTGAGTTTTTATATTGGAATTCTGGATTTTCAGACTGTTTGTGTGATATTGTGGTAAAAACGGGGATAGTTTGGACACCTGTCTTACAAAACGATGCCGTGTCCGTGGTGTCGTTAGGTTCAGGCCTTTTTATACTGGGCGACGCCTGAGCCAGTATCCGTGCTTGGTTCCTTGTAATCATGCTATGGTAGCTACTGGGCTGATGATGTCCTCGGGGACAAATGTCCACCAGCAGAGACATCGACCCAGTGGTATGAAAGAAGCAAAGGTGTACCAAAGGGGTAATCAGTATCATAAAACCGTAAAGACAAAGACAAAACCGGCAGACAAAAAATCATCACAACAAAACAAACCACATAACAACATAAAACACACACACATATTACAACAAAACCGCATTCAGCAACGCGAACTCAAGTCGAAACGAGAGTGAACTCAGGTGCTCCGGAAGAGTAAGCAGTTCCTGCTTGCTATAGCACACCCGTCACGTTGCCAAAGATCGATTAAGTGTTGGTCAAATCCGGAAAGGATGACATTACAAAACTCTATGTCAAACCAACATCTGTGCTCATCTGAGAGATAGAAATCCCGTATTTGTATACGAGCACATGATGTCGTGCGTAAAATTTCTTGAGTGATGACAACAACCTGGGAGCAACGTACCCCTGTGTTAACAATTTGCTTGTCAGCCGTGTGGCTCTATCAAGGAAGTCGTTGTACTCCCCACATGCTCTGGAATAGCGAATCAATTGTGATACGTAAACTCCATATGCTGGAGCGGACGGAATGTTGCTACACAGAAAGGGAAAGTTAACTATTGGAAAGTTGAAGTCATCACGTTTGTCATAGAGCTTTGTACAAAGCCTTCCTTGTGTGTCAATTTCGAGAAATAGATCCAGATATGAAGCGGACCTCCTAGAATCTGTAGTGTCCTTTATCTCAAGTTCCTTCGGATATATGAGATGTAAATAGTCACCAAATCGAGGATTGTTTAGTGAAAGGACATCATCAATATAACGAAATGTGAGATTGAAGGATAAAGCAAGTTTGCGGTCCTTTTTGTCTAGAAGTGATTGTAAGAAGTCCGCTTCATATGAATGAAGAAACAAATCGGCAAGCAATGGTGCACAATTTGTGCCCATTGGGATACCTATTGTTTGCTGAAAAACACGTCCACCAAACTGAACAAATATGTTGTCGATTAGAAAGTTGAGCATTTCTATTATTTGATCTTCTGTAAATTTGTTTTTCTTGCTAGACTCTTGGATGACAAAGTAAGTCTTTTTATAACCGACTACCAAATACTTGTACCTGCGTTTTCCGTTCTTTTTGATAAAGATACGTTTAATCAGCTGTGCCAAACGAGATTTTAGTTGTGAATGTGGAATTGAAGTATATAATGTAGAGAAATCAAACGTTTTAATGCTATTGCATGATGAAAATGACTTAGAATGGAGATTTTCCATCAGTTCTTTAGAATTTTTGAGAATCCACATTTGATTGACGCCATTTCTAGAGTAACAACAATCGAAATACTTTTGAATGCTTGATTTTATTGCCGTCAATATTGATGTTAACAAAACTGAAAGAGGCTTAGTTGTACATTTGGATGACCCAGCAATAAATCGTTGCTTGTATGGAGTTTTATGTAACTTTGGAATCCAATACAAGGATGGAACGTCATCGTTCTTTTTGTCAACAGAAATGCCAAAGGAAGATATGACAGAATTATGATTGTTGATTATTTCCTCCTTTGACAGTGTTGTTGCTGTATATGTGGTGCTTTTGCTGGTACAACCAACGCCTAATTCAGCTGTTAAACAATCAATATAGTGTCTTTTGCATACGAAAATGATGTTGTTAGGCGCTTTATCAGCAGGTACGACAACATATTTGTCATGTAAGGTGGACAATGTCTTCGCAACATCAGGGTTGTTGAAAATAGATGTTGCCTTGGTGCTCATCGAGCCTTTCAAAGAGTTAATCCTTTTCAAAACCAACGACCTCACAGACTTTACCCACTCAGAAAGAACGTCGCTTTCCTTTTCATGTTCTTTTTTGGCCCATTTTCTGGCATAGTCTTCAACTGAATCCATAATTGTTTTGAAATTATGGTTCCAGTTGATTGCTCTAGGTTCACGATATTTTGGTCCTTTGGCCAAAACATCGCGGAGTTGGTCATTTTCCACTATGTTGAGGTCCCCGGTAATGACGTGGCCAGAGGGACTATATTTGAATGGGGATTTGTCACAAGAACAGTCTGGTGGTTTTGCTTTGAGGTCGTTGATTTGGTAATCCCGCAAAACTTGTTTGTAGTTAAATACCTTAGGTGCAATGGTGGAAGTATAGGAATAAGAAATGACGGGAACACTTGTGTCTTTGAAATAAGAAGGGATATGTTCTGTAACAGATTTATGATGTAAAATGTTTCCTAAATTTATGGCATCCAAACCTTTGTTTAAAAATGGAAGAGAAATGAAAGAGCGATTGTCCTTGTTGTTTTCGTGTGGAACACCGACTGGTTTGAATAATCGGTTGTATCCAATGTCAAGAACAATGGCTGTAAGACGGTACAGGTTGGATTTATAACCTCTCTGTATAAGTCTGATTTTGAAGATTTTGATGATGTTTTGAAGCTGCATTGCATCACTTGTATTTCTGATATGTCTTATTATCTCTCCTTTAATGAAGCCTTTAAATACCCCTTGGGGATGTGAGCCTCCCCTTTCTAAATATTGGAATGTATCCGTTTTTTTCGTATATGTTTTTAGGTCAAGAGTTCCATTCAGGTTAAATCTTTCCCCTTTGTATATGAATGTGTCTAAGAATGGCATTTCTGAGTAAGAAATATCATATGTAAATTTCAATAGCTTATGGCAAGAATTAGCTAGTTGGAAGAATTCATGAATTTCAGCTTCTGATCCTTTATGTAAAAGGAATATGTCATCTCTATATCTTGCACAGAAGATTATTTTGCTCTTATGCTCATATTTGTTTAGAATGTTTTCAAATATTTCGTACATTCTAATGTCTGCTAATTCTGCAGAGACACTTCCTCCCATAGGGACGCCTATTTTTTGCTTATAGATTTGGTCATTGAATGTAAACTCATTGTTTCTCAGTATTATGTTTAGTAATTCTAGTATTGTTTCTTTTCTCGGAATTTTAATTGAATAGTTGTTTATATCAACTTGATCCAACAGTCTGTTTACGGCTTCAAGTATTTCATTAATTTCTAAGTTAGTATACATATTAGATGCATCGCATGTAATTAGAAAGGTGTCCTGTGGAACTTTTATACTTTCGATTTTTCTTATGAAATGTTTGGTATCTCTAGTATAAGTGCACTGGTTTTGAACCATAGGTAATAATATATGATCAATGAAACGTCCAACGTTATGTAATGGTGTACCGCATAGGCTGACGATTGGGCGGCCAGTTATAAGATAATTTTTTCGAAGTTCATAATCTACTTCCATTTCTTTCAATATATCAATTGGGATCTTATGTATTTTTGGCAACATAAAGAAATGACCCAGTTTTCTACTATCTAGATCTTGACAAATGTAGTTATAGCTCATTTCATCAATTTGTTTTGATTTAAAGGCATTCTCTATGATATCAACGGCTGCATTTGTAAATTCATTCACATTGGAATGTTGAATTTTTTCGTAATAGGTGTCATTTTCTAGCTGTCTTAATCCTTCAGCATTGTAAATTTGTTTATCAATTACACAGATTGTGGAATTTTTATCTGCCTTTTTAATTACGATGTCATCATTTGACCTTAGATTTCTTAGGGCATTCAATTCTGACCTTGAAATATTACAAATCTGTTTTTCAGGTTTGATTTTACTGATTTCATATCTAGTTGCGAACAAATAGTTTTCTAATGCTTCGCATGAATAGGCTGGGCTATATCCAGTCTTTATATCAAAGGGATGCATTTGTTTGTTATCTTCTTTAGTAAATAAATATGTACAACGCATCCTGCGTTCAAAATTAGAAAAATCTCTCATTAGTGCAATGTTACATTTTTCAGACTTTGGTGTGGGTATAAATTTTACACCTTTTGATAAGATTATGATTTCGTCGTCGCTTAAAGGATGAGACGAGAAATTTCTGACATATTTCTTTGCATCTTGTATTTTCTTGGCTAGTTTTGTCGATTTAATTGCTTTCGACTTTAATATTAAGCTTTTTCTTTTCTGATAAGCTTTTCTTTTTTCAGTTCTTTACTGAATTTTCTAGCCATATTATTCTTAGGAACTCAGTAGTTCTCTATTTTGATGCAACTATTTTAGATGCTTTTAATATATAGCAGTACAGATCTGTACGCTTTTGGCTGTTTCTATATCGAGATGTGTTAGACATCTGAGGAAAATAATGAGAGATTAATCAAGTATTCTGTATACTAATATTCTGATTGGTTAAGATGGTTTTTGTTGGAGGCGTGGTCAGAGCTATATAAAATATTTTGTAAATTCATCATTTCTGAAGGTCAATTGGTTGACGTTTTAACATTTGCACTGAGGTGGCATTTCCTCTTTCACAATATTTTGCTGACAATTGGATTTCCCATGTCTAGGGTATTTGATTTATAAATGGTTTAATATGTCCAGCTGTACTAAAATAAACTCTGCATTGTTTTAGTAATATCTTTGATGTTAAATTGATAGATATTATATCAATGGATTCCTCATCTTGTTGACATAATGCATATTTGTTTATATATGGATGTTTGACCTCTTGTGTACTTTGGCATTGAATTGTAACAGAAAAAGTATCAAAAGTCGTTGGTTCAACGGTACCGAGAGATTCCCGCATAAGCGCGAATGCTCGGGCTATGTGAGGTTGAAGCGAGGCCTCATCAAACATTATCAAAAAATCACAAAATCCCATCTTTGCACCGTTCAGCCTAAAACTTTTTCCTCATTTTCTGTTTTGTTCAATTAAATATTCAATTTATTTTCATTATTGGAGGTCTTGTTTCACTATCTAGGATAGGATTCCATATTATTGTACAATATGTCACATAACAGTATTACATCTGTAATCAGTATGTTATCTCTTCTTTTTCGTTATAGCTGCATGAGCTAGTATACTGTATATTTAGAATGTACTTCTAACTTTGATGTTTGAAATTTTATTCAAATTCTGAGTATTATTTATGGTGTTTCGGACCTTACTGTATTAAATATTATTAACTTAAAGAATGATGGTCCATCATCAGTTGTCAAAATCATTCTTCTATATTTTAATACAGCTAGACAATATTATCAAAAAATCACAAAATCCCATCTTTGCACCGTTCAGCCTAAAACTTTTTCCTCATTTTCTGTTTTGTTCAATTAAATATTCAATTTATTTTCATTATTGGAGGTCTTGTTTCACTATCTAGGATAGGATTCCATATTATTGTACAATATGTCACATAACAGTATTACATCTGTAATCAGTATGTTATCTCTTCTTTTTCGTTATAGCTGCATGAGCTAGTATACTGTATATTTAGAATGTACTTCTAACTTTGATGTTTGAAATTTTATTCAAATTCTGAGTATTATTTATGGTGTTTCGGACCTTACTGTATTAAATATTATTAACTTAAAGAATGATGGTCCATCATCAGTTGTCAAAATCATTCTTCTATATTTTGATACAGCTAGACAAGACACCATTTAAATCAATTAACCCATTTATTGTTTTCTGTTTCTGAGTGTCCAGGTTTTTGTGATTTCCATTTCGATTCTATTAGAATTGTTGTTTATTTTTTTAACAAATCTTGTAAGTTTTTTCCTCTTTTGTATGCAATCATAGGAAGCCTATTAAATATTTGCTTGCATCTTTTATTGCCCTGCAATACCTGCCAATGTTTAATTAAAATTTTTTTCAATTTTTTTATGGCTGGATTGAACTTCGTTACCAACACTATGGTTTTATCATTACCACGTCTATTATCTTGTAACAGATCTTTTCTGTTTAGATGAATTGTATTTTGTATTATTTCATCAATCTCTGTAGATTTATAACCTCTCTGTATAAGTCTGATTTTGAAGATTTTGATGATGTTTTGAAGCTGCATTGCATCACTTGTATTTCTGATATGTCTTATTATCTCTCCTTTAATGAAGCCTTTAAATACCCCTTGGGGATGTGAGCTTCCCCTTTCTAAATATTGGAATGTATCCGTTTTTTTCGTATATGTTTTTAGGTCAAGAGTTCCATTCAGGTTAAATCTTTCCCCTTTGTATATGAATGTGTCTAAGAATGGCATTTCTGAGTAAGAAATATCATATGTAAATTTCAATAGCTTATGGCAAGAATTAGCTAGTTGGAAGAATTCATGAATTTCAGCTTCTGATCCTTTATGTAAAAGGAATATGTCATCTCTATATCTTGCACAGAAGATTATTTTGCTCTTATGCTCATATTTGTTTAGAATGTTTTCAAATATTTCGTACATTCTAATGTCTGCTAATTCTGCAGAGACACTTCCTCCCATAGGGACGCCTATTTTTTGCTTATAGATTTGGTCATTGAATGTAAACTCATTGTTTCTCAGTATTATGTTTAGTAATTCTAGTATTGTTTCTTTTCTCGGAATTTTAATTGAATAGTTGTTTATATCAACTTGATCCAACAGTCTGTTTACGGCTTCAAGTATTTCATTAATTTCTAAGTTAGTATACATATTAGATGCATCGCATGTAATTAGAAAGGTGTCCTGTGGAACTTTTATACTTTCGATTTTTCTTATGAAATGTTTGGTATCTCTAGTATAAGTGCACTGGTTTTGAACCATAGGTAATAATATATGATCAATGAAACGTCCAACGTTATGTAATGGTGTACCGCATAGGCTGACGATTGGGCGGCCAGTTATAAGATAATTTTTTCGAAGTTCATAATCTACTTCCATTTCTTTCAATATATCAATTGGGATCTTATGTATTTTTGGCAACATAAAGAAATGACCCAGTTTTCTACTATCTAGATCTTGACAAATGTAGTTATAGCTCATTTCATCAATTTGTTTTGATTTAAAGGCATTCTCTATGATATCAACGGCTGCATTTGTAAATTCATTCACATTGGAATGTTGAATTTTTTCGTAATAGGTGTCATTTTCTAGCTGTCTTAATCCTTCAGCATTGTAAATTTGTTTATCAATTACACAGATTGTGGAATTTTTATCTGCCTTTTTAATTACGATGTCATCATTTGACCTTAGATTTCTTAGGGCATTCAATTCTGACCTTGAAATATTACAAATCTGTTTTTCAGGTTTGATTTTACTGATTTCATATCTAGTTGCGAACAAATAGTTTTCTAATGCTTCGCATGAATAGGCTGGGCTATATCCAGTCTTTATATAAAAGGGATGCATTTGTTTGTTATCTTCTTTAGTAAATAAATATGTACAACGCATCCTGCGTTCAAAATTAGAAAAATCTCTCATTAGTGCAATGTTGCATTTTTCAGACTTTGGTGTGGGTATAAATTTTACACCTTTTGATAAGATTATGATTTCGTCGTCGCTTAAAGGATGAGACGAGAAATTTCTGACATATTTCTTTGCATCTTGTATTTTCTTGGCTAGTTTTGTCGATTTAATTGCTTTCGACTTTAATATTAAGCTTTTTCTTTTCTGATAAGCTTTTCTTTTTTTCAGTTCTTTACTGAATGTTCTAGCCATATTATTCTTAGGAACTCAGTAGTTCTCTATTTTGATGCAACTATTTTAGATGCTTTTAATATATAGCAGTACAGATCTGTACGCTTTTGGCTGTTTCTATATCGAGATGTGTTAGACATCTGAGGAAAATAATGAGAGATTAATCAAGTATTCTGTATACTAATATTCTGATTGGTTAAGATGGTTTTTGTTGGAGGCGTGGTCAGAGCTATATAAAATATTTTGTAAATTCATCATTTCTGAAGGTCAATTGGTTGACGTTTTAACATTTGCACTGAGGTGGCATTTCCTCTTTCACAATATTTTGCTGACAATTGGATTTCCCATGTCTAGGGTATTTGATTTATAAATGGTTTAATATGTCCAGCTGTACTAAAATAAACTCTGCATTGTTTTAGTAATATCTTTGATGTTAAATTGATAGATATTATATCAATGGATTCCTCATCTTGTTGACATAATGCATATTTGTTTATATATGGATGTTTGACCTCTTGTGTACTTTGGTATTGAATTGTAACAGAAAAAGTATCAAAAGTCGTTGGTTCAACGGTACCGAGAGATTCCCGCATAAGCGCGAATGCTCGGGCTATGTGAGGTTGAAGCGAGGCCTCATCAAACATTATCAAAAAATCACAAAATCCCATCTTTGCACCGTTCAGCCTAAAACTTTTTCCTCATTTTCTGTTTTGTTCAATTAAATATTCAATTTA
Organism: Arcuatula senhousia; assembly: GCA_963971305.1. NCBI lineage: Eukaryota > Metazoa > Mollusca > Bivalvia > Mytilida > Mytilidae > Arcuatula > Arcuatula senhousia. The sequence continues at coordinate 38,806,419 of OZ020307.1, read as the reverse complement.
TTTTCATTATTGGAGGTCTTGTTTCACTATCTAGGATAGGATTCCATATTATTGTACAATATGTCACATAACAGTATTACAAATATAATTTTGTAATAACAAATAGCTGTATTAAAATATAGAAGAATGATTTTGACAACTGATGATGGACCATCATTCTTTAAGTTAATAATATTTAATACAGTAAGGTCCGAAACACCATAAATAATACTCAGAATTTGAATAAAATTTCAAACATCAAAGTTAGAAGTACATTCTAAATATACAGTATACTAGCTCATGCAGCTATAACGAAAAAGAAGAGATAACATACTGATTACAGATGTAATACTGTTATGTGACATATTGTACAATAATATGGAATCCTATCCTAGATAGTGAAACAAGACCTCCAATAATGAAAATAAATTGAATATTTAATTGAACAAAACAGAAAATGAGGAAAAAGTTTTAGGCTGAACGGTGCAAAGATGGGATTTTGTGATTTTTTGATAATAATGGTAATACTTCATCATCTGGCTTGCATTTGCAAAAGAAAAAACCAATAAGGTGGGATAAAAATACAGAAATTATTTTTAGATCCAATGTACAGAAAAGTGAATTCACTCACAAATGTCAAGACAAGTTAGATGTAGATGAAAATCTCAAAAATGCAGATAAGAGTGAAACTATTAACAGTGTTATTACAAATTTGTCTGATTATTATATAATACAGCTTTAAATAGAACTTCACAAACAAAAAAAGACAAAAATAAATGTAAGAAGAAACAGAAACCTTGGATAGACAAGGAATGTAATGAAAAGTATAAAAGTATTAAATGTTTATCAAGGGTTTTACAATCTAATCCTTGGGATAATAATTTGCGAATTAGAATCTACAGACTCAAAAAGGATTTTAATAAACTTACACGAAAAAAGCATAGGTTATATAGAAATATGCTAATAAGCAAGATTGTTGAGTCTGAAGAGAAAGACCCTTCTGAGTTTTGGAAAACTATTGAAAAATTAAAGTCTAAAAAATCAGACCCGTCCTCTAACATATCTAGTCATGAGTGGTTGAAATATTTTAATGACCTAATGAATAAAAAATATGCTGATAGATCTTTTGATATATTGTCTAATAATGTCATTAAGCAAGATTCTAATGTATTGAACTCTGAAATCAGGGCTGAGGAGGTATTAAAAGCAGCTAAGGCTTTAAAAAATCATAAGGCCTGTGGGAGTGATGGTGTTAATAATGAGATGTTAAAGATTTTATGTCTTTCAAATGTCAACATCTTTGTTAAGCTATTTAATATTATTTTTAAGTATGGTGTTTTTCCTGAATTATGGAGGGAGAATTACATAAAACCAATTTTTAAAGGTGGATGCTTTAATGATCCAAATAATTATAGAGGAGTTGCAATATCTAGCTGCTTTGCTAAATTATTTTTAAAAGTTTTGAATAATAGATTGGATATATTTTTGGAAGAAAACAATATTTTATATAATGGCCAAATTGGCTTTCGGCAAAAATGTAGGACAAGTGACCATATCCTTACACTAAAAACCCTTATAGATAAAGCTTTTAAATCATCAAAGCGACTCTATGCCTGCTTTGTTGACTTAAAAAAGGCTTTTGACACAGTAAATAGGAAAGCTTTGATGTTCAAATTATCTTGTTTAGGTATTAATAGTAATTTCCTTAATATTATGGAGAATATGTATAGGGAGGTTAAATATAGTATAAAAATGAAAGAAGGCATTACTGATGAGTTTAATTCCAAAGTTGGTCTTAAGTAAGGCTGTGTATTAAGTCCTACTCTATTCTCACTATATATAAATGATTTCTCAGAATCAATAGATGATAAAATATGTGATTCACCTAAAATTGACAACTGCAGTATACCATGTTTATTATATGCTGATGACATTGTGTTGCTATCTGAATCAGCAACAGGCCTACAATTTAGCTTAAATAGATTACATCAATATTGAAGTGATTGGGACCTCCAGGTTAATATAAATAAAACAAAGGCTATGGTATTCAATAAAGGAGGGAGAATGTTCAAAAATTTACTTTTCAAGTTTGATGGAAATGTTGTAGATTGTATAAATGAATACAAATATCTTGGTATTTTATTTAAACCATCGGGATCCTTCACGGCAGCTGTTGAACTTCTATGTAAGAAAGCTAGTAAAGCAATGTTTTGTTTAAGAAAATCCTTATTATCTGAATTTTTGAATATACCACCTCAATTAAAGTTATTTGAGGCTTGTATTAAACCTATTTTACTCTATTGCTCTGAAATATGGTCATTGGATTTTTTAATCAAAGAGAAAAAAAGCCTAGAAGACAGATATTTTTTATTCCCTCCTGTTAAAGTTCAAATTAAATTTTTGAAATATCTGTTAGGAGTAAACAGAGGGGCAGTCAACCTCGCTGTTTTTTCAGAACTTGGTGTAACTCCCATTTCTATAGATGCACTTAAACTAGCAACTGGGTATTGGTATCATGTTATTAACTCAGAAAATAACAAACTAGTGTCATTGTCTTATAAGTGTAACTTAAAGTTGAAAAATTCATATGCTGACAATATAAGATTACTTTTATATAAATTGAGTTTCAATCATATTTGGGAGAATCAAAATACTTTCTCTAAATCTAGACTTTTACATGCTGTTTCTAGTAAGCTAGAAGCAAATTTTATTTTATTTTGGAAAAAACAAATATACTGTGACGAAAATAAACCAAACAAGAATAAATTAAGAACCTATAGAGAACTGAAATTAGAATTTATCTTAGAAAATTTTCTATTACTTGACATTCCTAAAAATATTATATCTAATTATGTTAAGCTCAGAATAAGTAATAGTAATCTTTATATTGAGCAAGGGCGTCATAACAACACACCTTTAGACCAAAGAGTATGCCCTTTATGTAGAAAGGATGTTGAGGATGAATTCCATTTTGTATGTAAATGTGAAAAGCTACAATGCACTAGATCTAATCTATTTAAAAAGATTGAAGAAATCTGCCCTAATTTTGGTAACATGTCAGACAGAGAAAAATTCATATTTGTATTAAGAAGTAATGATTATGATATTATGAAAGTATGCGTTTTAGGTATTTTTGATATGGCTAATGAGAGAAAAGTGCTATGCTGTTAGACTAGATTATAATTACTCAGTCCTGCTTGTCTGAAAAATGTTTGATTGTATGTAAAAATTGTATTGTATCATTGTCTGTTTTATGTATCCATGTATGTGTTGCTGATTATAATCCTAAGTTGGATTTTAAATCAATAAAATATTTGAATTTGAATTTGAATTGAATTTTGAATAAAAATTAATTTAGAATAAAAATTAGAAATAGATATGCGTGAGACAATAACACTGCAGAGTCATTATGAATAAATTGCCGTAGAAGATAATTCTTTTATATCATCAAATTTAAAAGCATTTTTTTTCTGACTGTGAACTGCTTTTCTGGATTAACCTTCATCAGACACGCTAGAGGTCGAAAATTGGAAGATCGGTAGGTATATGTATACCTGAAAAGAACGATATGGTAAGTAAATTGTTAATATATATTCGCTTTGAATCTATTTAAATGTACTAATCGTTGAAAAGATATGTATAGTAAAAGGGTATTTCCAACTATACTTCCTCTCCTTTCACGGAATATATCAAATATACACTCTTTTGTTGTTTGTAGCAACGACATTTGAGCGTTTTCATTGGTTCATTGGACGTAACATTATCTGCTGCTCATGCTTAATTCACTTGCCCTTTAATAATATACAATGTATTTCAAATGTCCTCTTTCACTTTGAATTGTGTATGGCCGATACCACACCTTAGCTTAGTTTAAAGTAAGTTTAGAGAATATTTATCATATTTTATGTTTTTGATTTATTAATGGTTTTCTTTTTTTTTTCATTTTGATATTATTTATCTTTTTATTTTCATTCAAGCAAAACATGACATGTGAAGAAAAACACATACTGTCATGTAGATTCACTGGTGGTTTACATAAAACAATCGCAAATAAAGCAGACAATATTTTCTGTATTAATCCATTAGGTAAATTTTAAAAACTGAGTTGCAAAAATCAAAATGTTCAATTCTTGTAAGTTGGGACATTTTATTTTTTTTCTCTTCATTTATAAAACGATTTTTGCAATCATTAAAAAACAAGAAAAAAATTGATCTACAGACAACATGTTATGCAAAAAGAGGGTTATTAGGTTAAAAAAGGTGTTGTCTTCGCACGCTTTATTAAATTAGCTACTTTTCGTTGTTAAAAAGGCGGTCCACTTTTCCTTGTGTAAGGCGTTTATTCTTCAAACCTATTTTACTTTGAGCAACGTAACAATGACTTATATTTATAAGAAACGCTTTAAAGGGTTAGATTAAAATAAGGTCAGAAATTAAAAATATTTAACTAAATTCTAGCAGCCAATAAGCATCAATATATATCAAGATCTAAATGCAAAATTTAAAAAAAAATAATTAGCACACAACAGAGTCTGCAAAACAAAAGGTTTAAAATTGGGAAAATCTTTCCACAGAGGATTTTGTATGCACATGGGAGGCGCACATCATCCTTGCACATAAAATAAAACAAGAACCTAGATGACAACCTCGCAAAATGAATATCAAATTATGATGAAAAAATTATATTCAATTTGGTAATTTGCAGACTGATATTTATGAAAAACATTTTTGTTCAACTAAATTCGTGTTTTCAGTTTATTTATTAAGTTAAAAAAAATTTAAAAAAACTTGATTGAACAATATTATTGTCCGAAACGACAAACGGAAATATATCTAACGACAAGCGTAGATTCCATGCAGTGTCAATGGATAGGTAGGACAGTTTCAAAATGTCAGGGTATAGATCATAGTGCTTTATTATGTATTAAATATGGTTAAAGAACTCAAGCATTGTTTTCATTTTCTATATTGAGAAATATTTTTTATCTTCATTCCTTATAATTTCAATAGTCAGTATTTTGAAACTAATAATGAACTTCATGAAATAATGAATTGATGTAAATTTGAACAAGGTGTTTATAGACAAACAAAAATGATTTATGACATTTGTTGTTTTTTTCTAAACTTTTATGTGTTATAAAAGTCTGATTTAACGGTTTGACTTTGAAGGTGTGTTTAATTTGTTTTGTTCTATTTTTAAAATTCTCCACAGTTGTAGCGAAAAATATTTGAAACTATGTTACGGGACAACTTTTATTATAAATCCAACAAATTGTACAAATCACTCAACTTCTTGTGAAAACTGGTTCCTTCTAATGAAATCTAATTGACTAATATAACTTAATAAATGTTGTTATCTTGCTTTTTCCTTTAATAAAGGAAATTAAAAAAAAATACCGAACTTGGAGGATAAATCTCAATATCAAAGAGAAAGAACAAAACATAGAAAACACACCGGAAAAATTACAGATTGATAGAAATATTAATATGATATTGGTTTTATGAAAAAAAATAATGTTATTTCTTACTTTCTTAGTCATGTTCAGTTAATTGGGTTTTTGTTTATAGAGAACATTTTTTCTCAAGGAAGGTCCTAAATCGGCCCGGTATTTTTATTATTTTTACAACTACTATTACTCGTCAAAAAATTAATAAAGTATGTTAAGGTACGAACAAACTTTTCGTATCTGTAAGATTTAGCAAAATATTTACACCACAGGTTAAGCCGAGACTTCAAACAGGCCATAAATTTGAAAATTCCTCATTTTTACACATTTTCACTGGTTCCACTGCATTTTGCGTCAAACTTAGTACCGGCCACATTTCTCTGTCATTAAAATTTTTTGATATTTGATTTATAATATAATAATACTGTCGTAGGGACACTTTGGACTAAAATTTAGGACTCTTCTACGTCACCGGTACCTCTACCAGAGCTAGATATCCTCCCCACAACAATACACATTTTTATCAAAAAATAATTTTGGTTGACAGGTGTGGCCCATTTCATACTCATCGATTTATACATGAAAGTCAAGGAAAACTGTCACAAATTGTGTTTTTTTTTTCACAAATTAGTCTATTTTTACCTCACTGCTCTCCTTATTGATAAAACATCGAAGGAAAAAATAATGCAATTCTTGAAATATAATGACTAATGAACATTAATGCAGAAACTACAAACAGATATATCAAACTTGAACTATTGGGCCATTTTGTGGCCTTCGTGACTCTACTCCTTTCCTTTAACTAACTTATGCTGTGTTGATTTGTTTTACATGAATCACATGCTAAGTCAAACATAAATTAAACAAATTATAAAAGTTTTAGTTAATAATTCTCGTGTTTTTTTTTAAATATTTCAAGAATTTTTCATATGAATCACATTTTTAGCTCACCTGGCCATGTGAGCTATTGCCATCACTTGGCGTCCGTCGTCGTTAACTTTTCTTCAAACTTCTTCTCCTCTGAAACCGCTGCACAGATTCAAACCAAATTTGGTCTGGTGGTACTTTAGGGTATCCCCCACAGAACTGATGTGGGGATTTTTGAGTCGTCGAAAAACATGGCCGCCGTTGCTAAAAATAGACCAGGGGGGTCAGACTATTGTTTTTGGCTTGTAAATCAAAAAGTACAAGAGATAGATGAAATCTGATGCACCTAACTGCTTCAGCATCAAAAGTTCTACAAAAGTCTCCATTTGGTCCAAGTTGTCAGATGACCCCTTATAGGGGTTACAGCCCCTTAAAGGTGAAAAATAGCGTTTTTTCATGTTTTGCCCTATAGTATGAAAACTACTGCAGATACAGAAAAGCTGTTGATTGCTTAAATGTTCAGCTCATTTAGCTCTACAAAAGTCTCAATAGGGTCGAAGTTGTCAAATGACTACTTATAGGGGTTACAGCCCCTTAAAGGTGAAAAATAGCGTTTTTTCATGTTTTAGCCCTATAGTATGAAAACTATTGCAGATAGAGAAAACCTGTTGCTTGCTTAAATGTTCAGCTCATTTAGCTCTACAAAAGTCTCCATAGGGTCGAAGTTGTCAGATGACCCCTTATAGGGTTTACGGCCCCTAAAATAATGTTTTTCATGTTTTTGGCTAATAGAAAGAAAACTATAGCAGATAGAGAAAAGCTGTTGCTTGCTTAAATGTTCAGTTCATTTAGCTCTACAAGTCTCCATAGGGTCGAAGTTGTCAGATGACGCCTTATAGGGGTTACGGCCCCTAAAATAATGTTTTTTTCATGTTTTTGGCCTATAGAAAGAAAACTATAGCAGATAGAGAAAAGCTGTTGCTTGCTTAAATGTTCAGTTTATTTAGCTCTACCAAAGTCTCATTAGGATCGAAGTTGTCAGATGACCCTTAATAGGGGTTACGGCCCCTAAAATAACCTTTTTCATGTTTTTGGTCTTTAGAATGAAAACTAAAGCAGATAGAGAAAAGAAAAGCTGTTGCTTGCTTAAATGTTCAGCACATAAAGCTCTACAAATGTCTCCATAGGGTCGAAGTTGTCAGATGACTCCTTATAGGGGTTACGGCCCCTAAAATAACGGTTTTTCGTGTTTTTGGCCTACAGAATGAAAACTATAGTAAATAAAGAAAAACTGTTGCTTGCTTAAATGTTCAGCTCATTTAGCTCTACAAAATACAGGGTTGACATCAAGACCAGGTGAGCAATTTAGGCTCCTGGGAGCCTCTTGTTTTCTTTTGTGTTAAAAGTGTTATTTAATGCAAACGTGAACATGTTCGCGTTGTTTTTTTTTCTCGCTTAATTGGCCATCTCAAAATATCCGCAAAAATAATCCATACGCAAACGGATCATTGCATTTGTAATGCGTATAAGTAGCCAAAAGAAACGCAAATTGAAGTTCACTTAACAAAAGTGCGAAAATATCACTCTGCGAAAAATTTCACTTTCACAGTATACTAATGGGAAAAAAAAACTTTTGATTCAATATTTCATGGAATGTCATTTTCCTTATGAACTTAACAACAACTTTTGTTGTTAGCCCCTTAGACATGTTTTATTTCATTTTGAAACCAAGTAATATCAATCTAGGATTCTTAAAATCACACTTGAAAAACAAAAACATTTTGAAATTCAGTTTCTCAAATGAATTTCACTAAAAACTTTTCACCGTTTTGTGGTTTGAAAGGTATCACATAAAATATTTAATGAAAGTTTAGATTTTTCATTTTAGAGGTAAAAATGTTGTTTCATTTTTAACTAGAATTAAAAATGATATAGATGCATGCACACTTTATTTTTATCCTGAATATGTATATTTTTTTAACACAAACGAATTACAACAAAGTTACAGTCTTATAAATTTTGAATTGTATTTTTGATGTGTATTTCATGTGGTTTGCATCTCCCGTTCTTAATCGTGCATGTATTAAAAATTGTATTGTTTTCACCAAATATTCGCTGTTCATGCATTTTAGCAAGAACAACAAGAGGATCCCAGGAGCCTGAATCGCTCACCTGACATATGTGCCTGTAGTCCGAGATTGCTCTGACGTCCTACGGCTTTTTTTCCAGACAAGCTGGGGCCGTGGCCCCAGCTTGTCTGGAAAAAAAGCCGTAGGACGTCAGAGCAATCTCGGACTATTGTGCCTGAAGTAAAGGTTATAAGGCAAAATCTATTTAACATTGAAAGGGTCATAAGATTAATAAGGGGGTCATCTGACAATATGGTGGATCTAAAGGTGCTGATCACTTTTGTTTTCAATCAAAATCTAAAAATCTGTCACCCTTTTTGAGTTATTCGCAAAAAATGCAGTTTAACCTAATGTTTTATTTTTTGCCACAGCGGCCATGTTTTACAACCAATCAAAAATCCCCACTACAGTTCTATACACCCAATAATAATAAACAATAATACTAAGTTTGGTTCCATTTGGACTTAAAGTGTCAGAGGAGTTAACGTTTTCAATGTAATGGGGAAATGCTGTTAAAACGCTAAATTTTGACGTTCTAAGGGCAATAACTCCTAAAAGGAAAGGTCATACAACGTTGACCCTATTACATATTTTGTAGATCTTGATGTGCTTTACAATATGCAATTTAAATTTCTCAAATATCTAGTATAGTTTTCAAGATATTGAGCTAAACAGGTGCAAAATTTGCAAAAAATCCACAAAAAGGGCAATAACTCCTACATGGGTTGTTGGATTTTCTTCAAAATATCAGAGCTGGTAGATCTTGAGGTGCTGATCACTTTTGTTCCCAATCAAAATTTTGAAATCTGTCACCGTTTTAGAGTTATTTGCAAAAAACTGCCATTTACCCCTATGTTCTATTTTTAGCCACAGCGGCCATGTTTTACGACCAATCAAAAATCCCCACATCAGTTCTATACACCTAATGCTAATAAACAACTATACCAAGTTTGGTTCCATTTGGACTTAAAGTGTCAGAGGAGTTAACGTTTTCAATGTAATGAGGAAATGCTGTTAAAATGCTAAATTTTGACGTTCTAAGGGCAATAACTCCTAAAAGGAAAGGTCCTACAATGTTGACCCTGTTACATATTTTGTAGATCTTGATGATGTGCTGAACAATATGCATTTTAAATTTCTTTAATATCTAGTATAGTTTTCAAGATATTGAGCTAAACAGGTGCAAAATTTGCAAAAAATCCACAAAAAGGGCAATAACTCCTACATGGGTCGTTGGATTTTCTTCAAATTTTCAGGGTAGGTAGATCTTGAGGTGCTGATCACTTTAACTCTGCCAAAATTTTGATATCTGTAGCCGTTTTTGAGTTATTTGCAAAAAACTGCATTTTACCCCTATGTTCTATTTTTAGCCATGGCGGCCATGTTTTACGACGAATCAAAAATCCCCACATTAGTTCTAAGCACCAAATGCTAATGAACAACCATACCAAGTTTGGTTGCAATTGGACTTATGGTGTCAGAGGAGTTAACGTTTTAAAAAGTTTACGGGCGACGGACGACGGACGACGGACGGACGACGGACGGACAACGGACGCCAAGTGATGATAATAGCTCATATGACCCTTCGGGTCAGGTGAGCTAAAAAGTGTTATCTTGCTGTGTTAATACACCCGATATTTATTAGGACCCTATGTTCATATAATGGAGTTTTCTTTTTGTAAGAAACAAGCTTATCGAAATTCAGAACTTTTGATTAGAAGAACAGTTATTTTTAAAGATTTTTTTTTTATATTATAAAACTCGATACGCACGTTGCTGGGAGTGAAACGATTAGATCTAATTCATCTACATGATCTTTGTTCTGTAAAAAACGTTAAACCTTTATATATTTGATAAAAAATAATATTTTTCCTACATGCGCTTCCACTTAATTTAAATTATCTCAATGTACTTGTTTGAAGGCTTTCATAGGATTATGTTGTTGTTATTAAATTTGGAAAATGTACGATCCTGGCGGTTCTGTTTGTTTGCCACGTTTATCATGTTTATTACACTAGACTATTTCTTAATAGATTTCTATTCCATTGTACTGGTCCAGTTAAGGCATGTTCGGATGTTAAACTGACAATGTTTTCCATGCATCTTGCAAATTTTGGCCTATATTCCTGCTTTACTTAAATTACCTGTTATATCATAAATGGTGTGAACGTCAGTTCTTAGTTTAATTTTAGTAATAATATTAAGTGAAATGTTTAAAATTATATTAAGCTTTTTCTTTGAAAAAAATCTCATTTCAGGAAAGAATTTGAAAACTTGACAATTTCTTTAATAAAGAAATGTATGCAAAAAATAATTCTTCGTACTAAATATCTCAAAAAGAAGTTACGAGAACCCATTTTTCTATTTTTTTATGACAGAAATCAAAACTGTTCTATTATTGTTATTTATATTACATACATTTGTATAAAATTCTATGTACGGTTTTAGAATTATACGAATTTCGTTGATATTTCCTAATGATCTAGTAAAATTTCATAAAAAAGGAACCAATTACTAAAAAAAAATAGCACTGTGACCTATTGTTTTATAGTTTATTTCTAAAACACATGCAAATGACTCAGGCGCGGATTTACGGGGGGCGGACCCGGCGTACGCCCCCCCTAAAAAAAAAAAAAAAAAAAAAAAAAAAAAAAAACGTTGAGAAACAGAGAGCGTCAGAAAGAGAAACACAGGGAAGTCTTAGTTGCATGAATGTAATGCAATGATCGATGTTGGTTACCCACATTATCTTTAATGATAAGTATCACTTGCTAGCATTATTTCAAATTGAAAAAAAATATTTGTCGGTTTCCAAAATCCCGAGTTCTAAAAATAGATTAATTAGTTGCATCAGGACCATTTTGTAAACATGTAGTAAGACGGTCTGATCATCGTAAAAATCGGCCTTTTTATAAATATGAAGAAAGTAAAGCAACGGTCATTGTTTGAAGCATTTTAAAAGGCTCCCTTGTAAGTATAAATTATAAAATTATACAATCTTATTACAGTGAGCACATCTCGTCGCAGGCACGAAGTGCCCACGGGAGCGGAAAGCTCTACAGCAAGTTCCCGCGAAAAATTTGCCTAATGCTGATTAAATTTTTTTCGTCCGGATATGCTTCTTACAATTCACGTGCACGATTTATACAGGTTCGTTGTGAATTTGAAAATAGTTACCAATTTTGCTACTCGCCTTCCAAAAACTTTCTATGTAAATATAGAACAAGGAGAAAAATATTCTGATGACGATGAGTTACTTCATTTTTTAAGTAAAACAAATTTTATTCATTGTTAAATCAGGGATTAAATAAAACTGATGTTGTTGGGACATCCCTGGTTAAATACATTTTCTTTTTTATGCTCATTCGGCCAAAAACCTAGTCCCAATCTGAACTTTCTAGAAAATGAAATGATTACGATCAAAACAGTTAACATTTGCATCAAAAGTGTCCACGTCTTTTCGGGTAGATCTTATATTCTGAATTCTAAACGATTTTATTCCTCAATTGAGGCGTAGAACTCCGTCATACGAGGGCCAAAAAGAAATCCATCTTTGATGTTTCATGGTTATAAGGGGAGCCTACATTTTTGCTGTGCTCGCATTTAGGCAATGCCTACCTCATATTAGCAGATTAGGCTTTGCCACAGAGCATCAGATTATGTCATCTTTATCATGTCATAGGGCCATTTATCAACACGTGTTGGGATCTGATTGAAATGCAGGCCAAGAACCGGAATCTCTACTTCTAGCATAAAACGAAAAGGGGCATTCCCGCTTTAATAAGGGGTGGTAAAGGGACGATCCCATCTTTGAAAAACGCAAAAAGGAAACGCGATAAATAAAAATTGCCATACACAATAATTTAAGTTACACGAGAAATAATAAATTAAAATCACAAAACACGTAAAACAAAAACGAAAACGTTGCACGAAATTCAAAATAAGTTAACCCTTTCCCACCTATACCATCCTCTTATTAGAAGGGTCGGTTTAATATATTTTTCTTAATATTGGTATTAATAGAATATGTATTTCAGTGACGAGTCGGCACCATAAAAAAAATGAAACGGTCAGTTCGGCTGACTTCTGACAGGGGCAAATCCAGATTTTTTTTTACACGGGTGCCCTCGGAAGAAGAAAGGGGTCCAAAGCTATGACGAATTAAGTCAATGTTTTGCACGAAAATCACCAATTTTTGCAACAAAACTTTAAAGGGGGACCCCCACCCTTTGGATCCACCACTGTCAAGCCATATGATATTGCATTATGTACAATATTATTGCAATGAAACTGAGTAACTGTTGGAATTGTCTTGGCGCGCCTCAACTGAGTTTTCTCCTAAAATCAGTCTGCTCAGTCTTCAACTCGTCACGTAAACCAGGAGTGCATTTTACAGGAAAAAAAGAAGTTAAATGAAAGAAATAAAACATAACAAAAAAGCACAAAACACCCCCTCCCTTAAACAAAAAAAAACAAGGGGAAAAAACAAAAACACAAAACTCGAGAAACAAAAAAACAAAAAAACAACAAAAACAAAGAAAAAGAAAAAAATATAACAATAGATATAGTAAGTGATGAATGTTATATAATTAAACAATGAAAACAAAAAAAAGAAAAGACAATTGTTGGTAGTTTGTTACTTAAGAAGCCATAAGCTAGCCTATGTAAATATTTAGGTGCATTTTGGTATGAAAGCGTACTTTGTTCATATAAACTGATTTCACATTATAAAATTTAGAAAAAAAAACTAGATTTTCTTACATTTGTTGCTCATAATATTGAGTTTTGTTTTCACAAAATAAGTGTCGGGAAAACGCCAGAATTCAGGATTTTGCACCATTTACCCCAAAGCTTCTGGGGGCCTTGAGCGGCCCCCAGACCCCCTGCCGATTTGTTTACGCCCCCCCTAACATAAAATCCTGGATCCGCGCCTGAATGTCTATTTACTTTAAAAGTTTGGACAACACCTTATGTCAAAGTTTTAAACCCCGTACTGCTTTTATTTTTATATCTGGAACGTTAAATGTCAAAACCTCTGTTTGGGCTTAAAATACAAAAATTGAATATGCTTTGCATTCTCTTTTTTTTTGCATTACAACAAGGCCTTTTGAAACTGCAAGACTAAACTTAAGATATATCTATGAAAATGGACACATGGCCATGGACAGGTAAACATAGATAATAACAAAGGCGGATCTGAGGGGTGTTCCAGGGGATGGACTCCCATATCTTTTGAAATATTCTAATTTTCGTGTAGGTTTTTATCAAAACTTGTCTGAAACCCCACGTTTTGTTAAAAGTTGGCTGTAAGTGAAACATTTCTGGATCGACCCCTGGTCAGATTAATACAGGAATAACAATCGGAATATTTTTATTGACACAAGCACAGTATCATGATGGCACAGGCCCAATGAACAATATATAATAACAACAGTGGTTTCCAGAAGGATATATGATCATACATATATGTTAAGTCAATGTCCGTATGCACTTGAATATAGTTCAGTAGTTTTAGGAGTAACTGTTTTATTCTTACAGTTGTTAACATTAAGGGTTAGTGCGATACAGGATGGGTGTGATAAAGGACTATAAATATTAAGTGCAATAAAGGTTAATTACTTTTGTATATCTAAATGTCTAAATTATTTACAACATAGAATGACAAAGTATAAAAGCCTTACATTGAATTGGTTTTAAACTACTGAACTTGTGCATTTTGAATATGAAACTTAATATATGAAAAATAAAGTTAAGTATTGTTAAGGTAATAATTTATTCTTCGATACCATTCGAATAAAGGATATATGCATTTAAAAAACTTATACCTATTACGATTTACCTTAAATTTGAAGATTTTCAAATTTGACAATATAGTACTTTATAATAAACGCTTTTTAAACCGTTGCTTACAATGTAGATTCAAGATTCAATATTTTATTAGAGTCTCACCACATACAGTCATATGAAATATAATAACAATAAAAAGTTAAAACCCTTATGAGAGACTATTTATAAATATTCATTAAAATATATGTAATGAAACACCTCTAATCTACGTACTCGTTTAACTGTGAAGGTTTTCACAATACTATCACATTCCATGTCGACCAATTAATTGAAATTTTCTCATTTACTTCCTTATTTACTAGACCTATTCCAAGAACCTATTTCTTATTCAGGTGAAACTGTTTTTCGTAGGTTTCATTTCTTAACCTTATCACGCGTGCACAACTTGAGAATATTTACGTTTCTATTTGCAGATAGTCTGTTTTGAAATTTTACTAGCTCATTTTGGTCTTTTGAGAAATTTAATTTTAAATCATGCAATATCTATCGTTGCCAATTTAGATTCTTTTAACTAAAAACTATTTGAATGGACAATGGTTTGAAATGGATTTGAAAATGAAAAACGGTAAGAAAATTAAGAATTTACCTCCACTTCTATTCCCGAGGAACTTGCTTGAAATTTTTATAAAAGGGACAACGTTTTGACAAAACATGATACGTTAATGAAAGACAATGGAGTGCATTTGTTTAATTTTATTTTTTTAATGATTTATTTAATTATTTGTCTGATTTTCAGACATATAATATACGTTTCTGTTAACCTCTCTCAAATGGTTTATCGACTTTCAACTTAAACAAAATACCACATATGAGGCTGTTTAGTTAAATAATTTTTGACAGATCAATCGTTTTAAAATTATACAAGTTCAAAATAAATTTTAAAATCGCACGATACAAGTTTATTACGAAAGACACCACAAGGGCGATTAATTTCAAATAAAATATATTTAATTGTGAAAGTACGACGAGAATAAATGACAAACCATATAACATTATTCACAGTAGACATTGTATGGGTTTGTGAGTTTACAATGCTCTCTTAATCTTTTTAAATTATAGTTATTTCTGAAATTATTTTCTTTCAGATACAAAGTGATACTCAAACAAAAGACATTGCTTTTAGAATTTAGAGATGTAACATTTTTATCCAGGAGAGGCTTACCAAAATACACTTTATCAGACATGTCATCCCCGGTGAATTTTCGCGTCTACAAAAAAGTTTCTGAATGTTGTAGTATATAATAAAAATATATACTAGCCTTTGCAAACATGTCTGATTCTGAGCAGTCTACCGTGAACAATTCTCAATTGCAAACAGTTGACAGTAGTGAAAACGAAATCAACGAAAAAATTGAGATGGAAAGGATGTGTACGGACAAAGTAAATCCTGTAGAGAAACAAAGTGATACGACAGACCCCATAAAGGTCGAAAACCAGGGGCTTCCTAATCAAAAACATACTATGAGATCCAATTCTGACAAATTAAACGAATCCAAACAACAAGCTGAAATCGAAATGAAAAACGAGACAAAACATGGAACCGATGAAACCGCCAATACAAATGTTGATAATAATAAAGGTGATGATGCAGATGAAAATGCGCAACAATATTCTACAAATAAAATGGATGAGACTGTTGATGAAAATTTCTTTGAAAACTTTGATAAGACAGACGATGGAAACGATAGAGTAGAAATGGCAATGGCATCAATAGATACACGTGTAATAATCGAAAATGAATCTTCTAAACTTGACGAACCATCAGACCAGAATATTGGCCAAGACATTCGATCATCTCAGCAAAGTCTAGTAAGTCATGATCAGATACTATCAGCCGAAAATCTTGCTACGGAAAGCTTGTCCGGTACAGTTGCACGCCGACGTTTAAATCGTCAAGCTTCATTGAGCCAAGACATCGAATCAAATAGGAATGTAGTCGACGAAGAGAAAGAAAGGTTGAAAAAAGTTCCACATTTCGAACGAAGAAAATGCTTCAACATCGCAAAATATATCATTTCTATTGTCTTGATAGTCTTTGATATAATATTCGATTGGGTGGAATATTCCGAGATGAGCTCGAGGGGAAATTATTCCATTGTGGCGGAACGACAAGTTGATAATGTGAAAGTCACTTTCGAATGCGAAGGAACGGGTTCAACCATTCAACTTGTGTATTTGATTTTTACAGTTATTGGAACAGTTCTATCTGTTGGACAGATTGTTCATATTATATATATAACTGTTCACGAATTTAAAGGTACAAAAGTGGAGAGAAAAATTATCAATGAAGTTTTGGAAACATTTGTTTTTATCCTTTTTATCGAAATATCTCAACTACTTCTGATAATGGGATTTTTCGATGTTTGTAAACTTGACTGTACAATTGAAGTAACTAAAGTTTTAAGCCTGACTGCCAGTCTCATTTCAATATTTAAAATTTCCTGGAGATTTTCAACTAGTTTCAGATGCTGTACGGTAGTTTGGGTTTCCAAGGTATCACCAGAGCAACATCGAGAGGATTCCACAAAACGCCCACGACCCCCTACTATACCAAGCAGATCTAAAAACTGTCCTAATTGCTCATGTAGCTGTGTAGACAGTAAATGCTTGTTTATTTTACTAGCAATATTGTTATTTCCAATATGGCTTCCTTTTCTTCCATGCATTTGTATTTATCAAGCTTGCAAGGACTTTTCTTGTAAGCAATGCATGGCCTGTGAGCGAAACTGCTCATGTTGTATTTTGCGATGCTGCCCGTCAGCACTGCCAGTTCCACAAACTGACGCATGTTCGTGCAGATGCGGCGAATGCATGTCATGCGAACAGTACTGTAAGTGTTTCACCGTCCGATGTTGTCCATCTTATCTTATTCCACCGAAATCAGATATTTGGACATGCAGTTGTCGTGAATGTTTGGCTTGCGAGTGTTTTGGTAAATGTTTTATTTGCCGATGCTTCCCTACGTTTTTGAAGTCCCCAAAATTTGATATCTGGACATGTTTGTGTGCACAATGTTTGTCGTGTGCACTGCCTTGCAAATGTTGTATTTGCCGGTGTTTTCCTGAACATATCGGTGAAACCGAGTGGTGGGAATGTCATTGTACGGAGTGTCTGTCGTGTGCACTGCCTTGCAAATGTTGTATTTGCCGGTGTTTTCCCGAACATATCGGTGAAACAGAGTGGTGGGAATGTCATTGTACGGAGTGTCTGTCCTGTGCCTGTCCGTGCTATTGTTTTACCTGTCGTTGTTTTCCAGAACACCAAGAGGAGGACGATTGGTTTACTTGTCGTTGCACAGAATGTTTATCTTGTGAACTTCCTTGTAAGTGTTGCACCTGTCGATGCTTTCCTGAACATAAAGGCGAAACGGAATGGTTCGAGTGCAGCTGTAAAAGATGTTTGGCGTGTGAACAAGATTGTGAATTTTGTACGGTACGGTGTTGTCCGTCTGCTTTGGATCCACCTGAAGACGATATTTGTAAATGTTGTTGTTGTGAGCCTAACGAGCCTAATGTTGTTGCACCGGCCCCTCCGCCTCCCATTCCGCAAACTGTACAGATTATAACAATTCAGCCGCGGACCCCAACACCACCGCCTCCTCCTCCTCGACCACGTCCTATTACAATTATAATACCCCCGCCCAGAATCCCATCACCACCGAAACCAAAACGACCAAGATGTCAGGATTGTATCAGCTGTCTAAAAAACTGTTCTTTTTTTCTCTTGGCTCTCCTCATTTTATTGGATCTATTGCTAATTTTCGTTTACATCTCCTTAGCGGCTGTCTTTTTTGTTTATTTGTTTTTCTGTGACCTGAATGTTGAGTTTATTGAAAATTCATACACTGTTTTTGTCCGAGGCTTTGTTAACTTATTTATTTGATAAAGTATTGTAAAGAATCAAGATAGATTTTACAAATTGACTTTCACAATTACAAAATAAGCAGGATCCATGCATAAAACCAAACAGATTAGCCATGGATATTTATATCATTTTTTCAAACACAATCAGCGAAAAAAAGTATTGGCTTAATATAAAACATACCAAGTTAGATTGTTTTTAGCTCACCTGACCCGAAGGGTC
The DNA here is from genome assembly GCA_963971305.1 of Arcuatula senhousia. Taxonomy (NCBI): domain Eukaryota; kingdom Metazoa; phylum Mollusca; class Bivalvia; order Mytilida; family Mytilidae; genus Arcuatula; species Arcuatula senhousia. The sequence goes on along the minus strand of OZ020307.1, from coordinate 38,788,067 downwards.
AGGTGAGCTATTGTCATCACTTGGCGTCCGTCGTCCGTCCGTCGTCCGTCCGTCGTCCGTCGTCCGTCGTCCGTCGTCCGTCGTCCGTCGTCCGTAAACTTTTTAAAACGTTAACTCCTCTGACACCATAAGTCCAATTGCAACCAAACTTGGTATGGTTGTTCATTAGCATTCGGTGCTTAGAACTGATGTGGGCATTTTTGATTCGTCGTAAAACATGGCCGCCATGGCTAAAAATAGAACATAGGGGTAAAATGCAGTTTTTTGCAAATAACTCAAAAACGGCTACAGATATCAAAATTCTGGCATGGGGTAAAAGTGATCAGCACCTCAAGATCTACCTACCCTGAAATTTTGAAGAAAATCCAACGAGCCATGTAGGAGTTATTGCCCTTTTTGTGGATTTTTTGCAAATTTTGCACCTGTTAAGCTCAATATCTTGAAAACTATACTAGATATTTGAGAATTTTAAATTGCATATTGTTAAGCACATCAAGATCTACAAAATATGTAACAGGGTCAACGTTGTAGGACCTTTCCTTTTAGGAGTTATTGCCCTTAGAACGTCAAAATTTAGCATTTTAACAGCATTTCCTCATTACATTAAAAACGTTAACTCCTCTGACACTTTAAGTCCAAATGGAACCAAACTTGGTATAGTTGTTTTTTAGCATTAGGTGTATAGAACTGATGTGGGGATTTTTGATTGGTCGTAAAACATGGCCGCTGTGGCTAAAAATAGAACATAGGGGGTAAATGGCAGTTTTTTGCAAATAACTCTAAAACGGTGACAGATTTCAAAATTTTGATTGGGAACAAAAGTGATCAGCACCTCAAGATCTACCAGCTCTGAAATTTTGAAGAAAATCCAACAACCCATGTAGGAGTTATTGCCCTTTTTGTGGATTTTTTGCAAATTTTGCACCTGTTAAGCTCAATATCTTGAAAACTATACTAGATATTTGAGAAATTTAAATTGCATGTTGTTAAGCACATCAAGATCTACAAAATATGAAATAGGGTCAACGTTGTAGGACCTTTCCTTTTAGGAGTTATTGCCCTTAGAACGTCAAAATTTAGAATTTTAACAGCTTTTCCTCATTACATTGAAAACGTTAACTCCTCTGACACTTTTAGTCCAAATGGAACCAAATTTGGTATAGTTGTTTATTAGCATTAGGTGTATAGAACTGATGTGGGGATTTTTGATTGGTCGTAAAACATGGCCGCTGTGGCTAAAAATAGAACATAGGGGTAAATAGCAGTTTTTTGCAAATAACTCTAAAACGGTGTCAGATTTCAAAATTTTGATTGGGAACAAAAGTGATCAGCACCTCAAGATCTACCAGCTCTGAAATTTTGAAGAAAATCCAACAATCCATGTAGGAGTTATTGCCCTTTTTGTGGATTTTTCGCAAATTTTGCACCTGTTTAGCTCAATATCTTGAAAACTATACTAGATATTTGAGAAATTTAAATTGCATATTGTTAAATGCATATAGATCTACAAAATTTGTAACAGGGTCAATGTTGTAGGACCTTTCCTTTGAGTAGTTATTGCCCTTGGAACGTCAAAATTGAGCATTTTAACTGTATTTCCTTATATTGAAAATGTTAACTCCTCTGACACTTTAAGTCCAAATGGAACCAAACTTGGTATTATTGTTTATTATTATTAGGTGTATAGAACTGTTGTGGGGATTTTTGATTGGTTGTAAAACATGGCCGCTGTGGCTAAAAATAGAACATTAGGTAAAACTGCATTTTTTTGCAAATAACTAATAAGGGTGACAGATTTTTAGATTTTGATTGAGAACAAAACTGATCAGCACCTTTAGATCCACCATATTGTCAGATGACCCCTTATTAATCTTATGACCCTTTCAACGTTAATAGATTTTGCCTTATAACCTTTACATCAGGCACATATGTCAGGTGAGCGATTCAGGCTCCTGGGAGCCTCTTGTTTTTATTTTGCAGATGAAATCTTTTTATGGTCCCGGCCGCGGGTGTTGTCCGGGAAATAAATTTCTCCGCGGAAGTCCCGGCCGCGGGTGTTGTCGGGGCTCCTTTGATTTCATGAACTATTCAAAATTCTAAGATTAGTTTTTTTGTTAGCGTTTGCGGTGTTTTAGTTGGAAATATTTAGTTAGCTTTGGATAGAGGTGACTTGTAAATTCAATTTGATACTTTATGCACGGCTCGTGTTGTTTTTAATGGGTTGTTTTATTGAACTATTTTTATAAAGACATTTTAAACTATGGTTATTTCCAGTTTGCATATGTATATATCCAATTTTTTCGATATCTAGTTGAATATATATTTCTTATTCTAGTACATGTATTAACTTTTGTTTAGTTAAAACATTTACTTTTTGTCTCACTTAAAACGGAGCGGGACATACGCGTTACTAAACCGGTGATGGCGGCGTTAGATATATTTCAAAGTTTTTTGAAGGCCTCATGATCTCAAGAACTATTCTCCTAGAAGTATGAATCTAATATACATATGTCCTTAGGCTAGTTGTTGCTACGCACATTTGCACAAATATCGTTTGATTTTACTTTGATTTTACGGTTGAGTGACCGATACACTTTGCAATTTTCAATATATTACAATATTAATTAAGTACATATATCATAGCGACTCAATATTTAGGAAGAATAAATCCTAGGGTGATGACACTTGAAATGCACATGCAGCTATCAAAGCCGCTCCACATCTTTTAACTTTCTACTGATATTACGGTTTAGTGACTTCGAAAATTTTCAATACGCAATGCTTAAGCTTCATGAACATCCGAATATCTCAGGATCTATAGCATGAATAATCCTAGATTGATGAATTTGATATGCTACATTTTTCAGTTCATTCTTAAACTTTTGAATTTGATCCTGGATGTTCAGGTGAGCGATTTGTATAATTTTATTGGTATATTTTATTAATTCATAATAGTTTAAGAATTAATAAAATGTATATAGTAGTTAATAAAGACTAAATAATTCCTTTGGTGTAGACAGGCGAAATATACGTTATTGTTTACTATTGTTTGTATATATTTTTTAAAACTGTGATAAAACTTGTTTAACATTTTATTGTGATATATGAAATGTAGGTATAAATTATTTTTGATAGTGTTTGTAAACATCTTTTAATGGAAACCTGGTTTCATTTTTTTTTATTTTCACCCTTGTTTTATTAATAGAAACCATAGTCTTTATGAGTCCTTATCTGGAAAGTGGCATACTCACCTCACCATTAAATGGGGTGTTTATTTCACACCTTCTTCAAAATGCAGTGCTTTTTAAAAAAAATCATTTCTTTTACCCGACCCATTTGTCTCAATGACGAGCGTATGAACCAAAATTATAAGACACTCATACGGTCTGTTAAAAAGTCTGTTAAAAAAAATATTTATATGCTTATGATACCAAATAGCTTTTTGGTTGCAAGAGTAAAGGAAAACTTAATTTCCTCTAGAAAAAAATCAAGGCACTGTACTGCCCGAATGAGATGAAATCATTTGCAAATGGGAATCAAAGAAAAACTTATTTTCTGTGAATAAAAAAGAACTATTATAGAAACAGTTATGGTGCATTAATATTTCTTCGGTCTATCAGGACCTAATTTGTGTTTTAGCATCGATTTTTCGTAACAGTTTGGTAGGTTTGTTATTAACAATTCAAAATGGGACTTTTGTTGATATTTTTGCATATTTGAGAAATTTACTGTGATATTTTGTAGATTTAGATCCCTTTGGTTATTTTTATAGAGTTTTGTACTTTATGTATTATTTCTGTGATTATTCAATATTCCCTTTTTGTAATATTATCAATAGTATTAGATGAATTTTCATTGTATGGTTTCTTGTGATGAAATCAGATGTAGACATTGTAGTTAGTTTTTTAACTGTTTTTGTTGCTTTATTTTCAATAATTAAATACTCCAACAAAAAATTTCATTAAGAGATTTGTTATTTTGTAGATATTTCACTTCTAAAATTAATGGTGACCCTAACGTAGATGAAATGAGAAGTGGTATCCCTCGTATTTATCTGGACAATTTCTGTCAAAATTTACATTTTGTGTGTTTTGCTATTTTCTCTACTTTTTAAAGAATTTTTCTGAAATTTTATTGCTACAACGGCCAAAGCGCCATAGCTGTAAGCCATTTAATTTCGGGGTACAGTTTAAATCCATGAAAGGGAGAGAAAAATCGAGTGACCGGAAATGAAAAAAAAAAACAGCACAGGAAGTGACAATTTTCATTTTTTTAACAATTCTGTACTCCGTGCAATTTTATTTCTTTTATCACAAAAAATATTTATTTTCCTGTTTCTGAACCAGACACCTATCGTTTTGAGTTGCTTTCATGAATGAATTTGACGATTAAAATTTTTAGTTGGAGTAGATAGTTTTTGTAGAGTGTGATACTTATGTTTTTAAATATATTTTTCCTTCTGTGATCAAACACTATTCCGTCCATTTGTACATTGTACTTGTGTTTATACATATAGTATTGTGTGTTTCTGTACTGTGTCTTTGATATTATCATGATTATGCAGATGTAGAGCATTTTATTTGTATTAAAAGAGCGTGTGATACTTATGATGTTTTTTATGTGATGATAAACTATTTCGTCCAATGTTTAAATTAAAAGACGTTCGATGATATTTTTGAATATTGCTTTTTATGAAAAAAATATAAAGTATATAGGAATAAAGTTCCAGATAATAAACGCCTGACGCACGTTTGGTCTATTCAGTGCTCTTCAGAGGCACTCTTCCCAAAAAATGCCAAACAATACATGAATATGAATAGCATAGAACAATAAACAAAGAAATGGTGAACTGTGGATACTAAATTATGACTAAGATCAACCTATGTCTGGGGTAGGAAGAAAACTTAAGGTTTTGACAATTTTAGATTTAAACTTAAATAGTCATTTCTTTTTAAAAGCATATTGGCTTTTCATAGTTTTAGCATTAACATAGGCGTAATAGACGATAATGAGATGTGGTATAAGGTGTGTGAAATAACAGACCCTGCGCCACATTTCCGACCTAACACCATTTAGTATAACAGTGTCACCTGTAGAATATGTCCCCTTTCATGTAATAGATATCTTTTAAATTAATAAGATAATAAAAAACCAACCCTTTAAAGGCTTACCGAAGAAGTGTATATACACTTTCAAATATTTATAATATAGATCACCAAATAAGTATATTTCGACGGTTTTCCCTCCGTCTCATCAGTTGTCCAGGGTTGTCTTGTTGTGTTAGAAGTCATATTTATAGGCTAAGATTATTTAATAATAATACGCGACACACACATAGACAATCAGCGATTGAAAAAAAAAACACAATGGTAGTTAGCCAGCAGTCACTAGTATGACCAGCGGTCGTCGGTCACCGTCTTCCATTAGCAAAAGATTAAAAATATAATCCATAGGATACCAAAATCATCGTCAATTAACATAAGGAAAAGAGGGACAACTATAGCGTAAACAAGGATTCCTGGCTCATGATAGGCACATTGTAAATGTGGCGGAGTAAAACTACTTTTTGGGTCCAACATTCCCCCTATTTTGATAAAAATCAAATCTATAAAAGTTCAATTCACCTGGAAAGAACCCGAGACACCAGAAAAAAACTAGACGTAGAGAAACTCTTTTGAGAACACTCGCTGTAACTGACATATAACAAACAATCATCCATCGACTGATGTAAAGATCAAACATATCGATTCTAAATCCTTCACAACACTTCAAATAAATGAATGAATCGACCAAAAATACCAAATTAATAGAATCCGTTTTTTCAACTGTTATATCATTTGATTTGATAATTTTCTAAGCCTGCTTACAATCCCAATTTTTTAAAGTCGTTTGCTTAATAAACAATATAAACGACCAAAGTCACAAACCTCTTGCTGGAGAAGGATTCACATAAGCATTAAGCTTGTTATCCAATCCAGGAAAAATAAATAATTATGTTTTAATTAACTACCCGAGGCTTTAATTCTACTCTTTTTCAATGTAGATTGTTTGATGTTGGAACAAATGCTTGACAAAAAATTAAACGATACTGTACATAGTGCCACAGTAGCACAAGAAAATATTTTGAAATGTCCGTATCAAGTAAAGATGATTACTGCGCAAATGCTGCGGAGGAGTAACACTTTCCATCTTCTAATTACATAGATTTCCTTGGCAGAGCGTCACATCTGAGACAAAATTGCTAACACAGGATTATGTTGCTCCTCGATCGCTGTCTTACCCATATCCTCAGTGTCTGCTATCTTTATGCTTTCAGTTCATGTTAAGTAATTGGAAGTAAAACTCGAAGCGTAGAACTGAAAACATAAAGATACGTAAACCAAAATGTGGACAATTTACACCAATTCTTGTTCGATGTCATATATTTTACTTTTCCGTCAATAAAAAATTTCTTTAAGGCAAAATCTGTATATATTGCTAATATATTAACAAATTGTCCACATTTGGTGTATCTCAGTATAAAACACCCGTCTATTGGTTTTAAAGGGAGGGAAGGGCGGGTAAGGAAACCACCTCATATAAGCTGAGTGACACTGTAACTGACGTATGACAATCATCACATCTACTGTCTATTCATAAGCATGGATATTAAAATAATGAGAATGAGTAACATGAACTTCCGCCTACGTCATCAGTCAATGAGACTATACCCATATCCTCAGTGTCTGCTATCTTTATGCTTTCATGTTCATTTTAAGTTATGGGAAGTAAAACTCGACAGCTTACAAGATGCAAATTTCATAACGAAACGACAATAAACCACCTTTAGCTCTCTTCCCAAAACTCAAAAATAAAATAAAACACCCCATATAAACACGATATGACAATGACAAGGGTTTATTTAATAAAACCTGCATTAAAAACTAATTGTAATGGCTTTTGCGATCATTATACGACAATCTCATATTAAGCACCAACACAAATCTAGGTCTGACACATGCGAAGGTATAACATCCACTATTTAAAGTATCTTTTCCGATCTGCACGCGAGTTTGCAAAACGAAGGGATCTCTCCTTCAAAAGTAAACAAGTTCCTGAGATTCCCTATTATTATATAGTTAGATGAAAATCATATCGGTGTGTAACTATAACATTAAAGCAAAATAAATGGAAAAAAAATCATATTTACTAAATACCAGTTTAATTCAAATACTAGTATATACCAATTTTGTAACACCTAAAGGAGATAATCCCCTCGTATACAACTCACGTGAGCGAACCCACTAGGGCATCAGTGTCCCTTGAATTGCTAACGAAAGGAAATTCGCAAAGAAAGCAATACCAAACAAGAATTAGGGTAATCTGTATAAAACATTTAACATTTCAACAAAGTACACATTTTAATAATCTCATTTACTTTTGCCTTGAACATTCGCTTAACATGAAATAACGATCCCTTTAGTCTATTGTTATAGATTGCTATATCATTCACATTGTCTAATTTGGCTTTCATTTCTGTATTCCATCTCTGGTTTAATGTTTTCCAGAGTAACGGGATCACTGTCATTCCGTACCTTATGTTACTCTGAAATGAACAATACTATATACTGTTACTATTAAGGTATATTAATGTTATATTAAATATATCCGTTGTATAACTATTTCTTCTTTTCTTAATGAATTCTGATATTAATGTTTTGCAACTAACGAAACAGTTTTCGAAAAGAAATTACATGACGGCACTTACAAGACTAAACTGCTACATGTATTGGCCAACAGAACAAGCTTATTATGCATTAATACTGCGGATATCTTTCAAAAACAATGCAAAGAATACTATAAATATTTCGTTGGATAAAACGCACCAACTAACCTCAATCATATATTTAAATTCCAGTATTTCCACAGAAAGTAATCCTCTTCTTTTTATAACACTTACATCTCTGAAATCAAAATAAAAACTTGTAAATTTTAACTAATAATCAAGCACATGTTCGGTGTATGTTTAAGTTTACTCAACCAAATCAAAACAGTCCTCGATAAAAGGACACGTGAACTTCATTCAATACATTAAGGTTATATGACCTTGAAATAGAAAATACACAATTACATTATGTTCACAAATAAGCATTTATCTATTATTCATATGGTTGCTTAAAATTTTGTTGGTATATATTTTCTTTAAACTTATACATGTTCTAAAGCTTTTCTCTACGCAAAAAACGTCCACACGTGTGACTTCATATTTATTTCATAAAATATCTTTTCATAGCCACCTAGGCCTATATGTGCTTGATCACCTAGGGCTATATGTTCATGGCCACCTAGGCATATAAGTGCATGGCCACCTAGGCCTATATGTGGATGACCACCTAGGTCTATATCATGGCCACCTAGGCCTTAATGTGCATGGCCATCTAGGCCTATAAATTATCAGTGCATGGCCACCTAGGCCTATAAATTATCAGTACATGGCCACCTAGGCCTATAAAATATAAATGCATAGTCACCAAGGCAAATAAAATGGAATACCTAACAGTATGACGTGTCGCACTCGACACGTCCGTTCCCTAGCATGGATATTAAAATAATGAGAATGAGTAACATGAACTTCCGCCTACGTCATCAGTCAATGAGACTATCAGTGTAGACATTTTACGGAAGACATCATACGCTCATAGACGAATATGGGATTTTAATCTCTCAGATGAGTGCAACTGTTGGTTTGTCATACGGATTTGTTTTGTCTTCCTTTACCGGATTGGACACACCGAATTGCAAGCAATAGCTATAGCAAGCAGGAACTGCTTACTCTTCCTGAGCACCTGAGTTCTCTCTCGGTATGACTTGAGTTCGCGGTGTTGATTGCTTTCCAGTGTTATTTCTACTTATGTTACTGGTTTTGTCTCTGCCATTTCGGACTTTTGACATTCGGGTTTTTTAAAGATGGGTCTATTCTCGGTGCTGGATTTGGCTTCCTTGTTCGAACGTTTTGGTTTTGGGTTCTTTCGGTTTTCAACAGTATTGGAATTTGACCTTCCACTACATACATACATACATATCCTCTCTGGGTCTTCAAGGACTCGTTACCTTCCACTGTTTTGATTTAAATGCTACTGATGAGAGGTTACACCTTGAAATATCGATATATAGCATATCCAAACAAAAAGTTTATACCCGCGTTTTGGTATTTGTAATTTTGCTTTTTTTAACTACTAGTATTCAATTTTATGTTTAAATCTATTACAAACTGCGTTTAAGCTATCAACCCAGTTTGTAACAAAGTTGCATTTTGTAATTACCACTTTGTAGTTTTATGCTTTAATATAAATGTTTCGATACATAACTTTCTTCATAAGCAAACACCATAGTGGGAAAATTATATCACTAAAAAGGAGGATAAGGTCCAATATTAGCTGTTATGTAACTGACAAAGAAAACTGCACAGAATCATATACCTCTGTGTGTTTCACAGTTTTATATTTCAAGTTATACAAACATTGAGAGAATATGTAATAGACATAAATCGGTTAATTTCGATTAACAGAAAAATGTGAGCGACAGACCTGTATAAGGTTCCCACGACATGGAACTAATGCTGATGCAGTATACCAATTATCAAGAGCCTCTGATAAATACATCATGTAGTATACTGTTACATAATATTTCACCCACCTGCCCGTGGCCTGACATTCTCGAATGTAAAACACGGATGTTTCCAAAAAATCTTGCTAAATTCTTTTTGATAAAAAATGAGTGTACAATTTGAAAATCCTTGGACACATTTAGTCTACAATCATCGACAAGAAGTTCGAATAGAGGTGTCGGTATAACGAGGCATTTCAGACTTCATTTTCAAGGAGAAAGACGATAAAGAGATTTTGAATAAGTGAACGCGACACAACCTACATAAAGAAACGGCAGTTTGAAAATCACAATGGAAAACAGCCAGCAGTCTTTAACATGATCAGAGGTAGCTGCTTGTCGTCTTGCATTGACTCAAGAGTAAAAATACAATACATAAGATTCAAAACCAATCCCAAAATTATTAACGAAAGACCCATTTCTGGGCATAGAACTATAAACAAAAAGGAGACGAAGACAAACAAAAGCTCTGACCTGACTGACAAGGATTCCTGGCTAAGGTCAGGCACATATAAAATGTGGCGGGGTTAAACTAATTTTTGGACCCAACCTTTTCCTTATTGAAAATCTTTTACAAAGCAAAAACATAACACTCTCTAAAAATCAAGTTAATTTAAATTCTATTCAACAAGTGAGAACCTGAGACAAATGCATTATAAAAGAACGTAGAGGAACTCTCTTGAGAACTCTATTTGGAACACTTGCAGTTACTGCCAGCTAGCTAAGAAGCATTTATCGACTAATGTAAAATAATTTAACTCATCGATTCTAAATCCGACATCACGCTTCAAACAATTGATGATTGTGTCATATCATCACACCAGAAAACCGACATATTTGATCGCTGTAATGCTTGAAAATAATGCAATAGTCAAAAGATAATGGATGAACGTTTTAAAATTACTATCAAAAATCAATATCTATACTAAAAAAAAACAGTTTAAAGATTTTAATAAAACTTCCAACTTGATCGTTTCCTTTAAAAGTTTTTGTGTCGCCTACGAAACGGAGAGAAGCATAGGTGTAACTTTACCGGCGGTAGCGTTAACTTTGTGCTAAGTTTTTATAAGCACCTCCATATCTCAAGAACTATAAGTCCTATGTTGATGTATCTTGGTATATGCCTCAGTAGTAGCCTAGCACAGTTGCAGCGTCATTTTCAAACTTTGAACTTGATATTCAAATTGAGTGACTTTGACAATTTTCTATACATAGAATAGCAATGTTAAGGTTTTGCGACCATATCAATATCTCACGAATTAGGTTGATGAAACTTTGTATGCATATGCTCAAGTAGTAGTTTAACGCATTTGCATCCCCATCTTTTAGTCTTGATGTAGATTTTTTGATTGAGTTACTTTGACAATTTTCAATACATATAAGTGTAATGTTAAAATTTTATGAGCACCTCCATGTCTCAAGTACTGCAAGTCCTAAGTTGGTGAAACTTTGTATACATATGTCCCAGTAGTAGATTAGCACAATTGCATTCCCATCTTTTGACCCTGACCTTTTCAATACATATAAAAGCAATATTAAGGTTTTGCGAGCACCTCAAGAACTATTATTTCTAGGTTGATAAATGGTATGCATTTTCCCAATAGTAGCTTTGATTGTGTTTAAGGAATTACAAGGTGTGCCGATGGTGCCAGGACGCAAGACATACTTGTTAACTCTTGTTAAGGATGTTCGCTACTATTATTGAAAATAAATAGGTTTCAGATTTGATGCCTTAAATGAAAAGATAATAGTAAAAGTATAAAATAAGCAAAAAAATTTGATAGGTTCGTGACTTCGTTTTCAAGATAATTGATGTTAAGTTTGGCGGCAAAAGATTTTCTCTGATTTTTTCATAGGTTTAGCATTAACACTATTTTGCTGTTAAAACCCATGACAGAATAAATAGAATTTGATAAAACTTTGTTTATAAAATATTTATGACATATAAAAGACATTAATAGCAAATTAATAGGGGGTTCGTGGGCAAAAATTTTAACCCTATTTTGATGGTAAAAACCAGAGGATTCCGAAAAAATGACAGAAATCCCAAAACAAGACTAGCGAGCATCCTTAAACCAAATAACCATCGCAAGAGGATTTGTTTTTGATTTTCCGTGCCTTGCAAATAACATTTCCATTATATTCAGGTTGTGATATTCCTTTTACAATCCCAAATCCACGTGTAACGTTATTTTTTCAATCAGATACCCATATTAATGTACGACTTCTATAAATTATTTGACTTATTTGTGGTACCAATAACCTTTTTTAGTATTTTTAGTGTAAAGAAACGCTTTTTATCATTAAATTCAGAAACACCACTGCAAGTTCGAGCATACCTGACTAACTATGAAATGTTCATTCCGTTACATCTACAGTTACATGGTCTTCAAGAAAGTGAACATTTACAAATGGGAAAGAAAAGTCATCACGTTTATCATATACTTTAGTGTGTAATTTTCCAAATTTAAAACTTAAATCTTAATCTAAATCTAAATTTAAAAATTGTCATATATCGCCGGTCGAGTTAGATTTCTTTAGGAAAGATGTCATTTATAAAATTTGTGGAAGTGGGGTTGTTTAGAGAAAGGTTGTCGTCTAAATATCTATAAGTATTGTTAAAAGTATCAATAGGGTGGTGTTGTTTTTTTTTCCTTCATCGGCAGCGTTTTGTCAAAATATTATATAGTTACTTTTAAGTACTGAAATAAAGCACTCGTAAGATCACATTCTTTTATTATTTTGTTTGTCACCTATCCAACTTGTAGATTATTGTAGCCATGGTATTAAGTTTCCAAAAACTGATAAGTTTCAATCAAATCAATGAAAATTCAAAAGCATGTCAACATATTTCTTTCTGATAAATCATTCTATTCGATTTTCGATAACATTGTTTTAGAATTGGCACAAGTTGAAAGTTTTTGCTCAAGCAAATTGTGCATATGTTATTCTGCTTTTTGATATAATAAAACGAACAAAACAATAGAGTCAGTAAACAGAAATATATACTTTTGTTCTAAGCTGATAAATTCCAAGAACTTACATTACTTTCCAATGAAACCCCTACCTTTCAAATTTTCCAAATATATTTTGCGCATTTTATATATGAAAACACTTTAAGACATAAATCAGATTTTCATATACAAAACAAGGTATGTTTTATTTTTTTGAATATATATCTTTTTTGATAACCTGTAATGCTTTAGATAATGAGCAACATTTCTTTTAAAATTGTATAATTAATAAAAAAAGAAAGGGATACATTTCTTAGAAACCTTTTAAATTGGTATCCAAATTTTGATCTTATTAACAATAATGAACAACTAATAAAAGTTCTAAACCCGTCAACACCTGAAGAAATTTGGATTGTTGTCTCTTATATAGATCGGTCATTAGAACTGAGGAAGGGAGACCATAGTTAGTTCCAATATTGAATATAAAATGTATATATTACTAATTATATGTTTGTTTCATATTCTCTATGTCAATGTGTTATTATTCATGTATGTCGATGTCATTGTTTTATAATATATGCCATGACTGTACTAGTCTCCAGTTGCAGCAATAAAGTTGATATATCTTTTTTGATAACAAACACATAATGATTAATCGAACATCATTATGAAATCTGGGTTACGAAACACAAAATATCATTTTTTTTTAAATAATTTTATATGAAGTTGAAGGCAAGACATGAAGAAACTACAACAAATTTTAAGCAGTAATTCTTTTAATTAACTTTATCATTGAAGCCAAAACATGATCTTGCCTTTTTTGCACTTTAAAAGCTCTGTTTTGCCTTTTAATTACCTAAATTAATGCCACATCCTGCTTTCTTTTTATTTCAAATTAACATACCCCCCTAAAAATTAAATACAAGAAACCTCTAAAAATATTATATCAGTTATCGAATTTCAATGACAATAATCGCCGTTGGTTTTTTTTTCTTGTAGATCTTAATCATTTCCTATCAAAATTATACTTTCAAAACAATGTCTGATTCAATTCAAAATGAAACAACTGAGAGAGGTGAAGAGAGTGACATTAACATGTTTGATGAAAAATAAATAAATGCTTCCTTGTCTTCGAGCGATGGAACTTCTGAAAACTCTTCCGCCCAATACGAAGACGATTTTGAGTTGGAAGCGATTTGCAGGACAGACAATGTGGTTCCTGATTATGACAAAATAAGTGTAAGTCAAGACAAATCTGCGGATGAGCATTCTGATACCGAACAGATGGATGCTGATGGTGAAAACCAATCACGGATAATCAATTATAATGAAAGTATGTCTAGTACTGTGAATCGACAGCTTTTTGATGACATTGGATCAAATAACAAGATTGTTGATGGGGCTTGGACAAATGAACATACAGAGAAGTCGGCACAGAGTCCAGATGAAATCAACATCACGGAAGATCAAATTACAGATGAACAAAATGAGATGAACGACAAAGAAACAGATAAAACGAATCAGTGGCCGCTCCAATAAACACAGTCGTCATTGTTAAAAATCAAACTTTTGGTTCTGGCCAAACAACGGGTGATCAGTCCTCACAATTAGTAGAAGAAGGCCGAAAATATGATCACCAAAGCCCAGATATGGAAGACATGTCTGGTAGTATAACCCGAATACGAAGAAAGTTCAACAGAGACATTGAATCAAACGCATGTGATGTAGACGAAAATGATGAAAAAATGCCAAGCAAGTCATATTTTAGACGAAAAAGAGCATTCAATATTGTAAAGTTCATTATTTCTATTATTTTGATAGTAATAGACGTAGTATTTGATTGGATTGAGTACTCTGAAATGAATTTAAGAGGGAATTTTACTATCGCCAAGGAACGACAATTCAAAAAAGTTCAATTCACTTACGAATGCACAGGGACGGGCTCGACCATACAATTTGTTTACATGAGCTTTACAATAGTTGGAACCGTTTTATCTGTAGGTCAAATTCTGCATATTATATATCAAACTTTTCACGAAATAAAACGGACAAAAGACGAGAAAAAAATTATCAACGAGAGATTGGAGACATTCCTTTTACTCTTTTTCATCGAAATGCCACAACCATTATTAATGATGGGATTTTCTGATGCTTGTGAAATTGACTGCAATGTTGCAGTCACCAAAGTAGTAAGTCAGATGTCCAGTTTTATTTCCATATCAAAAGTATCATGGAGATTTTTTACTAGTTCAAAATGCTGCACATTAGTTTTGGTTTCAAGGGTTTCGCCCGAAAAAGAAAACCCTCCAAAATGTTGTAAGTGTTTTGATGCAAGTATTCTTTTACTTATATTAGGACTGCTGTGTTGTCCATTTTGTACACCTTTTATCATTTGTATCTATTGCTGCGTTTCTAAAGACAAATCTTGTAAACAATGTACGGAGTGTGAGTGTAACTGCTGTTGTTGTGTTTTGCGATGTGGTCAATCAGCCCTGCCAATATGTTCGAGTCGATGCAGAGAATGCATATCATGTGAAACTAATTGCAATTGCTTCATTATTCGCTGTTGTCCAAAGTGGTTAAAAACGCCGGTTTCTGATATTTGCACATGTACTTGTCGTGAATGTCTAGCATGTGAATGTTACGGATGGTGTTTTATCTTAAGGTGTCTTCCTAAGTTCCTGAAGCCTCCCCAAACTGATATATGTACCTGTACCTGTCTACAATGTCTCAGAAAATGTGCCAAATGTCTCTTGGGCTTATTTTTTGTATTAAGCATATTGTTGATATCATTTTATGTTTTCTTAGCAGTTGTCTTTTGTATTTATGTGTTTTCATGTTCAGTAGGCACTGGTTTTACTGTTCACATGATATACAATATTTTTGTGAGGACCTTCGTAAGGATTTTTAAATGAGTTTACTTCACTTTCGATTTAACACGGATTGTTGTTAAGTTGTTTTGATTGGTTTTTATATCAGTTTAACAATATTTTGTTTGCCCTTTTCTATTGATTTTTCGTGGACTTCCGATATCTGAATGCCATTTTCTTTCATGCTTCTAATATGAACAACCGAATCATATTGTGAAACAACATGGTGTTGCTTGTGTGGACCTCTTACTGAATATTGAGACAAAGCTTGAACATGTTGAAGGTTTTATTTGCCTTGATTAAATTAAAGCTCTTATTTAAGAGCCAGAACTTGAGTCACTGTCAGACTGGGTAAGGACTATCCGATCTCTTGTACGCAGCCGAATAGATAAACTTCATAAATGTCTTAATCCTCGGCCATTTTCCGTATTCAGGGATCGTGAAACTCTCAATTGTCTCTCTTCTTTACATGACAAATATGTTGTCACACCGGCAGACAAGGCTTCCAACAACATAGTTTTTGTATGTAAAGCACATTATTACAAATGTCTGATTCAAGAATTAGGCATAGATTGTAATTCATCTGCTAGTGCTACATACACTCGGACATCAGTTGACAAAGATAAGATCATAGCCAACCATAACTCTTTCGTGTCCTCTTTAAATATATCATTGAAAAAGAACACGGAGAGTTACCATATTTGTACTGTATACCTAAACTTCACAAAAATCCGTACAAAGAAATGTATATATATAGCTGCATCTTCAACGTGTTCAACTACAGAATTGTCCGTTCAACTTACTAAGATCTTGTCTACTGTCAACGAAGGATAACAAGCATACTGTGACACTATATATAATTGTAGTGTAATTAATCATATATGGATTTTAAAGAACTCAAAAGTTTAAATCCCGGCCATTCTCTGAGGTTCATTCTTTGAAAACTTTCGATTTTTCAACTTTGTTCACGACATTGCCACACGAAAAACTTAAGTGTCGACTGAAAAAAATATTGAAAACGCCTTTTAGAATTCAAGAAATTTTGTTGTCTAGGCTATAATTCTACATTTATTTCCCAAAACATCTTATGAAGATAAGATTTGTTACACTGGATCAAGTGTGCAGTATGCTTGATTTCCTTATTGACAACATATTTGTCACATTTGCAGGAGAGATTTTTCAACAACAAATCGGCATTCCGATGGGCACAATCTGTGCTTCTCTCCTCGCCGACTTATTTTTATAATCTTACGGGCTGAATTTCTTCAGGAACTCGTAAAGAACAAGATGAAAGAGGCAAGGTCATTTGATCTCTCTTTCAGATATATTGATGACGTCCTCTCTGTCAACAACTCGTCGTTTGGCAGATGGATTCCTTCAATGAATCCTCCAGAACTAGAGATTAAAGAAACCATAGAATCCACTTGCTTTACATCATTCTTGGATCTACATCTCGAATTTGAACCGGGTAGTCATCTCTGTACAAAATTTTACGATAAAGGAGACGATTTTAAATGGTAAGTTCACGATTTTTGACATATGGTCTTAAATTGTTCAGAACAATGTTTTATAACAGTGTGCAATTTTTTTCTCTCATATCTTAACTTATAACAAAGATATTGGGGATTATTTATTTGAAATAGACCCCTACTCTACATTAGGGGACTACTTCAGTTAATCAGAATTTCTACTGAGTAGCAAAAAATCATATTAGTTCAAACGTTTAAGTGATCATGTGGTACATCCAATAACCAACAAAATAATTAAAATAATCAAAAGTCAACAAGATCATTTAATATTTTCAAATTACTTTCTATATAAAAATATGTTTAAAAAACATTTTATTAATCTATTATCTTTTTTCTTTTAAATTGAACTTTATAATCAATTAATTAAAATTAAAATTCTATAATACAAAAAATATTATTTTTTACTATTAGGAAAGAAGTTGTGTATTTAAATGTAAGCCATAAATTTCATTGAAAATAATTGTGATATAATCATGTAAATTACAGGTTATCCTTTTTCTAACCCCCCACTGGGTTTGCTAAAAGTGTTAATTAATGTGAATTTATTGTCATTGTCTCTCAGCAGGTACCTGTGTAATGGTTAGGTTAACATAAATGTAATTAGTCACAGCTGACTTGGGGTGAAATAAACAGGAAATTCTAATTATCAATACCTACAGGTGTCAAAACCTAATATACAAACATTCAGAAACAAAGTTTTATGTACTAGATGATTTTATTTTCATTCTAGCATTTAAAACAATAATGTAATTTATATGCAAGGTTATCAAAACATGACTTAGATAAATTAAAAATGACTTATTTAAATTGATTTTTATACCAAAAAATCATTATTACTAATTATAACTCAATTTTGTTAATTTTAATAAGGATTTTCTATCACTTATTTAAAATGCCATAACATAGATGCACACAAAAATATTATATATATTGGCAATTCAATAATTAGGTAAATGGTGGGTCACTGTCAAAAGGAGACTTTGTGGTATTCAGATGTTTTGTGTAATTTAAAATGACAGAAACTAAAAGATAAAAAATAAAATTCCATTTTTGTCAGCTTATTAAATTGAATATAAAAGTTTGAATGATATAGCATAATTAGATAATGCATTACAAATCATATGACAAATTTTCATTTTTTTGTGAACTTTCCCTTTAATTTTAAAATTATTAATTTTCCTTACCTGGAAAGTAACATACCAACGTCACCTGCATACGGTGTCTATATTTCACAACTAATTCTAGTCTCGATCACCCAGACGCTTATCAATAGATGATAAGAGTCTGGAACAGTCCCATTACCTATTTTGTTATGTGTACGTTCGGAGTACTTTCAGGCTTTATCATAGTGTCTGACGAAAATCACTCAACCGTATGTTCAGAATTCCGTGCCTATGGTTCAGTGAATTTATGCAAATGCAACAGCGAGATAACTTCTCGAATTGATGTGAGTTGTTCTCTTATAACATAGCATTTCTTATTTTATAATAAGACATCATATTTTACATTTTTGAACACAAGTTGGTTTTGTTAACAATAAAAAAATTCGTTTTATCGTTAAATTGTACTCACGGGCGTCTACCTGGTTTTGGAAATTGTTTATGTTTATTGGAGTTAAAAATTCTTGATTACAGAACCATACACGTTTGACCAATCCGATTCTCGATTTTGCAGAACCAGTTGTCAAAAACCACGGAAGACCAATGAAACGTTGAGTTTTTAAAGTTGGTTCATTTCAGATTGAAATGAATCTTGTATGCTAAACACGTCATATACACACGTGGTAAAGGTTAAAAGGTATAACGATCGCCACCTAGTGGTTACGAGAAATCAACAGGTGTTTTCCCAGACTCACTACCTTGGTAGTATGAGTTTGGGTTCGAGACTAAACTAATTCGATATGCCAGGGCTTGTACACATATTTCAGATTTTTTATCCGACACCGCTTTCTCCAAAACCGACTATTAGACCAAGGTTATTAGTCCATCAGCCAGATCCGGAAAAAAATAATTTGAGTGATACCCCTGTAGACCGATTTTTTATTGCAGAAATCAAAAGACAAACATGTGAACTTTATTTTGCAACTTGTTATACTTTGCAAAAAGATGCGGAAACTGGTATAACAGAGGCCCCTTTAGGGGTACTATAAACTGTCAAAAAATTTCAACCCTTATAAAACATTCTATTATACTAAGTCTACTACAATATTATTGAAAAGAAAACTTTTAACATATTAAATGTTGTCCAGACAACCAACGACAGACAAAAGTTTGTTAAAATTTTCACTCAAAGAAGTCTTAAAGGGAGATAATACAAGGAATGACTAAAATGAGTTTTTTTTTCATTTTCTTTTTTCATTTCATAAAAAAATGGGATAGCTAGGTGGAATATTTTGTGGAAAGAACCTACCTACAACATATCGAATTTAATAAAACAATTCCATTTAAATATTTGTGGAACCGGTTGAAAAGTTTCGGTATTTATGAATGTAGCCCCAGTGGCCTGAAATCTATATTTTTTTCATGTGTAAATACAAATGATCAACATAATGTGTTTCATTATATACTTTTTCTATTTTAGTTTATATATTTGACCTTTTTGAAACTATAGTATTAGAATATAAGAACTTTAGTCTTAATTGTCGTTTAAAAGTTGCCATAATTACACGTACATGTGCATATTGGATCATTTTGCAATGCAGCATACAACATGTATACAATAATGGCGTTGCATGTTTGACCGTTTGTTGCACTTAGTTACAAAAGGGATACAAAGTTACTGTTATCGAGGAAATATGCCAGCCAGTTAATGAAGTTCTATATGAATCTTTTTTTTCAATTTATTTGACGCTTTGTTATGATTGTTTTGCCTTTTGAAATTACTACTAGTATATTTGTAAATACTTTGAAGATCCATATTTAGCTTCTTCATTGTTGGCAGTTGTTTCCTGTACCGTCTTCTAAAGAATCTAGATTTTAACGAAATTCAAAGCAATAAGCGTACTTCTAAAACAACAAAAAAGAAACTCTCATTACAATCGTAACTTAATTTATTTTGAAAAACAGGCCTTTTTATTGTGAACTTTTTTATGCTGCTGAGCAATGTCGTAGAGTTTGGTCAATTGTTCCCAGAAAGAAGTTAACTAAACGAAGTTGAAATCACCAAACCATTGAAGTTAGTGATTGTGCTAACCGACGAATGAATTGAAAGAAGCAAACAGGCACAAATAGGGCATTCGAGTGTCAAAAGTCCGAAAGGGCAACGACAAAACCGGTAAACATGAACAAGAACAGCACGAAGAAACACAAAACACAAAATCAACCGAACGGAAATCAACAACCCCAACTCAAGTCGTAACAAGAGTGAACCCAGGTGCTCCTTAAGAGTAAGCGGTTTTTGGCTGCTATAGCACATCCGTCGTGTTGCTAATTTTCAATTCAGTGTGTCCAATCTGGTAAAGGAAGACAAAACAAATTTCTAAGACAAACCAACATCTGCACTCATTTGAGAGATTGTCTACGAGTGCACGGTGTCTACTGTACAATTTCTTGAGTGTACAATTTCTTGAGTGAAGACAGCAACCGTGGAGCAACATAACCCTGTGTTAGCCTTTTCTGTGTCAAACGTGACGCTCTGTCAAGGAATCGATGTAATTGCCGCAAGCTCTGGAGTAACGAATCAACTGTGATACGTACACTTCATAAGCCGGAGCGGACGGAATGTTGCTACAAAAAAGGGAAAGTTGAAGTCATCACGTTTGTCATAGAGCTTTGTTGAAGTATTCCTTGAGAGTCAATTACGAGATGTATAAATCTAAATATGAAGCAGACTTCCTAAAATCCATTGTGTCCCTTATCTCAGGTTCCTGAGGATATATGAGATGGAGAAAGTCACCAAATAGAGAATTGTTCAGTGAAAGGACAGTATCAATACTTGTATAACGGAACGTGAGATAAAAAGAGATAGCTAGTCTAGTTCTCCACGAGTACAATATATCCCGTCTTATACTTCATTCAAAATTTCTAAAACAATCAAAGAAAACTACTTGTCCTGATTTTGTGTTAAAATGCGAATACTGTAATCTTACTATTTGAGTGGTTTTTAACTTTGCTGATTTCAGTGTTTCCCATTTTTCATGATATTACATAAAAAAAGAAATAACGGTACACTAATGATATAAGTTTCTGTAGACCTAAAATGCTTGTATTCTTTGTGTGTCGCCAGTAACATTAGACAGAAGCGACATACATAGGCTCACTTTTTGATTGCTCGTCTGCTTAAATCGAGCGTCGCTCTGCAAAGTTATTAAGTATTCCGTCTCAATTTTTATGTAACTTAACTCTATATATCTTAATAGAGTTAAGGAATTACTCAACTACTTCCTGTTAACAGAATACTTTATAGAAAAAAATACAAAATTCTGACATCGTTTGGGACAAAGTAACTGAGCAAACGGATACAAACTTTCTATGGGAACAGACACTTCAAGGTTAAGAGCATATGCTGGTACATGGAGATCAACGTGCCCTTTGCAATGGAAAAAGCTTCGGCACCATTTTCTATTCATTTACAGCTGACCAGTACCAGTATTGCATGAGGAACTTTGGTGTGATTTTGATTCTTAACAACAGCAATCGTTTATAAATTGTATTCATATGTAAATAAGGTGTGCTCAAGCTTTTTGAAATTGTGTAATTTACTACTGTATTTTTGTATTTTTTATATGTATCGGTTTTCGTAGTTTTCTGATTTTTAATTGAATGAATGCACATGCTTCCACAGACATCAATTAAAATCAACAAACAATTGATTTCTTTTCTTTTACTATAACCCCCAAAACCCCAAATCATTGTTACTCCGAAAAATAAGGAAAGCTATCAACGTGAATAATTCCTAATTCGCATAAACCATTAGCATCATTTCCAATTGTTCTTACTCTTTCCATTATCACAAACATTATTTATACCCATCTTCTCCGCTCATGGTTTGCCTACATGTCCTACATCGCCAAATCATTCACGCTCAAAAGACTATATTTGTTCTATACAGTAATTTCAAAGAAAAGTCAAAAATGGTTTAATTTTGATTTATATCCGTCTTTTGTAAAATCCGTATGTTCTATGTCATAATCTTGAATTCTGGAAAAAAATTGTACATTGTTTACTAGTATGTACATTTATATTTTAGATCCGCTCAGAGTATTGTACACTGTACATGTGTTGATGGTAATTTTAGATAAACTGTAGTTTTTGTTCTAATAAATACTTAAATTTCTCTTCATTTGATTATTAACGTACTCCACCTACCTAAAATAAGAAATAAATAACAATTTGCTAATAACTGCCTGGTCCTGAGAGAAATCTTGCCATTTTGTTACAATAGTATCTATTGAAATTATTGACAATTTTAAGTGTTATCTCCCTTTCTTATATTTTTCCAATGCATTCTATATATTTTTTTTCTCTCAGGTATGGCACGTCAAACGTTTCAATATTCAAAACAAATATTGATTCAAAAGAAAATAATTTATATTCAATATCTATACATATATATGCAATATTTTTCTATTTATATTCAAAAATTAAAATTTATGTTCAAAACTTACAAATATATGGTTGAAAAACCAAAAAATATGTTCAAAACTAATAAATATATTATGCAACATTCTTCTATTTGTATATTCAAAAATTAAAATATATGTTCAAAACTTACAAATATATATTCAAAAATTAAAAATATATGTTCAAAACTTACAAATATATATTCAAAAACTTACAAATATATATTCAAAAACTTGTAGAAAATACATTCAAACATGTTTAATAGATATATTCAATAATATTGCATTCTGGGTAATATTTGTAATGACCTTGCAATTCAGTGTAGCACATGCGTCCACCGTTGTGTGAAATAACACGCTTTTTCGTGGAGAAAAAAAAATGAGTACTCCCTTCTTTTTATGGCTTTTTTAAAGTTAGAACCATGAGAAACGATCCAGCACCACGGTGCATGTAGACCCCGGGGATGCTCCAATTGTCTTGAAATTTTGTACCTCCCTCTTCCATAGTGGTCCGGGTAGTAACACAAAACACAACACAATTGTGAGACGTAATGGGTATATTGAGGTAATTTCTTCCTGCAACAAACAGCCACAGGGTCCACATGCCCCGTGGTGCTTGGATCGTTTCTCGTGGTTCTTACTTTATAAAAGCCATAAAAAGAAGGGAGTACTCATTTTTTTTTCTCCACGAAAAAGCGTGTTATTTCACACAACGGTGGACGCATGTGCTACATTGAATTGCAAGGTCATTACAAATATTACCCAGAATGCAATATTATTGAATATATCTATTAAACATGTTTTGAATGTATTTTCTACAAGTTTTTGAATATATATTTGTAAGTTTTTGAATATATATTTGTAAGTTTTTTAATATTTATTTGTAAGTTTTTGAATATATATTTGTAAGTTTTTTAATATTTATTTGTAAGTTTTTGAATATATATTTGTAAGTTTTGAACATATATTTTTAATTTTTGAATATATATTTGTAAGTTTTGAACATATATTTTAATTTTTGAATATATAAATAGAAGAATGTTGCATAATATATTTATAAGTTTTGAACATATTTATTTGGTTTTCAACCATATATTTGTAAGTTTTGAACATATATTTTAATTTTTGAATATAAATAGAACAACATTGCATACATATGTATAAATATTGAGTATAAATTATTTTCTTTTGAATCAATATTTGTTTTGAATATTGAAACGTTTGACGTGCCATACTCAGGGCCATTGCTAGTTTAGAAAAAGAGCACAAAAGATCAAAACAGGTTGCTAGTAGGAGTAACACATTAAAAATAAATTGGTGTAGGCTTGCCACTCATGAATCGCTCATGAATTCTTTTAAAAAGTTGCACTTAAACACCAAACGTTTAGAGTCAAATTTTTATATAGTCAGAGCACAAAATAAACATATAGATAATCTGATGTGAAAAAAGTGTACGTGATACAATCAACAAAATCAAAAAATGATTGAAGCCGGCGTCTGAAACAGACATGTACAAACATTTTGTACCTATGACTTTTTAGCATTCCAGTGTTCAAGTAAATGGGTTTTTTTCCTGGGTATGTTCAAGCTTTTTATCAATGCATGTTTTTCAATGTGACTTTGAACCCAGTGTTTGTCATGTGAAACATCCTGAAAATGATTAACATTTGTCGATGTTTTCCCGATTATCTCGAAGAAACAGATTGGTTGGAATGTCTTTGTATTACGTGTCTGTTTTTTTTATTCATATTTCTTGTTATTTCTTTACATGCAGTTTGTTCAACTACCATAGTAAAGACATTGAGTTGAGAATATTCTAAGACTTTATATGTATTTTTTTCAAGTTTTGTGGCGTCTGGGCCTGAACACCAAGATAATTTCGAATGGTCTGGTTTCATAAAACATCTCAGAATTATTATAGACAATTTCCTTATCCTCGAATCTCTCAACAAATTCCTATATTAATTTTGAAGAAATCTTCAAATTCAAGGAAATACTTAGGTTAAGATGTTTTATGAAACCCAGTCCTGGCTTATTCATAAATAATATTCAATGCTAATCATTGAACTTCGCTGTCGTTAATGTATTTTCAATGCTTTCTTGGATATGGAGGAAAGAAGAACCCTAACTTGATGTGATGACAATTCGTATCTTATAACCTGAAGTTGTGAAATCTGTATATATTAAATATGCACAATGGTTCAAACTTATTAGGCTCAATTACATTGAATGGTATATACTTGTTTTAATTGCTTATAGATATATAAGTCTTCTTAAGCGGTACTTCTCATCTAAAATAACAGACCAAGATCACTTTCTTGTTTTAAAAACAAAATAATTATATGAAAATAGGATTTTCAGTCGCAAATGCGAGTTTCATGTTGATGAAACATTATGAAGCTTAATTTGTTGAGAATGAAATTATTATTATTTGACGGAATAATTTTAATTCTATTTCTAGGAAACGATATTTCACATGGTAATATATCCGCATGTTAATGGGTTTTTACATAGTATTGTCAAGTTGCATCCTGATTTTAAAAAAGCAATAAAAAGACAACAAATACAAATGACAACAAAGTTCCAGACAATAAATTTTGCTACGCCTGACGCGCAATTCGTCTATTCAAGACTTATCAGAGGCGCTCTACCAAAAATATTAAAAATTCCAAACACTATATGATTATGAAGAGCATAGAACAGTAAAAGCAAAAATACCAAACTGGCGAAGTGTTGTTTAGTTATTGAAAAATGCTGTACATGTTTTTGAAACGTTCCTAAACGTTTTCAAACCTTCCCGACACCTCCTTAGCATATACATGACAAAGAAATCGGTAGCCCTACAACACAACCATTGCCACAATCTACCTCTTCTCCTCACCCATTCAAACATACGTGTTCAGACACTTCTCTAAGTCTGCATGTTTGCACTTTTATCTTTGCACCCACACCTCAAAGACATGATTCCATCTTGTATCATAGCAACATTGAAAGATTGGTGTCTATACTTGAAAAGTTACTGGACTGTTTTGCCACTGAAAATGCCGTTTAACTTTTTCTGTTCGCCTTCACATTTCATCAATTTCTTATACATGTAATAACATGCAAGTGCAAATTTGTAGTTCAAACAGAGTAATGAAAAGTTCTGTAATGTTGTTAGTGCCGTGTGGAGGTCGTAGAAAGCTTCCCCGTGCTTCAGTTGTATGCTCTTATATATTTTCGAGTACTGGAATATGTGTTGGAAAGACACAGTTTACATATTTCCAAAATTTGACAACGTTTGGCTATTTCTTTAAAATTTGATACGTTTATCTGTTTGGTCATTGTTGTAATATTTTTTGGCTTCTGTTTTTGTTTTATGAAATCTAATATTCTACCGGTTTTCCAAGTTTTTTTTAATCCTAGCGTGTCTGATGAAGGTTAATCCAGAAAAGCGCTTCACACGCAGTGAAATTTTGCTTCCGCACATTTATCAAAAACATTTCAATATGTGGATCGTGTCTTTCTTGCACATATTCCATATTCTTTCGTTTTTAATATTACCTTTAATTAAAGACTCAATAATTTGGCGCATAAATATTGAGACAAACATATTAAATGGCTAATTACGGCCACAGCTAGCTGCAAGAGAGGAATTGACAAGATAGGGAAACAGAATGCCAATCACTAGGATATACGGACAAATCTGTGCACCATTGGTAGGCAATGGATGCTCACATTCCTCTCAGGTTCCTGGAGAGAACGAGGGACACAATATTCCAGTACGCCAGCCCATATTTTGTCACCCCATGGTTTATCATGGGAGTAAAATTAATATTATTTTTGATTTAGATTTACCATGGATTTACTTTTATTATACTGTACACAGTGCCTGAAATGGCCACTTGCCCACTGGCCAATTGCGAGTAGATTTTTGACACATATAAGAACACTGGCCCAAAAATTTTCTTTGGGCCACCAGATTGGGTTTTCCTATTTCAGGCACTGTATACCCTGGCCAAATTCAATCTGGTGACTGCAGATCAGAACCGACCACTCATGGGAGGCATGAGATGGTCTAGACCAACTTCCAACGGTAAAGCGTTGGAAAGTTTTAAATGGTAATATGACCCGACGTACAATTAAGGAAAGAATAGTGTCCCCTTATCTTGCCAAATTCCGCCCTAGTAGACTGTGACAGGAATTTTTATTAAAAATAATTAAGCATATACACACGAACACAAAAATAATTAAAAATTGAATGAAAGCTGGTAATTAGAACTTTAAAAAGTCTGTATTTGGTATACTCGCGATATGCAGGTAGAAAATAATAAATATATATTAAGTAACATTTTAAAAAAGTCATTCAAATACTAGCAAAATGAACATTGACACGGATATTTTTGTAAAATCCAAGTGTATTTCACACTGCATCGTCCGCAAATTTGTAGATATGTCGATTCTAAGCTCAAAATTGTAAGATCCTCGGAAGCTCCTGTTGTCATATTTGAAGAGCCTGAAAAGAGAAAATAAAACAACAGCAGCAAAAATGTTGGACGGTGAAAAGGGGGTGGATGGAGGGATTTTGTTTCCTTCGTCCATCACATGTCAATTCGTGAATAAAATTATAAAACCCGGAACAAATACGGATATTAAATTACGGAGAGAGAATAGAAAATTTATTAATCTCGCTTTCATTAAACTGGTTTATCTTATAAATAGATAAACCTCATTAATTAAAGACTCAATAATTTGGCGCATAAATATTGAGACAAACATATTAAATGGCTAATTACGGCCACAGCTAGCTGCAAGAGAGGAATTGACAAGATAGGGAAACAGAATGCCAATCACTAGGATATACGGACAAATCTGTGCACCATTGGTAGGCAATGGATGCTCACATTCCTCTCAGGTTCCTGGAGAGAACGAGGGACACAATATTCCAGTACGCCAGCCCATATTTTGTCACCCCATGGTTTATCATGGGAGTAAAATTAATATTATTTTTGATTTAGATTTACCATGGATTTACTTTTATTATACTGTACACAGTGCCTGAAATGGCCACTTGCCCACTGGCCAATTGCGAGTAGATTTTTGACACATATAAGAACACTGGCCCAAAAATTTTCTTTGGGCCACCAGATTGGGGTTTCCTATTTCAGGCACTGTATACCCTGGCCAAATTCAATCTGGTGACTGCAGATCAGAACCGACCACTCATGGGAGGCATGAGATGGTCTAGACCAACTTCCAACGGTAAAGCGTTGGAAAGTTTTAAATGGTAATATGACCCGACGTACAATTAAGGAAAGAATAGTGTCCCCTTATCTTGCCAAATTCCGCCCTAGTAGACTGTGACAGGAATTTTTATTAAAAATAATTAAGCATATACACACGAACACAAAAATAATTAAAATTTGAATGAAAGCTGGTAATTAGAACTTTAAAAAGTCTGTATTTGGTATACTCGCGATATGCAGGTAGAAAATAATAAATATATATTAAGTAACATTTTAAAAAAGTCATTCAAATACTAGCAAAATGAACATTGACACGGATATTTTTGTAAAATCCAAGTGTATTTCACACTGCATCGTCCGCAAATTTGTAGATATGTCGATTCTAAGCTCAAAATTGTAAGATCCTCGGAAGCTCCTGTTGTCATATTTGAAGAGCCTGAAAAGAGAAAATAAAACAACAGCAGCAAAAATGTTGGACGGTGAAAAGGGGGTGGATGGAGGGATTTTGTTTCCTTCGTCCATCACATGTCAATTCGTGAATAAAATTATAAAACCCGGAACAAATACGGATATTAAATTACGGAGAGAGAATAGAAAATTTATTAATCTCGCTTTCATTAAACTGGTTTATCTTATAAATAGATAAACCTCATTAATTAAAGACTCAATAATTTGGCGCATAAATATTGAGACAAACATATTAAATGGCTAATTACGGCCACAGCTAGCTGCAAGAGAGGAATTGACAAGATAGGGAAACAGAATGCCAATCACTAGGATATACGGACAAATCTGTGCACCATTGGTAGGCAATGGATGCTCACATTCCTCTCAGGTTCCTGGAGAGAACGAGGGACACAATATTCCAGTACGCCAGCCCATATTTTGTCACCCCATGGTTTATCATGGGAGTAAAATTAATATTATTTTTGATTTAGATTTACCATGGATTTACTTTTATTATACTGTACACAGTGCCTGAAATGGCCACTTGCCCACTGGCCAATTGCGAGTAGATTTTTGACACATATAAGAACACTGGCCCAAAAATTTTCTTTGGGCCACCAGATTGGGTTTTCCTATTTCAGGCACTGTATACCCTGGCCAAATTCAATCTGGTGACTGCAGATCAGAACCGACCACTCATGGGAGGCATGAGATGGTCTAGACCAACTTCCAACGGTAAAGCGTTGGAAAGTTTTAAATGGTAATATGACCCGACGTACAATTAAGGAAAGAATAGTGTCCCCTTATCGCCAAATGAGCGTGTCTATACACGTTCAAAAATACATCCCGGCCCCCTTTTGGGACACACTTTCTTTTGTTTAATTTGTAGTTGGATTTTATTTTTTAGTATGCACTGGCCAAATTCAATCCGGAAACAGATCAGAACCGACCACTCATGGAGGCACGAGATGATCTAGACCAAATTTCAACGGTGAAGCGTTGAAAATTTTTAATTGATATTTATGGAGCAAAACAGTGTTTCCCCTTTTTATTGCCAAATGAGAGTGTCTATACACGCTCAAACTTTACCCAACCGGCCCACTTTATCTACCATTCTTTCAATCTGAGTGAATAAGGGCCAATAGGTAACCGTATAATTGAATTATTCAATATAGTAGAAACCATAAATATAATTTTGTATTTCCCACCTAAGTAGGTATTGCTTGGCTGTTCATGTTTAATAAGGTATTGAATAACTTAAATTCTTCATTCAATCACGGTCTAAACTGAGCATATATAAGATGAGAATAATTGCCTTTTTTAATGTGATAAAACAAGGCACTTCTTAATGTATGAAAAATTAAACAACATAAATTATCAATCATCGCCTGAACGAATCTCTATAACGTATCTAGTGACTTCATGTTGTTAAGTAATCATGCCCTGATTGAAACATGTTGTGTTCTTATTGAGCCACTAGTTTAATTTGGCATGCCTATAGTTTCAATCTCAGAAGCACGAGTACATGTGAATGTTTAGTGTCTGCATTCTTAAATATTTTAATTGTCAACATGTACAATAAGGCATGCGAATAATAAGAAACTAGACAGTAATCAATACTTACGCAATCAATTGACTATCGAGAAAAACTATGTAGAATACAAAGTTTATAAATTGAATAAAAGTTAAAGGGGAGTATGTCTACGAAAATAATTTTATACTAACAAAAAGGCCAAAAGAAAAATTTTGGCATTGTCTAATTTCAAACTTTAACATGTATTATAAACAACAAAATTAATCTAAAAACCGGAAAAACATTAATCATGAAAAGTTTTACAAAAATTCACATTCATGAGCTCTAATCCCGCCTTTAACATGCACACTGTATCCAACTTTGCTTAAAACTTTTACGGTTCATACACGCTGCAAGCATCCGTCTCCAGTCCCAGACCTCAGTCCGTGTAGAAACAAATGTCGGCGAAAAACGCCAAAGTCTCCAAACAAAGAAAATGATTATATAAATGAACCTGTTCAATTCGTCACCACATTAAAGCTTTCTGAGATCCCGACTGATGGCTGCAACAAATACATTTAAAATATATTTGTCGTCACGAAGGCAAAACAAAATCAACCACGTTGGTCTAACAATTGTGAGCGAAAAAACCCAGTCTAATGCAGTTTTGGTACTAAATATAAACATGATATATTTTCAAAGGTTTCCCCTAATTACATTTCGTATGACGTTCAAAATGACATCAAAAGATTGGAGAGCCATGCGAAAAAATGGGAATTTGGCAGACAAAACGCCTTCAAATGATGCCGAAATGGTATAAAATAAAAATGCATATACACAGATAAAAAGATTTTAAGTCTCGGCTGTGGAGAATTCTGCCACAGCAACCATAAAAATATTTGATCTGCAATTTCAAATAAACTAGGACAACAAGAGGGGGGGGCAATGCCCACAAGACAAATTCTAACGTGACATGTTGTGACTGTGAACGCTTATGTCGCTTATCAGAGGATCAGCACGTTAAATGCAGGAAATCATCTAAAGATATCATCTTTATTATTCAATATACTGTCAAGCCGGAAACATATAAAATGTAGCTAGCCCCCCGTGCAGGACAAATCAAAATAGCTTTACAAGTAATTAAACCTGGTTTGGAGATAAGGACAGTGTACATGTGAACTTATTATGTCAAAGGTGTTTGGATCGATTCGAGTATTTCTTAATATTTGAAAGCCGTGTTCAAAGACGGACGGGCAGACACAGTGATTTGACCTGTCACTCCATGCACCAGCCTAGGCTAGCAAGTACGATATGGAAGTATAAGTAAAACAAAGGCAAAGGAAGTTGAAATGCAATAAAGCAAACGAATAAACATATAAGAGAACACAACAGCAAAGTTAACTGAAATATAACATTACAAGCAGTACTCGATTTAAATTTGAAATAAATATAATAACTCCGTTCAATGTTAAGTTTGTTAGTACGACATGTTTTATGCAGTGGTTTGTTTTCGTGAACATGGCATCAGTGATTTGATTTGGATGTGACGTAACGTCGGTTAACAGGTGCCCGTCGTGTGATTTGGTTGACGTACAAATGCAAACAAGATGTGATTAATTTTATCATTGAAAAGAACATTTACTTCAGGAAGTAATAAATATCGTGTATTTGAAATTTAATGGTCAATAAATTATATATACTGTCCTGGTATAAGCTGGGTATAAGCTGAGTTTAAGCTTTACTTTTCATGTAAATTTATTTATGTGTAGCTGCTATTTTGAATTAAACATAAACATGTACCTTGAATTATAATCTGATCTCGGAAATGTGCAAGCCTACGTGTACAATGATCCTGCTTTATCCTGATTCCTTGAAGCACCAGATGGCCCTATCAGCATCGTCCTGTATTTGACATCACGCGTTCTTAGTAACTTAGAGTTCAATCTTTCTTCTTTTATCGTTTTTCCTTAGTAAGTTCTGTTTTTCGACAAAAAGATATGTACCGACAGAGTTAAATCTTTCTTCTTTTATCGTTTTTCCTCCGGGTCAAGTTGTATAAACGATTCAAGTCCAGGAAAGAACGTTAGTTCCTTTGGTTTTACGATGGTTCAAACAGATGGGTTCAAATTATTTAACAAATATTTAAGGCAATGTTGTTGACAATTTTTGTTGATTCGTTGGCTGGATTACTTTCAAATTTCCTCCAATTATGTAAAAACAACTGTCCTAATTTTTCACGAGAATGGTGCGCCATATACATGCTTCTCAAATTCGGCAAATTTGTCATCTAATTATAGGGTAGAATGAAGGATTGCTTAGATTAAAATACACATATTTTGTTTCCTTCGTCCATCACATGTCAATTCGTGAATAAAATTATAAAACCCGGAACAAATACGGATATTAAATTACGGAGAGAGAATAGAAAATTTATTAATCTCGCTTTCATTAAACTGGTTTATCTTATAAATAGATAAACCTCATTATTAACATACTTGGTATATAAAGATAAATTTGCAGTTCGGACATTGTTGGGAATATCTTGAGTCGTTCATAAAATACTTTATCAACCCTGCATTACGTCAAAAATAAGCTATACACCTGGTCCCTTTTGTAAGAATAATCTAGCTTCAGTTAAGGAAACCTGTTAAGGCCATAACTGCAAGCATTTATTAGACCAGATTTACATACAAGTTT
Organism: Arcuatula senhousia; assembly: GCA_963971305.1. NCBI lineage: Eukaryota > Metazoa > Mollusca > Bivalvia > Mytilida > Mytilidae > Arcuatula > Arcuatula senhousia. The sequence continues at coordinate 38,755,627 of OZ020307.1, read as the reverse complement.
TCTATAGGAATGATAACTTGTGTTTACATTTGTACATTAAAGGGGAAATAATACAAATGAACACATGATATTTTTTATTTTAATTTTGGTTTTGATTGTGTGTGTAGAAACAAGAACAATTGATAAAAAGATAAAGCCAAAAACTTGTAAATGACTCATGGGTTCAGATCATAATATCGGTGGGTTCAATTTGATTTTTGTCTTTTTTCTTAGATACCTTGACCTCTTTGAGTTAATTTTGATTGACAAAGGTCAATTAAATAGTTTGAGGTTTGAGAACTCATACAAAGTGAGGCCCAAGACAAGGCGTGTTCTGTAGATGGGGATAGAACCATAAATTGCATTTATAGGTTGACATTTAAGGTGTAATAATTACATTGAGGATAACTTAAAAGGGCGATTTCGATTGGTTATAACTATGCAGTTTTATATCTCGATGAAACTCACTAGCACGTGCAACCTTAGCAACGACTTGCGCGGAGTAAATAGAATAAAGAGAAACCATGCATTTCGTGCAATTTTCTGTACAAACATTTAATATATTTTATCGGAATGTTATTATGTACATTGAATGCACTATTTTTGAGTTTTATTGGTGTGTAAAAGCGTGGATCTTTGCGCACATTTTCAACATAAAAAATTTGCTTAGGTCCACGCTTTTACACACCAATAAAACTCAAAAATATTGCATTTAATGTATTAATGATGATTAAATGCTATTTAAAAAAAGGGTATTTTGTGTCTAAGTATGAATAATAAGCTAGTCGCATGTTTTACACCGATTTTGGTATTTTTGGAATATGTCGAAAACTTTCTTTAGTAAAAAATGTCCAAGGAATAAAATTACCTAACTGACACATTTTTTCTTCCTATTAAGGATTTTATATTTCTTACAATAAAATTTCAAAACCTTGCACTAGATTCGGTTTACATTTTGACAACTTTCGTTGAATAACATGACTAACTACATTTTAAAGTATAGTAGAGTCTTCTATCCTTATAATTTGTTTTACTCCTATAATCCCTGTCTACTTTTATAATCTCAAAAGAGTAAGCTTTAATTTTAGCTAGTCTTCTGGTGATATTTAAGCTATGCTTTCACGAATCATTTCTGGGAGCAATTTTGGTGGTCGAAACAACATAATATACAAGGATTGGAAGAATTATAAGAATCAAAAGTCTTTTCAACGTAAGGGTGTTCTCTAGAAAGCACATACAAAAGCTAACAATTCATATATTGGAATATATCATATATTTGAGAAATACATGAATTAGCGAGAAAATCGAAGCTCACTAATGTTCAGAGTCTGACAAATTTCACGAGACCCAAAATATGATCCTTCAAATAAAATTCCCCGTTCGTATTTTCGGAAGTTTTCGAAAAAAATATGCACATGCGCTGAAAAATGTGCGGAAATACTATCACATCGTCCCTAATTTATCTCACCCAATCGACCCGTGGAATGGATTTAATATTGTTATTTTCGTACGCCTTTAGGAAAATGCCAATTGATATTTCTATACGGTAGTCTTTTGGAATATGAATATGAAAACAAACACATTACCTACATGACATATAGCGCATATCCTATCCGAAAGAACAAAAACAAAATAATCTACAGTCAATAAACTGTAGAACTCAAGCTTTAACGAGTGAGCTCAGGTGCTCTGGAAGGGTAAATAGCCTCTGCTTGTTCAAGCAAGTCCAATCAGTTGCTATCGGTCAAGTCATCTTGCCTATCCGGTAATCGATGGCAAACAAAATCCTATGTACACAACTGAGAGATTGGTGTCTTCCGTAAAATATCTTGATCAAAAATAACCCTGTGGAAGCAATATCTGTGTCATGCGTGACACATTTTATTATAAGAAGATTTTTTGCAAGATTGAATTATATTTTTGGCAACAATTAACCAGTTCTCAGAATTTCATTAGAATGTAGTGGAGTGTATCAATTTCATATCAAAGCAATCACATATTGAATAGCCCTGGTCTGATTCAAACCTTTAAACAAATTTATATCATTCAAAATCGTAATTTACCATTGAACAAGAATCGATAGTTTTGTATTCATATCTTAGATGGCTCAGAATTGAAATAAAATGCAGATTCCTGTCCTTTCAATGTTTTTAGGAGGACTACTTATATTACTGCTTTCATTGGAACGCATGCTTTTTTACTCAATATAGTGTTACCATTCTGAATATTTTGATTTCAGTTTGTTTCGAATTTCGATTATCTTGCATTAGCCAAAACTTACATGTTCGGCTACTTATAAAAATTACATACCGTACAACCTGTAAACTTGTAAAATGTAAACTTTATCAAAGATTGGTGCAGTATAGATAAAACATATTGTTATTTAGGGTTTGCTTTTGCTTTTGCTCTATTTTTATTGTTTGCTTTTTATCTCTTTATCTGGCTTCTTTATGTTTCTAATTCGCTAGTGCTCGCAATGTGTGCTTTGTATATATTGTACTTTACAATATGTATTGTATGTGTCCTGGTCTTTGTCTATAGCTTTCTGCTTGTATTGTATTGCATGCACGTACTTTAACTTTAATTTCGAATGCAGAAATGTCCCCCTTTTTCATGAATACTTTTTTTATTGGAAATGTAATTTTCTCCTCAAAAAGTTAATGATGTCATAGTGTGGTAGCTTACCTTCATTTAGAGTCAAAATTCAGAAACCAATGCTTGAAAATTAATGATGCAAACAACACAGAAAAATGCACTATTTTTTACAAGCATCCATGTTTTGACGTCCACCCAAAGACTGGTACCTCAAACGATGAACAGTCTATGAAGTAAATGGCTATCTGCTTCTTGATTTGGAAGACTTCGCCCTAAATTAGGGTCGCACTTAAATGTGTGCTGCTGTTTTCGACAAAGTCGCCAACAAACGATAAATAGTCTATATTGATATCTTTGGTGCTGGATTTGGCTTCTATAATAAAACTGTTCTGGTTGTGAGTATTTTTCGTTCAATATTTTTAGTTTTACAATTGAAGATGTTAAAAGTTTAATGATCGCATTAAACAAAATTATTATCTATGTTAAAAAAAAGATTGTTCATCTAAATGCAGGTTTTACCAGAAATAATGTTGGATATAAAAATTTCAAGTTTCATAGGCCCTGTTTTGTTTAAATTGTCAGCTGTGAAAGAATACCAAATGCTGGTCAATATCTTAAGGATAGTTAATGACAAAAAACACCACCATTCCCCCATGCCAATTTATTACCAATAATAGTAAAGGATTAAGAAAAAAGCACACTAGGGATTAAAAACTCATTAAAATAAGGAGATTTAAATAAAACAAAAAAGTTAATGTTAACTGATGTTGATAAATAGTAAAAGAACATAACATAAAGCCATTGCCCTAAGTTTAAAAGATGAGAGATATAGGCATTCGGAAATCTGATTGACCACCTATAAAAACCATCATTTTAAAGCAACAGATAGTTTTATTACACACACGCAATCAATGAGTTTTATCTTAACGTTACAATGACATCACAAATTATCATTTATTTTTTTTCTTAGACCATGCAATCCATGCCAAAATGATAATCTTCACGTCACCTCGGTTCTTATTATGATCTCTGTTGATATGACTTCAAAGGGCTAAATGACAAATTCGCGCAGCCATAAACAATGTATATCAAAAACAGTCTGTCGTTGGTATGTTTTATCAAATTGTCGAGGACTGAGCTTACGATCATTTCGACATAAAAGAAAAAGAAAAAGAAGAGAAGGAACACTGTATGAATATTCAAAGTTTGACATTCTTGATGATGACTTCATACATGAATCAAAGTATACATATACTTGTTCTATAAGTGCAACAAATCCTCCGACCTGTGCGATTCAAACACTTTCTAACGACAAGCAGAGAAAGGACAGTGTGTTCAAATGTAGGGATCTTGGTAATTTTATAACACAGACACTACAATTCTAACAAAGACATTGGATTGAATAAGAAGATAGTAATTGAAAAGGTAAAAAGGACACATACAAACAGTTGCCATTGAGCAACCTTTACTTTAAAAATGGACGGTCCAGTGGATGCGCATGTTATCATAGAAAACACTACCTTTTTTGATAAAAACAGTTCAGAAGAAGGCATCTCAGAAGGACAAAATGAGAGCAAAATTGGATTCGGGAATCAAGGCTCTGAATCTCAAATTCTGGCAGTCGAAAATCTTCAAGACCATAGCACGGTTAATACTGTTACCCATAGAAGATTGAACCGCGAATCTTCTTTAAACCGTGACATCGAATCAAATAGGAATGTTATCGACGAGAAAAAAGAAAGAAGAAAGAAAAAATCACTTGGCAAAAGAAAAGGATGTTTCTTCTTCGTGAAATATATAATTTCAATCGTCTTGATAGCACTTGATATAATCTTCGATTGGGTTGAATATTCTGAAATGAGTTCAAGAGGAAACTATTCTATCGTGGCCGAGCGACAAATTAGAAATGTAAAATTCACTTACGAGTGCGATGGAACGGGTTCAATTATTAAATCTGTTTATGTTATCTTTACTATAGTCGGTACAATTCTATCTGTTGGACAGATAATGCACATTGTTTTTCAAGCTGTAAACAAAGAGAAAAAACTGATAAATGAAATTTTTGAAACATTTGTAATACTTATAATTGACACATCACAACTATTATTTATCATGGGGTTTTATGATGTTTGTAAACTAGATTGCACTATTGAACTTACTAAGGTTTTAGCCTCAATAGGAAGTGTCATTTCAATATCGAAAATTTCTTGGAGGTTCTTTACAAGTTGTAAGTGTTGCAGAGCAGCTTCAGAAGTATCCCTTGAAAGAAAAAATACAACAAAAGACCGACCCTCTCAATTAAAAGCAAGTAATTATAATGCTTCTCGAAGGTGCGAATGTAACTGTATAAACAGTAATTCTGTACTTTACATACTAGCAATATTGTTATTTCCCATCTGGCTTCCTTTTTTTCCATGTATTTGTATGTATTTTGCATGTAAAGATGTTTCTTGTATGAATCTAATGGCTTGTGAGCGCAACTGTAAATGTTGCATTTTACGATGTTGTCCATCTGCACTTCCAAGTCCAAAGACAGAAGCCTGTATATGTCAATGCAGTGAATGTATGGCATGTCAACAGTATTGCAGATGTTTCACTGTTCGTTGTTGTCCCTCATATCTTAATCCGCCAGAGTCGGATTTTTGGACATGTAGCTGTCGAGAATGCTTAGCATGCGAGTGTTCGGGAAAATGTTTTATTTACAGGTGCTTTCCTAAATATGTAAAACCTCCAAAAACTGATATCTGTACATGTCTTTGTGGACAATGTCTGTCACGAGAATTCCCTTGCAAATGTTTTATATTCAGGTGTTTTCCTAAATATCTTAAACCTCCAAAAACAGATATATGTACATGTCTTTGTGGACAATGTCTTTCACGAGAGTATCCATGCAAATGTTTTATATTCAGGTGTTTTCCTAAACATCTTAAACCCCCAAAAACAGATATCTGTACATGTCTTTGTGGACAATGTCTTTCACGAGAGTATCCATGCAAATGTTTTATATTCAGGTGTTTTCCTAAATATCTTAAGCCTCCAAAAACAGATATATGTACATGTCTTTGTGGACATTGTCTTTCACGAGAGTATCCATGCAAATGTTTTATATTTAGGTGCTTTCCAAAATATCTAAAACCTCCGAAAACAGATATCTGCACATGTCTTTGTGGACAATGTCTATCACGAGAGTTTCCCTGCAAATGTTTCATATTCAGGTGTTTTCCAAGATATCTAAAACCACCAAAAACAGATATCTGTACATGCCTTTGTGGACAATGTCTTTCACGAGAGTTCCCTTGCAAATGTTTTATATTCAGGTGTTTTCCTAAATACCTTAAACCTCCCAAAACAGATATCTGTACATGTCTTTGTGGACAATGTCTATCACGAGAGTTTCCCTGCAAATGCTTTATATTCAGGTGTTTTCCTAAATACCTTAAACCTCCTGAAACTGACATCTGGACATGTCTATGCACCCATTGTTTATCATGCGAACAGTCTTGCAAATGCTTCACTTGCCGTTGTTTTCCCGAGCACCAAGGAGAAACTGATTGGTGTAGTTGTCATTGCGATGAGTGTTTTTCATGCAGGGAGTCTGTAGAAGGTAGAAGATCACCAATACAGAGAAGAAGACGTACATGTGAAGAATGTATCAACGAAAATGAAGGCTTCATAATTGTGCTATGTATCTGCCTTTGTCTCATTTTTTTACCTTTATTGCCAATCATTTTGATTGTGTGGCTCTTCTGTAAAAAGTCTTCATCTATTAAACAATATTGTACTGATTGCGATTGTAAATGCCGTCGTTGTTGTGATTCCGATGATTGTCGTGGCAAGTGCTGTTGTAAACCTAAATTTGTTGCGCCTGCCCAACAGTCTCCTAAATTAGAACGTTTAGCAGTCGTGACTGTGGAACCTTCAAAACCGTCACCGCTACCATTTCCTATTTCTAAATCCCCAACTCCTACACCTACACCACCACCAATGCCATTGTTTGTAGTTGATATCCCACCTCCACCGCCACAAGTGATAGTTGAACAACCACGTCGTACGCCTACACCACAACCACGCCCAATACTTGCCCCCTCTACTCCACGGACTCCTACACCTACCCTTAATAATCATCCACCAGGAAAACCTAAGCAATCCAAATTTCAGAAAGTTCGCAAAACAGTTAAGAGGGTTGGCATTGGTTTTGATGTATTTCTTATTATCTATTATATTTTATTTGCATTTGTTTTATTTGTTTATTTCTTTTTCTGTGGTGTAAATGTGGATTTTAATGAATATCTCTACGGTCTTGTCAGAGGTTTTGTTAGTATATTTACATAGGAGTTTATATATGCATGTATTTTTTTAAAACATTTTGTATCATGGTTACGTGTGGTTTTTTTTCTCGTCTTTGTTTTCGATATATTACTAGTAATTTTTGTTTACTGCATAAATTGTAATCTTGTTAAGGAAAATCAATGGGATTTCAAATTGGATTGAAATTGACATCTTCATATTTAATGACCAAATGCTAATGATTTTTTGATTTGATAAATTGGACAAAATTTGACATTTATTGCTCAAATATAAAACTTGTTCAACTCATAAATTTGAATTCTCAAAAGGTGATGCTTTACGCTCTAAATTTATATATGTCAGTTGTTGTTGCTGTTATTTTTGTTGTTGTTGGTGGTTTTTATTTGATGCTTATATAGGTTGCTTGATTTAGATGTTTGATTTTCCTATTTTATTACTTTTTTTTAAAAATATACTTTATACGCCAAATTCAGTATTATATGAATTTTGCTTGTTATACTCAAGAATTGTCCTTGGTATATCACTTTGAGTTGAACGTGCACATACTTTTTTTCTTTCTTTCTTTTTTTTTTCTTTTGTTTTTGAATTAAGAAGTGGTGTTTTGTAGTTATTTCTTTGTCTCTTATATGCGTTTGCTTTATAAATGTATAAAGGTAATTATTAATCTTGGTTTTCGTTGTTTTAAATATGTTCTGTCTTAAAAAAGTATATGCATTTACAATGCTAGTGTGGCAAAAAAACGCATATTTAAAATAAAACTAGTGATAATATACATAAAAATATGAAAAATGCTGAGACAATGCTGATGACATTGTTTTCGATATTGCAATAGTTACTGTTTATCAAACAAATGTTTCAAATTACACAAATCATCAATTAATTTAAATATTTTTTTTATGTTATGGAAAATCAGTATTAAAACGTTTAAGTAAAGAATTATTGGACGAGCCTGAAAAAAATACCTTTGGCGAAGCCTTTTTCTTGAACACTTGAAACCCATGATACAAAAACAATATCATGTTGCATTCTAAATCATTTAATATTCCACTATACTCAGGACGCTCAATAAGGGTTTGTTAGTCATTTATTTTCCGTTGAAAACCTCAAATCTGCCTGAAAATCTATCGTAGCGCATACAAAAATAACGTCAGGCCTTCAAAATCAAATACTTTTATAACATTAATTAGGCAATTTTCATGAAAAATTAAACCCAGGTCGGGTTATTTATAATTTTGTATTCAATTATCCATTAGAATAACCCTTTCTCCTTTAAAATGCATTACAAGATTACCAAAGGGTGAATTTAAAACTTTTCATGTTTTAAGGTTGGTAGATTATACCAATATGCATAGAATACGACCATCTACGATGTTTTGATGCGTGTGCAGTTAACTTTGTCGAGAAAAGGTTTATTAAGTAACTATGTCAGACAATTAAGGAACTTGCACAGTGTACGCTGCATGTAAAAATTAGAAATAAAGTATAAAAGCATTTAGGTATTCAACTACTTGGCCTTTTTATCTTATTTCTTTTGAAGATTATATTTGTTGGTATCTACCACATTTTTCCCTTTTAAAGTGTGATCTTTATTAAAGCAGGAGTAAACCTCCCAAAAAGCATTCCATTTACATGTCCGTGAGAAGATTTAATACAACCAGAAATTAACCTACCTCGATCTTAAGACCAATCGGAGGGCTACTGTTAAAACTTATTTATATTTGGAGAATTTGAAAAGAGGAAAGAAACTGATCATGTGTACAAAAAATATAAGGGTAATGTTTGCTTTGTTAAGTAATTGTATGTATAGTTTAAGCTGTGTATAGCCTGACCATAGAGCTAAAAGTTACTCAGTTACTCGACAGTGTCATGATGAATGTTAAGATATTCATATCAAACTGATGAGATACTGTGCATTCATTTATTTTCGTGCGTACCAATTTTCGTGGTTTGATAAAAAAGATCAATTCGTGGATTCTTAAATTCATTGCTTTGAAGTCTTCAACATACAGATCAATATTTAATTTTCTTTTCGTTGGGTATCAAGTTGCATGGGTCAAGATCAACTACGAAAACCACGAAAATTGATAATCAACGACCACAATAACTAAAAAATATGTCATCAAACATCTCAGTTGAAACTCATAGAGGGAACGGTAAAAATTATTGTTTAACAATATTTGTAAACAAACTTTATATCGTAACGTTTTGATATAACATGTGTTAACTTTTATTTCTTACTTTCTTTGAAAAAAAATTTGGGATTCGCCGCCGTTGTGTGTGTTTTTTTTTCTTTCTTTCCAAGTATTAGGTTCTCTTCATAAATTATCCAACAAAGCCTAATCGGAATATGCATATCATGATTAAAAACTCTTAAAATGTATGTTATAACAACTAAAGAGGAAATGTCTGAAAACCAGTTTAAGAATTTAAAAAGATAAAAGAAATTTCATAATGTCAACCACGCGTCAATTTTTTTTTCAAAAGCGTTAAAAGGAAATAATACCAAAAGTTTTTTTTCTAAAGTCACAAAAGTCAAAAAGTCAAAAGCAGGAATCATGTAACGAAAATGTGTTTCAATTTTTTGATCCACCAAAGAACATGGCTACCGTTGCTAAAAATAGACCAGGGGATCAGACTATTGCTTTGGTTTGTAAATCAAAAGGTATTAGAGATAGAGAAATTCTGATGCAACAATAACTCTTCGACATCAAAGCTCTACAAATCACCATTGAGAAGAAGTTGTCAAATGACATTATTTTTACAGGGGTTATGTCCCATTTGAGCTCAAAAATAGCCCTTTTCATGTTTTGGGCATAGCTTATTGAGAACTACAAAAGTATCCATTGGGTAGAAGTTGTCAAATAAGATGACTTCTTACAGGAGTGATGGCCTTCAAAGATAAAATTGATAGTATTTTTTTTGCCTTTAAGAGGAAAACTGTTGCAGATAGGGAAAAGCTATTGCTTGTATTGCTTGCCAAAACGTTCAGCTCATTGGGCTCTACAGAAGTCTTTGGGGTGAAGTTGTCAGTTCATCCCTTAATGGGGTTATGGCTCTTTTTGGTGGTAAAATTAGTGTTTTAATGTGTTTGTCCATTAGAATGGAAACTATTGCATGTAGAGGAAAGTGTTGCTTGCTAAAAACCTTCAGCTCATTAAACTTTACATAAGATGTCAGATGACTATAGGGGCCAGGGACTTTTAAAGGTTAAAACGGTGGACTTTTATTTTCGTCTTATATAATGAAAAGAGTTGCAGATAGGAAAAGCTGTTGCTTGCTCAAACCATCAGCTTATTAAGCTATGCAAAAGTCATCATTGAGTGGAATTGTCAGATGACACCTGATAAGAGTAATGGTCATAGAAGAGACACTTGTAGCTTAAAGACCAGGGAAAAGATTCAGGTTCCTGGGTACCTCTTGTTAGTAACAATGGTCATGTTTTTTGACAGATCAAAAATCAAAAGACAAATATTCTGCCAAATTCCCTGTGAATCAATCATACTAAGTATAATTAAATTCTGTATGGTAGTTTTAGAGACGATTTTCGAAGTTGTTAACGAACGAGAGACAATAAACGACAGACTACGACGAAAGCCAAGGGATGGCAATATCTAAACTTGACCTTGGTGGGTAAGCAAAATTTATTTGTACAGTAACTCTTACAAACCTGTGTGAATGTAGATAGCTAAGGTTTTCTAAGAAGTCTAGAAACAAAATCAAAACAAAGTTCAATGCTTAATTTAATGTTGAATAGTGTTTGGCATTTTCAATATTTTTGGTAGAGCGCCTCTGATGAGTCTTGAATAGACGAAACGCGCGTCAGGCGTAGCAAAATTTATTGTCTGGAACTTTGTTGTATTTGTATACGTCTGACTCGCTTTTTGACTGTAAGAGACTACTCTGAGACGCTTTACCTTAAAATGCTTTAAAACAAATAATTTCATGAATTATTGTTGACTTTTCCAGACACTTATTAAACATGTCAACCCTATGGTCCGTGCAATAAATGAATATAATGAAAAGGAAAAGACATGCAATGTTCATCAGTCGCGATCTGCAGTAAAGTTCGTTAGCTTTGCACAAACCTATTTGATAACATATATATAGTAGCTGCTCCAACTTAAAATTTTAATTGTCAAATTCATTCATGTAAGCAACTTAAAACGATAGATATCTGCTCCAGAAACAGGAAAGTATATTTTTATTTTAAAAACTTTTAAATTGCATAGAGTACAGAATTGTAAAACAAAATGAAAATTACACTTCTGGTGCTTTTTTTTCATTTCCGGTCAGTCGAATTTTTTCTCCCTTTCCTCATGATGGAAATTAACTGGCATAGAGGTAGGCGCTTTGGCCATTGTTAGCAATAAACTTTCAAAAAAATCCTTTAAAAAGTAGAGAAAATAGCAAAACACACAAATTTTAAATTTGACGTGCAATCATTAAATAAATTGAAACTTGAAACTTGGTACTTGACATTGCACAGATAAATTCGAGTGATACCACTTCTCATTTCATCTACGTTAGGGTCAACATTAATTTAAGAAATGAAATATCTACAAATAAAAAATCTTATTATGAAATGCTTTATTGGAGTAGCTATATATAGCAAGAAAGGGATATTAAATGCAAGAAACAATGTCTTTTATCTTTATTTTTTTTAAATGGAAACCTGTTCATACCAAATAAAGACTCTCTAAAAGTCTCTAGATCTTCAACCTTCTTGACCTTACCATATAATCTCATCACAATTCGTTTTCCTTATAGTAGTTTTACATTGTTTTTCGTATATAACAAAGCTTTCAAAAAATACCTTTTCGAGCGGCAATATTATATTTGAAGTGCTCCCCCTTTTGCAGAGTCAAAGGTAGTATATTATAATAAGGTTCAATATACATAAATATTTGGCAAACAATAAATCCAACATATATACATTAATAAGGAAAATGATTGAACCGTTTAAGTCTTTTTAACAATATACAAAGTTTTTTTTAATATTGACAAAACTATAAGACAGGTTTTCCACATAATCTTGGCATAATTCTGAGAACTGGGCAAATGTTTCTAAAAACATATTCAATTGTGCCAATTTATATTTTCGTGGAACTATAAAAAAGGAACAAAAGATCATAACAAGAAGACAAAAATGTGTTTAAAGCCATTCATTTCTGCTAATCTAAATTGTGTGGATTTTAAATAAGATTTTACCACAACAAATCACATCGTCAATTGTAAATTATCATATTCCAAAATAACAAACAAATGCATTAATCATATATATTTATCCTGGATTGTAAAACATGCTTTATGCTTAAATGAATCCCTCTCCAGCTATTACTGTGGATTTATTTAATTTCGTGGATACCAAATTTCGTGGTTTTATGAAAAAGGACCAGTTTGTGGATTCTTAATTTTTTTGGTTTAAAGACTGCAGCATACAGATAAATGTTAAATTTCCTTTTTGTAAACCATCAATTTTCGTTGAAAACCACCCACGAAAACCACGAATATTGATACCCCGCCGATAATAATGAAACCACAGTAGTTTGCGAGTATGACCTTTATAGCAACCCCAATTAAGCCTACTCTTATCAAAAAAGGGGTCAATAATGTGCATGGAGTATTGCTCTCCATATACAGAAGACAAGCTTAATTTTTTCGTTCCTTTCGATGGACATCGTTCCTTGCGACCTTCCTCGACAATGGTGTCAAGAAAGAGTCGGAAATTTGGTTCATGAAATTTTCACCACTAATGAAGATCGAATCACGAACCTTGGTGTTCGTATCCCAACACGTTTAATACCACACCACTAGCTCTAAGTTGCTTTAAACTTTGACCATATTACATGTTTATTCTTTGCATTTGAAAGTAAGGTTTTTAAAGTGAATTGATTGCATTAAACACAGATATGAAAAGAACACTTTAACATTTATGAAAAAATGGATATCTACACATTTCAGGGAAAAACTACACTTTCCTCTCATTTCAAATTATTAATTTTATCAGAAATAAGGACATAAAGAAATAATCTATTTGCCGTTTCGAAACGTATGTATATGGTGTTTTACAACAGACAATCTGGAATGCTATTTGAAGTTAATTAGTAGTCTTAAAACACAAAAGTTGACGTCTGTATCAAAAAAGATCAGAGAGATAGGCATGACCACCTATACACAACATCGTTTTAAAACAAAAGAAACCTTGATTGCAAATATGTAATCAATGTGCTTTATCTAAACTTAACATTGAATTGAAAAATAAGCAGTTATAGTTTTTGTTATTTTGTTATTCCCATGCCAAAAAAGATCTTCACGTCACGGAAGTTATAATGATTATTGTTGATAAAAATCACATCATGTGATTTAAGGACAAAAACAATTTGGATCAAAAACAGTCTATAAGTACAAAACATACAATCATTTGATCATTAAACAAGTTTGTACGAAGAAGGAACATCTGACTACTAAAAAAACATTTTCAATTGCGACAAAATGACTTCCAATGTGGAAGAATCAAGTTGTATAAGTGAAACAAATCCTGAGACCAATGGGATTCAAACACTTTCTAAAGACAAGCAGGAAAATAACGAAACGGCTTATCAGAGTCATTCAGAAAACGACGGCACTGGATTAAACAAGAGTGCTATTGATGAAAAGAGTCATTGGACAAACGAAAATCAGGAAAAAATGTCAGAGAAAAACTTTCAAATAAAATCGGAATTTAAAATTCAGATGAAAAACCCCGTTATTATTCCAGTAAATGCACATGTAATAGTAAACAATGCTACCACCACCGCAGCTGAAATCAACAAACTACATGCAAGGCCATATGTACAAACGCCAGGGTAACCAAAGTTCTGAATCTCAAATGTTATCAGCGGAAAATCTTGAAAACAATTACGACAGGGGGGATACTGGTACCAGAAGAAGATTGAATCGCCAAACCATTTCTGTTCATGATATCGAATCAAATGAGAATGTGATTGACGAAGAAACGGAAAGGAAAAAGAAAAATCCACAATGCAAACGTAGACGTCGTTTTAACATCCTAAAATATATCATTTCAATTATATTGATATTCTTTGACATAATCTTTGATTGGGTTGAATATTCCGAAATGAATTCGAAAGGGAACTTTTCCATCGTTGCGGAGCGACAAGTGAAAAACTTAAAATTTACTTACGAATGCGACGGAACTGGTTCGCCAATACAACTAGCTTATCTGATTTTTACAATTTTTGGAACAATTCTTTCTCTTGTACAGATTGTGCATATTATAAATCAAACTGTTCACGAATGTAAAGGGACCAAAAAAGATAAAAAAGTGATCAATGAAATTTTGGAAACCTTTATTTTCCTTCTTTTTATAGATTTGTCACAACTATTGTTAGCCATGGGATTTTTCGATGTTTGTAAACTTGATTGTGCCATAGATGTTACAAAAGTTTTAATATTAACTGTAACACTTATTTCAATATTGAAAAATTCTTGGAGATTCACTACAGGTTTTAAGTGCTGCACAGAAGTTTCAAATGTATCAAATGACCGAATTTGCGACTGTAGCTGTTTAGACAGCAAATGCTGTACTTGTACACTTGGAATTTGTGACACTGATGCCTATTCCGAGTGTAAAAGTTGCTGTTGTGACAATAAAATAATACGTTTCTGCTGTGTCAGCTATAAACTATTTTACATACTAGAAATAATATTATCTCCTTCTTCCGTGCATTTGTATGTATTTTATGCATTTTCCATGTAAAGATTTGTCCGGAAAGAAATGCATGGCTTATGAACGTAACTGCTTTTGCGGTGCTGTCCTGCACTTTCTACTCCAAAGACTGACTCATGTACATGTCGCTGTCGTGAGTGCATTTCATGTGAACAAAACTGTAAGTGTTTTACTTTCCGTTGTTGCCCACCTGTTTTAAACCCACCAGTGTCCGATATTTGGACATGTAGTTGCCGCCAATGTCTATCCCAAGAGATTCCATGCAACTGCTTTACTTTCAGGTGTTTTCCTAAATATCTAAAGCCTCCTGAAACTGATATATGCACCTGTCTTTGTGGCCAGTGTCTGTCACGAGAGTTTCCCAGCAAATGTTGTATATTCAGATGTTTTCCTAAGTACCTAAAGCCTCCAAAAACTGATATCTGTACCTGTCTTTGTAGACAATGTCTGTCACGAGAGTGTCCATGCAAGTGTTTTATATTCAGGTGTTTTCCTCAGTACCTAAGGCCTCCCAAAAGAGATATTTGTTTATGTCTTTGTGGACAATGTCTTTCACGAGAGTTTCCTTGCAAATGTTTTACATTTAGGTGCTTTCCTAAATATCTTAATCCGCCCAAAACTGATATATGTACATGCCTTTGTGGACAATGTCTTTCAAAAGAGTTTGCTTGCAAATGTCTTTCAAAAGAGTTTGCTTGCAAATGTCTTATATTCAGGTGTTTTCCTAAATACCTTGAACCTCCCAAAACTGATATCTGGACTTGCCTTTGTGGACAATGTCTGTCGTGTGAAAATAATTGCAAATGTCTTATTTTTAGATGTTTTCCCAAATACCTTAAACCTCCCAAAACGGATATTTGTAGATGTCTTTGTGGACAATATCTATCGCGAGAGTTTCCATGCAAATGCTTCAAGTTTAGGTGTTTTCCTCAGTACCTCAATCCTCCACAAACTGATGTCTGGACGTGTCTTTGTGGACAATGTTTATCATGTGAACAGTCTTGCAGTTGTTTTATTTGTAGGTGTTTCCCTAGGCAAATTGATGAAACCGATTGGTGTGAATGTCGTTGCACTGAATGTCTAGCGTGTGTATGTCCATGTTGGTGTTTTATTTGTCGCTGTTTTCCAGAACACTACAACGAGATTGACTGGTGTACTTGTCGCTGCGCAGAGTGTTTATCGTGCGGAGATTCTACAGGGGGTTCACGACCGCCGATACAAACAAGCACATCTACGTCTGACTGTTTAGACAATAATTGCTTTTTGATATTTGTAATAATATTTATTCCGCTTTGGCTACCCTTTTTACCATTTATGATGTGTATCTATAACATGAATAGATTTTCAGAAACTCGTCCGTGTGAAAATTGCTTCAAATGCATAAACGATTGTAAATGTGGTGGATGTGACCCACATGATGATCAACACTGCACAATACGTCGATGTCTTGCTTTTTTGAAAAAACATTGCCGTTGTTGCGGTAGACCTAACGTTATTGAGCCTGACCGTAAACAAGATGTGAGTGTCATCACTGTTCAGCCAGAAACGTTACCCCCACCACCTTCACCGCCGCCATGCCAAATAGGTATACCTCCATTGCCTTTGCCAAAACCAGCCCCAATAGTTACACCACCACCGCCGCCATCACCAAAACCAATTCCAATGGTTACTCAACCATCGTCTTTACCGACACCAGACCCAGTAGTTATAATCCCAACAGTTCTCCCAACCCCTTCCCCTAAACGTCCAAAATGCCATGACTGCAGAAGTTTTTTTAACAAGTATTCTGGAATACTCTTGAATATATGTATTGTTTTTAATGTATTACTGATCATTTTTTATATTTTCTTAGCAATCCTCTTTTTTGTTGTTTTATTTATCCTGTGAGATAAATGTTGAATTTAATGAAAATGCATACGATGCTTTGGTCAGGGGCTTTCTAAATACTTAAAGAGGAAGGTTGCTTACATATACATGAGTTGTTGGGGGACTTGTTTTGAAGGTTATTCAGTACCTTGAGCAGTCAAAATGTGAAAAATATGTTTTTGGTTCTAATATATATATATATATATGTATATATGTGTTGGTATATTTATATCTTAGCTTTATATTATGTTTATGTGTTGATTTGTTATTGATGAGGTTTCTTTGTAGTTTACATAAACCATCGAAACTGTGGTGCATGTGTGGGTCTGTGTGTGTGTTCGTGTTATATTTCTCTTCTTTTTTAGCTTAGTAGTTCTTTTGTTTCTTATTCAGTTTAATGCATATGTCGTCTTAAATTGTTTAACTGTTCTTTTTATCGGTTTTGAAATAAAAAAAAATGTTCCTCTTGTAAGTGTGGTATTACCAAGAACGACTAAAATGCTACAATACTTCATGACATTCAAGCTTGGTTGTGTGTATTTATGAATTATTTTAGTAAACATTTTGCATTCAATTGTTAGATGCAAGTATTTAAATTAAAAAAATTAACTGACATGGGTCAAAGCTTTATACTAGTATACCTCTGAAGGTCACAGAAGTAATTGGAGAAGAATAAAGCTACTTTTCTTTTCATAAACATGCATACATTGAGAAATCAAGGAAATGAGATATTTTTTTTTTCTTTTTCAAAATAAGTCACATTAAATTTTCATGGCAAAAATAAATATATATTTACACAAACGACAAAAGGAGTCTAAGTACAAAATAGAGATCTAGATACCGAGAGAGTAAAACAATTCCGATAATCATAAGTACTAGAAAGGAATAAGCTATGATTTGTTGGTGACCTATTAGATGTACATGCAAACTTTTAAGTTCATTCATCCACAGGGTTCATACACCAATTTTTTTTTCATTGACTTGTTTTTCTTTATGCATGTAACTAGTTTTTCATCTTTTTATTGCTATAGTGTCGGGTACAGTTATGCCACATCTCTTTATCTTCTATGTGTTGATATATCTTATACCTTCAAATTGAAACTTAAACTTAAACCTAAACTTATGTTTGAATGGTTTTAGTGCATTTAGTCATTTCGATTATTTTTTACTGGAATGTTTTTAGAGCCTAATGGTATTTCATTATGATTATGGTTAAATGGTTGATATCTAAATGTATATAGTGTAGTCATGGTAGTAGTCTTATTTTAAGTTTGGCTACATCATAATTGTTGTAAATTTTAAAAGATAATGACATATTAAGCTGATATCAACCGTCAAATTATGATTTTGATTTAACATGTTTGTAGTTTTTAAATAAAATTAATTTTGAAATTGTTCGTATTTGTTTTATGTGCGTGTCTCAGAGAAAACCATGCAGTTTTGTCCAGAAGCAATATTTTCATAGCTATAAAACCAATGGTGTAACTTAAAGCCCTTCATCGATGACTTCTTTTGGCAAAATATTTTTTTTGAAAAATTCAAGATGGCCGACCTACGGGCCTTAACCAGTATAAATGCATATCTTTGCTAAAATCAGCTTTATTGAAAAGAAAACTTCAACTAATTTATGATTTATTTTGTCCCAATGTCTTCTGATGATCAAAAATTCAACATGAAATCCTGTAAGGGTAATGCCTTGGCTTTCAAGGCATTACAGAAATTTTGAAAATAATAATTTCCATTACCAAGCACCCTTGGGGGTAATATTGGCAATTTGCCAAATTGTTCAAAATCACCAAAATCCTTGGTTTTAAACTTTTAATTTTGTCCAAGGCAGGCCTCTGAAATGAAATCCTCTTTTATATTCAAACAATTAATGCTTACAAGGTGAATTTGTTAAACCTGCAACCATGGATTCTGTACTATAACTTCGGTACAAGTCTGTGAAGTGGGTTGGTTTTGATTTTGGTAGAAAAACTCCAACTTTTTGACAACTTTTGTAAAAGCATGAAAGTGTTTAATTTCAAACAAAATACATTTTTAGCAAGTAACATGATAGTTTATTAGAATAAGAATAGCCCTTCGTGTCTTTACTTTGCACAAATTGTTCAAGTCGGAACTCAAAATGTGAAAATTTTAGGAATTAATGGAAAAATGAAGAAATTGTTAGTTTTAAATGATCAAATCAGATCCATTGGAGGTCATGTAAAATGTGGTGATTATGAATCTAAAAGAACCCTTTTTGGTCTTCAGGTAATGATGTTTACAAATTTGCTTGTTGTCAATAATGTCATGATATAGGCATTCAAAATGTGATCTTTGGGCCGTTTTCGTTTAGAGCCAAAAAGAGCTCTGGGGCCTTTTTTGTATTAATTTTATGCATTAGTTCTTCAATGCAGAAGAAATCTGTTTATCCATATCTAAAGTATGGGTAGGTTTCCATTTAGGCAAATAAAGTCAAAATAATCTGTCAGGACATGTCTATAAAAAAATTTGGTCAAAAAGGGGAAAGCATCATTGGACCAAAAAATCCCTCTACCCCCTAAAAATACTAAGTCAAAAAAATATTGATTTCTGGTATGCATTTGAGGCAATGTCTAATTGTTAATATTAGGTGGAGGAAAGTACAAAAAACTGCTTTGCCTGGTACCCTTTTTTCAAAATTTTGGTTTGACTTAACTTTTTTAAGGGCAGCTGGCAAATTTGGCCAAATGATTCATTTTGTCACTTTTGACCAATTGTTTTTCAAGTTACCTCTAGACTCAATCTTTTGATATTGCATGTCTACATGAAAGTCTAGGCATACTTTAGATATGGATAAAAAGATTTCTTCTGCATTGAAGAACTAATGCATAAAATTAATACAAAAAGGGCCCCAGAGCTCATTTTGGCTCTAAACGAAAACGGCCTAAGATCACATTTTGAATGCCTATATCATGACATTATTGACAACAAGCAAATTTGTAAACATCATTTCCTGAAGACCAAAAAGGGTTCTTTTAGATTCATAATCACCACATTTTACCTGACCTCCAATGGATCTGATTTGATCATCTAAAACTAACAATTTCTTCATTTTTCCATTAATTCCTATAATTTCCACATTTTGAGTTCCGACTTTAACAATTTGTGTAAAGTCAAGACACGAAGGGCTATTCTTATTCTAATAAACTATCATGTCACTTGCTAAAAATGCATTTTGTTTGAAATTAAACACTTTCATGCTTTTACAAAAGTTGTCAAAAAGTTGGAGTTTTTCTACCAAAATCAAAACCAACCCACTTCACAGACTTGTACCGAAGTTATAATACAGGATCCATGGTTGCAGGTTTAACAAATTCACCTTGTAAGCATTAATTGTTTGAATATAAAAGAGGATTTCATTTCAGAGGCCTGCCTTGGACAAAATTAAAAGTTAAAAACCAAGGATTTTGGTGATTTTGAACAATTTGGCAAATTGCCAATATTACCCCCAAGGGTGCTTGGTAATGGAAATTATGATTTTCAAAATTTCTTTTGCAATTGAAAGCCAAGGCATTACCCTTACAGGATTTCATGTTGAATTTTTGATCACCAGAAGACATTGGGACAAAATAAATCATAAATTAGTTGAAGTTTTCTTTTCAATAAAGCTGATTTTAGCAAAGATATGCATTTATACTGGTTAAGGCCCGTAGGTCGGCCATCTTGAATTTTTCAAAAAAAATATTTTGCCAAAAGAAGTCATCGATGAAGGGCTTTAAGTTACACCATTAGTTTTATAGCTGTGAAAATATTGCTTCTGGACAAAATTTAGGATTTTGCATGGTTTTCTCTGAGACATGCACTTATTATCTTTATAATATATCTATTTGCTCAATGGTGATCGACTCTATGAAAGGTTGGTCATTGTGCTATTAAAATGGGAGAAACGCTTCATGAGGCAGTGCCAAGTAGTTATGTACTTGAGATAGTCTAGGCCACCCCTGTTTTTGAAAATTTTAAAAACCGCTACCAGTACCCCCCACTGGGAAAATTTCAGAAAATGTAAAAATTTGTACTTGCATCGGTTGAGCGCATCCCTGTTTTTTTTTCATACCCCAGTATACCCCCCCCCCCTCATGGATATAACCCCCCTGCAAAAAAGTTGGGAGGAGACAGAAAATAAAATGGGGAGAGTGGACATGTGGATAAGAGAGGTACTGAAGAGGTACTGAAAAAAAGAGGTACTGAAAAAAAAGAGGTACTGAAAAAAAGAGGTACTGAAAAAAAGAGGTACTGAAAAAAAGAGGTACAAAAAAAAGGTACTGAAAAAAAAACAATGTTGGCGGGAAATTTAAAAACTTAAAACTCAGTGATCTGTAACTCTTGTTCGTAAAAACTTCCTTTAATTTCTTCACCTTTCAAATCGTTTATTCTATAGGTAACAGGATTTGTATTTAAAACTTTTTCAATGACAAATATTTCTCTAGTCCAACGAGTAGTATAGCCCTTTTCGAATTTACCTTTCTTTTTTGTTATTCTTACTCTATCACCTACTTTGAATTTGGGTTTTGTTATTTTATCTTCCTTTTCCGAATATAAATTTTGACGTACCGTTAATTCATTTTCCAATTTACTCGCTGCAACGGGTGTTATTTTAATTGAAGAATGTACCGTATTATTATAATTTTTAACCAATTTATCTAATATATCGTAATATTTTAAAGTGTCATTGGCAGTAAAGTATTTATACATATGCTGTTTCATTGTTCCTATCCAGCGTTCCACCACACTAGATTTTTCTTCATTCTCAGTTGAATATAACTTTATGTTATTGTCTTTTAACAATTCTTTTACTTGTCGATTATAAAATTCTGATCCTTTATCCGACCAAATATACATTGGTTTTCTTTCTTTGAATAATGTTTTAAAAGCTTCGCTGACCGTTGCTCCTGTTTTGTTTTTCAAAGGGATTAACCAACCATATTTACTAAAAACATCTATAACTGCCAATAAATATTTATAGTGTTTATTTTGTTTTGAATATGGTTGCATATCAATCAAATCAACTGCCCATGTTTGGTCTATTGAATGAACATAAACACGTCTTTTAGGAAACGATCTTACAACTCTATGATGTAATTCATCCGCTAATTTATTTGTAAGATTTTTTTTGGACATTTTTTAAGCAACTAAAAAAGTTTTCTTTAAAAATGATGGAAGGAAAAATCTGCACAAGGTGTAAAGAATGTAAATCATTTTGTGAATATCATAAAGATGGAAGAATGCGTCTTGGCGTTAAATCCGCTTGTAAACAATGTAATAAACCAAAACAAAGATTACATTATCAAGAAAATAAAGAAAAATATAAAAAAGCTTATCAAGAGTTTATGATTAGAAATCCTAATTATCAACATGAATATTACTTAAAAAATAAAAAATATACCTAATTAAAATTGTTTCTATTAAAAATGATCCCAAAAAAATCATTCAAAGATCTTATAACTGAAACCACCATTGATGATATAGAAGAAACTGATATAACTAAATACATAGAATCACTAAAAGATAAAATACTTATTAATCAATTTCCTCTAAAAATAAAAATAATAATAACGAGTGAATTTACAACTCCCATGGCATTTGATATTATAGAAAGTCATTATTCCCATCCCGTTGAAGTTGTCCTAACGCAAAACAATTTATCTGTATTTTACAATAATTTAATAGATGATTTTAAAGCTTGGGTAGATGAATTTCAAGAAAGAGGATCTGGTTTTGTTTTCGATGGTATCAAAAGTGTAAAAGTAAAACAATATAAATATGAACATCAAAGAGCTTCGTCTTATATTCCCCTCCAATTTAAATCAAGTAATATTATCAACGTTCAAAATAAAAACGATAATAAGTGTTTTCTTTGGTCAATATTAGCAAGTTTATTTCCAGCTAATGAACATAAACAAAGAGTAACTAAATATAAAGAATATGAAAACGAAATTAACATGAAAGGAATTGAATATCCTGTTTCTATAAAAGATATCTCAAAAGTAGAGAAACAAAATTATCTAAGTATAAATGTATTTGCTTTAAAAAATCAAACAAATAAACAATCTTTGTATCCTGTTCGTATTTCAAACGTGGAAAGCCAAAACTTAATTGATCTCTTATATATTGAAAGTGATGAAAACACTCACTATTGTTTGATTAAAAATTTAGATAGTTTTATGTGTGATAAACATAATCATAAATCCTTCACATGTAGAAATTGTTTGCAAGGATTTCAAAGACAAGAAACTCTAATAAAACACAAAAAAATATGTTATGATAATGAACATTGTAAAACCATTATGCCAAAACCAGGGAAAAACATTCTTGAATTTAAAAATCATCATTTCAAGAATAGATTACCATTTGTTTTATATTGTGATTTTGAAGCAAATAATATTCCAATTCAATCATGCACTCCAGATCCTAACCAATCGTATATTAAACAAATAAGTAAACAAGAAATAAATAGTTATGGTATATATGTTCATTCCGATTACCCAGAAATATTTAAATCACAATACTTTTCTTATGTTGGTGATGATGCAGTAGAAAAATATGTGGAAAAAGTAATAGGAATATTCAAAGAAATAACTTATAAAATGTATCTTAATGAAAAGAAAACACCAACATTAAATATTCATGAAGAAGAAGAATTCCAAAATGCAACAAAATGTTACATATGTGGACATGAATTTAAAGAAAATAATAAAATCAGAGAACATAATCATCTTTCAGGTAAATACAGAGGAGCATCGTGTCAATCTTGTAATACAAAAGAAGGTAAAGCAACAAAATTAATACCTGTGTTCTTTCATAATGGATCAAATTACGATTTCCACTTTTTAATTGAAGAATTAATGAAGTATGAAGATGAATATAATAAAGTAAAACTTCTTTCTAAAAGCTCAGAAAATTATATTGCCATTGACTATGGATCACATTATAAAAAATTAAGATTCCTAGATTCATATAGATTTATGTTAAAAGGTTTGTCGGATATTGCAAAATCAATGAATAAATTTCCCATTTTAGAAAAAGAGTTTGATGGAAATACAAATCTTTTAAAACAAAAAGGATATTATCCATATGAATACATTAGTTCATATGAGAAATTAAAAGAAAAAGAATTACCACCAATAGAAAAATTTTATTCAACATTAAACCAAAAAACAATAACAGAAGAAGAGTATAAACATACACAAAAAGTTTGGAAACATTATAATTGTAAAACTTTAAAAGATTATCATAATTTATATCTTAAAACAGATGTTCTTATCTTGGCTGATGCATTTGAAAAATTTAGAAAATTCTTTTTGGAAAATCATGAAATTGACCCATGTTACTGTTATTCCGCTCCTGGTTTGACATGGCAATGTGGATTAAAATATACAGGGGTAAAATTGGAATTGATAATTGATGTTGATATGTTACAAATGTTTGAGAAAGGAATAAGAGGAGGATTTTCCGGAGTTTTAGGACCAAGACACGTAAAAGCATTTAATAAATATACTTCAAATTATGATAATGGAAAAAGAATATTGGATGAATATGAAATGGAAGAATGTATAAAAATAATAAAAAATGGAGGAAATTTAAATGAATTTTTAATAGAAAAATATTTATTATATCTTGATGCAAATAATTTATATGGTTGGGCAATGTCTCAAAAGTTACCAACTGGTGATTTTAAATGGGAAGAAGATCCTAATTATTATAAAAATATTCCAAAAGGAAGAGGATGTATAATCGAATGTGATTTGAAATATACAAAAAAATGTAAAAAGAAAACATACAAATATCCTTTAGCGCCGGAAAAGATGAAAATAAAAAAGGAAGAATTATCCCCTTATCAATTAAAATTATTAGGAAATAAACCATTGGGTAATGAAGAAAAATTATTTTTAACATTGAAAGATAAAGAAAAATATATAATTCACGACAGCATTTTGAAAAAATACATTAAACTTGGGATGAAGGTAATAAAAGTTCACAGAACAATTTCGTTTAAAGAATCAGACTGGTTAGCAAAATACATAAATTTCAATACAGAACAAAGAACCAAAGCAAAATCAGATTTTGAAAAAGATCTTTGGAAATTGATGAACAACAGTTTCTACGGTAAAACGCTGGAAAACATCAGAGGAAGAAGCGAAATTAAATTATTGACGGAAAGGGAAGAAGTTAAAAAATATATAAAAAAACCAAATTTTAAAGACTCAATTATATTTAATGATAACTTTGTTGCAATTGAAAACAACGTCACCTCTATTAAATTTAATAAACCTATTTATTTGGGACAAACTATATTGGATTACTCAAAACAATTAATGTACGAGTTTTATTATAATATTGTTAATAAATTATGGAAAGAGAATGAAGTGGTTGCATCTGATACCGATAGTATGTTTTTGAATATTAAAACCGAAGATGTTTACGAGGATATGAAAAACATATTAGACGAATTAGATACGTCCGGATATCCAAAGGATCACTCCTTATATTCAGAAAAAAATAAAAAGGTAATTGGTAAATTTAAAGATGAACTAAACGGGAAAATTATGAATGAAATAGTTTTCTTAAAAAGTAAAGCATATTCTTATACATTAACGGATTTAAGTGAAGAAAAAAAATTAAAAGGAATTGGAAAAACTACAATAACTAAAGATATTAAATTTGACGATTATAAAGATTGTCTATTTAACAACAAGACTAAAATGAATAAAATGTGTACACTAAACTCTAGCAAACACAAAATGTATGTTAATGAAGTAAATAAAATAAGTATGTCTCCGTTCGACGACAAAAGATATATTTTAGATAATGGAATTGACACCCGTCCTTTTGGATTTTTATCCTAACTTCCATGCAACAAATCCAGTTAATGCCATACCACCAACAACAAATGCAATCTCTCTATTTTTCTGGTCATCCGATGGAGTATAAAAATCACTTAATGTAGGTTTGTCTGGTAACTGAGATAATTGTTTATTTGTGACACGATAGTATAGTTTCATTGCCTGGTCAACATCCTCAAAAGTCTGAACCGCGTGATGTTCCTTTTGTAATTGTTCATTAATAAAATCTAATCTTTGTATTCTTTTTTTATTCCATTCCGCTTGTGCTTTTTCCAATTTTTCTATAGCTTTATCATGTCTGATTTTCTCTTCGTTTGCATTACTACCCATATGCGAAAATAAATAATTACTCCCCGAAAATGCAAAAGCGTTTGTTATTGCCCCACCAAGCATCATTGCTAAAGCGCTTGCCATTTTATAATCATTGTTTTAAAGAGGTTCGCTCACTTCATTATATCAGCGGGTATGATACCTTGTTTAACCAACATATCTTTAGTTGCCATTGCGAGTAGTATATCAACGGTTAACATTGCAACATCATGCATATTGAAATCCACTTTTGGTGCCGATCTTTTTAATACCTTTCTACCTAATTCCGCATATCCAATTGTTAATAACGTTTCCACTCCCGCATGATATAACATATTTACAATTTCTTTTCCGTCTTTTGATGCTGCCATTTTAATATAATAAATTTAGTTAAATTCAAAAGGGTCAATTTCTTTTTTTTCTTTTTTTGATTCCTTTTTACACTCCATGGTTTTTTCTGGTTTTTTATTTTTATTATGAATATACCACCCCAATCCAACAATACCTATTGGAAAAAGTACAAATCCATAATTTAATAAATTTATTGAATGTTCTGGACAAGGAGGAAGACAAATTTCTTTTGGTTCATCTGTTTCTGAATCTTTTGTTATTTGTTTGATTTTTAAATTTTCTATTTTCATTTTTTCTAATTCTTTTTTTCTTAATTCTGCATTTCTTGTTCTTACTTCTGCACCCCTTTTACCGGCTGCAACCCTTTTTGGGTTTTTCTTTTTTTCTTCTTTGTTTTCTGGTTGTTCGATATTTTCATTCATCATTTTCTATGTCATTATTTGAAGGCGCTTCGTTTTCTGAATCTTTTTTAAATTCTATATGTTTTGCTGTTGTTAACATTGCGGTAAAAGGGGCAAGATACATTCCAAATTTATAATACAATTCACAACATGCACTATTTAAAGCGTTATTAACAAAAGGGTCTTCCTCTAAATCTTGTATTAGTTTTGGAGGATCAACAACTTTAAAATATTTTGATACACCCAAGACATACAAATTTATAAAAGAGTTTCCCAAAGTCTTTGTCATACTAGACCCTAATCTTGCTTCATATTTACAGTATAGTTTGTTAATTTGTTCCGTTGTCATTCTGTCGATATCTGATATTTGTAGTTCTCTTCCAATATATTGTTTACTTTTTCCACCGACAACAATAGCCGATAATCTCTCACGTTTTTTATCTTGTGAGAAACCATCAACATCCAAGTTTTCCCCCTCAATTTGATCACCTAAAAATTCTTCAGCATTCATTTTATATGTTGAAAAAAAAGAATTTCTAAATTTTAAAAATTTAAATACGAAATATCCAACCAATGATAAGACAGCCATGTTTGTTGTAATTGTTAGAATTTCTAGAAGCATTGCTTTTTTTTAATGCTTATTTTTGCCTAATTTCTTAAGCATTACCCAAGCAATACCTAAGCATTTCTTAAGCATTACTTGAGCATTACTTAGTCAAGTAACCAATAATCGGTAGGTTGATCTGTCCTTAATATTAATTTACGATGCTTTTTTTTCTTAAGTTCTTCCTTTATTCTTTGCCTTTCTTCCAAAGTTGGGATGACGTCATTTTCTCTTAAACAATTGTCGTAACTATCCCTGTCTTTTGTGTAAAACATGCATAACCATTTTGTTTGTTCTCTCAGATCTTTTAAGACAGAGTTGTATCTCTGTGAAATGACCCACACCGATTGTTCCGCGTGTCTTCCCGAAAATGCAAGCTCAGACAACATATCTTTTTTCTTTGTTAGTTCTTTTGTTGCACTGCAATCATCAATAATATATAACGTTGGATGACCGGCATATTTATTAAAAAAAAATCTCAAAAGCTCCTGTAACTTTTCTTCTCCTTTTACTATTGGATTAACGATGATTAGATTTTTTGTTTTTGGTTTTTTAACGTCACCAATCCATTCACGATTTTTGTATGCTTTGTTCCATTGAATGGTTGGGCAAAGTACAACTATATGTTCAAACACTTTATTATATTCCTTTTCTAATAAATCAAGAACAAATTCAGTCTTTCCACATCCTGTTTGACCGCAGATTATTGCACAATGGGGATATTTTGGTAATTCCATTTTAAAAGGAATTAATAATTAACTTCTTTAAATCTTCCATCTTCAAAATTAATTTGTGCATCTTGTATAACAAACAGATAAACATTTATTGATTTGTCTGCTCCTGAAGTTTTGGTTATTTGTATGGTAACGCCTTCAGAAGTGTTTTCGATTCTTCTGCCCGAACCGTGTAATGCGTTATCATCCGTTGAACGTAAATCTAGCCACAATGCGTAATTAGTCGTTAAATATTTTTCCAATGTTGTATATGATAAATTTAGATTTTTTGCAATCAGGTTTGTTTCTTTATCCCTTTTTGAATTCAAACCAAAGAATTTATTTATTTCATCCCACTGTTGATATGCTTTCATTCCTTGACTATAAAGTTGATTTGGAACCCCTTCAATTGTCATTTCTACTTTAGTTATGTTAGGATTATAAAAAGTTTCAGTGCTTGTCCTATCAGGATCTTCAAAAAGCATTAGAATTCCTTTCATGCTTCTGGCCGGAACATTTAAATTAATATTCCACAATGTATCGGATTTGTTTTTGGTTATTTTTCTATGTCTCAGTATTCTATCGTACAAAATAACCATCTTACCGTCAACTTGTTGCCTTATCTGTCTTGCCAATTCAGCATCAGTAACCATATCAAATTCCAAACAAATGTTTTTGACTTTATAACTTGCGGATGCATCCGACGATTTGATAACATCACCATAACTATTAAATGTAAGTTCATATTCAAGTCTATCACCAAGACCCGCTTGATAAAAAGGCATATGAGTTTCTAAAAGTTCAAAATCAAGTGGGATACAAAATCTTGAACCATATGCGGTGGCGATTGCTTCATCACCTACGTCTGACCCTTTATCATCTGCACCAACCCTATGTTTTAACATGTTTGCCTCACCGATACCTTGGTATGCCATATTGTTACGTTCAGATATAGATTTCCATAAATCAGTATAACAATAATAGATGTCACTATCATCAATTGACATAATTTCATTTCCGCTTATACGAATTGTTGTTTTTTTAACTATTGCCCTTCCTATGTTCTGATATATAGTTGCATTGTCGTCTGTGGATTGGATTTCTATTTCGAATGCTAATCTGGTTGTTCCGGGAACAATAACATCATTGTTGCCTAGATTTGGGAATCTCACTAATAACTGTTGATTTTGATCAATAGTTGAAGGATTATTGGTTATCACCACACTTTGGCGAATACCTTTTACACCGCGGGGTTCTCTTGTTTTTCTGTAGGGATTTAATTTGTTTCCGTATGCCGACATTTTTAAAGGAAAAAATTTGTTATAAAAATAATTCAATTGTTAATGATATTACAATGTCTACACTTGATGCATTTTCCCATGGGACTGACAAAGCATCCGATATTAATGGTTTAGCGTCAATAACAAAATTTATTGCATCTCCAGCTTCAACTTTTAAAGGGATGTAAAACGTTTCAAAATTACCATAAATATTTGCGTCATAATTCAGTTTATATTTTAATGAATCATTAAGATTTATGGTAATGTATATAGAATCCGCGGTTGGTGCAGCATTTCTTGCACTCATTCCTAGAATTTGTCCGGGATAGGCCATTATATATTCAACTTCACTTCCATTTTCACCAAAACCAATTTTTCGACTTTTGCCAACATCCCCCTTATATGCTGTATTAATACTTATTATTTTTCTATCTGGTATATTTTGAACTTTTTCATATAAAATAGTATTATTGAGATTCATTATTTTCATTGAATTCTTAATATCATTCAATTCTGATTCGGGAAATTTTTTTTTATTAAAACCAAATATACTCATTTTATAAGCTCCAAAATGCAAACCACAGGTAATTTATTATTTATCTTATTATTATTCTCATCTCTAATTTCTAATTTAAATTCTGTTATAACATCGTTTACCAAGCATTTATATTCCGGATTTTCAAATCTAACCGTTATAACATCCCCGAACTCTTTATTTTCAACAGGAATAACCGTTAATAAAGTACTAGGCTTTCCATCAAAATAATTATGAGAAGTACTTACTTGCTCCAAATGTAAATACAATGACTTGTGAATAGCAAAATCTATGGGTTTATTTCCTATGTGCGTTTGATTGGCTTCAAATATTTGTTTATGTCTAAATCCCAACATTTGTTTCAATCCTTTACTTATTTTTAAATCAGTTGGTGTTGTCAATGATGCAAACCCATTTGTTTCATTTACTTCTATTGTAATATTCGCTTTTTGAAATTCATCTTTAAGTTTTTGAAACCCATAACATCCATCTGTAATTTTTATGGTTTTTCTCTCTTCAACTTTTCGTATTTGTTCATCTAAAACATTATACCAACCTAAATTATATGTTATGGATTTTAAACCGATTTGTTTATTTCCATTTCTATTATCAATGCCTTCACTTAGATTTATTATATTATTAATATTTGATATAGTGTGATACATTTTTTAAGATAAAAAATGACTAAAATAACAGAAGAATTTAAATATAATCCCAATGCAGAGCATGACACTCGTCCAAATAATAAGGTAAAGAAAAGTTTGAATCTTATCAAACAAACAATATTTGTTAATCAAAAAGATAGCTTTGAAGTCATTTTTCCTGATTTATTTAAAAATTATCAAAATCCACCAATACACACCAACGAACCATGGAATACATGGATTCATTCCTCATTTGATTGGTGGCAATGTCAGCTAAACTTTGCCGTCTGGTGTGCTGCTGCAGGATGTGGGGTTTCTTTTGAGGACCATATTCAAAATACCACAAATCTTACCAGGTCGGTTTATATGTTTCATTTGTATTATTGTACGGCTAGAATCTTAAAAGAACTTAAATCACCTTTACCAACGGACTCGGCATTTTGTTATTACAAAAATCCATATTCTAAAGCTGCCTATGAACGATTATGTAATGAGTTTAATGTTTCTCCAAGAACAGATTGGAGACAAAAAATGGAAAAAGCATGGCAAGGATTGGGATACTTTACCCAGTATTATAAACCAAGTGGAGAATATAGATATCATCACAAAAGTGAAGGACCTTTTTTTAATGTTATGGATAAATTATATCATTCACAGGATATAAGTATGGCTTGGACAACATTTATACCAAACATATCAAAGGGTTTCACAAAAGCCGGAATAGAACGTATCAATGAAAGTATTAGAACTTATGTATGGGCTTTATTAGGAGCGCAATCTCAAACAAAAGTAGAAATATTAAAAGTAGGAACAGGATTTGATGCACAAAAACAATTTTTAGCAAATGTACAAGATGTTATTAACAGTCCTATCGATTTGCCCACTCAGATATCAAATTATCAAAATGTTTTAAAATATGCAAGAAGTAAAGTTGATTACGCTTATGGACTTGGTTTATACATGTCTCCCAGCGATATGGTTTTACAAATTGGTACTATCGTTGGTTATAATAATAAAATTGTAATTGCAACAGAAAACCAAACGCTCGGCTTGAACGACGATTTGAATAATAAAAATTTTGATCCTGTTGATTCTAACCCAAAAAAGTCAGAACCAAAAATACCGGAACCAATAAAAATAAAACAAGTTCAAATACATGATGATCACGAAGATCATAAAAAGGCAATAATATTTGGAAGTATTGTATTGGGTATTACAGCGCTTAATTTATTTTCTTAAATATTCCCTGGCGGCGGTATATAATAGACCAACAACCAAAACAAGCAAAGCCCATAGGTTGTTTGCAAACCAATTTACTACGTCTTTTGTTGTGGACAATAACCAAGATACGACTGAACCTATAATACCTGGTAATGCAGCTCCTAATTTTCCTGCAAGAAAAGATAATAGTTTTCCAAGATTTTTTAATTGTTTCTTTATCCAGTCTTGTACACCGCCTTTCGATGGCGTTGGGGGAGGGGGTGAAGAGGAAGTAGATCCACCAGTAAATGTTTCGACAATAACACCGATAATCATTCCAAAAGCGGTTAAGATACTAACCAGGGTAATGCCTTGTTCTCTAAATATAGTCCTTATTTTTTCGCCCAATGTTTTGTCTTCGTTTAATACTTTACGTATTGTCTCTTTGATTCTATTTACCTGAGTACGTAATTTTTCTTTATTGATATTAATTACTTCTAGTCTTGAACTTCTCTCATATTCCAAATCTCTAATTCTACTACTTATTCTTTTTATTTGGAATTCATCATTATCTTCTTTTGCTTGTTCTAATTTGGTATTTTCTTTTGCTAACTCTTTATTTGTTTCGTTTAGTTTTGCTAATTCGTTTGCAATCTCTTCTTTTACTGTGGTCATTGCGCTGATTACGCCATCCATCTCTCTTTTTGTCATGTCTGTTTGTGTTTCTTCATTTATAAAAGATATTCCTTGTTCATCAAATGAAGTTTCTATTTCTTTCACATATGTTTCTGCATTACTTGCTCTTTCCAATAATTCTTGTCCTTCTTGTTGTGTGGATATTTCTTGTAATGGAATATTTTCTATGGTATTATTAAGTTCACGAATTGGTCCTTTATTTAACATTCTTTGAAACTCCGTTCTACCTTCTCTTATTCTATCAGATATTTTAAAATCATTTACACCTAAAACATCTCTGATAAAATTAATGCCATGTTGTTTTTGAAGAGTGCTAAATTTATAAAATTTTAATAAACCGTTTTGGTAATATGTCAATGCAATTTCCTTAGCATTTTCATCTTTTACATATAACAGTAGTCTTCCATCATTATCTTTCCTGATAAAAAAATCTTTATAATTTTTATCTGAATATGTTTCACGATTTTCTTCATAAAATCTTTTCATCATTGTTTTTGTAGTTTCTTTTTCACGAATTTTAGCGTCATTTTCTGATAAATCTCTTAACACTTCATATTCCTTATTTATTGACTTTTGAAATTCTGCGTCATTTTGAAAAGATGTTTCTTCTTCTTCTTCATTATAATCATCTTCAAATGCGGGGTTATCAAACTCAAAACCTCCTTCAGCCATTTTTTTAAAAAGAATTTAATTCATATTTTGGTGGAGGATCATTTACTATAGTTATTTTATTGAAGAAAATAAGCGAGCAAGTCGAGCGGTTACCCTTTAAATATTTTCCATTTTTTTTTTTAATTCGGTTCTTACTCTGGCTTCTGTGTCTTCTATCAATTTCTTTCTTTCGTCGTCGTTTAATTTTTCCTGTGTTTGTTTTGTGCGTATTTTTTCTTTCATTTTATTGTATTTTTCTAATTCGTCTAATACCGATGTGAACTCGTTCTCGCTTATTTGTCCATCGGTTAGTGATTTTGATATCAAATCTTTTATGCTGTTTAACTTGCATTCTGCCATTGTTTTAATTTCATAATGTTTTTTTGATTTTGTTGTTAACTTTCTTCTTGCAAATTTAACTAAACCTCCCATACTCCCGCATACAATAGCTGCAATTTGTAATGGAAGTAAGAAAGGAAAAGCTATTCCAACACCGGCTAAACCAACAGATGCAGTTATTAGACTTGTGTCGACACCATCGGTGGCATTAACCCCTCGTTTATATTTTTTGTATAGTGATTTGCGTTTATCTCTCTCATTTATAAGTGTTTTTTCTATTTCTGTTATTTTTTGTAGCCTATAATTTTGTCCATCTTCTATGGGTAGTTCGGGATATAATTCCGGAGCTGTAGGTTGTTTCATTTTTAAAGTGTAATTTTGAGTTCTTTAAATTTCATACATTTTACTTAAGAATAAAGGATTAAAAAGGCAAAGAAATTAAAAGTAGTTTTATGAACAAGAATTGCAAATGACCAATTTTTGAATAATTCTTTGCAAAATATAAATTTCAAACACTAAACCACACATAGCCACCAGTGATCATACATGATCACTCCTTATATGGAATAAGAAAATCAATATTGCATGAATATTAATGTTTTAAAACTAAAATTTCAATAAATATAAACAATCCAAACACTATAAATATAATCCACCGATCATGTATGATCACTCCTTATATGGAATACGAAAATCAATATTGCATGAATATTAATGTTTTAAAACTAAAATTTCAATAAATATAAACAATCCAAACACTATAAATATAATATCATTGTTTCAAATCCACCTATCATGTATGATCATATTTATAGTAGCAACATATCCTCGCCTTGATATTGGACGAGTTGATTGGAATTATCCTCTTGGGATTGGGAAAGTTCGTCTGCCGATACCGGAACGTCGTCTCCAATTTTCCAAAAGGCGGAACACTCAGGGATTGTCAACATTTGTTTAATTAGTTCTTGTTTTGACAGAATATCACTGATCGATACATTAATGTTTAGAAATCCCGGGTATCCGCTTAGAAGTTTTGCCAGTTGCCTCAACTTGCGAGCGTGTGGTATCGAAATGTCAACCTGAGTTGATAGCCACGAGTCCCACGTCCCGCTTAGCAATCCGCTTTCCTTTTTCTGAAGGAACCAGTCTCTCGCATCGTTGAGGAAACTTCCAAAAAGAATGTTGAATAACATACCTTGGGCATTATTTCTACCCAAGTGCTTGTAGGCTTCTTTCAACTGAAGAATGACCTCTCCATCACTTTGCGGACGGAAAATGAACTTCTCCCTCGAAATTGTCCGCGAAAGGTCCGCCTTTCTGCTTCGTAGAAAGTCATGTAGTTGTTGCGGCGTTGAAATGGTTTTCTTCCTTTTCTTTCCAAGTTTTGGGTTAAACAGTTCCTGAACCTTTCTTTTCGGGGCTTTAGGAAGTTTCATCGGCCCTAAAGTCTTAGCATTCCCAATAGCCTCGATCATTTTCTTATGGTATAAAATGTTTTCGTCTAAAACTGTTATTTCTTCTGATGTCCATGCGTATCCCTGTGGTTGGTTCTGCATTTCGATATCTTCAATTATCAATGGCTTTGAACTTTTTGAATATTCCAATAAACGAAAATGGGAATCTCGACACTCTTGAATTTCTTTTTCTAGTTCCAGGGTAGAAATGCTTTCTTGCGACATAAAATCCTTCTCGATGATATGAGAAACAAAGTAAGTTGTGATAGTTGTTAAATGTTTACTGTAACTATAACGAAAGTGGTATGACTACAGCATCTAAGCAACATGCAAACATATAAAAATAATCAATTTAGTCTATTCAAAAGTCAATAACGCTTTAAATAATAAATAGACTGACAAGATCAATGCAGAAATTTAACGCGAATATATTGACAGAATTTATAAATTAAAAATTAGAATTTACATAAGATCGATTTACCTATTTAATTTGAATTCTTCTATGTATCTGGTATTGCTGAGTAATTCATTTTATAACGGTGCACTTCGTACTAACTTGTAATTCATTGCGTTCTACTTAGCAATCTGGGGTGTCCCAAGGCGTCTTTTTTTTCAGTACCTCTTTCAGTACCTCTTTTTTTCAGTACCTCTTTTTTTCAGTACCTCTTTTTTTTCAGTACCTCTTTTTTTCAGTACCTCTTCAGTACCTCTCTTATCCACATGTCCACTCTCCCCATTTTATTTTCTGTCTCCTCCCAACTTTTTTGCAGGGGGGTTATATCCATGAGGGGGGGTATACTGGGGTATGAAAAAAAAACAGGGATGCGCTCAACCGATGCAAGTACAAATTTTTACATTTTCTGAAATTTTCCCAGTGGGGGGTACTGGTAGCGGTTTTTAAAATTTTCAAAAACAGGGGTGGCCTAGACTATCTCAAGTACATAACTACTGTGCCACACCCTTCCAAATACCATAACATTTTAAGCAGCTCACAAATAGATAGTTTTCCTACCATTACATAATACATGTATAATTATATCATAATTAAGAAACTGAATTCTTTTTGTGCTATATAAGGAGGTCTAAAATGTCATTTACCACTTAAATGTTTACCAATATCTAAAGAAAGATAAAGAAAGAAAAAAATAACGTTCCCAATTTAAATCTGATAAACCTGTAATTAAACGTGTTAATAAAAAATATTTAGTTTCAAAACTTAAAATATCAAGATTTCAAATAATATTGGCAAACAAATAACTAACTGGTTTATATATCTATGGGGTTCTCAGAACTAAACTACTGTTTCCGAAATGTTATTTAATTATGTCAAAAACCGTTCCAAATCATGTAATTGGTTAGTTTAGATTTTGATCAAGACAGTTATGGCACATTTAACTGTTTAATAATAAAAACCTAGCCAATACATTAAAATTCAGTACAGAAATTTAAACAAATTGGTTAAATTAGGCTTCATGGGCTTCATGGCCCCAGACCTACATTTTCTATTGCGGCCTTAGTGTTTATATCACTATCTATACTTACCTGCATCAACTTTTTGCAAATGTTCCTGCACCGTTCACAATCACGCTGAACTTAAATTCCCACTGGAGCCCCATTGACCTCATGACCTGCACCAACTTCCGGTTCAGTTTTTTGTTCGGCGCCATATTGTTCACATTGTTTATTCATGCTGATGGATTTAATCCGTTTTAATTCTGGTTGTTTTTGAGTCAGAAACGTTTTATTTTTGTATTTTTCAAAGGGATTTTTATACCGATTTATTTACTTTACATATTTTGTTCTTTCGAATATATATTTTTACGATGTCGGACGATTTCAAAGACTGTTGTAAATGTGACAAAAAAATGAATGTTCTCGATGATCATGATGAATGCTACAGGCATAGAATATGCCATGCTGGGTTTCCGTGTAAATTTTGTGAAAATTGGACGGAAGATAAACGGAAAGCAATCAATTTGATGATTGAAAAAGCGAAAGCTAAAAATGTAGTGTCGACATGTACTTCGGACAATTTGTCAAGGTGTACTCACGAGACCAATCCTTCAATTGGTTTGTCCAGTTGTATTATGAGTCCCTCTGTGGGGAACAACACCCAATTCACTATGAGTCCCTCTGTGGGGAACACCACTCAATTCACTATGAGTCCCTCTGTGGGGAACAACACTCAGATAACTATGAGTCCCTCTATGGGGAACACTCCTTTTGTAGGAAACACACATTCTACACAAAGAACAAATATAAGTCCCTCTGTGGGGAACAATCAAAATATTACCAGTCCTATGGGGAACATTCCACAACAATTTGTTAATTCTTTTCCTTTTTCTTGTATACCATGTCCAAGCTCACAGGATTCTGGTGTTGGATTTTTGAACCCCTTGAACTATATGAATACAAATGTGAACTCTGGGGTTTCAAAAGAAGGGGTTCCACAGATGCCATTTTGGCCATTTATGTTTAACCCATATGCATTTATGAACCCTAATGTGTCTGATGTTTCAAAGCAAAATACACAATCTAGTGCTATAAATCAAACTGTAGGTTCACAGAGTAGTAATAATAATGCACACGAGGTTCAAACTACCATTTCTCATGATCAGCAGTTATCAAGTGATCAGAATAATAATGTTCAGAATGCTCCATGTAATACTGACAAAAGCAAAAGGAGGTTCAATCGATTTGAGCCTTCTTCTCAATATGAAGACATTTCTGATCAGGAGTCTGAAAATAATCACTTCTCAGTCAGTAGACCTAATTCGCCCTTATCCTTAATGGCTCAGGATGAAGAAAGTACCTGTAAATCAAAAAGTTCTGACTTACAGTCTGAAGTACAGTCATCAGTAGACTGTCACGGTTTAAATGAGAAAGGTTGGTCACCTTTCCTCAAATGGTAGCTGATAAATTAGGTATTGAGATGGAGGAAGTGAAAGCCGATAGTTCGCAGGATAAATCTTATGTGTCAAGTAACTTGGCTAAAGCAAAGAAAGAAACTGTTGTTAGTAACAGGTTACCTTTAGATGGTTCAGTCCTCAGTATTTACAAAGAGGTTGATCATGAGTTTCAAAAGAAAACAGTCATAAGAACTTATAAAGCTAATGATGATTTAAATTTCCGAGTTAATTCTGATCATTTCGATTTGTTCTGTTTGACCCCGCAGCTAGATGAGAATGCATTAGAAGGGTTATCTTCTAATTCTACGTTATTAAAAGCTCCAAAGGTTGGTAAAGCCCAATTTCGTTTTAAGAATAAGGATTTACATGATCAAGACATTGAGATGAGGAAGGTTGATACACAAGCTAGATTACTGTTGCGACAGGTGTCACATGCAACTCTGTTCACTTCATATCTGGAAAAGGTCAATGACAATGAAGATAAGCTTGAAGCTCTTAGGGCTTTGATGGAAGTTTTTACTTCCATGTCAGATGTTATTTCCAGACTTATAATCAATTCTGTGAGATCTAGAAGGTTAATTCACATCTCTGAAATGGCTTTCAAAAATAAAAGCACAGAGCATAAATTATTGTCTTTGCCAACTGAAGGGTCAAAACTGTTTGGTGGTAAATTTTTTGATGTACTACATGACAGTGCAGAAAATATGAGAGATGCTAAAGAAACACAAATTGTTAGAAAGACATACACAGCTAACTCTTCTTCTGACAATTCTAAGAAAAGAAAGGTCGATTTTAAGTCTACAGAAGAGGCTTCTTCTAATGCTAAGAAGACAAAGTACAACAATGAGCAAAAGTCTTACAAGAGACATAGTTATAACAAGTCAAACAATCAGAGTAACTATAACAAGCCTAGTGCAAGGTCTAAAGGTAGTTTTCCAAGTGAAAAAAAGGGGCAAAAACAGTTGGGGTTTCGTCCCTCCAAGTAGAATCAGATCTGACACAGTTTGTACAAAAGTTTCAAAATCTGGCCCAGGTAGGGTGTCATATTCAAAATTTTTATGTCAAATGGACGCAGATAACGTCCGATCCATGGGTTCTAAATTTAGTCCAGGAAGGACTGAAATTAATGTTTGTTGTCCCCCCTCCAAGGTCAGGAGTAAGAGAAACCAAGTTAAAACATGTTCATATGTTAAATATTTTAGAAGAGGTAGAAAGCTTGTTAGGAAAACATGCTATAGAAGCTGTCCCCTCGAATCAGATAGGTCAAGGGTTTTACAGCACATTTTTTGTGGTTCCCAAGAAGGACGGGGGTACACGTCCCATTCTAAATCTAAAACCATTAAATCAATTTCTAGTAAAGGAGCATTTCAAGATGGAAACATTAAGGTCAATTATTCAGGCTCTTCAAAAAGGGGATTGGGCAGTAAGTCTGGACTTGAAGGATGCATATCTTCAGATTCCAGTTTACCCCCCACACAGACAATTTCTTCGGTTTTGTGTAAACGGTCTTCATTTTCAATTCAGAGCGATGCCTTTTGGGCTAGCCATTGCCCCTCGAGTCTTCACAAAGGTAATGATGGCAGTGGGCAGTTTTCTGAGAAGACATCAAATCTACATTTACA
This sequence comes from Arcuatula senhousia, assembly GCA_963971305.1. Taxonomy (NCBI): domain Eukaryota; kingdom Metazoa; phylum Mollusca; class Bivalvia; order Mytilida; family Mytilidae; genus Arcuatula; species Arcuatula senhousia. The sequence goes on along the minus strand of OZ020307.1, from coordinate 38,716,578 downwards.
TGTACCTAGACGATTGGTTAGTGAAGAATCAAGTAAGAAATATGTTGATTCAGCAGTTCAGACAAACAGTAAATCTGCTAGTAGATTTGGGTCTTTTAATAAATCTAAAAAAGTCTCAGTTAATTCCTTCTCAAGTGATAAGCTACTTAGGGGCAGTGTTCAATCTAGAGAAAGGGTTAGTGTTTCCATCGGAAGACCGATTTCTTCTGATTCAGGAAGTTGTAACAGAAATGTGCCAAAAGCAGGTGGTTCCAACCAAATTATTTCTGAGACTTCTGGGGTTACTAGCTTCTTGCATAGACATAGTCCCTTATGCCAGGTTACATATGCGCCCTTTGCAATTATATTTCCTGTGTTTTTGGCGTCCTCACAAGGACAGTTTATTACATCTTGTTCCAATAAAGAACATTTTAATAATTCATCTTCAGTGGTGGTTGGACAGGAGGAACATTTTCAAAGGGGTTCCCCTAGAAGGCTACAATTACCCCCTAACTCTGTGGACAGATGCCTCGAATTGGGGCTGGGGAGCTCATATGGATACAACGAAAATTTCAGAAAAATGGCCATTAGAGTGTCAGAACAACCATATCAATTGGTTAGAGTTGAAAGCAGTTTGGAATGCTCTCATTCAAATGCAATCTCTAGTTCAAGGTCAGAATGTGCTAGTTCGTTGCGACAATTCCACAGTGGTAGCATATATAAACAAGCAAGGGGGGACAAAATCACCCACACTGTGTTTTCTTCTTTGGGACATGCTGCAATGGTGTCGAAAACGGGGAATTCATCTCAAAGCGGCCCATATACCAGGGAAACTGAATTTTCTTGCGGATGGCCTCAGCAGAGGCCAGACTCAAGTAAAAGTAACGGAATGGAGGTTGCATCCTTCAATAGTTCAGAATATTTTCAATGTCATGGGGACCCCCAATATAGACTTGTTTGCGACGTTTCAAAACAAACATCTTCAGGTGTTCTGCAGTCCTGTTCCGGATCAGCAGGCTTTTGCTGCAGATGCTCTTTCAATCAGTTGGGAGGGAATGTTTGCCTATGCCTTTCCTCCTCCAGTTCTGATCCCAAAAGTTCTTATGAAAGTCAGCAAGGAGTCGTGTGTTCTGTTGCTGATAGCTCCTTTTTCTCCTCGTCAGTCTTGGTTTCCTCAACTTCTTCAGTTACTAATAGAAATTCCAAGACAGTTACCTCTAATGGAAAAAATGTTGTCTCAAAACAGGGGACAAAATGTTCATCCAAATCCAAGAAGTCTAAATCTGGCAGTTTGGAAAATTTCAAAAGATCCAAAAGCTCAAAATCTTTTTCTAAACAAGCTAAAAAACTTATCAATAAAGCTTGTAGAGAATCAACAAGAAAGCTATACGAGGCTCGATTGCGAATCTACACAAGTTGGTGTACTGAAAGGAAAGTCAATTCCTCTTCAGCCTCTGTAGAAAACATTGCAGATTTTTTTTATTTATTTATATAAAGTAAAAAGTTGTAAGGCTAGTACGATTATGGGTTATAGGTCAGCTATTAATACAATTCATAAAGGCTTGGGGAAATTTTCTGTCAGTACTGATTCTACCTTGTCTAAACTTATTAAGGGAATTTTTAATGATTCCCCAAATGTTAAACCTTTACTTCCTAATTGGGATTTGCCTTCAGTGTTATGGAATCTCTGTGAATCACCATTTGAACCTATATTGAAACTTGTGATATAAAATTTTTAACTTGGAAGACTGTCTTTTTAATTGCACTAGCTTCTGCATCTCGAGTCAGTGAGATTCATGCTCTTACTATAGACGAATCAAATTTGAGATTTGAAAGGAATGGAATTCGTTTATTACCAAATTTACAATTCCTAAGCAAAACACAAAGATTAGCGAAGCCTTGGTTACCAATTTTTATTCCTAAATTTGATGAGTTTGCTACAGATGATAAGGATTTACTGTTGTGTCCTTGTAGAGCCTTAAAATGCTATCTTAAAAGAGTTCAGGATAGGAGATTGAACTCTAGTAACATTTTTCTTACTTATCAAAAAGGAGTATCAAGAGAAGCTTCAAAAAATCCCATTAGTAGATGGATTGTTTCACTTATTCGATATGTCTATGATAACATGGATTGTTCTTTAAAAAATGTTCGTGCTCATGACACTAGAAGACTTTCAACTTCTTGGGCGCTTTATAATGGAGCAACTATTTCAGAAATAATGAACGCAGCTCATTGGTCTGTGGAAAATACTTTCACATCTTTTTATTTGAAAGATGTTCCAACAAAGGAAGCCCGATTTGCTAAAATGGCTATATTGGACACTTTTAAAACCAGAAAACATTGAGCAATTTTGAGATGACAGATATTATACCAAGAGATTATTGGTTAGTCATTTTAATGTTATGTTATTCTATTTATTATGCAAGTCCTACCACAGCTTTGTTTTGTATACAAATTCTGTGATTTTGCAAAAAGTTGATGCAGGTAAGTATAGATAGTGATATAAACTGAGGGTTTTTAAAAGTAAAACCCCTGTTTATGAAGTATCTATACTTACCTGCATCACCCCCCCCCCCCTTTTCTCCTCCCCTGGACCTTGCATTGGTTTGCCTCACAAAAACTGAACCGGAAGTTGGTGCAGGTCATGAGGTCAATGGGGCTCCAGTGGGAATTTAAGTTCAGCGTGATTGTGAACGGTGCAGGAACATTTGCAAAAAGTTGATGCAGGTAAGTATAGATACTTCATAAACAGGGGTTTTACTTTTAAAAACCCTCAGTCTACGGTACTGGGACAGAATAGGGAGAGTCAGGTGATCATCTCTGTACAGAAGACAGTCAAAAACAAGAGCCATTCCATATGGCAAAATATAAAATTTTTGACGGTATAAAGAGCTAGTGCATGAAATAATGTGTTTGTCAACATTAAACAAAAGGTTTGAATGTCTTTAAAAAATTTCACCTTCCCTAGTTTTCAAATTTTATTTTAAAACTATTAATATCTTTGATAATGTGTTGAATACGTGATTTTTTAAACTTTAAAAGATACATTTATAAATTGATAAAATATTTAATTAATCATCATAAAAACAGTAGAAAAGTGTGTTCATTGTTGTCGATATCTTTAAAAAGATTTTTTTCATAAAACAAATGTATCTATTTTTTCCGATGCGAAAAAAGGTACTTTTACGTTTAGATGTATTAATTTATTTGGTTAACTGGTCCAGATATAAGACACTAAAATCAATTATTCATTGGCAAACAAATTGCTAAGTGGTTTACATATCTATGGGGTTCTCAGAACTTAACTACTGTTTCCAAAAATGTTATTTATTTATGTCAAAAAACGTTCCGTATCGTGTATTTTGATCAAGATAATTATGTCACATTGAATGAGATAAACCTAAACAATGCATTTAAATTCAGTACAGAAAATTCAAACAATATTTTTTTTACCTTAAACATCTATTTAACTAAGCCTACGTAATGTCCTTCTGCAATATTTATAAAAAAAATAGCTTTTTTCAATAACCTTCAGATTCAAAATAATTGACCATCTTCATTACGCTGTTTTCATTTTAAATTTATTTATATAAAATTCATGGTCAAAGTTATACTGTATAAATAATCAATTAAAAAACATATTCAGTGTAATATCAAGAATAAATAGATTTCACAAATTAATACATAGAAACTCTTTATAAAAATACTCCATCGTTTTTCGTATCCAATCAACATACTTCATAACAGTATACAATTCTATACTGGTCAGCACTGGTTTCCACGAGGTACTTAGTGAGTCGATTTGTGAAAAAATGCCCAACATATGGTAAAAGCATTAAATTTGGCATGGTGGTAGAAAATAACCTACTACCCAATAAAAGGTATTGACCCAACTCGAAAATTCAAAATGGCGGCCATTTTTAAGATGGTTGCCAGATGGAATATAAAATGAAGAAATATATCAAATAAAAATTCATTAAAATCATTAACATATCTCGTATATAAAAGTAACAAATTGTGTATAATAGCAGTGCAGTGCAAAATATTCGAAACAATATATTGAGAAGATAGTTTGCCTAATATTGAAAAAGCTGCCATTTTAAATATGGTCAACTCAGAAATAGCATATATATGTACAATATCAAATCAATTTTATTCAAGGTTATTTATAATTCACTCAGGCATCAATGTTGATGTTTGTTTTCCTCGAATTTATGTTATTTGATTTTTGTCAAGAAGAGGGTCTTTCATTGATACTTTGAGATTTAACTTGAATCATATGTAGTTTATTTTCAATCCAAGGCCAATTGCAAAAAAGCGAGCAATGACCGTCGGTCACTTTGAAGGCTGCTGGCTTTTTTTTTGTTGTAAATTTTTTTTTATCATCGTTAATATTGTAGCTATGTCGCGTACACTTACTCCACATTACATTATGAACAATAATGGATATGTGCTAAAACAAAATTCAATAACAAGTGTATAGAGAATCACGATTCTGTATGAAGATATCAGACGGGGAGTGTGCAGGAATATACTGCATATGAAGTCATATCTAGCTGATTGTAGTAAAATTGTGTTTAGATGTTAAGTCAAAAGCTATGCATATTTCATTTTTTTTTAGATACATTTATACATTTATACGAACCTTTAAGGAAAACTCTTTTTTATAATGAGCCATAATCCCACATCCTCCCAGGTCAGGATTTTCAGTCCACGTCCCGCTCCCACAAAGTGGAATTTTGAATATCCTGTAGGCAAGGATACTCAAAAAGATTCAATTTAAAAAAATGAAAATCGGACCACAAATAAAAAAGTTGATTTTTTGGGGCTTGGTCCTACTATATGCCCCCTCGTAGAAATGATACGGTTTAAATACGGTTAAATACGGTTCAAGATACATAAAAACAGTTGTCACATTTAGTTGACATAATTTATTGAGGAATACAATTTAAAAAGTATGATCAAAATCGGATGAAAGATTTATAAATATTCTTCGTTTTGTCAATTCATCCATTCTGGCCCCTTCCGGTCCTTTTTCCAAAACAGTACGTGCCAGAAACACCAAATGCATAATATGCTAACCTTCCTTTACCGGTTACAATCATCATATCAAAGATCCATAACAATTGGTTAGCTACAACTAAAGTTATGGCACGGAAACCAGTCTATACAGACGACAACAACAACGACAGCGTCTTGACATAATACGATCGCAAAATATATGCAGTTGTACGTACAAAAATTTCTGGACATTAAATCATCATAAATTTCGCCAAATAAATTGATAAAATAACCTATAAGCATGTGAAACAAAACATGCCCACCACTTACTAATCGGGGAAAAAAAGGCTGATAAATACTCTCTATTTTGTGATATAACAATAGTGTTTGGTCTTTTGTAAAATCCACTTGTTACTATAATTGTTTCTGATAAAAATGTATTTCTTAATTATTTCAGTTTTCTGAAGACCGTAAAAACAGTCTATTATTTCCTTAATTGTTAAGATAAATTTTGGACCACAGTAACAATTAATGACTGTGATTGTGGTAAAATTAAGTGCAAAACTTTTTTTTTTCATTATGGGACTCACAAGCTCAACAGATTCATAAGCCAGCTAATCTTACTTAACCAGGGTGTTCATAAATGAGGAATCCATGAGCCGCTGCTCACTCATCACCATCCCATTACCCCATGAGAGTAGATGTAACACAGCTCTTAATTTTGATGTTGCACACTTATTGCGTACAGACCCAACTCACAAGGGCTCAATTACTAGTAGATTGCCCTCCAATACTCAAGTCACTGGGATTTTTATAGTTGATGAGAAATTCATTTATTTTAAAGTTCAGGTTTCTCAAAGTTATTATAAAGTTCAGATATCGGATATGACAAAGGAGTAAAGCTACAAAGGCCCCAAATCGGCCCAAAAATCAACTTTGATATACATATTTTTAATTGCTGGTTTGATGTTCATTAGACTTCATAGTTCATAATTTGCTCTCTCTTACTGTCGTGCAATATCATCTAGTTCTCGCAAGATGAGACTATTTTGCGTATCACAATCCGCACGATGTGATATTCAATTTCAAGAAATTTGATTGGATGTCCGCACGAGACACCACAGTTAGATATGCATCTCGTGGAAAGCATGCTTACTTTTGTTTGAACACCTGTTGATCTCGCTTGAATAAAAAGACAAACAAAATATATCCAAAAAATGCATAAACACGTTTTTTTATAGAGTTTACTTCTAATTAATTTTCACAATAAAAAGGTGGTACTTTTTTTATTTTACTACTTTCAGTTTTCACACGTTTGCAAAACAATAATACATATAGGATTATTTTCTTATGAGCTATAATTAAATAAGTAATTCTAGGCCTACACTTTCACGTTAGACAGTTAGAGAAAAAGGTTTCACAACTATAAGTGATGAGATACGGATTTTTATCACACTCGTTAGATTGTTGGCAAAGGAAACTCGCAAATGCTCGTTTTCTAATTTGACAAATATCTCACTCGATGTGATAAAAATCTATATCTTCTCACTTATAGTTGTGAAACCTGTATTTGTCTCTTTGTTCAATTCTTCATCAAAAGGAGAACAGTGAGGTAAAAATCAGTCTTTTTTCTAAAAAAAAATTCTCGAAAAATTAAGAATTTCACAACTCATGTCCTGTTTGAAACAATCTTATTAAAATTATACGTTAGTTTGGGTCTTTTTTTTATTTTCTCTGGTGGATCGCCAGAGAAAATAAAAAAAGTTAGTGGATCGCCAGAGAAACTAAAAAAAAAAAAAACTAACGTGTAATTTTAATCCGATTGTGTTTGAAACGTCTAGCCTAGACCTGTGATGTAGATATTTGATTAAAACTTACAGATATGAAAAGTTCAGCTATTCCTTAACTCATTTTGGTTAAATTTACGAAGAACTGAAGTACTTTGAAAATAAGTAAAACTACCGAGCCGATTTGAGGCCTTCGTGGCTTTACTTCTTCACTTAGTAGGCTAATAGTAAGTTCCAACAAAGAATGCTGTGAGCGAGTTTAGGAGTTGCTCTTACAACTTCTCCCTATGAACACTACATTCAAAATATCAAAGCCCAATCCCCTGAATCATATATAGGACAACAATTGAGATTCTACATGCACATTTTATATGATATACTTTTTCTGTGTAAAGTTTTTCATCGAAATCAATCAAGTGGTTAAGGAGGATTTGTGCTTATTAGATAGGTCAACAGACGGATTAACGGACAAAGAGATTACTATACATTCCCTGAATTTTAATTGCAGGGGTATAATTAGATATGTGATAGGCCTGAAACATGTGAAAGTCAGTACTTTAAATGCAGGACAACTTTGTATTAAAGTTTTAAGTAGCTGTGAAAATAAGATCCTGAAAAAAAGTTACTTAAGTTTTCATCACCAAAGCTTGCTTTACAAGGCTGTCACTGCTATCAATTGGTATATAGATCAAACATTTTCTTATATTATATTAAATTTACAAGCAGCTGTGTTCTCATTAACCAACATAATTGCAACATGGCACAAAAATTGCCGGATTTTGTTAAACAGAAAGTAGGTAAGCGACACAGACCTGAAATCGGATCCCACGTTATGGGACTCCACCCTGATGCTTTATACCAAAATCTCAAGTAGCTGTGATTAATAGTTGCTGAGAAAACTGTTACGAAAATGCCTTCCTCGCCCGACCGCCCGACATTTACCATTTTGTTACCCGGATTTTCACTCCATGAAATTCGGCCAATAATGATAGCTGTTTCCCTATATCTGTTAATAAGAAACTGTCCCCTTGTTATTGAAAGCTCTTCTAAAAACACTTTTTGTCCTTGAAGCTTGAAAATGGGATCAAGGCCAATATAAAAATAAAGAATTGGAGCCATCCATTACCCGTTTGTTAAAACGAAAGTTAAGATGACCCTAAATCTAAAACGGATGCTGGTTACTTTGGACGATATATATCCACTAACCAAACATCATTCCTCTATCATTCGAAGTTGGTGAGGTATGGGCCTTAACTAACATTAAGTTTTAACGGAGTCATTTATGCAAAAATGTGTAGGTATTTAAAAGGTGGCCTTATTCTGGCTTGGATGATAGTTAATATACAAGATGCCTCCTGACCAAATGTCATCCATCTACAAGTTATTGCTTGCAAATGCTGAGATAATGACATTAATGATGTCATTGATGTGGAAAATATTGGTCAATGTTACCTGATTTTGGTACAGATGTTCCTTTCCAAGATTTACCTAATGAGCTAATATCATTCCTTTACCATTTTCAGTTGCTGATAAATGGACCTTCACCAAACGTTGAACAAGAGTCATTCATGTGGAAAATGTGGGTAAAGTTGACCTTACTTTGGTTCCGACTTCCATCAAAAGTGTACTCACTGACAAAATATCATTTCTCTATGGCCTCTATGATGTGTAGTTCTTTTAAATTATTGACATAACAAAAACCGTTATGTACCTACCATCAAAAACAAAATAATATATTCCTTACCCAACTCTGTTGGGCAAGGGATAATGAAAGAACCTTAGTGAGCACGCTCACATACCCCACGCGTTCTGCTATTTGACTATATAAATTAACCTGGAGCTTGTAAACTTTTTGCGAATTAAAAATATGTTTTAACATACACATTAGTTACATATATGTTATGTTTCTTGCAAACTAAGTTTTGTTAAATTCTTTTCAGTAGCTTCAGAGGAGTTGCGATCAGAAACTGTAATAAAGATTTTCAGCTAAGTCCCAAGGGTAATAACTCCCACAAAAATTTGCAGATCTGAAATTCCTGGTAAGATGCACAACTACATATGGTGAACATCTTGCATATCAAGTTTCAATAAATTATGTTTACAAACTAAAATCAGGATTTCTGCGAATTTCTAAGTCCAAAGGGCCATAACTCCCACAAAAAATTGTGGATAAAAAATTCCTGGTAATATGCATCTTACCAGGAATTTCAGATCTGCCTTTGACCTTGATTTTCCGGTTGAGTGACTTTGACAATTTTCAATACATATAATAGCAATGGAAAAGTTTTGCGAGCATTCCATATTTCAAGAACTATAAATCCTAGGTTGATGAAACTTGGTTATCATCAATCCGTCCGATCCTACCCGTCAAATGCATCACATGATGCACTTTACCAATCCGTAATGCGTCATTTCAATCTAAAGTACTGAATATTTAAGTTCTGTTCGTTTATTGTACCATATGACCCCAAAGAGGAGTTTCGTTTACAAACTGTAATCATGATTTTCTGCAAATTTTCAAGTCCAAAGAGCCATAACTCCCACAAAACTTTGCAGATAAAAAATTCCTGGTAAAATGCACAACTACATATTGTGTCATTCTTGCATACCAAGTTTCGTTAAATTCTGTCCAGTAGTTTAAGAGGAGTTGCGATCATAAACTGTAATCATAAATCCAAAGGGTCATAACTCCCACAAAAATTTGCGGATAAAAAATTCCCTCTATGATGTGTAGTTCCTAAGTTATTGACATAACAAAAATCATTATGAATGTACAAATATACCAACAAACCAACAAAATGCTATATCCCCTCCCAAACTCTGTAAGGCATGGGATAAAAAACTATTTATGTCATAGCTTCAATGTCAATCTGATTTAAATCAGATCTATCAATGGATATATCAGATTTTAATCAGATTGCTTCGATGTGTACAAGTTTCATAAATTGTTTTTTTTTTTTCTAAAATTAAATTGCTGGAAATTTCTCTACCAACTCATTCCTCAACCAATTTTAGTTGCTGAGAAATGGACCTTCACCAAAACTTAAACACAAGTCATTCATGCAAAAAATGTAGGTCAAGATCACCTATTTTTGGTGCTAATGCTGACTTCCATCAAAGGTGTACTCACTGACCAAATATCTTCCCTCTATGATGTGTAGTTCCTAAGTTATTGACATAACAAATACCATAATGAATGTACAAACAAACCAACAAAATGCTATATCACCTTCCTAACTCTGTTTGACTCTGGGATAAACAAAAAAATGTGTCGAACAGACACGGTGCCCTGCCTTTATATCTATAATACAGCTAGGTTATCTCTCAATAACAAAGCTCACCTCATTACACATTATTGTCACTGAGCAGGAATTAACTTGAACTTTTCAAAATTTTAAGTGCTAAATGTAGGTCATGGCCAGCATCCAAAGCATTCATTGTGCTTAGCATCACTAGGTGCACCTACCATACCAATTGAATTGATGTTGGCAGATATCAGTAAGTGTAAATGTTCTTATCTATTCTTCTGTAAGTGGTAATTCATGCAGAAAATATAGGTCACATCTAGCATCCAAAGCATGCATTGCGCTCAGCCTCACTAGGTGAATGGTCGTTCATGAGGAAAATATAGGTAACAGACAGCATCTGATGCATTTATGGTGCTAAGTGTCACTGGGTGCAACTACCATACCAAGGCACATGTCAGTAAGTGGGAATTCAGAAATATGGTGATTTGGGATGAACAGACAAATGGACAGACAGACCTGAACATTATATGCCCCTCTACTTTCATAGGCAGGGCATAAAAACTAAGGATATAGCTTCAATGTATACAAGTTTCATGATAAATTGTTTTCTTTAATGGCCTTCGAAAATCAAATTGCTGGAAAACAAAGTTCTTCCATTTAAATGACACATGCTAGTTGTAGGAAACACAGGCACATAAAAATAAAGACTTGATGAGTTTTGTTATATTTAATTTGAAATTTGATTAAAATGACACTTTTAAGGCAGGTTTTTAAAAATTTGCTATATTCTAAATAAATATGCCTAAAACAGATGAAACATAATCGAAAAGGAATAGGAAACTGTCCTGAAAAATGTGCAAACATAACACTAAGCGGTATGGAAGGATAAATAAATAACATTAAAATACTCAGCACTTTAAACACACTACATCTCAATTCTAAATTCAAAAACTTCATTATTATAACAATAAATATTTCTTTGTTTTCAAAATAGCACTTTTTAATTCAATAAGAAATTGTCTCCCCTTGTTGATTTTTTCAAGATGGCTGCTGGTAAAATATATTGAATTCCAACAAGAGGCGACAAATAAAACGTGAAATTTTTTGTGCGTCTACTCCTCAAGGACAACCTCTTCGACTTTTACAAGGAACTCAACAATTTCTTCATCAATCTCTTCATCATATAGTTTATCTGTGTTGACACCTGAAAAGATAAAAGAGGAGTTTTCAATGGTTGATTGTGAAGGCTCTCGAAGATTAAGGCTCATACTTAACATTTTTCTTGGTTTCATTGTCTTATGCTTTTTATATTCCTATAAAGTTTTGAGATTTTTAACTGTGGGATAGAGCACCTTTTAGTTATCAGTCTTAAAATAGATGAAACACAATTCTGGTATAGCAAAATCTATAGCCTGGAAATTCTGATTTTGAATACCAGAAAAAAGAAATATTGTACCAGGATGCATGCACTCCACGACTATTTGTAATTTTATTCATGGTATTCTTCCATTCCCTTAATGTTTTTGCACTATAGTTCTTTGTTTCCTAGGTGCCAATTTTTGCCAACAAATTACAACAGGCAAGTAAAAACTTTCATTGTATGATTGAAAATTGTGTTCAACAACATGTGAAGATAGTAGTAAATTCATGGTTCAATATGCATGTTCTTTAATAGACAACTGAATTACTTTTAAACACATACCATCTCTGAGAGCAATTCTCCTGTTTCTATATTTAGAAAATTCTTCATCCTTATCTTGTCTATATCTCTTAAATTCATCCATGAGTGAGCGGCGTTTTTCAAGTTGTTCCTGAAATGATGAAATTAATACAATTAAAATCATATTTGAAATTAAACTAGAGGCTCCCAGGAGCCTGAATCGCTCACCTGATCTCTTATGCTAAAGCCTCTTACCTAGTGTGCAACATGGTCTACATGTACTTAGTAGGTAACTTTAAGAAACTAGTTAGGATAGAAAACACTTTTAAGATCAAGAATACAAAGCCTTCCATTTGAAAAAAAAAAACAAGTTAAAACTGATTGAAAACACTTAAAGGTGGATAACTCTTCATAGGATGATCTGACAATTTTGACCCTGAAATCGTTTTTGAGATCTTAATGAGCTACACAATTTTGCAATGCTAACTATTCCTCTAGCTCTTATGGCTTTTAAGATAAACTCCAAAAACTGTGAAAATGGTCAATTTTGACGATTAAGGGGAAGTAACTCTTATAAAGAGTCATCCTGAAACTTTGACACAATTAAGAGTTTCGTAAAGCTTTTGATGCTGAAGATGGCAAGTTGCTTCGGATTTTCTGTATCTCTTATACTTTTTGAGCTATAAGCTAAAAACTATGGTCTGACCCCTCCCCCCCCCCTGTTCTATTTTTAGTAACAGCGGCAATTTTGGTTGGTTGACTTCACAAATTTCACAAACTTGGTAGAGGACATCCAAAAAATCAAGTGAACAAAGCAATCCCATCAGTGGTTTCAGAGAAGAAAATTTTTAAAAATCAGTTAAAATTGATAGAAAAATCAGTTAAAGGGGGATAATTCTTAAACGGTTGATCTGACAATTTAGACCCTGAAATCATTTTTGTAGATCTAAATAAGCTGAACAATTTTGCAATGCTAACTTTTCCTATAGCAAGTTTTCAAGATGAACTCCAAAAACTGTGAAAATGGTAAATTTTGATGATTAAGGGGAAATAACTCCTATAAGGAGTCATCCCACAACTTTGACGCAATGGAGAGTATTGTAGAGCTTTTGATGCTGAAGAAGGAAGGTTGCTTTGAATTTTCTCTATCTCTTATACTTTTTTAGCTGTAAGCTAAAAACTATGGTCTGACCCCCCTGTTCTATTTTTAGTAACGGCAGCCATGTTGGTAGGTCCACGTTCACAAATTTCACAAACTTGGTAGAGGACATCCTAAAGGTCAAGTGTACAAAGTTTCAAAGCAATCCCATCAGTGGTTTCAGAGAAGAAGATGTTTGAAGAAAAGTTAATGGACAGACGGACGACGGACGCTTAACGATGACAATAGCTCACATGACCCTTCGGGTCAGGTGAGCTAAAAACCAAAGGCATTTAGTTTAATTCACTGAATGAATGATATATCCAGAATTGTCTAACAGAGAATAAAATTAAGCGATTTAATCAACCTGTATCTTTATACATGTATATGGGATCATAAGCTGGCTTGCAAAGTATGAGACCTATTAGATGATACCAAAGACATATCATTTCTTCTGATATTTCATACAAGGAGATGAATGGTAAGATAAAGGTTTTCATTGATCTCATATAAAATACAGTTTGTGAATTGCTAAAAAATCAAATTACATATATCTCTCCGAAATGATACACAAGGACAAAAAAATTTCTTTATGCACATCCCCATACCTATGATGTTCTTTTTGCATGTAAAGTTTCATCATACTTGCTTGGTCCTCAATGCTTGGCCATAACAGAATTAAATGTAACAAGTTTTAAACCGCACAAAGGACTAAACTTAACTTGCCTTATTTTTTGGCTACACTTACCGAGGAGACATTGGACTGTCTTAACCTGTCTATGGATTCAAACTGCTCTGTATATTTCTTCATATTCTTCTTGATGTTCTATAAATAGTAAAGCAATGTTTATAAAATCATATGTACTTGGAACAAAATTTATTTTTACCTTAACATAATTATGGAAATTTGCAAATTATATATATGTTTACACTCTCATCTAAGTGCACTAATAACAACATTGTTTACCTTTCAACAAAAATGATGTAAAAGCTGATTGTTTATGACATATTCTTGAGTTTGGGTTTTTTTGTTGTTGCTGTATACTGGGTAATTTCTTTGGGACAATTTAATTTTTAACAGATATCTAGTTGAAGTGCCTAATTTGAGTGTCCAAGTGATAATTGTTGTACAAAAATAATATCAAGTAATTTTTATGCTTTTCAACACATCTGAAAAAATTAACGCATTGCTTTTATTTAAAAAACAAGAGTTAACACTAAAGTATGTCTCGCCTGCCGGCACCATCAGAAACAATTATTCTTTCTTACTTCCACTGTATTTTGAATTTACATGGAATTTCAGTTTCTGAGATCAAAAGATGTTTATAGAACTTAAACATTGCAAATATATGCAATAAAAATAATCAAAGTCACTCAACCGGAAAATCAAGGTCAAGGTCAAAAGATGGGGATGCAACTGTGCTAAACTACTACTGGGGCATATGTATACCAAGTTTCATCAACCTAGGACCCATAGTTCTTGAGATATGGAGGTGCTCGCAAAACTTTTTCATTGCTATTATATGTATTGAAAATTGTCAAAGTCACTCAACCAAAAAATCAAGGTCAAGGTCAAAAGATGGGGATGCAACTGTGGTAAGTTTCTACTGGGGCATATGCATACCAAGTTTCATCAACCTAGGACCCATAGTTCTTGAGATATGGAGGTGTTCGCAAAACTTTTCCATTGCTATTATATGTATTGAAAATTGTCAAAGTTACTCAACCGAAAAATCAAGGTCAAGGTCAAAAGATGGGGATGCAACTGTGGTAAGCTTCTACTGGGGCATATGCATACCAAGTTTCATCAACCTAGGACCTATAGTTCTTGAGATATGGAGGTGCTCGCAAAACTTTTTCATTGCTATTATATGTATTGAAAATTGTCAAAGTCATTCAACCGGAAAATCAAGGTCAAGGTCAAAAGATGGGGATGCAACTGTGCTAAGCTACTACTGGGGCATATGCATACCAAGTTTCATCAACCCAGGACCTATAGTTCTTGAGATATGGAGGTGCTCATAAAACTTTTCCAAAAAGTTAACGCCGCCGTCGCCGCCGTCGCCGCCGCCGCCGGTAGAGTAACACCTATGTCCCGCTCTGCTTCGCAGGCGAGACAAAAAACATTAACCACATAGTTAGCTAATATGAGGCAATGAAGCACTTGTACTGTTTAAATTTTATCCCAATTGCAAAATAGGTTGTCTGCATTCAAGGCTTTGTTGGTATTTAAACTGCTAATCCCAAGCATTTACTTCACATTCCTATTTCAATGATATCACATGTACAATGTAGAGGTAATTTAATGAGTGAGCATCAATTTTCAAGAAATTGCATGCTCAATGTTTAAACAACAAGAATATGTCCATAAGACATGAAGTCCTAACTTAAATTTGAAGGTAAGCCTAATTTGGGACAGCTGGATAAAGAGACCAAACATGCTATATATCCTCTATTTAACTTTCATAGATGTGGCATAAAATATTGAAGAAATCAATGCAAAATTTCTTTTTTAAGTTTGTCTGATCAACCAAAACCATGAAAATTGGCCAATACTTTCATATTAATCTAATGTATACCTTAATCTGTTCATGACTTAATAGTGTAGGTGGTCTGGGTCTCCACTGAAGCTGACAAAATCTCTCCAGTTGTTGTTTCTGTAAGATTCTGCCTTGGAACGACCATAACCAATAAGCATTGTCTACCTGTCAATGTAAAGTATGAAAATAGGCAGATAAAAAAATAACTAATTTATTCATTCTAGCAGCATCCCACAATCAAGAACAAGTTTTTTTTCTTTTAGAGTAACAGACTTACTTTTTTAATAATTTGATAAAATATATACATGTACACTACTATGTATTTTGTGTCTTTTCTTACTTGATATTACAATTATTGATATATATTACTGTGCATTAATCATAGGCGTGATCGTCCACCAATTCCAACTGTTCAACTTTTCAAAGTATCTGGCTACGCAATTTTAAAAATTGCTTAGCCAATTGGTTGAACAGATGAAACCAATTGACAAGAAAATAAGCAGTGCAGTGCAGAAAAATAAAATATCTTACCAACTGTTCTGTCTCAGAGATATAATAATATGTTCAATGTGACAAAATGTAAAAGAATTCCAAAATGTGCAAATTTAATCTTTATAAAGTCTGAATACCTTAAGGCACATTGTTAATTTATACAAGAGGCTCCCAGGAGCCTGAATCGCTCACCTGGTCTTGATGTTGACCCTATACTTTTGTAGAGCTAAATGAGCTCAACATTTAAGCAAGCAACATCTTTTCTCTACCTGCAATAGTTTTCATTCTATAGGCCAAAAACACCATTTTTCACCTATAAGGTGCCATAACCCCTATAAGGAGTCATCTGACAACTTAAACCCTATGGAGACTTTTGTAGAGCTAAATGAGCTGAACATTTAAGCAATCAACAGCTAATCTCTATCTGCAATAGTTTTCATTCTGTAGGCCAAAAACATGAAAAATCGCTTTTTTCAGGGGCCCTAACCCCTATAAGGGGTCATCTGACAACTTCAACCCTATGGAGAATTTTGTAGAGCCAAATGAGCTGAACATTTAAGCAAGCAACAGCTAATCTCTGTCTGCAATAGTTTCCATTATGTAGGACAGAAACATGAAAAAACGCTATTTTTCAGGGGCCCTAACCCCTATAAGGGGTCATCTGACAACTTCGACCCTAAGGAGAATTTTGTAGAGCTAAATGAGCTGAACATTTAAGCAAGCAACAGCGAATCTCTATCTGCAATAGTTTTCATTCTGTAGGCCAAAAACATGAAAAATCGCTATTTTTCAGGGGCCGTAACCCTTATAAGGGGTCATGTGACAACTTCGACCCTATGGAGAATTTTGTAGATCTTTATGAGCTTAACATTTAAGCAAGCAACAGCTAATCTCTATCTCCAATAGTTTTCATTCTGAAGGCCAAAAACATGAAAAATGGCTATTTTTCACCTTTAAGGGGCTGTAACCCCTATAAGGGGTCATCTGACAACTTTGACCAAATGGAGACTTTTGTAGAGCTTTTGATGCTGAATCAGTAGTGTGGCCTAAGATTTCCTCTATCTCTTATACTTTTTGATTTATAAGCCAAAAACAGTAGTCTGACCCCCCTAGTCTATTTTTAGCAACGGCGGCCATGTTTTTTGACGGATCAAAATACCGATCACAATTTTAGTGCAGGACACCCTAAGGATCAATCATATCAAGTTTGAAGAAATTCTGTTCAGCAGTTTCAGAGAAGAAGATTTTTTAAAAATTGTTAACGGACGACGACGACGACGACGACGGACGCCAAGTGATGGCAATAGCTCACATGGACCTTCGGTCCAGGTGAGCTAAAAAATAAATATAAATCATAATAAGTGCATGAAAATTATACAAGGTATTTTATTTTCAAAGGATTATTTGGGTACTTGAATAAAATAAAGGGAAACAATTTTTGTCAACTCAATAAATGTGATAGTCAATATAAAACTCAAGATTATTGTCTCCCTTGAACATATTAAAGCATAAAAAATACCTTAAAAATAATAATGCCTTGAAAAATTCTCATGAACTTACGAGGATTAATATATTTTGATTTAAATTAACAATGTGCCCTTTGGTACTCAGACTTAATAAAGATTAAATTTGCACATTTTGGAATTCTTTTATATTTTGTTATTGGCTATTTCTATTTGTTTTCAAAATGACCAAGTCACATTGAAAATATTATTACATCTCTGAAACAGAACAATTGGTAAGATATTTTAATTTCCTGCACTGCACTGCTTGTTTTTCTTGTCAAATGGTTTCATCTGTTCAACCAATTGGCTAAGCAATTTTTAAAATTGCCAAGCCAGTTACTTTGAAAAGTTGAACAGTTGGAATTGGTGGACGATCACGCCTATGATTAATGCACAATAAATTCTGTATTTTTTCTTGTTCATAATCTAAGCCTATATATTTGTACAAAGCATTCCTATGATACACAGGCATATATTTTTTGTTTATTGGTTATCATTACTTTTTTCTTTGATGTTTGCCGCTGATAAACCCTGTATCATGAACAGGTGTATATCACCAAATTTATCAGGTCAGAAGGTGACGTTGCACATGTTTTATCAGTGCACACACACAAAAAAAAATCCTTATAAAATAAATTAAAAACTTTTAACAAAAAAATCAATTTTTGTGGATCCGGGATTACTGATTAAGAGAATATAGGACCTTTTAAATCTTGAGTTCACCATAACCAGTGATAAACTTGATCTCAAGATTCAAAAGTCCTATATCCTTTATGTACTATATGTCTATACATATACATGTAACATACACATCTTGCTTTGATTAGATTTTATGTTACTTGTAGAATATAACCACTATAATATGATTTTTTTTCAAATGAGGTAAATCTTTCATTATAGTTTTATACACAAACAACATGACTTGATATTGCTTCAAAAACAAGACCATTAGCTTTCAGTCAGGAGCAAAGAACCTGTGTCATAAGTGTCAACCTTTAAAACTGTATATTATAAATTACCTTATGTCCCCACCAGCTGACGGCTGATACAACATATCGTCCTGTAGGATCCCACTCTACGTCTGTAGCCATAAAATGTTCTGTCTGGGCCATCACAGTCACGTCGGATGCATCAACAAACTCCAATACACCATTCATACTGAAAATTATCAAATCAAAACATTTTTTTTTTCCAAAGAAAACTATTTTAAATATCAAAACAATGTTTATTGAAATGTATAGACATTACTTTCTAAAATAATAATGGATGTTTGTTCCAGGTCCCTGATGTGCTACTTGATATCTTATGACACAGGGTATAACTTTCAAAATAAGTTAACCAATTCTTAATTTGAACTTGTCCAAAGTATTGATTAGTAGTTCTTCTAAAACTGTTATATTTTATGATTTTTTTCCCTCACACACAACATACTATGGCAAAATTTTTTGTGACCAACTAAATATTTCTGAGATTTTGCTTTAAAATTTGTTGTAAAAGCAGCATACATGCATGAATAATTATTCTGATTATAGAAATTGATTATCTAATATCAAGGAATTTGAATTCTTACTTCCTCAAACCAGCCACTACTATGAATTGACCTGCAGGGCTCCAGAACAAATGGTTAGCTTGTCTTCTTTCTAAGGTTTCTGAAATACAACAATGCAAGTGTCAATTAAGACAACAATAAATGTATATTTGTTTGTCTTAGTTTGATAGACTCATTATACAAGACTTGTTCTAAGAAATAGGTTGCCCTGAATGCAAATTTTCAATGTTCCTGCTATACGTCTATATTGATTTTATATTAGGTTGCCAAAAACAAGAAAGTTCTGGACAAGGAAGCAAGCTACCTGTTATTTCAAATTCTGCCTTTTTTTATAAAATGTTAAAGAAATAAATCATTTGTCAAGTACTTCTTGATATCAAAATTAATTTTACTACAAACAATAGTTAAATATTCTTCATTTTTAAAACTGAGAAAGTCTGCCTTAAATGGGATGTTAAACAGATTTTCCCTATCCAAATGTCCTCCGGACTCCTTCTTACATACTTACTTATCAACTCTACTTTTCCTGATCTTATACTGTAGAATGAGACATTGATACGTGGAGATTCACCATGAATGAAGGCAAATCTACTACCAGTTGGTTCCCAAGCAAAAGCCATCACATTTTCTACAACACACAAGAAAACAAGATTAATTATCTCCAGTTATTAAAGCATCTAATTTTTAAAAAATCCCGGTATTTTTCAAGATTTTATCCTATTTTCCTTCAAAAAAATGATACAAAAATTTTAATACTGACCTTTTACATGTTTTTTATTTAACGTGAATACAACTTATGAACACTTTTATGTACTAACTGTTGCAATCATATTATATGTAAGAAAAGTTTACTCACAAAATTTAAGACCCCAATCAAAAATTGGTTTATTGTGTCTTTTTTTCTTGATATAATATCCAACCCAAATTTATTGCAAAAAAATCTTTGAATGTTTAATGTTAATACATTGTATATTTATTTTACCTTTGACTTCAACTTTATCTACAGGAATCTGTTTTTCTCTAATTCTAAATAATTCAAAATTGTAGTACATTCCCTGAAAAAAAAAGGAGAAATTCTGAACTTAAAGAGAATTTCTGACCACTGTTGGGAATGAATAAACAATGTGCCTTTCTCAAGAACAAATGATTCAAATGACATTATCATTTCCAAGTGTAGTTAGGCCACATAAAAAAAATCATTAGCTTCTCAGGCCACTTTTCAAATTTTTTGATGAGGCAGGGAGGAACCTTTTTTTTATTTTCTTTGTTTTTTTCTTAAAAAATTGTTGCTTCTCAGGCCATTTTTAAAATTTTTTGACGAGGCAGGGCGGCTCCTTTTTTTTTTTTTTGCAATTTGACAAAGGCTGCTGCATTGTCGGCTTTAATTGAATTTAACAAATCCCCAAGCGTACTCTCTGTCATATAATCGCAATGAATTGTCCACGGTATTATTGTTTTTCCTCCCGAGAGGACTTGACATGACACCAAAGACGATGCCATGAGGCGGAAGTAAAAAAACTATGTAGATTTAAATCACCACGCAACATGCTAAAGCGTGTTCATGAAAACATTTCGCTGATTAAGATCGCAATCATAAATTTAACCTGTAACGGA
Source organism: Arcuatula senhousia (assembly GCA_963971305.1). Lineage (NCBI taxonomy): Eukaryota > Metazoa > Mollusca > Bivalvia > Mytilida > Mytilidae > Arcuatula > Arcuatula senhousia. The sequence goes on along the minus strand of OZ020307.1, from coordinate 38,696,065 downwards.
AACAGACGCGAAAAATTTCCGGGCGGGACGCGGAACTGCCGATTTTTATTTTTTTTTTATATATGATAAAAAACAACGAATGCGGCGGGTTTTAGGGAGACGCGGCGGGGCCTGAGAAGCTAATGATATATTTTTTTTTGGCCTTAGTAATTTAGTTATTGCTTTACTCCCAATCAGCAAGAATTCCGCTATAGATGAACATGATAGGGCTGACAAAATAAACCATGAGATGATTATAAAGTGGAAGAAATCGGGAAACAAGGTGAATCGAGGATGAGAAAATTGTAAAATGACAATGCAGTGTTCTAGGATTCCTATTACCTGTTGCAGGGGGTAAGTGAAATTTTACCCAGGGTAAGTGGACTTTTGACAGCTTTTTGCATTGATTTCTATTGTGGATAAGTGATTGTTTTTGCAATTCTACATCTGGGAAAGTGTTTTTTTTTTTTATTCCTTAAACACTGCAGTGATGTACATGTTTGTTGAATGTCATATGTTATAAATTTTATTCTTTTTTCCATTTAATACCAAATAATAATCTTAAACGTGGTAATAAAACTGAACCTTTATCTACCTACACTATATTTAAACTGATCTTTCTCTTCTACTTTCTTGGCTTTGGAGTATCTATCGACCTTAACACATAGATAGTCCCCATTTTTCTGCCAATGCATCTTACAGTCTGCTACATTAAAGAGATTCTTCACACACAATTCCCTCCGACTGGGCATTTGGATAAGGGTTACTCTTGCAGGAACATTCATTTCTTCTGGTACCCAGTAGGCTATCATGTTATCAGTAGGGGACCAGCTAAAATCTCTGAAAATTACAAATTGGTGATTAAATTAGTGAAACACATTTTCATTTTTACCTAATGTTCACTATGTATTTGCACTTTTTTACCTTTTGTCTCAACAAGCTGTGAAATAGATGAAAATGCATTTGATTCTTTTTTTATTGATTTTTCTTGTTCTGAAAACCAGACAGAATTCTGAAAAGTAAATTTTCATTGCTTTGCTATGGAATATACACTAACATTAACTTTATTCTTCTTTTATTGATATCCTGAAAGGTCATCTACATTGCAAATTTTGCATTACCAGCTTACTTGATCAAATCAACAAAACTGTGATAAGCCATGATGATAATTTAAGGGCTGTGTCATTTAAATTGACGTGGGACAGGGGGGATTCAGTTTTTTTATTTTTCTGTTGGTGGGGGGTTAAAATGCATTTTTGTGTGGATGTGTAATGATTTTTTGTTATATTGGTGCAGGGTCTTGAAGAAAGTGTGTCCCCCCTTCTGTACATCAATTTAAATTGAACAGCCCTAAGGTCAGCCAATGTTTCAAAGAAGACATACATGACATAAATGCCAAAACTGTCCTTCCATTTTTAAGCTTAATTACTAACCTTATGCCTGAAATTTTCAAACTTTTCTTGTCTAATAATCCAAAAGACTGGAATATACAAAAGATGTAAATCATTTATAAAGTTTTCTTTTATATCTCTTTCAACTTTAAATTTCTTCTAAAGACTTTAATACCTGCACATGAAATTACATTTTATTTGAACTTGAAGACATAATAGAAATGAAAATTCTTAACAATGAAACTTTTCTCACCAAAAGGTGACTTTTATGCATTTTTAGAGTTCTATGTGTTACTTACTGGGGTTTCATATACACTGAGTGTGTCTGGACTAATTCTGGCAAAGTAGGAACCATCTGGATTCCATCTGAAAAGATTTATGATCAAAGTTTTAGTATAATACAAAGGTCATAGCTTGATAATGTTGACCATGGAATTCTCTTTTTGTTGTCGTTCTTAATAAGTATAGCATTCCAAGCTGTTGGCATTCTCCATGGCAGTTTATGTGGATAATTTGTTTATGTTGATAAAATACTACTCAAATCATGAGACAGGGACAAGAGGATGGTAAATTTGACATTTCTTTTCACAGAGTGATGAGTTTTGAAATTAATTTGAAACACTGGCAATCAGTAACAATTTCATTTCATTCTGACAATTAAATTTACTTTTAAATACCGGGTACTACAAATATTCAAAATATTAAGACACACTGAAAAATATTATTTCCAACATTCAACTTTTTGAAAATTTTTCATAATTACTTGAATATAGGCCATGTTGATTGTGTCTCACAATGAAAGCCTCTTTTTTTCTGTCCGGTTCGGATGTCCCAAATAATGATTGCGTTTGGTTCTTCTCCAGTGCTCTGCATAGGACTGAAGGTTACCAGGTATCGTTCACAGGGTGAAAAGTCTATTAGCTGTACACCAGGATGACTGAATCTCATGATCTGCTCAAACTTCGGGCCTCCCCATAGTGCTATACCCTTGCCGTGAAATGTTGCCAGGTAACTACCTTGTGGTGACCATCGTACATATGTTTCTGTCCATCTCTGAATTTAGACAAGATTTCTCTAAAACGTTTTGAATGTAATTACATACATCTTCTAGCAATAACAAAATATTTAAAAAACAAATTGAAAAACACATCATTTTGGTTAACAGGGATCGCGCTGGGCTTCGCCAATGTCGCAAATTGCGATTTTTTTTTCTTGCTGGCGACAAAAAACGGCTGCTGGCGATATTTCTGGCGCCTAAGTAAGTTTTATCATTTTCGACCGGAAATTGAATACACATCGCCAGTATTGATCAATTGGTCAACAGGTAAGTTATCGTGTGTGACCACGCGTCGCCACGGATGAGCAGGTAGATAATTGAATAGGTAACGGTAGATCACAGCAGGTGGAAGAAAGATTAACCCAAGCTCACATCTTTTGATAAATACAATAAAGGTGTCAAAACAGTGATCAGGAACAAATTTCTAATGAACACCTGAATGGCTTTAATTGTCCAAGCCAATTTGACAAAATACGTGTGTTGATTGCACACATGTCAGCCAAGGTTTCAAAACAAATAATTGTCGGTTAATCAAAATTATCTCCAGCTTGGGATGAGTTTTTATTCACAAAATAATGAGACACTAGTAATCTGTACCTTATTAAGTTCCTCAAATAATCACAAGAAAGAAAATACACATGTAAACAAACCATTCTATTTTTAGAACTATTTAGATGAGGTTACTGAGGGATATATTTAATACACAATAATGATTTCAGAAAGCAAACAAAGAAAGGGAAGATATAATAAATCAAAATAAAACTAATTTATTATTCAAATTAAGAAACTGAAGAGAAGTTGTTTTAGGAAGTTGTTTTATTATTTTACCAAATTAATCATCAGCTGTTTTGTTCCAAATGGCGGTCAATAAGAAAATGAATCATCGATCTTTTGCCATCTCTGTTGGTCATGAAAATGTGATGGATTCTACAATTTTATTTTTTCCTAAATAATACTTTTTTTCATAGTGCACATTTAGTGCTTTCAGTGATCTTTATTTTCTAGGTTGAGTATTCTTTCATATGGTGCAGTTTTTTGTGTATTGCTATTTTTATTGTATTGTTATTAGACCAAACAAAAAAGTATGTGTGTTAACTGTCACATGCTGAAAAAAATTAGGGTAGGGAGGTAGGAAATTATTTTTTTTTAATATTTTTTTTTTTACCTTGAGTCTATGGGGGCAGCCTTGTGACTGCTTAATGGAAAATGCTCATAAAAACTTTAGGGTAAGGGTAAAAAATTAGGTACATAGTAGGGTCGGGTGACAGTAAACTCACCTACTTTTTTTTCTTATTAAAACTTGTATGGCAATATAAAATAATAAAATAAATCATGGTTTGTTTTATTTCAAAAAGATATCAAACAAGAAAGTCTCAACCATTTATTATCAAAAAAGTCTTTCAATGCATTATAACCATCCTTCAACATGCACCTGAAAAAAAGACTGAAAACAATATTTTTAGCATATACATCTAAACAGACATACACAAACATGACCCCCCCCCCCCCGTCAATGGAAATGGTACTGGCTACACTTTAAAAAAACTGGCGACTAAAGTTCAAATCTGGTGATTTTTCTGGCGACAAAAATTTTGAGGCCAGAGCAGCCCCTGGGTTAAGCAAAAAATCACCTTAATATTTGTAGGAAACTTCACATTCTAATATGTACATACTTTACCAGCAAATGTTTTTGTTTATGCTAATATCATATATGAATAAATGCAGCAAATTCATTTCTGGTGTTCTTTTACTATCATCATCATTTTGTTTAAAAAAGATGGGAATTCTACTGATTAATACAAATATATTACAGATAAATTTTCAGATTAGAAAGTCAATAAAAGAATACAAATATAGTCTACATATTTCCAAGCTTGTTGCTGTTTAAGATGCTTTTGAACATTAGGAGGGCGGGAACAGTTGTAGTTTTAAGCATTTTAACCCAAATATTTGATCTTTAATTGTAACACTATCATCAATATTAGCTGTTCATTGTCATAATTCATCAATACTAAAAGATTTAAGTAGACCAGAGAAGCTATATCTAATTTTCTAATGCTGGTTTAATACTTAAGTCTTAGTTACTAACAGTTCTTTCTTCTACAACAGCAGGTTCTCTTGGGGCATTTTTATAAATGGCTGTCCTTTCTCCACCATCATATATCACACTAAATTCATCAAAACAATCAGACTCTTGCAGGAAGTAACGTAAATTACCCTGTAAAAAAATAGTTTTATGGTTCAATTTCTGACTTATGTTCTTATAAATTCTCTACAACTTAAAAGCAAGGAAAAAAAATTATTCTCATACATTGATTATTCAGAAAGATCACCATCATTTTATTTATCATTAAACTTTTGTTTACTGAGCTCAGCAAATAATAAGAATAATTATTTCTTAACCAAATTACGAAATGACCCAAAAGGGGAGGTGCACTTGTTAAATATCTCTTTATTTACTGTGTTAATATTAAGAAAGATTAAGTGATATAAAACTATAAAAGACAGGCACCCCTATAGTATGTCAAACAGAGTGACACCACTCCTCCTAGACCTGCTTTTCCCATCTGTAGCACAGATAAGAATCCAATAAAATATTGCATTTAAGAGATCCATTGAATGATTACAGAAGACATGCAAAATCTTCATCTTACCACATCTTTAAATGGCTTTGGTTTAGGTGGTTCCCACTCATCTGGTATTGAACCGTACCTGAAAAATTAAGTCATTTGTACAAGAAATACATTTGTAAAAAGGTTTCCTTACATTATTTTGTCAGACATTATAAAAATAATAAATATTGTAAATTCTTCTTGATCTGTTTTGACCTCCACTTGATCGATTGTTAGTAATGTGATGGTTGAGTTCCAGTCCATTAGACCAAGCTGGAAAGGCTTACCCTTCCAGTTTACTTGAGTTCACTCTCATTTCAACTTTCTGATTGCAGTGTGGATGGCTTTGGCTGGTATCTTGCGGTCTTCGCTAAATATGATACTGGCTTGTCAGACCTAAACACAAATACTACTGGTCCAACTTACAACTGTCCGATTTAACTATGGACTTTCGATTGTAGCGTAAAGTGAAGTGCGCAAACACAACAATGAAAATTTACGTCGTCATGAACAAAGCCAAAAGTTTACAAAAACCACAAATCGTTACATTTGATTACATAAAAAAACATTGATTAAATGAATGGGTCATGCAAACATTAAATTGATGAATAGTCTGGCTGACGTTGGTTTTTCCTACTGTGACGATTTGCGGTTTTTGTTACCGAATGGCTTGTTCATGATGACGTAAATTTCCATGTTGTGTTTGCACGCTTCAATCGAAAGTCCATAGTTAAATCGGGCGGGTTGTAACATTCTTATTGTAAATTTAGCAAATTTGCCGGACCAGAGTAAAATTTGCCCTTTATTAGCCAGTTGGGTATGGACTGCATCTTGTTAAATTACTGTGAACATACTGATTTTCACGAATTTACGATTCCATTTCAAGTTCAAGGGTACTTAATTTCGCCTTTTCTACTTCTTATTCTATTCATGCCATACTGTAACATATTGTTTCGTTTCACAGGTGTTTAATTTCCTGAAAATACCAGACTGTGAAATCCGCGAAATGAAATACCTCGCGAAAATAAGTATGCTCACAGTCTACATTCTGTTTTTCATTTGGTTTTATTTTTTGTGTCTGCTGATTTATTCTTTGCTTTGGCTTTGATTTTGATATGATATCTGAATGCTGTGCTCCATTGGTACACATTTGCTTTTATCCAACTGAACTTTCTAAATTATTTGACATACACGTTAAATGTATAAGTAGTTAGCCTGGCCCACAAAAACCATGAAAATTGATACCCCATGAACATTAATACTTTCACAGTAATTTAAATTAATTTTGAAGGTTAAAAATGCCATTTAAACAATATGGTACATTTTTATGCTACATGTATATATGTTCCAGACCATTGCGTATTCAGACCGTACGTGTACGGTCCGGACCCCATGATTATATTTTCAAAATACCTGTACGCAGGGATTGGGAAGGCAGGGGGCCATGGGCCATTGGCACATCAAAAATGAAAATGCCCCCCCCCCCATTTCAAAAATCTATATAGAATATTAAGAAATGGCCCCTTGAAATTTTGAATTTCTATGAAAAAAGTGGTAAATGGCCCTTTGCTAAAAATTCCTTCCCAATCCCTGTCAGTACGGTCTGACTTGCATTTTCTAGATCAATATTCAATAAAATATATTGATCCTGTAATAATGCATTAATTTTATTATTTATGTTTAAGTATATACACAATACTTATTCTGGATCTTAAACTTACTTTTCAAAGTCAGAGAAAAGATTGACTGAAAAAGTATGCTGTTTATCTAGCTTGTAGCCATTGGCCATCTTAACTGCTTCCATTGCATGACTTGGAGATGAATACTCAATAAATATATATCTGAAAAGAGAAACAGAATCAGAAATCAGTTTATAATTCAAAAGGACTACATGTAAATGTGTTCATCTGTACATAACATGACTCGAAGATTGAAAACCAAAATCTAAAACTAAAAGTTATAAATGTTATTTATCAAAATTGTTCAGAGTGATTTTTGCATTTTTTCCATTTGTATCACACACTTTATCTATGCCATCTAATTGAAGGGTTTTTTTTTTTAAAAGCAATTGATAAATAGATAATGACTTATAATTAGTGGAGACAAACTGACAGCATCAATAAAAGGATGGGTAAACAACCAGTTGTAATCCCACTTTTTTAAAATAAAAATCAAATGCAATTAATCCAAAACAAATCATCATGATCATCAAAATATTATGCAATATCAGTTTTTGAGTACTGTATAAATAAATCTAAATTACCCTTTAGTTTTGTCATTTTCAGTAGGATAAAATTCATTCACAATCTTTCCAAATTTTTCAAATAACTTTCTGATGACTTTTGATAGTTTCTCCTGTCGATCTGGTCCAACTTCTGGAACATTGTCCACTACGATGATGTTATCAATTCCATCGGATTCTTTTGGCTTAGATTTCAGCAGGTCTCCAACAAGCTCTACAAAAATAGTAACATGTAGACAGAATTAATACATGTACATGTAATACAGACTACAGTATTTGGCAAAGAAATTACAATATTGTGTAATGCCTTTAATTTTCACTGCCAAGTAGCTGAATGCTTTTTTTTTCACTTAAGTTTTTTAGAACTGCATAACAGAAAAAATAACCTTCAAAAACAAAGCATGATCTATAAATTGGCAATTTATTTAGCGCATGTTTATAATTACATGTATTCATCTTTTGGACTATCATTATGACGTATCTTAACTACTACATTTGTAGCCGCCTGGCTTGAGGCCGTATTACAGTGTTCCAGCCAGGATTTGAAAAGGGCAGGGATGAATTTTAAAAAAGGGCACATTCATGCGTTGACTTCATCTTTCAAAAGGGCATACAAATGTAGCTAATAACAATCAAATACAGCATACATTCTTTTTAACAAACAAACATGCATTTTTAGGCTTAAGGGGAGCCTCTTGTTTCTATAACAAGACTTTAGGCTTTTCATTACATTCATCCATTCTATCAGTGCTAAAAAGCTTGAATGTCAGCCCAAGAAAAGATTAAGAAAACCCATTTGATTTTTATTGAATTTGCTAGTAAAATCCGGAGATTTAGTTCCATTCCTGTCAGAATTCGTGTTTAGTTTTTAACTTCCGTTTCCTGTCATTATTTGTAAACAAAACAAGAGACTCCCAGGAGCCTGAATCGCTCACCTGGTCTTGATGTCGACCCTATAAAAACTTTTCTAGAGCTAAATGAGCTGAATGTGTAAGCAAGAAAATGCTTTTCTCTATCTGTAATAGTTTTCATTTTAAAGGCCAAAAACATGAAAAAACGTTATTTTAAGGGTCGTAACCCCTATAAGGGGTAATCTGACAACTATCACCCTATGTAACTTTTGTAGAGCTAAATGAACTCAACATTTAAGCAAGCAACAGCTTTTCTCTATCTGCTATAGATTTCATTCTATAGGCCAAAAACATGAAAAAACATCCTTTTAGGGGCCAAAACCCCTATAAGGGGACATCTGACAACTTCGACCCTATGGAGACTTTTGTAGAACTAAATAAGCTGATCATTTAAGCAAGCAACAGCTTCTCTCTATCTGCTATAGTTTTCATTCCATAGGCCAAAAATATAAAAAACGTTATTTTAGGGGCTGTAACCCCTTTAAGGGGTCATCTGACAACTTCGACCCTATGGAGACTTTTGTAGGGCTACACATGTACATGAGCTGAACATTTAAGCAAGCAACAACTTTTCTCTATCTGTCATAGTTTTCATTTTATAAGCCAAAAACATGAAAAAATGCTATTTTTCACCTTTAAGGGGCCGTAACTCCTATAAGGGGTCATCTGACAACTTCAACTCAATGAAGACTTTTGTAGAGCTTTTGATGCTGAAGCAGTAGCGTGGCATCAGATTTCTTCTATCTCTTATACTTTTTGATTTACAAGCCAAAAACAGTAGTCTGACCCCCCTGGTCTATTTTTAGTAACGGCAGCCATGTTGTTTAGAGGGCTGTCACCATTTGTGCAATCTTGGTAGAGGACATCCCATAGATGAAGTGTGCAAAGTTTCAAAGCAATCCCTTCAGTCGTTTCAGAGGAGAAGATTTTCAAAGAAAAGTTAACGACGACGACGACGGACGACGACGACGACGGACGCCAAGTGAAGGCAATAGCTCACATGGACCTTCGGTCCAGGTGAGCTAAAAATATGATGGAGCTTTTCACAAATCCATCAACACGGTCCTATTTTTCAATAAAAGCGCACATTTAATGTTGTTTTTAATAGAAAACATCCAGATGGGTTCAGATTCTGATTTGTGCACAATTATCATTACGGAGGCAGAGAAATTTACTGTGCAGTCGGACGACAACTTACCTGTAATTGAAATTGATTAATCAAAATAGATACCTTAATTAATTGACTAGATAACACATGTTTATTTAATTTGTTAATTGGCTTGGGGTTGTAAATATGCAATTCAATTATCACAAATGGTTTCATTCTCAATACACAAACTATGTACGATTGACTGAAAAAGGCAATGTACGATCAAAAAGGGCAGGGCGGAGATGAAAACCGGCAGGTATCCTGAAAAGGGCAATCGGGCGGACCGCCCTCTGAAAACAGCCTAGCTGGAACACTGTATTATATGATTTTTGACAGGACCAGTTCATTGCTCTCGGACTCTTACCAATGGCAACTAGTGACTGAGGTGGAGGGGACAGAAGCAGTCAATAGAAGGCAATGGTTTTTCGAACCTCTTTGATGTTCCTAAACACAGCGCTTCTATCCCCTCCATCTCGGTGTTTGCGATTGGTCGAGTCCAAGAGCAATCAAACAGTACTAAAAGTCATGTAATTATTGAAGCCTAGGAGTTGTCCATTGGATGATTTTGTCAAAATATTGATTCAATAGTGGGATTTCCCACAGGATTAAAACATATAAATAAGAGTATGACAGATTTACAATAATATGACCTCGCTTGTTTGTCATTTAAATTTTGAACTGGTTAAAACTGTCTTGAAAGTGAGGGCCTATCCATGTATGACCCCTTGTAAGTTGTAGACGGTAGGTAAATATACAGAGAAGTAGAGAGCAGGACAGAGAATTAATAAAAAAATGATTTATTGTGTGAAATAAATGTTGTTATCTAGCTATTGTTTGTTTCTAAGGTATTTTGAGTAATTTGAAAGCACTTGGTTGGTTTTAAATGGTTCTATATGGTAGGAATCGAAGATAACTACGATGTCGGTAGAGAGGAGTAAACCAGCGTATGATAAATGACATCAAAGACTCTTTCCAAAGTATTAAATTTGGAATAAATTACAATATTTTGTTATTATGAAGGTAAATGTACATACAAGAATCTTTGTTTGTGTGTTTTTTGGCCAATTCAAACTTTATTTGCAATTGGTTTTTTTCGTAAATATCGTAATCAAAATGGCGACTGTCGACTTCAAAATACAGGTAAGTGCAGGGTCGGATACGTATGAATTACGGTTTTCGTAGTTGAACGATAATTATGTGTTGAAGAATAACTCATGATATATATAAAATTGCACATTTATTATTACTAATGCATTAAAACATGAAAATAAAACATTTTTTTATATACACGATATATATAAACGAAACAATGACAATTTTCAATTCTAACGTCAAATTATTTAAAAGTGTTAGAAAATAGTGCCGTGCCAACTTAATCTGTCTTGCGTATATATGCTCAAATTTCTTAGTTAAATGAACACCATCTGTAAATGCACTTCTTGGAGGGTTAACTAGTCCACGCAGTTTCCAAAATATGATCCCCGTTGATTTTGCATATTTCTCTCTAAGCTTGAGGTTGATCTCTTTTCTTTGTGAATCGTATTGGTGGTAAGTCATCCCTCTTGGTTGAAATCTTGGGAACAAGCTGCCGACGATTATCTGTGCAACTCCGCATTCTTTGAGATGATCGACAAATTCTCTAATGTCTTTGAAAATCTGGTCTGATGTTGTGTCTTTCTTGATATCATTGCCGCCTATCTGTATAAATATTCTTTTTGGTCGGTAAAGCATCAATTGAATCAATTCATAACTTTCGGCTAAAGTCTTTACGGTGGCCCCGCCTAACCCAACAACATGTAAGTCTTCATGTTTGAAAGCAAGAAGTTCATGGTCTGCGATGCGCCTGACAAACCTATGGCCAATAATAGCAAGAGACATTGCTGGTGTTGAAGTTATCAATGAGTAAACTATTTTGATTAAAATACATACTTTTCTGCCTTTTATAAAAAATTTAATTGGTGAACTTTATTCAAATAATTATATATCAAATTATCTAAATTGAAATGAGGGTACCTTTAATTATTAACAACCAATAATTACCACACAACTTATGACTATCGGTAATCTTTTTAATGTCGCAATCAATGATGATTTGATTATATTGGCGCGTGGCGACAACAATAAATCTATCATTAAATGATTAGCGATCACACGATCGTCTAGCCGGTTAAACAAACATGTCAAACCATTTGAGCAGGACTCAATTTTCTCAAAATTCTTTCTTCATAGTGCTTTTTTGTAATTTAACTGTAAATATTTTTTCTCTTTATTTTGTCTCTTTATTACTCGTTTTTGTGTAAATATTTTGTTTTTCTTTTTGACTTTTTTGACTTATTCATATATATTAGTGCTCATATCTAAAATAGACTATAACGTGTGACGGACTTATTTTAAACATGGATACTTTTCCATGTGGTGTTTGTCACACCGATTGCTCTGATAGTAGAGCTACTTCCTGTGAATCATGTTACACTTGGTTGCATTATTCATGTGAGAACATTTCTCACCAGGAATTTCAGTTCCTGAGTAAGACATCATTGTCTTATATTTGCCATAGTTGTCTTTATGACAACTCCCCATATAACAACTTTGACAAGGCTTTGCACCGCTTGTCAACAGCTAATCAAAATTTATTTGGTGATGCTGTTCGGCTCGAACGAATATTTTTAAGGTCCGAGCCGAAAGTTGTAATTTGTACCCAGCCTTGTACGTACAATGGTCTGGTGCAAGATCGTACGGCCACTAAGCTAAGATTGCACATCATTTTTCATAGCTTGTGTGGAATAAATGTTTATGACACATATCTTTTTTTTTTTAAATAGCCTTATGAATTTCCCCGCGAAAAAAAAGGTTTTAAACATGTTTCACTGACAAACTGTTGTGTATCGCCTGCAAGACAGGAAATACAACGACATGACTTCAAAATAAACCTTTATTAATAAAGATAGAGCATTTCGGTAGACGGCTTTTTCCGTAGCCTGTGTGGAATATATATTCATGACACATATCTTGTTTTTTTAAAGGCTAAATATCCCCGCGAAAAAAATCTTTTTTAAACTTCTTAAACTGACGAACTGTTGTGCATCGCCTGCAAGACAGGAGATACAAAGACATGACTTCAAAGTTAACCTTTATTAATAAAGTTCAAGCATCTCGGTAGACGGCTTTTTTCCGTAGCTTGTGCGGAATAAATGTTCATGACACATATCTTTTTTTTTAAATAGCCTTATGAATTTCCCCGCGAAAAAAAACGGTTTTAAACATGTTTCACTGACGAACTGTTGTGTATCGTCTGCAAGACAGGAGATACAAAGAAAAAAATCTTTAGTAATAATTATCGCGCATCTTGGTATATCGATTTTTGTTTGGTGTTCCCCTGTGGAATCAAATTCCATGACACAATTTTTACTCAAATAAAATGTCTCGACGCGAGAAATAAGACCACGTTGCCAAGGGGGGACTTTCAAAATTTGATAAATCAGGAACGTTACATTTTTTTTTATTTCAAATCATGAATTAATAAAACTATTTTTATGGGGCACACCCTCACATAGTTCATAGCCTTGACGTCGCGCGAGGGCTCTTCCATTATTTATGGTTGTCTAATATGGACTCTGACAAATCATATTTTTTATGTCAGTACCCCATAATTAAGATTTTTGAAATTGCCGCCTCAATAACTATAGCCGGAACACAACAAAACGCAATGCATTATGGATTTTCTGTAATGCCAACGAACCTGATCATTAATATTCAATTTTATTTTCATCGTCAAGATAAATTTGTAACCAAGTCTTTCAAAAAAATTAAAAAAAACATCTCATTTTATCATTATATCACATATTATTAAAAAAAACCTATTAATAAACATGTTCATGAAGATTTATCTTTAGTGTTCGTGTCTTGGTGTCCTGCGCCATAATTTACAGACCATCGATACTCCGTCAAGATACTTATAAAATCGACAATAAAAACTCAAATAAAATGTTTCTTTGCTGTTAAAATGAATGAAAAGACAAGTTTACAAATTAAAACCTTTAATTTTAAGTGAGAAAAACGTTTTTTATCTACTCCTCTGCACATCTCTCTAAAGCTCTCTAGTTCTCTCTGTTTTGATGATCCCGTTGTAGAAAGGGATGGATTTTTAACTGTGCAGTGTCCTGCATTTCTAGATTTAAAGGGATCTTGCCTTTTTGTTTCAAATTTCACCATAGCCCCCCTTAAAATCAAATGGTCGGTCTCTAGGAGTTCAATATAATTCAGGTTATAAGAAACATGTCAAAAAGTTGAAAAACATATGGCATTTTTCTCAACCCGGTCTGGGTGGCGGAAGAAAGCATGCGTTTTTGAAGCATTAACCTTCTTCAGATATATCATCAACGAAATCTTCTGGATCGCTAAAATCTGGTTCTTCTCCATAGTCTTCGAATTCTCCGTCTTGTCCCTGAGATTCAGATTTTTGATGCCTTCGCGATTCCGAATCGCCTTTATCAGCCGCCATCTTGAAAACCTCGTGGATTCACCGGTAACGACATTGCGCATGTCCGGAAATAACTAAGTCATGACTACTACTACAGCAATATGAGTAACACTAACTAGTTCATTTTTTTCTCGGATGACAAAAAATAAATAAAAATAAATAAATGAACTGTTTCCGAATATTGCACCTTTTAAATCAGTAATACCAAAGTAACAACCAAAATCAGTTAAGAATTGAAGGTATATATTTGGATGTTGCTAAGGCATTTGACAAGGTGCCTCACAATAGAGGGTGTTGATTACAGACTGAGAAAATCATATCGAAGAGTATTGATTAAACATATGAAATGAAAACAAAATAACAGTGTCGTTCCTGTGAAGATCTCGGGTCCTTTTGATTTAACCATGGAAGTAATATGGAAGTAATAGTCCAGTCGATTTGTACACAGGCGTTTGGGTCCAGGATTTCATTTTATTATGAATAACGTGTAGATACTTAATTTACGAATACGAATCTTTATGAGGCCCCCCCTCCTTTATTGTCATTAAACTTTTATACAGTTTGTGACACATAAACATACACAGATATAAAACTAACTAAAGCACACAGTAATACATAGTTACAAGTAAAGAAAAATTAAGGGTCCCCTAGCTGTCCTCAGTTCAAAAGACTTTTTTATAAAAGATCCTAGTTTATTTACTTGCAATGGTGTTGATGGGTTTAACAAATAAGTTACCTTTTCTTCATCGTTCAGATTATTGAATGATATGTGTTCTAAAGATATAAAATTAAAATAGGTTACTCTTAAGTTTGCATTGTAAGTACATCTAAGTAAAAAATGATTCTCGTCGTCCAATACCTGACATTTTTGACATAATCTTTCTTCTCTAGGAATTTTAAAGTGCCTTCCTTTTTCAATGATTAGTTTGTGGTCACTGATTCTTAATTTTGTAATCAGTTTCCTGAATTCAAAGTTTGAAATTGAGAGATATGGTTTTTTTCTAAGGCTGGATTTAACTTTTTATAGAAATTTAGTTTACTTTTATCATCAATACTATTCATTTTGTTTTTTACAATATTTTCATAGAATGAGTTTATTTGATTTTTTAATTCCGTACAAGTCTCCAGTCTTTCTAAATCAATATTTGTTTCAAAAAGTATGTCTTTTACATATGTATACCAGGTATACGTTCCCTTTTCATCCAGTATTTTAGTTAATTGGAAAGATTCACTTAATAGAGGGTTTAGATTTGTAGTGAAAAAGCGTGCTAAATACATAATAGTTAATATTTTGATATGACATTCAATGGGCATTCTACCCAGTTTTTGTCTAGTTCCAAAATTTGAAGCATTCTTATTAATGCCAAGTGCATTTTTGCAATATGCAAGATGCAGATTTTCAATAGGATTTTATCAATAAAATGGAAAGGGTCTACATTTTTCCCTGAAACCAGGGCTTGGTTTTTAGCATTAAAATAGCAACTATACGAGTCTAAAAATGTAATTTCAGAATTGTATGTTAAGATAGGTCTTACTAGTGTGTCAAAGAGGTTATTGGAAACATTTACTGGAAGATTACTTAGAGAATTGGTATAAGACTTTATAGAAAATAATACCTTTTTTGCCTTTTTGGTTAATTCTGTTGTACTATGGCTCATGTTGCCATTGGACTTAATAAGTTATCCTAAATAAGGATATTCTGAGACATTTTCTATTGTCTCATTATTAAAATTAAGTATGGATTGCTCTACCCTTTTCTTTCCTGTTGAAATGATCATGCTTTTTGTTTTGTTTATATTAATCTTGACAAATTTTTGTATTTAGCAGAAAAAATAAGAATGTCAGTATGAGGTAATTTCTCTGCCGTTTGTCTTATTTCTTAACATTTAAAACATTTACATTTATGTGTATGGTTATTTTTTATTATCGCATTATTTACTGTATTGTCATCTCACTTATGCTTTGTAATATGTATTTGTACAATTATCTATTTCTATGAGCTGTATTGCTTACGAATAAAGATTATTATTATTATTACAAATTTCATCCGTGGAAATAGTATAGAGACGAGATGAAAATTTTTATATACACATTATTTATAATAAAATAAAATCCTGGACCCAAACGCCTGTGGATTTGTGCAGGTTTTTGGCGAAATTGCTCAAAGTATGGTAAAAGCATGAAAGTTGGCATGGTGGTAGAAAACAGCATATTTAACAATATTAGCTATGGACCCAACTCGAAAATTCAAAATGGCGGCCAGTTTCAAGATGGCCGTCTGATGGAACATAAAATTTAGAAATAAATCAATTAAAAATTCATTAAAAATTATACTTTGAGGATAAACACACCAAATTGTGTTTGATAGCAGTACAAAATATTCTAAAGAATATACGGTAATAGAAAACCGTTTGTCTTGTATTGAAAATGGCTGTCATTTTAAAGTTGACCGCCTCAGAAATACCATATATATATCTACATTATGAAATCATGTTTTTTTTTCTCAAGGTTATTCATGCCCCAAAATATGAACGATCACAATAGATAACTTACTTACTTACTTAATCCTCTTCGTGCTGTGAAGCACATAAGGCCGTCATCAGAGCTCGCCATGCCTGTCTGTCTTGGGACCAAAGTTGGATCTGTCCCCATGTCCACTGTTTCTCTTTCATCTCTTTGTCTACTGATCTGCGCCAGGTTTCTCTAGGTCTTCCTCTTTTCCTTTTGCCTGTTGGTGTCCATCTTAATGCCACCCTTGGAATGGCATCAGGGTGCATTCGTAATATATGCCCAATCCAGGACCATCTTCTTTTCTTAATCTCCAATGATAGTGGGGTGGTATTGGTCCTTTTGTATAGTTCCACATTGGAGATGGTGTTAGGCCAGTAGATTTTTAGTATCCTCCGTAGGCATCTTGTTTGAAAAGTGTCAAGCTTTGATGTTACAGCTGTTGTGACTTTCCATGATTCTGAACCATACAGTAGGACACTTAGAACACTGCTCTTGAATAGTCTTATTTTAGTTTTTTTGCTTATTTTTGAAGATTTCCAGATGTTATGGAGTGCAGCATGTGCTCCTGTTGCTTTAGCAATCCGTACTTGAACATCAACTTCTGAGTTGCCATCGCTAGAGATCTTACTCCCTAGATAAACAAATTCCTCTACTACTTCAATGATGTTGTCTTCAAGAAGTACTGGTTCTGTAACTCTATTGTTCAACTTCATAACTTTTGTTTTGGAGGCATTGGTTTTCAATCCTATCTTTGCTGCTGTTGTTGCTAGGCAGTTTGTTTTGTTCTGTATGTCTTGATGGCGATGCGATAACAAGGCAATGTCATCTGCAAAGTCTAGGTCTTCCAATTTTTCGGCCATGGTCCATGATATCCCTGTTTGCTTGTTGCTTGTGGTCACTTTCATAATCCAATCAATACAGAAGGTGAAGAGCAGAGGAGAAAGCAAACAGCCTTGTTTAACTCCAGTTTTTAAGTTTGAATTCTTCTGATAATGATGTATTATACAGATCACTCTTGCTTTGAAATCATTCTACAATGTTTTTATTACAGAAATGACTTTGTCTGGGATTCGATAGTGCCTTAGTATGTTCCAAAGAGCCTGTCGATTTACACTGTCAAAAGCTTTAGCAAAGTCTATAAAATTTATATACAGTGTTGAGTTCTATTCATTACTTTGTTCTACTATTTGCCTTAAGGTGAAAATTTGGTCTGTGCATGATGTTCCTTTTCTAAACCCTGCTTGTTCTTTACGAAGTCTCCTTTTTGGGGAGCTTTACAATTATGCCTGTGTTCCAGAAAGGTGGTATTTCTTCAGTTATCCAAACTTTTTCTAGAATCTTGGTCAATATGTTGGGTGTCCAGTACTCTTCTGCCTTCAGGAATTCTGCATGTATTTGGTCAATTCCTGCAGCTTTTCCATTTTTCAATGTTTTGATGGCCTTTCTTACTTCTTCTACACTAGGTGGTTCTATATTGATGTTTAAACTTTCGGTGGCTGGTGTTATGGTTGCTTTAACTTCTGGGTCTGCCATATTAAAAACTCTTTCAAAGTGTTCTTTCCAACGCTGCATTATTTCATCTTCATTTGAGATCAAGTTTCCCTGTAGGTCTTTAATGGGTGGGCTAGTTGACTGAAACTTTCCAGCAAGTCTCTTGGTTATTTGGTAGACAGTACTCGTGTCTTGTTTAGAAGCTGCTGTTTCTGCTTCCTCTGCCAGCTTTTCAGTGAATGCTTTCTTATCTGCTCTTGCACTTTTCTTTACACTTTTGTCTAGTTCTCTGTATTCTGTTTGGAGTTGTTCTTTAATTCTTTGGGATTTTGTTTCTAGTACTTTCTTTTTCTTGTCTTTTCTTTTTAAGATCTTATCCCAAGTGCCTTCTGATATCCATTCTTCTTTTCTCCTTCTCTTTGGCCCCAAAAGTTGCTTGCCATTCTCTACTAATATGTTGTTGAATGAATATATGTCTATTTCCTCTTGTTGTTCCATTAAGACAGAGAAAGAGTTTTGAAGCTTGATTTGGAATGCCTTTTTAACCTTTGGATCTCTTAGTTTCTGTACATTTACAGGCGGTGGTCTCTGATCTTTTTTCCTCGCCTTTCTAAGTTTAAGTCTTATCTTTGCAACAACGAGGGAGTGCACTTCCCACATCTGCACCATGTTTAGTTTTGACATCAAGTAGACTACCTCTCCATTTCTTGTTGATGATGACATGATCTATCTGGTTTTTAGTGCGCCCATCAGGTGAATTCCATGTATACTTATGGATGTCTTTATGAATGAAAATTGTACCTCCTATCACAATATCTCCTATCCTATGCAATAAATTTTATAAATACGTTCTTGGAGTAAATAAGAAATCAACAAATATTGCAGTTATTGGTGAACTAGGGAGATTTCCCTATCACATTGACATCATATGTTCGGTCGTAAAATTCTACCAGAGAATATTAGATTATGAGCATGATCATTTACTACACCAATGTTTACAGGAGAGCAAAATGCTGAGTGATAAAGGTGTAAAAACTTGGTACAATTTTATATTCCAAATTAAAAACATACTGAAAATCAACTTAGATAATTGCAATGTAGATAAAGTACGTCTGTTGTTAATTAACAGATTCAAAAGTCGTTGGAAAGATCAATTAGTTGAAAATGGTATTAAAAAACAAGGAAAATTAAGAACGTATTGTAGATTCAAAGAATCTTTCAAACGAGAACCTTATTTGCACTGTATAAAATCTTTCTCTACAAGGAAGTGTCTCACACAGTTTAGAATAAGTGCTCATAAATTAGCGATAGAGAAAGACAGGTATTTAAATATAAACAAAAATAATCGATTTTGCAAACTTTGTAATACACAGGAAATCGAAGACGAGATACATTTTCTTATGCACTGTCCCTCGTACACTGTAGAGCGGGCAAATCTGTTCAGTGAAGTAGAGAAACTTTGCTCAAACTTTCAACACTTAGACGTAACTAACAAATTTATCTGGTTGTTATCTTGTGAAAATGAGAATATATGCAATATGTTAGCATCTTATACCAAAAAATGTTTTCAAATACGAGAGACTGTTAGTAGATTATGAATCGTCACGAGTCATGCTACATGTGTAATTATTGTTTGTTTTCTAATTTGTTTATTTTATTTCCATTATTATTGTCAGATTATTATTTTTCATGTACGAATTATGTATTTATATATGCTCTTTCGAGGGCCCATGATTTGGTGTAATAAATTATACTTATACTTATACTTATATACTTATCACCATGCAAATTGTTTTCAAGACAAAATGTTGTCAGTCTCTCTCCATTTTCATTGCAAACACCAAGCCCATGTTGGCCTATACTACTCTCTTTTCCTCTGTTGTTTCTTCCCACTTTTGCATTAAGATCTCCAAGTATAAGAGTAACATCATGGGATGGGATTGTATCTACTACCTTCTGTAAGCTGTCATAAAAAGATACCTTTTCTTCATCATCAGAATCTTCTGTTGGTGCATAGCAGACCACTATGGATAGTTTAACAAATTTAGAGTTGTATCTGGCTGTGATGATTCTTTCATTTATTGGTTTCCATTCTAGGAGACTCTTATGAATTTCTTTCGTTGTTATATAATGGCAACTCCTCTGCTAAGTTGGTTGTCTGATCTTCCTGCATATAGTATCTGGTGACCTGATGAAAGTTGTTTTGAACCACTGTCTGTCCATCTTGTCTCGCTTAAGCCTAGGAATTCTAAATTGTAATTTTCCATTTCATTTACTACTTGCGCTAGTTTTCCTGTTTGGTAGAGGGTGCGTACGTTCCAGCAACCAACTCTACAAATAGTTTTTGGTCGAAGGACATCACCTTTCGGGGTAGTACCCGTCATTCTTCCAGTCTCCTGTATGGTATCAATCCTTCTTCCTTCATTTTGTTCTCTGGTTAAGGTTTCTGTAGCAGCTGAGTTTTCCATGATAGAGTTGCTAATCCCATGCATAACCCCCTGGACTCATCACAATAGATAAGTGCTCAAACAAATTTAAAACAAGAGTTTAAGGAATCTCGATTCTGTTTGAAGATATCAGACGGGGAGTGTACAGGAATATATATATCTGAGCAAAATTGTTTTTAGATGTGAATATTGTTATATAAGCACCTGAAACAATGACATAAATTCAGCCTGCTGCAGATCACTTTGATATAGACTGTTCAGTGCATCTATAAATGAAAATAGCATAGCCATAAAGACCATGAAAACTGACCAACGCCAGACTCAGAATTTATGTCACCATTTAAATCGAATCCTAAAAAAACAGCAAATATTCTCAAACCCATGACACAGTAGAACTCCCATAAGATTGGAAAAAGAATACATAATTGAACTTGTTAAAAAGGTAGTCTAAATCGAATTTTTAAAACTAAATTCTATGTCCTATTAAAACAACTTCAGACAAAAAACTGCGAGACCACTAAGTAGGTTGAAAAAAAAAGATAAATCTTGCATTGAACAGATAGTCTACCTGCACATCGAGCAGCCAATTCAATGAAACAGTTCCCTTTATATGTATTACATAGTTGTCTAGGAAGGTTGGGGAAAAAAACTAGTTTAACCCCGGCACATATTATATGTGCCTGTCCTAAGCCAGGAATCCATGACAAAGCTTTCGTTTGTACTGGTCTATTTTGATGTTTTTGTTCCTTGTTTAAGAAGGGGGTCTATCTATGACTATTTCAGGGCTGAATTTGAATTATATGCATTTTATTTAGACCATGGGCCAATTGCATAACCGCGAGCAGCGCATATTGGCCTCGTTGAAGGCTGCTGGCGGTTGACCATTGTGGTTTGTCTGAATTATCGCTTGATTGTGGGCTGTGTCGCGTACGCTTATTCCACATCTCATTATTTTCTATTCGAGGAAGCTTTCGGTATCCTTGATAGAGAAATTCTGTGGAAACTTCTTGAGATCTATGAAATTCCAAACAGAATTGTCACAAATATGTACAGCTCTAGGAATGAACTGTCAGGTAGCACACGCACGAGATATACGACATATGACATATTTTATTACCAATTAAGGTCCTCAAGGGGCAGGATCATTACAATGATTAATTATACGTAAATAGTTTGAAATACGGCCAGTTTTAGACATGGTTGTTTACTAATGAATCACACCAGAGAAGAGGAAATTGAATCCACCATATGTAAGAAAACATCATTAAATTGTTTGAAAATGCTTCAAAACAGGAGAACGTATAAAAAGAGGAGACCATAATAATGAGGATTAACAATACCAATATCAGTGAAATAGATGCACTCACCATGCTAACATTGAGAGAATAACATTTTTTTCATAGATATAGAAATTGTGCCTAACAACTTTGGTGGAAACAGATGATGAAACGGCCTTTGCAATGCCTAGAAACGTATGGGAATCAAAGCAAGTATTTAGAAAGACCAAGCTAAGTAAATTAAACAGTAACTTTAAATCATAGATCTGTATTTAACATACAGGGCTATGGTTACATCAGTCTTCCTGAACAGGTCAGAAACAATGGCCAACATCCAGAAACTTCCGGTATTCATGTACAAATGTCTGTGACAACGACCACAAGCCAAAAAACACCTATTGTTTTCGAAATAAAGAAGGGAAAGTGGAAGTGGTTAGGGAGCAAACATTTGATTTTTATGGGGATGGGGGGCTATGGAGATTTTCTTCGTTCCGCCTTTTTATTTTCGAAAGTCCAAGCCTGGATTTTTTTTGCGCGCACTTTAAAATTTTTAAAGCTACAATAATCATTCAGCCTAAAACACAATCCTGCTTTTTTTCATTCAAAGTACTGTTATGCCTTTTTATTTCTGGATTTTTGCCATCCTGCCTTTAATATTTAGAATTTCACCATAGCCATTCCCCATGGTCGCTCCCTTTGATGGCACATTACTCAAAGGAAAAACCAGGAAAAACACTATTTTCGCCTTTAAGGGGCTGTAACCCCTATAAGGAGTCATCTGACAACTTCGCCCCTATGATGACTTTTGTAGAGCTAAATGAGCTGAACATTTAAGCAAGCAACAGCTTTTCTCTATCTGCAATACTTTTCATTCTATAGGCCAAAAACACTATTTTTTGCCTTTAAGGGGCTGTGACCCCTATAAGGGATCATCTGACAACTTCCACCCTTTGGAGACTTTTGTAGAGCTAATTGAGTTGAACATTTAGCAAGCAACACCTTTTCTCTGTCTGCAACAGTTTTCATTCTATAGGCCAAAAACACTATTATTCAGCTTTAAGGGGTTGTTACCCCTATAAGGGGTCATCTGACAACTTCGAACCTATGAACACTCTTGTAGAGCTAAATGAGCTGAACATTTAAGCAAGCAACAGCTTTTCTCTATTTGCAATACTTTTCATTCTATAGGCAAAAAAACACTATTTTTTCGCCTTTAAGGGGCTGTAATCCCTATAAGGGGTCATCTGATAACTTCAACCCTATGATGACTTTTGTAGAGCTAACTGAGCTAAACATTTAAACAAGGAACAGCTTTTCTCTATCTGCAATACTTTTCATACTACATTGTATAGGGCAAAAACATGAAAAAAATGCTATACTCTTCAAAAAAAGTAACGCATAGATAAAAAATTCCCCGTAGGTTTAATGCCAATCGAAACAATTTTAAAACATTATTGCCGAGCTGTTCTGCAACCGATTTTCACGAAATAAAATTCAGTAAAAAGAAAACAAAATAGAGCTTGTTTCTTTAATTTTGAGTAAAATCGTAACATCGCTGCTTTTTAAGATATTGTAAGTGGAACTCAAAAGTAAATTTTACGATTCAATTTCCCGTTTAAATCAATGCAAAATGTTCCGTGAAAAACATTAGTCGTGTTCTACTCACAATTTCTAAAAAAAACATTGAAGTTAGGATTTTGGTCTAAATAAATCAAACAATCTTCATTTTGTTTTCTTTTTACTGGATTTTATTTCGTAAAAATCGGTTGCAGAACAGCTCGGCAATAATGTTTTGAAATTGTTTCGATTTGCATTAAACCTACGGGGAATTTTCTATCTATGCGTAACTTTTTTTGCAGAGTATATTTTTCACCTTTAAGGGGCTGTAACCCCTATAAGGGGTCATCTGAGAACTTCGACCAAATAGAGACTTTTGTAGAACTTTTGATCCTGAAGCAGCAGCGTGCATCAGATTTCATCTATCTATTATACTTTTTGGATTACAAGCCAAAAACAGTAGTCTGACCCCCTGGTATATTTTTAGCCACGGCGGCCATGTTTTTGACGAGTCAAAAATCGAAACACAACTTTAGTGCAGGACACCCTAAGGATCAATCATACCAAGTTTTACTGAATTTTGTTCAGTAGTTTCAGAGTAGAAGATTTTTGAAAAATTGTTAACAGACGACAACGACGACGGACGCCAAGTGATGGCAACAGCTCACTTGGACTTCGGTCCAGGTGAGCTAAAAATGACAGAGAATGGTTACATGTGGAGCAGCATCCACCAACTTTCAAAGGACAGAGGAAGATTGAAAAGAATTGCCAGTAGCCTATGCTCCATTGGGGAGTAAAATGGCTTAAGTCAATTCATAACTAATAGGGTCAAAATTAAACGTTAAAAATATGCATTTTAATGATTTTGAAAAATTTGGCAAATTGCCAATATTACCCCCCAAGGGTGCTTGGTAATGGAAATTATATTTTTTATTTTTTTTTTGCAATTGAAAGCCAAGGCATGTCCCTTAAAGGATTTCATGTTCAAATTTTGAAACTCACAAGACATTGGGATAAAATAAACCTGAGTTAAGTTGAAGTTTTGCTTTCAATAAGGCTGATTTGGCAAAGAAATGCAGTTATATTGGTTAAGGCCTGAAGGTCGGCCATGTTGAATTTTTCCAAAAAAAATATTTTGCCAAAAGAAGCCTTCGTTTAATAAACTCAAAAACATTTCTAAAAAATGAGAATATTTTCATTATAGGATAGATCTTAACTTCCTTGGTTCCTTGGCTAAGCGTATCGATATCAATGTTAGTTTTAGTCTTCGGTCAATGCAAGACAGCGAGCAGCGACCACTGGTCATGTTGAAGACTGCTGACTGTTTTTCCATTGACATTGTGATTTTTTAAATTGCTGTTTCTTGATGTTGGTTGTGTCGCGCGCACTTATTCCACATATCCTTCTCGTCCATTCGGAAGCCAAGTTAGGTCATTTACCAGTTGAATTCTGTCATTTTTTTTATATAGAGGGCAGTCAATAAAGTAATTTTCTTGGTTTCGACAGGAGCACCGCATCTACAAATAGGGTAGTGAATAACAAGATTTGCTCTTAAAAGAGACAAGGCATCTAAGTTGTGCTAAAATAATATTTAGGTTTCGTAGACCATAACTGCCAGCCTCCAACGAGGCCAGTAGACGCTGCTCGTGATTCTGCCATTACCCATGGTCTGAATATAAAATGCATATTATTCAAATCCAGTGCTGAACTGAATAGTCACAGATAGAACCCCTTCTTAAACAAGGAACAGAAAACATCAAAAAGACAAGTACAATCAAACAAAAGCTTTGTCAAAGATTCCTGGCTTAGCACAGGCACATATAAAATGTGGCGGGGTTAAACTAGGTTTTTTTTTGCCCCCCCCCCCCTTTCCCCTATCCATATTCCTAGACAAATCGCAAAAACTAAACACAAAATAGAAATCAAATCGATCAAAGTTCAATTACACTAGAGACAAAAGACTACAGGAACAAACGAAAGGACGCCAAAGGAACTCTCTATAGAACACTCGCTGTTACTGACAGATAGCTGAGAATCATTAATCGACTGATGTAAAAAGAATCAAACATATCGATTTTAAATCCGACACTACACTTCAAACAATAATGATTTGGTGGAGTGTCATCACATGAAACCGACATGCTTGATCGCTATAATGCTTACGAAAAATGACAATTAGTAAAAAAAACTAAATTCAAAGATTTAACAAAAAAAATCAATTCATATCCTTTGCGTAATAAATTTTGAAGCCAATTTTTTCATTTCCATGCAATGGATTGTTTTTAAACTTGTGAGCTTTATAAAAAAACATTACCATAAAATTCAGGATGTGAAATTCCTTTCACTATCAGAAATCGACGTGAACAATTATTTTTTTTCAATAAGATATTGATACTTGTGGAAGAATTTAGAAAAGGGTTTCACTAACTTGTGGTACCGATAATCTTGTTTTAGTATTTTTACAGTACTAAAACGTTTTTTTTTATTAGAATCAGAAACACCACTGCAGATCCGAGCATGTCCTACCAACTGTAAATGACGGCGCTAGTTGATGCATCTCCTTCAAGAAAAATGAAATTTATAATAGGGAAGGTATAAAGTCGTCACGTTTATCAAATACTTTGGGTTGTAACTACCCGTCAATAATACTTAAATCTTAAAAAAAAATTGACAGCTATCGCCGGTTGCGTTATATTTGTTCAAGGTTGATTCGGAAGGATAGATATCTGTAATAAAATCAGAAAATGAAGGATTGTTGAGTGCAAGAATGTCGTCTAAATACCAAAAAGTATTATTAAAAGTTTCGGTCATGTTCTGTTTGTTGGGGTCCTTTTGTAATTTGGCCATAAATTGTAATTTATAACCGTATAGGAAAAGGTCAGCTATAAGTACCCATTGGAATACCTAAACGTATTACTCTATTTTATTCGCAAGGTAGGGTAGAGCTTAAATTTCTCAGTCTTTTGGGTTAGATTTAAACGAAGATGTCCGAAATAATTGTACCGTGACCAAATAGAGTTATGTAGATATTATCTTACAAATATTTCAACATCAGTCAAGTTAATGTAACCTTTTTGAGTCTCATTACTAAAAAAATATTTACTAAATGAGTTGGAAACTCTAGAATCTTTCATATATCAAATCACCATTTAAATTTAACCAAATATTCAAATTTCTTTTTAATATGATTATGCCGTAGGTTAGTATATTAAGTAGAAAAAATCGTAACTTTCAACGGTATTGAAAGTTTTTTCGAATGCACGAAGTTTGTCTAAAACATCGAGATTTTTTTTACGCTCCAAAAATTAATAATTCCTCCGTTTTCGAATACCCTTTCACATTATTGAATGATACATTCCTCGTAGTTGTTAAAGTAAGAGATAGAACTTTGGAAATATGGGTTAAAGAACACTTACTCGAAGCAGAGATAAAAAGAGATTTTTGTGCAATTTATTTTAGGTATCCAGTACATAGTAGGCAACTTATAGTATGTCGGGACAACTCGAAGTGCTGTGCATGGTTGCTATTATATGATCGTCAATATTACTTGATTTTTTTCGATTGCACGGGAACGAAAGTGTTCGAACTTTTTATTTCGTGCATTAAAACCTCAAGGTAATATTTTCGTCATATCACAACGACATTGTTAGCCGCTTTATCGGTGCATGGGAACAAAAACGTATCGCAAACCAAGTACACGGATTTTTGACTTTTCTGAGTTGAACAATTGTCACAAATTTATATAGTTATAAAATGGTCTAGAGATTTTTAGTAGGTCCGTTCTCTCCTAATCCAAGATTTGCAATAAGAGAGACCAGTAGCCAGGAATTCCAATTGATTTTTGTGGGTGTTCGAAATTTTGGTCCTTTTTTCAAGAAATTCATAACCTCTGGGTCATTGACGATTGAAAGGTTCCGGTAACAACAGGATCACAAGAAACAAGTCTGAAATTCGATCTAGCAGAGTCGCTTAATTGGCAAAGAAATATTCGTGTCTAGTTCTTCGTCAGTTGTCATCGTTGTAGTGGTTGTATGGTTAAAAATAATGTTACGTGTCGGTTTCTTATATCGGTGGTTCAGTATTAGAAAAATAAGGTGGTATGAGATCTTGAATCACAAATACCAAAACGCGGGTATAAACGGCTAATTTGGATATGCTATATATCGATATTTCAACCTCTCATCAGTAGCATTTAAATCAAAACATTGGAAGGAAAACCAAAACTGTTGAAAACGAAAAGTACTCAAAAACAAAACGTTCGAACAAGGAAGCCAAATATCGACCATGTGCATTACAAGGAAAGAAACCTGGTGTTATAATTTAGGGTACATATATATACTAGATATAGCTATGAAGTCAAGTCCTCTATCAATATAGGTTATATTTTATAAAATGTCGAATGTGGACTTCTGGGCGGTCAATTTGGGGAAATAGTTTACACAGGCGTTTGGGTCCAGGATTTTATTTTATTATAAATAACTTGCCAGTATATAAAATTGTTCATCCTCGTCTCTATACTATTTCCACATAGTATAGAGACGAGGATGAAGATTTTTATATACACGTTATTTATAATTAAATAAAATCCTGGACCCAAACGCCTGTGATAGTTTATAGTAATAAAAAGAAGAGACTTTGAAATACGCTTCGAATATTTAATAAAATTTGTCATTAGAAGTAATTGAGTTATCTTTCTTTATACACCGCCCGTTATTCTCGGTTCCAACAGACATGACAGAGGGGCTTGGTTGTTGTTTTTTTTTGGGGGGGGTACCAATATCCCATATCCCAGTAAA
Organism: Arcuatula senhousia; assembly: GCA_963971305.1. Classification (NCBI taxonomy): domain Eukaryota; kingdom Metazoa; phylum Mollusca; class Bivalvia; order Mytilida; family Mytilidae; genus Arcuatula; species Arcuatula senhousia. The sequence continues at coordinate 38,668,164 of OZ020307.1, read as the reverse complement.
AAAATATCAAGTAATATCACGTATCTGAAAATGTTTATTTTTTAATATCTTAAGTATATATCTGTAAATGAAATGGATTTAAACATCCCATATCCCAGTATATCTCGCTTGCTAAATAAAATGTTAGGCTCGTGAAGGCTTCCGACAGTCTTGAATAATTTGCTTTCTTGTTATCTCATATAGTTCAGTCACACAAAAGACAATGTTTATGTATATTTTAATTCTAATATATTGGTGAAACTGGAAAGCTGAAGTCGTATAAAGATGATTATTTTAGACTATAACAGTAATGTTCACCTATGCATTGTTGTTGATATTATTACTTAATCTCCCCATTAAAATTAGATTTGCCTACCAGTCTCCATTATCTTGTAATAAATATTTAACATCTATATCTTAATAGGATAGCCGTTATATTCTGTTGTCATGGTATTGTAATTAAATCATTTGTGTTTATTAAGCGTCTGTCTTCACTTGTAAGGGCATACTGTGTACATCGAGGTCTGCTCGTACGTGAAGTAATCGTTGAACTCCCATAACACAAGACAGGATCTTTTTTTTTTGGATTTATGAACATAAAAATATCATTTTCTCAACAACAAATTGTTCTCAGTCAACCACTGAACCAATTTTCGCATATTTGCATTTTCAGTTCGTTCTCACCAATTTTAACAGAATCTTTATACCCATTGATATAGGAGAATCGGAAAAGAAAACGACTTTCTTTTCATTTTTCACGATCAGAGTTCATAGTTGTCGATGATTTGATTGAGAAAGGTTTCTTTTCAATATTTTGAGAAAAAGCTGGGTACCATGTAAGGAGACACAAATCTAAAACAAATAGTGATAAGATCATCCTTAAAATGAAAGCAGTTTAAAATTTGGAATAACATCAAAACAGTTATTGTACTACATCTACAGATTACTCCTTTAACATCAATATGCGTGCTAATGAATACTAGGAGGTGCATGCTGGAAAATAAAAGAAATTAAAGTATAATAAATTGTGAAACAATTTAGTGAGAGAGACTGAACATGTATACAAATTAGAAAATGTGTAAATTAGGGATGAGGAAGCACCAGACTTGAATGAGTCTAAGTCAGGGCTATAGGCAACTGCAGGGAGAGTTCCATAATTTAAATGCTCTGGGAAATAAATTAATAATTTAAGAAAGGATATGGAGTAAATGAACATGAGACCACAACACATATGTTTACTCCAACTGCAATTAATTTTTATGAGCTGTATGGCCATTTCGGAAAATTATTCCTCATCAGCAGCAGCAGCAAGACTGATTGTGCATGATAGGATAGTTTGTGGGAGAGAATGGTAGCATGAATTTGTGGTCTCTTGTCGGTATCATACAATGAGATGGAATGATGCTGTTTACTAGATTGTGTTGGAGTTTATAAAGCATTGTTACTGCATGATGCTAGGTTTCGTCTTTGTTGTAATGTTGGCCATTTTAGTTGTTGGAACATGACACTTACGCTGCTTTGATAGTGACATTGGTTAAGTGTGTAACGTGCTGATCTTCTTTGTGTCATTGCTAGCTTGTTTATAAGTTGGATCCCATATGATGTTATAATATTCAAGTTTTGGTCTCACGTTAGTTTTATATGCTATTTCTTTTGTTTTGATGTTCCTTTTAGTGAATTGTAAGGATGCATTGGCTTTATTTGTGATTGTGTTTATGTGATTGTTCCAGGTAAGATATTTTGTGATTGTGATGCCCATGCAGATATTTGGCTTTGTGTGTGAAGAAATAACATTTTTAAATGTGGCACACACTGTGTAACCTGTGAAGCAGGTTACAGAAAAGTGTGTGCCACATTTTAAAATGTTATTTGAAATGGACAGAAAAAATATTGTGGTCATTTCTTATAAATTAATGTCAATTACATGTTTTCTCAATCCAAACATCAAATGATAGGAAAAAAATAATTTAAAAACAATTTATAAATTAAAATCCCTATTTTGAACCCCACTTGTTCAAAAACCTCATCCGTTGAAAAATAACACAATTAAGTTTTAAAATTGTAAGCAGATCATCTGAACTTAAATTATTATTTCATGCTCTTATCTATATACGTTATTGAGATGTGGAATAAGTGTACGCGACACAACAAACATAAACAAACAGCAATTCAAAAAATCACAACGGAAAACAGCAAGCAGTCTTCAACATGACCATAGGTCACTGCTTACCGTCTTGCATTGGCCCAAGACTTATAATACAATACAAAAGTATCAAAACCAATCCCTAAATCATCAACGAAAGACTCGATTCTTGACATAAAACAGTTAACATAGAATGACAAGGACAAACAAAGGCTTTGGCAAAGATTCCTGGCTTAGGACAGGCACATATAAAATGTGGCGGGGTTAAACTAGTTTTTTGGATCCAACCTTCCCCCTATTGATAAGCTTGCACAAAGCTACATATAAAACACACTGTAAAACTCAATCGACAAAAGTTCAATTCAACAAGAGAGAACCTAAGACAAAATACTGTACGAAAACAACAAGACTAGGAGGAACTCTCTTGAGAACACTCGAAGTTACTGACAACTAGCTAAGAAACATTTATCGATTGATGTAAAAGAATCAAATACATCAGTTCTAAATCCGACACCCCACGTCAAAACAATGAATGATTAAGAGTTGTATCACCATACAGAACCGACATACTTGATCGCTGTGGTGCTTATAAATAATACAGTGGATACAAAGTGAAAATTTAAGGTTTTAAAGTTACTATCAAGCTATCAATATTTCTGCCAAAACATACCAAATGCAAAGATTTTACTAAAACATTGAATTCGTATCCTTTTTTCAAAAGGTTTTTAAGCCAGTTTTTAATTTCCATAAGGTTGTTTTTGAATTTTTGTGCTTTATAAACTACATTGCTATAAAAGTCAGGATGAGATATTCCTTTAATAATCAGAAATCTACGTGTACAATCAAATTTTTCGATGAGATGTCCATATTTATGTGCAAATTTTGTAAAAGCTTTGACTAATTTGTGGTAACGGTAACCTTGTTTTAGCAATTTTTCTGTAATAAAACGGTTTTTATCATTAAAATCAGACACATCACTGCAAATGCGAGCATACCTGACTAATTGTGAAATGTATACCCCGTAAGCTGGAGCTAATGGTACGTCTCCTTCAAGAAACGGAAAATTAACTATTGGGAATGAAAAGTCATCCCGTTTATCATATACTTTAGTGTGTAATCTACCATTGATAATGCTTAAGTCCAAATCTAGAAATGGACATCTACTGTCGGTTGAGTTTGCTTTATTTAGGGTTAATTCTTTAGGATATATATCATTTATAAAATTTGAGAATGTGGGGTTGTTTAGAGCAAGTATGTCATCTAAGTACCTATATGTATTGTTAAAAGTTTCGATAAGGTGGTTTTTGTTTGGGTCTTTTTGTAGCTTGGCCATAAACTGTGATTCGTAACAATATAAAAACAGATCAGCTATGAGTGGAGCACAATTGGTTCCCTTTGGAATACCAATGACTTGGCGATATATTTGTTTACCGAACCGGATGTAAATATTATAGCATGTTTTAAGCATGCAGATTGATCTTGATCTAAATTAATTTCATTCCCCTACTTTTCAAGTTTATGTAGGTCAGGCTGTATAATGTTTGACTATCGGTAATGGAGGAGATGGTCAGATATACAATAGAATCGTCAGCAAATAGACAAACATTACTTTTTAGGTTGTTTGGCATGTCGTTTATGTAGATTAAAAACAGACATGGTCCAAGTACAGAGCCTTGTGGAATGTCTGAGAGCACCGGACAACTATTAGACATATGACCATCTACAGCGACTTTTTGTGAGCGGTTATTTAACCATGCTTGTATACAGTTTCAAATATTGTATCAAAGCCCATACGTTTTAGTTTTAGAATAAGTCTTTGATGGTCCACCTTATCAAAAACTTAAATCCATTACCACTACATCAGTTTAGTTTGATTGCAATTTGCCATATCATCATAAATTTGTTGTGTAAAAGTTAAAGGTTGAGTTTCACAGCTTACTTTTGATCTGAATCCATGCTGGAGTGGAAATAAGAGATGGTGAGTATAGTAATATGTTTCATAATTGATGTCACTATTATGTGTTCTAGTACTTTACTAAAGATACATGTAAGTAAGTTGGGCCCGTAATTTTCAGGCTTCGATTTTGTCCCCTTTATAAAGACTGGTGTTACTATTGCATTTTTCCAGTCTTTTGGCACTGTTCCTGAATTTATAGATGAATTAAAAAGGTCAGTTATGATGGGTGATATTTCTTTGGCAACTTCTTAAAATAGGAAAGTGTGTGATATCATGTCTGGGCCTATTTCTTACTAAATGCATGTATTAGGCATGGAAATGATAATTTAATCGTGTTGAATTGTGAAATGTCTGATTATTGAGGCATAGTGTCATGTGTTTTTTCTTGATAACCTGATTGTTGTTTAATGTGATTACTTCAAGGGCCATTTTTGAGTGATTATTTGAGTACCACACATCGTTTTGATTATTTGAATACAACATCTCGTTTTGATTATTTGATTACCACTGAAGATTTTATAAAAATAACATCAGTGTCTACATGAGCTAGTTTATGATATATATTGCATAGAAATAAATAAATAAAAGAAAATACGGGTTCAAAGAAATATTAAATTCAGTGTATTCAAACAGGTAATGGCAGAGGATTTCGAAAAATATATTCAACAATCTTTCAAAACCAGTGGTTTGCATAGATCTCCGTAACTTGAAAGGGCCGGGCCTGTTTTTTCTGAATATTATGAGCTGCTATCCACGCAGAGCGTGTAACAAAATTTATATTTTTATTTAGTATCATAAGCATTCTCGCTTTTTCAAGACCACAATGGAAAAACCTCTTAATAACTAATCCGATGCTTTCATAAATCGTGATTTTTTTAATTTGTATAGTTTGAAACGGATGTACTTTAAGCTTAAAAAGAGTTTTGTCAATCTAAAGAAAACGGAAATTTGACCTATTTAAACCGGAAAACTTAGCCGTCTTTCAAAGTTAAGCTTTCCAGTTTATCTAATTAAGAATAATCTATGCATGTAAACATTTTTTTTATCATGAATGCCATATTGTATATTGAATCCATAGACCTGTATATTAATATTCTTTTAATATTCTAATATACAGATCTATATAAATGTTGAATGAATGCTGAGAAAATATTTTTAAAGAATGATTTATAGAATATAAACACATATTATTTCCAGTCTAACTTCTTATGCATCTAAACAAGGAATTTAGGAAGATGCACAGAAGAGGGGTATAATATAACTTTTTTAGAATTATTTGGTATAGGCCCGCATTTAACCAAAAAAAAAAAACAAAAAAAAACATGGTTATACCTTCTGAATACTAAAGTATTTATTTATAAAAGAGCCACACTGCAGCATCTTTTATCATCTTGTATACTACTTTTGAGTCCAGTGTCCGTCAAATTTTAACGAATCAAGTGCACCGTGGCCCTTCCAAGCCAAGTGTCAACTAAAGGTTGCCAGAAGTTTGGATAATTAACAGAATGAAACACTTGTCCGTGCTGTAATTATAAACGTGACAATATATAATCAATTTATTCTATAATGTGTAATTATTTGAAAAAAAAATATTTTGATATAAAAATAGATTTGTTTCCGCATCATTTTTATTGACCGCTAGGTGTCTCTGTTGAGAAACACTTGATGACATCCGGGTCTTTGTTCAATTGCAGCAGCTGATCGCCGAAAAGAACAACAGAAAAACAGTCTCAACGAAAGTCGTCATTGAGTAATTCCATGTTAGACATTTAAATGTAATGTAAATTATTTTATTGATAGGTGACCCGAGAAAAGATACAGTATATTGTCGTGGTCTCTGAAGCGTGATTGAATTTGATAAGCAAACATTTTATTTGTATTCGAAAAATGGCGGAAGTAGCCACACAAATTTCCGATGGACTTTTAATAACAAACGACAAGCAAGTCAAAATGTACATCCCAGATTTTAATTGTAAAATGAACAGTCTTCCTCAGCCACAGTTTGTCAATGGATGTCAAGTAAAGAGAGAGGAAAACAAAGAAAATGAAGGCAAGCGCGAGGTAAGAAAGTTAACATGTGTCCAATGTTTTCATTGATGTCACAAAACATTCTAGATAAAAGTTTAATCACATTTAACATTGGAACATCTGTTATTCACACACAAACACACTATTCAGCTTAACGGTAAGAGTAACCTAACAGTTTTTAATTGGACCTTCTTGCAAATGGAGCATTTGTAATTTTAGAAATATTTTAATATATAAACTAAAGGGCAAATTACATTTTACTTCAAATAAATAAAAAAAAATGTATATCAAAATTTTTCACGAATGCTGGTCTGTCATGACTAGCATTTAAAGTACAGTTCATTTACAGACAAAATTTAGTCTTTAGTCAACAAGAAATGCATGTTATAATTAAATTAACTGTCTGTTAAAAACAAATGTTCAACTTTATACAGAAACTTAAAGTAAATCAACTTGATTATGGAATTTACGTAATTTGTTGAAATAAAAATGTGCACTGGTTGAATAGTGTAGACATAGAAGAAGATGTCCATGTACATGTATTTGAACACATTTTATTTATTTTGCATGTTCAAATTTTCTTTGTCCATGTACATGTGTGCTTCTGTCAAACTATGTACATGTACATGTACAGATTGCGTATACATGTAAACAGACATTGTTTGCATCACGATCTGACACTAGGGACTTTTCAGTTTTAATGAATGTCATATGATTTTCAGGCAAATGTTGTATGATTCTGTTTTAGGGTAAGCTAAAAATAGATGAAAAAATTGGTTCACAAATAGCATGCCCATTATTTAGCTTGCAAGTTTCTAATTAAAACCACATCGAAAAAATCAAGTCATGTACACATTTGTTACAGAGAAATTGTACTATTTCTACAAATAAAGTTTTGTACATCTTTAATGACTTAGATGTTGATTCTATAAGTTATTCATGCCACCAATGTCCTAAACCATAAATTTTAGTTATGCAAGAAAATTTGTTTGTAGAATTTCCAGTTATGTAAGTGTGCTCGGAATGACATGAAAAATTAAAGCACACATTCATGTACATGTACACTTTGGATATTCTCCAAACAAATTTCCATGCATATAATACTAGTACTTATAACTCAGAAAAATTGGTTCCTGTGCCTTGTAAATTTATAGAATTCATGATGTTGTTATTTAAAAAAAATCATAAAATGTGTACATGATTGATATTTATGTTTGATGATAGGTGATGTGGCATATAGGAGTTTTTTGAATGAACAGATTTTTATTTTGTGTTGCTAACATCGTAGGTGCTCCTCCACCTTTTACATGCATGTCTGACCGTCAGATTTGTTAAAGCATGCAATAATTTTGTGTTTTATAATAATTTTTCTTTCAATATTTTGGTATGCAAAATTAAATTTAGATACTTGGTGTTTTATATGTATATGTTTTATTATGATTGTACACATAGAATTTTGTAATGTTACCAAGAGTGATTTATTAATGCACCATTCTTTTGTTCTTTTACATGTACAGATTTTTATTTTTGAGATACATTTTTTGTACTTCATGTTTGATCTGATATTTCAACTTATTCAATCATACGTATTTTTGTAAATGTTTTGCAAAAATATGTACAAATATAAACACTTGTGTTGGGTTAAAGTGTACATGTATATATTCTGTACAAGTTTAACAACTAAAACAGATGTAGCAAGTAATGTGGTATTTTGAGGAAAAGTGACAATTAGTTTATGCACGTCAAAGGTATCATTCAGATATTTTTCATCTACATGATATGGTATTTGATTGTCTTTTGCACAAAACTCAGTGATTTGGTACATGTAGATCTTTTCTGTATACAAGACTAATATAATGCAGGTTCAACTTGATAAGCTTCCACAGATAAAGTTACTTTCTGATATATTAGAATGGTACAATGTACCTCATAAATGTACATTTAAAAACAAAAACTCATTATTTTTTTAATGCACCTGGCCAGCAAACAGAACAAGAAATTTTTTTCCTAAAAAAATGATGTCACAATATATGACAAAATAGAAAGATGATTGTATCGAACGTGATAAAAGACACCTTTTAAGAATTTCATCTTTTATTTTCAAATGCAAAGACTTGAGACAACAAAAACAATAAAGAAAGAATGTGTCCATGGGACACGGATGCCCCCGCTGGCCTCAAATAAAAAGTTGAAGTCCGACAGGTCTGAAAGTCGCTTAGGACGCATAGTTTATCATACTAAACCATCCTACTAAGTTTCAAATCATTCCCATGAACAGTTTCTGAGATAAGCTTGACGGAAATTTTCATGTCGATTTTGGTATCGATCCAGCCCCAAACAGGAAGTAGATGTCCGACAGGTCTAAAATTCGCTTAGGACGTATAGTTTGTCATACTGAACCATCCTACTAAGTTTTAAGTTATTCCCATTTACGGTTTCTGAGAAAAGCTTGACGGAAATTTGTACGGACGGACGGACATGAGTAAAACTTAATCCCCCCCCCCCCCCCCCCCCCCCCCGACATGTCGTCGCGGGGGCATAAAAACAATGTTCTATACTGTTTATAAATTACTGCAGGGAGTGGATATATTGACTGAGTTATTCAAGTTTTGTCCTTGGTTGTCATGTTAAGCTTTTTGTCTTGTTCTACAAAAATTAGAATGATAGGTTCCGCTGCTTCTTCAAGTCTTTATAGCTAGGATTACACATGTACATTTTAGTACTTAGAATATTCGTAGTAATATAATACATTTGTAATAACATATTTTATTTTCTAAAATACAAACTACAAAATATGAAATTAATTCTGTGTCATTGAGCGCAGACTAGCTTATACTGTATATCTTCTGATTAAAGACATCATTTCAGGCAATTCAGCTCCCACATTGTGTGAGCTTAGAAAATATTTTATAATAAAAATCTAGAGCCAAAAAATTTAAACCAGACATTGAACTGTCAGAATCGCCAATGTTTCCTAGATTCTGGGTCTTTCATGATAAGCAGCTGCCTCCAAATGAATTTCCGAAATAAGGATTTTATCATTTATCTTCATTTTTTCTCCATCCCTAAAAAATCAATCTCAGACAATCATATTAGTCGGTAAAATCTGTTTAATCCTGTGTTTACTTAAGGTCTATGACACGTTACTAGCAACCTTTACCATTAGAATTGGTGGGCAAAAACATTTCATAGAATATTTTTTAGATGTAACACAATTAAAAAGGCTCTTCTCTTTTATAATACTGACAGTTTTGGGTATCAGATTTTTTGTCATTGATTTGGACTGAAATTTCAGAATGTTTGGTTTAGTTGTTTACAGATCTGTAGAAGGCTAATGCAGCGATTCCAGAATTTTAGAATAGATATTGTTTCAATGATACTCTAGAGAAATGGGAGCATTATTTATTTATCGTACTCGACACCATGTATGATTTCCATTGATTTGTTTAGTTCTATTTCATTAATTATACTTTGGTTGTATTGATCCAAGAATTCCATATCTCCATAGATTTTAACGATTACACCACAATCATTCCATCTTTTTCGCCCATAAACACCATCTTTTCTTAAGTAGGATTTTACTGTAATTCTTTATAGGGTAATAAAACGTAGCCTGTGAAGAAATATTCTTTTAAGGTCTTCTATATTTTATGGGATTCGATGTTAAGATTATTTTATGACCATGATTTTTGTTGCAAACAGCTTTGCTTGTTCTTTAGTTTCATAATCTTGGATGCTTTATTAGAACTTAATTTACAAATGAATAAAATGGACAACATACACATATAGAACAGGAGCATCTGGCTAACTTTGATTGAAAGTAGTCTGAAACAAGGCTGCATGGGGGTTGTTTTGTGCCGATTGATTGTTCAGCTTATCAATGTACATGTACAAGACTGATCAGCCTCTTTGAAAGTTTCCCTCTAAAGGCTACTTCACTAACATTGAAGGTTTGACAGCCTGCTCTTTTTGGACTAGTTGCTCTCCTAGTATGAGACCTCTTCTGACACTATACATGTAGGAGCACTCTAGAGACTAGCTTCATTTTCCTGTACTTGCCCATTTTTCTCAAAAAGCAGTTTAAGTTGAATAAAGAAGACTTTAAGTACATGTAGCTAAAACATATTTAATACATTGATGCATTTTGTTACATTATTAAGTAAAATTCTTTTGTAAATAGAGTGGCTCAATAATAATTGAATATTTTTATCATTAGAATTTTAAGTGAGAATGTCAACACTTGAATTTGTAATATTTTGACACTCTTCCCCCTTCTTGCAAAATAAGATGCAATTAAAACTTTTCTAATTTATTTTCGACCTATTAGCAGGAAGTGGATAAGTTTACAGGATGCCACGTCATATTTTAAGTACTGGAGTTAGATTCTTGTATGTACTGTACAACTTAACTACATGTATATGTACAAAAATGTATCATCCTTAGTGAATCATCACTTCAAAAAATTACGTGTATTTACTTATACTATGTATAAACTAGGTTAATGGTTTAATTGGTTATAAATACATGTCTGATATGGATATCTTTTTTCTGTATAAAATGTACATTATTGTTACAAATATACCGATTAAATAATAAATATTTCATATTTTTAAAAGAACTTTCAAGTGCTCTTTTTCATGCGAGGAAATTTTAACTTTTCATTTTAAACCCAAAATACATACATGTATAGATTGTTACATTATAAATCGTAAAAATATTTTCTTTTTTATAGAATTGTTATTGTTACAACCTAAACCAAAATCTGCCATTTAGTGATTTTATCGTCAATATTGACATAGCTCGACTTTTATTTGTCATAACGGTATTGGAAGGTATTAGCCTTTAGGATCGCTATGGAACGTTATTGTCAGATAATGATAGTATTATTTTTTCCTGGACAAAAACATCATTTGTGTAAATACACATTTACCCTATGATTATAAGTCAATTTTTGGTATATGTTTGTTTACACCAAGTAAGCATGGTTAGATTAGGACGATTTAGACTTGCTCTATGTAACCAATACTTCTCCACGTTTAATAGTCTTTAAATATATGCTAGGTAAACAGAAAGTGATCGATGATTTTTGCCTGAGTAAATAATTCATTAATCTCATGTCAACACAAATCTCTTCTTCCAATATTTAATGTTTAACTTTTAAATACTAACAGGTTTTTGATGCAAATAAGTATTTGACTGAAGTGACAGCAAGGTTTAACTGATTTTTAGGTGTCATGAACTGCTTTCGAAAAGCTTTCCAAATTCCGTTATTTTTAATTGAGTTGTTTAAACTGTTTTTTGTCCATTTCCTTTAAAAACATGTATGATCTAAAAATATTTTATTAAAATAATTCAAAAATGGAAAAGTTTGGGTTATTCCCCTTTAACCATCTTTTTCAACATCAGCAGCTAGTCATCTAGTAAAAATGTGTTATCTTTCTTTGCTTATTGCTTAGCACCATAATAAGTCATGGTGGTCTATTCACACCAAATAGTACATTGGTTTCATTGTTAATTGTAGGACTGTGTAGTAAACAAAGTACCTTTGTTTTTCTCACTAATATAAAATTTGCTATAAATTGATCATAATTGAACTATTATTTACAACCATAATTTAATAACTTAGAAACTGCTTGTAAATACTTGCCTCAAGGTCTCTTGGCATTATGAATTTATAATGTAAGAATAAAAGGCTTTTATAGCAGGGTGGCAATAAATTGTTAAAAGTTTCAAGTGTTGACTTTCTTCTTGTGTATACCATTAGTAAACATTAATAAGTGAAAAAAAGAAAGATTGAAAATCTGAGTTTAAAAGTTTTATAAGTTTTTTTTTTCAATATATTAGTAAAAGTCTCGGAACGTGTGATGAATAAAAAGAATGATAGGGTGACAGTTTTTTTTTATGAAAAGTTATCCCAACAAGTCATTTGGCTTAGCCTAAAATTGTAACAAATGTAAACCAAGTCTTAAGTTATAATTACTTTATTGTCATATGACTATAACAAGTAGTCTAATGTGTGACGAGACAAGAATGTACAAATTGATAAGATGTTGAAAATTAACTTCATTTCAACATCCAACTGTATTGCCTTTTATAATAGCACAACTAGCTTCCAGCTTCCAACTTATAAATCTCCTTGCAGTTCTGGGTCGCAGTTGAACTTCCTTCGAAATAAGTTACTGACCTATTCATAAGATAGATAGGCAAATCATACACTCACAAAAAAGTAATAATTTACACACAGGACTTATTTTACAGGCCATTATAGGTGTCACATGCACACATTAGGACCTGAGGGTTAGATGTCACCACCCATAAGATATACGACAATTAGAGAAGTTAACACATGAAAGAAATACTCAGTTATAATATATTTATTCATCTGATAGCAAAGCTATAGCTAAGGGGGGAGCTGTGATTAATGGGCCTTAACTGTCCCCCTGAGAAATTGGGAGTAGTTCATTTTGGTTTGGATGTCAAAAGTGATTGCATGTGTACAATATTACACATCTATTAGGATCATATGCAATTTTTTGTGTGTGTTTGAAGAAGGATTTTTTTATAAGGACAAAACTGTGTAATTTTTTTAGGATTATTTTGAAAATGATGGTAGGTTACTCCTGTATTTGTTTGGTTAAAACAACAGCAGCTGTTTTCTGTTGTTTTGAACTTTTTTATCCATGTGACTAGTATACATATATTATATACATTTTTTTTTCACATTAGAGATCTAAATTTATCAATTTAATGACTGTCATAATTTTACGTTGACATTCCTATCTTACAAGTTATGTTGTCAAGCTATAACAATTTCCATTTAATTCAACCGAGACTCTAATCCTAAAATTGAAAAATTTAGAGTCCATAATTAACTTTTATATGGTATACTGTAGGCCTTACAAAATAATTGCTTGACATATTTCAACCGATTGAATTGTCTCCCCCTTAAGGACATCATTAGATTCAGGTCCTATGTCATTATCTACCTAGAAAATCCATACAATTCCAATCAGATCTTTGATAAAAGATAGTAATCAATTATAAATCTGTTGTGTTTTGGTCGATTGGCTTTTCTGGAGGATATTTTACCTGTCAAAAGTCAAACTGCTAAGATTTTTACCTGGTCCAAGTTGCTTGTTCTTATACCCCTAAGTTTAGTTACCTGTTTCTCGGTTTTGTTGGTAATTGTTTTACGACGTACCATCTTGAGTGTGTTAAATCATAGGATATTTATGGTCAAGGGACTTTTACTTATATAGAATCATGCTGGACTATTATAACAATTGTACATTGTAATATATTTCTACCTGTGTTCCCTCATCCAGGTGAAACGTTTTGCATAGTTAAATCCGACATCATTTGCTTGACGATGAAAATCATGGATGGATGTTAAATTATAGCGATAAGTGACAATATTTTTCTTGTGTGTTGAGGGGAAAAAGTTTGAGGACATGTAATTAATCATTGGAATGGAATTATTGTTTCAGTATGGTCTAAATTGAATCTTGTTGAAAGAATGATTTTAGCTTCTCCTCTTTACACTCAGGTAAGAATAGATACTAAATGTTACCTGTCGGAATCCAATTATGTTTTGATGCAACTGAAACATTGATCCAACAATGGAGTTTTTATTATTGTTTTCTATGGATATGTCATTTCGTTCTTTTATGTTGCTCACCTTAAAATTTTTAATAAGAACCTGAACATGAAAGATTAAAGCCTCAAGTGTGTTGACACAGCTTATTAAAATGGAAATTTTGTTTGATTTTGATCAATTTAATTGTAATTTAGATAATAAAATCAATTTTTTCTTTAAACCTTTAATTGGCTTTGGTTAAAAACATGGGATATACAGATTTTATTGAACTGATTTGAAGAGTGTATGTTTAGTGTTTGTTTAAGCTTAAGTGGGGGAAAAGGGTGGATCGTGCCTTTACATTTTAAAAATCTTGACTATATTTACACACGTTGAAAGGCATTTTATGAGCAAGTAAAGTAGATTTGGTGGATGTAATGAGAGATAAACAGCCTGAGGTTAGACAAGTGAAAGTCAGACCCGTAAGATAATTTGTGACTAGGATGAATAGCGTACAGGTGATAGTATTTCGAAGGACAATCTTATGTTGACGACTTTCTTTAATTTTACCTGTTAAGTTTTTTCCTATCAGTTATATACAAGAAAGAATTTTATCTTCAAGACCCAGGGGAAATAAAGTAGACCATATAAAAAGATGTAAATATGCGTATCCCTGTAGCTTTAAAGGCAAATGACGAAATCTCAATTGTGTCAGCCATTTTAAAAAAATTGAAATTTGACCGCTAACAGTGTCAATTTCAGCATAGTTTCTAATCTTTGTGTGGAATACTTTTGTCATACATGCACAAGCAAAGCAAAATTAGAATTGAACCTGACCCTGTTCTAATCTGAGCCATTATAATTATGTATCAGGTTAAGATATGAATAAATGAGGTTTCTAAATTATAATCTGAATGACTATGATGAAGGTTTCTGGACTTCAAGTCAAGATTATTAAAGTAGGTAAAGCCATGGTTATAAATACTGATCTTATTTCAGTTTATAAAACTTCATTGTACTCCATATAATTTCACCATATAGCATGGAACCTACTGGCTTGTCTTGTATGAAACTTGTCACTCAAGTGTTCAGTTTATTTGGTGGCTTAAAGGTTGTGTATAAATGAAACAAGTTTGATGAGGTTAAGCATAGGGAAAATGCAATGGTACATGGAAATGCAAGTTCCTACAAATTGACACAAGTCTGAAAAACAAATTTAATTGGATACTAAGATTTCTTTGTTTTAGTCTATCAAGGAAATGCAAGATGATGTTATCAATCTTTCTTAGGGGTATGCTTGTGAATCACTAGTATTTATCTATTTGGTATGCTACATATGTAGCTTTTCCATTGATCCTGATTGACAGCTCTGTCTGTTTCTTATCTTATAACATGTACAAGATAATCCAAACCAATTAATGACTTAGATCTTGTCTGCAAAGATCATTTTGATATCTTAGGATTCCTCTTGTTTTGAAATGTAGATTAGGATGTAATCAGGACCTTTAGCTGATCCAGAAAAATCTTTACTGAAAATGGTCTACCCACCCATAACTAAGTTTACAAGTTTAAATGTACCAGACTTTTGTGGTGATTCATAAGACTTCATAGGTATCTTTCTTTGCATCGACAGGTGTCTGAATGGGGGCTCGTGTATATTACCGTAAATTACAAAACCTTAAACCATAAGCTTTTATACAGCTTCATAAGTTTGAATAAAAATGTGATTGTTGAATTTGAACTCATTAGAAGTTTGAAATTGATAGTTAGGTTGTTTCCTGAGAAATTAGACAGATTTATGCGATAAAATTTCAATGTTTAACAAAATAAGTACTGAAAAATACCTGTGCAAATCGATATTTATAATGTATATTAGTTCATGCACAATAATGTTTTTATTTCAAAAGATCCATTGTTGAACCACAATATATAAGGGTTCATTTTATTTAATATTTAGCTACAATAACAATGTTTGTTGGAACTAGTTTTTGCATGTTAGAAATATTTTCCCATGGTGATTTCTCAGAGCTAATTCTTCTTGGCAACATGATTTAGTCTTCTTTTATATACATACAGTGTAGGGGTTTGAATTCTCAGGTTAAGTTAAAAGTACATTTTCAATTTTGACAAAAAATTACATTGTCATAAAAAAAGCTACAATTTATGACAATGTTTATTTTTATAGTTCAGTTGACCTGTACTTTTAAAGTTGGGAGAAAATACAATTATTATTAATTTTTCCTCTTTTCCCCTTTTTCCTTGCAGATTGTGTACAAATAAAAAAAATTAATATCAATATTTACAGTGTAAACATAAAGGTGAGGTTAACATTATCAATATACAAAGTAAGATCTTTTAAAGTTCTATATTGATGAAGATATCAGTTTACAGTATTTAATCTTCAATATTTTCTATATTTAAAGTTCAAAACTATATTACAACTATAGTTTACAAAGAACTTATTTATAAGATAATTTAAGGGACTATTTGTAAACAGGAATAAGTCAAATCACCTTTGACATGATCAAAATAAACACAGAGGTCATAGGTTATTTTGGTTTCATCATTTGGTCAGTTGTACTTTTAACAGTTGAACCCAAATTTGATTGACAAGTGTAAATTTTACTTTTGACACATGTGCAGAACTGTGTCGTCTGCTTTGTTCTTTTGAAAGTTTTTGTCTTCAAACTGTTGAAGGAATGGGAATGTATCCAGTTTTTGAAGTTAACCAAAAAGTATTCCCATCAAAATTAAATGATTGGGATGAAATTAACAAAGATCTTTGGGTAAGAGGTTGTTTTAAATCAACAGACAGTTTATTCCCAAAATGAGTATCAGATTTCTAAGGAACTCAACATGGGGTCATGGCAGAAACAATTTTCTGATAAAATGCAGAATATACCATTTTTCAGAGGGTGGTTTGGATGATGTTATTCATTGCCAGTTGATGTAGTTTTGTCCTAATTGCTGCAATTTTCCCTTTGTAAAATACCATGACATTTTTCTAAAACATTGATGATCATTTCATTAACATAGAATGATGCAATTATGGTATTAAACTAGATAAAATTACTCATAAAAACTTCTGCTCTTGTTATTATCTAATTTTCACAAACCTTACCACCCCTTTTCATTGCATGTGGTATTATCATATGAACCAAGGAAGAGCAAGATGGTTAATCTAAACCAGATGCTACTCTGAACTTGTGTATATGTGGAAGCTAAAATTTTGATATATGTGAAGTTTTAGAGAATCCAAAATTATAATGAATCAAATGATGTGGACTGGAGCTCCCATAGCAGCTAAACCACTGGTAATATTTTAAGAATTATTTGTGTAAATTTTGTTTCATTTTGATCAAGGCATGAATTGTAAAACACATATGTTGCTAGCAAAAATTTCAAATATCTTTGAAAAACAGCAGCTGTTCTGTGTAAAGATTTTTTTCAGTCAATATTACTATTAAAAGTATAAAACTGTATATTAAAGATATATTGAATAGTCATTGATGTTGCCTTTACAAACATAATTTGGAAATACACAGTCTTTACAGTGAAAGTTTTGGTGCATAAGTTATTAAACTTTAATGTGTTGACATAATTTGCGTCAAATTCAAATTCTCAAGGAAATTTCACAAGTCTAAAAGCAATTTCAGCAGGACTTTTGACTTTATTTTAAAAAAGGAATTGTGTATTTATTTGCTACTGTTTAGTTACCCTATTGGGGCTCCCGCAGGGTCAAATCAATTACCTGCGACCTGAAGGGTGACTCGCAACCTCCATTTTGGTTTATAAAACAACATTTCTTGAAAAATACATAAAATAACGACCTGCACCATTATATAACTCCATCTAAGAGTTTTTAAAAGCGACTTTCAGGGACCTTAGGGGGTACACCACACATCTAAGCCCCTCATTTATTAAATATGCAAATTTTGGTATGGTAGTTCTCACAAATATATTACAAATGTACATACAAAATCCATAAATTGTTATTGTACAAGTTCTTTATAAATATTTTATCATAGAATAAAAAAAATGTTTCTTGTTGACTTTGTTACATTACAATTTTCAAAGCTTTTGATTTTTTTTAAGGGCTGACATTAAACAAATTAATGACTGATTGCTTTCTCATATTGTATAAATACAGAAACTTTTCAATTTAGAATTAATATAAATTCTTCCTTCATTTTATAGCTGAAGTCTGAAAAAATATTTTTCATTTTTAAAGAATCTGTAAAAGTAGTTAAAAACAGGTGATTTCAGTTTTATAAACTTAATCTTCACTAGAATCCTGATGCTTGTTGCCAAGGCAACCGATAAAATCAGGAGTGTATAAGATCAATGGACAAGATAGTGTAATGGCAGGCTTGATTAATGTATACATGGCAGTATTATCATCTCAATACCAAAAGCTTTTGCCAAATACTGTAACTATTCAGGTTTGTAAATACTTGATCATTACCCACATCTGAGCTATTTATAGATAAGAAATACACAGTATGATCTCCATCTTTTTGTCTGTTTTCTTTATTTTTCTCTTCTAATATCTCATGATCTAATTCTTTATGTTTGAATTTGGTCTATTTTTGATTTCAATTATCAAACCTTTTTGAATTGTTTTTAAATGAGCAAATTCTTAATAATGGAAAATGCTGACAAATAATAAAAATCATTAGATAGTAACTCATTTACAATATTGTAATGTAGTGTAATTAATTAAAACTTAATAAGTATATAAAGGTTATTTAATCTGAGGCAGATATCCCTGATTGTTTTCAAGTGTCCTCCCTTTCTTTGATGTTTCTTACAAAAGAAGTTTCACATCCAGATGTTAATCAAATAATAAAAAAAGATTACCATGGATACTAATCAATCAATTAACAGCTGATAGTATGATTGAAGGAGATCAGTAAGTGCCATATGCAAAGTTTGAAAAATTTTAAAAGGGTGTGAAAAATTAGTGTATGTTTTGTATATAACAAGTGATGTCACATAGAGTTGATGTGTATACATAATATATTAAAGGGCAAGGCCTTCCTGTCAAATTATTCATATTACTGTAGCAGTGGGGAGTGATTTTATTGACATTGTTTATTAAGACCCCCTAGGGAGGGTGTCTAGAATTCAGATTATATTCTTTGGGGGAGGAAGTGACTGTCAGATTTGTTTATTGACCAGCTCAACCCAAATGATATACTATTTTTGTG
Organism: Arcuatula senhousia; assembly: GCA_963971305.1. Classification (NCBI taxonomy): domain Eukaryota; kingdom Metazoa; phylum Mollusca; class Bivalvia; order Mytilida; family Mytilidae; genus Arcuatula; species Arcuatula senhousia. Next base: position 38,649,271 of record OZ020307.1, on the reverse strand, counting down.
GAAAACACACCAAATCAGTGAAGAGATTTTGATTGGTCTTCAGCATCTTAGTTCTTGGATTTTTCTTTTAAATTGAAAGAAATCAGAAAATTAACACAGACAGCTTACACAAAGAGAATAATAATGGTTCTTGGAAGTATCACACAGATTTCTAATCCAATTCATTTGAAGCAGGTTTGTTCATTGATTGGTTATTAATGATTTTATTGTTTGAAAACAAGTTATTTTACTGTCAATTGTCAGCATATTGAGATTTTCTTTATAAAAGTAGAAGGTATTTTTTTTTAAGACTCTGTGCAATATGCATACACATGATCATACTTGTAATGTTATAAAGCAATGAAATTTGCTGCAAATTTTCTAAATGATATTTTGGATGTGATTTTTGGCTAGTACATGTATCTGTTTCTTGCTTTGTTCCCTTAATTGAATCTAATTCCAACACACATCACTGTTCTCCACTTAATCTAATACACAGTTGAAGCTAACTCATTGAATAAGGCATTTTATAATGTGAATTCCTTTATGTTTAAATGTGCACATAATATTGTAAGCAGTACACTGTGAATGATTATGCTGTAAAGCTATGTTATAATTATTTTTTTTCAAATTTATTATAAATAAATCAAAGTTGTCAAAGTTAATTTATTGTTATGTGACATCTTGTATTTGTGTAGTGATGCTTATGAGTCATCCAAGCAAAAGTTTTAAAAAAATCCAATTTACACCAAAAAGTTAGGTTCAACCACATAAATATATGATAAGTAAAAAAAAAATTATCTCAAATTTATCAAAAATACATCAGTCATTCTAAATATCAGAAATTTTACAAAATGTTAAAAATGGTTTTAAACAGTAATAACTAAGTAATAAACCAATTTCATTTAAAGTTTAACTGAATTTAAAATCTCCTTTACTGGAATTCGGATGGCAAACATATGTAGCTTATTATTTATTTAAAACAGTTGGGTGTCGATTGCTATAAACACAATATTATATTAATTGATCTATCAATTAGTTTAATATTTCCTGTTTAATGTGATAAAAACAAGTTTTTTGTAAGCAATCAATACCATTAACTAATTACATACTAAGAACAGAAATAAACAGAGATTTATGGTGTCAATATATGTAAATCAATGACTAATGGATGTAAAACCACTTCCTTTTGATGTTTTGATTATTAGAAGGACAGTCTTGTAAAATTCTGGGCTTTTGAAAGCTATCTATTTAAGATATGACCTTACAACCTTAAAAGACTTGTTCATATTTAGTCTGATTATTAAAAGATATGTTAACCAAATTTAACAAAATGCAGAAAATATTTTCTATTTACAAATTAAAAAACAGAAAAAAATGAATATTTTATCCCTGATTTTATGTATAGCCTCCTCTTTTTTCAACCAGACAAAAAAAGGAAAGCTGATAACATTCTCCATTTCACTTTTCTGCATAGTTGACTTTTTTTCATATTTGACATTTATTGAAAAATAAATGCATCTGTGACATTTACTTTATTGCTTTAAAACATGTACATGTAGATAGACTTTGTCTGAAGACAGTAATTCATTTAATAGTGCCATTACCCCATAGGAATATAATATTCCATGGAATCAATAATATTTTAATGGAGGAAATGAAATGGGTCAAAAATGTGGGCATCTGTTATACATGATTCTGACAGATGTTGTGTTATCTTGTAGATGGGGGGTTTTGTTCCCATTATTGATTCCCATTTACAGTTATAAATGCTGGAGACATCAGGCAATTTACATGATAATGCTTTTACAATTCAGATCATGTGCTCAGAAAACGAAAAAGCAAAACATATTTCACCAATTTGTGAAGCCTATGATATTTGAGTGAACTATTTAAACAAAGATAAATATTTAACGCTACCTGCTGAGTCCTTGGGACAATATTTTGTATTCCATGTGTATTGTGCTCAAATATTTCAACATACTCTTCATGTAATATGTAACATGTATATAAACAAAAGTCTTACTAAGGGAATAAAGTAAGACAGGACTTAAACAGGAAGTATGTCAGCAACAGACCTGAAATCAAATCCCATTAATATAGGACACCATGTTCAGTGATAAGTAATTGCTGACCAAAGAGAATTGTAACAAATATTTTTCTCTGACCTGCCCAATGCCACCTGACTGCCACCCTACTCCATTTTATAACTGGGTGAAAACTTGTGTTTTGATACCACCCTCAAAGACATTACTTATCACCCATATACCAATCTATAGACAGCAGTTTCCCATTGTAATAAATTTGTAGGTAATAAGATACAGAGAGGAAATTTATGATATTAGGATATTGTTTTTGACTGTGAGGGTAATAAATATCCATTACTTTTTGTCACTCCATTAGGGAGGGGTTAAAAATGGCCCAAATTACCCATTAATACATGAATTTAACACCCAGGAGTTATAATGATCCAATTATGGAAATTGGAAAAGTCTTCATCGACTTCATAACCGGGAGTCCCTAAACCACGTTCCAAGTTCCAAGTTCCAAGTTTCAAGTTCCAAGTTCCAAAATTAAAAAAATATATATCATTTATATTTAAAAACTGATTCAAGAAATAAAAAAAAACCCTCAGCAAGTGTTACTGATTACATGTATCTTGCCTTACTTTTCACATATTTGCCATATTTTGCAAACTAAGATTTTTGTTTTGTTTTTATGTATCGATTTTATTTCAATTGCTTATATAATATTAATCGGTGAGGGTCTCAGGGAAGATGAGTTCTGTAACCCTCTTTAAATAAAGAATTGGTTATTATTATCTAAACAATTCCTTTCACTTCAGTGTTGGTTGCAAACTAAATTATTAATCTCAGGACAATTTGCCCATCTGGAAATAATTATGACAATCTACGCCTCACAGTTTTGAAGGAAATCTTGTAGGTTTCTGATAACCTCATATTTAAATAAATTTATAGCAGTATTAGAAAGAGCATACTGATGTGTTTTTATTCAAACACCAGAATTTGATTGCCTTTTATACTTCATCACTCTTTATCCGTCATCGTTGGATAAAACAATCTGATGATTCAAGCAAAACCAATTTATATATTATTTAAATAAATCATTAAAAATCAATGATTTTAAAATTTGGAACTTGGAACTTGAAACTTGAAACTTTGAACTTGGAACTTGGAACTTGGAACTTGAAACTTGGAACGTGGTTTAGGGACTCCCTTCATAACCTGACCTTTTATACTGATTAGGGAATAACCGATGAAAATTATGTCTCATTCTGTATTATCTGTCGGAAGAACTGATATTAACAAAGTTAGAGATATACAAGACATCACATCATATTTTGTGTATAACTACATAAAATTGGATAACTAGCTAGGATGTCATATACACATGTACATGAATGAAAACCATACCCTGCAGAAATAGTGTTGTAAACATCTGGGTTTGAGAGGATTTATTAATAATTCTAGTCAGAGGGATTTTATTCAGGGAAAACTGCCTCTATGAATTGTGCATTTGCTCCTATCTCTATGCTGGTAAATTTAAAATATTTTTTTGCATATTTTTTACAAGTACACACATACTTGTTTTATGTATGTTTATGGAACTGCCATGGTGTTGGGAGAAATAGTGCCTGCTGTTTGATGTGTGTTGTTTTTGTGTACTTAGAAAGTATTTTTGTGTATATATATGTGTGTAATTAGAGTGTATATACAGTACAAGCTTATGTTTCAAGGAAGTTAGCTCTTATATATTAAGCAGGAAATCATGTTTTTACAGTTAAATATGTCAACAAAGCAGTTCATACTGCATCTAAATATATTTTTGTTCTAAATCAACTGGAGATACAAATTTATTGAGATTTTTCGGGAAATTTTGATACGTTAATGGTTTTATTTGGAACATTTAGATAAATCATAATTGATACATGTATTTCATTTAATTTTCAAAAACACATTGTACAATGTCTAGATTATTGTCTTTTTTCTTTTTAAGCACATGGTGCAGAGTCAGATGCCACCAACATACCAATTTGCTGCTCAGCCAGGGCTCACACAGGTCAGTCTTGCTCAAGCAGGTCTTGCCCAGGCTGGTTTGACACAGGCGGGTTTAACACAGGCAGGTTTAACACAGGCAGGCTTAACACAGGCAGGGCTTGCACAGGCAGGTCTAGCCCAGCAAACAATCACACAAGGTCTCACAGAAAGTGGACTACAAGCTACAGGGTTACAGGACTACACACAAGTCGTCGTCAGTTCAGCCATGCCGGTCGCATCGTCTGAAGCCCCATCACCATTCAAATCAGAACAATCATCATTTACCACAACTGCCGTCACGCCAAATGGTGGGGTTGAACAGCAGACGGTAAGAGCCAGGTCGATAAATGTACGTTATTTTACATTCTTAGCATGAACCAGAGTGAAGCCGATTTGCAGTGGTGGTAGCAGACACATCTAACCAAGAGCACATAGATGAGTTCATTGCATGACTTAACAAACCCTTTTGCAAAAAGAAAACATCAAATTTTCAAATATTTTATAAAATTTTAAGGATTTCGTGAAATAAAATTTTTTGCAGAGCTGAAACAATTTTGATAATTTGACTCCAGTGGACATTTATTAATGCACTCAGTACATGTTTTTCATATACCCTGGAAAATTTGATGTTGTCAAGTTAATTAATTCAGGTGTTTACATTTTACCTGGGATGTCAATGGTGTTGATAGATTTGGAAATTGAATATTAACATGTTGTTGGATATGACCCTTCTAACCTTAAGCTATATTTGACATGCATTTTGTCATAGATTAAGTGCATTGTTTAAAATTAATATTCTAAGTTTGACAACAACAATAAAGGCATGTAGTGGTATAGTCTGAAAATAAAGATTTTTCTGCTTTTCACCGTCACAAATTAAAAAAAAAGACATGAAAATTGGTGAATAACAGTACCAGCTAAAAATATTTAATTGTGAAATGAGAAATCAATTACACCTATTTTTTTTTTACTTCAGAGAAAAAAATCATGTGTTATAATTTCTGTAGAGCATGGTACATGTATTTGCAGTAATTTAAAATTATAAGATCTACATTGATAACTTTGTTTTTTTAAATTGACACCTAGTTTTGAATTGAAAAAAATACAAAAAGATGTATACAAATTGTTTTTACATGCATTTTGCACAGTCTTGACAGAATTTTTAGAAACATTTTTGTTGTGTGTAATGTGTTTTAACCATTAACATAGGTTATTTCCCCCAAATAATAACCTTAACTTTCATGGGCCTAACATTCACATGATTCATCTAACACTTGATATTTTCTCATTGTGTTAAGAGAAGTCCTTTGTGTATTTCAAGTGGCCAAAAGGAAGTCTTATGATTCTGAGCTCATTTGCAATTTGAACTGGAAGTGCAAATTGAAAATAAACACTTGGCTTTGCAAGATCCCAAAGCTTTGTTTGAATGATGTCTTTTTTTTTTTGAAAATCAATATATTTTTTGTTTGTTTGAATTAAGAGCTTTGCTTTATAGATTATATTGAGTAAAGGGTTACACAAGAAATTCAATTCCTTTAGTTAAAGAAAATAATGATTATACTTTGACCATGTGCTGATGAACATTATGATAATTTTATCTTCGATTTTGGTCTTCAGGGCTCTTCCTTTAAGTTGCATCTACATATGATTATAACAGATATTTTTGGGGAAGGAACTTTATAAAAGTATCTGTTTAAAGGGAATATTTTTTCTCTTGACCAACTTCATTTTTGCTGGTTCATGTCTAATGAATAATAAATGTAGTAAAATGATTTTTTATTATGCTCTTGTTTGATATAACCATAAAGTATTCATGAGACATACTTCATGTTCTATTTTACTTACCAAAGTTTAAATTATACAATGTACATTATTGATCAAATATTGGATATTCAAAAAAATAATCTTTCAAATTCATAACCATATCAACACCATTGGATTTGTAACAAATTTGCTTGTTTGTCATATTTTAGGGTCAGCCTTTGAACATATTGATGCCAACATCTCACTATGAAGAATTGCAGCTTGGAATTGGACAGGTTTATACCACATCATCATTCCGTATTTGCATGCAAATCTAATGTTTTAATACTGAGTTTATCATGTGAATGTTGTACTTGAAATCTCAAGATGCAAATTAAAAAAAGCAACAACAAAAAAAGACCTAAGCAAATGATTTAATTGACAGTACCCAGTATTATTACAAAGATTTTTCTCATGTTTGAACATCTGAGCTTTGAGTTTTGAAAAACTGACATTGCTTACTTTAGAATAATTTTAAATTTGTAACTTGAAGACCTGATGGAAAGGTCATTTTACAATGTAAGAGGAGGAAATGGGGGACCTGCATAAAACAAAAATAACCATCATAACATTTGTATTTGGTTTTGGATGTCCCACCATAAATGTCAGATCATGTTCTTGCTAATTGACAGAGCTTTGTATTCAAATATGGATTATGTGTCATTACCAACAGATTCACATGATAAACTCAGTAATAGGAGGGAAATTTATGGGTTTTAATTCCATAATTAACTGCCTAATTGTGCAGAATAACTACATCAAATTGTTCATGGTATTTGACTAGAAAAATTGTATGTTGTAATTTGCTTACATCAGTTGAAATTTTTTTTAAAATTTGGAACTCTTTCATGATTTGGATTAGATTTCATGTACGCATTGTTTTAAAGGGCAAGCAGTCAACTTGTGCTTTGTATCAAGTGTACAGAAAGTCATTTTGAAAAAAAAAAAAAGTTTAAGGTATATATGTAGTTATTCTGCATAAAAGAGAACCCTTGTTGTTAGCAGCAAAAACTTAAAATTGCTATTTTAGAAACTTAGATGCATATACTGAAAACAACATGTTTATAAGAATCTTATTTTTTCTTTTGGAAAACAAAGAAGTTTGAACCTTTAAATGACTTGTTAAAGTTGTTTTTGCTGCTAACTGCAAGTCCTAATTGTGCATTGTTATTCCAGTATTTGGAGCACACTTTAGCCTTTCAGAATTATATTAATTCACTCCAATCTTTATCAAGTGCACATATTCCTATTAAAGCTTCCTTTAAGTAAACTGCAAACCATGAAAAAAGCACATCACATAAAGTCTAGAATTTTAACAGTTTTGAAAAGAATTAAAAACTTGAGAAGGCATCCTCCTTGTATAAAGGTTGGAGATTGGCATTTTACATTTTTATTTTAGTGCTAGCTCCAGTTTTGTTGGTGATGGAAAAAAGCTTTTCAATTTTTCGCCATGCATTATTATATGTTATATATACAGACATTTACTTAGAATAAATTATAGATAATACTAATGAATATAGATATATTTGGCTAGATGTGATATATTATACACGTATATTTGTGCATATACAAAGTTTTGCATCTACAATGTACAAGGAATAACACACAAAATCAACTCCTGAACAAATTAAATTGATATCACAAAGGAATACTTGAGTTAACAATGGAAGCCTTTTGTTGGTAAAGTTGCAATACATTTAATTTCCTAATTCAGCTATTTCCTAGAAGAAATTGGTATTGATTAATATTTGTCAGTTCCCCTTGTGTGTAATAACTGTACATCAAGTTAATAATGCCTTGCATGTGAAGACCATGTTATGTTTTATTTCTATGAAAACTCTTCATGTCCTTTGAGAGCCCTTCTTTTCGATCTCTTATTGAAAATAGAATAATTATACCCAGAAATGATAGACACATAGAACAAATTTTGACCATAGGCATCTAAATATGAGAATTCTGATATAATTCATTTCTTCTGAGGCTTGATTGGGCCTGCCGATCGATTCGGGAATTGGTTTCTTTCTTTTTCAATATGAGATGTGATTCTTCATAAGGACATTGATTTAGTGGTAGAATTATATTAATTTGGTTTCCATGCAAGAAAATGACAAAGATGCGCAAGGGTATTTTTGTTTAGAAGTTTGAAGTTGTATAGGTTCATTTTTCTTTCAAAATCAGGATACCTTTTTATATGGACCTTTGAAGAAGCATAGGTCTGGTTAACTTCAAACTACATGCAACTGCATGTATAATCAAATTGATAATTTCCTGCATGTAACATGATTAAAAGGGTTGGGATGAAATTTCAAAGACCTATTTCCCCTTTGTGCATCTTGACATAATATCTATACAGTTAAAGTAAAACAAGTAAGTAGATTTCCCATAAGGACTGGCATTTCAGTTAATTTTACCAACGCTGATCATTTCAGAGACAGGAACATAAATCTCTGCTATGCCAATCGATTTCTCAGAGAAGAGGACTATCAATTTATGAATTACCCTTGAGTGAATTGTTATATTTTTTTTCTGTTCTTGATTCTTTGTTTAAATTAATATCCGGCATCTGGAATGAGAAAATTATACAGCAATAAATTTGAAGAAATGATGCTTGGAATAGATCTGATGGGATTGACTTTGGTCCTTCAAGCAGATACAGATTGTATTGCTGTCCAACAAAAAGAACCTTTTCATGTTACTGATATTCCTTAATGTGTCATCAATGTCGCAAATGTTCATTGTGCAAGTTGACTGTTTTTTTCTGGGTACTCCTTTAAATAACCTTTATAGCGTTGCAAGTGAGTAAAACACCATCTCACTCTCTCACCAGTTTCCTCTGTTGTGTTGTCTGTTATAAACTGACTTTTGAGTATAATAAGGGTATTAAAATCAGATGACAAATCATGATCTGTAGATACTTTCTGCTTTCCACAAACATGACCAAGGCATTAAGTATTTTAACACATTTCAAATTACAGTTTTTTGTTGATTAAGATTCCAATAACATGGTCTTCAAACATGCTTGTATGAGATATTTCTAAAACGATGTTACACCTTGTTGCCAGCTTAAAAAAATTGTATTCATACACTACATATATTATAACACTATTTAAATGAACAAGTTCTAACAAGCACAGCTAAGAAAACTTCCAGCAAAAAGCATTATTCTATCCAAATCAGATTCAAATACACTTCACACATCAACTGCACAAAACCGAGCAAAGAAATATTTCAATTGATTTTATAATACTCTTGTGTTTATATTACAGCAAACAGATTTAGAGAGCGGTGAAGCCACATCACCAGACTCTGCCGCAACAGCCACCTCACCTAACTCACAAGGTTCTAGTGTTGGACCTAAACGTCTCCATGTGTCAAATATACCATTCAGATTCAGAGAAGCAGATCTGAAAAGTTTACTAGGGGTAGGTACTGGTTGACCAAACTGGATTTGAATGTTTTCCATTTCATTGTTTTTGATCCTATGGACACCATACTTGACAGCAAAAAAAAATGACATTCCTTCACAATATTTGTATACATTTATATAAGTGAGCATAGATACATATGATTTTAATGTAACTAGAACTACCTTTTAAAGAAACTGATAACATCTAACACATACTCTCAGTAAAAGTTTGTATGAGAGAAATATGGTAAACAACATAATTTAAATATTAGTTTTGACCAGTTTTTCACCTGACTGTATCACATTAATCTGGTCCTAGACTCGCTTGATTGGACTAAGTAAATAAAATGTCTTCTGATTTTGATCAGTTTGACAAGTTCAATTAATGAACTATGCTTCTAAACATTATCCAATGAGAAATATTAAACATCTTGATATTTCAGGGGCGGGGAATGACAAATAACATTGTGAAAGTTTTGTGCTAATTTTACAATATAAAATTCTATACAGAATTAGAATCTGCCCTTCGTGCCCTAAGTTTATACAATTGTTATTGCCTTTTTTCTTGATGGCCAATTTTATGCCATTAAAGAATGATAATTTGCAGTTGAAGTGGTGTTTTCTCTCCTACTGTGTTAAAATATAGAAAGAAATGCTGTAACTGGGAAATAATTGCCATCCTTCATTAGCAGATGTTACTTCTGTATTGATTTTTCTACAAACACAACTTTCATAAGCCAAAGGCAGATCCATCTTCTATTTTTGTACAGTTTTCCTGTTGTCTAAATAACACATCAACAATGTTTGGAAAACTTAACCCAAGGGGATAAATTTTTAGTCAAGAAAGAAACTGGTATTTTAAATTGGAGATGGTTTGAGCAACGCTTTTTAATAGGATCCACTGTTGTTGGAAAAAAATCAATTTATAGATGGATTATTAAGTTGTGATTGTATCAAGCATCTAAAATTGGTATTCAGGCTCCATGAACATGATTATATGGTCTTAATATGGAAACCTTTGTGAAATTCAAAACTGTCTTGCAAATGAAAATTTTGATTAAAAATCTTTTTTTCTGATTTAGTATCTAAGATTAAATAAGAATATATTTAGTGTAAGAATGGACCTTTGTTGCTTTTGCTTGATTGTATATACCGGTTATTGACAAGAAAAATCTTCTTGGGTAATTTTACCACTGATTAAATAGATGTCTATAGATTTTCTTTGTCAGGAAGATAACAAATCATTTTCATTTGGTAATCTTCTTTGATGAATTGAGAAATCATTTCCACTTCAGAAGAAGTCTCATTTTTCAGAAAAATAGTTATTGTAATGTAAAGAAATGTCAAACATTGGATATTTCTTGGTCTGTTTAAGACTTAGATGAAGCAAACTTTAATGACCCTTAGCCTTGTAATATATATAAATTACTTGGGCACTTTCTTTACTAAAAAAAGATGTCTTACGTTTAAGTATTGGGGTTTTTTTATTGGCAGCAGGGGAAATAAGCAAAGAATCTTCTCCCTATATGTGTTGGTTTGGATATCATCAGTCCTCAACTTGAGGTTAATAACTAAAGGCTCAGTGGGACTTCTTCAAAGGCAACATTTTCTCACTGCAAACTGGAGAAGGACTTGCAGTTTTTCAATCCAGTATTAAAATAGTTTAAACTGGGAATTTAAAAAATTTTGTTAGTTTGTCACACTTATGTCCTTACCCTTTGGATTGTGTAGAAACTTGAAATCATTCTTTAGCATAAATATACATTGTACTTTGTTCTGCTATTTCCTTTTCTTAGTAAATTTAAATTATTCTTTTTTATTTTCAGCAATTTGGTAAAATCATAGATGTAGAAATAATATTCAACGAGAGAGGCTCAAAGGTAAGACTAAGTGACGAAAATAGGAATCATCATAAAAAGTGCAAATTGAGAAAAATCTTCAATACAAAATTTGATAAGCAGTCTAGAAAAATCATTTGCAATCTTCAAAATATATTTTTTGAAATCTTTTAAAAAGATATCAGATTTTTCTTAACATTTATTTCAAGTTCAAGAACTTTTGTTATATAGAAACACTTTTCATTTATGGTTACATATTCATTTATGATGATTCATATATTATATGCTTTAGTAATGTATTGTTATTGAAGATGCATATCATCATTTCTTTTCATCTCAAATGAAAATAAGATAGTTTTTGATTTACAGTAATTGATCTTTATTTTTTGCAACCTTTTTATACCTTTTATGGTATACTAATGCCAGTTCATATTGAACAAAGTCAAAATGTTTTCCCTAGAATAAAAAGGAAAAATGTGATGTCATTTGAGATGAAGGGTAATGACATTAATGTGAAACTAACAAGCTACATGAAGTTTTATTTTTGTTAAAGAAGATTGTCTACAATCCTTATTTGTTGAAAAAAATATGATGAAATTCATGAGCTTCCTGTAGCTTGTGTTTATCCCAGACTTATCGACCACAAAAAACTTTATCTGTACAAAGTAGTAATGCATTGCTTTATTTGAGAAATACCAAAGGATCATATAATGCATTCATGAAATAATTGCATGCATGTTTACTACAAGGTAATACCATTAAAAACAGTTCTTTATATACAAAAAAAAAAACCAAGAAACAAGAAAATATGCAAACAATTAGAATAATTTGATGAAAGCATTACTGATGCCTTTCTTTGACCATTGTACTCTAACCAGTTTTGAGCGACAGGTAACTAAAGTACACTGCATGCCTCTCCGTATTCCAGAAACATATCCTTTGGTATTCGCTTTCCTTTGTATGTCTGCGTTTATTGTAGATTGTCTAGAGTTTTAGCTTACTTAGTAAGGTTTTAAGGTATATTTTTGAATGATGTCTTGATGGGCTAAAGAAATACTAACAAGAGTCAAGTCAAAAATACTTTCTTTCAAGAAAATTATTACATTAGTTTTTATCAAATTAATCTCTTTTTGGTTGGTTTAGAAGTTCTTTGTAAACTGTAGAATTTGAAGTGTTTATTTCATTTTTTTCACTTTCTGGTTTAATTGGAATTAAAAAATCTTATTGATTCAGATCAAAATTCTGTAGGAGTATGAGAAAAAAGAATTTAATAGAAACATTCAAATTAAATTATGGAAGTCTTCAAACTGTGACTAATTATAGCTGGGATTTGTGAGTGTTTTGTCTGGCAAAGGAACATTGTTACACGGTAATATTTCCGCTCTACACACAAGGTTAAAACAGTACTTGAAAATTTACTTAAAACAAAGAAAGAAAATGGTTTGTCTTTGTACGTTGAGAAACTTTAATATTACATGGTAAAACCATAAAAAAATGCAATTATAAGATATTATTTGATATGCATCTTCATATATGTATGTTTTCACTAAAATAGAATGACATGATGATTTTCAATATGTCAGTTGAAATTTGTAAATGTTTGATATATGATTTAACAAGGAAAAAGTTTGTTTTCATAAAAAATGGGTGTAACTCTGTCATTCTATTTTACAAATATTGAAATAATTGATAAGTAGTCATTGTTTTACAGAACTTGTTACATGTGGTGAACTTTTGCCTAAAACAAGTTTTGAGAAGTTTGATCAAAAGCTGTGTTATCTAATAGAATAAGATTTGCAATCTGTTTCTTATGAAAGGATGTTCATGTTAACATGTAATGGCCTTTACAAAAAACTTCCTTTTGGCTTAGAGTTTATCACATTCTTGAAATGCATCCAAATCAGATGGTTCTGAAATAAGAATTCTATCTAGAATATAACATTATCAGAAATTGGACTTGATATGAAGAACTCTGGCAGATTTTCACAGCTTCTGATCATCTTATTATCTGTCTGTGTAGATCAGGTTTCTGGCAACATTACAATCTACAGAAGAAACAAAACATTTGTATTTTCTCTCCCTATTATCTTCCTATAAACCAAAATAGCTTCCAGGCTGTACACAACTGTGTTAGCTTTTGATCTTCTTTCTTACCTTAATTTTTGATTAAACCATACTTCTCTAATGTTATAAAGATGGAGACAAAGAGATTATAACATCACAAGCTTATTATGATGTACATTGTGCTTGCTGAAAAATCTTTAATGAAAAAAGTACTTGAATGTCAAGGTGTAGATTGTAATGTGCCATTACCCATCTAAATGGACAACATGTAAAAATATTTTCTAATTTAATATCTCTATATTCTTTGTTTGTTATGTGTCCATTGTAAACTTAATAAGATGGTGTCGTCCGCTTTTGCGGCATGACGGCATGTCGATGCTTCGTAGAAGTTGAGCATGTCCCACCCAGGACATTGATCAGTGGACTTTATTGATTATTATTCAAATTTCATGCATGTTTTAATTTTATATTATTATGAGATACATTGATGACTACATAAATTCGATGCCATAAGAAAATTATGTTGTTTTGCACGAATTTAATGCATGATCCTTATTTTCCTCATGCATGCAGGGATTTGGTTTTGTAACTTTCGAAAGTAGTGCAGAAGCCGACAGAGCACGAGAGAAAATGAACGGCACTGTGGTTGAGGGACGAAAGATTGAGGTGCATGTCCATAGTCCAAATTGTGGTAGCACAACACGATACTGCTAAGTCTTAATAGTTACATATTTATTGTTCAGTATAAAGAAATGCCCGTCTTATATTCATGTTTTTTTCTTGTGAATACTTTTATTATAAATCTTGATATATTCTTACAGCCTTCATTTTTGAATTTGGTCGAATTTCTGTTTAATACCATTTAGGTTTCTATATGCATGGTGGTATTTTACATAACTCAAAAGATTACTAATCCCAAGGATCTTTTCTCTTGTGAAATGAACATGTATTTGAAATGCTTTTCTTATTAAATTATCTTTTTGCTTATTGAATCTGTCGAAGACTGACTTAAATTTTGTTTCTTTATATTAACTAAATCCTATAAACATTGGCTGTCAGAATGTACAGAGATTTTTAGCTCTTTGTTTTTCTGTACTCTAAAAATGATGTTAAGTGTTACTGGGTATCGTATCACCTAAGCAAGTGTATTGGTTCGTTGCATTTTGGCCAGGACGTTTAGCTATACTCTATACAAATCACATCGTGTGTACTTATCAATTTATTTTTTTTATTTTTTTATTTTTTGCCTCCTTCAGTTCTATGTGATGTTTGTTAGCTATATAGAAATTGAACTTAAAAAATCACATTGGCATTTCTTCATGCTGTGGTAATTATTTTTTTCTTAATCTGCAGCAACAAATTAACTTTTTTTTTTCGGTAAAAAACAATCAAGTTTTAAAATGACAATTATTTAATTCTTGGTAGCTTCTCTGGTTCAATGATAAAAGACGGGTGTCTCTGTTTATAGGCGGTAGGTAGGTGAACACACCTAACCTTGAACAATAAATAGACTGTGCTAAACATTTTTACAGCCTCTACCCTGATTGGAAAATATTATAATTTTTCTTACAAATTCTTTTTCTTTTTCAAGTTTTTGTGACCATATTATAAAAAGTTTTTGGCCATAGGGGTAGTGGTTGAAGGCACAGTCTGAATCTCTATTTTGTTGTATAAGTGCTGTAAATGTACTACTTAGGGGACTGTTTTTAGAATTTCTTACATTTTTTTCATTGTTATTAAAATTGATGATTTGGGCAGTGATGCTCAAAGTTTTGGGGTTAAATTTGTAAAATGTACATTGTTATCTAAAAAGCATCTTGAAGGGTTTTCAGTATAAGTATAAGTGGTACATTTCAGTTCATTAAAGAAAAAAAACATCACCTCCTTTAAATAAAAAGATACACACAAAAAATTTTGTTCTATAAAAAAAACCCACAAACATCATATTGTAGAGTTTCAACTTTTCAACTGTTATTTGTACAACCTGGAACCTATTAATATTATAAAGTGGGGGAATTTTAGCTGGGTTGTGGGAAGGTAGTCAGATGGCAAGGTTAACACATACCTTCCTTTTTAAATCTCTCCCTAGACAGGTCATTTTGGGGGTAATTTGCTTAAGGATGCATACTCAAACTCTAAAAAGGAAATTTTGTTTAAGGTCCAACCAATGATTTTATTGGGTAAAAAATAATCTGATTTATAAAAGGATGTAATTTATTAAAAAGTTGAAACTTTACAAATAAAAATACTAAGGCAATAAATTGATCTTATACAATATTCAATTCAATATGATACAACAATTATAAAAACTACAGAATATTTTTGACATATCAAAGCATCTGGTATTTAAGCTTCCCTTGGGGAAATCTTTTTGTTATTAGTTGTATTTAGTCAATACTGATCCATTAATAATTCACTACTAATCAAGTAAATTACACAGAGAGATATAACTGGGATAAATAATCCTGCTTTAGGCCCTTTGGAATATATTCAGTTTATTCCTCGTCTTATTATTGGAAGCAGTATATCTAAATATAGTGCCAGACATAAAAAGGACTAGATTTTAGATTGCTATAAGCCAATCCTAAATGATAAACTTCATATTTGGATTTTTTTTTTTAATTATTGAAAAATATAAATATCATAAAGCTATTTTATTTTCAATCCTGTAAAACACAAAAAATTGGGATTGCCTAGGTACCAGGTGTTTTCTATAAAAAGAAAATTTGCTGTTTCCTCATGATCTCAGTGATTTAAAGCTATTTATATATAAATGCTTATAAAGTCTTTTTGTCTGAAAAAAAATCCAATGAAAATCCTCTATTGGGAAGAAAAAAGAATTAGAAAAAGATCAAATGCCACTTTTAAAAAGCAAAAGAAATTATTAAGAAAATTAAATTTTAATAGAAAATTTCAGGATTAACAGCATTTTTTCTTTATCATTAAAAAGAACCCTAAATAGAATGAATTGATGTTAATTTTGTTTTTGTGTATGAACAAAATCTTGGCTCTTTAGTTTGCATATTTTTCTATTAAAAAAATCTGTGTTTTACTTGTTTTGGTACAAAATTTCTTCAAATTTAAATGGTGGGTAATAGATAGTCTAAGAAAATAATTCCATTTTGTTTTCTATTATATTTGTTATCTTGATCTGTAAGAGAAACAGTCATTGAAATAAGGGTGTTTAAATCAATTTTTAAGGATAAAAGCCTAGGATATTGGATTACTAAAAAGCCAAGATAATCTTCTTATCAGAGAATAAGTATTTTAAATTGAGAAAATCAACAGTTAAATACTCTTTTTGGAGGTGATTTTTAGTGTTAAACTGATCGGATCAATTTGAAAGTGACAAAGATAACACTTTTAAAACAAAACTGAGAAAGATTAATGTTCTTTATTCTCTGATGGGTAGATTTGTTCATGCCTAGTGAATGATTATGTGTATCGCCTGACTATATTTATATCCAGCCTGCTTTTCTAAAGTGTTACCATTTTATAAATTAGGTTAACAATGCCACTGCTCGAGTCTTGACCAAAAAATCAGTTGCAGCACCCACAATCCCAAATGGTAAGATACCCATATGTAATTTGTTATCACTTTGGACCTCGACATGCCAAAGATTTCGCTGAAAAATAAAATTTTAATAATGAAAACATGTTTGAAACGCTGTACAATGTTGTACTTTCTTTATTGAAATATTTTTGTCTGAAATTTGTATCGAGGTCCAAAGTTTTAAGTTCCTAAAGCAGTATGCAGTTCAGCCACTTTTAATGATTTTAGATTTTGGAATTGCAGGTTATTCTGAACGTAGACAATTTTGTTTGAATGTCAGACATATAATTTCTCTTATTTATTTATTATCAATGTACACAAATGTTGCTGTAATTGCATGCTGCATTATGGAGTAATTTTAGCCTGGAAATCTTTTTTATTATGCTGGTATTATGTGATAGGAATAAACAAGATGGAAGGCATGGGGAAGGGAATTATTAATGAGGGGGTATGATCCAATAACAACAGGCATGTAAGGAATCAAGGGAAACAACTCACAAAACAATAATTTTAATTTTGCATCTGTGTACAGACGACTTTTTGATTGCATTTGATTTCCCTCCAAATCAGCATCATGTGAACAAATTGACTAACTGTTGGAAAGGACAACTCTCAAACATTGCATCAAGGATTTCTCCCTTTTAAGTTATCAATTTGTGTTTGGCAGCCAAAAAGACATATTGTAGTACTTTGTGCAGTAATTTAGGAGTTTTGTTTAACTGATCCCAAACTGTGCCTCATATCTGTGACAAAAATACCCCCAGTAGTTCTTGCTTCCATTTTTTTTCTAATTTAACTTTCTTAAGTGTTTTTGATGTCTGTAGTATAAACTTTTAATTTGAGAAACTTTTTTGATTGTTGCATTGATATGTTTTCCATATGTTGCAAATTGCAGCATTTTGTCTGAAACTGTGTAATGCCTGATCTACATAGAAAGTTTTCTTGCATAGATGTCAACCAAAATGCATATTGTACTTCTTTTACACATGAAATGCACATATAAGTATAAGCATGCATGGTCTTTTTCCTGATGTTCAATAACAGTTTGCCATTGTTGTATGATTGATATTTCAGCTGCAGCATTGCGTGGTGTAGCTTTAACGAGAGGACGGGCTGCCGCAGCTTTAGCTGCAAACAGAGGAGTCTATAGTGCTGCAGCTCTTGCAGCTGCCGCTGCTGTGCGGCATCCAACACCATTGGCCACTGCAGCCACTGCTCTACCCTATGCTGCGTAAGTATTTTAGAAATTTTCAGTTGAGCTCAAATTATTTTGTAGATTATACTCAAAACTAAATGCACTTAAGAACTTGAGAAGTTTGAGTGACAGAGATCAAATTTCTTGTTTAATTGTTACATTGAAAGAACTTTGTAACTATTGTAAACTTTTTATTTTTTTATTCAATTTATGTTGAATGATTGAAATATTGAGTCTCTTTAACATGAATGCCTTTCTTTTGAGCTCATTTAAAATATTAACACCTGTCTTGAAAAAGATAGTTATAGATAACTATTACAAGCACTGTCAACATGAATTTCCTTTGATAGACATTTAAATCTTTTGCCAAAACATGTCAAATGATCAGTCTATCAATTACCTACGAAGTCAGAAAGTTAAAGACTTTAAATCTGATCTTCTTAAAGACTTAGAATCGTTTGATGTGCGATGAAATTGTATGAGAAGTTTTAAATGGATTTTATGATTGATTTGACATGCATAGTTAAATTTCATTAGGGGCTTATTAACTTATAAAAATACTTATGTTAATTTTACTAAATTGTGAAATATATTATATCATTAAGGATTATGTTGTGCAGAATAATATAATGGTGAAAATTTGGTCACTTAAAAATAAAAAGGCAGACCTGGATATTTTGGACGGGCCAAGAATAAACTGGTTTCGTGGGGTATCAATTTTCGTGGTTTTTGTCTGTGGGCTTAACCCACGAAATTTAATACCCAACAAAAAGGACATTAAACATTGATCTAT
This sequence comes from Arcuatula senhousia, assembly GCA_963971305.1. Lineage (NCBI taxonomy): Eukaryota > Metazoa > Mollusca > Bivalvia > Mytilida > Mytilidae > Arcuatula > Arcuatula senhousia. Next base: position 38,630,582 of record OZ020307.1, on the reverse strand, counting down.
ATCCTGACGACTTTAGAACCACAAATTTAATAGTCCACAAACTGATAATTTTTCGTCAAACCACAAAATTGGTACCCACGAAAATATATGAATCCACAGTATACAGTTGGAAATGCTATGTAATGAAAGTATGAAAAAATGTTCATCTATATATCTTTATTTTACTAAATTTTAAACAGTCAACTTTTTTCTACTTTGACTAACAGTCTTTGAAGCCTGTATTATAACTTTCTTATTTCTTGATATATATTTTTTCGTTAATGGCTTTTTCTACAACCAAGACATTAATTGTACATTACCACGAAAAAGTTTATTTATTTTTAAATTGAATATTTTTTATTTCTATTTCAGGGGAATCATACAAGATCCATACCTAGCAGCCACATATGCAGCAGCTGATCGAGGCTACCAGGTGAGAATTATTACTTCCCCTGAATCATCAGAATATTGACCCCAACTATTTAAACTATGTTGAGTCATGTTTATATATTTACCAGTATCAAACAGAGTATACCACTGTTTATATTACTTGATATTTTTATCATTACATTTCATCTTTTATATTTATGTGAAAATAAAACAAACAGCTGTGGTAATAACAGATATGTTGTGTATTGAAAAAATCAATAGATTCTCTTATAGTTTGATCATGAACTATTAAGTTAGAAAAACACACAGAAAATAAACTTGCGCATTCTGCTTGTTTATAATTTCAAATGCTTTATGATTGGGATAATTTGATAATTATAGTCTTGAACATGTTGAATTAGTTCCTGAATGTCTAGTGATTACAAAAGTAAATGTATAAAGTATATGAACGCTTGTCTTTTTCAATTTTTCTAAGAAACTAACATCCATGAATTATATTGAAAACCCTTTAAGAAGAAATAGTGGTGTTATATTTATAGCCTTTATTTTGGTCAACACATAAAATGGCCAAGACAAATGACAAAAATTCAACTGTCCAGAACCTTTATGATACCTAATTCATTCTTTTTGTCTTTTTTCAAATTATTTACCAATGAGATCAATTTGTGCAAGTGAGGAATTCACTTCTTGGAAGATAATGGTATTGCATGCTTGTTTAATGTTACATGCTACTTCCATTTATAGATGCCAATCCTTTGTAAAATCAATAATGCTAGACAGATAAAAACAAGTGGCTAACCAAATATTCTATTTTAAATTGTTTTAAGAATATATTGAACAGGAAGTTTGCATGAAGACTTCACTAATCAAGTTACCTAATGGTTTTCAGTTGGTGACCTCCCAGCCATATGCAGCCGCTGCTGGCTATCCTGCAGGTGCAAGAGTGGCTATTCCTGCCATGGCAACAGCTCAAATGATGGCAGGTGGAACTTACACAGCTGGATCTCTCCCCGCGTATGTTTATATATACATGTATATGATATATTCTATGATGGATTAATTTATATTTGTAGGCAAATGTAAAAGATGGATGTTTGCAAGAGGTTTATTTCTTAACAGGTCACCAATATAGTGGCAAACATAAAAGCAATATCTTAATACTTAATTGTCCTACCCTGGATTATAGAAGACATGATGGCAGATATAGTTGACACTGTAAAAATCCCTTTAACATCCCCATTTTCAGAATGGAGAAATTTAAGAAATTAGCTTTACATGACAAAACATCCAGAAAAAAAGGTCTGCAATACTTAACATGACAAAGCATGAACAAACCAGCTAACACAACAAACATTAACAAGTAAATCAAATTTGCACACTTCTACACTTTATCACAGTTGAAATATTAGATGAAAAATATATGAAAATTGGTTTGAGGAATGATATTGATTTTAAACATGATTTGATTGTAGACTGGCAGGCAGGGAATACACAGATGCATACTTAGGGCACAGTATTGGACCAGTAGCAGGTTATGGGGTAAGTCAAATCAGCTATTATATGCCACTTGATAAAAAAAAATTGTTCATTGGACCAACTGATGTCTTAAAATTTGCAAGCTAAGAAAATCAATGTTCCATTTTCAATGTTTATGTATTTCATACCAATCATGTTCAACATACAAAGAGAGACAACTCAGTTGGAAAATATTCACAATGTTCAACACAAGAAGAGAGATAACTCTGTTTGAAAAATCTATTAAAATATATTTTTTATCTCTTTTCTATCCAGGCAACAGTGTACAGAGGGGCATACCAACGGTTTGCTCCCTACTGATGAAGCTCATCAAGAAAAAGATTCTGTGGTGATTTCCAAACAGTATTGCTAATGGACAGCCATTATACAGTAAAGTGCAATGCTATTTTCAGTGCTGAATTGGTGCTTTCTGCAATGTTTATAACTTATTTATTTAAAACTTTAGAGCACTGTTGAGATTGTCTTTAAGCTGCCAATGTTATATAGTCACCTATATTTGTAACTGTTGTGGTTCTACACAAATATTTTTATTCTTTTTCTCTTAAAAAAGACTTGATAAATTTTGATGTTCAACCATGTTATAATTTTTTTTTTGCTCCTTTAAATAATATGATGCATTTCTCTCTTTTGATCTGATCATAGTTTTTGTACATATTTCATAGAATAGAATCATACTGTATTGTGTATAGTGTACATAATACATTTTTTCTTGCCATTCATAATCACAGTGCTTTTATATATTTTGTTGTAACATCTTTACATAATCTAATTAGAAATACTGAAGGAATGAAATGGGTTTTGCAATTTAATTCATTTTCTGATTCTTGTATTATATTTAAATATAAATGACAGGAGTAATTATTTAAAAAAATTGGTAAAGCACATTTTAAAATTTTCAAAATTTAGATAAATTTTTCATTTCACAACAAAAACCATCCTAATTTTGTCCAGAGTGATAAAAATGTTTGTGTAGAATCACATGTTGTTAACAGACCACAGAATGGTGAGTCGGTACTGTATAAATACTCATGTATGGAGCTTTATATTGAACAAAATCTAGTCAGATGTCACTGTTACCTCGTACATAAATCTTCAGCTCTCGGCTATATCATTAGTTATCTAGTCTAAATCATGCAGCATTTAATTGAACTTAGCCTTTTTCTCAGTAATTGGAAATTTTCTACAATTAAATTTGAAAATAAATCATTTTCATGATAAAACCAATATTCAAATTGGGCATATTTTTCTTTTTTGAGAAAGAAAACATTCAGAAAATTTAGTTTTGATCTAAACTTTTGTAAATTCTTGCACTTTTGTAAACAACATTTTTATGTATTATTTCCAATTAAATCAGCAAGCATTTCATTTTGCTTTTAATAAGTTTCATTTCATCAGCTATTGAAAGGCATCCTTGAAGTGTTCTTTTCTGGTCCTGAGAAGAACAAAAGGTGACCTTCATTTGATTGTTCCACAGATAGCTGAGAGCTGAGCTAATGGTAGCTCATAGGGAAGTTACCATTGTGTCATTAGAGTATCAAATTAAAATGAAGAGTCTTCCATCATAGTCGTACATTAAGCTTGAATGATGGTAACATAGAAAGACCACCTAGTCTTATGGTTTGCAAAGGAGAATCATTACAGTTGTCCATTGCTATCAATATTTTGATCTATTTTTTATGGTTAGTAAAAGCTATCGAATCATTTTGAATTATGATCAGTTCATGTAAAAAGAAATAAACAAATCAAATCATTTTGAATTAAGATCAGTTCATGTAAAAAAAAAATCATTTTTGGAATCAATAATAATGAAATTGATAACTTATCTAATTTTCCAGCTTATCAAAGACGATGTCACTGGATAAAATTTACAACATTTTGGAATATAACAAAAAATGATAATCACTTTGAGGGTAAAAATTAATATCTATTTTCTGAAATAAAGCCAATGGACATTGCAATGATTTTTCTCTTGTTGACCATTATTTATTCAAAAGTCAGTGGTAGATGTTGATCTTCACAGATCTGTAGGTGCTTTATTTTACCATATTTATTGTGCAATTTTTTATGTTGTTTCTTTTTTTCATGATTGTTTATTTTTTTGTTTTTGATAAACCTTTATAACAAAGGTATGACACAAGATACACTGAGTATGTCCTAAATAGGGTTACTACGCGATAATGTTGTTGAAAAGGAATTTCATTTATTCTTGAAGTGTATGATTGAAGTTTTTTGTATGAGAGCACTGTGTGAATGTCCTAAGATGTATATGATTGTTAAGTCTGTGATGATTGAATATTATACAAGTGGAAAAACTAGTCTCTTTTTATTAATCGTTAATAATTATAAGTTTGTTCAACAAAGTTTTGTAATGTTAATCAACTTGCCAAAATGCTCTTGCCCATTTTATTATTAATGAAATTTTTTCATGTCCTTGTTTTTGAATCTCCCAGGGTTTGGGATGTGCTACTATTAAGGGTCATTTACTCTTAACAAATATGATCTTCCATTTTCTTGAGGAATGAAATGTTTTTTGCTTAAAATATTTTTATCTGTAATGGTCCTCTGAAAAACATCTTGATGATTAAAATTTCTCAGGGAGAAATGGCCACCTAGTATAAAAATAATCTTATATTTGTTTGGCATAATATCAAAAATGTGCAATAAAGAAAACTACAGCAAACATTTATTATTTTTGTTGCAATAAAGATTTAGATTTAAAAAATCCTCAATGATATTAAATATTAGTAATTTTTTTCTAGCTTTTTATTTTAGTGTGAATACCTAAAAACAAATTATTTTTCAAAATATTTACTTTCATCTCCACATAGGTTTTATAGCTTTTGCAAACATTTTTTAACTTGCATTTTCCCCTGAATTAAGTAATATGTAAATTGTCTTCAAATGGGATTCCTCATAATTTGTTGATTTTTTTATTGATGATGATGGATTAGTTTGAAGGTACATTTTTTTGGAATTCCCAGATAAAAAGATGGTTTATGGTACCCTGATCTGATATTATTTTATATTGCAATCTCTACATTTTTTGGGATTATTTTTTACGTGTATGTACTTCCAATCACATGATGTTGTTGGAGTTATTTTTACATTTGTTGTTTATAGATACACAAGGTCGGTTGACTCTTGATTGTTCAAATTTTTATTGATAATCAAAATATTATCAGCAAATGTCAAAATACAGCAAAATTTTTAACATGAAATAAAAATGTTGACTTGTTCATTATTGCTCCCTTTTCTACGCAAAACAGCCCTATCCCTAAAAAATGCAACTGTAAATATAATGCACACAGTAGCAAACACGCAAGTCATTAAAGTGCTAGTTAGTAATCCAAAATATCGTATCCACTTATTTATTATATTCTTTTGTGTGAATGTATGTTATGCTTTTGTTCCTAATTTTGTTATGTCTTTTATAATAGTCTAATCTCCTTTTTGTCTCTGTTTAACTTTTATTTTGATGCAGTAGCAGATTTAAACTGCTACTTCCTGTTTTCTGATAGGCATGCCTACAAGCTGTCATGATGTTGCTTCCTGTTTGACTGACAGGCATGTCCAGGGGCATGATGGGAACTAAGCATGAATAAAGGAATGATTTCAGTGATATTTAATAAGCATGTTATTATGATTGTATGACTGTGCTTCTTTCCCTGTACCCATGAACTTATCTGACTCTGGCATGAAATCTTTAACTTAACTTTGCATTATATAGATGTGAAATATAGTTATTTTCTGTAGTATAAAATAACCAGATATTAGTTAAGTAACATTCCATTGTTTATATGTGGACTCCTATTGTAGGGCCTTGCACATATTTTTGGATTTCATCTATAAGTGATTGATGAAGTGACACTTTTAGTGGGGAATGTCAAAAAGTTTAAGTAGATTGATCAAGTGGGAATAATTTGATTAAAACTTGTATTGTCATTTGAGATCCAAAGATTTTGTAAGGCCTACAAATTTTGCAGGAGTATTATTTTTTTCTCTGATGTGTTTTGAAGTTGTGTTATTTATGTACATTTATCACATGTTTAGTTGAAATGTAGTTGATATTTATTGATTATTCATGTTTGTATAATAAGGTTGGAAAAATGTATATCAAGAAATCAAATCATTAACTTCTGAGAAATTTTGACATTTTTGTTATGAATTTGGCAGTTTAGTATTTTATATTTTGTATAAGATTGAAAAGACAACTACACTTCTGAGGTTCTAAAATCAACTTATATGGATAAGATTAGTATTTGGTAAAATTAAGGATTGGGTTCATAGTGAGTTAATCAAATACATTTTGTTGAAAATTTGAAAAAAAATTCTAGGAATTTTGATCAAAATTTATGAATAGTAAAATTTTAACTTGATGCAGCCCTGCATGAAAGAATCTACAGAAAAAACACAAAGGGCATTTTTTTAGCATTATTTATGTTTCTTGATATTATTACACACTTGTTTTGATAACCAATGGTCCACACTTCACAGGTACACTTATTTATATTGTTATATTCAACATATAGAAAGCTTCTATTGTGCACAATAAGATATCTGTATATATTTATTTAGATTTAACATCTTTTTTTGTCTTGATTAACAAAATAAGTGTGACCTTTAATTTTTTCTTTCCAGATGCAAATAAAACTTTCATTAAATGTACCATCTCACAGCATTCTTATTGCTAATGCATGAATTTTGGTCAGTGAAGGAGTTGTGGTTCTTTGATTAACAAAAAGAATAGATACGATTATGAAAATGATTTTATCAATTTGGTACTTTTGAAATGCACTTCTAACATTTAATAAAGTTCAAGATTTTCACTTTTGATAAGTGGATGAGAGATGGGGGACTTTTTTATTTTATAAAATCAAAGAACCACAAAAGGATGAGACCTCTATTGGTCTCTTCTGTAGTCTCGGACCATTTATATTACGATGCATGAATTAATACTGTCCCTGACCTTCTGCTGTTCTAGATAACTTTCTTACGCTTGGTTTTAATTCTTTCTTTGCTATTGCATGTGTGTTAATTATAGTTACCTCTTAGTCTTGTCAGTGTTGTTGGTTTGCAGGGTAGATAATGACAAAAGATAAAAAAAAAATACAAGGGGTTGGTAATAAGCAGGTTTGTTTAAAACTCATTCGCCTCATTATTTAAATTATTCAAATTGATTAAAGAATACTTTATTTGCAAAACATTAAAAACCTTTTATGGGTTCAGCAAATACAGAACAATCACAAATACATGTATCATATACAAATAACATATACAGAAATAAATGGTTTTACAAAATTATGTGATATGAAAATTACTTGACCAGTATAGACCTCATTTCTCACAAATTTAAAGAAAGAAACAGCAGTGCATTTATACTAAATATGGTTTATCATATAAAGTAGGGATTAAATTTGGCTTTTATCTAAAATAATATCTATGTTAATAAATACAGCTGTAAAATAAAGTAATGTAGTTTACCATAAAAAAGGACCGGAACAGTTTTGGCTTAAAATAATGAAAAAAAATGTTTAATTTTTAAAGTAAAGATTAGCAAAATGATATTAGAACAGAAAAGGTTGGCTGAGAACAAAAAGACAGTTTAGCCAGTAGAAGTTATAAAGTCTTATCTAAGCAATGAGTTTAAATTTTAAATGCAGCTGCACATATCCTTGCAATTAAACTTATGAATCTACTAATAATTTGAAATGAAAAATGAATAAATTTTATTATTTTATTTTGTAAGGAAAATATCTCCCCCCTAAAAATATATATAGACCTTGAAAAAAAAGATATTAAAAGAAAATTAAATAATATCTTTATTAGCACACATAAAACCCCTAGGGTTAAAGGCATCAAGATTCTGTCAATAATACAGGTCAATACACTTGCACAGATAAATTTTACAAATATTTTGCTTGAAATGTCAACTTAAACAACTGAGCTTCAATTATTTTTCTTCATTCTTTCAAATTTAGAATAATAGAACAATGAGAAAGTAATTGTTTTCAGTTTACAAAAAATGAAAAAAATCCCTTAAATGAAAAAAAATATAATGAAATTGATGTGTCACTATCTACCCTTTCAAGCTAAGAGGTGCTGCACACATGTTATAGCTATATGAGGAAACAGAGCTTTATCTAGAATAGCATGATGATTGAGAAGAGCATGGTATGTTATCGCATGGTGTCCTGCTCTTTATGGGTGATGGCTTACAATGTTAACTTGCATCATGTTGTCTTTTGTATTTTCCCCTTTTAAAAAAAACTTCCCTCAGAGCATATTTTTACAGTGGCGAGTTTCAGTCATGTTGGTAGGGAGGGCAATGACAAATGAGAGACCCAGGCCTGGTGATGCCTAATTTCAACCAAAGTTTTGTTCAAAGAAGGATGGGGCCATTGTCCCACCCCTGAAATCCACAACTGTTTTTTAAAGCTCACTGCCATCACTTGGAGTCTGTTGTCTATTAACAATTTTTCAAAATTCTTCTCCTCTGAAACTACTGAACAGAATTTAATCAAACTTGGTATGACTAATTCTGAAGGTTTTCTGCACAAAAGTTCTGTTTGGACAGGTAAAAAAACACGGCTGCAGTTGCCAGTGGGGTCAGTCTACTGTTTTACCCTTATAAATGGAAAAGTATAAAAAAAAAAATTCTTGTGCAATCTTCCTTCCTCAGCATCAAAAGCTCTACAAAAGCCTCCATTGGGTTGAAGTTGTCAGATGACATGGCCCTTTAAAGGTCAAAAATGGTGTTTTGAAGGGTCATGTGAGCTAGTGCCATCACTTTGCATCTGTTTCCGTCCGTCTGTTCGTCTGTTAACCTTTTCAAACATTAACTCCTCTGACACCATATGTCCAATCACAACCAAACTTGGTACAGTTGTTTATTATACCCCAAGCAATGAAGTTGTGAAGGGTATAATATTTTTGACTGGTCTGTCCGTCAGTCTGTCCTCAAAATTTTGGTAACAGATATCTCAGCTATTATTTAATTGTAGGCTTTTGATATTTGGTATGTGGCTTCAGGTGGGGTCCCATATGGTGGGATACGTTTTCAGGTCTGTCGATCATCTACTTCCTGTTGAACGAGCTGGCTTTGACTTTTTTTTCACTAAATTTTCAGGGTTGAAAATTTTCGTAACAGATTTCTCAGTTACTATTAATTATTGGTATTTGATATTTAGTATATAGCTTCAGGTAGGGTCCCATATGGTGGGATTCGTTTTCAGGTCTGTCGATCATATACTTCCTGTTTAACGGGCTGACTTTGCCTTTTTAGCTCACCTGGACCGAAGGTTCATGTGAGCTATTGCCATCACTTGGCGTCCGTCGTCGTTAACTTTTCTTTGAAAATCTTCTCCGAAACGACTGAAGGGATTGCTTTGAAACTTTGCACACTTCATCTATGGGATGTCCTCTACCAAGATTGCACAAATGGTGACCGCCGTCCAAACAACATGGCCGCCGTTACTAAAAATAGACTAGGGGGGTCAGACTACTGTTTTTGGCTTGTTAATCATAAAGTATAAGAGATAGATGAAATCTGATGCCACACTACTGCTTCAGCATCATAAGCTCTACAAAAGTCTCCATTGAGTCGAAGTCGTCAGATGACCCCTTATAGGAGTTACAGCCCCTTAAAGGTGAAAAATAGCATTTTTTCATGTTTTTATACGACCGCAAAAAATTTGCGGAAAAAATTTGCGGACGTATAATGGTATGATGCTGTCGTCGTCGTTGTCGTCTTCGTCTGTTAACTCTAGTGTATACACGATAACTTAAGTTCTAGTTATCCAAATGCAATGAAATTTGTCAATGATATTTCTTACCATTAAAGGATGGATGGGATTGATTTTGGGAGTCCCCCCTTTTTTCGTTTAGAAATTAAGGGCCAAAAGGGGCCAAAATTGCAACTTTTTTGTTTGTTCTTACAATAACTTTTTCCAAATCTCCTCTGAAGCTACTGAACAGAATTCAATGAAACTTGGTATGATTGATAATTAGGGTGTCCTGCACTATAGTAATGTTTCGATTTCTGATTCATCAAAAAACATGGCCGCCGTGGCTAAAAATAGACCTGGTGGGTCAGACTACTGTTTTTGGCTTGTAATTAAAAAAGTATAAGAGATAGATGAAATCTGATGCCACCTACTGCTTCAGGATCAAAAGTTCTACAAAAGTCCCCATTTGGTCGAAGTTGTCAGAAGACCCCTTATAGGGGTTACGGCCCCTTACAGGTGAAAAATAGCATTTTTTCATGTTTTTGCCCTATAGTATGAAAATTATTGTAGATAGCAAAAAGCTGTTGCTTGCTTAATTGTTCAGCTCATTTAGCTCTACAAAAAACTCCATAGGGTCGAAGTTGTCAGATGACCCCTTATAGGGGCTACAGCCCCTAAAATAATGTTTTTTCATGTTTTTGGCTTATGAAATGAAAACTATAGCAGGTAGAGAGAAGCTGTTGCTTGCTTAAATGTTCAGGTCATTTACACAATTAAGAATTAATTTTTGCGACCTCCCCTTTTTCCCTTATTACATAATTAGGGGCCAAATGTGGCCAAAATCGAAACTTTTTTATTTGTGGTCCGATTTTGAAATTTTTTTTTGCAAGTTTATTCTTGTCAGATAGCGAATCCAAATTTGAGAATTAATTTTTGTGACCATCCCCTTTTTCACTTGTTTTGTAATTAGGGGCCAAAAGGGGCCGTAATCAAAACTTTTTTATTTCTGGTTTGTTTTTGAAATTTTTTTTTGCAAGTTTCTTTTTGTCAAGAAGTGAATCAAAATTTGAGAAATTATTTTTGCAACCCCACCCCTTTTTCACCTGTTACATAATAAGGGGCCAAAGGGGGCCCAAATTGACTTTTTTGTAATTCTTGTCCGATTCTGACAATTTTTTTGCAAGTTTATTCTTGTCAAGTAGAAGATATATTTTTGTGTCCCCTTTTTTAGCTCACCTGGACCGAAGGTCCATGTGAGCTTTTACCATCACTTGGCGTCCGTCGTCGTCGTCGTCGTCGTCTGTCGTCGTCTGTAAACAATTTTTCAAACGTTAACTTGTCCGACACCATAAGTCCAATTGCAACCAAACTTGGTATAGTTGTTAAGTGGCATTATGTGTACAAAATTATCGTTCGGATTTTTGATTCGTAAAAAAACATGGCCGCCATGGCTAAAAATAGAACAGGGGGGTCAAATTACAGTTTTTTGCAAATAACTCAAAAACGGTAACAGATATCAAAATTCTGGCATGGATAAAAGTGATCAGCACCTCAAGATCTACCTGCGCAGAAATTTTCAAGAAGATCCAACAACCGATGTAGGAGTTATTGCCCTTTTTCTGGATTTTTTCAAAATTTTGCACTTATTGAGCCCCATATCTTGAAAACTATACAAGATATTTTAAAAATTCAAAATGCAGATGATTGAGCACATCAAGATCTACATTTCATGTAATTAGGTCAAAGCTGTAGAACCATTCGTTTAGGAGTTATGGCCCTTAAAGTGTCAAAATTTACCGTTTTTTATTACTTTTCCCCTGAATTTCAAAGATTAACTTGTCCGACACCATATATCCAACTTCAACCAAACTTGGCACAGTTGTTTAATAGCACATATGCTACAATTCTATCGTTCAGATTTTTGATTCGTCAAAAAATATGGCCGCCATGGCTAAAAATAGAACATAGGTGTAAATTGCAGTTTTTTGCTAATAACTCAAAAATGGTTACAGATATCAAAATTCTGATGGGAGACAAAAGTGATCAGCATCTCAAGATCTACCTGCTATGAAAGTTTCAAGAAGATCCAACAACTGATGTGGGAGTTATTGCCTTTTTTCTGGATTTTTTCAAAATTTTTCACTTGTTTAGCCATATATCTTGAAAACTATACAAGATATTTCAAGAATTTGAATTGCATATGATTAAGCACATCAAGATCTACATTTCATGTATTTAGATCACAGCTGTAGGATCATTTCTTTTAGGAGTTATTGTCCTTAAAACAACAAAATTTACCATTTTTCATTACTTTTTCCCTGAATTTCAAAGATTAACTTGTCTGACACCATAAGACCAACTGCATTTTAACTTGGCACACTTGTTTAATAGCTTATATGCCACAACTCTGTTGTTCAGATTTTTGATTCGTGAAAAAACATGGCCGCCATGGCTAAAAATAGAACATAGGGGTAAATTGCATTTTTTTGCTAATAACTCAAAAATGGCTTCAGATATCAAAATTGTGCAAGAATAAAAAAAGATCAGCATATTAAGATCTACCTGTGCTGAAATTTTGGAAAAGATCTGACTGCTGATGTAGGAGTTATTGCCCTTTTTCCTAATTTTTGCCAAATTTTGCACTTATCAAGCCCAATATCTTGAAAACTTACCAAGATATTTCAGAAATTTAAATCGTATATGGTTATGCACAATAATACCTACAAAATATATGTGTCTTTGTAGTTCAGGTGAGCGATTCAGGCTCCTGGGAGCCTCTTGTTTACTGTTATGTTATTAGGGACCAAAAGGGGCCAAAATCCTTACTTTTCTATTTCTGGTCCGATTAAAAAAAAATTTTTACAAGTTCATCCTTGCCAAGAAGCAATTCTAAATTTATGAATTAATATTTGCGACCCCCACTTTTTTTTCGCTCATTACCTAAGGGGCCGTAATCATAATCTAAAAAAAAATTCTGATTTGATTTTTAATTCTTTTTCCAAACATTATTCTTTTCAAGAGAAGAATACAAAATTGAAAATTTCTATTTTTACCCCCTTGGTTGAAAGTCCACCAGAGAAGCATGTGTCAAAAACCTTTGTCAGTCCACCATGGGCTGCATGTGTCCAGAGCAATAGACTATCCATATTGGGCCTAAAATGTACAGGGTTCAACATGTTGCGGTCGTATCATGCTGCGCTCGGCGAAGCTTTTTATTGGCCTATAGAATGAAAACTATTACAGATAGAGAAAAGTTGTTGCTTGCTTAAATGTTCAGCTCATTTAGCTCTACAAAAGTCTCCATAGGGTCGAAGTTGTCAGATGAACCCTTACAGGGGTTACAGCCCCTAAAATAACGTTTTTTTCATGTTTTTGGCTTAGTGAATGAAAACTATAGCAGATAGAGAGAAGCTGTTGCTTGCTTTAATGTTCAGCTCATAAAGCTCTACAAAAGTCTCCAAAGGATCGAAGTTGTCAGATAACCCCTTATAGGGGTAACGGCCCCTAAAATGACGTTTTTGCATGTTTTTGGCCTATAGAATGAAAACTATAGCAGATAGAGAAAAGCTGTTGCTTGCTTTAATGTTCAGTTCATTTAGCTCTACAAAATTTTTCATTGGGTCAAAGTTGTCAGATGACCCCTTATAGGGGTTACAGCCCCTGAAATAACGTTTTTTATTTTTTTGGGGCATATAGAATGAAACTATAGTAGATAGAGAAAAGCTGTTGCTTGCTTAAATGTTCAGCTCATTTAGCTCTAGAAAAGTGTTTACATGTTTAGGGTTGACTCAAGACCAGGTGAGCGATTCAGGCACCTGGGAGCCTCTTGTTTCACTAAATTTTCAGGGTTGATATTTTTCGTCACAGATTTCTCAGCAACTGTTAATTGTAGGCTTTTAATATTTGGTATATATCTTCAGGGAGGGGTCCATATTTCAGATCTGTCGATCAACAACTTTCTGTTAAACGAGTCGACTTAGATACTTTTCACTAACACCAACTCACTCACTCACTCACTCACTAAATTTTCAGGGTTGAAAATTTTCGTCACAGGTTTCTCAGCAACCATTTATCATAGTCTTTTGATATTTTGTACGTAGCTTTAGGAGTCCCATATGGTGGGATACATTTTCAGGTCTGTCATTCTTTTACTTCCTGTATAACGAGCCGACTTGGAAAGACAACAACTCTGACTTTAATATTCCTAACTCGAAATAGATATTCTCTGTCCATAATGTGGACGGGTGGGGTATGTGAGCGTACTCACTAAGGTTACTTCATTAGTATATATGCTACAAAAACATGGTCGACTTTGCTGAAAATTGAACATATGGGTAAATTGCAGTTTTTTGCATATAACTCAAAAACAGATATCAAAATTCTGGATAAAGTGTTCAGCACCTCAAAATCAACATGCCCTTCAATTTTGAAGAAGATCCAACGACCCGTGTAGAAGATATTGCCCTTTCTGTATTTTTCCCCAAATGCACATGTTAAGCTCTATATCTTGGAAGTTAACACGGAAAACATTAGATTGCATATTGTTAGGTACATAGTGATCTACAAAAGAGACAAGGTATGATAAGGGCTGTTTTATGCTCAAAAAATGATTTTTATGATATTAAGTAATGAAAGTTGATAAATTTGAATGTTTTAAACAAATTATAGATCCAATCTGATTTTAGCATTCGTTCAAACTTGACGAAAAAGTGACTTTTTCTCACAAAGACTCGAAATTTGGTATATTTTTGTATGTTTTTGGCTAAAATAACTATGAGCGGACAAGCGGCCCACAAAAATATTCTAACTGTGGAATTGGCATACAAAAACTAATATTTCCAGAAATTATCTTTGTGGGCCGCAGGTCCGCTCATATTTAAATTTCACAAAAACCATTGTCATTTTAACAATTTTAAGCCAATTTTGCTACATTTCATAGTTCTATCATTTTGTGCACATGCGTAATTACGCCATATGTCAAATTTTCAACAAAATTGTGCTTGCTCCAAAAAATACAACTTCTGAATCACAAAATCACACCGTTATAATTCAATATTCCGATTTTGGAAATTTTGATCAATTTAGGGGGCCAAATTCGTCTTATCCTATCTTGTCCTTTGAACAGGACCAACAGGATCAAAGTTATAGGTTCGTTACTTTAACGAGTTATTTCCCTTAAAACGAGAAAATTGTCCATATTTATTGTATTAATATTGTGAACCCCTCTTACACCATAATTTTAATTGCAACCAAACTTAGTATAGTAATTAGTTGTTCCTTGGCATGAATATGCTACAATACTATCCTTGTTAAAAAAAACATGGCCGCCATGGCTAAAAATAGAACATCGGGGTAAAGTGCATGCAGTTTTTTGCAAATAACTCCTCAAAAATGGTGACAGGTATCAAAATTCTGGATGAAATTAAAGTGTTTAGCACCTTAAGATTTACCTGCCCTGAAATTTGGAAGAAGATGTAACCACCCATGTAGCACGCCGGGTATTCGGACACAAAGAACCGGGTGGAACACAGGAGACCGGGTGAGTAAAAAAAATATCATGTTCATGTAGGTGTGGTATTTTCTTTATGAACGTATTGAAAAGGGATAACAGACAAAAATAAGTTCATACAGCATTTTGTTAGTCCCTTAACTTCTAGTACACAAAGTCTTGTCTGTTTTTTATTGGAAATTGAATCCACAGGAACGTCTTGAACAACGAAATTACTCCCCAAAATGTAAAGTTCCGACTTTCATTAATTGTAACTTATCGTAAAATGCAAGTTGGAAACTTTTTTGGGTCAATATAGTTACCTCAATGTATACTTGTTTTTCCATAAAAAGTTCAACTTCTAATTTGGCGTATTTAGCACAGTGTTATCCCTTATCCCAACCAAGGTGGCGAATTTTGGACACAAGGGACAGCGGGTGATTTGAGATCAGGAACACTAAGAACGCGGGTGTTGGACACAATGAACCGGGTGCTAGCTAGCAAAAATTTGTATGTAATAAGTGTCTTAAACGCGATTAAATTTGGTTTTCTGTCTTAAAAAGTTCTATAGCGCCAATATGAGTCACAATACTCCAATATCTTTCGATATCAACCAATTTTCAAATGATTTATTATTGTTTCAATTATTTGGTTACAGTTTGTTGTACTAAGATAATCATCTCTTCATCCCTATTATGTCTTACAACCGTGTTGTGATTTGTGTTACCGTGCACTAAGATAGCAATGGAAAAGGAAGGTTCGGCACCATAAAACCTTGTTCAACCCACCATTTCTTTTCAAATGTCTGTACCAAGTCAGGACTATTGGTATCTTCAATTTCTATAGTGTTTCTTTGCCTTGTTTTGCATATTCTTTTTGGGAATATGAGATTGATCATCTCAGTTCGGTAGTTTTGTTGTTGACTTTGTTGGGGATCTAGAGGGAAGCACAGCCCCCCCACCCCACCCCACCCAGAAGGTGGTGAGATTAAAGCGATTGGGAAGGTGTTGGGGACGATAAATTTTAACCTTTATTGGGATGTTCTGGAAAATGTTATACAAAACCAAAAACCTAGATATTTACAAATTCTTTATCATTTTTAAGACGGTTGACAGAGAACGAATTGGTATATAGTAAGCGTGTGTTGTAAAAAATGCAATATGTTCTCAAATGCAGAATCACAAATTATAGAAATCAAGTACCGTTGGTATCGTGTACTTGGGAGTCACATTTGAACGAAGGCAAGCGATTTGTGTTGTGGTTTATAACTTTTTCGACAGAACTGAGACAATAATTCGATATGATTTTCTCATATAACTGAATTTAAATCTTCATTTATCTATGTCATGCATGTACCACGCTATCTTACAACGATATGAAATCGATACAAATACATGGTTTTTTCCCGGTAACTTTTATCGGAGACAATAATTCAATATGATTTTCTCAGCTTTTATTGCTGGTTTAATTCAACAATTTGTATATTCCCGCTAAAATATAACGCGGATTTCCATTACTATACTTTGGAAGTCCTTGACATCCAAGTTAAAAGTACATGTATAGTGTTTGTTTTACAATATTAATAAATATACACATCCCTAGGAATCTGAATTATGTATTCTAAGTCTCAGAGAAATAATTTCTGCCGACATGACATGTGGACGGACGAACGTACACAACCAAAAATGGTGTTTAATAGCATTTAAGTATCAATCCACGTAAGAATCATGCAAAATGCATAGGATGTGATGGCACATAAAGAAAAAAAATACAGACATTTTATCAAGACATTTGATAAAACTATCAAATATAACAACATTTTAATCGATTAAAGTTCTGAATTATTTTGCCTTTTTAAGACAAATAATTATTTGAAATTTAGTTGAATTGTACAGTGAAAATTTTCGGGTTTTCCCACCATTTTTTCTCTCTATAACCAGTCAAAAATTATCTAAGCATTTGTCACTTTTTCAAATGTAACATCTTGTTAGAATTTGCTTTATATCAAAATGAATGCATCTAAGCACAAAAAGTTCAAATCAAAATTTGGATGTGCGTCACTGCCTGATCCTTAAATAGAATATTACTTTAAACTACAATGGCGGTCTTCCATGAAAGACATATGTCGCCTACGTCTTAAAATATTCGGTAAAACAGGAAGTATAGATGAGTTACGGGCATAAAATCTCTTTACACCATATAGTACCATAGGAGGAAGCTACATACCAAATATCAAGAGGTTGTGACTTGTAGTTTCCTGAAAAAAATGCAACGGAATTTTTTTACGCCGCAGGACGCAGGACTATTCTAAAGACGACGGATAGTGCCAAAGTGACCCTTATATGTCGCTTCTGCAACACGTTGCAGGCGACATAAAAATCAATAAGTTACACTGTCAGCGATCTCACATTAGGGTACCACCGCTTCATATTGGACGCTGCAATGCCAAAAAACCTCAAGTCCAATTATCTTTCTTTAATGATATCTGACAGCAATGAAACTTCTTCATACACATCTACATATGATGTGCATTTTTTATCTAAGGTTTACCGGATTGGACACGCCGAATGGACTACTGGCAACGCGACGGGTGTGATATAGCAAGCAGGAACTGCTTGCTCTTCCGGAGCACCTGAGTTCACTCTTGTTTTGACTGGAATTCGAGTTGTTGATTGATATTCAGTGATTTTTGTGTTTCCGTGTTTTGCATGTTGCCTGTTTTTGTCCCGTTCTTGTTGGTGTTTACTGGTTTTGTCTCTGTCCTTTCGGACTTTTGACATTCGGATACCCCATTGGTACCTCTGCTTCTCTCATCAAAATCCTTCTATTGGTTTTAGGAGGAGTTGGGCTTACGGGTCGTATACATAATCTGAAAAATCATATCGAAGAAAAATAGTCTAAACAAAGCAGCAAAATATACTCTTTCCAACGATGTATATATTTCATAGGTAAGATTCATTATGAAAGAGTTTACTCGCTTGTAATGCAAGTGCCTATTTCAACAGGCCGAATCTGAATTCTGGGTCATAAAATTCCTTCATGCACATCCACATACCGGTATAATCATTATGCAAAGTTTCATCAAATTTCGTCAAGCGGTTTAAAAAGAGTTGCGATTACAAGAGATGTGGACAGACAGATTCCTATATACCCAACAATTTTGTTGGGTATAATTAACATTCTTAGCAAACTAGTAACGAAGCCATTAATATAAAAGTACAATAACGGCTGAAAGTTAAGTTCAGTCTTCCCAAGGATTACGATTAAGCATTTTCCTAGAGTTTCGGCGGACTATCAGTAAAGCGAATTTAAGCATTGTCGTCCAACTCAATATCTTTATGCGCATGATTACAATAACAGTTAGTTCTATCAACCTGTCTTCATTCATTGTGCTCCGCATCGGGTTCTTAACAAATTTAAGAGAAGAATTAGCCCTTTATATGCTGCCAGACATAACAGATGGTAAAAAAATATTTTTTTTTATATTTGGAAACAGCAGAGAACAGCATCTTGAGTCCGAGAATGTCGTTGACAGATTATCAGGTTTTTGCGTCTGTTTGATGTTGCCATAATGCCTTACAAATTTAAAAGTTTATTTGAATGTTACTGAAGATAAAAGATCTTCCTTAAAGTATTAAAAAGATCTACCACGATATCAATTTCAATTCACACTGTCAATGCAACTAGGTTGCAATTTGAGAGCTTGGGTAACACGACCAGCCAAACTACGGAATCCCATGTCAATTTTTTGATCGTCATGCCAAATTTTTTGATCGTCATGCCAAGAAATGACAAGTATATTGCACGTCTGAAATAGTCCTTCGGATTGTCTCCAGAAACATTTTTACTTTGTGTTTGTCTTCCACAACGCCTTGGAATCGAGGTACTATCTTTAATCTAAATTGTGTTCCTATCATAAATATAGAAAAAAAACATTTAAGATAAAAAACAAGAATTTTCACCCGGTTCATTGTGTTCTTCAAGAACCACACACCCGCGTTCCATTGTGTCATCACCCGCTGTCCCTTGTGTCCAAAATTCGCCAACTTGGTTGGGTTAATGAATAACACTGTGCTTAATACGTCAAATTAGAAGTTGAACTTTTTATAGATAACCAAGTATACATTGAGGTATCTATATTGACCCAAAAAAGTTTTCAACTTGCATTTTACGATAAGTTACAATCAATGAAAGTCGGAACTTTACATTTTTGGAAGTAATTTCGTTGTTCAAGACGTTCCTGTGGATTTAATTTCCAGTAAAAACAGACAAAAATTTGTGTACTAGAAGTTAAGGGACTAACAAAATGCTGTATGAACTTATTTTTGTCTGTTATCCCTTTTCAATACGTTCATAAAGAAAATACCACACCTACATGAACATGATATTTTTTTTGGCTCACCCGGTCTCCTGTGTTCCACCCGGTTCTTTGTGTCCGAATACCCGGCGTGTGTAGGAGTTGTTGTCTTTTTTCTTCATTTTTTTCGAATTTTGTACTTAATAAGCTCAATATCTCGAAATCTTCTAAATATATTTGAGAAATTTAAGTTGCATGTTGTGGACGAATCAGGCACCTGGGAGCCTTTTGTTTTTATTCATACAATATCTCCCCCAATGAAAAAAAATGGTAAAAACAAACAAATCATGAAGTCAAAAGTTTTCCATTGAACACATTATCACCCATAAAGTTATAAAAAAAATTACAACAGAGGCACATTCATAATCTAAAATCAATATAAAAGACCAAAAAAGTCTCCAGTTAACCGTCTGATGAAATGATATTTGGTGCAATCAGAAATACACCACAAATGATCAGCTGGACCAATAACATAACATTAGCCTCACTACATGTATATTACACCAAATACCAAACACTCCTGTGTCCCCACTAAAAAAATGAATCTTTGACAATGATTTCATTATTCATTAAATAATGCAAATTCTTATATGTGTTATGTAAGGAAGATGCATATCAATTTTCCCTGAAGTAATTTATAAAACCAGTGACAACGTTGTTTTAAGCAGTGCATTAAACACATGAAAAAGGCTCATAAAAGCCAGGCAAACTTTGTTACAGATCTCATGGAGAGCTTGTCTCTCTAGTCCTACGTGTGTCGTAACAATTTCGGAAATCTTCTCTGCAACTACTAAACCGATTTGAGTGCACAAAATGTAAGAATGAATATAACTGCTAGTAGGATTGCTTTATTGATACTTTGCTCTCATTATAATGATGTCCTTAACCAAGATTTCACAAATGGTGACTTCCAACATGACATAACCGCCGTTGCTAAAAATTTAACCGGGGGGAGGGGGACTCAAAGGCTCTACAAAGTATTTTCAGCTCACCTGACCCTTCCTGCTGTCATCGCTTGGCGTCTGTCGCCATCATTGGTAACTTTTAACTGCACACTACTTCTATAATATGTCGTCAACAAAGATTGCAAAAAAGGCCGAAATACATGGCTGCCGTTGCTAAAAATAGCACAGGAGACCAGCCTACAGTCTTAAACTCAAAGAGAATGAGACTAAACTTCTTCGTCAATAAAAGCTCTAAAAAGTCGTCGTCAGATGACCCCTTAAAGAGGTTATGGTTTAAATGTAAAAATTGCATTCTTTTCTTTTTATACGACCGCCAAAAAATTGCGGACGTATAATGGTATGGTGCTGTCGTCGTCGTCGTCTGCGTTGTCTGTTAACTTAAAAGTGTTACCACAATAACTTTAGTTCTAGTTATCTGATTGCTATGGAATTTGACAATGATGTTCCTTACCATAAAAAGAATTGAGTAAATATTAACCAATTGTTATGAAATTTTGATATGATTTTTGTAAAGGGCAAAAAGGTGCTAAAACGGATGTATTGATAATACTGTTGCAGAATGTTTTATTTTTCATTCGATTTTGAAAATCCTTTTTTTATTGAATTTCTCATTAAATTCTGTAAAATAAATGAGTCAATGGTTTTGATGTTTATTGCACCGTTACATTGCTACAGGGGACCAAAGACAGGACCACGCCAAAAAAAAAAATAACCTTTTTAGCTCACCTGGCAAAGGTCATGTGAGCTTATGCCATCACTTATGCGTCCGTCGTCGCCCGTAAACAATTTCAAAAATCTTCTCCTCTGGAACCTCTAATCAATTTAATTGAAACATTGCAGGAATGATATATAGCAGGTTGGTACTCATTTTGTGTCTCGCCTACGACTTTAGTCGCTGAAGGCGAGACATAGGTATTACTTTCCGGCGGCGACGACGGTGGCGTAAACTTTTTGTAAGACTTTTATGGAAAATAAATTACAATAAAAGTATTATAGCTAGGCATCTGATAATTGGTATGCAGACAGTTAGGGTTATGGTCTACGCAACTGGTCCCACGCCGTTTGACCGTGACCCCATTTTCATGGTTCAGTGACTCCGTGAAATTAGATTTTTTAAGCAAAAAATCCCCTTTGTAAGACTTTAGTGGGAAATGAATTACAATAAAGGTATTATAGATAGACATCTGATATATGGTATACAGACACCTCTGGTTATGGTCTAGATGATTTTTGGGCCAAAAACCTCTTAGTAAGACTTTTATGGAAAATGAATTAAGTGAAAAAAGTAAAATAGGTAGGCATCTGATTTCTGGTATACAGATTTCTGGAGTTATGGTCAATGCAAATGAAACCATATCCTATGACCTTGACACAATTTTCATGGGTCAGCGACTCTGTGGACTTAGATAATTTTTGGAACAATTAAAACTTCTATTAGTAGAGTGACGAAACGTGAAAAAGTCGTTTAGTTTTCGATTTTAAATGACCCACCTGTCACATGGAATTTGATTGTCAAAAATGATAGATTGATTATTGAGCTTCCAAAAAATGTTTGTCGTCGCATAAAAATGTGGTGCCATCTAACGTTAAAATGACGTTTTTCGGAGGTACCCCCTTGGCACATACGTACCTACACCCTATCTAACCTAAAAATAAAATATTTCCGCTTATTATCTATAAAGTTCGTGATCAGAAAACAAAAATGTAAGGATTAATTAAGATTTTAGACGCAGTAAACAAAATAAATTTTAGTTTTTTGTAGATGTAATTTGTATCCGAATAAGAGCCAAAAAATGCCTAAAAAATTGAAGTTTTTCTCTACTCCCACAGCGAACTTGCACTTTTTCATTCAAAAAGTTATATAGCTATAAAGTATTAAGTAATAATGAAATAATAGCCGATTTAGATTTTAGAAAAATGCTTTTAACTTAAAGTTATAATGAATAGTTCAAGATTTTTTTTTCGAGCAGATGACGTATTTTATTCGGAATATATACAGCACTTTAACGAAATCGATTTAATTCTAACTCCAAGGTCATTTGTGTTTACATTCTTTGTTACAATATTAACCTTATTTCCTTTGTAAATTATGTTTGCTAAGTTTATAGCGAGCATAGCTCGCAAGCGGAGAGCTCTACGGTATTTGTTTCCGCGAGAAATTTGCTAATGCTGATTTAGATTTTTTATGGTCCGGAAAGGGTTATTATTTTTACAGGACCGGAGTGAATGTTAAAATAATTTATAAGAAAAGAAATAATGCTTAAAAAAATAATAAATTGCGCTTTTTACAAGAAAATAATATTCTTAAAATAATAAATACACATAAGCTGCTCGTTTCGTCTTGGTTATATGCACGTACGAAACTAACGTGTCTCGAAGCTTAATCGCCCCATACCATCTCGCCCCAAAATAAGCAAATGGAAATATTGGAAAATAAACAAAACGTAGCTCTTTTAGCTATGCTCGCATTTAGGCAATGCCTACTCCATATTAGTTGTTTTTGTTAATTTATTCAATATTTACCATGATTTACAGTCGGATAACCAAGTATTTATGAAAAATGTAGTTTGTTTTTGAAGTTTACAAACAAAAACCTGTGGGTGCGTTTGAATAGTTGGTGTGTTTGACTTTGATTATAAAAATATGAATAAGGAATGTAGCAGTGTTAAAGTTGCGTCTTTTGGTTCAAAGAGTAGATCAAGCTTTAACAGAAATCAAGTAAAAGAAAATTAAAACCATTTTTTGACGATTCCGTTGCCTAAAGGTAGTTTCTTATTAAAAAAAATCTAAGTAAGGCGGCCAACAAAATTTCATAATACTGAAAAAACATATAACCATTGTTTCCAAAATAATGCTTTGTATTTAGCTAGTTACTTTCAAAATCCGGAAAAAGTGAAGAGTTGGGAAAATTGCAGAAGAATATCGATTATGAGACAATTTTTGTCTGGGGATTATTTTCCCTAAATTCGCAAACTCAAACTATCCGCAAAAATACCCCCTTGCAATTGCTTTCTTTTCAAGTGTATAAAGTATAAGTAATCAGATGGAACGCGATTTTATTCCCACTCGCGAGAGATCAGTAACATTTACAAAAAAAAAGACGCGAAAAATTCCACGTTTACAGTATGCGATCATATGTCCTCTTTAGTCTTGTAATCACGAAAAGGCAGCTTTCATCTTGTGCAAGAAATGTATTTCAGTAGAGGTGAAAAAGGAAGTTTTTTTTTAATCTGACAACACGAATAAGTTTGTTTAGGTGTTTATTTCCTCATTCAGTTGGAAAACACATGTGAAGGTGGGGGTGGGGAATAGGCCCACAGCGGCAAGCTTGTCGGTAAATATGGACATTAAAGAGCGCTCGGAAAACTTACATCGAGTCAGTCCGCTTTGACCAAAAAGCGACTGGAATGTGTGTCCCAGGTGATTGAATTAGGGCAGTCCTGTCATAAAAAATGGATAAAATGTTCAGTTTTTCGCATGTAAAAGAACCCCGATGCAGGTCTCGATAAGAGTAGGACCCGCAGGATCCCCATGTACGAAGCTTAATTGTCCGATCAAAACCTAGCTTTCATCCATTTTATAAATTCCAACCCAATTGGCTTTGTGTCCCCAATTCTTCCATTTCATCATCATTTCATGTTCATTTTAGGTTCATCTCTCTGATATAGCCCAAATCATGATGCTTGGAAGTAAAACAATACTAGTAGCAGACTAACTCACTGGTTTCAAACCGAGTTATTTTAAAATTCTATAGATCATGTAGATAGCAGAAGGTTTATTATTTCATTCACTCTTGTATATCTTCCATCAACTGTTGTTCAGATTTTGCCTTTTGCACATGCTCTTAGTGGTTGTAACTCGACATCACGACTTTTTGTTTCAAAAAGGCCTTGCATAACGCAATGAAAACGAATCCGGATCGTTTTGCAAATCTGACTGCCTTAGCAAACGATCACCATTCATGACGCTAGTGACAAAAGAAAGGATTTTTTGCAGGTTTATATAACCAGAGTTTCTAATATAAAACTTTGAACCTGTTATTTTTTATTTAATAATCACTGCAGTCTTTTTTTAAAGAGACTTGATTTGTTTATGCAGTTGTAAAAATGTTGTGTTACTAATTGTGTCTGTAAGGGATAGCTAGGATTTTTCGTGTACATGTTTGTGTCTTTGTCAAAATGAGGGAAAACTGTCGCTATCACCAAACTGATGCAGTTGAGGTGCCTGAAGAATCAGATTCTCTAAAGTGTTGTTATTTCAAACCATTTCAGGGGTAGTTGCCGTACTTGACACACTAATGTAGTCAGATATATATACGTGTACGAGGAAAATAGCATAGATTGATGTGTGCTGCATGTTCAAAATTTCTTAATTGGGAGGGGTGTAAACCATTTGCATAACACGTGAATAGTGAAATAAACCCTTAATATACTTAATTTTAAACTATCCTATTTTGTTTTGCCATCCTGAATGGAATATTTCAAAAATATCTCAATATATATTCGATTTTTATTTTTTATGCAACTTGACCTGTGACGGAAACTCGATCAGATCTCAAAATACGCGAATAAAGATCCGTAAAATCATTTGCCATAATGAAGCTGGGTAACACAGCTAATCATGTGAACAAAAACAAAACTAAAATGTCAATAAAATATAGATAAAAAAAACTATTTTTGTATTAAAAAACAATCTTTTTAACATACAATTTTAGCAGACCGGATGTGGTGTCTGTGTGTGTCATTTGAAACATTTTTTTCTTGTAATTATTATAGCTTTATAGTTCTTTATATAAAGCGTTTTTGGTGTTGCTTTCATTTTGTTTCCCTATTTTAAGATTTTAACGCGTTTTAACTATTCTGTACTTCATGGAACGTTTTCCGTTCATGACCTTTGACCTTGATTTTTGACATGATGGCACCAGATATTATGGCGACGACATTCATTTCCTGAAAGAAGAATGATTTTGCTCATCAAACAGCTTTTCAAAATCCATGTGACAGATGGGTCATTTAAATTTTTCAAAATTGACATTCCGTCACTCTACTATATGGAGAATAAATTTAGTGAAAATTAATTGATAGGCATCTGATATTTGGTATACAGACACTTTTGGTTTTGTTCTACACAACTGACACCATGTTGTGTGACCCTGACCTTATTTTCACAGTTCAGTTACTTTGTGACTTAAATGACTTTTTGGTGGAAAATGAGTTAAAGGAAAAGTATAATATCATAGCTAGGCATCTGACATCACCATGTAATGTGACCTTTACCCCATTTTCATGGTCAATGACTTTGTGAATGTATTTTTTCATTGTTTCTCAATAATTTTGGTATCTAGAACACTTCAGACATTCCATTGAGTCTTTATGATGGAATTCTGTCATATGTCACATGACCTTCAATGAGTTCTGTGATGGTGCCGACAGGCGATACATAGTTAATTGTCAACTCTTGGGAAATGATTCGATTAAAAACATAACCACTGTTACTAAAAATAAAACATGGTAAAGTCACTTAAATGGCTTATAACTCAGCAACTATAACAGATAAAAAAAATCCGAAAGGATCTGATGGTCTTCAGAATCAAAAGCTCTACAAACGTCTCCATAGGGTCGAAGTCAACAGATAAACCCTTATAGTTATTATGGCCCTTTAAAGGCCAACAACAGTGTTTTTCCCTGTTTTTATACGACCGCAAAAAATGCGGACGTTTTATAGGATGATGCTGTCGTCGGGGTGTTGCTAAAAGGCAAAACGGAACGGAAAAACGGAAACGAAAAAACGGAATAAAAATTAATAAAAATATTAAAAATTTTACATTAACTTGGCAATTTTCTTAATTTTTAATGCTAAAACTTGTGTTTTCAGTACTTAACACAAAAAAAGTACTTAAACTTGATGTTTATAATATCAGAGTAATTAATTATAATTATGATATAAATAGCTATTCAATATCACGTAATGTGTTAGTTTCTTTTAATATAAAGAAGATAAAACATTCCATGTCATTATTTAGATATAATGTAAGATTCTTTAATCTTTACAACTGTCTTTTTTCACTGCTTTATTTTTTGTTGAACAAAATCGGGGGCTGCGGTTTTTGGTTAACGCGTCGTACCGCTAGCAAAAAGGTTAGAGGACCATTTTTTTTACTCTCTCTTGACACTATTTGCAAGGATGGTCAGAAGAAACGGCACGATAGTCCCTCAGAGAGCTCAAAAGAGTAGGTCAAATTGTGGACAGCCACAATGGCCATACTCATTCACTGCAAACTTGAGAGGGAAGAATATAGGTACCAATATGGACATTCGAATGTCGCGATCGGAAGTCCAACAATGCAAAGACAAAATCAGTTGATAAAAAAAGAAACAGACAACATAAAAACACATACACATACATAAATCAAAGTAAGCTGCAATCAGCAACACAACTAACGTCAACAAGACTGAACGGAAGGGCGCAAGCCTGTTGCAACACACCCATTTCCTTGCGTTGGTGAATTGAGCGCACATCAAATCCGTTAAAGGACGAAAATGCAAAAGTTCTATAAAACCTGCAACTGAAGGATGGAAATCCCGTAAGACTATGATGACATGAGAAAATCAATGGCACTTTGTCTGAAATTTCGTTTTCTTTTTATGGATTTAAATTAAAATCTTATAAATAACTCTTACTTTTTATTTTTTTCATAATTCCAAACAGTAACCAGAGGTTTACGGAACATAACTTACCAAAATGAAGTACATACGTCTGAGGATGCCACCATGCATTGATTTAAAGTCCAATCTCTTTATTATTCGTCATTTTTTGTTGATGTTCTAAAATAACTTTTTACGGTATATTTTATTTCATTTTGCAACATAGACCAACATTTCAATGTTAATAAAGGTAATAACTGCGAACTGGGATGATCAATCCTAAATGTCTGAGAAGAAAAGTAAAAAAAATGCCAAACACATGCCGGATAAATTGAAAGATGTAAAGGTGTACCAATGTCATGAGTCGGAATTTTAAGACTCATTTTTAATTTCGTAAGACAAAGAATCACCACAAAAAAACGTATTACAACTATAACAACTTAATTGGTACAGGCATCTTGAAACAAAATGGAAGGCTCATCCCATCAAACTTAACTCCTCTATTGAAAACCCGTCTTGTTGTATAATGCAATTATAGCCAAACAAATAATAATTTTAGCTGCATGACATTTTGACGGATAAAATATAAAATTTCATTTTCCTTATTTCTTCAAGTGTATGCAATGAAATAAATCACATATTTGGCAATGATAAATGAAAACTAAATTATCATTTAAATCTCACATTGAAGTTTAATATTAAAAACGAAAGAATATGGAATATGTGCCAGAAAGACACGATCCACATATTGAAATGATTTTAATAAATGTACAAAAGCAAAATTTCACTGCGTGTGAAGCGCTTTTCTGGATTAACCTTCATCAGACACGCTAGGAGCGTAAAACACTTTACAACAAATAAATGTTTGTGCTTTACCCCGGCACCAGAGCAATTGCAAGCCGGTGCGTCAGAAGAAGTCAAGCAGTCACAAAAGCAAAATGTACCGATACAATATTACAAAACGTTTTGATATGACTTTTCATCCTTTTCTTTATATAGTTTATACAAGTATATGCTTTAAAATAGTCAATTTACATTTAAAGTAAAATTTTCATACCAAAGCGTCAAACATTAATTATGGAAAGAAGTGAAAAATCATTATCGGCATAAAAAAATACACAATTGCGTGGTAAAACTAGAAAATTCAATATCTTAACTAATTTTTAATTCCGTTTTTCCGTTTCCGTTTTGTTGGAAATTAGGGGCCAAAGGGGGCCAAAAGTGTTACTTTTTTGTTTGTTCCCACAATAACTTGTGTTATGTGATGTTTGAAACCACTAGAGGAAGATTCCAGTTGTATTTGGGGCTAGTGGCCTCTACCGTTTTAGAAAAAAAGGACCACAAAGGGGCTAAAACGGATGTATTGACAAAACTGTTGTAAAACTCCCTGACTGCATTTTTTAATCAGATTTGCAATATCTCTTAGTGTTTTTGAGATATTAGGGGTCGGAGGGGCAAAAACGCCATTTTAAAAAGTTGGTCAAGGCAAATGGTTTTACACAAGAAATATAGCTGTTGGGGCCAGCCAATTGCTATGAAGTTTTAATAAGCTGATTATATCCACTAAAGGAAGCATCTCATAGCATTTGGGGTTTGTAGCTCGCACCATTTTAGAAAAAGGGCCGAAAGAAGCTATAAAACAGGTGTATTGCCAAAACTGCTGTTTTGAAATTTTGTTGTTGCTCATTAAATTCTGTCAACTGAATTTGTCAATTGCCGTTACATTGCTACAGGGAGGCAAAGATGGACCACGGCCATTTAATTAACCTTTTCATTTGCTCCGATTTTCAAAATCCTTTTTTATTGGAATCCTTGTGATAATCCCTGCCTGTATTTTTCAGTCATATTTACAATTATATTACCCTTTTCGAGAAATTAGGGACCAAAGGGCCAAAATCATCAATCAATATATAAATAAGATTTTTCTATTAAATGTTAATGTAAATATAAATAATGTCAAATATGCATTTTAAAGTTCATCACATGATGAATTTAATTTTTGGAAGGTTCTGTTTTATTTATCCTTGTTCAACCTGCCATGTCTTTAAGAATTCAGTACCAAGTCAGGACTATTGCAATCTTTAATTTCTTCGGTATATTGCAATCTTTTTTTTTCGGTATTTTGCGTTCCTAATTTCTTCAGTACATTGTGATCTTGAATTTCTTCGGTATACCGTGATCTTTAATTTCTTCCGTATATTGCGATCTTTAATGTCTTCTGTATGTGTTACCATGTTTTGTTTTGATCCTCTTGGACATTAAAGAATGATCATTATAGTTCGGTTATTTTGCTTTTTTCCCTTTATTTACACAAATCCGCCCACCATTTCATCAACTTATATGAAAACTTATATGTAGACTTTATCGTAAAACTCAATTATTATCCTTTTTATGGGAAAACAATTAAACAGTAATAACATGTGTACTAATATTTTTGTCTTTGGAATGTGCTGTAGAATGTGACCATGCTTATGTTGCACAAAGTTTAAATACAACTAAGCTTTCATGCATTGTGCCGTATTGGTGGTTTATTTTCGCGTGTGGAAAATTCCGTGTTCTTATTGAAAAAAAGTTTCATTTTCGCGTAATATAATTTTCGCGGTTTCTTAAATTTTAAAAGGCTTTATCTATCAATTTATATTTCGCGTGTTTTGTATTTTCGCGGTTCTGTGGCCGCGAAGTTAGTGAAAATAAATCACAGCGGAAAAAAAAATGATTTCAACCCGATTAGTCCACAGTTAACGGAATGAAATAAGCAGGTTCGGTGCGATAAAAACCGGGTTTGACTCACCAATGCTTTTGATCATCAAAGGACTACTAAGTCAGTACCATTGCGATCTTTTTATTCTCCAATACATCTTTCCTCGCTTTGTCTTTTTGTCCTAGACATATGAGAATGATCATCCAAGTTTGGTCGTATGTTTATTATATTTGTTAATGTTTCCGATTTTGTTACAGAAGGTTATAAGTTGTTATCATACAGCCTAAGGCAAAACATATTTATAGGTCTTACATTTGTTGAACAAGCGGAATATACATTATCCCCTATTTTGTTGCCACTGAATTTCTAATACTAAACTATACCTTTTTCAGTTCTGTTGACTTCAATACTGACGGCAATAAAATCCCGCCTCAAGAAATTTTACGATTGCTGTATTCTAGAAATGGTGTCAATCAAATATGCCCGAAGAATTCGGAAAAGAACTGGTGGAGATTCTTTACTCTAAATCAGTTTCATCTTGCAACATCATCAAAAAGTTCGATTTCTCCACACACTTTACCTTTCTTCCATATGAACAACTTTGTCATCAAATGGTCTAAGAAAAAGAACAAAGTTGCAGAAGGCTTAATTACTCGAAATCGAAATGAGTTTTGTGAAATTTAAAAAGAGTAATTTTAGCGCCCCGAGATTACGTGTTTTCGTCAAAATGGTTTGGGTACAGACTTTCATGTAGATATGATCGGGAAAAATCGCCAATTAGAAAACGGGAAAACATCATACCAAACTTGAGAACTCCTCTATCGTTCGTTTGATTTTGTTGTCTTTAGACTAAGGGTCGATTTGATTTTTATTGCGTGTTAATTATTGTGTACTGGCTGGGATTATTGATAAGGAGAAGGTTGGGCCCCCAAAAAAGTTTAACCCTGCCACATTTATGTGTCTGTCCTTAGGCAGGAATCTTTGACAAAGCTCTTGTTTGTACTTTGTACTTCTTTGATGTTTTCTGTTCCTTGTTTAAGAAAGGGTGTGTATCTGTGTCTATTTCAGGTTGCTTTGTCTCTACTGGGCTTGGCGATTTTCATTTGGTTGGGGTATAAAACCAGTTCTGTGCTGCCAAAATATGTAACGAATTTCACACATCAAGGAATCTTACGATTTTTTATGAAAAAAATATTTTGGCGGCAGGGGGTAAGAAAAGAGTGATGCTATATAAAATAATTCTAATAAAGACATTCTGTCGCGATGCCTTAATTTTTCTTAAATTCTTACAAAAAAAAAAAAAACACAAAAAACACGAAAAAAAACCAAACAAACCACAAGCCCCCTTTCAGTTAAATGGTTCGTCTCTAATGATACAGTGGAGCGCCTAGTCTGGCGACTCAGTTTAAAGTTAGTTGATTGTTGCCTTTAAGGAACATGAGGGTGGTGATAGAATAAACATGAATTGATGATGAAGCAACTTTAGAAGTGGCATAAGACCTCTCTCGGTAACAAATGTTAACTGCCACAAGAAAATTGAATGAGGAGTATTGTCGGGCAATTAGCCTACTACATGGGAACCTACGGACCTATTCTTAACAAGACCTACAGTAGTGTTCTTAAATATACATGGGGAACATGGCTAATAAGTTCATCTTTTACCGAGAAGGTTAGTGCTTCTAGGGTTTATTCCCGACCTGGGACTCATATTTAAGTTTATAAAATGTGTAGATTAAAAACAATAAAATCTTCAGCTAACAATGGGACGAAAAAAGACGTAATAGCAGTTGAACAAACTCTAATTGTGTGTGTTGCATTTAGATGATTGCCTGCCCTCAAACATGAAAAACACGGTGGAAATTAACAGAAACTTCTAGTACTTTAAGTAAAAAGATTTCGAAGAAACTGTTTGTAAATAAGATTAAGCTAAGAAAAGGAATTAAGCTTTGATTATTTCTTGCTAATACATTTGTATGTGTTAGATTAAACATAAAACTGCTTTCCTCAACGTTCTGCATGATGCCAAATATTTTGGTAGCAAAGTTTAAATAATGGATCAACGACAAAAATGGTAAGATTTTGTTAAACATGACAGGAAGTAGATGATCAACACACCTAAAATCAAATCCCAAGTTAATGTAAACCTCCCTACTTTTTTTGAACACGACGTTATTTTTTCTTTGTTTAACGTGTAACGTTAGGTAACACCAATATTGTGCGTAACGTCTAAATAAACGACCTGTTCCACTTTCTTATAGACAACATATTTGTTCAATTTGATGGACATGTTTTTCAGCAAACAATAGGTATTCAAATAGGTACTTATTGTGCACCTTTACTTGATGAATTCTTTCTTCATTTATATGAGGCGGACTTCTTACAATTACTTCTCGACAAAAAAGATGGTAGACTATTTCTCTTTTAACCTATCTTTCCGTTATATTGATGGTGTCTTTTCACTGAACAATTCTCGATTTGGTGACTTTCTCCATCTTATATATCCCCAAGGACTTATAAGAAAAAGTACACAAAGGGTTCTAGGAATTAGGCTTCATATTTAGATCTACACGTCGAAATAAAATCTAAAGGTAAAATTTCAACAATGTTCCAAGACAAATGTGATGACTTCAACTTTCTAATCGTCAAATTTCCAATCTTGTGTCAATATTCTGTCCGCTCTAGTTTATGGACTTTACGTATCACAACTGATTCGTTATTTAAGAGCTTGTGGGACATCGATTTCCTTGGAAAAGCGTCACGTCTGACACAAAAATTGCTAACACAGGGATATGTTGCTCCTCGCTTTACTCAAAAGATAAGGAAGTCATCATGCACTCATAGACAAATATGGGATTTCAATCTCTCAGATGAGTGCATATGTTGGTTTGTCATAGGATTTTGTTTTGTCTTCTTTTACCGAATTTGACACACTAAATTGACATTGGCAACGCGACGGGTGTTCTATAGCAAACAGGAACTGCTTACTCTTCCGGAACACCTGAGTTCATTCTCGTTACGACTTGAGTTCGCGTTATTAATTGCTATTCAGTTGTTTTTACATTCCTGTGTTTTATGTTGTCTGTTTTTTTTCGTCCTTTTCACGTTGGTGTCTGCTGATTGTTTTACGTTGACTTTTGACGTTCGGAATCCCCGCTGATACCTCTGTTTCCTTGATAAAGGTATAATAAGTATCGGTAATGATTTTTTGTATCCCTAGTTAAACGTGTTTTTTTTTTGTCTTTTGTCTATTTCCCCTAATGGTTTCTACACCTTTTGGATTGACTTGTCTAAATGTTGTTGGCGGAGAATATGAACACAAACATAATTCAAATACTTATTTACAAATGATGACGAAATAAAAGAACATCACAATACTTAAAATTCTACAACCTGTACAATTTAGAAACACGTGTGATTATAAAACAAACCAAGAAAAATTTGTATCATAGAAAAAAGTGCACCTTATAGATTGACCAAGATTGTTCCCAAACCAATGTCTCATTCGGGTAACTGATAGGTTGCTGTTTTTGTTTTTCCTGTCTTTTGGTCAACAGTTTTTAGAAAGATTTCCGTGTCTCCAAACATGTATTCGTCTTTAAAATGTCTTATATCATCGTCGGGGTCACTTATATTAATACGTTCTTCTCCGACTAGAAAGCAACTTTCATCTGATGTGTACATCGGTGATGTTTCTGTAGAAGCGTACATCGTATAGACCATTGTTTTCTGATTTTTTGTTCCAGTTCTAGAGGCAATGGAAACAATAGTGCCGACGGATACCGACTGATCCTTTGATACTAGTTTATTAAAGATATTTCTGCAAAGTCTTACATCATCCTTAACAATCAAATTCTTTTCATCGTGAATTTTGGAATCAAAATGTAGGCAAACTCTCCTGCCATAGGAATATTTCATAATTCTGGATGCAATTATCTCACGCTGATGACCAAAAAGAACTGCACCTTTCAAGACAGTCAGACCACAATCGGACGGACAAACTATCTTCATGTTGGCGAATTCTTTTTTTATTTCGTGTTGAATCAACTGACACTCAGCAAATCCACCAACAAGTAAGACGTGTGAAATTCCTTTAACTTTGTCAAGTGCTGATGATATCAAGGATTTTATCTTTTCTATTGTCTCAGAGAACAAATCCCGAAACAAATTTGGATCAATGCTTATTTTGTCACCTAGTATCTTGAGTTTATTTTTAAGAACAGATGACTTGATTACATCTTCGAATGATTCGTTGTTGACACGTTGGCATATTTTCTCCAAAGTTATATAAGGTATTGCCATTTTCACCTTTTTAGTTTGTGTTGGTCTAAAAGATCTTTTAACTACCTCAAAATCTTGGAAGAGATCCAGATATGCATCAGGTGCATCATCTTTTAGGGCTTTCACAGCTGGTCCTCCTAAAATCTTGGTCAAAAGTTGGAAGAATTTCTGATCAACGCTGGTTCCTCCACAAGCATCTCCTGACGCTGAGCATATCTCCTTCAATTTTCCTCCCGGAAGAGACTCGTGTGCGGTTAGATCGGCTGTCCCACCTGTATATGAAGGAAACATACAACTTTATAGAAAATAATGAGATGTGGAATAAGTGTTCGCGACACAGCTCACATATCAAGCGGTCAATCAATCAATCAATAAACTTTATTTAAAGTCGGCAAGTTAAATAACAACAAACATAAGCTCTTTAGAGCTTTTGAACCGACATTAAATAATTTACAATTTACAAAACCCCAAATGGAAAACCGCCAGCAGCCTTCAACGAGACCAGTAGGTGCTGATCGCCGTTCTGCATTTGGCACATGGTCTAAAGCTTATTCTTTAACCAAAAATGAATCAGCAAAAAGGTGCAGATCAAAGTAGTTATAAGGGCTCAGACTTAAATACCAAATACCCAAGTCAGCACATAAAAAAAACCCGGTAATTTGATTAATATGCTGTATATACATATTTCAAGGAGTACCCTCGTCATTAGCATTTTAATCCATGCATTAGAAGGTGGAAAAAAACCATAGGTATTGAATGAAAATACTAAAACCCAACACGTTCAAATCGGTAACCAAAATCCAGCACCGAGGATATTGACCATGTGCAATACAAGAAAACATCCGATTGTTTTAAACTCTTTTTAATTTAGACAATCAGAAATTCCAATAGCAATTAAAAATATATGTTGGTAAATTCGTATCATAAGATGAAAAAAATCACGTATGTGCTACGGGGCAAATAGGAATCTAGGTCGATTCGGAATCTTCCTAGGGCAAATTGATATTTAAATTAATAGTTGAAAGGGAATTCTTTAATTTCAGCAATCAACCATACATCTTACCCCCTAGATCTACGACTAAGTATTTAGTGCCTGGTTTTCTAAGGAGTTCTCCATCTCCATCTTGAATTGATGTTGGAATATGTTGGCAATAAATTGAAGCCGCCTCCGGTTCAAGGGCAATACAAAGCTTGTTTTCGGGAATACCTGCCTGTATGTAAAGGAAAACAAATATGAGGCAGCAAAATCTTATTCATTTCCAGAGAAATTGTACCAAAAGGAACTTTCCACTCGAATTTAGAACTTTGAAAAACGATGAAATTCAGATAATTATTTCTGATTGGATCTCATTTCAGCAGAAAATGGGTGAAAAGGAAAGGCTTATTTCAGTTAATTGTTGAAGCAAACGAAATAAACATTATTTATACAGAGACTCACATCAATTTATTATCGCTATGAATATTTATTGGTTTTCTGGAATTTCCAAAATCGCTCATATTTTGTCTATCACGCTCTTAATAGTCAATTAAATATTTGGTCTTCTAGTAAAAATATTATGAATTTTAAATTACCATTGCAGCACTCTTTCTCATTATAGCTTTGGCGGGATCAGACCAAATTGCCGGGACCGTTAGTACCCATTTTATATCAGATTTCTGGATGATGCTCCCCCTTGTCTCCAGTGTTGAGTCTAGGTGGTCTAGCAATGCCTTTATGAATAAGCTGAAGACCTTGGTCGCTAAAACAGGCTTTCCCTGAATGTCTTCTATCATCATCTTGTTGTGAATATCCTAAAATGTGTAAGGTCATTTACTGACACGAATTTCATGTAAAATAAGTTCTGCAAGTATTATCTATTACAATGATAAAATATTACAATATCGTTTGCCAATTACTAATTTTACGAGCTTACGGCTTATCCTCGTTAATTATCTTGCTAACTCTTTAGAAATCACGGGGTGTAGGTAATCATCGAGGTCGAGTTCGAGTCAGAATGAGAGTTAGAGTTAGATTTCGAGTTGCGATTCGAGTTCGGGCTAAAGTTCGAGTTAAAGTCCGAGTTACGACTCGAGTTCGAGTTAAAATTTTCAGAGATTTTCATGGCAATAATCGAGTTACGACTCGAGTTGGAGTCGGAGTTCGAGTAACGATTCAAGTATGAGTTAATGTTCGAGTTAGAGTTCGAGTTACAAACCAGTTGAAAGTTTATTTTAGCGCCCGTTCTTTATCATTAGATTCGGACCATTGTTGCATGTAACCAGCAATCGACTTTGAAATACTTAGGTTCTGATGTATATTATTAATCGAAAATAATGGGATGTGGAATAAGTGTACGCTATACACAGTTCACATAACAAGTGGCAATTTAGATAAACCTCAATGGACAACCGTCAGCAGGCTTCAACGAGGCCTATAGGCGCTGCTGCAATTGGCCACTGGTCTAAATAAAATGCGGTTACAGAAAAAAACGGCATGTCTTTTCTGTACAATGGAATATAATTATTTAACATCTTTATCTTTCTTCCTAAACAAAGTCCGACATCTATTAAAAGTCTTTAAAGGATTCTGACACCAAAAGTCAAACATAGTGTTATGTTCGATTGTTGTCTTAATTCAAGTAATGCCTTGCGTAAAACATAAAAAATCGGTAAAGTATTACAGGATATATACATAGGATAAAGCTATAGACACAAAAAATTAGACACCTACGTCATATAGTTGCGTTGAACATGACGGGAGAACGAACGGAAGAACAGATGGGTGGACAAGGGAAAATCATGAAACCCACTTCTTCGAAGCAGGAGTATAAATATGCTGATTTCCATATCTTGGATGATTGCAGATTTAGTTCATGATAGTTTTTGTGTGTGTGTACACTATAACGCATGGTGTCACGTTCGCCGACCTGTTATATTGCCGCCAATCTAAAAACGGTTAAAAGTAATGTTGGTACTCTAACTCAAACTCGAATCGTAACTCGAACTCTAACTCGAACTTTAACTCAAACTCGATAATTACCTACATCCGAAATCGTGAAAGATTTACAAGTGAAAAAATATCATAATTTAGCTCGCAGACACATCATAGTGCATACGAGTTGCTACGATTTCCACAAGATGAAGTTTTACGAGTGATTTCAATTTTTTCGAGCCATTTACGATTACTTTACGAGCTCTTTATTATAGTTATTGGAAAATTTTAAAAACTAAGGTCGATCTCCGACAAGTGTGAATGTTGCTAGATGTTAAAATTCCTCTAAAATTCTCTGCAAGTTCTACTGAGTTAAACACGCATAATTATGAGCCAGTCACGATCACTTGCATGTTTGTACTACGAGTAATTTTCGATGTGTTTACGAGTTAAATTGTTCAGCAAAAAAAAAAAAAAAACCGCATTGAAAACTTAAAAAATAATGTGTAGCAGAACCTAGATATTTTAAATTATCATTGGATTTTTATTTCGTTTATACAGTAATCTCTTTTCTCGCCGTATTGGGAACAGGCAATTGTAGTCATGCACCATTCAATTTTGATTAAACAATGTTTTCACCTTGTTTAAGTTTACAGGTACAAAAGGCACAGTTTATCCCTTTTCCGTGTACTTAATTTGAACAGAAAAAGAGATATTTAAACAAAATGAAGCTAATAAGGGTAATTACAAAATTACCGAACTTGGAGAACCAATCTCAATGTCCAATAGATAAAAAAAAAAACCAAGGAAGACATAACGAAAATATTAAAGATCGATATGGTCCTAACTTAATTAGTTCAGTTTGTAGGTTAAACCAGTTTTTAAGGTGCGCCAAACCTCCCCCTTTCATTGCAATCTTGGGGTCCGGTAGAACCTAAAACGTGATGACAAATAGGGATATTGAGGTCATCATCTCAGTACAACAACCAGCCAAACACTTATCAAAACAATCACTAATTATTTTATCTAACATAATTTTGAATTGTTTTACTTGTGGCTGATAAAGAAGGATGACTTTTTCGAGGGATCGTATGAGAAGTATTTTCTTATAACCATAATATGATGCAGGTTAAACCTGATATCAAATTAAGCTCCTGCAGATAAAGTAACTTTCTTAGATATGGTGCCTCATACTTTAATCAAAGCATGCAAGAACTCATTATCTTACAATAACAGCACGAAACGCAAGCTTTTGCATGATTTTGAAAAAAAAAAACAGAACAAGGAAGTGAATTGCTTCGAACCTCGCAGAACGCACCCTTTTAACAATTTCTACTTTCATTTTCAAATGCAAAAGCGGCTAGAGAGAAAATAACAAAAACAAATTTGTTTACTGAGGACAAAGTAAATGTAATGACTGCAGGGAATGATATTTGTCTGCTGTATTATTCAAGTTATTTGGTTGACAATGCACCGCTTTTTGGGGGTCTTGTTAAGCGAAATTTAGAATGACAGGTTCGGGGGACCGCGCTTCTATCATTTTGTTTTGATGGTCGCGACATCTAGAGCAATTACCAGCTGTCAATTGGTTATATTATTTTGATATTGTATGACTTTGGATACCATAAATATATGTAATTTAAATTTATTTGTCATGTTAATGTCATTGTATTGTGTATCATGCCCATAATGGGTCCTTAATTGGATAATAAAAAGTTCTTCTTCTCCTAGTGATAGAAGGTATGCCAATAATTAAAATATGCCTTAATTCCTATTTTTTATAATTCTTTACATTTAAAACATTTCTTAAGCTGGAAAAACTTGAAATACATATAGTAATACAATAACTGTTTAATATTTTTTTAGAATGAAAATTACAAAAAAGGAACCAATTTTGCATTCCGTGTTATTGGGTGCGGATTTCTGACCAGTCAATTTAGCTGCCGCACAGCGGGAGCTTATTATGGCTTTATAATCAAGGTTTATGATTTTTTTAGTTTTTTATAGTTTTTTTTTCACTAAAACAAGTCAAAATGCTAAATATATGAAAAGGCCAGTGAAAGCCTTTCTCGCAAAATTTTGAATGCTTATTATCTTGAAAACGAGTTCGGCAACCCATGATTTTCAGTTTAAAAGTATGTTTGTGCCTTTACCTATGGTCTTTTCATCAAATATACAAGCTTTGGACAAGATACATATAAGAATAAGAGCACAAATTGGCCCCTAAATTGGACAAGTTTTTGAAAATTGAAATATTAAATTATAACGGTGTGATTTTATGATTCAGAAGTTATATTTTTTGGAACAGGCAAAGTTCTATTGAAAATTTGACATATGGCGTAATTACTCATGTGCACAAAATGATAGAACTATGAAATGTAGCAAAATTGGCTTAAAATTGTTAAAATGACAACGGGTTTTGTGAGATTTAAATATGAGCAGACCTGTGACCCACAAGGATAATTTCTGGAAACATTATAGTTCTCGAATGCAAAATCACAGTTAAAATATTTTTGTGGGCCGCTTGTTCTAGTTATTTTAGCCCACAACATACAAAAATATACCAAATTTTGAGTAATTATGAGAAAAAGCTACCGTTTTATCAAGTTTGATCAAATGCTTAAATCAGATTTGATCTATTATTTGTTTAAACATTTAGATTTATTAACTTTCATTACTTAATATCATATAAATCGATATTTTAGCATAAAATTTCACTTTGCAAAAGGGGCCAAAATAGCCCTTCTCATACCTTGTCCTTTAGATTTCTTGTTATTTTTAAACTGACCAGCGAAAATCCTTAAATGAATATTTAAAGAGGACATGAACATGATGAAAAAGTTATGGTTGGCTACGATTTTATCTTTGTCAAATGAAGCCATGGGATTTTATAGTGCCAGCGAAAGAATTAATATCAATGCCTCGTTCTTTAATCAGGCATTAGTAGTAATGTGCTTTACAAACAAAAACCTACTTGTCTGCATGTGTGACAATAAACTTTTCGCGTAAGGAAGAGATACACAATCGAGAGCTTCATGATCTCTAAATACGGAACGAGACCGAAAGTTAACACATTTCCGAAGTTTTTTCTCTTACTGGCTGCTTACAAGAGATCGGATAGTTCTCACCCAGTCTTATGGCAACTTTAACTCTAATTCTTGGTTCACTTCTCGCTTTATGCAGGTCCAGGAATAGTCCATGGTGATCTGATATTATGGTTCCAACTTATACGAAATAAATCGTTCCCAATTATTTTAGATCAGCCTGGATAACATGGCCATGAGGCCATAGACAAAGGAGAAGTTTAGAAATCGCACGTCAGAGTGGACTTTAAGTAGTCTTCAATGTTAGGGTCCCACAATGCCTTTTTTTATTAAATAAAATACCGGTTATGCTTTTTGTATAGCGGCAGGGAAAAAGCATTGACTGATTTTTAGGCAAGCGCAGCGAAGCCTTATGGAGTCTATAGAGTAGTGATGATTTCCGCGTTTTTTTTCAGTCTAGACGGAGTGATCTTCCTGCATCCAGTCTTGGAAAAATGCTTTATTATCTTTATTATTTTTCAATATTTGTTAACATGATACACACTTTTATAAATCTCCATTTTTATTGCCGTTTTATAGGATTGGCACAAATTTTATTTATTCCTTTGCATTTTACTGACGATCTATTTGGTTTAAGGCGATAGAATATAAATTATAAATTCATCTATTACTTGATTGGTTTGTATAAATATTTCTCTTATTTGATTGGTCAACGCAAGGATACGGTCTTGTTCATTCATAAATTCATCAATGGGACGAGTGCATTTAAATTGAAGGGGTGTTTAAATCGATACCGTCTACAGGCGATACCTGTCTTGTGTGTGTAATTGTGTTCATTATGCATTACGATCCTTTCTTCGCTCTTTCGAAAACATTATGAACAATAATTATACTTTAACAGAGGATAAATCTTGTACAGTACTAATATATTGCGCTTGCCTATAAACGCTTTAGCGCTTTGATTTAAATAAGGAGGAATAATTGTTATGAATCAAACAAGAATTTGTGATATCTAAGTCCTGCTAGGTTTTTTTTAGTCTATATGTAGTTTTTGCTCTGCATAAACAGTAAATAGAAGATAATTGGATGGGAAATAAGTGTACGCGACATAACCTCCAATATTAACGACAATTTTAAAAGTCCACAACGGAAAACAACCAGCAGCCTTCAATATGACCAGCGGTCTCAATGTTTTCCAATTATCCCTAGGTTGAAAATAAACTACATGTACGAATAGAAAATAATGAGATGTGGAATAAGTGTAGGCGACACAGCTCACATAACAAGCGGCAATTTAGAAAAAAAAACACAATGGACAACCGCCATCAGCTTTCAACGAGGTCAGGTAGCTCTGTTCGCCGTTCTGAAATTTGCCCATGGTCTAAATGAAATGCATGTAATTCAAATCCAGTCCTGAAATAGTCACAGATAGACCTCCTTTTTAAACAAGGTACAGAAAACATCAAAAAAATTTAGACAAGTACAAATCCGACACAACACTTCAAACAATGAATGATTTGGTGGAGTGTCATCACATAAATCCGACATTCTTGATCGCTTTTATGCATAAAAATGACAATTAGCTAAAAAACTTATGGAAGTTTTAAAGTAAGTATCAGAAAAAGTCTAAAAATTCACACCATTTGAAATGAAAGGTACTAAAAGTTGAAATTTTTATAGAGTTTTAACCCTTCAATCATTGTCAATCATTCTTGGTTTAAATGTTATTTATTTCACGGCCACCAGACGGTCAAACGAGCGAAAGTCTGTTAATTTACCTGTAGCATGGAGATAAATGCGCCAGAAGTCTGTTACTCGAGTTGGTCAAAGACTGTTAATAAAATGTTATCGAGAAAATACCCACAGGTAAGTTGCATTTTTTATTATTTTCATTTTTATAGAATCTTATTTGTAAAACAAAATATGTCTGACAAAATGGTTGCTCGTTTTGCATTGATATACAAAATTGCGTTTTGATTGGATATAATCGAAAGAAGAAATTTAAGAAGGCGTCTGACTCAATCGAATTTATATATGTGTACACAATATTCCGACATAACAATTTTATCATTTTCTGTTGTTTTTTTCAGTAATTTTACACAAAATGATTGTGTTATCGTTTGTGGTGTGTGAAATGGTCTCATAAGATTCTAAGCTCAAAATATTGTATGTTTTCGTGTCTTACAAATGAAGATATTGATTGTTATTGAAAATTCGGTCGGTTAATGGGTCATGTCAAATGAATTTTGGTCTGTTAACAGGTCAGTTACGAGTAAATCAATATGGATTGCAGCTAGCGATCTGATCTTGAAGGTTCACAAAAATCTTAGTGTTCCTAACTTAATTTTATTCCTCATTACCATGCATCCCTTTAACATGTTCCCCATTTCCACTTCTCGATACTTTATGTGAATGCTCAGAAACATATTTCCTTAATTTGTTTTCTTTTCTCTGTCTTATTCATCCAAATGCAATTCTAAAAATGCATTTGTTTTTTTTATTTTTCCAGATTAAAAAATGAAAAGAAAAAGAAATTCGAATTTTCGAAAGAGAGAGTTTCTATGGAAAAAATAGAAAATCCTAGAATGAAAACCCTTATCACGGAATAAAATTTATAATCCTCAAAGTAAAAATATTTTTTTGCTTCCAATGTATGGTGAATACATGTACTGTTACAAGTACTATTGTCATTTGAGACCAAACATAAGAATCTCCGTGTTTCCTGTTACATGTTTGAGAACAAAAATATGTCCAAAAGACATAATGCCCCATCTCGCAACATTTATTTTTTTTTCCGCAATCACTAAAGCATCAACATGGTTGCTAAGGCAGTTGTCCGTCAGATGGAATGGACTTTAACCATTCTTCTATAAGTGGTCATTTATGTGGAAAATATAGGTCAATGCCAGCATCCGAAGCATGCATTGTGATAATCATCACTTGGTTCACCTACCATAACAATATGGTTGATGTGGCACTTGTCAGTAAGTGGGAATTTGGAAATATGGGGATTCGGGACGGACAGATGAACGGACAGACGGACGAACGGACCCGAACACTATATGCCCCTCTACTTTTGTAGATGGGGCATAAAAATAGAGATTGTAGGTAGGCATTATTTTTTACATTTTTGTTCTTACCTTGAGAAAATGAAGAGCATAATAAAAGTTAAACAGTGCTTAAGCAAAATATGACAATGGAAATGTTAGATTAGGCATGAAAATAGGGAAGGTAGGGAAACAGGAAACACATGTTTTTATTTGGCCCAATATATTGGCATCCAATTACAAACACTCTAAGGTATAACGAAAACAAGTCACATTTTCGTTTCTAACATAATGAAGAAATCTGATAAATTACTCGCAAATATAAAGCACTGTATGCATAGATGCGTACGCATTATATTAAAAACGAATTGGGATAATAACACTCTTAACAGACAGTTTTTACTTTGACTTACTCTTTAACCGACATTATCTTTCGAGTTTATTGAAAATCCTGTTTTAAAAAAGACGGAATAATACAAATATCTCCAAATGTACCCAGTATTATTCTGGGGTGTAAGATTAACAATTATGATTCTGATATTTCCACTTTTCGGAGTAAATAAATTTGAAAAACTCAGAAATTCTGTTTTTGAACATGTTTTTTTCTTCTACCTCTCCTATCGCCTTTTCATTTTATCTATAACTCCGTTGACAAAGATTTTGCTTTTTTCGTCCATTCAATCCGCTAATGATAATCATTTTGTCAGACAGTTTTTGTTTTCGCCAAAAACAAATCATTATTTCAAAAAAGTAATGATTTTGTACATAAAAGACGTTTAAAACTAATATTTACTCTTAACAGTCATAGAACCGACTCGAGTAACAGACTTCTGGCGCATTTATCTCCATGCTACAGGTAAATTAACAGTCTTTCGCTCGTTTGACCGTCTGGTGGCCGTGTATTTACCCGTAGTATATTTTTAGTGATCTTTGTCCTCCTAATCGCTAGTTTAAATGTGTGTTGGCTATACATTTGAATGTTTGTATTTTGATGTTTCATCGGCAGGTAAAACCGTTGACCGTAGCACATTTTGAATAAAGCGCTAGCGCTTCATGTTAAAAATGTGCGACCGGTCAACGGTTTTACAACC
The DNA here is from genome assembly GCA_963971305.1 of Arcuatula senhousia. NCBI lineage: Eukaryota > Metazoa > Mollusca > Bivalvia > Mytilida > Mytilidae > Arcuatula > Arcuatula senhousia. The sequence continues at coordinate 38,586,427 of OZ020307.1, read as the reverse complement.
CTATGAAACATCAAAATACAAATATTCAATTCTTATAATTACATTTTAATGTTTTTTTTTATTTGTTTCTGATTTTCATTTTGTTTTGTGGTGTATGTTCGCGTATTTTATATATGCGCATTAATATCGTAATGCGAATTCAAGTTGTGAGAATTTACCTGGATATGTGCGTATAGTAAGGTCATGACCCGGATACGGCCACGTGATTCAAGTGACATTTCATCGATTCAAGGTGTCAATTAACCAATATAATTGCTGTATTTTAATTATATGCACGGTAAATGTAATTATTTGTTTATTGCTTGGGCTCAAGGGCCCGAACAGATTCAGAGCAACTGCATGGAGATCTCTGTACAAGCAGCGCTTGTAAATTCAGTTATTGGATTCCGTCCATTCCAAAACATTTAAATGATTGAAGCGGAAATGGTCGAATGATTCCGATTTTTAATCCGAATCTTCCTAGTATGATTTTGTTTGGACCCGCATTCGTTTTCAAATTTCACGACTAAGTAAATATCAAAGGTTGATTTCCGTGTTTGGAGTTTGTGTTCTGTCATGATAATTTACGAACTTATGTAGTCCCCTATATACAGTTCACTAACAAATGTGTATACTTAGATTTACAATAGTTAATTAGAAATTTTATGAACGCAAAACATTTTCTAGTTAATATAAAGCTCAGATATAAATATTAATACAAAGATATTTTATATCCTAATCATAGAGATCCAAACAAGCATATAATCATAATATACACGTATCCTCTGTAGCTATATTTAACTGGTTCAGCTCATTATTGGGCATAATTGGGGGATTCTTTTTCAATTTAGACATACATTAAGAAATTGAAACTGTCAACAAAGCTCTCAAGGAAAGCTATCACCAAAGCTTTATGACAAACGTGATGACTTCAACTTTCCCTTCTTGTGTAGCAACATTTCATCTCCTCCATCTTATGGAGTTTTTGTAGCACAATAGATACGTTACTCCATAGCTTGTTGAAATTACATCGATTTCCTTGGTAGAGCGTCACACAGAAACGGTTCAGAAACTGCTAACACTGCATGGGAATTGTTGCGACTCTCTTGCTGTCTTCACTCAAGAAATTTTATGGTAGACACTTTGCACTCATATATAAGTATGTGATTTCTATCTCTCATATGATTGCAGATGTTGGTTTGTCATAGAATTTTGTTTGGTCTACTACCAGATTTAACATACTAAATTGGAAATCAGCAGCGAGACGGGTGTTCTATAGCAGGCAGGAACTGCTTACTGTTCCGGAGCAACTGAACTCACTGTTGAACTTTACGACTTGAGATCGCGCTGTTGATTTCATTTTTTTTTATTTTGTGGTCTTCGTGCTGTTCTTGTTCGTGTTTACCGATTTTGTTATTGCCCTTTCGGACTTTTGACACCTGAATGCCCTATTAGTACATCTTTGCTTCTTTTCTAAGAGAAACATAGTGACTCGAACTTTCCATCTGAACCTACAACGTACATCGACGCCTTTGACACGTTACATTCGACATGTCTGACTATACTATAATTATGCTATATCACAAGGTTATTGGTTGTTGTATTTACTCAATAAATTTTAAAGACAACGTGACTGATGAGAAAATAGACAAACATTAGACGTCTAAATCTCAGATAAGTGCATACATGTATATTGGTTGGCAAGAGGTCGTTTTTAGCTCACCTGACGAAGGGTCATGTGAGCTATTGTCATCACTTGACGTCCGTCGTCCGTCGTCCGTAAACTTTTTAAACGTTAACTCCTCTGACACCATAAGTCCAATTGCAACCAAACTTGGTATGGTTGTTCATTAGCATTCGGTGCTTAGAACTAATGTGGGGATTTTTGATTCGTTGTAAAACATGGCCGCCATGGCTAAAAATAGAACATAGGGGTAAAATGCAGTTTTTTGCAAATACAGTAAAACCTGTACTAGTGACCACCTCCATATAAAGACTTCCTGTCCATAAAGACTGTTTTCAGTCCCCCCAACAATTTTTCCTATTTATTTAACCTCTATATAGTGACCACCTGCCCAACGTGACTAGTGACCATCAGAAACCGTCCCTTTAAGTGCCAAAACCTGTATACAAGGACCTTAAATTAGTGCAAATGATTGTTAATTGGCTTGGGTTAGCTGTCAGATCAAAGCTAATTAGGAAGTGTCACCTTTCTTTAATCTTTAGTAATTAGTATTTAGGTAAATTTGAGGAAGTTATAAGAAGTAATTATCACTAATTACTTGTGTCAGGGTCAGTTTAACTTTTATGTCTTAAAAAGTTGGGAAGAAATAATGTTGTTAATTCTAGATTTATGAAATGTAATACCATAGTAAGCAAATGCAGATATTTTTTTTATGATTTTAATATGATAATTTTTTTAGCAACATTCCCTTTACTTATGAATAAGATATAAAAAGATAAAATGATTTTTAGAAATATACTTCAAAACTACATAATTATATAAAAAAATACTGTAAACCTAGATTCAAACATGTATTTAACAAAGTTTTAGATAAATTTTCAAGACATAGAATGTTCAAAAATATTCACGAAATATTGCAAGTTAAATAGTCTATTGTTTGGTTTCAAAAGTTCATGAACAAATCAGTATACATGTACTTTCTATAGATCTATGGAAACTGTGCATCAACTCAAAAAACGGCTACAGATATCAAAATTCTGGCAGAGTAAAAGTGATCAACACCTCAAGATCTACCTACCCTGAAATTTTGAAAAAAATCCAACAACCCATGTAGGAGTTATTGCCCTTTTTGTGGATTTTTTGCAAATTTTGCACCTGTTTAGCTCAATATCTTGAAAACTATACTAGATATTTGAGAACTTTAAATTGCATATTGTTAAGCACATCAAGATTTACAAAATATGTAATAGGGTCAACGTTGTAGGACCTTATCTTTTAGGAGTTATTGCCCTTAGAACGTCAAAATTTAGCATTTTAACAGCATTTCCTCATTACATTAAAAACGTTAACTCCTCTGACACTTTAAGTCCAAATGGAACCAAACTTGGTATAGTTGTTGATTAGCATTAGGTGTATAGAACTGATGTGGGGATTTTTGATTGGTCGTAAAACATGGCCGCTGTGGCTAAAAATAGAACATAGGGGTAAGTGGCAGTTTTTTGCAAATAACTCTAAAACGGTGACAGATTTCAAAATTTTGATTGGGAACAAAAGTGATCAGCACCTCAAGATCTACCAGCTCTGAAATTTTGAAGAAAATCCAACAACCCCTGTAGGAGTTATTGCCCTTTTAGTGGATTTTTTTTGCAAATTTTGCACCTGTTTAGCTCAATATCTTGAAAACTATACAAGATATTTGAAAAATTTAAATTGCATATTGTTAAACGCATCAAGATCTACAAAATATGTAACAGGGTCATTGTTGTAGGACCTTTCCTTTGAGGAGTTATTGCCCTTGGAACATCAAAATTGAGCATTTTAACTGCATTTCCTCATTATATTGAAAATGTTAACTCCTCTGATACTTTAAGTCCAATGGGAACCAAACTTGGTATTATTGTTTATTATTATTAGTTGTATAGAACTGTTGTGGGGATTTTTGGTTGTAAAACATGGCCGCTATGGCTAAAAATAGAACATTAGGTAAAACTGCATTTTTTTGCAAATAACTCAAAAAGGGTGACAGATTTTTATATTTTGATTGAGAACAAAAGTGATCAGCACCTTTAGATCCACCATATTGTCAGATGACCCCATTATTAATCTTATGACCCTTTCAACGTTAAATAGATTTTGCCTTATAACCTTTACTTCAGGCACATATGTCAGGTGACCGATTCAGGCTCCTGGGAGCCTCTTGTTTATTACATATTTGACACGTTGAATTTACATTTGACAGCGCGGCTATTGTGCTATTGCAAACAGAATCTGCTTAATCTTCCGGAGCACATGTTTGTTTTTGCTTTTTCAGAATCAAAACGTTCGGGTGCCCCATTGCCCAATATTAGTACCTCTATCTCTGACATGAATTGTTCTTAGACTTCTTATTATAAGATGTTGTTTCGGATTTTTTTTAATTGCGTATCTGTGTCTTCGTTAACAGTATAAACATTCGTTAACAAATAAATGCCGGGCCCGAGCAAGCTTTTTTGGAAAGCATATACTTGTACAAAGCTTAGATATGTACTAGCAACCAGAAGATTGGATATACATTTGAATGCTCTCTAAGGTAATATTATTACTGCAAGGTTAGAAAAAAGACGGCAAAGGGTATCTGAATACCTTGCAGACATTTTTTTTGACAGCCAGGGTAGTGAAGATTTGAACTGTGGAAATTTTCTATTGATTTGAGCAAGCACTTCTTGTTGCCATTACAGCCTTACAGAAATCACTTATTCGATATCAACCGGAATCAACATTGACATTGATTCCGTTGAAAATGTTTGTGTCAGATCTTCTCCTAACTAACGATTACGTGAACTTTGCCTAAACTTGTGCATGAAATCATCTTTTGGAATGAAATCGACTTTGCACACTCCCCTCCTGACACTTTAGAGATTCTAAAAACATTGTGGACACTAAATCTTTCAAACAATATTGTGCTTTCCTTGTATATTCAAACACGATGAGACCTTCATTTGAACTGTCGATAAAAACTAATAAATCTTCCATACGAATGTTTTATATCCATGGTTTTTTTTTTAAATTCAAAATGGCGGAATATCTCTTCATCAAGTTTCCTGATTTTTTCCTGCCAAAACTGCCAAAACTTTTCAATATTCGTCATATTTTTTTATTATTATTTCCTACCTTTCTGTACAGGTTCATCTTGAATCTATGAAAGAAGTAGTACTTTGATTGATCTTCATCTTTGTCAGCGAATTCATTTTCTGCTTCGTAACCAAAGGCAACAAAGTTCTCTTTCTCGTCAAGCAGTAAGCATGTAGGAGTTTTCATGGATGACAATCGTCTACTACCTGATAACCAGACCGTCTCTGCGTAGATTTTGGATGGGTCCGATTTAAAGTCAATTCTCGTCGAGTAGGCGTACCCGGAATATGTTGTTCCAAAATCTATGGCCACTGCCACCAAATAATTATCACTAGTACTTTTCACTGCGCACATTATTCAAATCTAAAAGTAAAAAAAGACAGGTTCATATTTACCACATTTTCTTTTTCTAAAATTTATAATGACAATAATTATCATGCGATATGTTATTAAAACAATCCATATAGGAAAAGTGCGGAAGGGAAATACGGTTGGCTTGTGTGCCAGATGGTTTTGTTTTTCTCTTAAATATAATATTAATGTTATAGGGAATGTGTAAATATGGTTTACGTGTAAATACAAATACCCCCAAAACAAGTATCAACGATTAATTTGGTTATGCTGTATATCAATATTTCAACTCATCATCATAAACAGCATTTGAATCAAAACATTAGAAGATCAAAGATCAAAAGAATTGACCGAAAAGTCCTCAAAACCAAAATGTTCAAACAGGGAAGCCAAATCTAGTACCGAAGATATCGACCATGTGCAGTACAAGGAAAAAACAAACTGGTGTTTTAAACAATTTTGAATTTAAAAATTGGAAATTTCAATTACCAAAATTATTAGAAATTTGTAGGTGAAGTCGTGCCAAACAAGCCTGGTGACCAGATAGATATTGACCTCGAGTACCTCTGGTCTACCAGCAGCGGTTATCGACCCAGTGGTTTCAAAATACAAATACCAAACAAGAGGCTCCCAGGAGCCTGAATCGCTCAACTGGTCTTAATGTCAACCCAATGGAGACTTTTGTAGAGCTAAATGAGCTAAACATTTGAGCAAGCAACAGCTTTTCCCTATTTTCAATAGTTTTCATTCTATAAGCCAAAAACATGAAAAACGCTATTTTTCATCTTTAAGGGGCTGTAACCCCTATAAGGGATCATCTGTCAACTTCGACCAAATGCAGACTTTTGTAGAACTTTTGATGCTGAAGCAGTAAGGTGGCATTATATTTCATCTTTCTCTTATACGTTTTGATTTACAAGCCAAAAACAGTATTTTGACCCCCGCTTTATTTTTAGTAACGGCGGCCATGTCTTTTGACGGATTAAAAATCGAAACACAAGTTTGGTGCAGGACACCCTCAGGATCATTCATATCAAGTTTCACTAAATTCTGTACTGTAGTTTCAGAGGAGAAGATTTTTGGAAAAAAAAAGTTAACAGACGACGTACGACAGACGACAGCCGACGACAGACGCCAAGTGATAGCAATAGCTCTCATTAAAATATTTATTTTTCGAAGGCGTTGAGACAGAATATTTTTTTTCATTATTATCGTCATTTTATATGGCAGAAATCCTTCTTCAGAATATATTTTTTCTTACCCTCTGCTGCCAAAATATTTTGTTCATCAAAAATAATTTTCAAAATATTTTCTTAGGAAAAAACCAAGCCCCCCTTGAAGTTAAATGGTCGGTCCCTAAGGGTGTCATCATTATATCATTATCTACTACTTATTATTTACTTTGTCATCTATGAGTTTAAGAAAAAGAACATTTTTTCAGAAGACCAATTGAATTAAATAATTGACATGCTCAACTTTAATCTATTCCGGTGTGTTTTCCATGTTTGTCTTTTCTCTTGGACATCGAGATTGATCCTCCAAGTTCGGTAATTTTGTTATTACCTTTATTTCAACATATAGACAACATATTTGTTCAGTTTCACTGACGTGTTTTTCATCAAACAATAGGGATTTCAATGGCCACTAATTGTTCACCTTTGCTTTCTGATTTGTTTCTTCATTCATATGAAGCAGACTTCTTACAATCACTTCTAGACAAAAAAAAAAAACATCGTAGACTATAGCTCTTTTACTTTCTCCATCTTTAAATCCCTAGGAACTTCAATGAAAACTTTCAACAAAGCTCCATGCCAAACGTGATGAATTTCCGATCGTCAACTTTCCCTTCTCAAGTAGGTGCCAAGTAGCAACAGCTTATGCATAGAGTTTAAGTAACGCAATTGATTCGTTATAACATCGAGTTCCTTAGCAGAGCGACAAGCCTGACACACAAATTGCTAACAGGGTGATGTTGCTCCTCGTTTTATGTCTTCAGTCAAGTTTTACGGAAGACATCGTGCTCTTATAAACAAACATGGGATTTCGATCTCTCAGATGAGGGCAGATATTGGTTTCTGATAGAGTTTCGTTTTGTCTTCCATATTCGGATTTGACACACTGAATTGACTGTTGGCAAAGCGACGGGTGTGTTTTAGCAAGCAGGAACTGCTTACTCTTCGGTATCATCAGAGTTCACTCTGGTTACGGCTAGAGTTTGCGTTGTTTATTGATATTCAGTAGTTTTGTGTTTCCGTGTTTTATATGTTGTCTCTCTTTTTTTCATCCTGTTCTCGTTGGTGTTTATTAGTTTTATCTCCGCCCTATTGGACTTTTGACATTCGGATGCTCCATGGGTAACTCTGCTTTATTCATGGACACATTGTACAGACACATACCATCTAGACAATTTATCTAAGAGCAATTTATTCTGGATAGACCACAAGATACGTATGCGTAAGATGTTTAAAACTACTAACAAGGAAAATTAACTTTCATCAATACCAGAGCGAACCAAAGTAACAAGAATGACACGAGTGGAAAGGTCCTCCATTTAGTGAACAAATAATCACATACTTACAAGAATATAACTTTTAACAATACTGGAAGCATACCATATCAAGGATATCATGCAATATAGGAATTTACACTGAAAAAGGGAAAGATAACTTATGCGTGAAAGCAAAGTGAAATTTTATCAAATAACCAAAAAGATAAAAATATGAAGTCAACCCGCAATAGCCTCAGGACCAGACAGCATTCTAAACCGCGTCATTAAGCACTCACAATCGTACTAGACTAAAAGTCATATTCCAACATTCTACAGACACTGTAGTATGTACCTCTGCTTCTTTCTACAGACACTGACTGACTTTTAATGTATTTGTGTTTTTTCAAGAAAGGAGACAAACAATTAAAGAAAATGAGATGTGGAATAAGTGTACGCGACACAACCTAAAATATAAAGTACGTAACAATGGAAAACAGCCAGCAGCCTTCAATGTGACCAGCGGTTGCTGCTCGCTGTTTTTCAATTGGCCCCTGGATTGAAAATAAACTACAGATATATATTATTCAAGCCCAATCATAAAGTGCAATGAAAGACCCTCTTCTTGACAAAAAACAATTGACGGATTTGTATAAATTTTAATATTCATGTCCTCACACCTGGTAAGCCTCACCTGGGGGAGTTCACAAGAGATTGTCTAACATTTCCAAGATTCACGTAAAATTGGTTTGGGTAAGGCATTAAAATGGATAATATTTTGTCCGGTTTAGATAATAGTTAACAAGTTTGGATTCTGTTTTGTGTCGGTTTTCTAATTTTGTGATTTAAATTATCGTATAGAAACACAAATATTTACCAAAACCATTTTTCGTGAACTCACCTTACTAAGTTGGGACTTAAACATATAATTAATCAATATCTAAAATTGCTGGTTGCTTTATTTATTTCTTTATAACCAAGCGACATAAAATGGAAATGTTAGAATGCCAAAAGAATTGATAATGTTGGACAATGTTAGGGGACTATTTCCCAACGGGCCGTTTAAAATTGCAAATTTGTACCTATGATAATCTCAGAGCTTTAGTATTCACAAAAATTGTGGATAGGCGGAAAAAACAATCTCGATTCTTCGCCGCTTTAATCATTTCTTTATTAGCACGACTTTTACTGAAACGTTCTTGATTTTTTTTTCAGTTTAAAAGTTTTACCGTCTTTTAAGATTTATAGACATACATGTCGATTATCATGAATGTTCTGATACCATTCTTAGATGGTTTATTGCATAGATTGAAAAGCTAAAACCACATAACGTACATAAAGAGGAATTTTTTTTTTTTGCTTATGAGGAAAAATAACGTAAAAGCCTTTGGCAAAGATGGGATCAATATTTCATTTTTTCTTTCTATTTTCGGGAACAAAATATTTGCAAGCCTTCACATTTTATTTTAAATACTTCGTCGACTTACCACTCAATATAATAATATACTGGTTTTAAGTATCCTAATTATCAAATAATGCAAGTACAATCTTTAAGTTTGTATAATCATTATTTGACATTAACAGTAAATAAATTTTACTAAAGATATACTATCTGATCTTCAAATGTAAATTACAATGTACATAGGTGATAACAAAGATATTGGCAAAATATACAAGTAAATCGTTTACATTATGCTGTTAATAAACGCTAGAGTAGCCCCCTTTGAGAGATTAATACAGTTGGAAACTTATTTCCGATTTCCTACCACTCAACTCAATATTTTCTAACCCCCACTCCTTTTTTTTTCCTCTCTTTCCATACTTTCGCTCCTGAGTACCAACCCTCTTAACCCACGTCCTCTCTAATAATGTGTTCCGAGTTCTCTATAACATCTCCTATAAGTTTTTTAAAAGTTTTCTATTGATTTTGAAAACACTGCACCGAAATATACATGACATACATATACAATAAATATGTAGAAAAAATGATTAGCTTTGCTTGTTTTTTTTATTGCAAACATTATAGTAGATATCGTTGCCATAAGTACTGGCGATCAAAATATATTTTTTGCTATGACAGGAAGAAAATGGATGGTGACTTTGTTTTGGAATAATAAATCTTGATTTTGAAAGATATTTCATATTATAAGTAACTGGTATTTTGAAGGACCATGAGGGAATTATTTGTCAAGAAGATTAATCTATTTGAGATTTATACAACGACAGTGAATTTGACTGTTAATTATAGTTTATTTAATCTTTAATCGAGCATGGCCTACGTGTCTGTTTTGACGTACAGAGGTCAGTGAGTTTCTTTATAAAAAAAGAGTAACACAAATTGGTAAGATTGTTTGTTAGCGTGTATGTACATAACAAAACTATCTATTATTTAATAATCAAAAGCAATTTTGACACGAAAAGATTTTTACCAACAACATGTAGAAGGTATCGTCGCTTTTTAGCAATAATGTAGTCGTACCAGTCGTCTCTTGGCTCAATTATCATCGACCTTTGACTCATCAGAGACCAATGCAACAATGGTGAAAATGGGCAGTTTTGCTTCCGTCTCAGCATAAAGTCGTTGCGGAACCCTAAATGGCAACTAAGAAGAATCCGAAATACCCGGTCCTATCATTACCAAATAATATGCATATAATGAGATATTATACCTTTATGAATGCCATCGACAAGGAGATAGTCTTAGCCCTACTTTATTTAACTGTTTCATTAATGATTTGTATACCATTTTTGATACAACTTGTTATCCCCCATGCCTTGAAAAATCAAAAATTCAAACTCTTAGCTACGCAGATGACTTGGTTATATTATCCGAGACACATCAAGGCCTACAGAATGCCCTACATAAACTTCGACAATATTGCAGTAAATGGCAATTAACTGTCAACACTAGCAAAACAAAAATTATGATATTTCAAAATGGAAATGCAGAATCAACTCCATTTTCTTATAACGGGAATATTTTATCAGAAGTAAAGGACTTTAAGTTCCTTGGAAATGTTATAAACGCTAAGGGTAGTTTTACAAGAACATCAGAAGAACTCTCTCAAAAAGGTTCAAAAGTGTTATTTTTACTTAGAAAGTATATGTCAAATTTTAACATTGTACCTACTAGCTTATCATGTAAGCTTTTTGATATTCTGATCAGACCAATTTTAGCATACAATGCAGAAATTTGGTTCATGGATAATTTTAATTCAACATTTAAGGCGCTCAATAGAGCAGAAGCTAACAATTCACTCTGTGATGTCCTGTCACTGAGCGAAAAATATTCTTTTGAAAAAATTCACTCAAAATTTTGTAAAGCTGTTCTAGGTTTGAAAAAGACAGCTTCTAACATAGGTGCAAGAAGCGAGTTATGCAGATTCACACTAGATTTTTTTATAAAACGACAATCTTTAGTTTATCTTCATAGGATAAGTTCTAATAATGTAAACCCTCTTGTGACTGAATCTCTTAAAGTTAATAAAACGCTGCACAATGAAGGTATTTATTCGTGGTATTCTTATGTAGACAGAGTATCGAAAGATGAAAATTTAAATGTTGAAGACCTTAATTCTACTACACTTACATTTAAAAGTCATGCAAAGAAGTTAGTAGAAGATACTTATGAAAAGCTTACCCTAGATAAAATATCCAAACTAGATAATTGATCGAAACTTTATCTTTACGGAAAGATTAAACACAGTTTTAATTCCGATAATTACTTAAAACATAATAATTTTAATTATAGAAGATTGATTTCCAAAGGATGAGTGGCAATAAGACCCATTTCTGGCCCAAGATTTACCAAGAAATTAAAACTGAGCATTAAGATCCCTTGAGTTGATAAAAACATTGATAAATTAATAGGCTTAAAGAAAATGATAAGCTTGTGCAATATCAGTTAAGCTGTCATGCCAATCAGTTAACTCAAAAAGCTATATATTAAAGAAATTGTGCTAATTTCATTGATTTTTGCTGATTAGCACACACCTTTTGGTCTGAAAGAAGGTGGGCGCATCAAAACAACAACTTCAAACTTGGCAAAAATGTGTAAAATGATGAAATCCATCATTTCTGAAAGTTTGGAGTTGTTGTTTTCATGCGCCCAATGTTTTCTTAAGGAAAATATGCACTGAAACCATTCAAAATTGCAGATTTTCTTTATTTTGTCAAATAAGACCACTAAATACCATGTCATAATTAAGTCACAATGAATGAATTTTGCCTTATGTGATGGGTTTTCTTTGTAACCAAATAAAAGCTTATGTTTCTTATAAATATCATAACATTTGAACCAACTTCATTTTCTTGGGCCAATTATGGGTCTTAATGCCACTCATCCTTTCGACTTAGTGATCATTCTTTAGGTATAGAAGTCGGCAGATATATGAAAATACCTCGAGAGCAAAGACTCTGCAAAAAGTGTAAAAGTTTGGATGATGAGCAACATTTCTTTTTTGAATGTGAAATAAATTCAGCCATTCGCTCAGATTTTTTAAAAGTTCTAAATGATAAACTGTCTACATTTGAATGTCTCGATACATTAAATAAACTGCTGCTCATTTTAAACCCCAACCCCGAACTTGTTTGTCATATTGGAGGCTTTATTAAACAGTCTATAGAACTCAGGGCTTCAGATCCTTGTCAGGCAGGTTCATAACATGTGTGTGTGTGTGTGTTTGTTTGTTTGTTTGTTTTTGATTTGCTGTCTTATTATGTTTTATGTTAAGCTATTGTATGATATGTTGTATTGTTTTGTATTCAATATCAATGTATGTTGATTTGACCCTTACGGGTGTAATTTCATCAATAAAGTTTAATTATTAAGACCATTTTTAAAAATTCGAAACGCCTTTGTTTTAGATAATTGATTCACTAATTGAAGTACGTAATTAGTTTCGTTTGAAACTGTAAGTAGAATTTGCTAGATGATCCATAAGATTGCAAACTTTTGACCACAAATAACATTTTTACAAATCATATTTTTAAAAAAAATATGGATGTTTTAAATGCATTCATAAAGGTATATGATACCTCATTGTATGCATATTATTTGGTAAAATGTGCTTTGTTTTATTAAAATGAACACTTTTTGATGGTCTGTTAAGGCCAACGATATTTCATAATACTAATATAACTGTAACTACTATAATCACCAAACGCATGGTGATGAATAAATTGCTGTCGTATAAAATAAAATAACAAAATTTCCTTACTTAGAGGATCAATCTCAAATGTCAAAGAGAAAAGATAAAACAAGGGAAACATACCAGACCAATTGAAGATCGCAATGTTTCTGACTGTGCAGGTATTTCAAAAGAAATAGTTGATTAAACCACGTTTTAATGGCAACGATCCTCTTCTGTTACGAAATTATAAAATAAGGATATTGACGTGACCATCTCAGTAAAATAACCAGCCAAACTTGAACATTCTTTTTCGGGTGAAGTAGGTAGGTATGTTTCTAGATGAGGAATATTGACCATTTGATATAATCAAAGTCGCCTCTATCGTTGATTTTTGTACTGGGATGACCACTCAGGTCAAAGGGGAGATGCAAGTGGATTAGGTGGTTTCTTTAATCTTTATCTCTTGGGAATAAATTGAAGGAATCATCTACCAAACGAAGTGTTGTTGACAGATAAAAAAAGTTTTGAATATAGATTCAACTTTTAGCTCTAAAAGCTCCACTACAGTTTATAATGGTGAAATTAAAGGGTCAAAGGGGAAACCTGATTTTCAAGAAGAATGTAAGGAGTGTGTTCTATAGATAACATTAAACAAAATCGTAAAACGCGTTATAATTCAAAAATACAACTTACATGCCATACATTTTGCTACACCTGATGCGCGTTTCCTCTATTCAAAACTCATCAGAGGCGATAAAAAAAAACTATTGACAATGCATAACACTATTTTAATATCAAGAGCATCATATGCATATAACAATTAAACAACGAAAATATGCCGAACTGGAACCCAAATTTAATTGAGATAAACCTATCTCTATATCTATATATGTCTGGTATTAGTTAAGATAAGAGTATTAAGGAAACAAGGGTCCCCGGAGTACATGTATAAATGGAACATGCGAAAGGTAATCATAGGTCAAATCCAGTAAAAGACGACGTCGTAACAAACCCAAAGATAATCTCATGCTCAACTGTACTTATATAAAGGTAATAACAAAATTACCGAACTTGGATTATCAATCTCAAATGTCCATAAGACATGACAAAACAAGGAAGACATACCGGAAAATTTGAAGACAGCAATGGTCCTGACTTGGTACAGACATTTCAAAAGAAATGGTGGGTTAAACTAGGTTTTAAGGCGCACCAAACCTGTCTCTTCCATTGCGATCTTTGGGTCCGGTAGTTATATGAGAGAAAGATATAAATTGCTTCTTGCTTTTTATCTAACAAATCAACATAAAAAAGCATCTTCCGAAAAACGTCTTGATCAAGTTTTGATAGATCAGTAATATTAGTGGCAGCATTACTCTGAGCCTGTGCTAGCAATTTCGTATCGGATACTCTAATAACGAGTCAATCATGAGAAATGCGGATTCCTTAACCTAAAACCTACAGACTGGTCTTGTTTCAAGGCGAGGTTAATAAGAATTCAAATTTAAAGTAATCCCCGAGAGGTTGACATCTTATCTATAATAGCTTATCATCATAATAATGCAAGTTAAAGTGAAGATTAGAGCATGTCTATGTTCCAGACCGTACAGGTATTCAGACCGTACGCGTACTGTCCGGACCGTACGAGTATACATATACGGTCCGACTGTGCAAGTATACCCGTAAGGTCTAAAACGAGCTGGACCATACAAGTATTCAGACCATATAGGTATTCTCTAAATTTTCATTTATTCATATAGTAAAATGATTAAGGCCCTGCCTTTTTAGCGAGCATCAAAAATCTATATACCTTTTAAAAATAAATCCATGTGCTCGATCGGCTAAGTTTAACGTAAAGAGGGGACTTTTAAAAAAGGAAAATAGTAGCAAAGTCTGACCCCCCACCCAACCCAAATCATATGCACTTGAGAAAGTTGTTGTTAAAATATATGGGATCGATAACTACTCATTAAAAACTCAATTATTTGTGAAAATAATAAATCCTGTAACATTCTGGGACGACATTAAGCGGGGACGAAATTTTCCATTTCATAGATTACGTGACGTCATTTCCTTGTCAGAGTATTTCGCGCTTCTTCAGCAGACCTAACCAACATTCAGATTCTGTCAGGTTTTGTGAGATTTTCTGAGTATCAGTGTTTTATTTGAAGCATTGGTAACAGAAGGTACATTAAGAAACATGGCGGAAAAAACGTTAAAGTAAAAATATCATGCAGGATGGAGGAAAGTGAGTGAAACCCCACAGAATGGGAATTTTCTTTCATTTTCAGGTAAGAACCTTTTATTTATTATTATGAGTAGGTTTTATTCAGTAAATTTATGTATTTCTTTATCTTATTTTATCTTCCTTAGAATTTAACAAAGCTTGGTCAGTATCATGCATTTGGTATGACTATTCTGTATGACTAGTCAATGGGACGATGTTGCCAAAAGCTAGCTCGGTAATTTCCGGAAAATCGGTTTTTTCAGCGGAAAAGACCGAATGGTGTTTAAATAAAAATATGTGTGTAAATATAAACAAGTGGATGAATGAGGGTTTTATCACTGTTTTTGAATTTCAATTTTTATATTTTTGCATAACAGATTATGATGTATTTTTTATAAGTCCAGAGGGTTGATTGTTTTACTTGCTCCGTGCCTATTATTTTTTTCACTCCGTAAAAGTAAACCTGTTCCGGTTTTATCGTCAGTATATTTCTGGCACATCTCAAAACATGCACAATGCCGTAGGGCTCGCATCTGCGATGCTCGCTATTAGGAAATAATATTTTATTTTCAACCTAAAAAGTGTTATTACCAACTCCCAGATTCTTACGGAAAAAATAGGGAAACTCAAAAAATAAAAAAAACGAAAAGAGGAAAGCAAACTTAAAATAATAAGACAAACAAAATTAAACAAAAGTCAGAATTTGTGAATAGGTAAAATATAGAAAGGCGGTAGGTGAGGGAATTGGGTACAATATGGTGTTTGATATTCATTTGGTAGAATTTGTTAGGTTTTATTCTCTGCTTTGTTGTTGGATTTCACCTGTATATAGGGTCCACAAAAATGCCAGACTTTGTGATGATGATTAAAAAATCATTCTAAAATTATATTCAGTAAAGAAAAGTTTGAGGATGACGACAATACATATAACTTATATCTGTAGAAAGTAAACTCGGCTGCACATAATATAAAAAAACAAGAGCTCTATGGAACTTTTTTTGCTAAAAAGTAGGTAAATATGTGGGGAAACTGACGGACGAATTGCATAAATGATAAAATTAATGCATTTTTACAGGATCAATATATTTTATTGAATATTGATCTAGAAAAGGCAAGTCGGACCGTACGCGTACAGGTATTTTGATAATATAATCGTACGGTCCGGACCGTACGCGTACGGTCTGAATACGCATACGGTCTGGAACATCTATAGCTACGGTCTTTTCTATATTATGATTCAAATGAATAAAGAAATATTTTATCTAGCAACGTGCACAAACTTTGCGCTTCGGGATATCTATTGTCTGCTGAAATAAACAACACACGAACCGAAAAAATATGTATACAAAATGTTTTAAATATTCGATTATTTGTTCCTCAGTTTAGGATCATTTGATTGACGTACCTATGTGTAATAAAGAAGACCAAAAAACAACGGCGCAATATCTTAAAAATTTTAGCAGAATGATTGTTTTTACATATACATTATAATTACTTTATGATCTGAATCGACCTAAACACTTCAGATTGATATTTATTTTACAAAGTTTGTTACTTTAAAATAAGTTTATTAATCAGAATTACAATTAATAATTCCAATTATAATACGAACAACAACTTTTATTTGTCATTAAACATATGTACAGTTTGTGACAAAGACATACATATACAAATAAGAAAGCAAATATAAGATGACTACAAGAACATGATATAATATGCTATAATATATTGTATGAGTAATAAAGGCAAATAACATATTAAATGACTTATGAAACTTCCGTCCTCAGTTCTAATGCCTGTTTTAAAAAGAATCCTATCAACCTAATATGTTTAGATGTTTTAGGGTTAAGCAAATAGACCAGTTTTTCTTCTTCTGTCATATTCAAAAATTCTCTATCATCAGCTTTAATAGAGTTGTAAAGATTTTCTCTCAACTTACTATTAATTTTACAATTTAAGATAAAATTATACTCGTCTTCAATACACTTACAAGATTTGCAAAGTCTATCTTGACGAGGAATTTTATAATAACGGCCTTTTTCTATTTCAAGGCTTTGGTCACTGATACGCATTTTAGTGAATATATTCCTAATTGAAAATAATGGTTCCGAAAGATAGAATTCCCCCTCTAGAGATGGATTTAACTTCTTATAAAGAAATAATTTGCTAGTTTTGTAGAATCCATCATTTTTTTCAATAAGTACTCTTCAATTTTTCAGTGACTCTATTTTGAACATTGTTTTTCAAATTTTTTACTTCTTTTAACACCTTACAACTGAAAACATTTTCTGAGAAATCTTAATCTGCTGAAATGTCTTTGACAAAAGTATACCAACTATAAATGCCTTGACTATCAAGTTCTTTGGTGAGATCAAAAGATTCTTTTAACAATGGGTTTATATCATCTGTATGAAGTCTTGCTAGGTATAATAGAGATTGAGTATGTATGAAACTTTCAATAGGAAGTCTACCCAATTCTGTTTTCACCCCAATGTTTGAAGAAGTTTTTTTAGTTCCCAACAGGGATTTACAAAAATTTAAATGAACTTTCTCAGAACTAGTCTTATCTACAAAGGAAATATAGTCTACAACTTTATTTGTCTGTGTAGCTCGCTTTTTAGCTCTATAGAAAGTCAAATACTTATCCATAAATGATAATAGATCACAGGGACTTGCTCCCCTCTATCAATATTTTGTTAGAGTCAATGTGCGGTACGAAAAAAAAACACAAGGGAGATACTACTTTTACTACCCCCTTTTCTTAAATTCAATTCGATTTTCTTTCAATAAATCATTGATGTCACACCTTTTCCTATAAAATTCGTTTCACGGATGATTTTCCTTTCCAACCCCCCCCCCCCAGATATGTCTTTTTTTATTGCATTTTGGCCTCAAAATCAGGCTTTGTTTTTTTTTTTCGTACCGCACATTGACTCTAACAAAATATTGATAGAGGGGAACAAGTCCCTGTGAATAGATGAAATGGATTTTACAATTAAATATATTTTTTATTTTTATTTTAAATTTAATGCATATGATTCTAAAACATTCTAGAGGCTCCAAGGAGCCTGAATAGCTCACCTGGTATTAAATGTTAAGTATAAGCTGAATATACAAAGGACTGTCATGACTGTTGGCTTATGGAATTGTAAATTTTAACTTTCTAATGGGAATAACTCCTTTAAAGAAAGGTCTTACAACCTTGACCCCATTACAAAATTTGTAAATCTGAATCTTCATAACCATGTGTAGTTTAAATTTTTCAAATATCATGTAAATAGTTTTCAAAGATCTGTAGCTAAACAAGTGCAAATTTTGGGAAAATATCAATCAAAAGGTCAATAACTCTTAAAACGGTTGTCGGATCTTCTTTATAATTTCAGGGCAAGTAGACCTTTATGGGCTGATCACTTTTTCCTTATGCTAGAATTTTTATATCTGTAACCGGTTTTTTGGTCACTTGCAAAAAACTGCAATCACCCAAATGATCTAATTTTAGCCATGGCGGCCGTGGTTTTTGTCTAATCAAATATTCGAATAATGACGAGGACATACTGCAAGAACAACCATACCAATTACATATGGTCAAGCGGTTTCAGAGAAGATTTTTGAAAAGTCTTACGACGGACGACGGACACCAAGTGATGACAAAAGCTCACATGGCCTTCGGCCCGGTGAAATAAAAAAGGAATATATTGAAGAATTATTCTTATTTTAAATAATAAAACGGTTATAAACCTATGAATAAAAAAAATAGTAATGAATAATACACAATTGCATTATGGGTATGGGGATACTATATGACGTATGAGTAATGGAATGGTAAATGTGGTGTGGGATGGTAAAGAATCGGTAAACAGAACATGGGAATGGGGATGGGGATTGATAATGGTGTATGGGGGATTGGGATATAGTATATGGTGTATTGATATCGTACATGGTACAATGGTATATGGGGAGAGAGGAAATCTTATACCAGTAGTGTGGACAAATCGAAAGTTTTTTTCTGATCATTGAGACTGATTAAGAGTTCCTTTGAATTCTAAGGATCCACGTTTAATTTACTTCATTTCTACAATAACAATAATCTTGATATTTTGTTTTCATTTATGACATGAATAAGAGCGCTGGTTTATGGAGTTTTATGTCATGTATGTAAACTAGTGATCCTATACAAGATTTATGGAATGTCATCAGTTTTAGCAGCATTTAATAAAGGCTGAAAGGGATAATGTCTTATTAATGATTTTCAATTATTCTCAGTTAGACAGTGGTAGACAGTGTTGTTCTCGTGTGTGTGATTACTTTGCCGATACAACTTTCACATACTTAGTTGCGTAGCAGTCAAGTTAATGTTCTGCCCACAAAAAATATGTTATTCGGGTCATTTTCTGCAGGTTCTTTAACAAAATTAAGGCTTTGAAAAAAGATGTTGCCTTGGTTCTCATTGAATTATAAAGAGTTTAATGAAATCTTTTCAAAACGCTGAATTTTCTTCTTCTTCGTTTTGGCTTATTTATTGGCAAATATTTGAATGCTGGTTACTATCCAAGATTTACCCACTGACCCAACACCATCTCATTATCACTTGCAGTTGTTGAGATATTGACCTTAACCAAAACTCTTAACCGGGGTCAATCATGTGGAAAAAAGATCAAGGTGACCTAATTTTAAAATGATGCTAGCTACTATCAAAGATGTACCTTCTGACCAAAATATCATCCCTGTATGATGTGTAGTTCATAAATACAAACTATCAAACAAACAAACGAACCAACCAACCAAACGCTTTACCCCCTCCAACTCCGTTGGGCACGAGTAAAAACTAATTTCAATTAGTATCATAATACAAAGTGCTCCTTACAGAGTGACTAAAATTGTTCTCAAACATATGACTTATTCAGGTATCTGGAAAGTGGCCGTTTGTGTTTCTCCAGTCCTTATATCAACGAGTGTAAGGAAAATCTCCGTGTCCCCAAACGTGTATTCCTCTCTAAAATGTCTTATTTCTTCTTCAGGATCATTAATGTCGAATGTTTTCTTTCCAATTAGAAAGCAACTCTCATCTGTTGTGTACATCGGTGATGTTTCTGTAGATCCGTACAATACAAAGGGTATGAATGATTGATTTCTGCTTGTAGTATGAGAGAGTTTTGATATTGTACTACCGATAGACACAGACTGACCCTTTGTAACAAGTTTAGTAAAAATGTTGTCACATAGTTTAACACTATCTTTTAAAACTACATGTCTTTCGTCGTGAAGTTTAGGATCGAATTCATTACAATTTTTTGTACCGTAGGAAAACTTCATGACTCTTGATTCAATAATTGTACGCTGATGACAAAACAATACAGCACCTTTCAGGACAGTCAGACCACACTCATAAGGACATGCTATCTTCATGTTGCCGTATTCTTTTCTTATATCGTGTTGGATCAAGAGACACTCGGAAAATCCCCCAACAAGTAAGATATGTGAAATTCCTTTAACTTTGTGAAGTGTTTCAGAAATCAAGTATTTTATTTTTCTTATTGTCTCAGAAAACAAATCTCGAATTAAATCTGGATCAAAGCGGATTTTGTCACCCTGTACCGTAATTTTATTCTCAAGAGTCGAGGATTTTACTACATTTTCAAAAGATTCGTCGTTGACGCGCTTACATATTTTCTCTAACGCAACATACGGTATTGTCATATTAACTTGATCAGTTTGTTGTGGCTTAACAGACCTTTTGATTATCTCAAATTCACGAAAGAGGTCTAAATAGGCTTCAGGTTCGTCATCTTTAAGGGCTTTCATCGCTGGTCCTCCTATTATCGTAGTCAATAGCTGGAAGAATTTCTGGTCAACGCTGGTTCCTCCACAAGCATCCCCTGACGCTGAAGTTAACTCCTTAATTTTTTCTCCTTTAAGAGACTCGTGTGCAGTGAGATCGGCTGTTCCTCCTGTATATAAATAATACAAAAAATATTCAAATGCCGAGAATGAAAATCATACCGACATGATAATTATTAATAATTCAGAGCCCAGTAGTAAATATTAGAAAAAGACAAGTGACAGAAGTTAGAATGGCAGACTCTTAAACATGGTCTGGCCTAGTTTGGCTAGGCCTCATTGACCTGGTCTGGCTTCTAAGCAATTTTTGCCTGACCTCTCCTGCCTTTGTTTTTGGCTTGTCTTCTTTTGCCTCGCCTGGCTTTATTGGCTCGACCTCTGAAAATAAGCACGGGCCTTAAATTCCATTATTTTTTGCATTTTTTGCAGAAATTATTTATGTGTTTAATGATTTATTGTAACAAATTGAAACAGTTGAATAATATTAACAATGAATAGTCTACGAAGTAATTGTCTATCTGCTACTTGATTGGATTGTTTCGTCCTATATCAGGATTGCAAACAAATATGTGCTGTTTTTTCGATTAAGTCTTTGATTGAATCGGGATTGCATTCAGAATTTTAGTTTACTTTTAAACGGGAAAATCTTATTGCTATTAATTCGGTCTATTTCTCTTTTATTTCGCACAACAGGATAACACATGTAATTTCACCTTATATAATAATGCCATATTTTGATTGGTCAACAAACCTAGTATTTTTCTGCATATTCAATATATCCGGAATTTATTGTAGCTGTTGTTGGATTTTATTTCATGCCAATTTATTGCCGTGGTATTTTTTTCCCGCCATTTCAAGTGCCGTGATATTTTATTGAAATACCACGGTAATCGCGGAAAGTCCCTATTCTAAAAATAAATTTCTCTAGGTAATATTGTGACGTCACACATATTGCCATCATATGGACCAACGTAACTAATTAAACAGTAACTAATTACTTTGAGGCAAATAGTCCATATTATCACGCGACTAGTACCAAGTTTGAGATATTAGTGCACATTGAACACTTCATGGAATTACAAAAGAATGACTGTTCTGAAAAGCTAATTTAATATGGAAAGAAGAATTATTAAAGCCATCTTCACAAGTAAAGACTCCAACTTTAGAAAATGACTTCCATTAGAGATATTTTTGGACTATTTGCTGCAGACGTCATCACAATATTTACGTTTTTCGGGGTTTCGCAAATTCCGGCAAAACTAATCTGGCTTCGGCCCCTGAAATTGAAACTGATACAAGAAGAGTTTATCAGCTTTAAAATGAGATACTACACATGTGAAAAATATTTATAGAAATAAAATTACGAGAACAAATGTTACTATTGTCGCCTATGGAAATTCATTTAGTACCATTGAGCCGTATGATATAATATCGGCATTGATTTAGAGACATTTATTGGAATGTTTCTGATTTGATACAAAGGATATGCGGTGGAATTAAAGAACTATACGATACTTGTGAGTGGTATATGCCAAAAATGCTACTTTCGAAGCTTATAATTTCACTCGCCATACGGCTCGTGAAATTTTGAATCAGCCTTTCAAGGTGGAATATGCGGAAAATTACTAGGTTGGTTGACCAATCAAAACACGGCACTATTAAATAAGGTGGAATTATTTAAATATCACCCCGTCAACATTGCGTGATAGGATATATCACCCCATCAACATCACGTGATATATCAACAAGAGGCTCCCAGGAGCCTGAATCGCTCACCTGGTCTTAATGTTAACCCAATAAGGAACTTTGTAGACCTAAATAAGCTGAACATTTAAGCAAGCAACAGCTTATCTCTTTAAGCAATAGTTTTTATTTCTTTGTCTGCTATAGTTTTCATTAAATAAACCAAAAACATGAAAATTTGTTAATTTAGGGGCTGTAATTCCTATAAGGGGTCATCTGACAACTTCAACCAAATGAATGCTTTTATAGAGCTAAATGAGCTGAACATTTAAGCACGCAACAGCTTTTCTCTGTCTGCTATAGGCCAAAAACACTATTTTTCGCCTTTAATGGGCTGTAACCCGTATTAGGGTTATCTGACAACTTCAACTCTATGACGACTTTTGTAGAGCTTAATGAGCTGAACATTTAAGCATGCAACAACTTTTCTCTATCTGCAATAGTTTTCATTCTACAGACCAAAAACACTTTTATTCTCCTTTAAGGGACTGTAACTCCTATAAGGGAGTTAATCCTGACAACATCAACCCTATGAAGACTTTAAAATGAGCTGAACATTTAAGCAAGCAACACCTTTTCCCTATCTGCAATATTTTTCATTTTATAGGCCAAAACAATATTTTTCGCCTTTAAGTGGATGTAACCCCTAAAAGGGGTAAGGGGTTACAACTTTGACCCTATGAATGCTTTTGAAGAGCTAAATGAGTTTAACATTTAAGCAAGCAACAGCTTTTCTCTCTCTGCAATAGTTTTCATTTTATAGGCCAAAAACACTATTTTTCGCCTTTAAAGGGCTGTATTCTCTAAAAGGGGCCATCCGACAACTTCAACCCTATGAATGATTTTGTAGAGCTAAATGAGCTTAACATTTAAGCAAGCAACAGCTTTTTTCTATCTGCAATAGTTTTCATTCTACAGACCCAACACACTAGTTTTCGCCTTTTAGGGGTGGCAACCTCTATAAGGGGTCATCTTACACATTCGACCCTATGAAGACTTTTGTAGAGCTAAATGAGCTGAACGTCTAAGCAAGCAACAGCTTTTCTCTATCTGCAATACTTTTCATTTTATGGGCCAAAAACACTATTTTTCGCCTTAAAGGGGCTGTAACTCCTATAAGGGGTTATACGACAACTTGGACCCTATGGCAACTTTTGTAGAGCTAAATGAGCTGAACATTTAAGCCGAAGGTCCAGGTGAGCTAAAAAGTGTATTCAGTAGAATAAAACACATATTGCCTGTTGTTGAGGGGTTACACTATTATAACAGTATAAATACAACTAACTGGCTTCAAAATGTCTGATAAATGATGCCCTTGACAAAACCATGACAAAACCTTTTATGATATGACAGATGACTGACTTCCTGTGGTATTATATTTAGACAATCTGCATATAAATCACACAGTTATGATAAGAAATGGTGATAGAAATACTAAATTATATTTTTTGTAAAGATTTACGTGTAGACTAGTCACTACCTACTTTTCAGCGGCCAATTTGTCAACCTACCACCTAAATCAACGACTAGATATCTAGTGCCTGGTTTTCTTAGATTTTCTCCTTCTTGAACTGATGTCGGAATGTATTGGCAAAAAATCGAAGCCGCTTCTGCTTCAAGGGCAATGGAAAGCTTGTCTTCGGGAATACCTGCCTATTAAATATAAGAAGTAAAACAGAAACACTTAAATCTTATTCGTATTTTAATTACAAGTAAATATCATTTATAAAAAGTAATTTGATCCTTACTTTGTAAAATGACGAGATTAAAATATTACTATAATAAGATTATAATCTTTTATTTTTGCAAACTTTAGTAGTAATACATGTGGTTCGCGTTAATCATTTCACGGGCTGTTCAGTAGACCGCCCCATATCTGTGCATATCCGTGACGTCTTATGCGCTTCGAGACCGCAATCTCGGATCTTGTCGGCCGTATTGCTGTTGGTCTCGCCATATTCCTATGACGAAAAATTCGGGTAATTACCGTGCATTGAGACGGTGATATTTCACAACGTTTCATGCCAGAAGTTTTGCGCACAATTTTCCACGAGAAGTATGTTCGAAGCAATCACTCTTGAGGTATCGGACTTTTTCATGTTGTATATGTTGAAATGGACTCGTCTGTGGAAGTAATGGACTTGTTTGATAACAGGTAGATGTATTCCTTAGTGAAGGCAATGACGAGCGTCACCTTTACAACCCATCCGATTTAACTATGGACTTTTGATTGTAGCGTAAAACGAAGTGTGCAAACACAACAATGAGAATTTACGTTGTCATGAATATTCAGTGCTTGTTAAACATTATTTTTTTGTCAATGAATAAAATACAAATGTATCAATTTTGATTTGCTTTATAGTTTCTTTTTGTTTATATCATCACGGTGTCCAACCCCCGTACAGTGCATTCCGGAAGTAGTGCGGTCCGGAACCGGTATAATTACGGAATTGCAAAAAATAAAGTTTTTTAATGCATATTTTTCTAGCTAGATGGGAGTTTAATTGTAATTTTTCCAGTGGAGTTACTTCCTAAACACGAACGATTGATTATATTAGCCGCTGTAACATGCATTTTTTGATATATTTTTTAAATTCGAAAAATGCATTTTCATTTTACGAGTCCAAGGGTGAACATGAAGCAAAAACACTTATTTTGACCCTCTGTATTAATTGAAAATCGACAATTTAACACAGCAAAATAAAGCTTGACCTTTTATGTCTTATTTGTTTAAATTCTCAGTTTAATGGTTTGTTAATAAAAGCACTATAATTATTTGAAATCAAGCACTAATTATTTGATACTGTACGGCCCGTTGCTTTTTATGGAAATCAAACTGTACGGCTCGTTGCTAAAATAATGCGCATATTTTTCCTAAAAAAACGTATAAAACTATTGCGCGAGGTTATTTTTAAGTAGTTACGCAGTATTTTAAAGGGAAGAACAGTTAAAGAAACCGTGCGAGAGAATACTAGGGTTGCACAATATATCTGTTCCGGATTTGACTCGTCATTTAGACGGGGTCATCAGGGGTCACGGGGAGGAAAAACGACGTCATTCAAGATGGTACAAAGGGAACAGTATTTTATATCAACGATTCTTCTGTAATTATTCAACACATAGGTTAAAAATCATTTGAAACTGACAAATAAACCAAAAATCAACATTTCCAACCCATTAAAAATCAATCTTGAACGGAAATAAAGAAATTACTTTCTTCGTCCATTAGCATGTTGGAACCAGTTTTTTACCAGTTCCTCCTCTTTTGGCTAAATTAGTGCCCAATCCCGCAAATGCGTAATGTGATAACTGTGTAAACCTTATGAACGAGGTGTTTGACCGGGAACTTTGTGACTTTGACTTTGAGGAAATTGACAGTTCCAATTCATTTGATAGGTTTGTACAACAATCACTGTCCCAGGTTTTCAATGCTTCTTTTTAATTACCTCTTTTTGACCACTGGCTCTCTAAATAAAATAGTACTCATATATACCACATATACCACAATGCATGGCACGCAACAAACCGTCTCTTCTACGTCTACTTATACTGACTTCAGTGTATTGAATGTTTTGCAAATATACGCCGCCAGACATTTACAGAGCGATAGGAAGGTTTTAAGTTAAGAGAAAACTATGTCCAATGAAGAAATGTTAATTTAGTGTTGAAGTGTTGAGATAGCTGCCTTGAATGACTCGGATGATTCACTCAGGCCCCATCGCCACAAAACTTCAATAAAAACCTAGTAAGTCTGAGTAATTACTAATGGAGTTGACGAGGGCCACCTTATTCAGCCATATAGGGTGCACACTTGGTCGCTCTGTGGGCTGAGCACTGACCCGACGTCAGAATCCCAAGACCCTTAGTCGCCTCTTACGACAAGCTAGGCTATGCTGCGGGCCTATTCGCCACCCGGTCCCCGCACGGGTCATGTTTTTTTTTTGTTTTTTTTTTGTTCGACATAAAAGCTACATATGAATACGCTATATAGTGCGATTGGCAAATAATTTTAGTGTTGATATTAAACCTACTGGAATGTCGCTAATGTAAAAAGAAAAAGGCTGGGTACCAGTACAGAACCCCGAGGAACTCCTGACTTAATTGATACATTCCTCTTTTATTATACGTGTTCTGATTTTGGTTGTTTTTTGGGTTATTTTTGGTTTTTTTTTCTGTTCTTTTGTTGTTTTTTTTTCTAGGTTTTTTTACGGACCTGCTGCTGGTTTTCTGAAGCCCTACCGATTCGTATACAACTCAAATTTTATACCATTCATATACTATAGTAATAATCACTTGTCAGAAAATCCAGAAAAATTTGCATAAGTATTTCCTACTTAAATTCTTCATTGTTAATTGTTATTTTACTAACCATAAAAAGTACACCCAATCATATACCTTTAGATTTGGCTATTCTGTATAACGATATTTCAAGGAATAACCTCTCATCAGCTGCATTCGAATCAACAACACATTGGAAGACCAAAACAAAAATGTGTTGAAAGAAAAGTACTAAAGACCCAAACGTTCGAACAGAGTAGGACAAATCCAGCACCGAGAATATCGATTATGTGCAGTACAAAGAAAGAAACCTGGTGTCTTTAACAATTTTAAATGTAACAACCGGAAATTTCAAAGACAAACTTGAAAATGTGTCTATGAGCCACAGGATGGCCCTCTCGTTCTTGAAATATCATTGACCCTCAATGTGTATTACCTTGGATATGGACCTTTACCAAGAAATTGATCAAAAGTGTTCGTTGAAGGCTGCTTGCGGTTGTCCATTGTTGTTTTTCTGAATTGCCGCTTGATTGTGGGCTGTGTCGCGTACACTTATTCCACATCTCATTATTTTCTATCATGTGTAAAATATAGGTCGCTGTGACCATATTTCTGGTGTGTGATGCCATGTTACGAAGACTCATCGAGTAGTGAAATATTATTGACCCCTAACATGTAGTATTCAAGTTATGGACCTTAACCAAGAACTTAACCGAAGTCGTTCATGCATAAAATATAGGTCACAGTGACCTAATTTCTAGTGGGTGGTGTAGCCCTACCCAAGACCCATCTGGTGGTGAAATATCATTGACCCCCAACATCTAGTATCCGAGTAATGGACCTTAACCAAGAACTTAACCAAAGTGTTACGGACGGACGGACGGACGGACGGACAAGGGTAAAACTACATGGCTGATCCACATACGTGGTCGGGCCATAAAAATACATGTATATGGGAAGTTAATCCCCCAGGTATTGTCCCTTCATAGTTTTTTGCTTTGTTTTGCTTTATTATAATATTTAATATCAATATAATACAGCCACAGTCAATGTCTACTATATCCCGAGCAAATGAGTGAGTGGATTTGTGTTTTACCCCAAAGAAACGTTATATAGTTTATTTATAGGCAATGGAAAGGAAGCATGATAAATGAACATGATGAGAAATGTGAGGTCAGCGGGAAACATGGGAACAGTTAATTTTGAACAGAAAAGGAGAGAGGAGAAAAACTTGACGGCCAACAAAGGGGTATTTTACGTCATGAAGCGTGGCACTTTCCACACACGTTGGTCCACTATGGTCAGCAGTCATGGTTTTCGTATTATCTACCAGACGAACCCCGCAAACGAGGGCCACGGTACCAATTTCAGCCACCTGGGGTACACGTTCCATCGCTCTGAGACTTAGCACCGACCAAATATCAGAATCCCAAGACCCTTAGTCGCCTCTCACGACAAGCTGGGCTCTGTTGTTAGGGGCATATTCATCTCTTGGGTCCGCATAAGACTAATTACTTGTAGTTGTCTTTATTTGACTGCTTAATAATATCTTACAGTGCCTCTAGTCTTCACGAGTTGGCTAGGAAACGTTAACTAGTAATAATTTAAACAAAGTC
This sequence comes from Arcuatula senhousia, assembly GCA_963971305.1. Taxonomy (NCBI): domain Eukaryota; kingdom Metazoa; phylum Mollusca; class Bivalvia; order Mytilida; family Mytilidae; genus Arcuatula; species Arcuatula senhousia. Next base: position 38,557,986 of record OZ020307.1, on the reverse strand, counting down.
TCCTATCTTTTTTTATATTTAAAATGAAGTCTACTACATGAGAAGAATACGGAATGGTTCGTTGGGATACTTTTCATCAGGTATCATGCGCAAAAAGGTGCAACGGGCCGTACAGTTTCAGAGTGAGTACGCACAACGAGCCGTACAGTATCATTGCAACGGGCCGTACAGTGAAGAAAAAACTATGATCTTTATTTTCTTTTAAAGTATGTAGTCTTGCCTCCAATTGTTGAATGATTTCCAAAATTATACTTATAAAGTTTCTGTTGATACCCAGAAGATGAATTAAATGTTTGTTTAGTACCAAATATATATGTTTTTTCTGTCGAGTTTTCTTATAAAATATTATGACCCTAATGCGTTTTCAAAAGTATACGACGAAGGATTCAGAATTGTTGTATTTGTGTATTTATTCATTTAACCAAAGGTTTCCTTTACCCGAATCATAATCAAAAAGTATTTATGAACAATTTAATGTATTCATATTCAAGATTTTCATAATCAACACTCAAATTTTCTTCCTTGTTTACCATTGAAAAACGCACTACTTCCGGAATGCACTGTACGGGGGTTGGACACAGTGATCATTATCATGTGCCAAATTAATTTGATGTTGACACACAAACTGGATGTTGACTTCGGTTATCACTTCAATTATTAATTTATGTGTAATGCATAATGTAATTGTATGCGTAAATTGAATGAATGGGTCGTGCAAAGATTTAATCTGATTGGATATTGATGAATGGCCTGACTGATGTTGCACGCAGCTCCTATCTGATTGGGTTTTCCCAATGTGACGATTTGTGCTTTTTGTTAACGATTGGCTTTGTTCATGACGTAAATTTTCATTGTTGTGTTTGCACACTTCATTTTACGCCACAACCCAAAGTCCATAGTTAAATCGGACGGGTTGTAGTTAAAATCACAAATAAGTATCGAGTACATTCATTTGTTATATGGTTTGAATTTTTAATTGGGATTTCTTTTTCCTACCAGATTTCATAGTGGACGTACGTCTTTTTGCTGTCATGGAAGGCGAGCCCAAAAGTTCCAATACATTTGTTCTAGTTAGGCTTTCGAAACTACATGTAATTTGAAGAACTGTTTGCAGGAATTTTTTTTCTATATGTGTATAAGGTGTAATAATATCGCAATGTACAGAATTCACTAATGGTAACGATTAACAAATAATTACAAGCTTTTAATATCCATTTTGACGTCATTTTGTATGACCACATTAACAGTAAATTACTCCGCTAGTAAACGAAAACGTTCATGAGTTTCCAGTTCGGCATATTTGGATTTTTGTTTTATGGTTTCCATATTCGTACATTGTTTGGCATTTAAGTCTTTTGGAATACAAATGACAACAAAGTTCCAGACAATAAATTTTGCTACGCCTGACGCGCGTTTCGTCTATTCAAGACTCATCAGAGGCGCTCTACCAAATAACGCCTATGATAAGTCCCAAATAGACAAATCGCGTGTAACGGTTGGCAAAATTGATTGTCTGTTACTTTGTTTTGTTAAAATACATCAGACGAATGTTAACATTGGTTATTTTCAATAACAAATGTACATCGTTTTAAAGAGGCGTCTGTTTTGGATAGTCTCACTCTATCACCGAGTTTCAATTTTCACTTTGTTCCATGTGCTACTCTACCAAGTCATTAGAAATCCTATGTTTGTCTATGAGTGCATAATGTCGTCCAAAAAATTCTTTAATGAAGACAACACACTAGGAACAATATAACCTTAATTCAGCAACTTTTGTCAGACGTGACGCTTTGCCAAGGAAATTGATGATTACCGCTCAGGAATAAAGAATCAACTGTGGTACGTTAACACCATAAGTTGTAGCAGACGGAATGTTGTTACCAAAAAGAAAAAGTTAAGGATTGAAAAGTTGAAGTCATCACGGTTGTTGTAGAGCTTTGACGAAATTTTCCTGGGAGTCTTCTAAATATGAATCACACTTCATAGAAGTGTACAACTTAAAAACTGTAATATCTTAAAAACCACAAAAGATTAACATGAATCGTTTTACTTTTATTCTAAAATATTTTGACTTTTTTAATGTGTTATTATTTTCATTATATTTGACACTTAACAAAAGTATAAAAAGAGCACAAACCAATCCCATTTTCATGAAAATACAAATTTGTTCAAGTTTAAACTAATTTGTTTTCAAAAACGTTTATTTTCAACCAAATTTGAAGAATATTTCCTTATCTTCTGTCTGTTTAATGTAATTTATTCTGATTAATATCATAGAAAGGCATAACAGTCATGACAGTAGTACGAAAAAAAAATCCCATTAACAAACCATTGATAATTTTACACAAATGTTGGACAATAAATAGGTTGCAAACACTGGATGAATATGAAGAGCATAGAACAGTATAACCAAAAATACCAAACTGGGGAACCAAATTATTACTAAGATATTCAACCTATGTCTGGGGTAGGAAGAACCTTAGGATTTAGACCTGTAATATACAGGTGTAAATAATTAGATGAGATGGTAAAGCAGGAAGCAATATGACCATGGTTGACCGAAAATAGTTTTGACGTCAAAGTCATGCACAGACAGCTAATTGGCTCCAATTGGACCGCCGCGAAATGATAGATATACTTCTACACGAGAAATTGAAATAAAAGCCAAATAGTTTCACAGTTGTGTAGACTCGCTGGTTTTCAAGAAGTCCTCATTTATTTCAAAAGAAAAACAAATGAAGAAAAAAACGTAAACAAATTGTAAAACTACGTACATAGTCGATTGAATTTTTTTTTCTGTTTTTAAATCAAATTATATGAACTTTTACGTACCAATTCAGCACTTTTGCGCATTACAGCTTTTGCGGGGTCGGACCATATTGCAGGGACCGTTATTACCCACTTTATTTTAGATCTCTCTATGCTGAGCCCTCTTATCTTAAAAGTGGAGTAAAGGTGATCTAACAATGCCTTTATGGATAAACTAAAGACGTGGGTAGCCAGAACAGGTTTTCCCTGAATGTCGTCTATCATCATCTTGCTGTGAATGTTCTGAAAAAGTCATTTGGTACAAAATGCAATTTTCATATCATGTTCGATTCTGTATTTAGCCATTGTTGATGTCTACCAAACTGGCGAAATATGGCAAATAATCTACAACTAGATGAGAATTGTGAACCAGGTCTTTAGCTCAACCATAAAGGCATTGATATTCTTATCGAAATACACAACTTCAATATATTTGAAGCCTTGTCGCATCTGTTATTCACTATAAAACCATTGATGACCACCAAATCTAAACGGTTTACTCTAACACTTTTTAAGAAGACTTACTGTTTTCCATTAAAGGCTTCAAAAAAATAAAATTATGGATTTCGATAAGAATATCAATGTCTTTATAGTTGAGGCAAAGAGACGGGTCAACAATTTGACTAGCATTGTGCTGATTCTCATCTAGTTTTAATGTGGTTCGTATAATGTGATTTACAGTTCTTTGCTGTGTTTCGCCATTTTAGCACGCATCAACAATGGCAAAATATAAATTTGAATTTGATTTGGAATTATTTTCTTTATACATGTATAAGTTAGTCGATACCTATTTTACGGCCACCAAAATGTGACGGATTTATAGCATTATTCTTTACTTTACGTATATTTTACATAAAGACATTAGTCATGATTGCATTGTAAATGTACATTGTTTTAGTAATCCACCACTTTCTTTTAACTTTGTGCACAAATTAAATAACAAATTTTTGGTAAGTCGTTTAATACTATAGTTTGTTGATCCTTATTGAAATGTTTTTATTTTTTAAGCAATTGGTGATAATTGTTTCAGATTTATTTTTTATCTTGGCGTATTAATTAAGTAGCTGGTGTCGTATCCTTTCAATAATTGCTTTAACTTCTATTTGTATTATTTCACACCTTTCTGTTGTAAAGATTCATCTTGTATCTATGGAAGAAGTAGTACTTAGATTCATCTTTACTTTCGTCTAGTACAATAAGTGTGTATTTATTTTCAGCCTCGTATCCAAATGCAACAAACTTTTTTTCCTCGTCAAGTAGCAGGCATGTTGGAGTTTTCATTGAGAGCAAAGACCTTCCACCGGCGATCCAGGCTGTGTTTGGGTAAATTTTTGATTTGTCTGAATCAAACTCACTCCTCATTGAGTAGGCATATCCGGAAAAGGCGGTTCCGAAATCTATGGCCACTGCCATCAAATAGTCATCATGGTCGTCCTTGCTCGGCTTTAAGCCCATGATTTAAAATCTGGAATATTGGTATCAAGAGTTATGAAAATAACATTTTCATCTTTCTTTGACTATTTCATTACTGGATTTGAATTTTATGCATTTTATTTTGACCTTGGACCCTTCGCATCGTTGAGGGATGCTGGCCGTTTTTAATTGTGGTCTATTAAACTATCGCTTGTTTATGTGGGCTAGGTCGTGAACACATCTCATTATCTTCTATTAAGGAGATACGAACCTGTGTTCTTGAATACTTTGAATATTTTTCGATAGCCTCTGCCTCTATCCATTAAAATACATGGGGATTAATTTACCCGGTGAACATTCTATTTTATTTGTTTTTTTAACTCACCTGGACCGTCCATGTGAGCTATTGCCTCCCCTTGTCGTCAGTCGTCTTCGTTAACCTTTTTTTGAAAATCTTCTCCGAAACGACTGAAGGGATTGCTTTGAAACTTTGCACGCTTCATCTATGGGGTGTCCTCTACCAAGATTGCACAAATGGTGACCGCCGTCCAAACAACATGGCCACCGCTACTAAAATTAGACCAAGGGGGTCAGACTACTGTTTTTGGTTTGTAAATCAAAAAGTATAAGAGATAGATAAAATATGATGCACACTGCTGCTTCAGCGTCAAGAGCTCTACAAAAGTTTCCATTGAGTTGAAGTTGTCAGATGACCCCTTATAGGAGTTATGTCCCCCTAAAGGTGAAAAATAGCATATTTTCATGTTTTTGGCTTATAGAATGAAAACTATTACAGATAGAAAAAAATTGAAAATCGGACTTGTGGTTTTATTTTTACCAGCAAATCCTTAAACCAAAGCGAGATAAATTGTCACCTTTTTCTTGCCAAAAAATTAAAATGGATCCGATTTTTATGAAGGTATAAGTGGTATGCCGACTTCAATTTCGGCATAGAAAATTGTTTATCGTGGACCATTTCCAAAATGGCCCGCCGCCATTTTCCCGCCGATTTTGATAAAAATATTTATATAAGGTAATAGTGGTGTGCAAAGTTCATTTTTGATATCGAAATTTTTATCGTCAGCTATTTCCAAATTGGCCGTCATTTACCCGCCGAAATTAATGCTGAAAATATGCATATATTAGAAGTTTTTTTAATCCCTGAACGCCCACGTTAAGGTTAGTGAGGACACCTGTCATGTGACCAAAAACAGCTAAAAATGCAAAAAACAAGTGCAAATGTAAAAAATACCTAGAAACTTGTGTAAAATAGTTTCATTTAATAAAACTCAATCAAAATAAATTAATTTTAATTCAAATAAAACAACCTTTCCTTCATAAATAACATTTTCAAATAAAAGAAGGGAGATAATTCACTTGAAAAAATGACAAAAAATTTACAAAGATTTGTATTGTAGACAGAAAAGTAAGCTAGTGACCCCCAGTTTTTATTGTTTTATTTCAAAATATATTGTATTTCATTGATTTTTATCAAATAAAAATAAAATTTAAATTCGTGGTAATTTTCTGCGACAAGATTTTATGCTAATTTTTTGGCCTTTCCTATATAATCTATAGTAATTTGCGAAAACTTTGAGCCTAAATTTTGGGAAAACAAGCCTGGAAAGGGGGTCCAATATTTTTACACAAGATAAGGCATATACCTAATACTAATATATAAAAAAAATGAACATTTTAAATTCGGCATTATTTTTGGGGTCAGGTGTCCTCACTAACCTTAAGTGAAAGCTATTGCATGCTTTAAAACTAAATGCATAATTACTAACAACCTGAACTTTAGAAATTTCAAGTGTATAGTGAATCGAATATCATTTAATTGGACCCGTTTCATAGCTTGAATTACTTATGGTACTCTTTGATATTTGGTATTCAGGCACATTGGGACAACCATAGTTCAGATTCATAAGCATGTTCTACAAATGATGCTGCAGTCTCATGGTCAAATGACTGAATCTTTGAAATTATATTTATGTCCACATTTACCAGTGATTCCGAAGGTTATTTTGATTTAACCAGACCGAAACGTACTTTTAACAAAAAATTGCCACAATTCCATTGTAAATAATCTATTTTTTTACCAGACCATGACAATTTTTACAGGACATGTACATGTCTGATGGTCCGACGGACCTTCGGAATCACTGATTTACTTTTTTTTTACATTTTTAGCAAGATTTACTCATGAAGACCATGGATATTTGGTATGCAGTTACATTAGGGCCACCATAGTTCAGATTCAGATAGGTCGTAAAAAGCTCTCCTGTGCTTCAGCTGTATGCTCTTATATATTTTTGAGTCCTGAAATGTGTGTTGGAAAGACTGTTTCCATATTTCCAGAGTTGTTTAAAGAATTTTTGACACTTTGGCTGTATACATATATAAGGTTGTTAAATTTGTCTCGTTGAGTCATTTTATAATATATTTTGCCTTTAATTTTGGGCTTGTTTTTTTTTTTAAATTCTAATGTCCTACTGGCCTTCCAATTTTTCGACTCCTAGCGTGTCTGATGACACACTGAATTGGAAATTGGCAGCGCGGCGGGTGTGCTATAGCAGGCAGGAACCGCTTACTCTTCCGGATCACCCGAGTTCACTCTTGTTACGACTTGAGTTCGCGTTGTTGATTTCTGTTCGGTTGTTTTTATGTTTTGTGTTTCCTTGTGCTGTTCTTGTTCATGTTTACCGGTTTTGTCGTTGCCTTTTCGGACTTTTGACACTAGAATGCCCCTTTGGTGCCTCTGCTTATTTTATCCAGAAAAGCGCTTCACAAGCAGTGAAATTCATTTTGATCTTTTTTCGAAGTCATGTCTATATGTGAATCGTGTCTTTCTGACACACATTCCATATTCTTTCGTTTTTATATCAAAAGCAGTTTCTGCAAATGATGCTGAACTGAGTGACTTTGTTTTGTTGAAATGTAATATTTTCTAAAACCTTGTTTAGCATGAACTACTTATGGTAAGCTGTTGATATTTGGTATGCAGTTGCATAAGGGTTAAAAAGTTTAGATTCATTTCTGTGTTCAGCTGCATCAAGCGAGACGTGTCTCTGTGTTAACACTTTATTTAACCATAGAAGCAGTATATGCCATAAACATTTTAGGCCCGGCACTAGCCCAAGCCATGCATTTCGTATGTTTTCGCAAGGTTTTAATAAATTTTTAAGAAAACAACTTAGAATATTCAATTGCAAGAAATTTTATCTTCGATAGTGCTTTTGGGTCATTATCTCAAATTGTTCATGGCAAAGTATCCTTCTTGATAGAGAAAAGCTGTCACTTGTTTAAATGGTTAGCTCTACAAAGCTACAAGTTGTCAGATGACCTCCGACAAGGATAATGGTCCCTTAAAATAAAATGTAGAAGATAAGTTTTTCAGAGTTGAAAAAAAATCTGTGTTCCTGAATTTCTCTTTGAGTAAAAAATGTTAGACATTTATACAACATATCAAGTGAGACATTCAGGCACTCTTTGTTATGAAAAAAGTGGTTCTATCATGATTTTTGTGTACAGTTTGATAAGTATCTTGCACAATAAGGTCATTTAGCTGTACAGACATCTTCATTTGTTCACAAATTTTCATATACATGTATATACACCTGAACTGTAGACCAGATGAGCGGTGCGTATCTTCTAAACAAAATTGTTAATTTCACTGAGTGAAATAATTGAAAACGCTGGAAATCTAAATTATATTCTGTTATTCGGCGTTTCCGATAACGTCGTGTATTACGTTGAAACCCATTGGGCTTCATGTATATAACCCATTTACGAACATTATCGTCATTCAGCCATAAATAAAGTCAAGTAATGAATAGTAAACCTACTCAAGATTCCAAAAATGGGAAACATTCGACTTATAACCAAACAACCTTAACAGCTAAATTATAATTAGGGTGTTCGAAGTGCAAACTTTAATGGCCGTAGTACGAACTTTCTTGGACATAGTACGAACTTCAAGAACGTGAAGGGCGTGGAATAATTTTGAACATGTTGAAAACAAACGTAATGAGGACGTTGAGAAGTCAAAACGTAGTACAGACCTACTAAGAACGTATTGAGAACTTCATGATCGTAGAATAAACTTCATGGACGTTGCCTGGACGGTATCATATTTTGTATTGTTTGTGCTACTTTTTCACTACGTCCTTTAAGTTTGCACTACGTACGCCGTACGTTTTCACTACGATTTCATATAACGGTATTTTTTGTTCAAGTTTGTAGCACGACCATAAGGAAGTTCCTACTGCGTCCTAAACACTTCTGTACAGAGTTTACTACGTTCACAGTATGTCCTTCCGGATTAGCACCATTTCTAATAAGTTTTTACTAAGTTTTCTATCAGTTCACATGGATTTGTACAAAATGTTTTTACATGCATTCAAATAAATTGGTTAATTGTGTCTTGTCCGCGGGAAAATGATTCTTTTATTTTGCATTTTTTTTTTCAGAAGACAAGATTCTTCTATAAATTGATATTGGACTTTGCCAATTTCATTAGTCAGTTTTGCTGCCAAAAATTCCCCACTTTACACCATAGCTATGTAGCTTCTGTATTTCTACACAATTTAAGGACTGAATCTGTATATCCAATGATGTTATATGATGCAAACTGATAATTGGACACTTATTTGAGCTTTATATACACGTTCTAAGGATGAACTACGGGGCCATCTAAATGATTTCAAGTCGTTGTATGGATAATTTCTTGACTGATATCGTTTTTTTGTTTTTGTTATTGTTTTATTTTTTGTTCTGCCTTTTTTATGTGTCCCTGTCCTGAATAAAGCACAGTGAGTATCCTGAATTTTTTTTTTCTGACGAAAGAAACAATCCTGTCCTTTGATGTCAAATTTACCTATAGCCCTTTACCATCAAATGGATGTTCCATTTATTTGGATATATGTGTCGAGCCAATCGTTGACAATGCGACATAGCAAAGCTTTGAATTAAAAAACTCGTTAAAGTATAAAATTTTGTGTTGGGACATGAGACAACATTTGAAAATGAAATGCATTTGGAAAATTGGTCAAACGTAGAAATGGTCGAATTTCGTTAAAAGGAAGTATATAAGCAGCAGACCTGAAATGAAATCCCACGTTGTGGGAGCAAATGGTGATGCTGCATACCAAATATCAAGCGGTTGTAATAAGAAGTTACTGAGAAAAACTGGTACGAAAATTGTCTACTATTGAATATTAATGTAAAAAATAAAGTCGGCAAACAGGAAGTAGATCAGCGACAGATCTGAAATCGAATTCTATGAGAGTCCATGCCGATGCTGCAAACTTGCCTTTTGCACGTAAAAGATCTTTTAGAAGAGTTCGGTTTTGTTGTTATGTGTGCATTTCTTGGTTTCGATGTTGTGTGGTTTGTTTCGCTGTGATGTTTTTTTTTGTCTACCGATTTTGTCGTTGTCTTTTCGGTATAATAATATTTGATTACCCCTTTGCTACAATTTTGCTTCTTTCAATAAGCATTTGGCTCAATGGGGCCAACTTCAATGGCCACATTTGCAAACTGGGGAGAGATTCAAGCTCGCCTCCAAATCAAGGATGAATAAATATGCTTAAATTATTATCAGATATCAACCGCTGCTAGTGGACCAGAGGTCCCCGAGGGTAATCACAAGCCTGGTCGTCAGACTTGTCTGACACGATTTACCATAAAATATCTAATATTTTTGTCCCTGAAATTTTCGATTTTTAAATTCAAATTTGTTTAAAACACCAGGTTTCTTTCCTTGTAATGCACAATCGTCATGGTCGATATCCGTGGTGCTGGATTTGGCTTCCTTGTTCGAACGTTTTGGTTTTGTTTGAGTACTTTTCGTTTTCAACAGTTTGGGAATTTGACCTTCCAATGTTTTGATTTAAATGCTACTGATGAGAGGTTACTCCTTGAAATATCGATATATAGCATATCCAAATAAACCGTTTATACCCGCGTTTTTGGTATTTGTAATTTTGAAACCACTGGGCGACAACCGCTGCTGGTGGACCAGAGGTCCCCGAGGGTTATCACAATCCTGGTCGTCAGACTTGTCTGACACGATTTACCAAAAAAATATCTAATATTTTTGTCGCTGAAATTTCCGATTTTTTAATTCAAATTTGTTTAAAACACCAGGTTTCTTTCCTTGTAATGCACATGGTCGATATCCGTGGTGCTGGATTTGGCTTCCTTGTTCGAACGTTTTGGTTTTGAGTACTTTTCGTTTTCAACAGTTTGGGAATTTGACCTTTCAATGTTTTGATTTAAATGCTACTGATGAGAGGTTACTCCTTGAAATATCGATATATAGCATATCAAAATTAACCGTTTATACCCGCGTTTTTGGTATTTGTAATCTGTGATAAGTAAGTGCTGAAGAAACTGTTTATTACGGAAAACAAAATCCCCGCCAACCCGACACTCACTAATTTGTAACCCGCGTAAAAAATGACCGGAAAATGTCATTTTCTACTGTGACGTCATACAACGTCAAAATACACTCAGATCAGTGTTTATTAAGGGGATACGTTACTTTGGTCAACCATCTTACTTTTCAAAACAAATTTGCATAATGAATGGTACTACCATGACACATTGAAATATTCATTTGAAATAGAGGGTCATGAATCGATTTTTCAAGTTATTTCACTTTGAAATTATCGTTTTTGGATGGAAATTTATATAGAAGTAATGGGAAAAGATCCATTATTTTCAAAATTATGTCATTCTCCATTGATTAAAACGAATTTTTTTCATTACATTTCAACCAAAAACTAACAAAAGAAAGTCCAAATCTTTCTCTAAACAACAATATATATTTTGTCATAGGTCATGGACCATCTTTTTTCAAGAATTTACATCAAAGATAAACAATAGCGTTAAGGTGGCTCGATGCTTTTCTACTGAGCATCTTTTTGCACATAATGGAATTTTGTATACAATTGATAAATCAACTGGATATTGCAGACAAAAACTATATATTATAACATGTTTTACCAAATTACGAGCAATTGTAATATAAAAAAGGTCTTTTTAATCATTTTTAGAATTTCCCGTACTAAATCAAAGGGAGATAATTTGTATAGAAATAATAGGAAAATTTTTAATTTCCATGATTATCTTGAAAAAATAAACGGTGACCCTATGTTTTTTTCATACAATTTCGGAGAGCTTTAGAAAAGGCACTTTCCCTCAGGTTTTGAGCTGATTCTATAGTAGGAGTGTTTTCTTTAGGTGCCTCTATAGCTTTTCTCCCTATATATTCTAAATAAAAATATTGAAATTTTGCTACTTTTAGAAAGCTGCTAGAGCTTTAAAATGAACGGTGACCCCCTCTACTTATTTGATATTTTTTATCTACACATTAAGGTCTATCAATGTGCCAAAAATGAAAAAAATCTATAGTAGAATTCTAATAGCCCCGAGACACCTTAAAGTTCAACGCTGTTCTGACAGGTAAAATTGACGTTGCGTTTCAAATCGAAAATGGACGTTTTTCTGTCGCACAGGTAAATTTTATCGATAACGTCGTTTTTAACGTAACGTATCCCCTTAAATGTTTATTCGTATATTGTCGAAATTTACAAGATGACTGAAGCATCAATTAACATTGAAGTACAACAAAAAAGGTGTAGAAAATCTCCATCTTTTTTTTATTCACCCTACATATATTTATTTAGTAAGTTTGTTCACGAATCTTAAAATGAATTATACAATACTTATAATTAAAATTTAAATACTCCATCATTTCAAAATCATTTTAAACGAATATTAATTTAGAAAATATATAAGTTCAATAAAATAAGATGATATTAATATTGTTATTCAATTGATAAAATATATGCTTTACATTTAGAAAAAGATATACGGCAAATAAAAGGGAAAGAAGTGAATATGATATTGCTTTTAAATTTAATATTTATTTTTAACATAAACATATTTTCTAAGTAATAACTATTAAAAAACACAACAACAACAAAAAAGAAGAAAAAAAGCCCACACAAACGCACACAAAAGATAGGCACTCCATACTTAAAAAATATTCCACAATAACAAGTCAACGGGACATAACCCATGATGTTAAATTGATAGTAATGAACACTACTGAAATAAACTTGTTTAACTCTCAACAACCGTTACGGGACACAACTTGACCGATGAGGAAATAATACACTGAACACTACTGAATCGATCTTTAAAACTTGATTTTGGGTTGTGTTGCATACACTTATTCCACATCTCATTATTTTCTACTGAAAGTGCACTGGAACTCTTAACACCACTGGACAAATAACAAGTCCAGTGTAAGTCAGTATTGACCAGTATATTATTTCCGTTTAAGAGTTATATGGGTCAACTAGTGCAGGTGAAAACAAAACGAAGTTGATCGCAACATACCTCTTTGATCTAAAGGATGTACTCAAATTCTACAATAAAGTAATATTCTAAAATTGGTATCCACAAAAATGGCTTTCAATTTCATTGGCAAAAGTAATTAAGCTTCGTTTTTCTGAGAGGTAAAACTAATCATATTCTTATTGGTAAATCTAGTTACGTTTTCTTTGCAAAGATAAAAATGACAAACATTTCAAAAGTCACAGGCCAATAGTGATGATCAAAAAAATTTACAGACAGTACACCTTTAACAGCTTCTTACTGTATCGAGGGCTTCTCATATCCACAACATGTATACGCCTTTCAGTAATACGCAACGTTGATACAATAATACCACAACAATCATATTTACATAAAAGTAGTTATATGTAGAAATTTTATGGCAAAATGATACAATGTACTATACAAAAATGGTGTAAACAAAATATTCTTGATTAGAGGTAGTAAAGTACCAAATAGGTACGTGGGTGAAGTTGCGCCTGTGACGGGAAGATACAATACAGGAGTCAATGCATGGCTTTTTGCGTGTGGTTATAAATGAAAAATGATTTTTGGTAGAAATATTGCACAATGAATAACGTATTTAATCTACCTATGATCCGTGATTTAATCATGTTAATATTATTGTTTAAATGCATTTTATTTTTCCGAAATTTTTAAAGTAAAAAGCGTGAATTTTCAGGTACCTACTAAAGCATAATTTTTTGTCCCAGAAAATCCACGGGGCCATATAGATTCGTACTCGAAAAAAAAAATATATATTTCTTCTGATTAGAATTTAAAATCCAAAATTTTAATTTTAAGACATCCAGAAAATTACGAATTTTGACAAGAAAGCAGTTTTTACAATTGTGAAATCTTTTGTACTTGGCAGTCTTTATTGAAAATAGAAAATGTAAAAATATCACCAAAATGTACCATTTAAATAGGAGTTTTCTCAAAGGAGTAGGGGCCTACAAATTCTACTTAATTTTCAACCTTTGAATACTGTTGTCAGATGCTGATAAAATATTTATCAAATATAAAAAAAGGTGAAACTTAATATATTTTTTTAATGTTTGAATGATTGTTTTGGTACAAAAAATATGAATGAAACTGACTTACATTCAGAAAATAACGAATTTACATTAATTTTCAGCATGTTTAAGATACATTTTGGATAAAAAAAATATCTCCTCACACAAGAAACAACTAAATTTGTTTACAGTATGTATATACAGATTATATAAACCTTCTCTAAAAATATGAACTTGCAATTGTTTCCCATGTGCGGACGATGTTTCCTTGTCCAAAATGTACCATGAAAACGACCAAAATTTCTTATATTTTATGATTTTTGCTAAAATCACTTGAATTATGACATTATTAGTACGCTTCAATATCATAGAATTTAAAATTTTTAGACATGTCTTCTTTTCAGTCAGGGTTTATGCTATATTGTAACCAGAAATGGACACTTTTGCATAACCTTCATATTTTAGGTTAAACAAGGGCCTTATCGCCCCTACTTCTTTGAGAGGAAAAAGTCACATTATTCATATATTTATCATTCTTGTCTTTGATATTTCAAACTTTTATAGTCTTTTTAAAAATAAACTAATAAAGTTTAATCTTAGGGGGTACCCAGTTAAAAAAAATGTCGTTAATACACAGCTTTTATAAATTTTAGTAATGCGAGATTTTTAAGTGGTTATCGTTTTTAGAAATAAAATATTTAGATTAAGCCCGTTTTAGGGAATCAAAATTCAAAGAAAAATACTTTTTTTTGGGAACAACTCGTCCTCGAAAATCAATTTGCCGAAATAACATGTGATATTTTACCTTAAAATTACGAATGTATAGACGGGTGTTTAAAGAAAACAATACTGGCCTATTGTATTCGTTCATTTCAGTACTGATATTAAAAACGAAAGAATATGGAATATGTGCGCGAAAGACACGATCCACATATTGAAATGATGTTGATAAATGAAAGCAAAATTTCACTGCGTGCGAAGTGCTTTTCTGGATTAACCTTCATCAGACACGCTAGGAGTAGAAAACCGGTAGAATATTAGATTTGATAAAACAAAAGCAGAAGCCAAAAAATATTACAACAATGACTAAACAGATAAATTTATCAATATTAAAGAAATAGCCAAATGTTGTCAAGCTTTGAAATATGTTAACTGTGTCTTTCCAACACATATCCCAGTACTCGAAAATATATAAGAGCATATATGATAGTCTGATATATGATATATGATGGTCTGTTTCAAAAATGCAGGTCTTTAAATTTGGCCGAATTAACGGCTATATTTTTCGGACTCAAACGACAAATTTTCGTATGCAAGATTATTTTTACAAACTGTAGAATGAATCAAATTAAGGACAATATGTTTTGAAATTCTCTGAAAAAAAGAGAGAAAATGTGATTTTTTTTTTGCTATCGAAAAATCGGCCTTTTCGGGGTGGGGTCGGCCTCGGGGAAAATTATGTAGAACTTATTTCACATTGTTAAGGTTAGATTTTTACTTAAACGTGGTCCCGAGATATCTGCACAACTTTTGGTATACTCGTTTATAGATTTTTATTGCGCATGCACGCAGAATAGGAAGCAAAGTACCAAAAAGGTACGTGCGTGAAGTCATCGCATGTGAAGGAAAGAAAGAACACAGCAGTTAATATATGGCTTTTAACGTGTAGTTATAAATGTAAATTAATTTTTGGTAGAAATATTGCACAGTGAATAACGTCCTTATTGCACATATGAAAGGTGATTAGAAATTAAAACCTAAAATGTTAATTTTAAGACATACAGAAAATTATACATTTGGACAAGAAAGAATCTTTTCAATGGGGAAATCTTTGGTACTTTGCATGTTTAACTTTCGTTTTAGTAGGATTTCCCATGTAATCACTCCTTACAAAAATAAGATTTACTTTATTGATTTCTTTTCGAAGCATATTCTGTCCTAACAATCTTATAAAATTATATTTTAAACTTACATTTTAATCGGCAATTTATTTAATTTTCCCAATTTGTGGCTTTACAATTACCAAATTGCGTTAAATAAAAGTAAATCCATTAAACTAAAATTCAACATTTGCAATAGGTATAAGTGGAATTGAATTCCTTAAAGGTCTTCTTTGAGTCATTGAACACCAAAGATCTAAAAATGTCTATATTGTTCTTATAGAACAAAATGTTGGATGATATTCAAAATGAGTTAAAATATAGTCTATGATTAAATCATTGTTTAAAATACAATCTCAATTGATATATATACAAGTGAACTTGATATTTTATTAATGTGTTTTGTTTGTTTACAGAAAAGAAGATTTCTAAAGGTTTTGTCTCTCTTCTATGTTATTTAATATAGGTATGAGGAATAATGGTCATTTTGAAAACACACAAATTTCAAAAACCATGACGGTGTCTTAGAATTCGTTTACTTGTAAAGACTCTAGAAGTAATTACAAGTAAACTAATTCTAAGACACCGTCATGATTTTCATACAGTCATATCTTAAGACTATATACTTATATACTACTATGGTATATACATTTAATCTGGCCAAGGTGGTGTTACCAAATCAAAATTGAAACCTACATCTTTTTGGTCATACTACAAGCTTAACCATTTTGGAGCAATTGGCTCACCCTTTTCGATAAAAATATGTACAGATCATCCCACGACAACAGACTTGCATAAATCCGGTAAAGATTCTTAATTAAAATGTGATGATAATGAAAATGATCGTACAATGAAGCAGTAAACCATTAAGAGTTTTATACTCATCTTCAGACCACGTCTTTAAAACAGTGCACCAAAAAGCAGAGGTACCAATGGGGCATCCGAATGTCAAAATCCGAAAGGGCAGAGACAAAACCAGCTAACACAATCAAGGACAGGACGAAAAAGAAACCAGACAACATATAAATTACGGAAACACAAAAACCGCTGAATATCAATTAACAACGTGAACTCTAGTCATAAGGAGAGTGAACTCGGGTGCTCTGGAAGAGTAAGCGGTGGTCTGCTATAGCATACCCGTCGCGCAGCCAATTTGCAATGAGTTGTGTAAAATTGGTAAAAAAAGACAAAACAAAACCCTATGACAAACCAACATCTGCACTCATCTGAGAGGTAGAAATCCCATGTTTGTGTATGAGTGCATAATGTCTACCATGAAATGTCTTGAGTGACGACAGCAACCGAGGAGCAACTTAACTCTGTGTCGACATTTTTTGTGTCAAAAGTGGCGCTCTGCCAAGGAAATCGATGTGATTCACATAACCTCTGGAGTAACGAATCAATTGTGATACGTAAACTCTACAAACTGGAGCGGACGGAATGTTGCTACACAAGAAATTAAAGGAAAATTGACAATTGGAAAGTTGAAGTCATCACGTTTGTCATAAAGGTTTGTTGAAAGTTTTCCTTGAGAGTCTATTTCCAGATAAAGATCTTAACATTAAGCAGACTTCCTAGAATATGTTGTGTCCTTTATCTGAAGTTCCTGAGGAATATGGTAATCTTTTAAAGACAATATTGAATGATCAGGTTGGTTAAAATTCTTGTAAACAAAAGGAAAACTGTCGTTGTTGATTCCCGATCTGTGGTCACACATACGAGCTTTTAGCGTTGGTTCCTTTTGTCTTACCAACATAGATCAGTCCACAATGAGTATATTGTAGTCCGTAAATAAGATTAGCAGATGTGCAATTTAAAACAGTTCTTTTATATACAATTTAAATCACCCCAACTGTTGATGTTATATGACCGATTTGATAAATTACCCTTAAATTATGTGGGCTATTGGTACTTTGCGGATAATCCCCCGGCTATTGTTATTTAAGGTTCATCTTTACACTTCGGAAAAAATGACTAATAGTTTACCTCTTTTTTTTCAGTCTATGTGGAGCCTGTTCTACACATTCAATTTCTTAATAAGGCGTAGCAGCGCCAAGATAAATATTTTTTGTATTAATTTTTAGTATTTTGTACGTGTACACTTGATCCGTTTTGCCGTGGCATTTTCTTTGCGTTTTTCAGTTCACCCAAATATAGCCAAATATCGACAATGTCCTGTCAATGGGCCTCCACGTGCAAGGTATTTTCATTATTGGTATTATTAAATCTACTCACAATCCGTTTTATGGAAGGTTATTTAGGGGTAATTCATGCTTTATTTATGGTACAATTTGAACGGAAAGAAAATGAATAGAAAAAACAACAACAAAATCGTGTAAACTGGAAGGGAAAATGATTGGCGATTTTTATATCTAGACGCTGCTACACTTTATTTTGTGCTTATATGTGTCGTTTAAGTTGTACATAGACCAGAAAAATAGGTAAAATATCTACCATTTTATTCGAAGTGTGACCATGAACCTTAACGGAACGGAACGGAATCATATTTTTTTACCAAAATCAAAAGAATTAAATATTGAATATATATGACTGATGACGAACTATATTGATCATATACTTGCAGCTTTATTCGTCCGTGTATACTGCGCAACACGTTGGTAAAGTGTTTGTTTTTAAAAATCCATTAGGGACCATTATGATAGTAATAGTTCCTGGTCCCATATCATTTTGTTCATACCATAAATAAATAAAATAATGTTTTCTTACCTTCTGCCTACATCAGTCTTGCAAAAAATAGTAAAATAAATACCATTAGAAATGCAAAGAAAAAATGGTGTCATTACGTTTCATTAGCAATATCCCCCCCGGTTTTTATTGGTATTTAACGGAACAGAACGGAATGGAACTATAATATTTGTTTTACCAAAATCAAAACAATTAAAATTGAATATATATGACTGACGACGAACTAAATTGATCATATACTTGCAGCTTTATTTGTCCGTGTATACTGCGCAACACGTTGGTAAAGTCTTTTCTTTTAAAAAAAATGACCATGGTTTTTCCACTGATTATCAATGTTGGACAGTCACAGGTATTTTTATAATTGATCATGTTTATGAGTAAAACCGAAGTTACCGTGACCAACACTACAGTTTTAACGCATTTTACAAATAATCATTAACGGTAGTACTGCTAGACGGCTACAGGGGTAATTTCTTTTCAGAACCATTCAGATTTCACAGCCTTGGATTTTTAAAATAAGACTTCCGTTCCGTTCCGCAAAGTACCAATAGCCCACATAATTTAAGAGTAATTTATCAAATCGGTCATATAACATCAACAGTTGGGATGATTTAAATTGTATATAAAAGAAGTGTTTTAAATTGCACATCTGCTAATCTTATTTACGGACTATAATATACTCATTGTGGAATGATCTATGTTGGTAAGACAAAAGGAACCAACGCTAAATGCTCGTATGTGTGACCACAGATCGGGAATCAACAACGACAGTTTTCCTTTTGTTTACAAGAATTTTAACCAACCTGATCATTCAATTTTGTCTTTAAAAGATTACCATATTCCTCAGGAACGTAAGATAAAGGACACAACATATTCCAGGAAGCTTGCTTAATGTTAAGATCTTTATCTGGAAATAGACTCTCAAGGAAAACCTTTATGACAAACGTGATGACTGCAACTTTCCAATTGTCAACTTTCCTTTCTTGTGTAGCAACATTCCGTCCGCTCCAGTTTGTATAGTTTACGTATCACAATTGATTCGTTACTCCAGAGGTTATGTGAATCACATCGATTTCCTTGGCAGAGGGCCACTTTTGAAAAAACTTAAATAGCTTATATGCTTATTTAAATGAAAAGAAAAACACCATAAATTGAATATGACTACATAAAAAGGGAACATTTTATGATTCCCAGCTGTATCATGTAAGAAATATTAGCTTTATCTTGTAGAATGGGTATAACTTCATCACAAAACTGCCTCCTGGGGCCGCTTGTTTATCAAAAAAGCATACTAAAACTCTAAACACACTAGATTTAGAAATTAATACAAATGCTTCCTTTCCCCTAAACAAATCATCATGTCATGCGGCATTTTCTGCACTTTCACGTGGCCTTGTTTACAAACATTATAATTTCGCACTAAATTCAGTACCTACCCCTGCCATCCTTAAAAAAATATTAAAAATTCAAAAGTCCTATTTAAAATTTTATTTTTATTTTTTAAAGAATAACTATATATTAGATTTGTTGAAAACATTTCTTTTTAACATTTCAACCAATACCAGAGCTCCAGAGTGTCAATTCGTACCAGATTATTCTCCTACAAAGGGGCGGGCTTATGTGACGTAAGGGTTATTACTGAAATCATACCTATATAGCTTTGATGTGTTACCAAACACAGAGGTGTTGATGGCGGAGCAGGCTAACATCGAGGAATTAAAACTCCACAAGAAGCGCCAACCTTCACGGGTGTTTGAAATTAAAATGACAACAAAGTTCAAGACAATAAATAAATGATAACATATCCCAAGATACATCTCAAAACAGTGATTTTAAAATACAAACATGAATACTTTAAATAATTGCCTGAAATTTGCAAGATGCAATATAAATGATGAATACTTGACAAATTACTACGAATTTTTTGAAACATTACTAATGAATACTTGAAGAAATACTAAAAATTTACTAATGATCGCTGGAAACATTACTGATAATCACTTAAAATTATCAGGTTTTATCGAATACGAATAAAAGAATAACTAAGAAATACTTCAGTGTTACTGAAAACAATAACTAATTCTGTTTACATAAACTAAAATGTCTGCTACAAGTAACTAAGAATTACTAAATCCCGCCTAATAGTTCACTAGCAATTCACAATTGAAAGTTGAAAAAAATACTCTCAATTACTTGTTCGACAAGTTAACGTTTTAAGTAATTAATATTCTGTAGGGTGCATATTTTATTTTTGTGCATTTAAATCATTTGATTATTTCTGTTGTTTTCATTTAATTCAACATGTTAGGATTTCTGGCACTCGAAAGCTCATTGATACTACTAACTTGCAAAATGATAAAAAGCGGTCTTTGGAAAACGAATATGTATTTTCTATGTCATGAGAATCGTCTCATTTAGGTAACTGAAAGGTTGCAGTTTGCTTTTTCCCTTTCGTTTGATCACTATGTTTAAGGAAAATTTCCGTATCTCCAAACGTGTAATCTTTAAAATATCTAATAAATTCGTCGGGATCACTAATATCAAAAGTTTTCTCTCCAATCAGAAAACAACTTGCATCCGTTGTATACATTGGCGAAGATTCTGTAGAAGCGTACAATGAATAGTAGATAAAACTTTGGTTCTCTTCTATTGTCATATTTGTTTTTGATACTTTGGTACCAATAATTACAGACTGACCCTTTGTCACAAGTTTGTCGAAGACATTTGTACACCTTTTAACACCATCAACTATTTTGCGAATATTTTTCATCGTGAAGTTTAGGGTCGAAACTTGGAATGATTTCCACATCGTAAGAATATTTCATGATTCTCGATTCAATTATATCTTGTTGGTGCCCAAACAGTACAGCACCTTTCAAGACAGTAAGACCACATTCGGAGGGACAGACTATAACCATGTTAGCAAACCCCTGTCTATAATATTGTGCTGAACCAACTGACTCTCCGCAAATCCCCCAACAAGTAAAATATGTGAAATTCCTTTAACTTTGTCAAGTGTTGATGCGATCAAGGATTTTATCTTACTTATTGTCTCAGAAAACAAGTCTCGAATCAAATCTGGATCAAGGCGGATTTTGTCACCTCAAATTGTAATTTTGCTTTGAAGAACAGATGACTTGACTACATCTTTGAAAGAATCATTGTTGACGCGTCTACAAGTTTCATCCAATGAAACATACGGAACTGTCATATTGACCTTATCAGTTTGTTCTAGTTCCACAGTTCTTTTAACGATCTCAAACTCTCGAAAAAGATCAAGATAGGCATCCGGTGCGTCATCTTTTAATGCTTTCATCACCGGTCCTCCCAAAATTTTTGTCAAAAGTTGGAAGAATTTCTGATCAACGCTGGTTCCACCACAGGCATCTCCTGAGGCTGAACAAATCTCTTTTAGTTTGCCTCCTGGGAGAGACTCATGAGCAGTAAGATCGGCTGTCCCTCCTGTGAGAAACAAATAATATATGTCTACATGTATCTGGTAATTGTACGGATGAAAGTAGAAAATCAACAAAGTATTCGAACATGAAATATGAAGGTAGACGGACTTGTACAGAAAAGTATCAAAGAAAATTACGTAAACGGTTATAACAAGGAGTAATTCAGTTATGATGTATATGCGTATGTCAAGGAGTAACCTTTCATATAACTGAATCACCAACAACAAACAATTGACACTGAAAAAATAACACCAAAGGGTGAAAGTCTAAAATTACCAAAAACACACAAGGGGGAGGTTTTTTTCATTTATTTAGTGGATTTGACAAGTTGTACAAGTTCCACAAGAAGGCCCGTAATGACATTTTTAATATGTATGGATTTATATTGACGCAGATATGGTAAACAAAACTTCTATTATTTGTATAATTCATGTGATCGTTTTCAAGATCTAAAAACTCACCCCCTAAATCAACGACTAAATATTTTGTGCCTGGTTTTCTTAGGGTTTCTTCATCTTTAACAGATGTTGGGATATGTTGACAATAAATTGAAGCCGCCTCAGGTTCTAGAGCAATAACAAGCATGTTTTGCGGAATACCAGACTGTAAAATAAACAAGAGGCTCACAAAGGCCTGAATCGCTAACCTGGTCTTTTAGCTGTAAGGGTCTCTTCTATGAGCTATTACCACTGTAAGTGGTCTTCAAACAAATTGAACCCAATGAAGACTTTTGCAGAGCTTAATGGTATTCAAATTTAAACAAGCATCGTATTTTTCTATCTGCAATAGTTTTGATTCTATGATGCCAAAACCATAAAATCGCCATTGATCCAACTGGTCTATTATTTGCAATGGCGGTGGCGTGTTTTGAGAGACAAAAAATGAACCAGCTTTTGTGCAGAACACCGTAAGGATTAATGGTACCAAGTTTCATTAAATTCTGAAGAAGATTTTAGACAAATTCTTAACAGACGACGCAACATGTCAAGTGATGGCAATAGTTCAACCAGAGCTTTTGTCCAGGTGAGCTAAAAAGTATATAGTAAACTTTCCAACGTCCATTTTTTTCATACACAGTACCTGTAAGTTAGAAATTTTGAATTTCAAATAAGATTCAAATAAGATTGCCATAAAAAAATCTACCCTTCAATGCCTCATTTTTATTGGGGGTACATGATAAATAACTTACACACATTTAAGGGTAGATTTATATTTTTACGAAAAATTAAAGTTATATATTATACTATAAAAATCATTTGACCTACCAATTCTGCGCTCTTTCTCATTAAAGTTTTGGCGGGATCAGACCAAATTGCCGGGACCGATAGTACCCATTTTATTTCAGATCTCTTGATGCTAATCCCCCTTGAGTCAAACGTTTTGTCTAGATGATTTAACATTGCTTTAATGGATAAGCTAAAGACTTGGGTAGCTAGAACGGGTTTTCCCTGAATGTCTTCTATCACCGTCTTGCTGTTTATGTTCTGAAAATATAACAATGATATAAATAGCTAGAAAATGACGCATTTTTACAATCAATTTAAAAGCAAATGGTTTAACCAATGCATGTACCAAGTCAGAACCAATGCGATCCACCAATTCTCCGGTATGACTGATTCGTTTTTGTCATTTTCCCTGGACTATGAGATTGACCATTCAAGTTCGGCAGTTTTGTTATTACCTTTATTTTCTAATGCATCTGTAAGATTGCACTACGTGATTTTAAGAATTCCCTGAAGAAGTTTTGAGTCAATATTACATATACATGTATATTTATAATGTTCTACATGTTATACCCTACTGCGTACCTGATGGCCGAAGAACGATTTAAATGGCATGACTTCAAGACGCAGATTATATGAAAATTCATTAAAACAATTCGAATGTGATGACTTTCCCGGCCACAAAAAACAAACTATGACAGAAACCCGGGAATTTTGAAACAATTTAATGTTTTTACGAATTTGACTATTTGCTCATCTTGGTGCTGGGTAATGAATATGATCCTTTTTTCAATTCTGTGGCATTTACAAACCAAGGTATGTTGACCTTTTCAAGATTTTGTATTCGAGTTTTGTACTCATTTTGAAACTTATTTGGAACAGACGACCCTGTCTTCTATTCTATTGATTAGTAGAAGTGTTATATTCAGCAAAGCTGGATTGTCAGATGGAACCTAGCTATACTGATTAAGGACCCTAGACATTGAAAATTAACAGAAATCGCAAAAGAAAAATTATCGTCAATAAACTCACATATTTAAAGAAATAAAGATACATGCCATGTGAAATCTTTCACCAAGTCTTATGGCCCTGTCACACTATAACGTTTTAGCCAACGTGTGCCGACGTTTTAGAATATATTTTCAACACGCTGGTGTGCGTTGCGTAAGTTTTGTACACGTTATGAACACGCTACAAACACGTTAGCGAACGTCAGTGTGCGTTGGTGAACGCCGAGTGCGTCGCAAATTTTTCAACATGCTTTAAATTTCCGACGTTCGCCAACGTATTAGAAATAAATTATTCGAACGCTAGGCATAAGTTAGAAGGACGTTATACACACGCTGATGTACGCTATGTGGTCGTTGTGCGCACGTTGAAATGCGTTTCACGAACGCTAAGTTATATGGAAACGAACGTGTCTAGCGATAATGCAGCGCGCGTCTAGCGTCAGTCTAACGACCAAGAAACCTATTCAACGTGTCTAAAACGTGTACAGAGCGCACTGAGCGTCAATGTAACGAACGAGTAGCGTATCAGCCCAAGAATGTTATAAGTTAGATTGAATTACAAGGGGGGAAGTCAATTTCAAAAGCTTCAAATACTAATTCAAACCCTGAAAAAAAATCTTTTTACAAAAAAAAAAAAAAAAAAAAAATGAACAAAGCCAAAAAGATCTTGAATATAACAAAGACAACTTAGATGGTCTGGAATTGAAAGTAATTCTTGCAAATTGTAATACACCTGTCGTTTTTTCGGTGGACATGTCTTTGGTAGAAAAATAGTAACGACAGTCTAACTATAATACTCATTTGAAATAATGTGTATTTTTAATATTCAATAAGCACACGCGTTTTTCTCTATTAAGGACATCATTAGTCAAGTGCTATAAAAAGGATGATAGGCAAACTCTACATACCGGTATTTCTTACATGTATATACTAATTTGAGATTTTGAGAGTTTGTTAACAATCGCATGCATTACTCTCTGTATATTTTTGACATATCAAAATATAAAATCAACACTATATTTTATTCTTTTAGAGTGCAAAAATCATCACTATCGGTTAAAAAACGGCTTTAGAATAATTATACATTCATATTTCCGGAACGCTGAAAACCAATATTTTTATAACGAAACAAATTCGCATGATGTATCTATAATTATCAATTAATCTAGCAATACATTTAAGCCAGGTAATAGATCTATTTAGGCTACTGGAAATAATACTAAAGAAAAGAACAGAAATCCTAGGTCTCCCCACCGAAAGAAAAAATTATAAGTTAGTTAAACGCTATGAATGCGTTCTGCAGTCGTCACACATGCGCTAGGCAAACGTCAAGTACGCCGGACAAACGCTATAGATAAGTTTTGAATAAGTTTGTCGTGCGTTGCAGGTAGTTAGTCTGACGCTTTGTGGTCGTTCACCGAGATATTTTTTGAAATTTTTTACAGCGACTACCAACGTGTTCCAACGTTTTAGAAAATTATTCGAACGTTCGGCACACGTTGGCTAAAACGTTATAGTGTGACAGGGCCATTATGGCCATGTTAGCCAACGTTTGCCGACGTTTTAGAATATATTTTCAACACGCTGGTGTGCGTTGCGTAAGTTTTGTACACGTTATAAACACGCTACAAACACGTTAGCGAACGTCAGCGTGCGTTGGTGATCGCCGAGTGCGTCGCAAATTTTTCAACATGCTTAAAATTTCCGACGTTCGCCAACGTGTTAGAAATAAATTATTCGAACGCTAGGCATAAGTTAGAAGGACGTTATACACACGCTGATGTACGCTATGTGGTCGTTGTGCGCACGCTGAAATGCGTTTGACGAACGCTAAGCTAAATGGTTAGTTAGTTAGTTAGTTATTGCTTTACTCCCAAGCAGCTCGATTTCGGCTATATCCGGGAGATGAACATGAAACTGGTGCTACAATGAACATGAAATGATGATGAAGTGGAGGAAATGGGGACACAAGGCCAATCGGGTAGGAGAGTTTTGACTGCCACTGGAAAAGGGAGTGATGGGTAGGGACGGGAAATTTTGCTTCCTGCATGGGGATCCTACGGGTCCTACTCTTACCGAGACCTGCAGCAGGGTTCTTTAACGTGCGAGGAACGTGACATTTTTCCCAACACGGTGCACCACTATGGTTTGCGGTCAGGTTTTCCGCATTATCGCCTGACGACCCCGCATCTCTCGATGTCAGGGCTGCCCCATTCAACCACCTGGGGCACACATCCCAGTCGCTTTGTGGGCAAAGCGGCCTGACCCCGATGTCAGGTTTCTGAGCGCTCTTAAGTGGACTTTTACCGACAAGCTTCGCGCTGCTGCGGGCCTATTCGCCTCCCGGGCCCCGCACGGGACCTAAGCTAAATGGAAACGAGCGTGTCTAGCGATAATGCAGCGCACGTCTAGCGTCAGTCTAACGACCAAGAAACCTATTCAACGTGTTTAAAACGTGTACAGAGCGCACAGAGCGTCATTGTAACGAACGAGTAGCGTATCAACCACAGAATGTTATAAGTTAGATTGAATTACAAGGGAGAAAGTCAATTTCAAAAGCTTCAAATACTAATTCAAACCTGAAAAAAATATAATTGCAAAAAAAAAAAACAATGAACAAAGCCAAAAAAATATCCTGAATATAATAAAAATAACTTAGATGGTCTGGAATTGAAAGTAATTCTTGCAAATTGTAATACACCTGTCGTGTTTTCGGTGGACATTTTTTTGGTAGAAAAATACTCAAATACAACGAGTAACGACAGTCTAACTTCAATACTCATTTGAAATAATGTGTATTTTAGATATTCAATAAGCACACGCGTTTTTCTCTAATAAGGACATCTCCATCATGCTGTCTGCGATCATCAAGTCAAGTGCTATAAAAAGGATGCTAGGCAAAATCTACAGACCGGTATTTCTAACATGTATATACTCATTTGAGATTTTGAGAGTTTGTTAACAAGCGCATGTATTCCTCTCTGTATATTTTTGACATTTCAAAATATAAAATCTACACTGTATTTTATTCTTTTAGAATTAGTGCAAAAATCATCACTATTAGTTTAAAAACGGCTTTAGAATAATTATACATTCATATTACCAGAACGCTGAAAACCAATATTGTTATAACGAAACTAAATTCACATGATGTATCTATAATTAATAATTAATCCAGCAATACATTTAAGCCAGATAATAGATCTATTTGGGCTATTGTGAAATAATATTAAAGAAAAGAACAGAATTCCTAGGTCTCCCCACCGAGAGCAAAAATTATAAGTTAGACTAACGCTATGAATGCGTTCTGCAGTCGTCACACATGCGCTAGGCAAACGTCAAGTGCGCCGGACAAACGCTATAGATAAGTTTTGAATAGAACTTTCAGAACTTTATTTCAACGCTCAGACACCATACAGTGTAACATGAGGTACAAAAGTAAACAAAACATATATACATAAATGGCGAGTTGAGCAATACACACTATGAATCGCATTCAAAGTACAATACATAAATGGTTACAGTAATTTTGACATTTTTCTGATAAAACTTGACAGTTTTGACAATATCTTAATGTTACATAACGAAAATAAACCTGACATTTTATGCTTATTTGGTGGGTTCCAATAGTATTTTGAAATAAATTTATCCCTTAAGTTAGAGATAGTGTCGTTTTTACATATAAAGGGTTCCAATAGTATTTTGAAATAAATTTATCCCTTAAGTTAGAGATAGTGTCGTTTTTACATATAAATAAGTCCCGTGCGGGGCCCGGGTGGCGAATAGGCCCGCAGCAGAGCCTAGCTTGTCGTAAGAGGCGACTAAGGGTCTTGGGATTCTGACGTCGGGTCAGTGATCAGCCCACAGAGCGACCAAGTGTGTTCCCTAGGTGGCTGAATAGGGTAGCCCTCGTCCGCGGGGGTTGTCAGGTCTATAATACGGAAACCCTGACCGCCGACCATAGTGGGCCAACGTGTGTGGAGAGTGCCACGCTTCATGCACGTAAAAGACCCCTTTGTGGACCGCCCAGTAGTGCACCACATAGGCTAAATTTTCCGCCCCTACCCATCTCTCCCCTTTTCCTGTGGTTCTTCAAAATTTACCGTTCCTTTGTGTCCCACCCCATCCCCATATTTCATTTATCATCATCATTTCATGTTCATTTTATCATCCTTTTCATGTTCATCGCCTGTAAATAACCTATATAGCGTTGCACGGGCGTAAAACACCAACTCACTCACTCACTCACTCACATATAAATAAAATATGATATTCATCACCAACTGTTTCGTTGCAAAAGTTACATAATCTGTGTTCTTTTGGAATCTTATTCCATCGACCTGTTTCAATAGGTAACTTAATATTTGATGTACGAAATTTAGAAATATATAATCTCTCTTGAGAAGAAAGCCTCAACAGGTATTCTTCTAGTTTAAACTCAGTTTTAATAGTTTTATAAAAGTCTCTCGAAGAATTTTCAATATCAGAAAACCACTTTTGAATAAACAAATCTTGCAATTTTTGTCTGATAATATCCTTTAGATATGTACCATGAATAAAAAGTTGAGAATTAAATACATAAGGTAAACCTACTTCATTAAAGATTGATTGTACATAGCTAACCCATTTAAAATTACAGAATCCTTCCTTTTGTAATTTGAACATCAAATTGTATAAAGTGGAACTAAGTTTGTTTTCACAACTTATCAACCTATTCCAGAAAGATATCATTCTTGTCTTAATTCTGACTGAAAGGGGGAAACAACCTAGTTCCCCATAAACCATATAGTTTGGAGTAGATACTCTTACATGCAATATCTTTTTTAAGAATTGTAGATGTATCCTCTCCAGTTCTGATATGTTTTCGAAACCCCAAATTTCAGAGCCATAAATCAAAATAGGCTCTACTAAACTATCAAATAACTTTAACTGGAGATCTATAGGAATAGGTTGATTTTTAATTCTTTTATAAGCAGAGAATAAAGCACGTCTAGCTTGAGAGATGAGCTTTTTCCTGGCTTTTACAAATGAACCATTATAATTAAAATCTAACCCTAGATATGTATAAGAATCTACTATATCAATTGTTTCGTTATTAATCTTAAACTCGGGAGGATTTCTATATTTCCTCTTGCTAAATATATTAATCTTAGACTTTGAACAATTAATAGACAGTTTCCATATATCACAATACATACTAAAAATATCTAAGTTATATTGTAAAGCTTCACTTGTTTCTGCAAATAATACAGTATCGTCAGCATACAATAAAATAAATAATTCAAAATACATTGAAATTGTATGTTCCTGTAATTTTGATTTTAAATCATCTAACGAAATTCCACCTAGACTCTTGAAAAAAATCTTCTAAATCATTTAGAAAAAGAGCAAAAAGAATTGGAGATAAATCTCTCCCTGACGAACACCTGAAAAACATGGAAAAAAATCTGAGTGTTGTCTTTTGTCTCTTACACAAGATTTGATATTCTTATACATGTTATGAATAACATTAAAACATTTACCTTTTATACCATAATTTTGTAATTTTTGCCATAATCCATATCTCCAAACCGTATCGAAAGCTTTTCGAAAATCTATAAATGAGCAAAAAAGCTTCTTGCCAAAAGAAAAAATATAGAGAAATCAAAGAATGTAACGAAAAAATGTTATCTAAAGTAGAATATCCCTTTCTGAAGCCGGTTTGACATTCAGAAATAAGGTTAATTTCATCTGCAAGTATATTTAATCTTTTATTAATTATTGCTGTGAAGAGCTTCCCTAAACAACTAACAAGTGTGATAGCCCTGTAGTTATCTGGGTCTTTTGGATCACCTTTGTTTTTATAAATAGGTTGTATGATACCAATAGACCAACTTTCAGGAATCATACCTGTATTAAGTACCAAATTAAATAAATTACAATAAAGTTTTATGAGTCTAGGTGTAGAAGCTTTAAGATATTCATTCACAATTTTATCAAATCCTGCAGCTTTGCTATTTTTCAACAACTTGATATTATCATCAACTTCTTTTTCGGTAATTTCAGAATTCAGAATTACATCATACATTGGATCTACATCTAAATTCTCATTTATCGAAAACTCTTCAGTTTCGCCTGAATTCAGATTTTTAAAGTATTCATAGAAATTGTAAAGGTCAATTTCTGGAGTTTGTCTACTCTGTCCAGAATATTTATTTAACAACCTCCACAAAGACTTTGAATCTGTCTTTGACATATGACGCATTTCTTCTTCACATTTATTATTATAGTTTTTGTACTTCATATCGACTTCCTGACGATAAGATTTAGAAGTTCGATTTAATTCGCTCTTATTTTCATCGTTCTTAACTTTGTTATAGTTTTTTCTCGCTTTGTTAAAAGCTATTAAAAGCTTGTCTCTTGACATCGCATTCCTTTGTAAACCATGGTTTTCTGCCTTCATCACGGGGTTTGCTACTCCTGTGACCAAAAGCAGTACTTGCACAGTCTACAAACAGTTTTGCAATATCTTCTACAATGCTATTGAATTCATTATAAGTTTGTCGTGCGTTGCAGGTAGTTAGTCTGACGCTTTGTGTTTGTTCACCGAGATATTTTCTGAAACTTTTTACAGCGACTGCCAACGTGTTCCAACGTTTTAGAACATTATTCGAACGTTCGGCACACGTTGGCTAAAACGTTATAGTGTGACAGGTCCATTAGTTTATAAATTTTGAAATGTGCTAAAAGTCATTCCTAAAGAAAAAAATGTCTTACTAAAAGTTATGAAAGTCATTCATTAACATTATTATTTAGGGCATTCGATCTTCTTTCTTTGCAGCAAATGTTTAATTTTAGATGTTGGGTTTAAATATGAAAACCTGGTTGTTTTTAAAAGCCATAGTCACCCCTAGTAAGGTGAGTTCACTTAGAAATAGAATTACAAAAAAATGTGTTGACATACAATAATTTAAATTGCAAAGTTACAAAGCGGATTCAAAACATTATCCCTACTTGTTTACTCTTTTCTTGACCGGACAAAACATAGTTCATCTACATTCCTTACTAAAACAAACTTTATGTGAAGTATAGCTTATTTTTGTTTATCTCTAATGAAACCTTAAGTTAAGCTTAGAATACAAATGACAACAAAGTTCCAGACAATAAATTTCGCTACGCCTGACGCGCGTTTCGTCTATTCAAGACTCATCAGAGGCGCTCTACCAAAAATATTGAAAATGCCAAACACTGTATGAATTTGAAGAGCATAGAACAGTATAACCAAAAATATCAAACTGGGGAACCAAATTATTACTAAGATATCCAACCTATGTCTGGGGTAGGAAGAACCTTAGGGTTTAGACAATTTTGAAATTTAGACGGATAATTTAAAGCTTTGATGTTTTCTCCAACTCAAAAGTGTTGGTGCTGGGGCGGGCTAACCTCGGGGAATTTAAACTCCACCAGCAGTGCTAACCTTCACGTGAGTTCGAAATACAAATAACAAAAAAGTTCCAGACAATAAATTTAATAAAATGTTCAAGACAAAGATGCAACAAAATTGCAACTATTTGAACAAACAGGGTGTCTCCTTTTCTCAGTGCCATTGACTGTTTAAAAAAAATCAGAGAAATTTTACTTGTTGTTCAGGTTTGGTCATGAGTTTATTTTAAGCTTATTTTGTAAAAGATAGATCCATGTCGATTTTAATAAAATATATTTGACTGCAATTTTCAAATCATTTTACATTGAAAAAAAGTAAGCTTCATTTTTACATCTCTATGATAAAGGTTCATCTTGAATCTATGGAAGAAATAGTACTTCGATTCATCTTTATCTTCGTCTAGAACGATGTTGGAAAATTTATTTTCTGCATCGTATCCAAATGCAACAAAGGTCTTTTTCTCGTCAAGTAGCAAGCATGTTGGTGTTTTCAGGGAGAGCAATTGTCTTCCACCAGATACCCAGGCTGTATTTGTGTAGATTTTGGATGGATCCGATTTAAAATCGCTTTTCATTGAGTAGGCGTACCCAGAATACGTTGTTCCAAAATCTATGGCCACAACCATCAAATAATTATTGCTTTTCTCTGAGCACATAGCTTCAATCTGAAAGATTCAAAGTTACGACAATTTTCGTTCCATTGAAAAAAGGGCATTGAACTTGTAAGTTATCTGCAGTTTTACTAGGTCGTTGGTCGGTCGTCTTGAATTGAACGGCCAAATTGTAAGAATGATTTTATGAGAGCTTATGGAACCTTATTTAAATATTTCTAAATTTCGAAATATGAAAAAAGCAGAGGTACCAATGGGCATCCGAATATCAAAGTCTGAAAGGGCAGAGACAAAACAAGTTAACACAAACCGGGACAGGACAAAATAAAACCAGACAACATAGAAAACACCGAATCACAAAAACTGCTGAAGATCAATAAACAACATGAACCCTTGTCGTTACGAGAGTGAACTCAGGTGCTATATGAGTGCATGATTTCTATTGTAAAATTTCTTGAGTGAAGGCAGCAACCGTGGAACAACATTACCCTGTGTCAACATTTTGTTTTGTTTCAAACGTGACGCTCTTCCTGGGAAAACGATTTAATTCCTATAAGCTCTGGAGTAACGAATCAATTGTGAAACGTAAAATCCATAAGCTGGAGCAAACGGAATGTTGCTACACAAGGGAACGTTGATAATTGGAAAATTGAAGTCATCACGTTTGTCATAGAGCTTTGTTGAAAGTTTTCCTTGCGAGACTTTTTCGAGATAAAAATCCAAATTTGAAGCAGACTTCCTAGAATCTGTCGTGTCCCTTACCTCAAGTTCCTGGGCATATATGAGATGTAGAAAGTCACCAAAATCAATTTTTATTCACTAAAAGGACATCATCAATATAACGGAAAGTGAGGATAAAAGAGACAGCCAGTCAACGATCTTTTTGTCGAGATCGGACTAGAAGAACTCTGCTTCATATGACTGAAATATGACAATAATATCCTTGTTTTTGAGTAAAAAATTGTGTTAGACGAGCACGCATTAAGGTATTTCTATGATACTACCGTTCTTTACGTCTCTCCAACATTTTACCAGAAAATGTGCTAATCATTTTTATATTCTTAGAATGTACATTTGTTGGGAAAGTAAAGAATAGAAAACCTAACTTTGGAGGTTTGGCGCGCTAAACCAACCGTTTGTTTTGAAATGCCTGCACCAAGTCGGGACCATTGCGATCTTCATTTTTTTCGGTATGTATTCCTTGTTTTGTCTCGTCTAATGGACATTTGAGATTGATTCTCAAAACGAAGTTCGGTAATTTTGTTATTACTTTTATTTGTTATAAATAAATGTGATTGATTCATCATAATGTTAATGACATATGATTTGCATGAATGAGAAGGTCACTTATCATTCATGTAAATCAATAGTCAATGAAGAGGTGCACAGAAATTAACAGTTCCCTGTAGCCGTAAGCGCTCATCTAGCCCATAAGGGTTTCTATTACTGAGCATACATATAAAACCTAAAACATGTCATATGACACAAGCAACAGATCTAAGCTTTTCTCAATCTGTACTAGTTTTCGCTAATACTTAATTAGAAAGACACGTGTATATCTTCTTCGGCTGTTTTGAAGCAACTTGATTCATCACACCTTTTCATAAGAAACAAAAAAGAAATCAAAATGTTAACTTACCAAAAGAAGTTGCATTAAATGTAGTTTGGTAAGTTAACATTTGGTTAAACACATTTCTTTTTGTGTGTTTAACATATTTGTATTTTAACACTAAAAATTGCTATTGTTTTGTTAAAGGTAAGCAATAGCATTTGACTCAATGGAAACGTTTGTAGTCTAAGATCTTTAAGAAATTTTCTTTTGTAAAAGTTTCTGGGTTTTGTGCCATTTAAAGTGGTTTTCCACATTTATTTTATTTTAAGAGATGCAGCATTTTTTGACAGATCGAAAATTGAAACAAATATGTATGAGAAGAAAACTAGTAAACTTAAAACGATTTATCATAATGCGTTTCTTTATGAAGATCTTAGAAAATGTGTCAACGTTTGAATAGCGACGACAGAATATGACGGACGCCAATTGATGGCACTAATGCACTTGGACCATCGTTTAGGTGAACGACAATCAAAGCTTTAAAGTAAGAAAAGGAAGTGCAACGTATAAATCTCTACCTAACTTTCTTTCAGTCTGCATGTAAGACATGAAGAATATTTAAACAAATTAATGCGCAAGAAAAACAATTTTTAATTTTTTTAGAATTGTTTCCATTCTTTTTGCAATAAGTT
This sequence comes from Arcuatula senhousia, assembly GCA_963971305.1. Lineage (NCBI taxonomy): Eukaryota > Metazoa > Mollusca > Bivalvia > Mytilida > Mytilidae > Arcuatula > Arcuatula senhousia. Next base: position 38,523,789 of record OZ020307.1, on the reverse strand, counting down.
GTACTTATTGGCAAGCTAGCGCTCTAATTTCTGTTTTATCATTCGAGTACCGTTCATTCAATCAAATTCAAGCGACATACTTATCTAAACCTTACAATAATAAACAAGCATAAACATATCTATTTATAAAGAAAATTATATGTTTTCTAATAGATTCATCACACCTTTTCATAAAAAAAATCAAAATGTTAACTTACCAAAAGAAGTTACATTAAACATATCTAACCAAACATTTCTTTTTGTATGTCACGTAAATTACGTTTTGTAATTAAGGTTTAACATATTTGTATTTCAACACTGAAAATTGCTATTGTCTTGTAAAAGGTAAGTGATCTATTTTTGTAACGTGTCATTTATGAGCATGAACCTTTTGTACAGAAACAATAGACTATGTGAACAAAGACATTTATTAAAACTAGAATTGCCATTGCCAACAATATCAGATTTCGACTATGACCTTAGTCTAAAAGCTGCATAATCTTCACATTTATATAATTATGTTTGGTGATGGGTTAATTTTGCAAACCTAAAATGCTGTATTCTGTGTCTTTGTTCGCCATGCTGCAGACTTAGACTTTTGTTTACGTTTATATTTGAAATGTTAAATTTTTACCCCAAATTTTCGCCATTTAAAAAAAAAACGATAATTTAAGCCGCATCTCAATTTGCCATTCCCCACCTAGTGTCATCTTTCATTCTAGTCGTGGAATGTTTTAACAACCGTAATCGATAGATGTTCATTTCGAATTTTTCGAATCAGTTTACCTACGCTCCAATTTGTAATTATTCAAATTATCTAGACTGGTTCGCTCTGGGCAAGAAAACCAAAGTAAGGTGCTGAATTGGTTTGCTTCTTCTAGTTTGATTTGCTCTGACCAAACTTAAACCAAACCAAACCAAACTGGTTGGTTAACTTTTCAAGTACACATCGGTTTGTCAAAGTGAATTAAACCAAGAGATTAGTAAACTTTACCAAACTCCAGAGTTACTTTTTGAGTTTGGTTGCAGACAGGATTGGTTTAGACCCATTTGAATATAAACATATTTACTTGAAATGATCAGAAGTTTTTTAACTGCTTTTCTTACTAGATTCATGACACTTCCTAAAAATTTGAAAATATCAACATTTTAACTTACCCAAATAAGCTACATAATGATTATTCAAACAGAAATTTTGCATTTGTATGCAACGTTAATTACGTCTTCTTATTAGATTGGTCCGTGTATATTAATGTCCATTCAATTTTCGTTTTGAGAATTAAAAATACAAATCGAAAAACAAAGGTATTTTCGTTTTTAGCTCACCTTGCCAAAGGCCATGTGAGCTTATGCCATCACTATGCGTCCGTCGTCGTCTGTCGTTGTCCGTCGTCGTCCGTTAACAATTTAAAAAATCTTCTTCTCTGAAACCACTGAACCAATTTAACTGAAACTTTGCAGGAATGATATATAATGTGTTGGCAACAAACAATTATCATTTTAAAATGATTCGATAAAAAACATGGCCGATGTTACTTAAAATAGAACATAGGAAAAAATCACTTAAAATGGCTTATGACTCAGCAACCATCACAGATAGAAAAAATCCGAAGGATCTTAGGCTCTTCAGAATCAAAAGCTCTACATTAGTCTCCATTGGGTCGAAGTTGTCAGATGACTCCTTATAGGAGTTACAACCCCTTTAATGCGAAAAATAGTGTTTTTGGCCTATAAAATGAAAACTATTGCATAAAGAGAAAAGCTGTTGCTTGCTAAATGTTCAGCTCATTTAGCTTAACAAAAGTCTCCATAAGGTCAAAATTGTCAGATGATCCCTTGTAGGGGTCACAGTCCCTTAAAGGCGAAAAATAGTGTTTTTGGCCTATAGAATGAAAACTATTGCAGATAGAAACAGCTGTTGCTTGCTTAAATGTTCAGCTAATTGAGCTCTAAAACGTTCATTTGGTCGAAGTTGTAAAATGACCCCTTATATGGGTAACAACCCTTTAAATGCAAAAAAATAGTGTTTTTGGCCCACAGATTGAAAACTATTGCAGATAGAGTACAGCTGTCGCTTGCTTAAATATTCAGCTCATTTAGCTCTACAAAAGTCTTCATAGGATCGAAGTTGTCAGATGACCCCTTATAGGGGTTACGGCCCCTTAAAGGCGAAAAATAGTGCTTTTGGCCTATAGAATGAAACTATTGCAGATAGAGAAAAGCTGTTGCTTGCTTAAATTTTCAGCTCTTTTAGCTCTACAAAAGTCTCCATAGGGTCGAATTTTTCAGGTAACCCCTATAAGGGGTTACAGCCCCTTAAAAGTTGAATAGTAGTGTTTTTTGCAAATTTAGAATGGAACTATTGCAGATAGAGAAAAGCTTTTTCTTGCTGAAACATTCAGCTCATTTAGCTCTACAAAAATCTTCATAGGGTTGACATGAGGACCAAGTGAACGATTCAGGCTCCTGGGAATCTCTTGTTTGATTTTTGAAATCAAAACAAATTGAAAAATAAAAGTGTTTTCGTTTTCCATTTTGTAAAATCAAAAACCAAAATTGAAAAAAGGAAAAGTATTCTTTTTTTCGTTTTAAGTATTAAAAAAACAACAAAAATTGTAATACGAACATATATACGTTTTTTGTTTTTGCAAAATCAAAATTAAAAATTGAAAAACAAAAAAGTATTTACGTTTTCCGTTTTGTAAAATTTAAAAAAATAAAAAATGGAAATGTATCCGTTTTTTGTTTTGAATATAAAAATAAAAATGAAAAACCAAAAAACCAAAAAACCAAAGGATTTTCGCTTTTACATTTTTCGTTTTGTATACCAACTAGAGTCTCCCAGGAGCCTGAATCGCTCACCTTGTATTCGATGATACTTATATGCTGGATATTTTAACAAAGGACTGCTACTCTGTGGAATTATCAATTTTAATGTTCTAAGGGAAACTCCTATCAAGAAAGGTCTTACAACTTTGACCCCATTACATAATTTTTAGATCTTTATGTGCTTAACCATATGCAATTTAAATTTTTCAAATATCTTGTATTGTTTTCAAGATATAAGCCTTAAAAGAGCAAAATTTGAAAAAAAAACAAGAAAAAGGGCAATAACTCCTACAACCATTGTAAGATCTTCTTCAAAACTTCAGGGCAGGTAGATCTCTATGTGCTGATCATTATTATCCAATAAAATTTTTAATATCTGTTACCATTTTTGAGTAATTTGCAAAAAACTGCAACTTACCCTTATGTTCTATTTTTAGCCATGGCGGCCATGATTTTTGTCGAATCGAAATTTCTAACAATAATATTGTAGACCACATACTACTGAACAACCATACCAAGTTTCATTTCATTTGACTAAGCAGTTTCAGAGAAGAAGATTTTTGAAAAGTTCAACAAAAAACTGTGAAAATGGTCAATTTTTACAATCCAAGGGGTATAACTCCTAAAGGAACGACCCTACAACTTTGACTCTGTTACGACTTTTGTAGATCTTGATGTGCGTAGTCATATGCATATATAAATTTGTGAAATATCTTGTATAGTTTTCAAGATATAGGGCTAAATAAGTATTTTTTTTTTAAACAAGAGGCTCCCAGGAGCCTGAATCGTTCACCTGACATATGTGCCTGAAGTAAAGGTTACAAGGCAAAATCTATTTAACGTTGAAAGGGTCATAAGATTAATAAGAGGGTCATCTGACAATATGGTGGATCTAAAGGTGCTGATCACTTTTGTTCTCAATCAAAATCTAAAAATCTGTCACCCTTTTTGAGTTATTTGCAAAAAAATGCAGTTTAACCTAATGTTCTATTTTTAGCCACAGCGGCCATGTTTTACAACCAATCAAAAATCCCCACAACAATTCTATATACCTAATAATAATAAACAATAATACCAAGTTTGGTTCCATTTGGACTTAAAGAGTCAGAGGAGTTAACATTTTCAATATAAGGAAATGCAGTTAAAATGCTCAATTTTGACGTTCCAAGGGCAATAACTCCTCAAAGGAAAGGTCCTACAACGTTGACCCTTTACAAATTTCGTAGATCTTGATGCGCTTATTAATATGCAATTAAATTTTTTCAAATATCTTGTATAGTTTTCAAGATATTGAGCTAAACAAGATCAAAATTTGCAAAAAATCCTCAAAAAGGGCAATGACTCCTACATGGGTTGTTGGATTTTCTTCAAAATTTCAGAGCTGGTAGATCTTAAGGTGCTGATCACTTTTGTTCCCAATCAAATTTTTGAAATCTGTCACCGTTTTAGAGTTATTTGCAAAAAACTGCCATTTACCCCTATGTCCTATTTTTAGCCACAGCGGCCATGTTTTACGACCAATCAAAAATCCCCACATTAGTTCCATACACCTAATGCTAATAAACAAATTATACTAAGTTTAGTTCCATTTGGACTTAAAGTGTCAGAGGAGTTAACGTTTTTAATGTAATGAGGAAATGCAGTTAAAATGCTAAATTTTGACGTTCCAAGGGCAATAACTCCTCAAAGGAAAGGTCCTTCAACGTTGACCCTTTACAAATTTCGTAGATCTTGATGCGCTTATTAATATACAATTAATTTTTTTCAAATATCTTGTATAGTTTTCAAGATATTGAGCTAAACAAGATCAAAATTTGCAAAAAATCCTCAAAAAGGGCAATGACTCCTACATGGGTTGTTGGAATTTCTTCAAAATTTCAGAGCTGGTAGATCTTAAGGTGCTGATCACTTTTGTTCCCAATCAAAATTTTGAAATCTGTCACCGTTTTAGAGTTATTTGCAAAAAACTGCCATTTACCCCTATGTCCTATTTTTAGCCACAGCGGCCATGTTTTACGACCAATCAAAAATCCCCACATTAGTTCTATACACCTAATGCTAATAAACAAATTATACCAAGTTTAGTTCCATTTGGACTTAAAGTGTCAGAGGAGTTAACGTTTTTAATGTAATGAGGAAATGCAGTTAAAATGCTAAATTTTGACGTTCTAAGGGCAATAACTCCTAAAAGGAAAGGTCCTACAACGTTGACCCTTTACATATTTTGTAGATCTTGATGTGCTTAACAATATGCAATTTTAATTTCTCAAATATCTAGTATAGTTTTTAAGATATTGAGCTAAACAGGTGCAAAATTTGCAAAAAATCCACAAAAAGGGCAATAACTTCTACATGGGTCGTAGGATTTTCTTCAAAATTTCAGGGTAGGTAGATCTTGAGGTGCTGATCACTTTTATCCTTGCCAGAATTTTGATATCTGTAGCCGTTTTTGAGTTATTTGCAAAAAACTGCATTTTACCCCTATGTTCTATTTTAAGCCATGGCGGCCATGTTTTACAACGAATCAAAAATCCCCACATCAGTTCTAAGCACCGAATGCTAATGAACAACCATACCAAGTTTAGTTGCAATTGGACTTATGGTGTCAGAGGAGTTAACGTATTAAAAAGTTTACGGACGATGGACGACGGACGACGGACGCCAAGTGATTTTTTTAGCTCACCTGAAAATCCAGAAAAAGGGCAATAACTCCTATATCAGTTGTTGGATCTTCTTAAAAATTTCTGGGCAGGTAGATCTTGAGGTGCTGATCACTTTTACCTAGTGCCAGAATTTTGATATCTGTTACGGTTTTTGAGTTATTTGCAAAAAACTGCAATTTACCCCTATGTTCTATTTTTAGCCATGGCGGCCATGTTTTTTGTCGAATCAAAATTTCGAACGATAGTTTTGTAGAAGACATACTACAGAACAACCCTACCAAGTTTCATTACATTTGGCCAAGCGGTTTCAGAGAAGAAGATTTTTGAAAAGTTGAACGACGGACGACAGACGACGGACGACGGACGACGGACGCCAAGTGATGGCAAAAGCTCACATTGCCTTCGGCAAGGTGAGCTAAAAACGAAATTGATTTCCTTTTCTTTTTATTAAATAGAAAATAATGAGATGTAGAATAAGTGTACCCGAAAGAAGCAGAGGTACCAATGGGGTATCCGAATGTCAAAAGTCCGAAAGGGCAGAGACTAAACCAGTAAACACAAACAAGAACGGGACAAAAACAGACAACACGTAAAACATGGAAACACAAAACAACTGAATATCAATCAACAACGCGAACTCTAGTCGAAACAAGAGTGAACTCAGGTGCTCAGGAAGAGTAAGCAGTTCCTGCTTGCTATAGCACACCCGTCGCGTTGCCAATAGTCCATTCAGCGTGTCAAATCCAGTAAAGGTAGACAAAACAACACCCTATGACAAACCAACACAGCCCACAATAAATGCTTTTATATGGGAATTTTCTATATTAAAAAATTATGAAAATGAAATGAGAGCTTTACATGAAGGTCCCTTATCCATCTCCCTTTACATCAAAATTATGAACTTTAATAAATATATCGTTAACTAAAGTATTAGAATACAGTGTTTAAAATAAAGAAAACTCGCTTTGGGGGAGGGGGAGTAATAGCAGTTTTTCTTTTGATTTAGTTATTTGACATGGTGATGGAGCATGTGCCTGTGCTTTACATGTACGAAGTTTCAATATACCATCGTAACTAAGCTAAGAGATTGTACGACTCTGATTGACCCACGATCTGTCGCAAAAGGTCTACAAAGACAAAAAAAAGAACATGCCGCGGGTTGTAAAAATATGAAGAAATTGTTGACATTAAATAAGTGAGTGACTTTTTTGAAAATGTCAAACATGCATAATAATATTTCCGGTCTTATTGCCTTTTGGTGTTATTTCATGAATCCTTTTAAAAAGATATCCTAAAAATCTCTATATTGGATTTTTGACATTGAAAACGCGCGTCAGGCGAAGCACTACATTGTTGTAATTTTGATTAGCGCTGCTGGTTGAGTTTTAATTCCCCAAAGTTATCCCGCTTCGTCATCAACACTTCTTTGTTAAAAACACTGACACAAAAGAAAAGAAAGAAATGAAGATGTTAAGAAAAATACATTCTACAAACTCTACAATTCGGAAATACATGTTATGATAAAACATATTAACTACAGACGAAAAATAGTTTGTAACAACGCTTTTCTTTGATATACCCTTAGATTGTTTTAGGACGTCTCATTCGGGTAGCTGGAAAGTTGCAGTTTGTTTATCTCCAGTCTTATTGTCAACAATTCTCAGAAAGATTTCTGTGTCCCCAAATGTGTATTCGTCTTTAAAATGTCTTATATCATCGTCGGGGGCACTTATTTTGAAATTTTTTTTTCCGATTAGAAAGCAACTTTCATCCGTTACAAACTTCGGAGATGTTTCGGTAGAAGCATACACACTATAGAATATACTATCCTGCTTCTTTTCAACAGTTGCACTTTTCTCTATTACTTTAGTACCGATGGACACAAATTGATTCTTTGTCACAAGTGTAGCAATAATATTCGTACTTTTAACACCATCTTTAATTTTCGAATAGTTTTCATTATCAGTTTGAGGATCAAAAATTGAACAGATCCTACTCCCGTAAGTATATTTCATTATTTTAGATTCAATAATCTCATGCTGATGACCAAATAATACAACACCTTTTAAGACCGTGAGGACAGGCTATCGTCATGTTGGCGAATTCTTTTCTGATATCATGCTGGATTAGTTGACACTCTGCAAATCCACCAACGAGTAAGATATGTGAAATTCCTTTAACCTTATCTAGTGTTACAGCAATCAATGGTTTTATCTTTTTATTGTCTCAGAAAACAAATCTCGAATCAAGTCTGGCTCGATGCGGATTTTGTCACCTCGAACTGTGATTTTGCTATGAAGAACAGATGACTTGATTACATCTTTGAACGATTCATTGTTGATACGTTGACAAATTTCATCCAAGGCAACATACGGAACTGTCATATTCACCTTATCAGTTTTTTTCTGGTCCTACAGTTCTTTTAACGACCTCAAACTCTCGAAAGAGATCAAGGTATGCATCTCTTTAAGGGCATTGACCCCGGTCCTCCTAAAATCAATATTTGGAAGAATTTCTGATCAACACTGGTTCCTCCACAAGCATCTCCTGACGCTGAACATATCTCCTTTAACTTTCCCCCTGGAAGAGACTCGTGTGCAGTTAGATCGGCAGTCCCATCTGTATATGAAAACATCCTCTCGAGATTTCTATTTTCAAAGTGAGTGTATAATGTATACAATCACATTTTTAAGATAAATGAATTCAACACATAATTTCTCTTTTAAAGAAAGAACTTGTCTACTGTTATTTTCAAAGAAGAATTTAAAGCTTTACCATGTACACAATGAATGGAATATTATTTATTTCCAGACTATTCTTAATCAACAATATTACTAACATTTCCTCAATATTTATATATAAAACTACATATCACAAGCAGACCAAGAAATTATTGAAAGAGGGAGCGGTTCCACTCATAGTCCACTAGGAGCGAAATGGGAGTTTCTGTCCAATTTTAAAATCTTCTCCAAAATATAAAAAAAAATCTTCGGAGATTCCAACCACAGTAACACCCTTTTGTGCACTCCATCTGTATTATAGTCAAACATTATTATTATAAACATGTAACAAAATCTACTATTTCACTATTTTTTTTACAGTTTTCAAATCCATACCATACCGTATGGTATACAAAACTCTATACCATGGTATGAAAATTCATACCATACCATCCTACCATACCACCGTACCATGTGATGGCAAAATTTTTACTATACCATTGTACCATACCACATACCATACCACCGTACCATACCGCCCGATTCCGATTTAAATTCCTCAGCGTTTTTCGACACAAGTGGCATTTAAATCAATATCAGTCACCTCAAATTAGTTCTATGCCCGATTTAATCTCTCAATGTTATTCGACACAAGTACCAGCAATAATTGAGACCCCAAATTAGATTTATTTTCATACACATAGACAATTCTGATAAACGCAGTATGCTTGATTTCCTTATCGACAACATACATGTATTTGTCACATCTTGAGGAGAGATTTTTCAATAACAAATTGACATTCCAATGGACGCTTATCGCCGACTTTTTTTACTCTTACGAGACGGAATTTCTTGAAAAACTCGTAATGAACAAAAAGTTGAAAGAGGCAAAGTCCGTTTCTTACTTTCAGATTTATTGATGATGTCCTCTGTCAACAATGCTTCGTTTCGTATATGGATTCCTTCGATATATCATCCAGGTTCAGAGACTAGAACAAAAGGCTCCCAAGAGCCTGACTACACAGATACATATATTTGGTTATAATGAAGTAAATATAGATCTGTGTCGCCACCTGGATTTTACACCAAAGATGATGGGTAGAAGTGAATATTGCTTAATTTTTTTATTATAAGAGATAATGAATCAAATTAAATTGATAAAATAATCAAATTTATTATAAAAAATATTAAGAGCATATGAACTCCAGGGACCCCAAATAACAAAACTAAAATATCCTATTTTTAGAGGGGGACACGTCCCAAATTTTGACTTTTGAAATGATGCTTGATGCTTGGTGGTAACCAAGAGGCCAATTTTAAGTGAATTTTTGCTGCGGTAACCTATGGATTCCGGTCCCATTTACACCAAGAGGGATGAAACTTTCAAAAAAAGTGAGTAAAACACAGGCACTTGTTTCTATCAATAATTGGGGGTAGAGTATGTATAAAAGAAGGAGAAGGTGTCTGACTCATGAAATACACTTGCTCAGAAAATATTCATTTATCTTGTTTCCTCAGTCTTGCCAATTACTTGCAGCACATCAATTTGCTTGAAAATGATTTTTCTATTGAATGAAATTTAAATTAAACATCCTTGAAGTGCCTCTCGAAAGAAATCTTGACTCTTTGAAGAAAATTTCAGGTTAAATTTCCACAACACCTTTCTAACTGGACAAGTTCATCAATTGAAAATGTTTGTTGGACAATAAAAATCATTTAAATGCATTTCAGTAATATGCAATCATAAAGTTTTGGACATTTAATGCAATTTATTTGATAAATATGGTTTCTGTGGTAACGTAATTCACTGTTTTTGTCAATTTCACCACATTTTTTGTCATTTTTAGCTCACCTGGACCGAAGGTCCATGTGAGCTATTACCATCACTTGGCGTCCGTCGTCGTCGTCGTCGTCTGTTAACAATTTTTCAAAAATCTTCTCCTCTGAAACTACCAAACAGAATTTAATGAAACTTGGTATGAATGATCCTTAGGGTGTCTTGCACCAAACTTGTGTTTTGATCCGTTAAAAAACATGGCTGCCGTTACTAAAAATAGACTAGGGGGGTCAGACTACTGTTTTTGGCTTATAAATCAAAAAGTATAAGAGATAGAGGAAATCTGAGGCCACGCTACTGATTCAGCATCAAAAGCTCTACAAAAGTCTCCATTTGGTCAAAGTTGTCAGATGACCCCTTATAGGGGTTATGGCCCCTTGAAGGTGAAAAATAGCATTTTTTCATGTTTTTGGCCTACAGAATGAAAACTATTGCAGATAAAGATTAGCTGTTGCTTGCTTAAATGTTCAGCTCATTTAACTCTACAAAATTCTCCATAGGGTCGAAGTTGTCAGATGACCCATTATAGGGGTTACGGCCCCTTAAAGGTGAAAAATAGCCATTTTTCATGTTTTTGGCCTACAGAATGAAAACTATTGCAGATAGAGATTAGCTGTTGCTTGCTTAAATGTTTAGCTCATTTAGCTCTACAAAAGTCTCCATAGGGTCGAAGTTTTCAGAGAACCCCTTATAGGGGTTACGGCCCTTGGAAAATAGCGTTTTTTCATGTTTTTGTCCTACAGAATGAAAACTTTTGCACATAGAGATTAGCTGTTGCTTACTTAAATGTTCAGCTCATTTAGCTCTACAAAATTCTCCATAGGGTCGAAGTTGTCAGATGACCCCTTATAGGGGTTACGGCCTCTGAAAAATAGCGATTTTTCATGTTTTTGTCCTACAGAATGAAAACTATTGCAGATAGAGATTAGCTGTTGCTTGCTTAAATGTTCAGCTCATTTAGCTCTACAAAATTTACCATAGGGTCGAAGTTGTCAGATGACCCCTTATAGGGGTTACGGCCCCTGAAAAATAGCGATTTTTCATGTTTTTGGCCTACAGAATGAAAACTATTGCAGATAGAGATTAGCTGTTGCTTGCTTAAATGTTCAGCTCATTTAGCTTTACAAAATTCTCCATAGGGTCGAAGTTGTCAGATGACCACTTATAGGGATTACGGCCCCTGAAAAATAGTGATTTTTCATGTTTTTGTCCTACTAAATGAAAACTATTGCAGATAGAGATTAGCTGTTGCTTGCTTAAATGTTCAGCTCATTTAGCTCTACAAAATTCTCCATAGGGTCGAAGTTGTCAGATGACCCCTTATAGGGATTACGGCCCCTGAAAAATAGCGATTTTTCATGTTTTTGGCGTACAGAATGAAAACTATTGCAGATAGAGATTAGCTGTTGCTTGCTAAAATGTTCAGCTCATTTAGATCTACCAAAGTCTACATAGGGTCGAAGTTGTCAAATGACTCCTTATAGGGGTTATGGCCCCTTATAGGTGAAAAATGGTGTTTTTGGCCTATAGAATGAAAACTATTGCAGGTAGAGAAAAGCTGTTGCTTGCTTTAATGTTCAGCTCATTTAGCTCTACAAAAGTATAGGGTCAACATCAAGACAAGGTGAGCGATTCAGGCTCCTGGGAGCCTCTTGTTGTCATATTAAGCTCATCCAAATCATTTGTCTGAGGCTATGTTGGCTATATCCAAGAACATTATAACCAACTGCCATATCATGTTAGTTCATTCATGAAAAAAACTTATTGGGATTGTTATTGGTAAGGGCGTTGCTATGGTAACGAAAATTCCTCGCTTTTGTCAATTCTATCACATTTTTTCTGTCATTTTTGTCATGTTTAGCTCATCAAAATCTGTTCTTTGACAATAAAAAGCATTGAAATATATTTTAGTAATATGCAATCATAAAGTTTTATCTGATGCAGTTTCATGGATAAATGTGGTTGCTATGGTAACAAAAATTCCTCGTTTTCGTCAATTTATCACATTTTCTGTCATTTTTGTCATATTAAGTTCATCAAAATGTTTGTTGGACAATAAAAACCATTTAAATGCATTTCAGTAATATGCAATCATAAAGTTTTGGACATTTAATGCAATTTATTTGATAAATGTGGTTTCTGTGGTAACGTAATTCACTGTTTTTGTCAATTTCACCACATTTTTTGTCATTTTTGTCATATTAAGCTCACCCAAATCATTTGTCTGAGGTTATGTTGGCTATATCCAAGAACATTATAACCAACTGCCATATCATGTTAGTTCATTCATGAAAAAAAACTTATTGGGATTGCTATGGTAACGAAAATTCCTCGCTTTTGTCAATTCTATCACATTTTTTCTGTCATTTTTGTCATGTTTAGCTCATCAAAATCTTTTGTTTGACAATAAAAAGCATTGAATTATATTTTAGTAATATGCAATCATAAAGTTTTGGACAGCTGCTGCAGTTTCATGGATAAATGTGATTGCTATGGTAACAAAAATTCCTCGTTTTCGTCAATTTAAAGTTTTGGACATTTAATGCAATTTAATTGATAAATGTGGTTGTTATGGTAACGAAAATTCGCAGTTTTCGTCAATTTCAGCACATTTTTTGGACATTTTTGTCATATTAAGCTCATCAAAATCATTTGTCTGAGGTCATGTTAGCTATATCCAAGAACAATAATAAACAAACTTCCAGATAATTCATGTTCTTTTATGAAAAAAGGTAATTTGGATTATTATTGCTAAAGTTGTTGCTATGGTATCAAATATTCATCGTGTTCGTCAATTTTATTGCAATTTTCTTTCATTTTTGTCATGTTAAGTTAATCAAAATGTTTTGTTTCATAATAAAAAGCATTGAAATGTCGTCAATTTAATTACATTTTTTGGTCATTTTTGCATCATTAAAATCAAGCTCATCAAAATCATTTTGTGTGTGATCATGTTGGCTTTATCCAAGAACTAACTTCCAGATAATATTAGTTCATTCATTTAAAAAGTTATGGGGATCATTATTGCTAAGGCCGTTGCTGTGGTAATGCATATTCCTAGTTTTCGTCAATTTTTATCACAATTTTCTGTCATTTTTTGTCATGTTTAGCTCATAAAAATGTTTTGTCTGACAATAAAAACCATTTAAATATATTCAAGTAATATCCAATAACAAATAACAAAAAACTGACACTTGAGCTAAGGCCAAAAAATATATAGGTCTTTTTTCTAATTACCTCATAAATATTTTACGGTGGATTATGTGGATAGGTAAGCATTTTCATTTTTTTTCGTGTATCATTATTGATTAAGTTCTAAGATCAGGACCGGAATAATTATTTTAGTTAGCACAGTGCTTCAAATAATGGAGGAAGAAATTTCAACTAGGAACAGAACAACAAAAAAGTGTCTTTCCATGCTCTAAATTATGAACTTCTGCGAAGTCAGAAAACAGTTGAAAACCATAATCTAATGGATGCTTGCTCCTTTGGACCAAGAGGAAAACTGCATTACTGAAAGAGCCAAATATATTTATGAATCATAAGATCATGAAAATGTACCCAACAGAAAAATCAGTATCATATACTACCTGTCCCACAAATTCAGCTGTCAAATTGTATAAGAAGTATTCTTTAGCTATAAGATGGGCATAAAAGAGTCAAAACCAAGAGTTTTGTTCGCTGAAAAACAAAAGAATTTTATGATTGTCGAATTCGATATAGGAAAAACCACAGGAAATAAAGTTGACCTGTACTGTGCAGCTGAGGAGATGATAATGTGCAGGAATTTCAAGGAGTCAGAATATCTAAGGTTTACAAATTACATCTTAATTTTTAACTTGCACAACAAGACAGGAAAATGTCAAGATAAATTGTACATTATATTACACATACATTGTAAGTAATGTCACAAGATCAATTGTCAGTAATGTCATAAGATAAAGGGTCAGAAATTGTCATAAGGCAAAAAAAATGTTTGTCTGTTTCGGGTTGCCCGACTGACCCTATTTTTACATTCGGACCTACAACATTTTGGCTTGTAATAAGAATTTTCCTCTTCATCTGTTGTTCAAAATCTATCCGGCATATGTTATGAAGTTTGTCATAAATTCTGTACCTTTAGAAAAGATGTTCATAATTTATAGCAAGGAAAGGCATTTTTTCGTTCTGCTTATAGTTGAAGTTTTCTCCATCATTACTTGAAGCACTGCATTTACTAAAATAGTTATTCCGGTCCCGATCTTTTAACCTAAATCAATGATTAAAGAAAAAAAATGAAAATGTTGACCTATCCACATAATCCACCCTATTATATTATGGAGAACCCCGAAAGAGACATATATTTTCCAGGGGCATAATCTCAAGTGTCGGTTTCTCAAGATATAGTGTGATATACAGTACACCAAGAGACAAACTATGACTGAACACCGCGATAGTGGTACACCACTCTATGAATTGTAGCCTATAACTTTTTTATTCTAAATTCTTCTTTGAAATTGTTCTGTGTAACCATTACCTCTAAATGTAAAAGGATTTTTTTGGAAAATCTTCAATCAGATATTTGTTATGTCTCTAAAAGTGGTGAACCACTATCACGGTGCTCAGTCACGGTTTGTCTCTTGGTGTACTCTTTGATAAGAAAACCCATTAGATCAGTATCTGTATGCATTGATTGTTGAGATGAATCTATTAATGACTGAAATACATCTTTTAGAATGATTCTGGTTGTTTAAAATTGATGCCAATATCTACAGAAAAAAAATTCTTAAAATTTTGACCAAAGGCAAAAAAGCCATATTTCATTAAAAGGAAAGTGTTCGATAGACCTAAAAGCAGATTCACTAATAGTTCAAAATTTTACAGAAAAAACATGAGAAAAAGAGGCATGTTTAAGCCTGATCATCATCATAGCTAAATGATAACTCCTTAGCTAATTATATATAAATAAGCAAAATATCCATGAAAATAATACCAAAAAAACGTTACAAAATAATAAAACTTCTACTTTTGGTTACCATATCAACCACATTAATCAATTAAATTGCAACACATTTCCATAACTTTAAAATTGCATATTACTAAAATGCATTTTAATGCTTTTTGTTCGCAGAAAAATGATTTTGACGAGCTTAATATGACAAAAATGACCAAAAAATGTGATAAAATTGACAAAAACGGGGAGTTTTCGTCACCAAAGCAACCATATTTATCAATCAAAATGCATCATATGACCAAAACTTAATGATTGCATATTACTGAAATGCATTTCATAGTTTTTATTGTCAAACAGAATATTTTGATGAACGTAATGACAAAAATGACAGAAAAATGGGATAAATTGACTAAAACAAGGAATTTTCGATACCATAGCAACCACATTTATCCATACAATTTCATAATATGTCCATAACTTTATAATGGTATATTGTTAAAGTACATTTGAATGCTTTTTTATTGTCAAACAAAACATTGTGATGAGCTAAGCATGACAAAACTGACATTAATTTGTGATAAAATTGACGAAAACAAGGAATTTGTGTTACCATAGCAACGGTCTTAACAATTACAATCATCATACTATTTTTTCATGAATGAACTAATGGCCCTGTCACACTATAACGTTTTAGCCAATGTGTGCCGACGTTTTAGAATAATTTTTCAACACGCTGGTGTGCGTTGCGTAAGTTTTGTTCACGTTATGAACACGCTAAAAACACGTTAGCGAACGTCAGCGTGCGTTGGTGAACGCCGAATGCATCGCAAATTTTTCAACATGCTTAAAATTTCCGACGTTCGCCAACGTGTTAGAAATAAATTATTTGAACGCTAGGCATAAGTTAGAAGGACGTTATACACACGCTAATGTACGCTATGTGGTCGCTGTGCGCACGTTGAAATGCGTTCGACGAACGCTAAGCTAAATGGAAACGAACGTGTCTAGCGATAATGCAGCGCACGTCTAGCGTCAGTCTAACGACAAAGAAACCTATTCAACGTGTTTAAAACGTGTACAGAGCGCACAGAGCGTCATTGTAACGAACGAGTAGCGTATCAACCCCAGAATTTTATAAGTTAGATTGAATTACAAGGGGGAAAGTCAATTTCAAAAGCTTCAAATACTATTTCAAACCTGAAAAAATTCTTTTTACAAAAATCAATGAACAAAGCCAAAGAAATCTTGATTATAACATAGATAACTTAGATGATTTGGAATTGAAAGTAATTCTTGCAAATTGTAATACACCTGTCGTTTTACGGTGGACATTTTTTTGGGGTAGAAAAATACTCAAATACAACGAGTAACGAAAGTCTAACTTCAATACTCATTTGAAATAATGTGTATTTCTAAAATTCAATAAGCACACGCGTTTTTCAATTCTCTATTAAGGACATCCGTCATGCTGTCTGCGATCATTTAGGATTAGTCAAGTGCTATAAAAAGAATGCTAGGCAAAATCTACAGACCGGTATTTCTTACATGTATATATACATATACTCATTTGAGATTTTGAGAGTTTGTTAACAAGAGAATGCATTCCTCTCTGTATATTTTTGACATATCAAAATATAAAATCTACACTATAATATATTCTTTTAGACTGAGTGCAAAAATCATCACTATTGGTTGAAAAACGGCTGTAGAATAATTATACATTTATATTACCAGAACGCTGAAACCCAATATTTTTATAACGAAAGTAAATTTACATGATGGAATTATAATTATTAATTAATCCAGCAATACATTCAAGCCAGATGATAGATCTATTTGGGCTATTGTGAAATAATATTAAAGAAAAGAACAGAAATCCTAGGTCTCCCCACCAAGAGAAAAAAATAAGTTTGACTAACGCTATGAATGCGTTCTGCAGTCGTCACACATGCGCTTGGCAAACGTCAAGCACGCCGGACAAACGCTATAGATAAGTTTTGAATAAGTTTCTCGTGCGTTGCAGGTAGTTAGCCTGACGCTTTGTGGTCGTTCACCGAGATATTTTTTTAGACTTCTTACAGCGACTGCCAACGTGTTCCAACGTTTTAGAAAATTATTCGAACGTTCGGCACACGTTGGCTAAAACGTTATAGTGTGACGGGGCCATAACGTTATCTGGAAGTTAGTTATAATGTTCTTGGAAATTGCTAACATGAACTTTAACAAATGATTTGGATGAGCTTAATATGACAAAAATGACCAAAAAATGCGATGAAATTGACGAAAACAGTGAATTTCATTACCATAGAAACCACATTTATTAAATAAATTGCATTAAATGTCCAAAACTTTATGATTGCATATTACTGAAATGCATTTAAATGATTTTTATAGTCCAACAAACATTTTGATGAACTTAATATGACAAAAATGACAGAAAATGGGATAAATTGACGAAAACGAGGAATTTTCGTTACCATAGCAGCGGCCTTAGCAACAATAATACCAATAATTTTTTTTCATGAATGAACTAACATGATATGGAAGTTAGTTATAATGTTCTTTGGTATAGCCAGCATGACTGCACTGAGGTTCTACAAGGCCCTAAAACTGGTTAAGAATCCCCCTTTCAAAAATGGGAGTTCCCTCCCTTTTTAAATGTAACTGTTGACCAATCAGAATTTAGTTTTCAAAATTTACTTACATTGTCTTAGATACACATTATGATCAATTTTATCAAACAAATCTAACTTCGTGCTACCAATGTGTATTATTGGCACCATGTCTTATTGAATAATGAGCATTTTTACTCCTGAACAGTCTTATTTTGGAGGGAAAAATAGGGTGACCCGTTACCATAGCAACCAAATCATGTAAACAACTTTTTGACCCATTTTTCTTCATAAGTCCTTGTTCCAAGCAAATATGCAAAGTTTCATCAAAATCCGTGACCATGCGTGCCACACCCGTTATACAAAAGTGTAAGTGGTTACAGAAGATGCCTGTTAAGCATATTTAATTTTTAAGAATAATGTAGGAAATGTTATCATCTTCAGGTTTGGTTGTGAAGTCAAGAATAAGTGCTTTTTCTAGCCCTTTACTTGGTTGCGGCAACATAAGAACTTTATAGGTATGATTATATGCAACCTGTAATTATGCACTCCATGAGAAGCATAGCTTGATTAAAACAGTTCAATTCAATAAGTAGATGAGTGTGCGTTATTGAAAAAAAAATTAACCATGATCTTTTATCAAATGTGGGTAAAAGTTGAAAATATTGTAAATATTTGCTCTCAAACTGTCCATTTACCCCAATTTTTGCAAGAAAATCAAGGTTTGTCTTCATGAAAAAATGTTTTAACTATATACATTTTTCATTTAACGTGTTCATTTTTATCTTGTTAATGTGAAAACTTGCATTTTCAGATGGTTGAAGTCATTTGCTACCTTTCATCTATAGAAAATATGTTAATTTTATTAATGGCCACTTCTGGCCGTTGAATAATCAGTTCCACAATAGGCTAAAATGCAGCTCAAATTTCATTTTGTGCTTGAATTTGTAGTTTGTTTTGCCTCTTTTGTAAGATTAATATACATTTAACAGTTTAAAACTATTTTTAGTTAAAAAATTTATTTCATACCTTCAAAAAATTCATCAACAAACATGTACCCCTGAAAAGGCTGAAATTAGGGTTTATGCACTCCGCACATATAAGAGGAGGGGAAAAATTAAAACTTTATTTCTTATTTGATATAAAATAAGTTTTCCATGTTCTGTAAGTATTTTCTGATTGATAAAAGTGATTTATTGGCTAAAATGTCATGAAAATAGAAAATTATTGCTATATAGCTTCCTTTAATTTCCATTAGATTGCAAGCAACACAGCATTTTCGGCCGAGTAGCCTTATATAAGTAGCTGTATTTTGAATACCTCTCTTCTGATCAATCTGTAACTTTGTATTTAAGCCAGAGTAAGACAAGGGATGGTAAAAAAGCACATTTGTTTGAAAATCTGAGGCATTTCTGAGCTGTATATGGGAAATGACAGGGGCCAAACACTGAAAATGAAATAGGGGTGCCATAAATGGTCTCACTTTATGAGCTGTGACTATTTTTGATTATCTGAACCAAAAACATCTACATTGATCTTTAAATTCTCTCAGTTTTGGCAAAATTTGGGGTCTATGGGAATTTCTATGCAAATTGCCTTTTAAAGGATTTTTTTGCTATTTTCAGCTCTGATTTGGGGTCAACTTACCCTTTTATAAATTTGTATGATGTTTTAAGCATATTTAAGTAATTAGAATAATGTAGGAAATGTTATCATCTTCTGGTTTTGTTGTGAAGTCAAGAATAAGTGCTTTTTCTAGCCATTTACTTGGTTGTGCAACATAAGATTTTTTGCAATAGTTTTCATTCTTTAGGCCAAAAACACTATTTTTCGCCTTTAAGGGGCTTTAACCCCTATAAGGGATCATCTGAAAACTTTGACCCCATGGAGACTTTTGTAGAGCTAAATGAGCTGAACATTTTAGCAAGCAACAGCTTTTCTCTATCTGCAATAGTTTTCATTCTATAGGCCAATGATTTTTCACTTGTAAGGGGCTGTAACCCCTATAAGGGGTCATCTGACAACTTTGACTCTATGGAGACTTTTGTAGAGCTAAATAGAGCTGAACATTTAAGCAAGCAACAGCTTTTCTCTATTTGCAATAGTTTTCATTCTATAGGCCAAAAACACTATTTTTTCGCCTTTAAAGGGCTGTAACCCCTATAATGGGTCATCTGACAACTTCGACCCTATGGAGACTTTTTTAGAGCTAAAGGAGCTGAACATTTAAGCAAGCAACAGCTTTTCTCTATCTGCAAGTTTTCACTCTATTGGCCAAAAACACTATTTTTTGGCTTTAAGGGGCTATAACCCCTATAAGGGGTCATCAAACAATTTCGACCCTATAGAGACTTTTCTAGAGCTAAGTGGGCTGAACTTTTAAGCAAGCATCATCTTTTCTTTATCTGCAATAGTTTTCATTCTATAGGCCAAAAATGCTATTTTTTGCCTTTAAGGGTTGTAACCCCTATAAGGGGTCATCTGACAACTTAGACTATATGGAGACTTTTATAAAGTTAAATGAGCAGAATGTTTAAGCAAGAAAAATGCTTTTCTCTATCTGCAATAGTTTTCATTTTAGATAAGCAAAAAACAATATTATTCCCCTTTTAAGGAGCTGTAACCCCAATAAAAGGTCATCTGACAACTTCAACCCTACGGAGACTTTTGAAGAGCTAAATAAGCTGAACATTTAAGCAACCAACAGCTTTTCTTTATCTGCAATAGTTTTCATTCTATAACACGAAAAAAAGCTATTTTTCACCTTTAAGGGGCCGTAACCCCTATAAGGGGTCATGTGACAACTTCAACCCTATGGAGACTTTTGAAGAGCTAAATAAGCTGAACATTTAAGCAAGCAACAGCTTTTTTCTATCTGCAATAGTTTTCATTCTATTGGCCAAAAACACTATTTTTCGCCTTTAAGGGGCTGTTACCCCTATAAGGGGTCATCTGACAACTTCAACCCTATGGAGACTTTTGTAGAGCTAAATGAATTGAACATGTAAGCAACCAACAGCTTTTCTCTATCTGCAATAGTTTTCATTCTATAGGCGAAAAACATTATTTTTCGCCTTTAAAGGGCTGTAACCCCTATAAGGGGTCATCTGACAACTTCGATCCTATGGAGACTTTTGTAGAGCTAAATGAGCTGAACATCTCTTATAGTTTTCATTCTATTGGCCAAAAACATGAAAAAAAGCTATTTTGTCCTTTAAAGGGCCATAACCCCTATCAAAGGTCATCTGACAACTTCGACCAAATGGAGACTTTTGTATAGCTTTTGATTCTGAAGGGCTTAAGATCCTTCGGATTTTTTCTATCTGTTATGGTTGCTGAGTTATAAGCCATTTTAAGTTATTATACCATATGTTCTATTTTTAGTAACAACGGCCATGTTTTTCATTGAATCATTTTTAAATGAGGATCGTTTGTTGCCAACATGTCATATATCATTCTTGCAAAGTTTCATTTAAATTGGTTCAGTGGTTTCAGAGAAGAAGATTTTTGAAACTGTTAACGGACGACAGACGATGGACGACGACAGCCGACGGACTACAGACGATGACGGACGACGACGGACGCATAGTGATGGCATAAGCTCACATGGCCTTTGGCCAGGTGAGCTAAAAACGTGCATTTTTACCTATTCCATTAAGCCTTTACTCCATGAACAATGGTAAAAAAGGGCAAAAATGTCCAATAAAAAAAGGCAAAACAATGAATATGCTGTAAATATTTTATTTTTCATCCAAAGGTTTTGAAAGTTGGTCAAGCTATTCACTGGCCCAGGGTCTATTAATACAGGTCATTTTGATGAAACTAAGACTTGGCCATAAAAGGTAAAAACATGGCTCTTTTCCAACACTTGACAATTAAATTTTGACTTTTAATTTTTCTAATAAATTATTGTCAAGTCCAATTGATCTCTGATCTAGAATTTATTGAAAACATGGTATTTGTGGTAATTTTTGGAGCAATTGTCGCAGTCCTGAGAGTAAAAAAATTTTCTAGCGGCGGGGGGGGGTTATAAACACAAACGTTCTTTTCAAATTATTTTTTTATGCATAAATAAAACAAGAGGCTCCCAGGAGCCTGAATCGCTCACCTGGTTCTGATGTCAACCCTATGAAAACTTTTGTATAGCTAAATGAGCTGAATGTTTCAGCAAGAAAAAGCTTTTCTCTATCTGCAATAGTTCCATTCAAAATAAGCAAAAAACACTATTATTCAATTTTTAAGGGGCTGTAGGGGTTATCTGACAAAATCGACCATATGGAGACTTTTGTAGAGCTAAAAGAGCTGAACATTTAAAAGCAAGCAACAGCTTTTCTCTATCTGCAATAGTTCCATTCTAAATCAGCAAAAAACACTATTATTCAATTTTTAAGGGGCTGTAACCCCTATAAGGGGTTATCTGACAAAATCGACCCTATGGAGACTTTTGTAGAGCTAAAAGAGCTGAACATTTAAAAGCAAACAACAGCTTTTCTCTATCTGCAATAATTTTCATTCTATAGGCCAAAAGCACAATTTTTCGCCTGTAAGGGGCTGTAACCCCTATAAGGGGTTATCTGACAACTTTGACCTTATGGAGACTTTAGCAGAGCTAAATGAGCTGAACATTTAAGCAAGCCACAGCTTTCCCTATTTGCAATAGTTTTTATTCTTTAGGCCAAAAACACTATTTTTGCCTTTAAGGGGCTGTAACCCCTATACGGGGTCATCTGACAACTTCGACCCAATGGAGATTATGTAGATTTTTTGATTCTGAAGAGCCTAAGATCCTTCGGATTTTTTCTATATGTTATGGTTGCTGAGTTATAAGCCATTTTTAGTGATTTTTTCCTATGTTCTATATTAGTAACAGCGGCCATGTTTTTTATCGAATCATTTAAAAATGAGGATCATTTGTTGCCAATATGTTATACATCATTCCTGCAAAGTTTCAGTTAAATTGGTTCAGTGCTTTCAGAGAAGAAGATTTTTCAAATTGTTAACGGACGACGACGGACGACAACAGACGACGACGGACGACAACAGACGACGACGGACGACGACGGACGCATAGTGATGGCATAAGCTCACATTGCCTTTTTCCAGGTGAGCTAAAAAAGAAATAAGCGAACACCAAAGTGCTAAAATAGTTTTACAAACTATATAATGCAGATATACATAGTAAAGTAAAACAAATTAACCATGGTTCTACAATAGTTCAAAAATGTTCTTTGATGTAAACTTTATAAGATTTTTATAGAACAAATGTCTATTCGGGTAACTGGAAGGTTGCAGTTTGTGCTTCCCCGTTCTTTTGGTCAACAATTTTTAGAAAGATTTCCGTGTCTCCAAATGTGTATTCCTCATCAAAATGTCTAAATCCATCATCGGGATCATTTATTATGAATCTTTTCTCTCCGATTGAAAAGCAACTCTCATCTAATGTGTACATCGGTGATGATTCTGTAGACGCAAATAACCTAAATGTAATACCATTTTGATTCTTTTTATTGGTGGAACATGTTTTTGATACTACAGTTCCTACAGATACGGATTGGTTTTTTGTCATAAGTGTGCGAAAAACATTATCGCATTTCCTAACACCTTCTAGAATTACCATATGTTTTTCATCATGAACTGTTTTATCAAAATTAATACATCTTGCTATCCCATATGAATATTTCATGATTCTTGATTCAATAATCTCATGCTGATGACCAAACAATACAGCACCTTTTAAGACCGTGAGACTAGACTCAGAAGGACATGCTATCATCATATTGGCGAATTCTTTCCTGATATCATGCTGGACCAAATGACACTCGGCAAATCCACCAACGAGTAAGATATGTGAAATTCCTTTAACCTTATCTAGTGTTACAGCAATCAATGGTTTTATCTTTTTTATTGTCTCAGAAAACAAATCTCGAATCAAGTCTGGATCAATGCGGATTTTGTCACCCCGTAACGTGATTTTACTCTGAAGAACAGATGACTTAATTACATCTTTGAAAGATTCATTGTTGACACGTTGACAAATTTCATCCAAGGCAACATACGGAACTGTCATGTTGACCTTATCAGTTTGTTTTGGTCCTACAGTTCTTTTAACGACTTCAAACTCTCGAAAGAGATCAAGATAGGCATCCGGTGCTTCATCTTTGAGGGTTTTGACCGCTGGTCCTCCTAAAATCTTGGTCAAAAGTTGAAAGAATTTCTGATCAACGCTGGTTCCTCCACAAGCATCTCCAGACGCTGAACATATCTCCTTCAATTTTCCTCCTGGAAGAGACTCGTGTGCAGTTAGATCGGCTGTCCCACCTGAATAAGAATAAAACATTATATTTTTTTACCCAGTAAGAGTTGGACTTTATCAGAAAAAGTGCCGTGGTACATATTGCAGTAGAAAGAGGCAAAGACGCATCAATGGGGCATTTGAGTGTCAATAGTCCGAAAGGGCAACGACGAAACCGGTAAACATGAACAAGAACAGCACGAAGAAACTCAAAACACAAAATCAATCGAACGGAAATCAACTTAATTCCTAAAAAGAAAAAATATGATAATTATAGCAAGCACATCTCGTAGCGGGCGCGAAGATCTCGCGAGAGCGGAGAGCTCTACAGCAATTGTCCGCGAAAAATTTGCCTAATGCTGATATTGATTTTTTCGTCCGGATATGCTTCTCAAATTAAAGGAATCAGGAGTGAATGTTAAAATTAGTACCCATCTTGCATGTCGCTTTCCAAAGAAAAAATTATGTTATAGATTATAAGGAGAAAAATATTCTGATGACGATGAGTTGCTTCATCTTTTGTAGTAACCAAATTCTAATCGATTTTTTCTTACTTTTCTATATTACGTTCAATCGCCCCAAGTATCTCGTCCCAAATTGAACGTTCTAGAAAATGCACCAAAATAAAAATAGCTGTGATGATTTCAGAGTATATTTCACTGCATCGATTCGAAATCAAATCTTTTTTATTCGTTCATTAAAAAAATGTTTACAATGACACGTTAACTTTATATGTTTTCTGTTCAAAATTGCTCAATTAAAATATTTCATTCGGGTAACTCGGAAATTTACCAAAACGCACCTTGCACATGTTTTAACTTTTAGGTAAACAAATGAAGATTTTATTCCACAACCTAGGCGTGGAACTCCGTCATATGAGAATTTATCTGTTCTTTTTCATGTTGTAATGTGGGGAGGTTTTCTTTACATGTATTTAGAAAAATATTTGTAAACCTTTAATTGTTAGAATTATGCTGTGCTCGCAGTCCTATTTCATATTAGAATAACTAAAGAAGGGTGGCGTAAATCTATTTTCAGTCAGACAGGTGGTGACAAAATATTATCTCCCTTCTAAATATTTTGTGTGTCTAACTAATCCGAAAAACACATCATTTTGAATGACGCGGTGAGCTGAAATCACCAACTGAATCTTTTGATTAATAAAAAGTAGGTCATGGTTATTTTCAAGTTCGGGTACAAGTGAATGGACAAACTATTGTTCTTTTTTCTTAGTTAGGATGTTTTACGTGTAACCGGAGAGCATGAATAACTTCACAAAATCGACATGTCCTGAGCGGGGTTCGATCCCGGGACCTCTAGGTTTACAGTCAGGCGCTCTACCTCTGAACCAAAGAAGTACTTCCCTTGTTCAAGGATAAAGGCTGGCTATTTAAATCTACTTATTAATGTACGAAGGGGGGCAACCCCGTTACACTTCCCCCTCCTCAAGAGTCATCATACCTTCATGTATGACTCTTAACACAACTAACCCTGGCTAGTTTTCCTGTTCTAACCATTGTGGGTTTTATAGTTGGGCGCCAATGTAACCGGAGATCATGAATAACTTCACAAAATCGACATGTCCTGAGCGGGATTCGATCCCGGGACCTCTAGGTTTACAGTCAGGCGCTCTACCTCTGAACCAAAGAAGTACTTCCCTTGTTCAGGGATAAAGGCTGGCTATTTAAATCTACTAATTAATGTACGAAGGGGGGCAACCCCGTTACATACGCATAGAATAATAATTTGTGACAAAAAAGGAATTTATTATCTCTAAGGAATAACCGGAACTCTATAAAGGTGATAAACATGTTGAATTTAAAAAATAATGGTAAGTGCGACGGGTTACATACTTTGACAGATGACGACCAATCTTATGCTTTTTTTGTTGACAAAATTTTAAGGAAATCGGAGAAAAATGTTTTTTTTTGTCACAAGCAAGTCTAAAACGTTGCTAGGCAAATGAAGGGAGACGATTACAGTTTTACAAATCGAACAAACCTCACTTAATAGACCTCCCCCTTCTAAAACGTCATTTTACATTTGCTTATTATCATTTTATTATAAAAACATGCATTATATTAATAAAAAGTAAAATTTAAACAGTTTCACCAGTTAAGGCCTTATATATTGCAGAATTAAAGAAAAAATATTTTAGGAAGTCGAGTAGACCATTGCTATTTTTAGCTGGGTATGAGATGTTTATTTATTTTATGAATGAAATTTCTATATTTAGAAAGGGGGATTCACAAATAACTTATGAAATTAGCACAACTTTGACAATCGATTTTATCAATACCGCTATAGCGACGGGTTCAGGAATTTTCTATCAGAAAGAATGGAGTCTTATCTGTTGTATATATTTTTTTCAGATTTTTAGGAGCATGATGTTTTATTTGTCACAAAGGAAATCCGACCCCATAATGTCACTTAACATGAGAAATGTGCCCTTTTCACGCTGCAAATTTAATAAACCAAGGCAAATTCGGTGTTGTTTACTTTCATTTTACATATTTTATATCACAATTTATTTTAAAAGTTGCTCTAATAAACTTTTTAATGCCCATAGTTACTACGTAAACATGCCGAATCAAATTCTACCTTATTTACTGAAGAGCGCATATTCTTTTGTCTCGTTCTGACCACCTTTCTGACTGTTTTAAGGTTCGTCAGGACAGTTTGAAATTTATTGAAGAAAATTTTAGTATAACGGCATATTATCAGGTCAAATAAAGTATAGTGGGACCTAGATATGGACACACCTTATTATATCCACACATTAATTTGTTGAAGATAGCACAGTTTTTTTCGGTACAGTTTTTTAGCGTTCAAATTGTATTTTGAATCAGGACAAAATATCCCTATTGTACCTCTCAGATAACATGTTAGTGAACACTTTTGGTTAGTCTCGATCACCCAGACGCTTATCAATATATGATAAGAGTCTGGAACAGTCCCATTACCTATTTTGTTATGTGTACGTTCGGAGTACTTTCAGGCTTTATCATAGTGTTTGACGAAAATCACTCAACCGTATGTTCAGAATTCCGTGCCTATGGTTCAGTGAATCTATGCAAATACAATAGCGAGATAACTTCTCGAATTGATGTGAGTTGTTCTCTTATAACATATCATTTCTTATTTTATAATTTTACATTTTTTAACACAAGTTGGTTATGTAAACAATAAAAAAATTCGTTTTATCGTTAAATTGTACTCACGGAGGTCTACCTGGTTTTGGAAATTGTTTATGATTATTGGAGTTAAAAATTGGGACATTCTTGATTACAGAACCATACACGTTTGACCAATCCGATTCTCGATTTTGCAGAACCAGTTGTCAAAAACCACGGAAGACCAATGAAACGTTGAGTTTTTAAAGTTGGTTCATTTTAGATTGAAATGAATCTTGTATGCTAAACACGTCATATACACACGTGGTAAAGGTTAAAAGGTATAACGATCGCCACCTAGTGGTTACGAGAAATCAATAGGTGTTTTCCCAGACTCACTACCTTGGTAGTATGAGTTTGGGTTCGAGACTAACTTTTGGTTAGATTATAATTAAATGTCCCCATGATTTTTGAGGCCACGTGCAAGGGTGTGAGTGATATTAACCTAAAATCGGTTTTGCTCAAAAACGGGGAAAAAGCAGAACTTACAAATAATTGAATTATTAAAAGTGACACATGGATCATCAAAATATCAAAAACGAACGAAATCCTTGATCGATGAATTGTGGACTAAGTACTTAATGTTCTGATCTATTTTACATATTTTTCGCAGGAAACCTAATGGGGGTTAAATAAAATTTAACGATGGTTCATTAAATCGTGTAACTCATTCAGTAAATATCTAATAAGTTATTGAACTTTTCAATAATATCTATATAATAACTAGAAGAAGCACACAACGTATAAAAAACTTAGAACGAACCCAGAACAATTGATACAGATTAACTAAAGTGCAAGGTAAGAAGATTTTTTTTTGAAAAAAAAATACCCTCGTTTTAGACAAGTCCTACAAGAAGGCAGCATCAATTGTATTTTAGCTTAAGGTAGATAAAGTAATGGAAACCTTTATTTTTGGCATATTTTATACTTAATAAGCTACTCACTATTTGAAAAAAAGTTTTTAGGATTCAATCTTAAAACTTACCCCCTAAATCAACGACTAAATACTTAGTGCCTGGTTTTTTAAGGGTTTCTCCTTCTTTAACAGATGTTGGAATATATTGGCAGTAAATCGAAGCCGCTTCCGGTTCAAGTGCAATGAAAAGCTTGTTGTCTGGAATACCTGCCTGTTAAATAAAAAAAAGTAAACCATTTATTACACTGTAGAGTAAGTTAAATTTTCTTACAATTTTTATGCTGAACAAGTTGACGTTGGCAAGGTTGTACACACATTTGAAATATGATTACCATGATTAAAATTCCATCAGCCTTAGACTATATAACAAATAACATACACTTATTTGAAGAAAGATATATGATTTGACTAAAAATTCAAATAATATGTATATAATATTATATAACGTACCAATTCAGCACTCTTCCTCATTATAGCTTTGGCGGGGTCCGACCAAATAGCCGGGACCGTTAACACCCATTTTATTTCAGATCTCTTGATGTTGATCCCTTGTGTCTCCAACGTTTTGTATAAGTGATCTAACATTGCTTTAATGGATAAGCTAAAGACATGGGTCGCTAAAACAGGTTTTCCCTGAATGTCTTCTATCACCATCTTGCTGTTAATGTTCTGAAAATATGTCAATTAGTATGAATAACTTGACACACACTTTTTACAATCGATTGAAAAGCAAAGGAGTATGAAGCAATAAAAGATCAAGGGATTTTTATCAATGTTTTATTTTATTTTTCTTCTTTAAAAAATCATCTCTAAAAAAGGGGGATATGCACATTGTTCAATATGATTGAAAGATAAAACTACGTAATTTTTGAAATGCAGAAAATGCAGAGTATTGTTTTTCAGTCTTAGATTACATATATGTTTATAATGTTCTTGTGCTTGATCGTGAGACTACCGGACAAAAGAACGAATAAGTAATATAAATTTATAAATACAAATGTTGATGACCACTTTTCCCCGCAATAACGCAAACTTATTTTTATTGGAGAAACCTGGGGGTTTTGAAGCATTTTGATGTTTTTATTAGGAATTTGAATAATGGTCGATCTTCCTCTATGGGAGATGGGTAATTGAAATTATCATTTTTTAAATTCTGTGACATTTAGAAGCCAATGTGTGAGCCTTTCAAGATTTTATTCGGGTTTTGATACTCTGAAAATTTCATTGGTACATTTGAGCCACTTTTTTCGTATTACATTTACAACAAGAGATCGATTTATTATGTCCTGCTCTTGACTTATTTTGTCGTGCTTTCGACTTATTATATCATGCTCTCGTTTTATCATCTCTTATGCTAGATTTCTGTCGTATTCTCGACTTATTATCCCAAGCTCTTGACTTAGTATGTCGGGCGCTCGACTTGTTATCGAGCGTTCGGTGTCGTGATCCCGACTTATTATGTCCAGTGCTCGACTTATAGTGTCAAACGCTGGACTTACAATGCCGTGCTCTCAACTTATTATTTCAAGCGATCGACTTAGCCAATCAGTGCTCTCTACTTTATAATTTCGAGCGCTTGACCTATTATGTCGTGCTCTCAACTTATTATCTCGAGCTCCCAAACTAATTATGCCGAGCTTTCGACTTAATATCTTGAGCACTTGACTTATTATCTCTATCCCAGACTTATGTTATTCTTTCCCATAATTTTGTTTCATTCGTTATTTTGGACTTATTTTGAATTAATTCTGTTGTTTCCTTTAAATACATGTACGTGACCCTCGCTTCATTACTAAATCCACAAGGCACGAAAGTTTGACGGTACTTAAAAAGAACAAAATTAACTCGCAGAAAGCTCCCATATTTACTCATAGAATTCAATGTTTTAGGTAAAATAAGGGTAAAAAGGAACTTGTTGACCATCTATTGAGTTAAATATAAAATTCAGCTTAACTATATTTTGTAAAGACGGATCCAGGTCAATTATTTTTCTGCGATTTTCTTAAAAGAAAGTGGGCATCATTATTACCTCCCTTTGATAAAGGTTCATCTTGAATCTATGGAAGAAGTAGTACTTGGATTCATCTTCATCTTCGTCTAGTACAATGTCGGAGAATTTATTTTCTGCATCGTATCCAAATGCAACAAATTCCTTTTTCTCGTCTAGTAGCAGACATGTTGGCGCTTTCAGGGAGAGCAAGGATCTTCCACCAGATATCCACGCAGTGTTAGCGTGAATTTTCGACGGATCTGATTTAAATTCACTCCTCATAGAAAAGGCATACCCTGAGTATGCTGTTCCAAAATCTATAGCTACTGCCATCAAATAGTCATCGCTTGTGCTTTTCTTTGCACACATGACTTTAAAATCTAAAAAAAGTAATAAAAGTAAGCATTAATTTGTATGACCAGATATTTCAGTGTAGAAATAGCAATGGGCTTATTCAAAATAAGTCTTTATACATGTACAGTTTACAGTTTCTGTAAATTAAGGGACCGACCATTTAATTTAAATGAGGGCATTGGTTTTTTTTCCCAAAAAATATTTTAAAATCATTTTTCCTTAAAAAAAAATTAAAAATTATTTTTGATGAAAAAAATATTTTGGCAGCAGAGAGTAAGAAATATTCTGAATGAAGATTGCTGTTATATAAAAAATGCTAATCGTGAAAACAATATTCTGTCGCGAAGCCTTCAAAAAATTAAAAGTATGTCGTGAAGCTCTGTGCAGGAAAACAAATCTGGTCAAAACAAAAAACCAGCTCCCCTTTTAAGGAGGCTTGCGGGTCTAAATTAACGCATATTTTTTGCGCAGCGGTATTGTATCGTTTTAATGTTATTGATTTTAATAGACTTTACGTTTTGAATATTCCCCGTACGAGATGTGTGCCCCAGGTGGTTGAATGGGGCAGCCCTGACATCGAGAGAGGCTATAAAGCGGAAAACCTGACCTTAAAATAACGTGGTGTACTGCATGTGTCGGGGAAAACTCCACGTTCCTCGCATGTTAATAAACCCTGCTGCAGGTATCGATAAGAGTATGACCAGTTGGATCCCCGGCAGGAGGCTAAATTGCCTGTACCCTACCCATCACCCCCTTTTTCCAGTGGCCTTGTGTCCTAATTTTCTCCACTTCATCATCATTTCATGTTCATTGTTTCATCCCTTTCATGTTCATAGACAAATACGTCTTTATCTGTCAGATGCGTTAAACTTTTTTTTCTTTCTTCACCGGGTTTGATACGCTGAATTGGCAATTCGTAGAGCAACGGGTGTGCTACTGCAGCTAGACCGCTTGCTTTTCTGATGCCTTGCACTCTTTCTACATTAGTTTATGTTGCTGATTGTTGTAGAGTTGTGGCTTTGTATTATTGTACTGTTGTTGTTCGAGGTAACTGGTTTTTTTTTTCTTGTTTAAATTTACCCCCTTTTGTACCTCATTGCTTCTTTCACTTGAGAGTCTCATTAGTCATACAAACTTTTTTTCATCTTTATTGTCTGGAAATTTGTCAGAATTATTTACGACTTGAAAAACAATATCTTGTAAGCACCTTCACTTATCCCACTCGTTCACATTTGAATCTATGGGAGGAAATAAGCCTATGTACTGAAACAGGAAGTAGTTGTCAAACAGACAGAAAACTGATTCTCACTGAACTACTTCCTTAGGCTACATACAAATTTTCAGATCACTAACAATAAAACTGCGACGAATATTTAGGTAGAGCGCCTCCGATGAGTCTTGAATAGACGAAACGCGCGTCAGGCGTAGCAACATTTATTATCTGTAACTTTATAATTTTTGTTTCTAACATCCGTGACGGCTAGTGCTGCTGGTTGATTAAAAATTCCCCGAGGTAAGCCCGCTCTGGCATCAACATGATTTGGTTTTATTGGTCTAAGCTTTTATATTCATACAATTTAGCTTTTTCAATATTAAATAGGTAAAGCGCCTCTGATGAGTCTTGGATAGACAAAACGCGCGACAGGCGTAACAAAACTTATTGTCTGGAACTTTGTTGTAATTTTTGTTGAGACTGCTGAAAAATGAATGACGAAGTTGTAAATCAGGTAGTAGATGTCCAAGAGACTTGGAATTCAATCCCACCATATGGGATCCCTACTTAAGGATGTATAAAACAAGAGGCTCCCAGGAGCCTGAATCGCTCACCTGGTCTTGATGTTGACCCTATACTTTTGTAGAGCTAAATGAGCTGAACATTTAAGCAAGCAATAGCTTTTCTCTACCTGCAATAGTTTTCATTCTATAGGCCAAAAACACCATTTTTCATCTATTAGGGGCCATAACCCCTATAAGGAGTCATCTGACAACTTCGACCCTATGGAGACTTTTGTAGAGCTAAATGAGCTGAACATTTAAGCAAGCAACAGCTAATCTCTATCTGCAATAGTTTTCATTCTGTAGGCCAAAAACCTGAAAAAATCGCTTTTTTCAGGGGCCGTAACCCCTATAAGGGGTCATCTGACAACTTCGACCCTATGGAGAATTTTGTAGAGCTAAATGAGCTGAACATTTAAGCAAGCAACAGCTAATCTCTATCTGCAATAGTTTTCATTCTGTAGGACAAAAACATGAAAAAACGTTATTTTTCAGGGGCCGTAACCCCTATAAGGGGTTATCTGACTACTTCAACCCTATAGAGACTTTCATAGAGCTAAATGAGTTAAACATTTAAGCAAGCAACAGCTTATCTCTATCTGCAATAGTTCTCATTCTGTAGGCCAAAAACATGAAAAATGGCTATTTTTCACCTTTAAGGGGCCGTAACCCCTATAAGGGGTCATCTGACAACTTCGACCCTATAAAGACTTGTAGAGTTTAATGAGCTGAACATTTAAGCAAGCAACAGCTAATCTCTATCTGCAATAGTTCTCATTCTGTAGGCCAAAAACATGAAAAATGCTATTTTTCACCTTTAAGGGGCCGTAACCCCTATAAGGGGTCATCTGACAACTTTGACCAAATGGAGACTTTTGTAGAGCTTTTGATGCTGGATCAGTAACGTGGCCTCAGATTTCCTCTATCTCTTATACTTTTTGATTTATAAGCCAAAAACAGTAGTCTGACCCCCCTAGTCTATTTTTGAACGGCGGCCATGTTTTTTATTGGATCAAAAATCAAAACACAAGTTTGGTGCAGGACACCCTAAGGATCATTCATACCAAGTTTCATTAAATTCTGTTTGGTAGTTTCAGAGGAGAAGATTTTTGAAAAATTGACGACGACGACGACGACGACGACAGACGACGACGGACGCCAAGTGATGGTAATAGCTCACATGGACCTTCGGTCCAGGTGAGCTAAAAAATCAGAACCATACAATAAATAATCTTTGGGAAAAACAGTGATAAAAATTTTCCATTGACCGTATAGGAGGAAATGTGAAAAAGCTGTAAAACAGGAAGAAGATGTCATGCAGACCAGAACTTTAATCCCACCATTTGGGACAACTAAATGACACGTACGATTAATAGTTTCTGAGAAAATTTTGAAAGAAATCTTGATCATGTACTGACGGGCGGAAAACCAGATCAAGAAGTGGGGATATCAGTATAACTCAAATATAATATACTAGTACATGTTTCCTTTTTCAAAAAAGTACTGATTATGTTTTATCTCATATCATATAGGCTAAATAATATTTTGGGTAGTTCACCTCTGATGAGTCTTAAATATACGATTTTATTTTCATTCTCAAAATCAAAGCTAGATTACTTTTTACAAAAATGTAACATAATATGGTATTTTGTTTTTGCAAACGCCTGGGATCAGGATATTATATGGCCTGTGCCTTACAACGAGAATAATTCAAAAGTTATAAAGAAACTTTTTACAAAATATTTTGTTTTCATTTTATAAAGTTTCGTCCTTTCACCATACAGCCAGTTTATGTTCCAAGTGTGCTTATTCTGCATGAATACAGACGGGGCGATCTGGGTCTAGTTGTATACAGTGGCGGATCAAGAAATCCCCAGAGGGGCACACTCGTCCTCATTCGTCTAATATTTTTAAACAAAATAGTGCGCTAGTTAGTCACTTCTCTAATTTAAACAATAAAGAGTAAGGGCTGGTCCGGATCTCATTGAAACAAAAGAGTGGTTATGTTTTTTTAAAGTGTAAATATTGTGAAGAAATTAAATTCAGAAACATTTATCTCTCAATTCAACGGGGCATACACGCTCCTCTGAACCCCACTGCAAATGACCCAAATTGCACATGGTTATTAGAAGATCAATTTCGTGATTTTTTTTGCATTTTGTGTAGCAGATTGATAGTCGCTTGAAGATTGTTGCCCCTTTTCCGTTTAGAAATTAGGGACCCTAAGCTAGGAGCCAAAAATGCCAATTTTGTGTTAGCTGCCACGAGAACTTTGATGTAGTTGCATCTGAACTTTTAGGGGACGACCATTTTGAGGGGACTGGCAGTTTTGGTCAGTTTTTGTAAATAAATATTCTGGCCTGGAAAAAGTTGGACATAAATAATCTGGCCTGTGTTTGCAAGAAAATAAATAATCTGTCCCAAGATCCTTGCTCAATTTAGCTATTGTATGCAGAAAATAAATATTCTTGCTGCGTACGTGCGAAAAATAAATATTTAGCCCGCAAAATTTTGAAAATAAATAATCTGTCTCGACCGAAACTGCCAGTTCCCCCTCAGAATCAAATGGTCGTCCCTTTGATGGCTTCAACATAAATCCACTTTTATGTTTCTTGAAGGGTTCTTGTCCATTCATGCATGCTTTTTAATCCGGCAATATTAAAAGTTTTGCAGATTTTAACAGATTGAATATATGTGCATTGTTCTAACAATTGCAAATAAATACAGACAGGTCAACAGCTAGGCTAATTCGTCATTTTCAGAAAATCAAAACCATGATTTTGCAGGTCATGGATGGTCTACTTTTTTGCAACTAACTGTCATGTGATGACAGAAAATCAATACATTGTGATTTTCGACGGAATGTCCTAGATTGACCTAATCCAGCTTAGATGTCACCTAGCCGCTTGAATTATAACCAAATGTTGAACAAAATAATGTTTGAAAAGCTCCCTTTTCAAATAGAAGTAATGCAGTCTAACATGCTAAGCGTGTGCACGATCAGAACTGTCCACAATAAAAATACTGGTAATGCCATGCTTTTCCATCCGTTATTAGAATACAGTTTAGCTGATATATACAAACTTTATGTGTATTATTTTAACATACGTCAGGGGCAGATCCATGCAGAATTTTAGGTTACAGATTCGAAAACCGAAAAATACAGACACGATACATTTAAGCGACAAAATAGCTGTAAAACGATTCTTACTTTGAACAATTAAGGTACGAACCGAGAAAAACAATGGAAGCTGCCATATTTGTTTGACGGAACATTTGGGCGATTCCAGAAATAGTCTTTACCCCCTCTAGAGATACTTTAATTTCTAAAAAGATTATTGCACTGAAAGATAATGTATTTTCTAGACTTTTAATATCGAGTAATTTGGTAACAGATATAGGTGATATAGGTGAAATTCCAAAGGTATTATTTTAATCCATTATTTCATGGACCTCTTTCACCGTAGGTGAGGAGGGGGGGTATATATGTAAAGCCTATCAAGGTCGCCGTACTCGAAGTTTGTCGGAAACTTTGAATTAACCTTACTTTTTAACACACCATACTTTAATACGCACGATTTGCTTTTTCAGTCTTTTAAAAACACGGTCGTTATACTTGTCCTGCGACAACATGTTTTCTACCGATGTTTCTGCTCGTTTTCTACCGATGTCCCAGATTTCTACCAATGTGATGATAAAAAAACAAACCTGGCAGACGATTTTTTCCAAACAATGATACCCGGCTATTATGGCACTTATAAACAAACTAATTTAATTTACATTATTTTGTTTTAAGTATGTACATAAAATTACAGTAAGCGTATTGTTTATTTTTTCCAGCAAGAGGCAATTTCCCTTTTTTCAGATAATTCATGAATATCTGTTTTTAATTACCATTCACTGGGCTGAAAATTATGCTCCATGTTCTAAATAGTCGGACATTTTTAAATTCATATCACTTTTCATTACAAATGGCGTATTTTTGATTTTTCGATCATTTCAAAAAAAAATATGGTCCTGGTTTTCTAAAGATGTGTCCTGGTTTTCTACCGATGGTCCTGTCATTCTACCGATGTGATAATGTGATATATATAAAATGAAATTTCATGACAAATTGTAAAACTGTATATTTTATTGAACACATAATATTGAAGATAAAAAGAAAGTGGACGTTCATGAGCAAAAACTGTTTTACGCACACCAAGAACACTTTTACAAAATTTAAATAAATGTGTATTTTCTCAAAAGCTGGCTATCAGAAAATAATAGTATATCAACATTTCTTCCACTTATATGAGATTTGTGAAGTGCTTTATATATAATGGGAAATAATCTTCCATATACCAGATTTCACTGTTATATCTAGAATTGCTGAGGCTGAGGCATGAACGCATTTCTCGGGCTGAAATTGATCTGTACATATACAACAGTATGGCACGCCATTTTAACCAAAACCATGGTAACTATAGGATACCTCAGATAACTTGGGGTTTACTGGCAACTATCTGGGGGTTTTCAGAGCGAAACTCTTAATTACATCAAGTATGGAGAGTTATTTCAGGTAACTGAGGGTTTCCTATCAGCTATCCCATGGATACCACAAAAACTCTTGCTATTAAGAGTTTTCAAAAATAATTTATTGGAAGCTGAGCTTTGTATTCGTTTTTGAGGAATTGATAGTTTTTATCTTTACATTGATAAATTCTGCTTTCAAAGAGTTTAAAAATAGCATGAACTTAAAATATATGTGAATGAGTGAGTGAATAAGTTGGTGTTTTACGCCCGTGCAACGCTAAATAGGTTATTTACAGGCGATGAACATTTAAAAGATGATAAAATGAACATGAAATGAGGATGATAAATGAAAAATGGGGTTTGGGTGGGAAACAAAGGAACTGCAAATTTTGAAGAACCACAGGAAAAGGGGAGAGGTGGGTAGGCACTGAAAATTAAGCCTATGTGGTGCACTACTTGGCGGTCCACAAAGGGATTTTTACGTGCATGAAGCGTGGCACTCTCCTCACACGTTGGCCCACTATGGTCGGCCGTCAGGGTTTCCGTATTATAGACCTGACAATCCCTGCGGACGAGGACCACCCTATTCAGCCACTTAGGGTACACCACTTGGTCGCTCTGTGGGCTGAACACTGACCCAACGTCAGAATCCCAATACCCTTAGTCGCCTCTCACGACAAGCTAGGCTCTGCTGTGGGCCTAGTCGCCTCCCGGGCCCCGAATGGGACTACAATATCTGTAGGTAGAAGGGGTTTAATTAGGTTTCTATATGATAGCTGACAGCAAACCACCAGTTACCAAGATAACTCTTAATACCTGATGTAATTGAGAGTTTCGTCCAGAAAACCCCCAGATAGCTGCCAGTAAAACCCCAGTTATCTGAGGTATCCTATAGATACCAAGGTTTTGGTTTAAATGTTGTTCCATACAACAGTATGATAAAGCTTTACTGTACAACACAAGCATTTACGGTGTATGTATGCCTTTAGAAACAACGATAAGTGTAGTTATATGAAATTAGATCATCGGTAGAAATCAAGGACTCATCTGTAGAAAACACAGTAAAGAACATACCTAATCGGTAGAAAACCAGGACATATCAAATTTCTTAAGCCTGTTAGTTATATGAAACAGCAAATGGCTCTTTTACAAATAAATGATCATTTATTGCATATTCTCCTATAGGATGTATTCAAATGTTAAAAATAAGCGTTATTTTTCATATTTCTAAAAAAACAATCGGTAGAAAACAAGGATCATCGGTAGAAAACAAGCAGAAAAATCGGTAGAAAACATGTTGTCGCAGGACAAGTATAACGACCGTGAAAAAGAAAATATGATTGTTGAAACGCATGTCTTATTGATTTAAAACCTGGACAGTGTTTAAAATTCTTTGACGATCTTTGGCGGAATCAATACTCTTCAACAATTTATGCAAATGTTTTACACATGACGGAATATTTACGCTCAACGATCATACACGACATATATTACCCCGATCTTATTATAAAGTATGTAACTATATTGTGTAGCCTACTTTTTATCGGCTTTAAAAACATTTAATTACTTGTAAATTTGATTAATTTTTATACGACCGCAAAAAATTTGCGGACGTATTATGGTATGATGCTGTCGTCGTCGTCGTCGTTGTCGTCGTCGTTGTCGGTGTCTGTTAACTTTTTAGTGTTTCCACAATAACTTTAGTTCCAGTTATCCAATTGCTATGAAACTTGACAATGATGTTCCTTACCATAGAAGGATGAATGGGATTGATTTTGGGGGTCCCCCCATTTTTCGTTTAGAAATTAGGGGCCAAAAAAGGGCCAAAAATACTGCTTTTTTGTTTGTTTCCACAATAACTTTAGTTCTAGTTATCCGATTGCTATGAAATTTGACAGTGATGTTCTTTACCATACAAGGATGAATGGGATTGATTTTGGGGGTCCCCCTTTTTTTGTTTCGAAATTAGGGGCCCAAAAGGGGCAAAAAATTCAAATATTTTACTTGTTTCCACCATAACTTTGGTCCTAGTTGGCCTATTGATGTGAAATTTGTCAAGAATGTTTCTTACAATAAAAGAATGTACCTGAATTTTTTCGCCCCCTTTTTCTCTGACAAAAATATTTTCGCTCTTGCGTCCTTTCCGGTCAAACTCAATTATGACGTCGTGAATTGTATTGCGTTGTCGGCATGACTCCTGCGGTCTAAATTTATTCGCCATTCAAATGAATTTATTAAAAACTATTAAATAGCGGCATTATATCTATGTAATAATTAAATACGATAATCAATTAGGTCTCATGAATAACCAAAATATGATCACTCGTGCGGGAACGCACTGAGATAAATTTGTGTGCGTTAACCGACTCGTGATCATATTTTGGTTATTCACTTCGACCCAATTGATTATTCTATAATTATCTAACTTACATCAATCAATAAATGCTTCTTATTTACATACCAGTAAACGCAATGTGTTCTTAATCCTTCTTTTTTTTGTACTTTTTGCCTGAGATTCTCGATTCCTTGAAATTTAAACTTTTATTGATTCCTCTGACGGTTTTCAATTGTGGATTTTTTTATTTGTCGTTTGTATATGTGTTGTTGTGGCCTATTTGTTATCAAATACAATAAATATAACCGCACCTAGTTATGAACATTCAAAGGTACGATCTTTAACCCTCCCTTGATCTTAAACAACATTACTTGAACATGCATGATTTTATGTATTAGGTATTGATACGACTAAACATATACATACCTTCTTTTTGATCAAATGGACTCCCATGTTTGTTGTGATCCCATATAGATATGGCTACATTAATACTACAATCAGATTCAACGATAAGCTTTCCAAGCCGTTTTCTGAAGAGCCACAGGAATTCCTCGGTAGCGTCTTTGAATGCGTCTACGTCAGCAAGAATATATCGTTCAGCTGTTGTATAAACAATTAGGCACCCTTGGTAAACAAATTCGATATTGAAGTCGCCTATGATGCTGATGCATTCTAATTTCTTTTGCATTTCTTTTACGTCCCATTCTCCAGCATCAGAAAATTTCCATACTACGGTGCACTTCTTGGGATCTTGTAGTATAAAAAAAAATATACGGTAGTTACAAATAGATATTTTTTTACTAAAAAGGCAGCACATGCATGATTTAATTTTGTTTTTTACTTCCTTTCCTAAAACTACGAATCAAAATGTTTTGATTAATCAAATAAATCATTTGCTACGTA
This sequence comes from Arcuatula senhousia, assembly GCA_963971305.1. Classification (NCBI taxonomy): domain Eukaryota; kingdom Metazoa; phylum Mollusca; class Bivalvia; order Mytilida; family Mytilidae; genus Arcuatula; species Arcuatula senhousia. Next base: position 38,483,962 of record OZ020307.1, on the reverse strand, counting down.
TGAAAGAAATAGAAACGATTGTTTTCGCTTTATTTTCCTGTTTCAATACAAGGTAAAAGAATTTTGGCGTAAAGTATCAAAATGAGAAAAAATTACGATTACATTTCCTTTCGTGGGTAAAATGTCAAGTGGCTTACCATTGTAAATAGGTTTTTTTTTTAACTTTGTAAAAAAAAAAATTTAAAATAGAGTATTTAGTTTCTATCCAAACAAAAAGGACAATTTTTTGGAAAATTAAAAACAAGACGTCATTTTTCTTTCCGTCAAAAAAATAATTTTGTTCCTGTAGAAACCAATTAGCATGGTAAAAAGTTTTTTTAGGATGTTTTTCTTTTTTTTTCTCTTTGCTTGATTTTTCTGATTTTTATCCTATCATTTCGATCTATTTTTAGTTGTTTCTTTGCCTTTAAATTTTAGCAAATTTCGGATTTCATTTTGTAGTTATATTTAGTGAGTGAGTGATTGAGTGAGTTCGTGTTTTAACGCCCATGCAACGGTATATATAGGTTATTTACAGGCGATGAACATGAAAAGGAGGATAAAATGAACATGAAATGATGATGATAAATGAAAAATGGGGATGGGGTGGGACAAAAAAGAATGGTAAATGTTGAAGAACCACAGGAAAAGGGGAGAGGTGGGTAGGGGCGAAAAATTTAGCCTATGGACTGCACTACTTGGCGGTCCACAAAGGGGTCTTTTACGTGCATGAAGCGTGACACTCTCCACACACGTTGGCCCACTATGGTCAGCAGTCAGGGTTTCCGTATTATAGACCTGACAACCCCTGCGGACGAGGACTACCCTATTCAGCCACCTAAAGTACACACTTTGTTATTATTCTATTTGCCACCCGGGCCCTGCACGGGATTAGTTACATTTAGACTCTAGAGATTTATATTTAGACTTTAGAGCCAAGATGAATAACAAAATAAAGAACGTTTTACAATCATGGTTTAGTTCACGTAACTATGAAATTACCATTGCAAGGTGTCACAACTGGCGCTGTTAAGGTGGTTTTTGGTTGTTCTCTGGTGAATTCAACAGTTGTAACTCGAAAACAGACACCGGCTAAAACACAAAGAAAATAGCACAAAAATATGGAATGAGTGAACGCGAGTCAAGCTAAAAATCTTTGTGTGTTATATATGTTGGATAATGCATATGATGCATACATGACTGATCGAAAACGAGACTAATAACGTTTATCGATTTTTATGATAAACGAATTTAATAAAACTGAAATCACCCTTTTTGTATCTCCGTTGTGGGCCTCACTTTTATAATTCCAACTATAAGAGCTATTGTTCTTTGTAAATTCATTCAGGCAGACATTTTTGTCATCGTCTGAAGATATTTTGAGAAAGAAATGATATTCCAGAGGAGGTATTAATGCAAAAAAAAAAATCATGACAATCTTGAAAACTAGACCAATCAGTATGCGTGGTACTAATTTTTAGATTGTCTCTCAATATGATTATTTCAAACAGTTTATACAACATTGTAATGCATGATTAATGCCTCGTCCTGTATAATTTGTACAAAAATCTTTTAAAAAATGGAATCTTATCATTTTGATTTGAAAGGTATTCGATTCACTTATACATTGTATTCTTTTATTATGGATTTTAAATGTGCATTTCCAGTCTAATTACTGCGACCTTAAACACAAATCTGTTCTCCTACCCACTAGGCGAATACCTACAGAACACTTACCAGTTTTAACCCCCATATTCTCCAAGGCACTTAAAATTTTCTAAACAAAACGGAAAACAAAAATAATTGATCACAATAATAATCAATTTTATTATATGTGGATTTATATATAATTTACATAGATATGTGTATGATTTTTATATGCGGCTTTATAAGAATTCACATATACACAAATGGGGCATTCGAGTGTCAAAAGTCCAAAAGGGCAACGACGAAACCGGTAAACACGAACAAAAATAGCACGAAGAAACACAAAATCAGCCGAACGGAAATCAACAACGCGAACTCAAGTCGTAACAAGAGTGAATTCAGGTGCTCCGGATTTTTATATGTGGCTATATAAGAATTCACATAGAAATGTGTATGGTTTCGATATCTCATTAGACGTAATAATATTATTTTTTTTTACTTCATTTTATTTATCTTATGTAGTAATTTATGATTTTATTCTAGATACATACCTTTTCCATTTCATCGTCCCGTGTTTTTAAAGCTTTCATCAGTTCATCTAAATGCGATTGACTCTTCTTCAGTTTAGAAATTCTTTTTCTCACCCCCTTTTGATATACTATGCCAATAGTGCCAGCAATGCTTATGGATGCATTCTCTAGTTTCATCCACCAGCTTTGAATTTGATGTTCTGTAATGCAACTTGTATCCCCAAGATGACTCAAGCGATTTCTTACTTCTAAAATATCCTTTAGCCATTTCGGATTTCCAGCTGGCGTATTGTGACATGTTTTCACCAAACAGTTAATGAGAGTAAAATCAAGATCAGACACGTCGATATCTTGATTTGGTGATATTGCACAAATGCAGTGCAGTAAAATTCGTTCCTTGTCCTTCTTTTCATGAACAGGTTGAACTGATGGATCATTATAGTATAGAAGATCAAATTGGTCTTTTGTAAGTGTCCCTTTATTTTCAATTGAGGCACATGGTGTCTGGTTATAGCAACATGGCGTCTGTTTTACAAAGTAGTGAAATAGTTCATGAACTCTGTTATGTAAAAAGAAAAACAAGCTTCCACCATTTTCATGAACTATCTTTATTTCAAAATAGTTCTGAACTGTGTGTAGCACTTCCTCTGATAACAATGTCTGCAAGTTCTCAATTGATGATTGCTCGGCAGATGCCATCAGAATAAACCACAAATGTACATCTAATTTTGTTTCCACTTTGAAAAAGAAACACAACAAAGTGAACAATATGTTATAAATACAAATGCTTTCATGATGGAATCATTTTTTTCTCTAATTTTCATTCGATTTATTAACCTCTCAACTAGTTGTGATAATTACAAGAACCTTTTACAATTTTTTACCTGCAAGCATTAGAGAGAAGAAAAAAATAATAAATTAGAGAAAAAAAATCTTATCTTATTTTCAACCGATTTATTATCCTATCAACTAGTTGTCGAAAACTATTTTTCACCTCTAGAGACATTTTGTTCTCAGCATAATTGCACGTACAACTGATGATCAACCTTTTGTTTTTTTTTACCTGTAGACATCAGAGAAACACCTTGGCGAGCCTCGCCGTTAAAAAAATCAAATTTATTTCCCTTGATGTTAGAAATTCCACAATCAACTCTTTTTCTACAACGGCAAGCGTCGCCATTAAAATAATCAAATGTATTTCCCTTGTTGATAGAAATTCAAAAATCAACGAACTCGATTGCGTTGTAGAAGCTATATTTTCCTGAACTAGCATTATTTCAAAAATATACTAATAAACAATAATTTAAATAAAAAAATATCTAAGTTACCTAGTCAATCCTAAATGTAAATAACATGGTGGATCGAGAAAACGTAAAGTTTTCTTAAGTATACATTTCCTTTTGTGTGTATTGTAGAGAGTTTAAAGAGTTTAAACTTCACACAAACAAAAAGGTTTTTGAATAGATTACATAGTTCGTAATCATAACCGTTTAAATAAAGGGGTATGTTCACGAAGGTTTTTTATGTTCTAGCAATATAAACGGTTGCTTCGAAAATAGCTCACAGAATGTCTATATTGAACATATATAACAGGTTTCTACTTTTTCCTTCGGAGACATCATCATGTGGGAACATTTAGAAAAATCTTCGTTTTGTAGATTTTTTAACCCTTTTCAATATCGTGTCAACATCAAAAGTGGCTGCATGTTCTGACCAACATAGATTTTTATTTATTAATTTATTACTTATAAGTGAACAGTTTAACCCAAATCAATTTTGATCAGAATATGCGGCCAACATTAAGTTCATCATTTTCTACCAAAAAAGTGGCTAAATATATCAATAATTGCGATTTTTAATGAAGTTCACTATCTTTAAAATAAACAATTCATGAACAATTTGTGACATTTTACAAAGTATAGTGTCTTATGACCATTCTATCGGCATTACTTTGTAATAATTTGGTTCCCCAGTCTGGTATTTTTGGTTTTTACTGTTTTATGCTCTTCATATTCATATAGTGTTTGGCATTTTCAATATTTTGGTAGAGCGCCTCTGATGAGTCTTGAATAGATGAAACGCATGTCAGGCGTAGCAAAATTTATTGTCTGTAAATAAAGGTAATAACAAAACTACCGAACTTGAATGATCAATCTCATAGTCCAGAGAAAATGACAAAAACGAATCAGTCATACCGGAGAATTGGTGGATCGCAATGGTCCTGACTTGGTACAGGCATTTCAAACGAAATGGTGGGTTAAACCAGATTTTATGGCGCCAAACCTCCCTCTTCCATTGCGATCTTAGGATCCGGTAATGACCATAGAACACAACATAGTTGTGAGACACAATAGGGATATTGAGGTGATCATCTCAGTACTTTGTTGTCATTTGTATTTCGAACACACGTGAAGGTTAGCACTGCTGGTGGAGTTTTCATTCCCCGAGGTTAGCCAGCTCCGGCACCAACACTTTTGAGTTGGAGAAAACATCAAAGTTTTAAATTATCCGTCTAAATTTCAAAATTATCTAAACCCTATAAGGTTCTTCCTACCCCAGACATAGGTTGATTATCTTAGTAATAAATTGGTTCCCCAGTTTGGTATTTTTGGTTTTTACTGTTTTATGCTCTTCATATTCATATAGTGTTTGACATTTTCAATATTTTTGGTAGAGCGCCTCTGATGAGTCTTGAATAGACGAAACGCGCGTCAGGCGTAGGAAAATTTATTGTCTGTAACTTTGTTGTCATTTGTATTTTGAAGCTGTCTCGACTTTGAAATACAAATGACAACAAAGTTCCAGACAATAAATTTAAGGCCGTTTTTGCCCCCTTTCGAACCTACTCCATTACGATATCTTTATTGTTAACAAAGAGCATGTCAGTTGACAGTTTGGTTTTTTGCTGACCTGGCTAAAAACCAAGTGACCATGCTTCCGTCGTCGTCTTTTTGGTAGAGCGCCTCTGATGAGTCTTGAATAGACGAAACGCATGTCAGGCGTAGCAAAATTTATTGTCTGTAACTTTGTTGTCATTTGTATTTCGAACACACGTGAAGGTTAGCACTGCTGGTGGAGTTTTAATTCCCCGAGGTTAGCCCGCTCCGGCACCAACACTTTGAGTTGGAGAAAACATGAGAGTTTTAAATTATCCGTCTAAATTTCAAAATTGTCTAAACCCTAAGGTTCTTCCTACCCCAGACATAGGTTGATTATCTTACTAATAATTTGGTTCCCCAGTTTGGTATTTTTGGTTTTTACTGTTCTTTGCTCTTCATATTCATATAGTGTTTGGCATTTTCAATATTTTTGGTAGAGCGCCTCTGATGAGTCTTGAATATACGAAACGCGCGTCAGGCGTAGCAAAATTTATTGTCTGTAACTTTGTTGTCATTTGTATTTCGAACACACGTGAAGGTTAGCACTGCTGGTGGAGTTTTAATTCCCCGAGGTTAGCCCGCTCCGGCACTAACACTTTTGAGTTGGAGAAAACATCAAAGTTTTAAATTATCCGTCTAAATTTCAAAATTGTCTAAACCCCAAGGTTCTTCCTACCCCAGACATAGGCTGATTATCTTAGTAATAATTTGGTACCCCAGTTTGGTATTTTTGGTAGTTACTGTTCTATGCTCTTCATATTCATATAGTGTTTGACATTTTCAATATTTTTGGTAGAGCGCCTCTGATGAGTCTTGAATAGACGAAACGCGCGTCAGGCGTAGGAAAATTTATTGTCTGTAACTTTGTTGTCATTTGTATTTTGAATCTGTCTCGACTTTGAAATTTAAGGCCGTTTTTGTCCCCTTTCGAACCTACTCCATTACGATATCTTTATTATTAACAAAGAGCATGTCAGTTGTCAGTTTGGTTTTTTTGCTGACCTGGCTAAAAACCAAGTGACCATGCTTCCGTCGTCGTCTGTCGTTTGTTGTTCGTCGTCATCCATAAACAACGCTTTTACTAGTTCGTCGTCATCCATAAACAACGCTAATACTAAAATTAGAACAGAGTAAAATCAGTAATTCAGATTCTATAAATGATAGAAAAATCCGAAGGTTCTTCAAAATGAAAAGCCCTTAAGCTACTAAAAAATCTTCAATACATGAGTTGGAATTGTCAAATAATCTTTTGTAAGGGTTATGTTTCTTTAAAGACGCAAAGAGGCACCAATGGGGCATTCGAGTGTCAATAGTCCGAAAGGGCAACGACGAAACCGGTTAACACGACCAAGAATAGAACGAAGAAACACAAAACACAAAATCAACCGAACGGAAATCAACAACGCGAACTCAAGTCGTAACAAGAGTGAACTCAGGTGCTCTGGAAGAGTAAGCGGTTGAGTAAATGATTTTTGTCCTACACAATATAAACTCATAAACGGATTTTGGCATCGTTTATGTTTTGTCCTATAGAATGACCGCTATTGCAGATAGAGAAAAGATAACCGGGGGCAGATCCAGGATTTTGTCAGGGGATGTCACCTAATGAGGTAAAGTCAAAAAGTTCAAGATTAAAAAACTATATCGTCCATTAACATGGCAATCTCCCTTGTTTACATGCTTTGTATTAAACAAAAAAGAATAAGTCGGTAATATATATAATTCTTTGGTTAGAGTATAATTTAAGTTCATGCAGTTGCAAGTGCAGCCTCCGAAACGTCCTCTTTCAGCCCAAGCGTGAAAAATGTAAAACTTTGTGTTGGATTGTCATGACGCAAGCTTTAAAAGTGGCAATATTGAAAAAGCAAAGACGTATTCAAGAGGCAATCAAATGTCGTATATTGATCTCTCTATAGTGACAGATTAATCATTTATCTTTGATATACTTGAGAAGCGGGTTGCGAAATTCTTTGAAAAGTCCTAAGTAGTACGATTTCGGATTTTGGAGGCACAATTTTCCCACACAAGGATGCTCACAAAACAACTTGGGTCTCACCTGATTAGAGAACTAAAAACCAAATAGACCACATCTGCATCAATAGAAAATTTAGAAGAACGTTGCAAGATGTAAGAGTGAAAATAGGTACAGACGCAACTGCAGATCACCAACTTGTAGTAGGGAAAATCCAGCTCAAGCTAAAACGATTTAGGAACACCAGCCATAGAGCAAAATACAATGTGGACAGACTGCTAAAGAACAATGATCGGCAGACATACCAACAGGCACTTGCTGGAAAGGCACAACTCCTAGAGCTAGAAAGAGAGAGATCTGTACAAAGGAAAAGGTGCAAGATAAAAGAACTATTTATTATATCCTTAGAAGAAAATGTTGGAAAAAAGAAGACCATCAATAAACCATGGATACAAAATGAAACTCTAGATATCATAGAAGAAAGAAAGCAAATCAACATTAAACTCACGAATGCTCGTACATGATCAGAGACAAGTAGACTGCAAAACGAGTACAAACTCAAACACAACGAAGTAAAGAGAAAAGTGAAACAAGACAGAAAGAAGTTCATTGAAGACCTAGCTTTACAAGCAGAAACAACCACTGAAACAAGAAACATGAGAGAACTTTATAACATTACAAGACTACCCTCAGGAAAGCGAGCTACACCAGAAAAACCTATTAAAGATCTCTTAGGACACACCTTGACAACCACCGAAGAACAAAAGGCTAGATGGAAATAACACTTTGAAGACCTGCTAAATAGACCTAGACCAGAAACCCAAGCTAACATACCACCAGCAAAAAACGTTATTTCTATCTCATTAGCTGCACCAAGCAAAGAAGAGATCAGAAAAGCCATCAAAACGGAAAATAAAGTGGACCAGATGGGATCCCAGCAGAGGCCATGAAATACTCTCAAGAAACAACAATTAACATCTTCCGCCGGTTGTTCAACACAATATGACAAGAAGAAGCACTACCTGAAGAGTGGAAAGAATGCTTTCTAATTAAATTACCAAAGAAGTGTGACCTAAGCGAATGCAAAAACTACAAGGGAATTATGCTTTTATCAACCCAAGGAAAAGTATTTAACAAGATCATATTAGAAAGATTAAAATCATCAGCAGATAATCTTCCGAAAGAACACCAGGCAGGCTTTAGAAGGGAAAGATCGTGTAGTGACCAGATTGCCACACTCAGAATCATAATTGAACAGTCACCCGAATGGAACACATCAGTATACATCAATTTCATAGAAATTTGAGAAAGCGTTCGACAGTGTAGATAGACCAGCACTGTAGAACATCATACTCCATTATGGAATACCAGAGAAATATGTTAATATCATCAGTAACATGCATGATGGTATGACCTGCAGGGTATTACATGGTAGAGATGTTACTGATAAGTTCGCAGTCAGGACAGGAGTGCGCCAAGGATGTGTACTATCCACCTTTTTGCTTATTCTTGCCATAGATTGGGTAATGAAGGAGACTACAAACAACAGGAAAAATGGTATACAGTGGACCCTTCTGGATCAGCTTGACGACCTTGACTTTGCAGATGACAGCCCTACTAGTATCGCACAAACAAAGTCAAATGCAAGACAAAACATCAGCTCTTAAAGAAACAGCGGAACAAATCGGGCTCCGAATCAATAGAGAAAAGACAAAAAATATGAAGATCAACACTAACAATACCAATCCCATCATGCTTCACAATGGCAAGCTAGAAGAAGTCGAAGAGTTTACATACCTTGGCAGTAAAGTCAGTACCACAGAAGGAGCAGACAATAACATCAAAACCAGAATAAACAAGGCAAGAACAGCATTTAACTTACTAAAGAAAGTTTGGAACTCAAGACAGATAATATAAACAGAAACACCAAAATCAGAATATTTAACTCTAATGTAAAAGCTGTCCTACTCTATGATTCAGAAACATGGCGAACCACCCAAGCCTCAGACCACACAATTCAGACTTTCATCAACAGATGTCTTCGCCGCATACTTAATATCTATTGGCCAAATAAAATCAGCAACAAAGATCTCTGGAATCAAACACATCAACTCCCACCACCTGCTCAAATCATCAAAAGGAAATGGACATGGATAGGGCACCAACTGAGGAAAGATCAAAACAGCATCAGTAGGCAATCTCTCTGGTGGAATCCACAGGGCAAGAGAAGACGGGGTCGTCCAAGAAACACCTGGCGGCGACCAGTAGAGGAAGAAATTAGAACTGCAGGATAGACCTGGCAGACCATGATGCAGCACGCCCAAAACCGAGTGAGATGGAGGCAGATTGTCGGTGGCCTATACTCTGACCAAAAGTTACAGGCATAAGTCAAGTCAAATCAACTACGATTTCGGCGGCTACATCTTTGAGATGAACATGAAAGGGGTGAAAAAAAATGAACATGAAATGGCGATGGAGGAAATAGTCGACGGTATTCAATATTACACGCAGGGCTGTTTCATACAACAACATGGTGCACACATCCCAGTCAGGTTTCTGGGCGCTTTTTATTGGACTTTTATCGACAACTTAGTGCTGCAGTGGGCTTACAACGGTCATTAATAGACAGATAATGGTTGTTCAAAAATATCGATTCTCATTGCATTTTATGCAAGTGAACACGTACAATTAAGAATACAATGTTTCAGGGGATGAGGTTTCGTCATTTTTATACTTAAATGCAGCTAATGAATTTATAATTCTTAAAATTTCTGAACAGTTAAAACATGGCTCAGATATAATTTCCAAGAATGCAGAATTTCATATGCAAGTGCTTTACGCCGTTATTTCTCCGTACAGATGGGGATTTTTACAAATTATACAAATTATACAATTTGAAGATATTCTTTTATGTCATTATTGAAATGTAGATTTCTTTGATATATCTCCCATAGTTATATTTTAGGAAACCACCGAATACAATTGCTTCACGTCACTCTTGGATTTGCATCTCGAATATGACAAGGATTGTCATCTCAGTACAAAACATACGATAAAAGAGACGACTTAAATATCCACTTTAAATTGCTCGTTTAACGTGAAATTCACATAATTACATTCTAATTTATAACGACAATTTCGATTGGTTGATAATGCAGTTTTATTTCTCGATAAAACTCACTAGCACGTGCCACCTTAACAACGACTTGCGCGGAGTAATTTAAAAAAAAGATAAACCATGCATTTCGTGCAATTTTCTTTGCAAATATTTAATATATTTTATCGGAATGTAATTATATACATTGAATGCAATATTTTTGAGTTTTATTGGTGTGTAAAAGCGTGGACCTTTGCGCACATTTTCAACATGAAGCGCTACCGCGCTTCATTAAAAATGTGCTTAGGTCCACGCTTTTACACACCAATAAAACTCAAAAATATTGCATTCAATGTATAAATGAATGTTTCACGTGAAATTCACGTTAACCCTGATTTCACGCGAATTTCACGTGAACAAGATTTCCCTGTGTATCAGCCACTGGTGTAAAAATTCAAAATTGAGTTGAACGTATTGGTTAGTGATTGTTTTGATTAGTGTTTTGTTAATTGTTTTACTGAGATGATCATCTTATTATTCCTAATATGAGAAAGACATTGCCTTAAAAGCTCGCGTAGATAATTCCATTGAAAATTTCGAATAATGCCTGGGACGAGATAATTTGGGACGATGTATTACTATTTCCCGCAATTTTTCAGCACGCGCAGACATTTTCGAAAACTTCCGAAAATCGAATGTTTCCGGTGACAGAACGATTTTTCTTCCATAGTATTTTGAGTCTCGTGCAATTTGGCATACTTTCTACATTAGAGAGCTCGCTACGCTCGTATATTACATATGTCTTCACAACCGTGTTGCATTGTGTGTTACTACCGGTCCTTAAGATCGCAATGGGAGAGGGAGGTTTGGCGGGCATTAAAACCTGGTTTAACCCACCATTTCATTTGAAATGTCTGTACCAAGTTAGGATCATTGCGATCTATTACTATTCTAGTGTGACTTCTATGTTATCTCTCTATGACATTAAGATTGATCCCCCAAGTTCGGTAATTTTGTTATTACCTTTATTTGCAGGTTTTTTCTCTGCCCTTTCGGACTTTGACATTCGGATGCCCCACCGATACCTCTGCTTCTTTCTAAAAGATTTCATTCTCAGACGTTTTTGCTTTTCTTAAATAGTCTAATGGAAAAAAAAGAAACTGTGCATCACTTTGAAAAATCACAAAATTTAACATTTTATTTTATATATTTGATACATTTTATTACAAAAGTATTGCTAAATCATTTTCCTAAAGATGTTAAAAAATCATTTTTGTAAACCTCAGAAGCGATGTTTTGTTCTCAGTTTGAAATCAGGTAGTGTCAATCTGGAATTCACAAATCACACCTTGAAAACAACACACTTTTTGAAATTACAACAATTTAATATGATGCAGGTTAAACCTGTGACGCTCCCGAAGTTTGAACGTATCCTTAAATATTTTACAAGCTAAAATAAGTTTTCAAATGTTTATTGGGCAATTGATTGAAACAAATTCTTATTCGAAAATAAAAACAAAGTAGCTTTTCTTGTGGGTCTTTTGTGCGCTTAATGACGTCAGGAATTTTCAACGAAAAAAGCGTTAAAAAGACGCAGAAAGTCCGGGAAACCGCGCGTGATTTACCGGACGTTGAAGGAAAATTGAGTCCATAGTACAACTAGAATATTGACATTTCTACCATTATCGCTCCCTTCGGGAGCGTATCAAAATTACGAATTTCAAATCATAAACTTGAAATTGAAAGTAGGCGATACAACAAAACTCCGTCCAAATGAACGTCTCTGTAAATCACGTAATACTAATAAAATAAAATATGAATTCCATTTCATCTTCGACTGCGACTTGTTCGAAAATTCAAGAAACTTATTTTTCGGAGACATATCTGATACCATAATAAACTTTGAACATCCTTGAAAATTCAAATATTTAATTAATGCGTCTGAAACTGATGTTCTAGTCAGATTCTTTTCATCCTTGGATGGTTGTATGAAGACTTGCAATTCGTCAGAGGGATTGATAAAGATAATAATTATGAATATTATTTTGTTATTGCATGATATTTTGTCTATTGTAGAATGGTGTCGCCTCTTCAGTGACGATCCTCTGTAATGGATTTTTGACACAGGTATTTTGGTTCAAGATTTTAAAAAATTATTAATAACGTTTAATATATAAAAATATTATACTCGTCTATATATACTAGGCAAATAAAGTAACGTTACATTGGTTTTCTTTTAAGATTTTTTCGAAACATATTTTGTTTCGAAATTTTAATATTAAGATTAGGCAATAAACGGGTTTTTCTGTCAAATTTGCGTATTGAAAGCGGATTTGAAAATGACGTTACGTAACTTTTCAATTTTTACCAAAATTGAAACTTTTAAAATTTTACGTGTCGAAAATTCAATTAAGCTAGTGATTATGGTCGTTAAATGTTACAAATATCACGGTTAAAAAAAGGTCGCACTTAAATGTTGAGAAATTGCTAGTCAGACACGTGACGTTAACGTCAAAAGTTGAAGCAACTCTCTTCTTTCGTGTTGGGTACAGGAATGACAAAAATACAGGTGATCAATCATTTAAAAGACTTTAGAACAACTATCCATAGACCAGAGACTCGTGTCAGAGGTAGCAGAACAACAATCGGTGAGACCGGAAGTAGCAGAATACCATAACCAACGCGAGTTTAGATCAGGCGTTGCCCCTTTATTTTTCTTCGTAATCGCTTCGTTAACGGTGCAAAACCTTAACTCGTGTAAATGGATAAAAATCTAATCTAATTTTCATAAACACTGAACGTACGTGGTCACGCCAAGCTGACGTCATTGTTTTAGAAAAGACGTCCTCTGGATTACGTTTCTTTCGCGTAATGACGTTAATGAGTTACATCATGCCTAAAATTGTCATAGATAAGTAAGAAGCACCCTTTTTAAACCGAAAAATCAAAATTCAACAGAAATTTTGTAACTTTCAACATTTTGTCAATTTTGATTTTACTGAATTTTGTTTTTAGAATAACCAAATCCCACCGGAAAACGTTGCAAAATATCCCATCCATGTAGTTTTACAGATGGTTAAATGTCCCTTAATTCTGAATTCAACTTTATATTCATCGAAATGCTGTCAGATATTCAAAATGAAAGGCTAGTCAGGAACGATAATTCTTTGCAAACTTGATTTTAGTTAGTTATTTTTCCTTATTTGGACATGCATAGGTTGATATGATGTTTCCTATGTTTTGATAGTGTTTGGTTAGGTGTTCCTTTGTTCTCTGATGACAGGAAGATGGTGTTTTGGAACATTGCGCACTTAAGAGCCTGTTCATGAGAAAAACATTCAAAATTGTAATTTTTTTCAGTGGCAAGGTTTTTAATTATGTAAAACGTATATTGCAACCAAAATACCATCCTATAAACTTATTCAGGCAAATTTATTTTTCCGAAAATTCAAGATGGCCACCACACAGGCCTCAATAGCTATATATAGATTTCATCTGCTTTATCGGTTATTTCAATCAAATTTTATTTGAAAATTTGACATTTTCATTGTGATTTTTAGCTCACCTGACCCGAAGGGTCATGTGAGCTATTGTCATCGTTAGTCGTCCGTCGTCCGTCGTCCGTCGTCCGTCGTTAACTTTTCTTCAAAGATCTTCTTCTCTGAAACCACTGATGGGATTGCTTTGAAACTTTGTACACTTGATCTTTAGGATGTCCTCTACCAAGTTTGTGAATTATATACATGTACACGTCGACCAACCAACATGACCGCCGTTGCTAAAAATAGAACAGGGGGGGGGTCAGACCATTGTTTTTGGCATATAACTTGAAAAGTATAAGAGATAGAAAAAATCCGAAGCAACCTACCATGCTCAGCATCAAAAGCTCTACAAATCTCTCCATTGGGTCGAAGTTGTAAAACGACTCCTGATAGGAGTTATTGCCCTTTAATCATCAAAATTGACAATTTTAGCAGTTTTTGGACTATATCTTGAAAACCGTTAGAGCTAGAGGAAAAGTTAGTATTGCAAAATTGTTAGGCTCATTGAGATCTATAAAAATGATTTCAGGGTCAAAATTGTCAGATCAGCCGTTTAAGAGTTATTCCCCTTTAACTGTTTTTTTTTCCATTAATTTTAACTGATTTTCAAAAATCTTCTTCTCTGAAACCAATGAAGGGATTGCATTGATACATGGTACACTTGATCTTTATGATGTCCTCTACCAAGTTTGTAAATTATATACACGTTGAACAACCAACATGGCCGCCGTTGCTAAAAATAGAACAGGGGGGTCAGACCATTGTTTTTGGCTTATAACTCGAAAAGTATAAGAGATAGAGAAAATCCGAAGCAACCAATCATGTTCAGCATCAAAAGCTCTACAAATCTCTCCATTGAGTCGAAGTTGTGAAAGGACTCCTTATAGGAGTTATTGCCCTTTAATCATCAAAATTGACCATTTTAGCAGTTTTTGGACTATATCTTGAAAACCGTTAGAGCTACAGGAAAAGTTAGTATTGCAAAATTGTTAGGCTCATTGAGATCTATAAAAATGATTTCAGGGTCAAAATTGTCAGATCAGCCGTTTAAGAGTTATTCCCCTTTAACTGTTTTTTTCCATTAATTTTAACTGATTTTCAAAAATCTTCTTCTCTGAAACCAATGAAGGGATTGCATTGATACATGGTACACTTGATCTTTATGATGTCCTCTACCAAGTTTGTGAATTATATACACGTTGAACAACCAACATGGCCGCCGTTGCTAAAAATAGAACAGGGGGGTCAGACCATTGTTTTTGGCTTATAACTCGAAAAGTATAAGAGATAGAGAAAATCCGAAGCAACCAATCATGTTCAGCATCAAAAGCTCTACAAATCTCTCCATTGGGTCGAAGTTGTGAAAGGACTCCTTATAGGAGTTATTGCCCTTTAATCATCAAAATTGACCATTTTAGCAGTTTTTGGACTATATCTTGAAAACCGTTAGAGCTACAGGAAAAGTTAGTATTGCAAAATTGTTAGGCTCATTGAGATCTATAAAAATGATTTCAGGGTCAAAATTGTCAGATCAGCCGTTTAAGAGTTATTCCCCTTTAACTGTTTTTTTCCATTAATTTTAACTGATTTTCAAAAATCTTCTTCTCTGAAACCAATGAAGGGATTGCATTGATAAATGGTACACTTGATCTTTATGATGTCCTCTACCAAGTTTGTGAATTATATACACGTTGAACAACCAACATGGCCGCCGTTGCTAAAAATAGAACAGGGGGGTCAGACCATTGTTTTTGGCTTATAACTCGAAAAGTATAAGAGATAGAGAAAATCCGAAGCAACCAATCATGTTCAGCATCAAAAGCTCTACAAATCTCTCCATTGAGTCGAAGTTGTGAAAGGACTCCTTATAGGAGTTATTGCCCTTTAATCATCAAAATTGACCATTTTAGCAGTTTTTGGACTATATCTTGAAAACTGTTAGAGCTAGAGGAAAAGTTAGCATTGCAGAATTGTTTAGCTCATTGAGATCTACAAAAATTATTCCAGGGTCAAAATTGTCAGATCAGGCGTTTAAGAGTTATTTCCCTTTAACTGTTTTTCATTAATATTAACTCATTTTCAAAAATCTTCTTCTCTGAAACCACTGAAGGGATTGTATTGATACTTGGTATACTTGATCTTTTGGATGTCCTCTACCAAGTTTGTGAATTATATACATGTCGACCAACCAACATGGCCGCCGTTGCTAAAAATAGAACAGTGGGGTCAGACCATTGTTTTTGGCTTATAACTCGAAAAGTATAAGAGATAGAGAAAAACCGAAGCAACTTTTCTTAATCAGCAGTAAAAGGTCCTTACAGGAGTTATTGCCCTTGAAGTGTTTTTTCTATTAATTTAAACTGATTTTCAAAAATCTTCTCTGAAACCACTGAAGGGATTGTTTTGCAACTTTGTATACTTGAAAGTTTGTGAAATTTATTCAAACTTTGGCATAAGAGATCAGGTGAGCGATTCAGGCTCCTGGGAGCCTCTAGTTTTATTTTATGTAGATGGAATTAAAATTGTATTAATGTTTTTTTTTAATAGTGATGTTTTGTCTTTCAAATACAGTGCAATTTTCGTACTTCATAATTTTGGTTCCTCTGGTACCTCAAGGTAGGACTTCCAATATTCCAGACTGCTCAAAAATGCTGAAATTTGTTATTTTTTAAGGGTACTTATTGTCCAAGGTAACGTTTTTTTTTATCTTTATCTTTTAGAAATTCAAAAACAATAACATATCAGGACAAACATATCAAAAAGCCAAGCTGGGATTTTACATTTTGATTTAGCCACAGCCCCGGGAAACAATGACATGTTTTGATAGTTCTACATAAATCCAATTTTTAGGGAATCAGTTTCAAAATCTGAATGTGTTAGCAATGAAACAAAACAAAACAAAAACATTTAGATGTGATTGCCATTTAAGGGTCGGGAAAGACATATACATGGGGATTAAGGGTGAAAGATGGAAATATCTGTGTATTTTGATGAAACGTACAGAAATGATCAACTTTAGGGGACTATTTTTTATGAATGAAGGGTTGGACTAAATAAATATGGAATATGTGTCCAAAAGACTGCTATATGGTCTGTACAAACACATATTTGTAACTTTGCTTTCGGTCATCCCTTACATGTTAAAGCATTATACAAAAATGGAGATTTGGCCATTTTAGCACACGGCTAAAACGGGCTTCGGGGCATAAACGTGGTACCTTTTTTTAAAAAAAAAAGTTTGTTTTCTAAAAGAGCTTATATTGCTAGTATTGTTTTGTACCTTTAAATGCTAAATTATAAATTACTTTGCTGAAATTGTTGTAAGAATTTATATAAAATGAAATCAATAAGGGACGGACCATTTAACTTGAACATTGGGGAGGGGGGTTTGTTTTTTTTCCTAAAAACTATTCTGAATGTGGTGGTAAAAATATTCTGGGAAAACATTTATCTTGACGATTAAGCAATTCTGCCATAAAATTATGTTTAAAATGAAAAACAATGTTGTTGCTCCTTTAATAAAGGACATAACAGTTACATGCTCTCTGCGCTTGTTCTGGGGGGTGTGGGGTGTGGGGGGGGGTGGAAACGCCAGATGAAAAACCATGACCCAGTCTTCAAGTTAAATGGTACGGCCTAAGGAACAAATATATTGTACAAAATCTGTCGCATGTTTTACAAAGAGTTCCACAATTAACAGATAGTTTGGGTAAAGTCATGCTATATTTTTTTCTCAGTTTACCGGGTCAACCACGAGGGGGTGTTACTTCCATCATAGAATATGGTACACATGTGCGGCCATAATAAGGGTCTACTTTTTGATGTGCAATATGCATGTGAAAAGGATAGAATTTTTAGATTTTGCATACATGTATCTGATAAGGATGACTTTTCACAAATTTCATATATTAATACAAAAAGATTGACTTGATTTACCAACAGCCATTCAGAATCAAATGGTTATCTACAAAATCTTGCCGCTCCCACGTATCTTGCTAATATACGCCATACATGTATATGGAAGTCACATACATTTATGCATTCACATGTTTAATCAAAACAACTGTTGCCATTTATATAAGGGTTTCAGTGATCAGATGAACATACATTACGTAGACAATAAAGAGATGTGGAATAAGTGTACGCGACACAACCAACCTTAAAGAAACGGCAATTTAAAAAATCACAATGGAAAACAGCCAGCAGTCTTCAACATGACCAGAGGTCACTGCTCGCCGTCTTGCATTGGCCCAAGACTAAAAATACAATACATAAGATTCAAACAAATCCCCAGAATATCAAAGAAAGACCCATTTCTGGACATAAAACAAAAACAGATAGTAGACAAGGACAAACAAAAGCTTTGACAAGGATTCCTGGCTTAGGACAGGCACATATAAAATGTGGCGGAGTTAAACTAGTTTTTTGGGCCCAACCTTCCCCCTATTGTTTATCTTGTACAAAGCACAAAAAATAACACACTTTAAAAATCAAATCGATAAAAGTTCAATTCACCAAGAGAGAACCTGAGACAAGAGTACTATATGAGAACAAAGAAACGTAAAGGAGCTCCCTTGAGAACACTCGCAGTTACTGACAGCTAGCTAAGAAGCATTTATCGATTGATGTAAAAAAATCAAACATATCGATTCTAAATCCAACATAACACTTCAAACAACAAATGATTTAGTATTATATCATCATACAAAACCGACATATTTGATCGCTGTAATGCTTCGAAACAATACAATAGTCAAAAAGTAAAAGATTAATGTTTTAGAGTTACTATCAAATTATCAATATTTCTACCAAAAAAAAACCACCTAATTTAAAGATTTTACTATAACTTCCAACTTGTATACTTTCTTTATTATGATTTTAAGCCAAATTACCATGTCAAGAGGACTTTTTTTAATTTACGTGCATTATAAACTACATTTCCATAATTCGGGATGTGATATTCCTTTTACAATCAAACAAGAGGCTCCCAGGAGCCTGAATCGCTCACCTGATTTATGTGCCTAAACTATAGGCTATTAGGCAAATACTATTTAACATTGATCCTTTTCTAATTAAGCGGAATAACTTATTAGCAAAAAACAGCAATTTACCCCTATGTTCTATTTTTAGCCATGACGGCAATGTTTTTCAACCAATCAAAAATCCCCACATCAGTTCTGAACATTTTATGCTAATAAACAACTACACCAAGTTTGGTTCAAATTGAACTAAAGGTGTCAGAGAAGTTAACATTATAAATGTAATGAGTAAAAGCTGTAAAAATGGTCAAATGCAATGTTCTAAGGGGAATAACTTGTAAAAGGAATGACCCTACAACATTGACCCTATCACATATTTTGTAGATCATGATGTGCTTACCAATATGCAATTTTAATTTCTTAATTATCTCATAGTTTTCAAGATATTAAGATTAATAAGTGCAAAATCTTTAAAAAAAAAATCAAGGAAAAGGGCAATTACTCCTACATGGGTTGTTGAATCTTCTCCAAAATTTCAGGGCAGGTAGATCTTGAGGTGCAGACCACTTTTGTTCTTTATATATCAGAATTTAAAAATCTGTCACAGTTTTAGAGTTATTTGCAAAAAACAACACTAACAGTTTACCCCTATGTTACATTTTTAGCCATGGCGGCCATGTTTTACAACCAATCAAAAATCCCCACATCAGTTCTATAGACCTAATGCTACTTAACATTTGTACAAAGTTTGGTTCCAATTGGACTTAAGGTGTCAGAGATTTTAATGTTTTAATGTAACATGGAAATGCTGTTAAAATGGGTTATTTCAACATTCTAAGGGGGACAACTCCTAAAAGGAATGGTCCTACAATGTTGACCTAATTACAAATTTTGTAGATCTTGATGTGCTGAAAAACATGCAGTTTAAATTTCTGAAATATCTTGAATAGTTTGTAAGATATTGAGCTTAATAAGTGCAAAATTTTGAAAAAATCCAGAAAAAGGGCAATAACTCCTACAAGGGTAGTTGGATCTTCTTAAAAATTTCAGGGCAGGTAGATCTTGAGGCGCTGAACACTTTTTCACCCAGCCAGAATTTTGATATCTGTAACCGTTTTTTTCGAGTTATTTGCAAAAAACTGTAATTTACACCTATGTTCTATTTTTAGCCATGGCAGCCATGTTTTTCTACGAAACAAAAAAAACCACAATAGTTTTATACTACCTATGCTAATAAACAACTGTGCCAAATTTAAAAGCCACTGGACTTATGGTGTTAGAGGAGTTAACGTTTGAAAAATGTTAACGACGACGGACAACAGACGACAACGGACGCCAAGTGATGGCAATAGCTCACCTGGACCTTCGGTTTTTTTCCAAAAATATTTCTCATTTATGCATGAAATTTTACTATGCAAATTATGACATGCTACATTGTACTAAATAGCTGTACAAAATTTCAGAACTGTGTTGTTAATAAATTTGAGTTTTAGTGTGATTTAATTTTGATAAAAAAATAAAGTATTTTTCCAAAAATATTTCACATTTTTGCATGAAATTTTAATATGCAAATTATGACATGCTACATGTACTAAGTAGCTGCACAAAATTTCAGAACTGTGTTGTTCATAGTTTTTGAGTTCACAAAGTCCAATTCTCAAAATATGTGATTTTTGATAAAAAATTAAACCTAGCAAACACATTTAGCCCAATAAAAAATATCCCTGGTTCTCATTCCCTCCCTCCACGATCTTTCAGCTGCCTCCAAAAAAAAATCATTTTAATGTCAAATTATGGTTATAGTAAGTTTCTTTAAATTGGAAGATATCAACATGAATATTAATAAGCAAGAGGCCCAAGAAACCTGAATCACTCACCTTGTCCTTAACCTTTAAGGATGTCTTCTATGAGCTATTACCCCCATAATGAATCACCGTACAAAGACTTTAATAAAGGTCAGTGATCTGAAGGTTTAAGCAACAACATACTTTCCTCTATCTGGAAAAGTTTTCATTCTATGTAAGGCAAAATCATGAAAAAACACTATTTTGACCTATAAAGGACCACAACCACTAACAAGAGGCTCCCAGGAGCCTGAAACGCTCACCTGGTCTTGATGTTGATCCTATTAAGACTTTTGTAGAGCTGAATGAGTTGAACATTTAAGCAAGCAACAGCTTTTCTCTATCTGCAATAGTTTTCATTCAGTAGGTCAAAAACACTATTTTTCACAATTAAGGGGCCGTAATCCTCATAAGGGGTCATCTGATAACTTCAACCCTATGGAGACTTTTGTAGAGCTAATTATTCTGAACATTTAATCAAGCAACAACTTTTCTCTATCTGCAATAGTTTTCATTCTGTGCGGCAAAAACATGAAAAACACTGTTTTTCACCTTTAAGGGACCCTAACCCATATAAGGGATCATCTGACAACTTCGACCCTATGGAGACTTTTGTAGAGCTAAATGAGCTGAACATTTAAGCAAGCAACAGTTTTTCTTTATCTGCAATAGTTTTCATTCTATAGACAAAAAACCACTATTATTCATCCTTTAGGGGCTGTATCCCCTATAAGGGGTCATCTGACAACTTCGACCCTATAGAGACTTTTGTAGAGCTAAATGAGCTGAACATTTAAGCAAGCAACAGCTTTTCTCTATCTACAATAGTTTTCATTCAATAGGCCAAAAACATGCAAAAACACTATTTTTCACATTTAAGAGGCGGTAACCCCTGTAAGGAGTCATCTGAAAACTTCGACCTAATGGAGACTTTTGTAGAGCTAAATGAGCTGAACATTTAAGCAAGCAACAGCTATTCTCTATCTGCAATAGTTTTCATTCTGTAGGCCAAAAACATGAAATACGCTATTTTTCACCTTTAAGGGGCTGTAACCCCTATAAAGGGTCATCTGACAACTTTGACCTTATGGAGACTTTTGTAGAGCTAAATGAGCTGAACATTAAAGCAAGCAACAGCTAATCTCTACCTGCAAAAGTTTTCATTCTGTAGGCCAAAAACATGAAAAAACGCTATTTTTCAGAGGCCGTAACCCCTATAAGGGGTCATCTGACAACTTCGACCCTATGGAGACTTTTGTAGAGCTGAATGAGCTGAACATTTAAGCAAGCAACAGCTAATCTCTATTTGCAATAGTTTTCATTCTGTAGGCCAAAAACATGAAAAAACGCTATTTTTCAGGGGCCGTAACTCCTACAAGGGGTCATCTGACAACTTGGACCCTATGGAGACTTTTGTAGAACTCAATGAGCTGAACATTTAGGCAAGCAACAGCTAATCTCTATCTGCACTAGTTTTCATTCTGTAGGCCAAAAACATGAAAAAACGCTATTTTTCAGGGGCCGTAATCCCTATAAGGGGTCATCTGACAACTTCGACCCTATGGAGACTTTTGTAGAACTGAATGAGCTGAACATTTAAGCAAGCAACAGCTAATCTCTATTTGCAATAGTTTTCATTCTGTAGGCCAAAGACATGAAAAAATGCTATTTTTCATGGGCCGTAACCCCTACAAGGGGTCATCTGACAACTTGGACCCTATGGAGACTTTTGTAGAACTCAAAGAGCTGAACATTTAGGCAAGCAACAGCTAATCTCTATCTGCAATAGTTTTCATTCTGTAGGCCAAAACATGAAAAAACGCTATTTTTCAGGGGCCGTAACCCCTATAAGGGGTCATCTGACAACTTGGACCCTATGGAGACTTTTGTAGAACTCAATGAGCTGAACATTTAAGCAAGCAACAGCTTTTCTCTATTTGCAATAGTTTTCATTCTATAGGCCAAAAACACTATTTTTTGCCTTTAAGGGGCTGTAACCCATATAAGGGGTCATCTGACAACTTCGAACCTATGGAGACTTTTGTAGAGCTAAATGAGCTGAACATTAAAGCAAGCAACAGCTAATCTTTATCTGCTATAGTTTTCATTCTGTAGGCCAAAAACATGCAAAAACGCTATTTTTCACCTTTAAGGGGCCTTAACCCATATAAGGGGTCATCTGACAACTTCGACAAAATGAAGACTTTTGTAGAACTTTGGATGCTGAAGAAGCAGCGTGCCATCAGATTTCATCTATCTATTATACTTTTTTATTTAAAAGCCAAAAAAAGTAGTCTGACCCCCCCCCTGGTCTATTTTTAGTAACAGTGGCCATGTTTTTTGACGGATCAAAAATTGAAACATAAGTTTGGTGCAGGACACCTTAAGGATCATCCATACCAAGTTTCATTAAATTCTGTTCAGTAGTTTCAGAGGAGAAGATTTTTGAAAAATTGTTAACAGACGACGACGACGACGACAGACGACGACGACGGACGCCAAGTGATGGTAATAGCTCACATGGACCTTCGGTCCAGGTGAGCTAAAAACGACGTGTACAGTTAAATTTTTCAATAAGATCCCCATATCTATGAACGAATTTAGTAAAAGAGTTGACTAATTTATGGTATCGATAACCTTGTTTTAGTAATTTTGTTCTGTGATTGTTTCTGGTTCTAAGCAATTTTGTTCCACTTCACATAAGAAGCACTTGTACATTGGTTTTCCACAATAGAATCATGCCTGAAAATAATTTTGTTCCTATACACTCATAGAAAAGAAAAGAAAAAAGAAACGTTTTAGATTAAAAAAAAAACTATGAGCAATTTTACCCGGTTCATTGTGTTTACTACGAAGCACACATCTGCCTTTCATAGTGTCATCACGCGCGCTGTCCCTTTTGTCAAAATTTGACAAATTTAACCACCTTGGTTTGGATAATTAATAATACTGTGCGTAATACATTAAGTTAGAAGTTCAACTCCTGATAGATAAACAAGTATGCATTGGAGTATCCATATTGACCAAAGAGAGTTTTTAACTTGCATTCCACGAGAAGTTATAGTCAATGAAAGTTTTCATTTTTGGGAGTATTATTAGTTTCCATGACGTTCCTGTGGATTTGATCTCCAATTAAAAAAAAGACGATACTTGGCGTTCTAGTAGTTAATGCTGTATCTTAAATCCGATTTCAAGGCGTTCATAAATGGAATACCACAACAACCTGAACGCATTGTTTTTATCGGCTCATCCGGTCTTTTGTGTTCTACCCGGTTCTATTTGTCCGAATACCCGGTGTGATCTCGAAATAGACTCTCAAGAAAGACTTTCAACAAAGCTCTATGACAAACGTGATGACTTCAACTTTCCAATCGTCAACTTTCCTTCCTTGTGTAGCAACAATCCGTCCGCTCCAGCTTATGGAGTTTTCGTATCACAGGTTATTATAGTTACTTCAGAGCTTGCAGGAATTACATCGATTGCCTTGGCAGAGTTACACAGAAATTGCTAACACAGGGTTATGTTGCTCCACGGTTGCTGTCTTCACTCAAGATATTTTAAGATAGAAACACGTGCACTCGTAGACAAATATGAGATTTCTATCTCTCAGATGAGGGCAGGTGTTGGTTTGTCGTAGAGTTTTGTTTTGTTTTCCTTTACCGGATTTGACACACTAAATTTGAAATTAGCAGCACGACGGGTGTGCTATAGCAAGCAGGAACCGCTTACTCTTCGGGAGCACCTGAGGTCACTCTTGTTGCGACTCGCGTTGTTAATTTCCGTTTGGTTGATTTTGTTTTATGTGTTTCTTCGTGCTGTTCTTGTTTGTGCTTACCGGTTTTGTCGTTGCCTTTCGGACTTCTGACACTCGAATTCCCCATTAGTGCCTCTTTGCTTCAATCTTTAATTAAAACATTCAGATATTAATTATTTATATGGGTTGTATTTATGTCGGACAAGTCTGAAAACTGGGTTACCCCAATACTAGTATACCAAAAATATATTGGAAAAAAAAACGGGGAATTTAACTGTTCTTGGATCATTTACTAGATAAATATGTCAAACAATGATAACTTTTGACCTTACGTATTTACCTGACACTTGAAGGTATTCAGGGTAAAAACATGTCATCGCATCAGGTAATATTTGTATGCACTTAAAAATGACAAAAGACACACGTCATTTTCTGTGCAGACAGTATCGTATCAAGAAGGGTTATCAATAAAAGGATAAACCTTCATTGTTAGAAACGGTGATGCCTTCGAGGAATTTTCAATCTTCTCCTTTCAATTGATAGACACCTCTTGAAATATGGTAAAAACCATCTTAAATCTTTGAATGCAAAGACGAACTTTATAGAACCATGCAAAATGGAACGCCATACCAAATTCAAACCAAACCACCTGGACAAGTTTTTACGTTATACTAACAGCCACTTAATTCTAATGGGAGGGAGGGGGAGGCTATGCATATATTTTTATCCTGTCTATTTATTTTCGGAAAATCAGATCCTGATTTTAGGCAGAGCCTTATAGAGTCATAAAGCTATCTGATTTTCGCGTTTTTTTTTTCGTCTAGACAGAGTAAATCGATCAGTCAATATTGCTACCAGAGGATCTATTACAGAACATTAATCGTGTATTGTATTTTAAATGTTATACGGATTGTCTAAAATAAGAGGTACATATTTATACTCCAACATAAATGCGATATAAATGTGCACTACATATCGTGTATCAATACTCGTTGACGTTTACTTAAGCATTGTTGACTTTTGACCTTTGATCAAGTGGGCGGAGCTAAATTACAGATTTCTTAACAAATATGTAAGTGTGCGGAGGAAAGTGCTAGATTCAAGTTTATGAAACACAGATCGTTCTTTATTTTTAGTGCTTAGATTTAGCTCTGCCTTTTAACGCTTTAGCGCTTTGATTTTAATGCTCTTACGCACGCAATGTTTTTTTTTATATTTAAACTAACTATAATTTTCAAGCCAAAAACACCAACCTGCCATTTTTAATCCAAAGCACAATCCTGCCCTTTTATTTCGTAATTTTTGGCATCCTGCCTTTTTATTTCAAAGGACAAGGTATGATAAGTGCTAAATTTGGCCCCCAATTTTTCCATATTTTAATTTGAAATTATTAAATTGAGGTGAAACTAGTCTAGATCAGGTCTTAGATGAACAAGGTGTAGTAAAATAACTGTAGTTTTTTTTACAAACTTTCATTTATTACATCACAGCGATGTCATCAAATTATCCGAAAATGGCATATTTGTGAAAGAAGTGTTAATATTATGCAAATTCTGAGTAGTTTTTGGCAAATTTAACTATGAGCCACGTACACGGAGTACCACAAATATATTTTTGTGGTTTGTTTCTATATTAAAAATTATAATTTTGACAAATTATTCTAGTGGTACTCTGTGTGACTCAAAGTTCTTTACAGTCTTTCAAGAAATTACAATTTTTAAGGCACTTGAGGGATTTATTTTTACATAACACCGGACGACTTTAAACAAAACCATGCTGATAAAGAAAATTTAACTCTTCTAATGTATATATTGCATATATTTCTAGCTCATTTTAATAGTTTCAAAATTTTATGGCCAAAATTTGGCTCTTATCACACTTTGTCCTTCTCAATAGCTCCCCTAAAATCAAATGGTTGTTCCCTTACTATTGTGATGAAGAATACACCAAAGCAACAAAATTATCAGCCTGAGAGTAAATTTCAACATAGTTAAAAATCAAAGGATCTTTTTACCAAGGCATTGTTAATCTTAGTCAAAATTTGGGTTCCAGTTCGCCATATTTTTATAGGACCGCATTTTTTTGCGATCGAATCATGTTATGGCGATGTCGTCGTCGTTGTCGTCGTTGTTATTGTCGTTGTCGTCTGTGGACAATTTGGTTTCCGTGCGATCACTTGAGTAGTTATGAAATTGTTATATGATGTTTGTAACCATTTAAGGGAGTATGATAAATGCATTTTTGATTTCTGGCCCCTACCGTTTCAGAAAAAAGGCAAATAGGGGCTAAAATTGGTGTATTGACAAAACTTCTGTAGAATGTTTATTTTCATCCCATTTGATCGTTTTTTAAATTGTATTCCTCGATACATTTTGTTTACTAAATGTGACAACTGTTTGTATATATCTTGCACCGTAACAAATTCCTAATGGGGGTCAAAGTTGGACCACGCCTAAAAATTCAACTTTTGCCAATTTTAAGTGTGTTAACAAATAGCTTAATGCATAAACTTTATAAGTTGTTATTGGCAAGCCAATCTTTATGTTGTTTTTATAATGCTTTATGGTGTATCTAGCCGCAAGATACACCATAAAGCATTATAAAGCTTCCTCTTGTATTTGGAAATCATTGCCCCTTCCCGTTAATGGAATAAGGGACCAAAAGGGGTTAAATGGGTGTTAAACCAAAAGTGCTGTAGAAATATTATTTTCCATCAGAGTTTGATTTTAATTTGTTAAATGTATTTCATAATAATATATTCATTCTGTCAACTTAATGTGTCATATGTTTGTCTTGTACTGTTGGATTACTACCGTCGTCAAAGTAGGGCCACGCCAAAAAAATGAACTTTTTTTTATGTGGGGGCCTATTTTCAAAATAATTTTGTTACGTATTGAAATCTAAGAGGAAATTCCAATCTTGATTTTATAATCAGATAAACAATATCTTGTACTGGTACTGGGAAATTTGGGGTCAAAGGGGCCAAAATGCCAATTATAAGAGTTTTCCTTAAAGGTTGTTATAAATATACATAAAACATGAATAAATATGAATTGAAAGTCCACCGCGAAAAGCATGTGTCAACAACCTTTGGGAGTCCACCATGGACTGAATGTGTCATAAGCAAATGACTATCCATATTCACTCTAAAAAATAAATTACTCAGTATCTTGAAATTACTAGTTTCAAGTATTTGGAATTACTTACAAATACTAAGTAATTACAAAATAATACTTAGTAATTTTATAAGTAATCGGGTTTTACTTAAATCAAGTAAAACAAATCTTAAAATAAGTAATTCAAATTTGTGTTAAATATAATAACTTATTTTGAGTATTACTATTACTTATTGCAAAACATGAAATCATTCACCAAGTAAGAATTACTAATTTCAAGACATTGAATTACTAATAAACTTCAAATTACTAATTTCAAGTAATTCAATTACAATTATTTTAATCTTTTTTTTTTGCATGTTAAACACATTATATTGTGTGAAAAAACAAACATTTGCCACTATTACTGATTGAAAGGAAACATCTTTTGGCAAAAAAGTACGAGGCTAAGATAGAGTACTAAGTAAAACTAAATTACTTACTAAGTAAATGGAATATGAATGAGAGAAGGAATGTGATTGGTTAATTAAAAATAGGCAACCAATGAGATGATCTGTAACTTTATTCTTGTTTTGGCGCTTTGAATTTGCATCAAGTTGGAAGAGGAACTCACAGAAGATGGTTTTTATATATTTTCCAGTGATTATACCGAGTACATTTGTCAGATAAGTGTATTTTTGATAAATCTTATTATTTTTAATTCCTTTTTAATGTTTCAATTGTATTCTAAATGTTTAAGATCACCAGTTAAATACTTTAGAAAATGTAAACAATTGTTTTGATCTTTCAAACTTTAATGCACGTGTGACAAATATTATACACAGATTTTCATTACAAAGTGTATTACTTTATTTTATGTACATGGCTGGTCATGGGTCAATTATTCCGAACTTGATATAAAAACTAACCTAAAATACTGAAAAATTATGACTTCGCCAAACTTTATAAATAAGATAGTGTTATAGTTAGTGCTCTTCAGAACTAAAATGTTTAAAAGAATATAGCACATGAAAGATGCATTGAGGTGTTGAGTTTAGATGTATAGTTTGAAAGTTAAAACTGTCAAGCATCTATACAGACTGATTCTCGATAATTTTGTTTCATTGAAAACGATACTTTGTGGAGTACTCTTTTCTTTTCAGACAACAAAAAGGACATGGGAAGGATGAATGGTGAATCGTGAACAGATCTAGGAACAATTCATAACGATGTTAGTGACAGACTGACGCCTAGATGGCCAATATGAGATACAAAGGAGTCGTAAAGAATGTTGAAACAAATAAAATAATTACTTGAACTAAGAAAAATAATTTCTTGAAATAAGTAAATGAATTTTTAAAAATAAGTAATTGAATATCTTAAAACAAGTAAAACAACTACTTGAAGTAAGTAAATCAATCTATGATAATAAGTAAAACAATTACTTGAAACTAGAAAATATATGCCTTTAAACAAGTAAAACATTTACTTGTTTCAAGAATATTTGAGTTCTTAATATAAGTAATTTCGAAATGCTTAGTAGATACAATAAAATTACCGAGTATTTGATTTCTCAGTAATTTTGAATTACTACGAATTACTCCCAGATATACAAACTTTTTTACTTAGTAATTTACTTAAAATGAGTAATTAAATTACTTGAAATAAGTATTACTAAGTAATTTATTTTTTAGAGTGTATACAATGGGAAAAGAATAGACTTTCATTTTTTAAAAGCGATACTAGTATTAGGGACCGACCATTTAACTTGAATGGGGGGCCTTGGTTTTTTCCTAAAAAATATTCTGAAAACTATTTTTGATGAAAAAAATATTTTGGTAGCAGAGGAAAAAAAAACAATGTTCTGAAGAAGGATTTCTGCCATATAAAATATTGATAAGAATGAAAATAATATTCTGTCGCGACACCTTCGAAATTTGTTTTCAACAAAAACCAAGGCCCCCCTTTCAAGTTAAATGGCCCGTCCCTTATGGGGTCTGATTTCCTTTGTGACAAACATACCTACTTGTTAAAAAAATCTTCAAAATATAAATAAAACAGATAAGAATCCATTCTTTCTGATCATAAAATCCTGATACTGTCACCTGGTCAAACTTGTGCTAATTCCATAAGTGATTTGTGAATCCCTCTTTCAAAATATAGAAGATTCATTTATAAAATAAATAAACAAATTTGAAAGAATCACACATACAGTTAAAAAAGAAATAGTCAACTCGTCTTCCTAAAATATTTTTTTATGAATACTGCAAATGCACGGGGTACAACGTACATGTCTGATTCTGTGAACGATAGGACTCGACACCATCAAGTTAACAAATATGAGGACACAATCGACTTTTCGTAGTGTAAACAATACAAGCAGGAAACACGAAACTCAAAATAGGTAAGAATCATTTAAATATGACACATTTTAATGAAATTCTGAAGCGGCTATTCTTTATAGAAATTATTTTAACCTATAGTTTAAACTTTTGTTGATAGTTAAATATACTTTATGTTTTACGACTATAACAATAAATCATTTTTTTTTGTCATATGTATGTGCAATAGAGAATATTTCCTGGAAGTATTACGGACAGTTATGCCCATTTATGAACCGATTATTGTGAAATGCTTCTACGACAGAGAAAAACACCGACACCATATTTATGAAAATGCGGACATAGACATACTTATGAATAAGTGATATAAACACAGGGAAGAATCGGTATCTCAATAAAAATGATCGTGAACAATTGACCTATGGCAGTCAAGAATTGTACATGATCGCGAACAATTCTGTTCCGGATCGTGAACAACACATATCGATTTTTTCAAAGAAAGTTAACCCTTTTTCTCTTCTAACACGCTTCATAAAGGAACATTGAAAAAAAGTAATTACATGTATGTCTGGCAAAGTGGCTTAACTTAAAGGCATAATGTCTTCCAAAATCACTTTTTATTCGTCCTCAATTTTTTAACATCAATTCAACCAACATGTAATAAAAGAAAACTTTTGAATATCAATGTGTAACCAAATTTGCCTTAAACTTGGTTTATTTCGCTCAAAATCATTTGACGATCTTGATTGATTGATTATTTGTTTACATTCGTGACGACAGATATATATTTTAGTGTATTTAATGTGGCCATCAATCGGGATCTCGGATGTTCTGTTCCTGGAGACTTTAATACGGTGACAAATTAATCAAATTCAATGTAAACTATCTAAATCATCTTCATTTATTATATACGAGCCATAAATGTCATTTTCTTTGTTTGGCAACTTTGGCGTTTTAGTCGTCGTGAATATTTCTACAGGCTAAAACCTCGAGATACAGTGGACTGGCCGCGATTTTGAACAAGCAAAGTTTATAAACAAAATCAAAAACAGTGCGCATGCTAGAGGCGGGATAAAGGCTCATGAATATGAATTATTGTAAAGCTTTACAAATATTATATAGTTATTATTGTTTTTCAATTTTAAGATGAATTTGGTACCATAACCGTATTTTGGTTGTTCATATGTTTAAATTTAGACTAAACAAGTTGTCTGTTGGCTTATTTTTGTAAGTAAAAAAAGCATTTCCGTAGACAATATGCCTTATAGAAATTGAAACAGGAAAGCCGTTTTACTTAAAATTTAATAGCTTTCTCAAATTGTGAAAAGGTAGATAGGATGTTGAAATAGAAATGTAAGAATTTAGCCCATTTTGTAAACACAAACATTTGTGTTCAGTCCGAAAACCGTCGGTATTTAAACAATAGAATGAGAGTTCTTCATCGGAAAAGATAGGAAAGTCGAATCGAATGTTTATTCTGGTTGTCAAGTGAATTAAAAGTTCTTTTTAGCCAAAAAGTTTATTCAATTTTAAGTTATGTTGTTTAAATAAACTATTTTGAATTGAAAAGAGTTTATAAAAGTAACAAATTACATTTATAATGCATTTTATTTTGTAGATATTTATAAAATGCATAGGGTGCAACTGGAATGGATCGCATGCACAATGTTAACGTTTATAAAAATTTCTGAAAAATACATTATTATTTTAAATGTATATCTTTCCATCTGCAAATTTTCAAACATGTACTGCAAGATGTTAAGCCAAAATAAAATAAAGAAAAAGACCTTTTTTCTAGTCCGTCTTGACAACCTTCTTATTAAAAGAACACGATTTACCTGTTGAATTTGATTACGTCATAGAAAAAGTTTACCTTTTAGACCAATGTCCGTAAATTGGGATAAACAACATGTGAGTTTTCAATGAAATTGATAGATGTTCAAGGGACGCAATTACCAAGTTTTATCTTAGCAACAGATTCAAATGAAGTGGATCTTTCAATCATGCCAGTAAAATTTAATCTTCAAACCAATATCTATCTATAGTAAAGTTAATTACCTAACAATTCCACGAGTTTCGAGAATGTACTGCAGTTATTACGTGTGTTTTTTTAAAGTTTGAATTGACATTTTTCTCCTTTCCAACGTCTGTCAAGTTTTATTCAAATAATTTAATCACGCGTATTTGATGACCGTTCAAAGAACAGTTTACGTAGCAGAAAAGATTTCTGAATAACATAACATATGCCACGTGTACGATATCAGTCATGTAGATCCTTTTGCATGAATGAAAATAGTTGATTGTTTAACAGTTCGCCGCCATCGTCATTAATATCGTCAAAAATTTAAACACACCAAGATTTTTTTTTCTGCAGGGAGATAATTGAACACCACTAGATATAAGACTGTTTCGTATCATATTAATAACATTATTTCATTAACCAATAACTAAAAAATATATTTTCTTTCAAATGTATTGGAGAAACTGAACATTTTATGTATATTTTGTAATTTTGGGGATCTTGAACTATGATCGTGAACGAACTATTACTCAATATCGAATGTTTTTAGTGATGAAGAGTTTAAGCCACTTAAGTTTAAGTTCCTAGCCCCTTGAATTTACTCCCGTTACGACTTCATATCGACGTTGTCAATTGCTGTATTCATTTGCTTTAATTTTGTCTGTTACTTTGTTTGTGTTGTTCTCGTTTGGTTTTACTAATTTTGTCTTTGTTCTTTTAGGCTTTTGACGTTCGAAAGACCAATTGATACCTCTCTGCTCTTTCCCGCCTAGAAAACTTTCATAGTATAAGGATTTCAAGCAAAATAAGTCTAATAAAAAAAGTAACAAATATATGTTAAATATATGTGAAATATGTTCACAGAGTAGTTGGATTAAGATAATGGGGTCATGGTCATATTGCATAATGTCTGCTGTGTATACCATAACCCAGATGTCCATAATTTATCAGACGCATAAGGCACATTCATTTTTCACAAAATTCTTACAAAGAAATTTAGGCTAAGTTAACGGAGTCGTTAAAGTATGAAACTTTTATCATTGTCATATCTGTGGTGCTAATTACGTAGACCGCAACCCAAAGTGTCTACATATCACATATCAGATACATATATAGATATTGTACTGTTTCCACAAACGTCTCACACACGTTACTCTGTCGCCACCGGAAAGTAATCCGCGAATATTCGTCGCATGTGCAGATTCCAATTTGTTCATGATTACAAAAGGCAGATTCTGAATCGTTTTGACACTTTTCCGCCTTAATATTCTATTTAAGTTAAATATATGAACTATTTAATAATAAGAAACTATTTCAATGTTAAATATTAAAATCTATCCCGTTTGTTTATCCGATTAATATTTTTTTAAAATATATTCTTCTAGATTCATTTCTCATGTGAAAAATGTTGGGTGAAATAGCGTCTTTATGTTTTTAGGACAAATGGAATTTCCAAAGCAAAATGTTAAAATTTATATTAGTAAGGGAAACATAGTTATTTTGGCCGATGCTTTTTGTTTTTTGAATGACGTTTGTATTTCTTGACTTTTAGTAAATTCAATGAAATAACGAAAATATGTGTTGTTCACGATCCGATATAACTATTCGCGATCATGCACATTACTTGGCCGCCATAGGAAAACTGTTCACGATCATTTTTTTACCGATATATCAATTCTCTCCTGTAATAAACACGTAATAAAGAGAGGAATGTTTTATATGTTTACATGAATTACAAATATATTAAATGCCTCGTCTTCGACAGATGAGGTATTAAATGTGTTCAGGATCGTTAATTAGTCCGTCTGTCCATCCGGCCAAATTATGTTAATCTTAATTTACTACACCATGAATGAAGTGTGGTATTAACAAGTGACTTTATACACAGATACACCAGGGGCGGTGTTCTCGAAGCTATCTTAGGACTAAGACGTGTCTATAGACCATCTAAAGACTCGTCATAGTCTTAAGTCGTGTTCTCGAAGCAGTCCTATTTTAAGTTCTTGTCTTATATTAGGATAAAAACTAAGACATCAAATGTGATCACAGTGTATAACCGGACAGTACGCGATCACGGAAGTTGATCACTGTCCGGTGGAAAAATCCTAGTAGTATGTTATTTTCCCCCAATTTTTTGTGGTTTTTAGGCTGTATGGACACTCTAAAATATCGATTAGGAACAAAGGTAAGTTTATTATATACCTTGCTCATTTATAAAACTTTTTAACAATTCTTTTTGTATTCTGGACAATTGATAATGTTAAAAATTTTCGATTGATCATCAGTGTGTGAACATTTTTTCCTTCACCACTTGGCACATATTTGGAATTTACTCACAAACTGCAATGATTTTGTTAATATTTTTATTATTATCTCAAAGGGCGATTGATAGACTCTCTACATTGACAATGATAGCTTAAGATAAAATAAACAATTTTGTTTAAAACATCAAGTTTTGTAGTTTTGGCATAATTGTTTACTGTCCGATTAATTGGTCGTTTATTTTTTGTAGGTGTCCGATTAATTGCCTGCGTTGAATCCTCATTTTTTTGAATAAAAAAATATAATTCTAAATTTCATGTATTCCTCATTCCTTTACAGCTTAGGTTTTCATATTCTTCAAGTTGTTTATAAAAGGCTTATGAATTTATTTTCAGATTTTTATGCCCGTGACAATTTAAGTCGTTGTGTATTTGGTTCATTTATTTATTTTACAGAATTAATGTGAGAGCTCAAAATAGTCTCTACTGTTGGATTCGGGGAAAAACATGCAACAGTGTTCATCTTATTACATTTCATAACAAAATGGAATCCATTCAACAAGATATTAAAAGGAAGGGCTCTCTGGGCACTCTGGGCCTGCTTCTTGCATGTCACTTGTGTATGACTTATTAACGCAAATGTCAAATTGGTTCATAAGGAGTTTTCCATTGACTTTGGAATCTTTTGAAACAAAACTTCTTATCACATGGACAGCCAGTGTACTGAGATATCTGAGTCATTAAATTTTCACTTACTTGTATTTACTTTGAAGAACATGCTCAACACATTAAAGGCCCCGTAATGGCCCTGTCACACTATAACGTTTTAGCTAACGTGTGCCGAACGTTCGAATAATTTTCTAAAACGTTGGAACACGTTGAAAGTCGCTGTTAAAAGTTTCACAAAATACCTGGGTGAACGACCACAAAGCGTCAGACTAACTACCTGCAACGCACGACAAACTTATTCAAAACTTATCTATAGCGTTTGTCCGGCGTACTTGACCATTGTTTAGCGAATGTGTGACGACTGCAGAACACAATTCGCAACGTTCGTCCAACTTATGATTTTTGCTCTTGGTGCATGCATGAGGAGACCAAGGAATTCTGTTCTTTTTACTTTAGTATTATTTCACAATTGCCGAAATAGATCTATTATCTGTCTAAAATGTATTGATGGATTAATTAATAAATATAGATACATGTAAATTTAGTTTCTTTATGAAAATATTGGTTTTCGGTGTTCTGGTAATATGAATGTATAATTATAGTGATGATTTTGCACTCAGTCTAAAAGAATAAAAAGATATTATAAATTTTAAATTTTGATATGTCCATAATATATTGAGAGGAATGCCTGCGCTTGTTAGCAAACGGTTAAAATCTCAAATGAGTATATACATGTAAGAAATACCGGTCTGAAGAGTTTGCTAAGCATCCTTTTTACTGCACTTGACTTATCCTAAATGATCACCGACAGCATGACGGATGTCCTTAATAGAGACGAACGCGTGCGCTTATAATTAATGAACATTAAAAATACACATTATTTCAAATGAGTATTGAAGATAGAATGTCGTTACTCGTTGTATTTGAGTATTTTGTTTACCAAAAAATATTAACCGACAACACGACGGGTGTAATAGAGAAAATCGGATAAGAGAGTATCATTTACGTAATGTATCACTTAAGGTACATAAACACTACATAAGGTATGCTTTCTTTTGTATTCCTAACGTAACAAAATGCTATAATCAAATATGAATTGTCGTTCTTTGCATGGTTTTCTTGATAAGTTAAGTACCATACGTTAGACTTACATTACGAGGAGCAGAAAGTTAGAAATACCCTCCCTTGTTTGTAAGCTTATATTAGTTTTTTCGATCATAAAATGAAATAAATTGATAAATTTATCCATGCTATACTGAAGTTCATTAAAGGTTATCCGCAAAATGTATTTTTGCACTATTTTTATAAAACTGTATTCAACATTTGCAAATCAATTAGATTCGTATACCATATAAACAAACATACAAACAAACAATATATATGAGAAATATCTATAATTTATTAAGTCTTCCAGAATTCCGACCAGTACCTCAGTCAGAAAGGTGGTCAGAACGAGACAAAAGAATATGCGCTCTTCGGTAAATAAGGTAGAATTTGATTCGGCATGTTTACGTAGAAATTATGGGCATTAAAAAGTTTATTAGAGCAACTTTTAAAATAAATTGTGATATAAAATATGTAAAATGAAAGCAAACAACACCGAATTTGCATTGGTTTATTAAATTTGCAGCGTGAAAAGAGCACATTTCTCATGTTAAGTGATATTATGGGGTCTGATTTCCTTTGTGACAAATAAAACATCATGCTCCTAAAAATCTGAAAAAAAATATATACAACAGATAAGACTCCATTCTGTCTGATAAAAAATTCCTAAACCCGTCGCTATAGCGGTATTGATAAAAATGATTGTCAAAGTTGTGCTAATTTCATACGTTATTTGTGAATCCTGCTTTCTATATATAGAAATTTCATTCATAAAATAAATAAACATTGAGGGTATCTCATACCCAGCTGAACATAGCAATGGTCTACTCGACTTCCTAAAATATTTTTTCTTTAATTCTGCAATATATAAGGCCTTTACTGGTGAAACTGTTTAAATTTTACTTTTTATTAATATAATGCATGTTTTTATAATAAAATGATAATAAGCAAATGTAAAATGACGTTTTAGAAGGGGGAGGTTTATTAAGTGAGGTTTGTTCGATTTGTAAAACTGTAATCGTCTCCCTTCATTTGCCTAGCAACGTTTTAGACTTGCTTGTGACAAAAAAAAAATTTTCTCCGATTTCCTTAAAATTTTGTCAACAAAAAAAGCATAAGATTGGTCGTCATCTGTCAAAGTATGTAACCCGTCGCACTTACCATTATGTTTTAAATTCAACATGTTTATCACCTTTATAGAGTTCCGGTTATTCCTTAGAGATAATAAATTCCTTTTTTGTCACAAATTATTATTCTATGCGTAAAACATCCTAACTAAGAAAAATGAACAATAGTTTGTCCATGCATTGACTTGTACCCGAACTTGAAAATAACCATGACCTACATTTTATTAATCAAAAGATTAAGTTGGTCATTTCAGCTCACCGCGTCATTCAAAATGATGTGTTTTTCGGATCAGTTAGACATACAAAATATTTACAAGGGAGATAATATTTTGTCACCACCTGTCTGACTGCCTCCCCGTGGTGGAAGACGGGCCCTGCTCCAGCGATAACAAGGATACTCTGGAGCAGCTAACACTGGCGGTGGTGTGTCATGGGCAGGACGACCCATGGCACATAGCGAGTCTATACCTTTATAGGTATTAGTCGATGCAGAGGGGCTTTCCCCTAGTCACGACTATAAATACCCATCAGTCAGTAATTTATTAATTCATCTTCTCATAAGCTTTGTTGCAGACCTAATACTAGGTATAATCACGACGTTTAAACTTCCCAGTCATTATTTAAAAGAAACCCAAAAACTCCCTAGTCAGTCGTATACTACCTCTGAATCTAATCAACTCAATCATTATTTTCATAAATATATTCATGATCATTTCTGATACATTTACAGTTGGATCTTGGAATATCAATGGATTGGGAGACAAATGCAAAGATGATTTCTTTTTATCAAAAATAATTTATGATATAAACATACTTCTTGAAACTTGGAAGGCTACTGACCCTAACATTAATATTCCAGGATATAAGATAATTCAAAAATGTCGCAACAGAAAGAAAAAAATCAAAACGACACAGTGGTGGTATTATAATTTTATATAAATCAGATATACATAAAGGAATTCAGGAAGTAAAAGATTTAACTCTTTCGCCAAATCGTATTTGGCTTAAATTAAATAGAGAATTCTTTGGTTTTCAAAGAGATCTTTTTATTTGTGCTTGCTATATCCCACCTGTCGGATCACCTCATTATGATGATGATTTTATTAAAATAGAAAATGAGATTTCTCAGATTGTAAATATTGGAAGTATTCTTTTAATCGGTGATTTGAATTCCAGAGTAGGCAATCGTCTTGATTTTATTGAAAACGAGGGTCAGATACACTCATCTGTACAGGATATATTACCAGATGACTATAATTCTGATTTTAATTTAGATAGAAATTTACTTGATACTATATTTAATACACAAGGTGAACAATTA
The DNA here is from genome assembly GCA_963971305.1 of Arcuatula senhousia. Lineage (NCBI taxonomy): Eukaryota > Metazoa > Mollusca > Bivalvia > Mytilida > Mytilidae > Arcuatula > Arcuatula senhousia. Next base: position 38,445,800 of record OZ020307.1, on the reverse strand, counting down.
CTTAATCTTTGCATTGCCTCCCAACTCCGAATATTAAATGGACGTTTTGTTGGTGATTGTCTAGGTAATATGACATGTTTTAAATATAACGGGTGTAGTGTAGTCGATTATGCCTTGACTAGTGTAGACCTTATTAATAATCTAAAATTTTTTCAAACATTAGATCCCACTTATCTTTCTGACCATTCTCAAATTGTTGTACATTTTAAATGTCATATAAATAATGCAGTGTCATATAGTTCTGTTGATAGTAATACAATAGACTTTAATTACAAGTGGGAAGCAGTTTCAAAGCAAAAATTATACAATGCATTAGAAGACATTGATGTGAGAGACAAAATTCTAAATTTTGAAAGTTTTATTTATGAGAATATTGAGATAGGGGTAAATAAGGCTGAATCGGATTTAAATACTATTTTTCGAAATCTGTCAGAAAGATCTTGCAAAGTTGTTAGAACAAATAAGAAAAGAAAGAAGAAGAAGAAGAAGCCGTGGAATGACAATGAATTGGTAGAATTGAGAAAAACAGTTTCACATTTAGGTAATAGATTAAAGCTTAATCCCTGTAATCAGGAATTAAGAACAAGATTCTTAAAGAGTTCTAAGGATTGCAAAAAACTTGTTAAGAAAAAATATCAACAATATAAAAAAGATATTTTTCATAAACTTTTAAAGTTGAAAGATAATGATCCTAAACAGTACTGGAAAATTTTAAAATCACTTAAATTTGAAGATTCAAATAATTCTATAGAGTTAAAAGCTGATTTTAATGAACTAACTAACCATTTTAAAACTCAAGGGGAAACTCATGATTTTGATAAAGAAATTTAAACAGAAAGTTGAATCTGATTCAAACAAGATTCCTCTATTTAATGATATAACGGATAAACCTATTACAATAACTGAAATAAATAAATGTTTAAAAAAACTAAGTTTAGGAAAAAGTGCTGGTCCAGATAAAATTTCCAATGAAATTATAAAATACAGTGGCATTGCAACTTGCAAAGCTATTGCTAAACTCTTTAATATTATTTTAGAATCTGGAAAATATCCCAACAATTGGAGGAAATCATTTATAACACTAATTCATAAATCAGGAGACAAACAAAATATAAATAACTATAGAGGAATTTCACTACAAAATTGTATTGCTAAGCTTTTTAGTGCAGTCATTAATTCTAGACTTGTTACTCTTTATGAGAATAAATTTGCAGATCAGCAATTTGGGTTTCGGTTAAATCATAGAACCACTGATAGTATATTCATATTGAAAACACTCATTACGAAGTACTTAGTAAAGAATAAAAAGAAAATATTTTCTTGCTTTGTTGACTTACGCCGTGCCTTTGACACTGTCTGGCACGACGGACTTCTATATAAATTAAGGCAAAATGAAGTTGGCCTTTAAATGTTTAATATATTAAAAGACATGTATAGAAGCTGTGAATCATCAGTGAAGACTGACAATAGTCATTCAGATTTCTTTGAAATAAAAAGAGGTGTTAAACAAGGGGACAGCTTGAGCCCTACATTATTTAATTGTTTTATTAATGATCTACATTCAATATTTGATGCATCATGTGACCCTGTCTGTCTAGATAGAACAAATATAAACACATTGAGTTTTGCAGATGATCTAATTCTTTTATCAGAGTCTGTCTGCAAATGGGCTCCAATCTGCATTAAAAAAGATTGAAGAATATTGTTATAAATGGCAATTAAGTGTTAATATAAATAAAATTAAATTATGATTTTTCAAGAAGGCAACCAAATCTGCAATAATTTTTACTATAAAAACCAATTGTTACTGGAAGTTAAAGAATTTAATTTCCTTGGAAATATTATTGACTGTAAAGGAAAATTTAAAAGGTCTTCACAGGAATTATCAAAAAAGGGATTGAAAGCGTTTTTTTCTCTCAAGTAGTATATGTCAAATTTTAAGCATATACCTGTAAATTTATCTTGTAAACTCTTTGACACTTTAATTAGACAAATTTTATTATATAACAGTGAGGTCTAGTTTATGGATGAATATTTTACTGTCTTTAAAGCTATACAAAGGTCCTCAGTGAGTGGCAGAGATGTGGATATCTTGTCTTTAGCTGACAAGTTTCCATTTGAAAAAATACATAATAAATTTTGTAAAAGTGTGCTAGGTGTACGAAGAACAGCTAGTAACATTGCTTCAAAAGCAGAGCTAGGAAGGTTGCCTCTAGAATTATTTATTAAAACACAAGTGAATACTTTTTATTCCAGAATTAACTCTCAGGGTATTAATCCATTGGTTAAAGAAGCTCTTGTTGTTAACAAAACCCTTAGCAATGAGGGTATATATACTTGGTATAGTTTTGCTACCTCTATTTTGAATCAATTTCAAATAGATAAAGAAGATTTAGAGTTTCCTGATAGACTTTATAAAGTTATAAAAGTTAAAGTTAAAAACAGCAGTAAAAGAATTATCAATGATAAATATGAAGAAGTCTTCATGAACAAAATTGTAAAATTTGATAATAGCTCTAAGTTATATCTATATAGCAAATTAAAACTAAATATGAATATGGCAGATTATTTGAAAATCCCCAATTTCAATAGTCGAAAAACTCTCACTAAATTTCGCATTAGTGACCATAACTTGGCTGTTGAGGTTGGGAGATACAAAAACATCCCTCGTGATCAGAGACTTTGTAAAATATGCAATGTCTTGGATGACGAGGCACACTTCTTATTTGACTGCCAAATAAATAACAGTATACGTAATAGTTTTTTAAACAAAATATCTAATAAATATACAAACTTTAACCAGCTTGACTCTTTTCATAAACTTGTACTTATTCTAAACTATGATATGGATGTTTTGTCCATTATTATTGACTTTATAAAGCAATCCTTGGAATTGCGAAAATGAGGTCTATACTGGTCAAGTGCATGCATAATATATTAATTCATTTTCTATTATGTCTTCTTTATATTTGTATGTACTTCTATGTGAATATGTTCATGTTATGTATTATTATATGTATTGCCTGGCCTACTATGGTCTTTATGCAAATAAACTTATTCTGATAATATTCTGAGGTAATCGACCTGCATAACTAGAAGAAATATCAATTGCCTCATATTTGTATTTTGACGTTTCATCGGCAAAGCCATTTAAAACCCTTGACTGTGGTCCCACATTTTTAACATGAAGCGCTAGCGCGTTTCATTAAAAATATGTTACATGTCAACGAAACATCCAAATACAAACATTCAATTCGGTATTTTTAATCTTTTGGTAGAGCACCACCGATGAATCTTGTATAGACGACTAGCAAAACTTTGTTGTGTTTTTTATTTCTAACATCCGTGACGGTAAGCACCACTGGTGGAGTTTTAATTCCTTGGGGTTAGCCCGCTCCAGAATCAACATATTTGTGTTGAAAAATACCAAAGCTTTAAAATCATCCGCTTAAATTAAAAAAAAATGCCAAAACTCTAAGAGTCTTCCTTTCCCAGACATAATATTTTGGTCTTTGTCATAATTTGGTTCCCTGTTCAACATTTTTGGTTTAATTGTTCTATGCTGAGCTCTTCATATTCATATAATGTTTGGCATTTTCAATCTGGTAGAGCGCCTCTGATAAATCTTGAATAGACGAAACGCGCGTCAGGCGTAGCAAAATCAATTGTCTGGAACTTTGTTGTCATTTATCGTTCGAACTCCCGCCGGAACGAAAACTAAACTCTAGCGCTTTTGAAAGGTAAGTGCAACACATCCGTTGCTTTGCGAACAGTCAGTAACTTTGCATTTTTTTTTATTGGTTTATAAAAGCAAAACTTTGTAAGTATCAAATTGCAGTAATCTTCTCTCGATTGAGCGCCTATCACTTTTCGTGTAAGCTTTTGGTTAGTATCCTTCAAGTAGTTTTTCTACTACTCGTTATAGATGCAAGTATTTAACTTAGCTGGCAAATCACGGCTATTCAAATATACCGAACAAACCAGTTTTTGTACATCGCATAACAATTTTTATTATTTGAATAACAATAGAAAAGTGAAAATTAGCTACTTGACCATTTAAACTGATCATTTAATTGTCGAATCGAATCGCCGCAGCCGTGGAACGATAAGAGGGTGTTCACATGCCAAAACGTGCGAGCCAATCAGATAATATATAACAAAAATCTTGGTTACGTACGTGCGTGCGCGTGAGGGGTGTGTTTAAGTTTCCAAATATGTACGAGTGACCTCGACACAGAGAAAACTCTCCTTTTTGGAGGAACAAAATATATATGTTACAGTAAATATGTGTAACCAGTAAATACACGTATTTACTGAAATTTAGTAAATACGTGAATTTACTAAGGCGCCCAGTAAATACATGTATTTACTAAAAATGGTCAGTAAATACATGAATTTCCTGAACTTTTGAAGAGATTTTACACGTTTTTACTGATACTTATTTTGGAAGATAAAACTTTGTAGATTATTATTTTCTGTGTCAAATTTGTAATAAAGTTAATACAAAAACAATGTTATTAACATTTTACTAATCTTCACAAATTTGACATGTTTGTGACTTGAAATTTTTTGCAACATTTTCAATTCCACATTCTAAATAGCTTTATGGTTAATAGTTCCGATTAATAGACCAAGTGTGTACCCTAGGTAATTGAATAGGTCGGCGGTTGACATTTTCATGCAAGTAAAAGATCCCTTTGTGACGTGGACTGCATGCCAAGTAGTGGGCCACAAAGGCTAGATAATTTTCCGCCCTTTATCATGTACTGCTCTTTAAAATTTATTGTTACTCCATCCCCATATTTTTCATCATCATTTCATGTTCATATTATCATCATTTCCATGGTCAATGCCTTTAAATAACATAAACAGTGTTGCAAGGACGTAAAGCACCACCTCACTCACTCACTTATAATTGTTAATATCCATTTTGTTTCTTATTCAATCTGATTTTGATAAAGTAAATTGTTGTTTGTTTCATTTTGTAAGACAATATTTTATAAGACAATATTTCATTCATAAACAAAACAGGCAGAAACTAGCAGTACGAGTTCGATTATCAGGGAGATGAACATGGAAGGGATGACAAAATGCACATGAAATGATGAAGTGGAGAGGAATATGTCGAACACAAGGCCAATCCGGATTGAAGGGATGTATAGCATGATGTAATCATTAGATCTTTCAGGGGATCCTATGGGACATACTCTTATCGAGACCTGCAGTAGAGTTCTTCGACGTGCAGGAAACATAACATATTTCATAACAAGATGCTGTACTGTGGTTTTGGATCATGTCCCAATTATACCCTGAAGACCCCGGAATTCATTATGGCAGGGCTATCCAATATATATCGCCTTTGGCACACGTCCCATGCAGTCGCTCTTTGAGCCAAGCGGCCTGGCCGGACATCAGGTTCTGAGCGCTTTATAGTAGACTTTTATTGACAACTTGAGCACCGCTGCGCATAATTAGGGATGTTCATCACCACTTTCAAAAATAAAAGGGTTTCACGAAGCGTTCTATAAACATAATTGAGTATTTTTTTTCAAAAAAGCTTGTAAAATCTTATAAAGTCAGCATAAAAAAATTTGATGTTTTTAACCTAAAATTTAAGTAAGATACTACATTTAGTGTCACCAACCATGTCCAGTAAATACGTGTAAAATGTGCAAGAAAAATCAGTAAATACACGTATTTACTGGTAAACTCAGGAAATACATGTATTTCCTAAATCACCTAGTAAATACATGAATTTACTGATAGCTTTAGGAAATTCACGTATTTACTGATTACACGAATTTACTGTAACATATACATCCGGGTAACATGGAAGAAGACGGCCGTCTCTATCTGTCCAAACTGAGATGTTAATGACGACTCTACACCTGCATCGGTCTGGAGTGGAAAAAGAGCTTGGACCCATCGCTCAGTTGTTGTAGCAATAACTATTTTTACTCGAAAATATCATGAAATTGGTAAGATTTACATCATTGTTTCGACCTAAATTTTGGTCGTTTTTTTTCCACCGGCAGATCCAGCTCCTTTTGCTTTTGATCATTCTTCGCAAAATTATAACTTTGGATTACCAAAATATTGCAACGATAATTATTACACCTTATATCTTAAAAGATGTATATTATATAAGACAGCATTAGTGGCAAGTGAAACATTGGCTAGCCCAAATATTTCAAAATGCTTGCCAAACTTTAGGGCCCTATTTCTTAATATTTTTCGATGAAATTTACAATTAATGTGTGAAAGTTTAGTATCTTATCTTTATTTTCGATTTTCCAAATAAAAGCTCCTAAAATTTATTTTCGAGGCAATTTTCGATAAATCTAATGGAGCAGCCGCCTCTTCTTCTTCCATTAAAGTCCAGTCCTCGTATAGAGTATTTTCAGACTTGTATTTTCAATTTAAGTGCAGAGTTTGAGAGCATTTTGATGCGATTTTTGGATAGATTTCAAGGAGTGAAAAATCTGGGTTATAAAATGGTGAATGCAGGCATTTTTAGCAAAGGGCCATTTACCACGTTTTTTCATAGAAATTCAAAATTTCAAGGGGCCATTTCTTAATATTCTACATTAATTTTAGAGATGAGAGGGGGGCATTTATTATTGTGTAACACCCAAACATCCACGCATCCAGCTGCTTTTTGGACTTGACACTAATTTAAGTGTTTCGGCATTCAAAGCAAATAGGATGGTATATGTAAAAATGCAAAAAAAAACAAATTTTCAATGGACAGATATGCCATCATCAGAAGTCCGTCTGCCCTTTCTTTACTTTAAAACTGATGAAGTTAAAATGTCGCCTAGATTTCTATGTTTTCTAAAAGCTACGATAGGTTCTTCAAGTAGCAGTTTTTCACAGCTTTTGTCAAATTTTAAAAGCTGCCAATGTTTCATTAGACATTTTTTAATGTTTTTCAATGCTGGGTTAAACCTCGTAATTAACACCATTGGAATTTTGGCATTAGTGTTTTTTCTGTATTTTAAAAGGTTAGGTCGTCCTATTGAAAGTGCTCTATTGATATTGTAATCAATTTCGTGGTCAGAATACCCTCTCTGTTTTAATCTAGATTTGAAAAGGTTCATTAATTTGTCTACAACAGAATTATCATTAGTAGACCGTATATATCTGATAGCCTCTCCCTTGATAAACCCATTAAAAACATGTGGGCAATGGCTACTCCTGCGATGCAGGTACATGAAAGAATTTGAAGGTTTAAAAAATGTCTCAAGGTCAAGTATTTGTTCATTTACAAATCTGGGTCCCTTTGAGACCAAAACATCCAAAAATGATAATTTATCATTGTGAATTTCGTATGTAAATTTGAGAAGAGGATGATAATCATTCGCAATATTAAAAAGCTCTTTTACTTCAGCTACATTGCTATTATCATAAATAATGAACCCATCATCTCTGTAACGACCATGGTAAAAAATATTGTTTCTGTGGCTGAATCTTGACAGAATATTTTTATTTATTTCATACATCAAGATGTCACATATTTCCGGAGAGGGTACTGCACCAATTGCAGCTCCGATAGTTTGTTTGTATAATTTACCGTCAAACTCAAATATGTTATTTTTCAACACCAAGCTCAATAGGTGAATAATAGTTTCCACAGGTGGCCCTTTAAGAAAATAGTTTGATTTATCGAAGTTTGTGTAAGCTGACTCAACAGATTTCAAGAGTTCATCAAAGGGCATGTTTGTAAACATATTGGTTATGTCATAGCTGACCAATAAGCAGTCAACAGGTGGTTTGAGGTTTTCAATAATATTAATGAAAGCCGCACTGTCTTTTATATGTGTTGATTGATTCTGTACAATTGGAACAAGAAAATAATCCACAAAACGACCAATGGTTTCAGTCACAGAGTGACATTGACTTATAATAGGTCTACCCGGTGGGAAAATACCAAGTGAATTAATTCCTGTATCTTGTATAGATTTAAGTTGGTTTATATCTAATTTGTGTATTTTGGGCAGAAAGTACAGTCTACCTGTTTTAGTTTGCTTAGATAAACCATCCAATATATATTTGCTGGTTTGTTTGTCAATTATGCCAAGGGTGTGTAAGTTTGAAATATATTCTCTGATCTCATTTTTTAAGGCATTCATATCAAAGTCTTGTATTTGACAGTAATGTTGTGTTTTTAATTGCCTTGCACCCTCCGATATATAATCAGTTTTGTTCATAATGACACAGTTTGAGTTTTTATCAGCCTTCTTAATTATGATATTGTTGTCATTTTGCAATGAGATAAGACTTTGTTTTTCGTCTTTGTTCAAATTCTGGAACGATTTGTTTATCCGTAAGGATGACATTTCAAATTGAGTTAAACTCAAATAGTTTTCAAGAGTATGGCAGGTAAAAGGTGGATTATAGCCGCTGTTTTGTCGAAATGGATGTAAATTTTGATTAGAATCACTTTGAAAAAGATATCTACAGCTTAATTTTCTCGCAAATTCAGAGAAATCTCTCATCAATGCATTTTTAGCAAATTTAGTGGACGGCGTGGGGATAAATTTAAACCCTCTAGCCAAGAGTAAGTAGTCATTGTCATTCAATTTTTTATCTGACAAATTGACCACATGCTTTTTAGCAATAGAAATTTTATTGCTTAATTTATTCTTATTCCGTTCAAAAGAATTAAAGAATCGGAATTTTCTCTTTTTAGCGTTAGCAGCTTTCTTAAAATTTATTATTGTGTAACACCCAAACATCCACGCATCCAGCTGCTTTTTGGACTTGACACTAATTTAAGTGTTTCGGCATTCAAAGCAAATAGGATGGTATATGTAAAAATGCAAAAAAAACAAATTTTCAATGGACAGATATGCCATCATCAGAAGTCCGTCTGCCCTTTTTTTACTTCAAACTATTGTTTTGTCGAAATGGATGTAAATTTTGATTAGAATCACTTTGAAAAAGATATCTACAGCGTAATTTTCTCGCAAATTCAGAGAAATCTCTCATCAATGCATTTTTAGCAAACACATAGAAATCTAGGCGACATTTTAACTTCATCAGTTTTAAAGTAAAGAAAGGGCAGACGGACTTCTGATGATGGCATATCTGTCCATTGAAAATTTGGGTGTTTTTTTTTGCATTTTTACATATACCATCCTATTTGCTTTGAATGCCGAAACACTTAAATTAGTGTCAAGTCCAAAAAGCAGCTGGATGCGTGGATGTTTGGGTGTTACACAATAATAAATTCTTTGTAGGCACTTTGTGCCATTAACACCTTCCCGTGTATCATTCGTTAAGAATGATCCGCATTTCCTGCTCTTTGGGATTGGAGCTGATTTATGAGCTTCGGCAGAATTTCTTTGCCATATGGGTTGTTTTTCATATCTACTTGCTTCTTTGTAAGTCTCTCTCATTCTCGAACAATTCATGTCCCGAAAGCATAGTAAACTTAAACTAAAGAAACCTAAACAGATTCGTATAATGGAAAGTGATGAAAATATGGTGGACTTAAACAACCTCAATCTCGAGGAAATAAACTTCAATGTTGAATTGACAGCAATTGATTGTGGCACAGAAGCTCAACCTTCCGCCGGGTTTGCTGAAGTAATTGCAAACACTATTGACATTATTGAGGCTAAACTGGACAAAAGACATACAATTAGCAAAGCCAGAGAAAGCCTAGCATATGCCAGTCTCGTTGACAATTACTTACCGCCGTTTAGTAAATTTATTGTCACTTGTAATCCGGACTTGGGTGACAAAGAGCTTAATGACCAATTCAATGAAATGTGGATTCAACTATACAAGACTAGTAGAAAATCAGTATTTACGGATGCAGTGAAATTCCTGGACAAGAAAATTGCAGACTTAAGCGTGGAAATGAAAGAGACCACAAATTCAGCGCTTGGTGAAATTGGAGTCCTAAACAAGGGATCGGGGGAAGCGAGGAAAAAAATCACCGATAACATTTTGAAACTTCAACAGGAATTTGAACATCGATTATTGGAGTTCAAAACTTCTATTCGTACTAGAAAGAGAAGGATTGCAGAGGACGAAGAGAAACCGGGACCATCCCATCAAAAGCCCTCGTTTGGACATAATCGTGAGATGAAAAAGGGACGCTATGCTGCCAATCATCATAGAGAAAACACTAGAGGACTTAAACACAAGAGGCGTAATTAATTAAAGAAACTGTTCAATTATATGCTTCAGCATATTACCTTTTCTTCGTTTGACAATATATTTTCTATAAATTGTCTAATTTTTATGGATTTTAAAATGTAATCATTCTAGGTATGTACTTTAGAAAATACATTTATTTCTCTCTTATTTTATTTATCTCATTTTCTATTGGTTGATATTGGCACGCCCATATTTTGCGCATGTTTATCGGTAAGGTAGACATTTCTATCATTGCTAATATTTTCTAGAGATGGCTAGACGCTTTAAGAAAGCTTCTAACGCTAAAAAGAGAAAATTCCGATTCTTTAATTCTTTTGAACGGAATAAGAATAAATTAAGCAATAAAATTTCTATTGCTAAAAAGCATGTGGTCAATTTGTCAGATAAAAAATTGAATGACAATGACTACTTACTCTTGGCTAGAGGGTTTAAATTTATCCCCACGCCGTCCACTAAATTTGCTAAAAATGCATTGATGAGAGATTTCTCTGAATTTGCGAGAAAATTACGCTGTAGATATCTTTTTCAAAGTGATTCTAATCAAAATTTACATCCATTTCGACAAAACAGCGGCTATAATCCACCTTTTACCTGCCATACTCTTGAAAACTATTTGAGTTTAACTCAATTTGAAATGTCATCCTTACGGATAAACAAATCGTTCCAGAATTTGAACAAAGACGAAAAACAAAGTCTTATCTCATTGCAAAATGACAACAATATCATAATTAAGAAGGCTGATAAAAATTCAAACTGTGTCATTATGAACAAAACTGATTATATATCGGAGGGTGCAAGGCAATTAAAAACACAACATTTCTGTCAAATACAAGACTTTGATATGAATGCCTTAAAAAATGAGATCAGAGAATATATTTCAAACTTACACACCCTTGGCATAATTGACAAACAAACCAGCAAATATATATTGGATGGTTTATCTAAGCAAACTAAAACAGGTAGACTGTACTTTCTGCCCAAAATACACAAATTAGATATAAACCAACTTAAATCTATACAAGATACAGGAATTAATTCACTTGGTATTTTCCCACCGGGTAGACCTATTATAAGTCAATGTCACTCTGTGACTGAAACCATTGGTCGTTTTGTGGATTATTTTCTTGTTCCAATTGTACAGAATCAATCAACACATATAAAAGACAGTGCGGCTTTCATTAATATTATTGAAAACCTCAAACCACCTGTTGACTGCTTATTGGTCAGCTATGACATAACCAATATGTTTACAAACATGCTCTTTGATGAACTCTTGAAATCTGTTGAGTCAGCTTACACAAACTTCGATAAATCAAACTATTTTCTTAAAGGGCCACCTGTGGAAACTATTATTCACCTATTGAGCTTGGTGTTGAAAAATAACATATTTGAGTTTGACGGTAAATTATACAAACAAACTATCGGAGCTGCAATTGGTGCAGTACCCTCTCCGGAAATATGTGACATCTTGATGTATGAAATAAATAGAAATATTCTGTCAAGATTCAGCCACAGAAACAATATTTTTTACCATGGTCGTTACAGAGATGATGGGTTCATTATTTATGATAATAGCAATGTAGCTGAAGTAAAAGAGCTTTTTAATATTGCGAATGATTATCATCCTCTTCTCAAATTTACATACGAAATTCACAATGATAAATTATCATTTTTGGATGTTTTGGTCTCAAAGGGACCCAGATTTGTAAATGAACAAATACTTGACCTTGAGACATTTTTTAAACCTTCAAATTCTTTCATGTACCTGCATCGCAGGAGTAGCCATTGCCCACATGTTTTTAATGGGTTTATCAAGGGAGAGGCTATCAGATATATACGGTCTACTAATGATAATTCTGTTGTAGACAAATTAATGAACCTTTTCAAATCTAGATTAAAACAGAGAGGGTATTCTGACCACGAAATTGATTACAATATCAATAGAGCACTTTCAATAGGACGACCTAACCTTTTAAAATACAGAAAAAACACTAATGCCAAAATTCCAATGGTGTTAATTACGAGGTTTAACCCAGCATTGAAAAACATTAAAAAATGTCTAATGAAACATTGGCAGCTTTTAAAATTTGACAAAAGCTGTGAAAAACTGCTACTTGAAGAACTTATCGTAGCTTTTAGAAAACATAGAAATCTAGGCGACATTTTAACTTCATCAGTTTTAAAGTAAAGAAAGGGCAGACGGACTTCTGATGATGGCATATCTGTCCATTGAAAATTTGGTTTTTTTTGCATTTTTACATATACCATCCTATTTGCTTTGAATGCCGAAACACTTAAATTAGTGTCAAGTCCAAAAAGCAGCTGGATGCGTGGATGTTTGGGTGTTACACAATAATAAAATCACAATGTTGCTCCCATAGACTTAAGGTAAAAAAAAAATTAAAAATAAAAATAATTTCCTACCTACTGACCCTAATTTTTTTTCAGCATGTGACAGTAAACACACATACTTTTTTGTTTGGCCTAAGTTCTTTTCTTGCAACTTTTAGTACGCTTTAAGTTGATTGATTTTTTTTTATTATTACATATGCATTTTCAAATAGTTAAATATGCTAGTTCTTGTCATTTCTTTTGGTATACATGTAATAAAACACTTACTGACTGGGTATTCGGGAAATAGATAGATTATTTTCCTCATACCCAGTCAATAAGTAAAACATAGTAGTAAATATTATATATTATATATAAATGAGTATTTAAAATATATGCATTAGTATTTTTAGATACCTTCATCTAAGAAATATCCAGACAAAACACCACTCTCAAAATATCGACAATAAAAATTGCTCTCAATCTGAAAAAAATGAACAATAAAATGTTCCATCTGACAGGGAAGGTGTGGCTATGTCCAAAAGGGTCTTCTCAAGCTGGAACAGATGTGGAGTTTCTGGGGAGCACAGCCCGGCTTCCTTCAATGCTTCTGAGTACTTTTCTTCCTGATAAATTACATCAGCACACAAATCCAGGTGTCTACGGAGGTTAATCTTCCATTCTGCATACAGAAAAAGAAACAAATTTAAAGACACACATTAAATTTTTCTGGCCTTTATCTATATATAATATACATGATATATGTAGCCAGGTCATTATTAATTTAAAGTATAAAATTGTTTACAGAATATGGCAGTAAATTTTGTAACTTTTTTGATTTTCATGTACTAGTAAGACAAGTGAAAACAAATGTGTATAATGTTTGACCAGATCACCAAAACTCAGAATGTCAGATTTTGTCAAATTTATTTTTACATGTAGTAAATATAATTATAATGGTGTTAGGGAATCAGAAATATTTCATAATCATCAGAAGTTCATAGTCAATTATTAATCAATTAAAATTATAATCTGACAGTATTTTTCATTGAAATGATTGACTTTACTTTCAATTTTATTGAAATTATTTACAAGTGCATAAAATCACTTAATAAAATCTTTGTTCTGGGATGAATCAATTATTGATTTTATAATCAATTAGTAGCATCAGAAGAGGGAAAATGTAAAGTTGGTCCTGTAGAAGTTTTCAATACTGAAAGATTATAGAATATAATAAAGATTATACATGTACATGTATAATGACATTTTTTCACTAAGAATTTAAATAATCATGATAACTACCCCTGTCTTCTAAATGTTGAATAGTTGATGCTGTTGGACAGTTTAGCTCTGGTCTTGAGGATGAGACTCCAAAGACATTCTGAAAAATACATGAAATATGTCATATATCTGTGTGTATACATGTATAATTATAAATGTATACTTAATTGGATAACCGGATATGCAGATTGTGAAAATGAAACCCTGTATGAGACTTGCCAATAATTAAAGGAGATCTTGATTTAATGATTATTGACAGTTGATAAAGTTGGTAAAATGACAGAAACTTGTACATGCCAGTCTTGTCATCGAAGAAATGTTTTTTTTTTGCAAATTCAGATCTGAATTGTGCTTTAACAAGATGTCTACCTGGTCTGACTGTAGTACATGTATCTATAGGCAATGTCATTTTGTCCAGAGATTTTTTCTGCTTTTTAGTGATATTTCAAGTAATCTCCCTTATTAAACATGTTAAAAATCTTTTTATTTGATTTTTCGTTATGGACCAGTTCAGAAATTCAACTTTCGCATGTACATGCAAAATTATATGAACAAATCAGTGACTTTTGTCTTGGGATCTATTTTAGTGGTCTCGCCTTTCTGTGGTGTCACATTGGCCAATCAGCCATGTGGTGAACAATTCCATGAATGCTGAATTATATGGGGGTTTCTGGTGGCTTTCGAAAATATGTGTGTGCCATCCAGGACAGACACTCTGTATCCCTATGTAAGGAACCGGTTAGAAATCAGTATATGGAATATAACATGCATATACTGTTTATCATACATGTCACACATGTATGTAACGTAACGCTACCCAAATTGCAACAACTTTGACGGTTTTTATATCATTACTTTATCTAGAGGTCATATCTAACAATGGGGGATAGCTGGATTTAAAGAGTGAGATTAACCCTATTTAATCCTGTAAAAAGAATTTTAATCTTTGATACCGAAACGCTATAAAACTGCATTAAAAGCACCTTGGAACGACTTTTTTTTTGGCAACAAGGGTACCCAAATTGCAAGAAATGTTATTTTAGTTTTTTTTTTAAGTAAAATCATGCACAATCTATTAAAAATAAAGCATTGACATTTTTTAGATAGTAAAACACCAAATACTATCATACAGGTAAATGACAAAATGAAACAAAGGTTATTTAGTCTTAAAATATGTTCTATTACGTTATCTATGCGGACGTGATAGAAAGCACTTTTTATTTATCTTCCCTATTGCGAATTTGGATTACCCGGTATTGAAAAAAAAAAAAAAGGCTGAATTGTTTCTTACCAACTGCTATATACATGTAGCAATATAAAACATATGTAACGATGACCTAGATATTCCACATCAATCAAAAGTCCTGTCGGTTGCATGGCAAGTTTCCCTTTGAAGCCATATTTATATTAGATCGTGTACACCAACATCAAAATAATTGATTTTCTCTATTCATAATTTGGTTGAGTACTATTCGGAAATAATCATATGTTAATACCATAAAAGCAATATTAGCGATACTTAACAATCCTGCTATTTCAGGACAATTTATACAAAGTGTTGCAATTTGGGCGGTGTTATGTTAGAATGGAAATGGTTCAAACACAAGTTTTTTTCAGGTTTTGTCTTACACAGGGTGTGTTTGTTCATTTACCTGTAAACAGGATCGATTTTTTATAATGCTATCAGCAGAGTATTACTCAAATCTTTGGCAATTACCAAGGACCCCCCCCCTTCCCCCAAGCGAGCACATTGCTGAGAAATGAAGCCTCCCATTTGAGAGACAGTCTCCTGATCAGGGGATTGTCTCTCGATTGCAGAATATTCGCATGTCCGTGTCAGAACATCTCGTCAAAATTATTTTGAATGTTTTGGTTACAAAATTTGTCAAATTTTGAATGTTTTGGTTACGAAATTCGAGAATCGAAAACGAGATGCGGGTGAACTTTTTTTTAAAACTTACTCTAGGCCATTCACTCATGTCTGTCAATTCAAAATAAAAATGAATAGGAGATATATCGACGATACTGTAGTTTAATATCGGAATGCAAGTTGATCCAAAATGGCGTATCAATGATGCAGGTCAACAGGTCACAGCATCTTTTCGTCACTATCATGCGCACTCACGCACACACCGAACATTTTTGTTATATATTATCTGATTGGATCGCACGTTTTGGAATGGGAATGCACTGAGAAACCATTCTTATCGATCTTCAAGCTATTAATTTAAATAACAATTGTACATGTATAGAACTTGTTTCGCCAGATTGTGTGTTACTGATCTCAATTGGAAGTGACATAAAAAGGGGGGCTTTTTGTTTACCCACGCAAGCGATAGATTCTATGATAATCAATTGATTTTTGCTTAAAAAAAGAGAGTGTTTTGCAAAATTGTAGATAAGCAAATCATGGACGTAACTTCGAATAATTTACTAGATGATTTTTAAGTATTTACAACTCCAATTTCTAAGTTCTAAATTTCACCGTTTGCACGGGTAAAAAGTAAACAATTTATAAGTGAATTCTAAAAATACATTATAATTTTATAAAAATGGCAAAACTTACTATTATCAAGAAAATCGAAAAAAACTAAGTGAGGGAAACGGGGACACAAAGCCAGTCGGGGAGGAGAGTTTTGACTTGCAAGTTGCATGGAAAAAGGAGTGATGGCATTTACTGGCAATTTAACCTCCTATGGATATCCTATTCTTCACGAGACTTTAACGCGCGAGGAACGTGGAATTTTTCCTAATATGGTGCCCTACTATGGTTGCGGTTAGGTTATCCACATTATAGCAAAGCAACCCGAGCCGATGTCACGTTTCTTGAGCGCTCTTTAGTGGACTGTTACCGACAAGCTTAGCGCTGCTGTGGGTCTATTCGCAACACGGAAACCGCAGGGGTAAATAAAAGAAAAAATGAATGATAAACACTAAAAATATTAACAAAGGAAAAAGACTTTTGATCCTAATTAGTTTCTATATATCGGAACATAAATGTATATACTGGTATTATAGATCAAATTTTCGATTCTATTTCCAATTCCTTCAATGATATTGCTTTAGATATTTTGTTGTTTACAAGATGAGTTACATGTTTTTTTTTTTTTCTGATGTTAAAAATCACCAGGTGCTGTTAGCAACCAGGCTTATATCGGACTAGGATTGTAAGAGCAAAATAGGCATTTTTACGCATTACAGCTTTAAAAAGTGTAATCAATGTCTTTGCCTTTTTGTCTTTTGTTCTTGGATATATGAGATTGATCATCCCAGTTCGGTAATTTTGTTGTTACCTTTATATTCCATATATCAAGTCACAATTCTTTACAAGCATCAAAACCAAAATTTGACAACAGTACCGGTACTGGTATGTATAACAACAGGAAGTTAATATTCAAAGGATTATGTCACCAGAGTATCATGTAAAATCCTAAGCACCTTCTTAAATGAGAGGAAAATGATGAGAAATTGAATATTTCAAAAGTGTAGCAACGGGAAGGGCAAACATATTCCGATTGTGGCCTCGTTCATCTGCCTTTTGTCGACTGACGAAGTACAGCTTTGATTCTCTCCGAGTGTTGTGTAGATGCGGGTAACGGTTGGCCCGGCAGACAAGACAAACTCTGGTCAGTAGCCAATCGATCATTTCACAACTCGACCCATGTTTTAACACGAATTTAGTTTGTATTCAACAGATAAGGTTACCCCAGAACCTGAGCTGACACAGTCACAAAGATTTTCAACTGCAATGATTTAAAATACGGTAATATCCGAAGACCTTCAGTTGACTGTACAAACACAGGAGTACCACGACCTGAATTCGCGTTTAAGATTGCTAGTCCTTTGCCCTTTGCTTGTATAATTATTTTTGTGTTTTATGCAGGCGGATTTAAAACCGGCGTGCCGGCCGCGCGCCCTCCCGTTTGACAGCCAAGTTTGGTTAAGAACTTCATGAAACAAGAGGTCCCAGAATATTTTTTTAACTTGGGAGTGAGCCTCCCATATGAAAATTTCTGGATCCGCCACAGATGCGGTCTGTTTCTTTGTCCTATTCTCGTAAGTGTTTATTATAGTTTTGTTTTTGCCTTAATTTTCGGAATTATAACATGTGGATTCCCCATTGGTAACTCTACTTCATAAACTGTTCATAGACTACTGATTAAGATATTAAAGTCTATGATTGTTTTCCATTGCGGATCTTGTTATAATTGCGGCTTATACATGTATGTGTCTTCATGAACAACATAAACCTCTGTATTGAAGAGCTCATGAGAGTTGTTTGTTGTCTAATGTTATTTTATTCAAGGGCCACACGCACATTCAAAACATCAAATATTCGCACCCCACTGCAAATAAGTACATTGTACATTGTAATTTGTGACAAGTAAAAAAATATATTCCGGAACCGAGCAAACTTCTTTTTTTTTTGAAAGATTATTACATTTAATCGATTACTTAGTGTAAATATATATATGCTTTTAATAAACTTTTCGTTATTTTATTTAAAGTGTGTAACAATAAATAAACTCTCTTCAAGCGGTATACAATTTTTTATTTTTTTGCAGTGAATATTCGTTATAGAATAGTTATTCTATAGTTTAGATTTCTTAATCACAGCTTAATATTGTTTTCATTATTCAACGCACTGAAATATCATTTTAAATTCCGTATCCATCACTAAAAGAGGGTATATCTAAAAGCAAGGGAAACACATTCTACTCTTTGCAACTTAAGTAATTGACTTAATGTTAAACAAATAAACATCCAAAGAACGATAATTCAAATTTTATTACAGCACTTAGTGACATAAGAAAGACAAAAGAAAGCATACCTTATGTCGAGTTAAGTATCTAAAGTGAAACATAACTTTATTTAATGTTCCTTATCCGATTTTCTCTATTATAATTTGCAAAAATTACTTTCCATTCCATGCCATCTAAGTTATCCGCGTTACATTACAATTTTTTTTCTTGGCTTTGGTCATTGTTTTTTTTTTTTTTTTTTTTGTAAATAGATTTGTTCAGGTTTGAATAATTATTTTAAGCTTAAAAAATTGACTTTCCCCCTTGTAATTCAGTTTTACTTATAAAATTCTGGGGTTGATGCGCTACTCGCTCGTTACAATGGCGCTCTGTGCGCTCTGTACACGTTTTAAACACGTTAAATAAGTTTCTTGGTCGTTAGACTGACGGTAGACGTGCGGTAGACTATCGTTAGACTGACGGTATACGTTCGTTTCATTTTTGTTCGGCGTTCATTTCGACGTGTGCAAAACTACTTCATATATAGCGTTCGTCAGCGTGTGTCTTCTGACTTATGTCTAACGTTCGAATAACTTATAATTAACATGTTGGCGTGTTCAAAATTTTGCAACCCACTTGACGTTCACCAACGCACGCTGACGTTCGCTATACGTGTTTGTAACATGTCCATAACGTATACAAAACTTACGCAACGCACACCAGCGTGTTAAAAATATATTCTAAAACGTCGATACACGTTGGATAATACGTCAAAGTGTATACTAGGCCATAATTTGAAAAGAATTTAGATCAAGATCATTGACCTAATGGAACTGTCATCTGTTGGTAAACAAAGGCGGATCTAGGACCGGCGTACCGGGCGCCCCCCCTTTCCGTTCGACAAAACAAAATGGTTAGGAACTGTATGAAACAAGAGGTCCAAGAAGGTTTTTTTATAACTGCGCCCCCCTTTTGAAAATTTCTGGATCTGCCACAGGTAAATCCATGTCTCATATTAATAATCATATTGATAAAAAGCTGCTGGTTGTTTGCACATAATCCATCAAAAATAAAAATAACAACAAAGTTCCAGACACTACATTTTTCTCCGTCTTACGCACGTTTCATATATTCAAGACTCATCAGGGGAGCTCTGTGATGCAGCGCTGTTACATAGCTCTACCAAAAAATTTTAAAATGCCAAACACTGCACGAAAGTTAAGATTGTGACCACAAATACCGAACTGGATTAAAATTCACGACTATTTAAAGATCAAACTATGTTTGGGCTAGGAAGAACTTTAGGGTGTAGACAATTTTAAACTTTAAACGCATGAAGCTTTAAACTCATGAAACGGATAATTTATAGATTTGAATGTTCTAAACGTATAACAACAAGAAAAATATCAAAGCAGAGTGGCATAAAAGCCGGAAATTTGGCTAATAGAGAAAAGATGTTGCTTGCTTAAATGTTCAGTTCATTTAGCTCTACAAAAGTTTTCAAAAGGTTGAAGCTATCAGATGTTCCCTTATAGGGGTTATGACCCCTAAAATAACGTTTTTTTTTTTTCATGATTTGGGCCTACGGCTACAGAATGAAAACTATAGTAGATAGAGAAAAGCTGTTACTTGCTTAAATGTTCAGCTCATTTAGCCCTAGAAAAGTCTTTAGAGGGTCGACATCAGGACCAGGTGAGCGATTCAGGCTCATGGGAGCTTCTTGTATATATTTACATGAAGCAGCACACTTGAAGTGGTGTGGCCACCTGAAGTTCATCTGATTTGAGCAATATTTAATGTTTTATTCTGTAGTAACAGTTTGTGGATCATAACTATTTGTAACAAAAATGAGGCATACTTAGAACAGTATATCAACTCAAGATACATATCTTCATTTGCAAAGTTTGCTAGATTTTAAGAGAAAGGCCAATTTTCCAAATCTGAGAGTTTACCTACATGTATAATATTGTTTTTTTTTCCCAAAATTTCCAATTAGGCACGGACCATTTGATTTTCGGGGGGGGGGGGGCCTGGGATTTTTTTGAAAAAAATTTCCCGGCCCTGATTTTTGTAAAAAAAAAATAATCTGGCCAGCACCTAGGTTGAAAAAAATAATCTGGTTTCAATCTTGCCAATTGAAAAAAAAATAATCTTGCCAACAAAATTTCCTTGCTTAGTATGTGTGTGAAAAAAATAATCTGGCCCGCAAAGCGGGCGAAAAAAATTTCCCGGCTCAAGGTAAAATCCCAGCCCCCCCCCCCCCCCAGAAAATCAAATGGTCCGTGCCTTAATGTATACCAATTCAAAGCTTATATTAGATGAATGATCACATGTTTATATTCGATAACTTGCTTGAACGGATTGTTTTCCAACTAAACAGAAATTATAAAAATAGTTCTTTTTTTAGTAAATCTTAATCCTCAATATACAGATATGTATGTAGCAATGTAATCTTATTCCAATACTTTGTTTGGATAAGCTACAACCTTTTATATATGTTCCAGTTTTTTTTAAAATCATTTTGTTCTAGCTGTATAATGGCTTGTAAGAATATTTGTCCTGTTATTGCTACATTCAACCCAACAATTAATCGGACAGATAGATATAACTTTCTAACAATTAATGATTGTGTACAGTGGCAATTAGTCGGACAGAGACGGAGTGAGTAGTGCTCTTACAAATGCGATTATTTTAAACAATCAAAACCATTTTCATCAAATAATTTGACACCAATGGATTTCTTATTTAAACAGCTTTAAATGGAGATGCAATGCACATTTCAATGTAAGTGGTTCACTAATAATTTGCTGTTTCTTTCGCCGCAATGAGTTTTTTTGTCAAAAATACCAATGATTAAACCACTTTTTTCGAAAATTTAAATCATCTACATTATATATTGATAATTTGAATAGTGATAAATAACAATGTAAACTAATTGTACATGTACGCTTTAATTTTTCTTAAAATGTAGTTTCGGGTGAATAAGGGCTTAAATTCATGGCCAATTCATACATTTTTATTAAATCAACTAGGATTTTACCACTGGACAACTTCCGTGATCGCTTACTGTCCGGTTATACACTGTGGTGATGTCTATAGACCATTCAATCTTAAATTTTACTTATTTTTTACACTTTGTCCAGGTGTTCACCTAATGACTTTTAATCATCGATTAACTTGTATTCAAGGCATCATGCATGATTTTAAACTTTGAACTTATTTTCACATACTTCGATGACCCTGTATCACCCCGTATAACCGCTATACAGTCAAATCCGGAAGTCAATGCGTTCGAGTCGAGGAGACCGTTCAAATTTTATCAGAGTTACTGACTTGAAAGCGATTTAAAAGGTAAGTTTGTGTATTTATCTTGATTACAATGATTTCTAAAGACTATAAGGCAAATAAGGAAAATGTTTATAATGCCCTTTTCACTTGCTGCACGTATATGACAGTGTAAATCTAAAAACGCAGTGCCATGTTATCAATTTTAGGACCATGTCTCCGTTGAAATCGCATGTTTTTATCTTTATTACTTTGCGATTTCAATACTTTTATACCATTACCAGGAAGATAAATATGTACTTTTTGCTTGCATGCATACATACTAGACCTAACTTTAATTATATATAATCAAAAAAGTATTTGTTTGACATGACTATGGATTTAGTATCTGTACAATTCGTTGTGGCCCATTTTTATGTATCTGTACACTTCGTCGCTCCGTTTATTGCGTCTGAAAAACAACCAATTACTATTTTTATATGTATTTGTACACTTTTGAAGCTCATAAAAGGCAGTTATTCTTTTATTTATACTAATGTAGCCATGACTAGGTCTTTCTTAGGCCTGTGTTTTTGTTTCAAAAGACCAGAAAAAGACGAACTCCAATTTTCAAGTCCGACTACATAATGCAAATACTTAATTTAAGCGAGACAGTCACTATAGTTTTTTTTCCGTATTGTAGGTGATAAAAATAGTCCAAAAAGTTGATTGGCAAACCTGTTTAATTAAAAAATGTACCATTGCAATTGGATTTATTTAGGGGGCGACCATTTGATGTTAATGGGAAAAGGGGGGGGGCTATGGTGAGATTTAAAATAAAAAGGCAGAATGTTAAAACTCTAGAAATAAAAAGGCAGCGCAGAGTTTTGAATTAAAACAAGAGGCTCCCAGGAGCCTGAATTGCTCACCTGGTCTTGATGTTGACCCTATACTTTTGTAAAGCTAAATGAGCTGAACATTGAAGCAAGCAACAGCTTTTCTCTACCTGCAACAGTTTTCATTCTGTAGGCCAAAAACATGAAAAAACGCTATTTTTCAGGGGCCATAACCCCTATAAGGGGTTATCTGACAACTTCGACCCTATGGAGACTTTCGTAGAGCTAAATGAGCTGAACATTTAAGCAAGCAACAGCTAATCTTCTATCTGCAATAGTTTTCATTCTGTAGGCCAAAAACATGAAAAATCTTTATTTTTCAGAGGCCGTAACCCCTATAAGAAGTCATCTGACAACTTCGACCTTATGGAGAATTTTGTAGAGCTAAATGAGCTGAACATTTAAGCAAGCAACAGCTAATCTCTATCTGCAACAGTTTTCATTCTGTAGGCCAAAAACATGAAAAAACTCTATTTTTCAGGGGCCATAACCCCTATAAGGGGTTATCTGACAACTTCGACCCTATGGAGACTTTCGTAGAGCTAAATGAGCTGAACATTTAAGCAAGCAACAGCTAATCTTCTATCTGCAATAGATTTCATTTTGTAGGACAAAAACATGAAAAACCGCTATTTTTCAGGGGCCGTAATCCATATAAGGGGTCATCTGACAACTTCGACCCTATGGAGAATTTTGTAAAGCTAAATGAGCTGAACATTTAAGCAAGCAACAGCTAATCTCTATGTGCAACAGTTTTCATTCTGTAGGCAAAAAACATGAAAAAACGCTATTTTTCAGGGGCCATAACCCCTATAAGGGGTTATCTGACAACTTCGACCCTATGGAGACTTTCGTAGAGCTAAATGAGCTGAACATTTAAGCAAGCAACAGCTAATCTTCTATCTGCAATAGTTATCATTCTGTAGGCCAAAAACATGAAAAATCTTTATTTTTCAGGGGCCGTAACCCCTATAAGAAGTCATCTGACAACTTCGACCCTATGGAGAATTTTGTAGAGCTAAATGAGCTGAACATTTAAGCAAGCAACAGCTAATCTCTATGTGCAACAGTTTTCATTCTGTAGGCCAAAAACATGAAAAAACTCTATTTTTCAGGGGCCATAACCCCTATAAGGGGTTATCTGACAACTTCGACCCTATGGAGACTTTCGTAGAGCTAAATGAGCTGAACATTTAAGCAAGCAACAGCTAATCTTCTATCTGCAATAGATTTCATTTTGTAGGACAAAAACATGAAAAACCGCTATTTTTCAGGGGCCGTAATCCATATAAGGGGTCATCTGACAACTTCGACCCTATGGAGAATTTTGTAAAGCTAAATGAGCTGAACATTTAAGCAAGCAACAGCTAATCTCTATCTGCAATAGTTTTCATTCTGTAGGCCAAAAACATGAAAAATCTCTATTTTTCAGGGGCCGTAACCCCTATAAGGGGTTATCTGACAACTTCAACCCTATGGAGACTTTCGTAGAGCTAAATGAGCTGAACATTTAAGCAAGCAACAGCTAATCTCTATCTGCAATAGTTTTCATTCTGTAGGCCAAAAACATGAAAAACCGCTATTTTTCAGGGGCCGTAATCCATATAAGGGGTCATCTGACAACTTGGACCCTATGGAGAATTTTGTAAAGCTAAATGAGCTGAACATTTAAGCAAGCAACAGCTAATCTCTATGTGCAACAGTTTTCATTCTGTAGGCCAAAAACATGAAAAAACGCTATTTTTCAGGGGCCATAACCCCTATAAGGGGTTATCTGACAACTTCGACCCTATGGAGACTTTCGTAGAGCTAAATGAGCTGAACATTTAAGCAAGCAACAGCTAATCTTCTATCTGCAATAGTTTTCATTCTGTAGGCCAAAAACATGAAAAATCTTTATTTTTCAGGGGCCGTAACCGCTATAAGAAGTCATCTGACAACTTCGACCCTATGGAGAATTTTGTAGAGCTAAATGAGCTGAACATTTAAGCAAGCAACAGCTAATCTCTATGTGCAACAGTTTTCATTCTGTAGGCCAAAAACATGAAAAAACTCTATTTTTCAGGGGCCATAACCCCTATAAGGGGTTATCTGACAACTTCGACCCTATGGAGACTTTCGTAGAGCTAAATGAGCTGAACATTTAAGCAAGCAACAGCTAATCTTCTATCTGCAATAGATTTCATTTTGTAGGACAAAAACATGAAAAACCGCTATTTTTCAGGGGCCGTAATCCATATAAGGGGTCATCTGACAACTTCGACCCTATGGAGAATTTTGTAAAGCTAAATGAGCTGAACATTTAAGCAAGCAACAGCTAATCTCTATCTGCAATAGTTTTCATTCTGTAGGCCAAAAACATGAAAAATCTCTATTTTTCAGGGGCCGTAACCCCTATAAGGGGTTATCTGACAACTTCAACCCTATGGAGACTTTTGTAGAGCTAAATGAGCTGAACATTTAAGCAAGCAACAGCTAATCTCTATCTGCAATAGTTTTCATTCTGTAGGCCAAAAACATGAAAAATGGCTATTTTTCACCTTTAAGGGGCCGTAACCCCTATAAGGGGTCATCTGACAACTTCGACCCTATGGAGACTTTTGTAGAGTTAAATGAGCTGAACATTTAAGCAAGCAACAGCTAATCTCTATCTGCAATAGTTTTCATTCTGTAGGCCAAAAACATGCAAAAATGCTATTTTTCACCTTCAAGGGGCCATAACCCCTATAAGTGGTCATCTGACAACTTTGACCAAATGGAGACTTTTGTAGAGCTTTTGATTCTGAATCAGTAGCGTGGCCTCAGATTTCCTCTATCTCTTATACTTTTTGATTTATAAGCCAAAAACAGTAGTCTGACCCCCCTAGTCTATTTTTAGTAACGGCGGCCATGTTTTTTAACGGATCAAAAATCAAAACACAAGTTTGGTGCAGGACACCCTAAGGATCATTCATACCAAGTTTCATTAAATTCTGTTTGATAGTTTCAGAGGAGAAGATTTTTGAAAAATTGTTAACAGACGACGACGACAGACGACGACAGACGACGACGACGACGACGACGACGGACGCCAAGTGATGGTAATAGCTCACATGGACCTTTGGTCCAGGTGAGCTAAAAAGGCAGGATGGTATTTTTGGCTGAAAATTCTATAGAAGCTTTAAAAATAAAAAAAATGGCGCTCACTGGCACGCCAAAAATAAAATCCAGGTTCGGCTTTTTCCGAAAATAAAAAGGCAGGATGAAGAAAATATCCATAGCCCCCATAAAAATGAAATGGTTGCTCCCTTACAAAAAGATCAATCAAAATAATTTAAAGAAGAATTTTTGCTTTATGAATAATATGAAAAATATTCTATTTTAATCAAAACCAAACGAGCAACAACATTATTTCTAACAACAGATTATGTTTTATATACTTTTTTTAGTCTGTTTCAGATGGAGGTCATAGGTTTTGATGAATCTGAGCATGAGGAATTGGTATTTTATAACTGTGCTATTTGTTCATACAGGACGCAACGAAAATGGGATTTGAAAAGACATACCAATACTGTCCATCAGAATAAACCGCAAACTGTGAATCTGAATATTAAGACGGAGGAATTCTTATGCCACATGTGTGGCAAAATGTACGGGACCAGATCAGGACTGTCTATTCACATAAGAGACAAGCATACTTGTTTATACAAGTATACTTGCAAGAATTGTGATCGAGGATTCAATCGACTTTCGGACTTCAAAGGACACCTTAATAGTGAGCACAAAGTTCCTTCCGAAAAATGTAGATTTTGCAATCAGAAGTTCAGTTACAAGAAAACCCTCAAGGCCCACATTTTACATAAACACCCGCAAGATGGAAAGCCAACCCCAAGTTGCCTGTGTAGCAAATGTGGTGAAAATTTCATGTCTTCCAATTCACTTCGAGAACACGATAAAGCAATACATCAGGGCAGAATCTTAGAATGTGAATGTGGAAAACGTTTTAAATGGAGATCTAGTTTGAATTATCACACTAAAATCTGTCAGTTTGAAAAGTTAAATAAAAGCTAAAAATAAAATCCTTATGTAACTCACATGTAAAATTGTTGTATTATATAATGTAAAATCAGTAACGTACAGTGCATGACATGGAAAGATAAGTATTTTAAAACATAATTATATAATTTCTCTTGTAATTTATAAGAAAACGAGATGTGGAATAAGTGTAGCCTACACAACGTTTATAAATAAGCGAAAATGCAAAACGGACGGATGGACGGACTAACAGATTCGAACACTATATGCCCCCTTTTTTCGTACTGAGATAGGACATACAAAGATTCCTAGTGTTTTTGTCTTGCCTGCGAACCAAAGCGGGACATAGGTGTTACTTTACCGGCGGCGACGGCGTTAAATTTTTGGAAAAGTTTTATGAGCACCTCTATATCTCAAGAACTATAGGTCCTAGGTTGATGAAACTTGGTATTCATATGCACTAGTAGTAGCTTAGCACAGTTGCATCCCCATCTTTTGACCTTGATTTTCCAGTTGATTGACTTTGACAATTTTCAATACATATAATAACAATGTTTTGCGAGCACCTCAATATCTCAAGAACTATAAGTTCTAGGTTGATGAAACTTGGTATGCATATGCCCCAGTAGTAGCTTAGCACATTTGTGTCCATATCTTTTGACCTTGACCTTGATTTTCTGGTTGATTGACTTTGACAATTTTCAATACATATAATACTTATGTAAAGGTTTTGCAAGCACCTCCATATCTAAAGAACTTTGAGTCCTAGGTTGATGAAACTTGGTATACATAAGCCCCAGTAGTAGCTTAGCACAGTTGCATCCCCATCTTTTGACCTTGACCTTTATTTTCCGGTTGAGTGACTTTGACAATTTTCAATACACATATAAGAGCAGTGTTAAAGTTTTATGAGCACCTCCATATCTCAAGTATTATTGATCCTATGTTGATGAAACCTGGTATGCATATGTACTAGTAATAGCTTAGCACAGTTGCATACCCATCTTTTGACCTTGACCTTTATTTTCTGGTTGAGTGACTATGAATTTTTTTTTTTTGCATATATTAATAATGTTTAAGATTTATAAACATCTTTTGATCTCAGAAACTGATAATCCTTATAAATTCAAAATTTAGTGGAAGAAAGAAAAAAATATTGTTTCTGATGGTGCCGGCAGGCGAGACATACTTTATTAATAACTCTTGTTTAAAACTATTTGTGTGTAGCCTGCGTGCGTATGTGTGTGTGTGACATACATTTACAAGTAGGTATTACTTTCCGGTGTAAACTTTTTGTAAGACTTTATTATGTGGAAAATAAATTGCTTCTAAAATATTATACCTAGGTACTTAATATTTGGTATTCACGGAAACAATTGGGGATATGATCTACGCAAATGTATAGAGGCAATTTAATTTATTAAATTAGAGTTTATACATGTTAGTATCTATTATTTCCCTGATGTGACCTCATCAGGCCAATGTAATTAGGTCAAGTATGAATAGCCAATAGGAAATTGGTTATTTTGAGTTTTAATTAGATGCTGGTGAAATACAAATGACAACAAAGTTCCAGACAATAAATTTTGCTACGCCTGACGCGCGTTTCGTCTATTCAAGACTCATCAGAGGCGCTCTACCAAAAATATTGAAAATGCCAAACACTGTATTAACATGAAGAGCATAGAACAGTATAACCAAAAATATCAAACTGGGGAACCAAATTATTACCTAGATATTCAACCTATGTCTGGGGTAGGAAGAACCTTAGGGTCTAGACAATTTTGAAATTTAGACGGATAATTTAAAGCTTTGATGTATTCTCCAACTCAAAAGTGTTGGTGCCGGAGCGGGCTAACCTCGGGGAATTTAAACTCCACCAGCAGTGCTAACCTTCACGTGTGTTCGAAATACAAATGACAACAAAGTTCCAGACAATAAATTTTGCTACGCCTGACGCGCGTTTCGTCTATTCAAGACTCATCAGAGGCGCTCTACCAAAAATATTGAAAATGCCAAACACTGTATTAACATGAAGAGCATAGAACAGTATAACCAAAAATACCAAACTGGGGAACCAAATTATTACCTAGATATTCAACCTATGTCTGGGGTAGGAAGAACCTTAGGGTCTAGACAATTTTGAAATTTAGACGGATAATTTAAAGCTTTGATGTATTCTCCAACTCAAAAGTGTTGGTGCCGGAGCGGGCTAACCTCGGGGAATTTAAACTCCACCAGCAGTGCTAACCTCCACGTGTGTTCGAAATACAAATGACAACAAAGTTCCAGACAATAAATTTTGCTACGCCTGACGCGCGTTTCGTCTATTCAAGACTCATCAGAGGCGCTCTACCAAAAATATTGAAAATGCCAAACACTGTATTAACATGAAGAGCATAGAACAGTATAACCAAAAATACAGTGAGAGGGGTTCTTTGTGTTATCATAAACTTTGTCTTAATGTATTTGTTTTGAATCGCCAAAACATCGTTTTTTATTTACAAACTATATGGGATTATACTTCCTAAACATTTAGTGGTGTTTTTACGCCTCTATTTAACGGATTTATGTGGAATTAACATTTTCTTGAACGTTTGTCGGACGTGAGAATCATGAGATGACCTACTTTTTGCTTTTGTGTTAATTTAAGTATTTAAATTTACGCTTTTTCGGTAATATCGACCTTGTATAGTTGGGACATGTGTCGGTCATTTGACATTCGGAGTTATTAATTATTTTTAGTGTATTCAGGAGCCTGTATGTTTGGCTATTGAACGTGACCGCAACTTTTACAAACAATGGGTCCATTACGAAACAAAACAACAAGAATAAACTATGACGCCGAGCTGCCAGAAAACTGGACCTTGTCCCGATTAAAGGACGAGCTGAGACGAAGGAACATTAATTTTCCACAGAATGCGAGACGCATGGCTTTGGTTAGACTTTTCCGCAACATATCCTGGTTCCCGGGACCGCGTTCCAGGTTTTAGCAGTAGCTATAAACTTCCACGCAATGTATATGTGTAACCATACTGAATATTACGAGCGGGGACCAGTCTATCCGCAACAGAGCTAGAGACACATCGCGGATGGATTCAGATCTTTTACAAAGCACAACAACTCCGCGTATGGATACTCTTCTAGATACCGAGTCACCTGTAATTTCCGTATTAGGCAGTGCGCGATCACGTGACCCGATAGTTGTGAATGAAAACAATAACAATCATGGCCGCCCCCAGTCTGATACTGAGAAAACGCTCACGGATATTGTTTCCAGACTCACGGAAACTATTCATAATTACCAAACTAACATGACGAACACGGTACAGACTATGCAAAGAAGCCTGTCTCATTTAAATAGTAAAGTTAATGCTATTTCTAATCCCTCAAACGTTTCAGAAACGCTGCCCCCTCCGACTCTAGCTTCACCAGCCCCAAGTTCTGTTTCTCAAGGTGTTAATCAGGTCGAAAATGCGGCCGATCGCATACCGAGTTATAATTTAGACACTGCCTACTCTGCTCTCAAAGCAGGTAACTAAAGACCATCTGCAGCGGCAGGTAGTGAGGAGCAGGCTCGCAGGGGAAACTTGGCCCCAACATCCAGAGGATACTCTGCAGAATCTTTGCCGTTCGTGGAGTCCGTTTCTACCACCATCAGAAGACATTATATCAGGTAGGGACGTACCTGAAAAGTATATAAATGGACATCGATATTTGCATGGTATACAGACGTTTTGGGCTACACAGCTGTTACCATGTGATTTGACCTTGTCCCCATTTTATGCCTAAACAACTCGGTGAACTTTGGTCTTTTCAGGATGTAAACTTCTTTGTAAGACTTTTGAATATACATTTTGCTATGATTCATACAACCATCACCGTGGCATATGACCTTGACCTCATCATTTACACATTCCTTCAGTGGAAACACTTGTTTTAATAATAGTTGTTATTTCACACCATATGCTAACATCATTGTACAATCTTTCACCAAAGAACCTTGAGATAATGAATGTCTATTAAATCAATTCATTCTTTAATTTGTTAAGCATATCATGTAAGGCATGGACCATTTGATTTTCTGGGGGGGGGGGGGCTGGGATTTTTTTGAAAAAAAATTCCTGGCCCTGATTTTTGTAAAAAAAAAAATCTGGCCAGCACCTAGGTTGAAAAAAATAATCTGGTTTAAATCTTGCCAATTGAAAAAAAAATAATCTTGCCAACAAAATTTCCTTGCTTAATATGTGTGTGAAAAAAATAATCTGGCCCGCAAAGCGCGCGAAAAAAATTTCCTGGCTCAGGGTAAAATCCCAGGCCCCCCCAGAAAATAAAATGGTCCGTGCCTAAAAGTCAAAATATTAAGTGATTAACCAATTTATTGAAGAATGCCCAACGTCAATATAGAAAAGTTTTGTGAAGTAAATTTCATTTTAACGAATTGTTGCAATGCAAAATTAAAAAAAAAGTCTTAAATTATACAAAAGATATTTTTTGGCATAATAAAGTTTGCAAGTACTAAATGGTCTTTTAAATACTAAAACAATTAAACAATTGTTCATTCGTCCTCAAAATTGAGACCTTTTCGAACATGTGGAAGAATTTTTGACTCGTCTAGACGGTGATACTGCCGAACAGGTCTTATTTCTCTAGCTGGCATCGATGGTTCACTAATACACGGCCTCAATGTTTTCTTTAGTACACTTCCAGACTTTGATCTTTCCGGGTCGTCAAAAGGGTGATTTCTGAAAATCAATCAAAACATTAAAATACAGCCTAAAAGGTCAATTTTACAAAAAGCAAAAGGTATAAATTTGTCTAAGGAGCAAAGCTATATCAAGGGTATTTCAGTATCTTAAGTAGGGTTAAGTTCTTCGGATGCATGAGTAAAAAAAAACCAGTAAACACCAACGAGAAAGGAGAAAAAAAACAGACAACATGAAAAACATGGAAACACCAAAATCAATGAATATCAATCAACAACGTGAACTCCAGTCGTAACGAGAGTAAACTCAGGTGCTCTAAATCGGAAGAGTTCCTGCTTGCTATAGCACACCCGTCACGTTGTGTACAGTCAATTCAGTGTGTCATATCTGGCAAAGGAAGACAAAACAAAACTCTATAACAAACAAATATGTACATCTGCACTCATCTGAGAGATCGAAATTCTACATTTGTCTTTAATCGCGTGATGTCTTCCGTAATATTTCTTGGGTGAAGACAGCAACCGAGGAGCAACATAACCCTGTGTGAGCAATTTTATTTTGTCAGACGTGACGGTCTGCTTATCAAATCGATTCAAGTCCCATGCGCTCTGGAATAACGAATTGAGATACGTAACTGCAAAAGCTGGACATATATTTTTTACCTTTACCACACATGGTGGCCACTGTGACCTATATTTTACGCATGAACGAAGTTGGTTTAGTTCTTGGTTAGGGTCTATATCTCAGCCTACTGAGCTGTAAAAGGTCTTTAATTATTCGTTCTCAGTTTTCAAACGATGCATTGTCTTATAAGAGACTCCTATGATTGACGAAACAGATGAATGATTCATGCTCCTGTGAGGCCTAAAAGCGTCTGCCCATCACAAATAGATCTTCAGAAACTCCTAAACCGAATTTAATGAAACTAAGTATGTAGTTACTCTTGATTTGTTACTACATCGTATGTGCATTATTACCATACATGCCATAGTTATAAAATTGTGAAAATGGTTTAGGAATAAGGGAGCCAGGATGGTGTTTTGGGCTAAAAAATTGTAGTAGCTTTAAAAAAAAATTGCGCGCACTAGCACGCCAAAAAAAAATCCAGGCTCAACCTTTTTCGAAAATAAAAAGGCAGGACGATGAAAATAACCATAACCCGCCCATAAAAATCAAATGGTTGCTCCTTAATGACCCTTAAAACTTGGTTTTAAGATTGATATTTCAAAATTTGCTGAAACGGAGCGGTGAACAGGTTATTGACGAACTAATTACAGACACTGGAAATTATCTCGTACCTGGGACATATTACGTTCACAGTATCTGGAATTCTAAAGCAACTCCCACTTGATGAATTGTTTTGTGAGTCCATCAGCTCATGAAAAGGGTACACTTTCTTTTTACCTGTATTGAGGTAAAATCCCCTGTAAAAAGAAAATATCTATGATTAATTTACTAATAGGATGGCGATTAGAAGTCATGCATATTTTCAAAAAAAAAAAGAAAAATAATCCATCTAAGAAAATTTGGAGTGTGTCTATTAAGGTAACAACAAAACTACCGAACTAGGATGACCAATCTCAAATGTCAAAAGAGACAAGGCAAAACCGTTGTAAATTAATGGCAAAATAGTTTTTAAATTAATGGCAAATGTAATGGTGAGTTCAACCAGGTTTCATGACTCCAAACCGTATTTTTCAGTTGTGATTAAAACAGAGGTACAAATGGGGCATCCGAATGTCAAAAGTCAGAAAAGGAACAGACAAAACAAGTAAACACGAATTAGAACAGCAAGAAGAAACACATACACAAAAATACAAAAACAACCGAAAAGCAATCAACAACGCAAACTAAAGCAGTAACGTGAGCGAAAGGTACTTCGAAACTTCAAAGAGTAAGTAGTTCTTGCTTTTTATGGTACGTAATAGATAACACAAAATTGTTGTAATGGCAAGGCATACAAAGAATATAATGTTTTGCTTCAAATACTGCTGATGGGAGGTTACTCCTTGAGTAATGCACCTACAGCATAACCAAATTTACTTTTTTATAACAGTTTTGGTATTGTATAGTGAAATTTGCTAGTAACACGAGCTTCTTTAGGGGAGGGGCTACCAGTATATCATGTGCCTGTAGCCCTGTACATAAAAGGATTCAAATATGCCAAGTCCAAATAAGTTTTGCCTCAATTATCCCGTTCCGCCATAAATAAAATATATGAATATCCCATATACAAAATATTTATAATAGTATACCATTTAAAACAAGCCAGTTACCTTTGCTTATTGTATCTATAACAAAGCATCTCACACGCAGTGCTCAGTGCAGCTGGAATGTCATCTGGTCTAATCACACCAATTCCATTTCGGTCGAGGTCTTGAAATGCTCCAAACAAATTTTCAGCCTCCAAAGTCCCAATTGACCTCACATTGTAGTTTCCTGATTTAACAAATGGGTATAACTGTAGTCGTCTATCGATATTTGTTAACAATCCTTCATACATGACTATTGGTATTCCTTTCACATAAGCTACAGGAGGTGGAAACTGATCGAACCTTACGCCCTTCAATAACCATTGTTTAAAAGCAAGTCTGCGATTGCATCGTTCTAATGCACTGATACCGGGGTCATCCTCAGCTGAATACCATTCTCTTATTAATCGGCAGAACAAAGCCTCGTTTAAGTCACCATTTTTAATCATAGCCTCCTCTACAGTTTCTGAGAATGTCTGTTTAGCAAATGTATTCGATTGACAATCTACGAGATCTTCAACTAAAGCAGAACTCAAAATATTACCACCTTCTCGTGATGTTAATTTCACCCATACCCGGCGACTGATTCCTGATTCTGGGATTCCAGTTTTACAGCACTTAATTTGAGCGTTCGTTAAAATGTGATGACAGTCCAGTAGAAAAAATCTATAATTTAAGGTTTCTGTAGAAAACTCGGGTTTTGAGAACCAAGTTACTTGTTTTCCAACGCCAGTTATTGCTAAATTATTATTAAATGGCATTTCATGATCCCGTTTGTCTTTCTCTGTTGGAAACTCATATTCTGCGTTAATAATGTTTGAAACTTCCTTGGAAAATGTATGAAGTTTTTGTTGACAAAGTACTTTGAGTGATGGTGCGGTCTTTTTCCTTCGCTTACTTTCAACTTTTGGGACTTCTACACCAATTGCGATAGAATATAGAAACTGTACAACTTTGTACTTAGGCCGTGAGAGCAGATACCGTATGTTGTTTTCTTTCAAGACGCTCGTGATGGATCTAATGCACGATTTTAATGCATCTGTCTTGAATGTTGAGGACAATGATTCTCTATTCATAAGTATGTCCTTCAATTGTTTTATATCAAGATTTTTAGGAATTTTCAAAGATGTGTTTTTCTGAACATCTTGTAAGATAAGACTATAGTGATTGTCTTTTAAACGGAATTGATCTTCCTCTTGTGATATATGACCATCTTTTTCTATCCAGTTTTCTTCTTGATGGGTGTTAGATGGGGTACTGACATGGGTGTGTTCTGAATTAGTAACTTCGTCATGTTTTTTCTCAGATTTTTCGGTTAGTTTCGATGTAAGCGCCAAACATCCTTTCAGGATATCTACTATATTTATATCAGAAACCCTATCAAAATTATTGTCACCACTGTTACTAAGGTCTTCAGTTTTTGAGATTTTAATTCCATACAAACACTTTCATTTACTTTTTGAACTTCTGATAAAAGCTTATCATCCATATTCAAAAAATCTTGGTTGCTAAGGACATTATATATATGATCTTGTCTATCAGGTTCCAGATTGTCCTTTGGTGGACTTTTTTCTGTGTCAGATACAGTAACCTTTTTAACAAAACTAGCTTTAATTTTACTAATTGTATGAATTGAAGGACGCAATGGTTTGGCATCGAAACATTTCCCGACGATGATACTTCCCTCGAAAAATCCAGATGCATTTTTATGATAATATTCTTCAATTTTGTCAGTTAACTTTTCTAACGTACAAGTCTTAACATCAGTTTCTATCTTGTTTAGGCCGAAAAAGGTTTCTAAAATTTTGTTTTTGGATTGAGATTCAGATTTTTTGTAAACATCTTTTTGAAGTTGAAGTAAGGTCATTGGCAAGCCACTATCTGACCGTACACATAAATTATACCAATGCCCATCAAAAGATATGACAGGTACATACAGTCCCTTTTCGTGACATTTCTTTAAAATGTCATTTAACATTTTTCGCATAATATTTGCCGTCATGCTGTATCCTTTTAAGGGAAATCCAACTGGAATACCATGTTCTTGTTCACCCTTTGACATACGGTCTAAATCACTCATTAGAAAAACTAATAATTCACTTGCTTTTTGACGGAGTAAACGGTAGGAAGACTTTACAAAAGTTTGGCATTTCGACGTAACATCGACCGCATCATCTATACAGTTGAGTCCAGTTCTAACATCTCTTTAGAACTGTCAGAAACTGTCAGGAATCTGTTCTAATTCTGTTCTGCTGACAGTTCTATGACAGTTTATGACAAGCCCTGTCCTGTCATAGAACAGTTCTGGACAGTTCTATCCCGTGACAAATTTAAAACTGTTCTAACCCCTGACAGTTCTAAGCTCAGGAGAGCTGGACAGTAGAGATGTTAGAACTGGGCTCAACTGTAAGTGTACCATGCATTGACTGAGACTGATCTCCATGTTTATGGAAATGATTAAATCGGTCAGCGTTGGGGTTTTCTTCTCCGTGTTGACAAGGGTTTGCGATTACAGATGGAAACTCTGCAATGAATTTGACGTGACTCTGTGAATATGTTTTTATTTTATGACGGAGAGAAAAGGATGAAACTTGGTTGGTAGTGTATGTTTTTCGCCATATATGTTAATCAAAATTTTGGAAATCAGAGCCCATAACTCATCATCAAATGTTGCTTCAATTACGGAGGTGCTTTCACTCGAATAAGATAGAAATATTAACTTATTAACTTTCAGTGCCACCATCTCACATAATATTTGTGGAATGTACATGTAATAGTTTGGTATACTATATTGAATAGGTGTTGTGAACGATTTTCCAGGGAACGGACATTTAATTTCTATTCCAAAACATATATCTCCAGTTTCAGTTCTAATACTTCCGTCCGGACTTACAATTATAGCAGGTAAATCATTATCACGTTCAACTTCGTAACACCGTTCTTCAAAGTAATATGGAGTAGGCTTAGCCTAAAATCGGACGAAGTTAATTGCTCATAGATTTCTCTAATGAAATAAAATTTGAATAATGTCAATGATGAAAACCAAGCCTTCCTATTCAAACTAAGCAAGCTTCGAAAATTCAAAGAATTTTGATAATGTACTTATGTGCAAGCCCCCTCCCCCCAATAAAAAAGAAAAAGAAAAATCATTCTTGTTAAAGATACATTGCGTCAATGATTATTGAAACCTGATTTATTTGCGCAAATATAAATATTTAGGGACAACATTCGGCGGGGACGAAATAACTCCTCTTTACAGGTTCCGTGACGTCATTTCCCTGTCAGAGAATTTCGCGTTTCCTGCAGACGAACAATATGCATGCACCATTTTATTCTGTCAGGTTTTGAAAGCTTTCTGTGTCAATATTTATCATTTTCTGTATTGGCATCAATTTAAAGATTGATTTAGAAACCTGGCAGAAAATAACGACATGGTTTGAAGAATATTCCCGCAGGATTAAATACTTGTTGATAATGATTTTAAAAACACTGAGTTAAGACCCTTTTTTTATTTTTTTTATCATAGTTAGGATGATTGAACATCAATCTTATTTAACATAATGTATTATTAGAGAAAAAATATTTATTTTTCGTCCGTCATGTAAAGATTCTCCCGTTCTCGTTGGTGTTTACTGGTTTTGTCTCTGCCCTTTCGGACTTTTGACATTCTGATACCCCATTGGTACCTCTGCTTCTTTAAATTGCGTTGTCATGGTGTCATGTTATTGGAATCCGTTGTTATGGTGTTTTTTGTAGGTCACTGACCAACGTTTCGAATAAAGTTTCAATTTCGCACAAAAACTTGAAAAAAAAATCGTTTGAAAATTCAATTGGTTTAGAAATTATATTTTGGCTTCGCCAAAACATAATTTCTTATGCGAAAACACAGCTAAAGCTGGCCTTCGGGGGATTATGGGATTGATTTAAAAAATGCTACATCCGGTTTGCAACATTGATACACTTGTCATGTGACCTATATTCTACACTTAGTCGGACTTCGTCCGATAATAACGGTTTCCATACAATACTGGAAGGACTTTTCCAACAAGGGTGGCAATACAGTTTATTTCATTGGCGGTGCCGTTATCTAGTCTTTCTTGTACTTCTTTAGTGTTACATTGTAAGATGCGTTCACCATTAAAAACTTCTTTATAATGCGGCTGTTGTTTTCTGAGAGTTTCTAGGTCAAGAGCTTTGTTACAAGTGCTGCCAGTAATTTTTGCTGTTTTTCGTATTAGGCGAGCGGCGGAAAGGGTCTTGAAAAAAATTTAAATTACCCAAAAACCTCATGCGATATTTTTAACTATATTGATAGTTTAATATTTCAGCTTTAATAATATCGATGTTTGCCATTTGGAATCTGGTCAGAACATGAAAAAGTTAAAGGTCAAAGGTCACTACCCAAAATCTAAAAGTTTGAGTCTGCAAACATTAAGGCAACTAAAATGTTACAAAATGTGGTTAAAAGTTAGAAAATAAAGACTAAATATTACTTACATATATAAGTGAATATAAATCATTCACTTTTGGTCTCCTTGAAGAAATTTATTACGTAATTTTTTTTATTTTTAGAAAAGGGTCAAATTATTTTGATTTTTGTGTATAAAAGTTTGAATTGCGAAAAAAGGAATTCACATTTTCACTCACTTTTTTCCTCTATTTGTAAAACATTATCTTATCTTTCGTTTGTGACAAAAATAAATGGTTCAAATGTGTTCATTGACTCAAAAACACCACATTTGTGGATTATACCAGAATATTAGGTTTTTAATAAAAAGTGTACTGAGTTACCATTAACATTTTTAAAACGGAATAGGAATCAAAAACCAACAATAATATCTTAAATCCAACTAGTTAAGTAGAGAACAATAACTTTGCACAGAAAAAAAGAAAGAAAATCATCGAAAAACTAACTAAAAAACACATAAGAGTTAGGTGGCGAATAGAGGTTTTAAAAACTTTTAAGTTTTATAACTTAATAACAAACCTTTGGCGATATTTTGGACTTAATAGAGAGATAAAAGTTTTGGCTTTCAGAACATAGTAGTTTGACGCCTCTAAAATGGTCATAACATTGTGCAATTTGAGCTCAAAGATTAGACATTTTTAAGCGTGAAGTCATAAGTTCAAAAGACGACCAAATCATTGTACAATGACGGTTCCAGCAGGTGGGGTGTTCCGGGAGCCCCTTAATGTCGCTAGTGACAAAATGTTAAAAAAAATCTTATAGATTTCAGGCAAAACTGTCATGAACAACAATGCTTTATGTTAAGCCCTCCCCCTTTTTTCGAAAATTTCTTGATTTGCTCCTGGATGCTTACGTGCACAGTTTATACTTTTAGTTTCAAATAGATAGTCTAGTAACATAATTTCAAATATTTTCGCCAAAATATACGGCATTAATTTATTGTTTTTCTGCAATCGAATTTTTATTCAGTTCAACATATCAAACGCACCTCAAAAGTCAAGTACACCTTTCACAAATTTTTAAAACTTTGCTTTTATCAAACATCGCAGGTTAAAAATAAAAGCAAATACCAAATAATAAATTTCTTGTGTTAACACAAACCCAAAACTAGCACATATTCTTCATAATTACACCAAAAAATGAAAATTCTTACAATTACTAATCAATCAGATTATAGTTAAAATGTAAATACGGGACACTCCGACAGTTTTCCCCGAGTCATTTGCAGTCACTTTTCTCAAAATCTTACATATTCAATCAAGTATAACTTTATTATCATTCGTCAGAAGTATGCAGTTTTAACTAA
Organism: Arcuatula senhousia; assembly: GCA_963971305.1. Lineage (NCBI taxonomy): Eukaryota > Metazoa > Mollusca > Bivalvia > Mytilida > Mytilidae > Arcuatula > Arcuatula senhousia. The sequence goes on along the minus strand of OZ020307.1, from coordinate 38,406,370 downwards.
AAAGTAGCCTTACAACATTTTCTTGATCTAAGTATACAATTTGTTTGATTTTAATGACAATTAATGTTGCAAAAGTTAAAATTAACGTTTATTTTTGCTACTTTTATTCGTGATTTTTAATTCGATAAAAATTGTAGAAAACTATTATTGTTTTTGAAAATTTCAATTGCAAACAAAGAATTGAGCAAAATATTTCATGATTTTTTCGTGCGTGTTTTTTAGGTAAAAAAATAATTTCAAAAATCAAGCCGTTAAAGATTTTCATAGGGTACATGTACAAACCAACATTTATTTATATCTTCTGACCATATTCGACTTGTCAAACATATATATCCATAAAATAGAATAATCAACCTTTTATTTGAGTTCAAAAAATCTCATGAGGTTTTTGGGTAATTTAAACTTTTTAATCAGACGACTTTTTCGATATCCGCCGCTCGCCTATATTCTGTGCAATTCCTCAGATCGTTGTTTCACTAGCGATGAATGTTATTCAGCATCTTTTTGTGGAAGCGGTAAACAAATGTAGTTTTCCTGATGATTGAGATCTACGGTAGATCCAAAAACTGTAAACCTTATGTAAAATGTTTATTTCAGCAGCAATACATCCTAGTTTGTTTATACATATCAGTGCATCTTCTATAGAGTTTGTAATTTCGAAAAACGCTGTTTTCAGTGAACTTATAACGAATGCGTACTTAGATTTTCTCCAGTCTCCTTTTGTCATTTTTAAAAACTTTTCATATGCAATTTTCTTTGGTACTTTAGAGTTTCGAAGTTCACGAACTCTATGCGAAATAATGTAAATTAAATCAACGATAAGGTTTTTTATTTCATGTTTCGTAATGACGGGAATATTTGATATATTGTTATAGTCTTGAGAATCCATAAGCAACTGATTTAATCTTTCTATTTGCATCTTTTCTTCTGAAAATCGTGCTTGCCTACTTGATAGTGCAGGTGAATTTTCATATCCCCATAGATTGACATCACCCAGATTACCAATTGTAGATGAATTGATCTTTTTACCATCTACACATATCTTGAACGTTGCTATTCCTTCTGGGTCATTATTATGCACCATGCTAAGCATTGTATCTATGCAACCAGGCTTAAAATTCTCTGCGCTTACGGGCGTTATCATTTTATACAGTACACTCAATGAAGGGACCACACAGTTTACTTCAGAGTTGGAAGGTGAATATTTGCCTTTATCAGCGACGCCAGCATTAACGTTACCTTTATTTTTTAAGCCGAACATAAAACGCAAGAACTTCCCTTTGAACGGTTTGTACCCAGTTCTCCAGAATCGCTTTACAAGTTCTGAGTAACGCATAGACGATGAATTATCTAATGAATACCACAGTACAATGTCACAGAATAATCGATAAGCAATACTTTCAAAAGGAAAGGACCCAGATGCTAAAAGTTCATTATACTGGAGATAAGTGACCAACTCATCTTCCTGTTGTAGATTTGAAATAACATCAGGTAGAATATTTGTAAATCGTTGAAGAGGATCTCTCTCTAATTGGGTTTTTTGACGTTCAGGGTTATATTGTGCATCAGTCTGCATAGGGCTTTCAGTAGCCTCGTCATGTCGGCAGGGCTTGGTCCTAATTCACTGAGTGAGGGATCATGATGGTCATGGATAGTGATCGACAATGATGAACTATTAGAAGTTATGTACTTATTTTGCGATTTTATAACGTCTGGAACAACATGGAAACTTCTTACCTTAGTAAAAAGTTTTCCGTCTGTTTTTGTTTGGATTTTACATCTCAATTCTTCATTTGAATGATGAATTATGTTATGATCTGTTATTTCACTGAACTCCGTTGATGAAACATTGCAGTATAAGCAGGAAAAAAATGTTGCTGCTGCCATTAAGGAGACCCTAGAATAAAAATACAGGACTGAAAACTGTCAACGAAGTGTACAGTGCTGTTTTATTAACGCACAACGAAGTGTACTGGTGAATCGCAACGGGGTGTACAGTCGAATGATTATTTATTTACATTTATAATAGGTTTATTACAACGTTTCCAATTTAAACAAATACATGCTTTATTGTCGATTCTTGTAGACATTTTATTCACAAAAACTCAATATCTATTTACGGACGTAAGTGCAATTTTCAACCATATTTTGACATGTGAAATGGCTATGATTAATACCCCTGTCCGTGCGTTTTCCCTTTTTCAATCCCTACAAAGTGCGACACGACAAAAATGTTTTTGCGTGACAACAGTAAGGTTTTTGCGGTGATAGGTAAATTTTACATACGACAAAAATGAAAACCTATCAATTATCAGTGTCTTAATGAACGAAATAGGTCTTTAAAAAGTATTGATATTTAACCCTGTATTCTAACGAATCGGTAGGTATATTTTTTTAAATAAAAATGTTTAATAAAGAAGAAAAAATATAAGATTTCCATCTTGTAAGCCTTGTTTTTCTACCTTCAGACGATTTATGACAAGGAACCTCACTGTAATGCAAGTTTATCTATACCTATATAGACTTTACTTATTTGCCAAAACTCATGACTTGGAATCAGTCTTCTGTCACAAAGCAAAAGAACAAAAATGCCAACCAAAATATTTTATTTTGGTAAGGATTTTTCGTGTGTTACCTTGTGCTATATAAGGTTTTTTAGTGTGTAGGCGACGGTTTTTGATGAACGAAGCAACTGTTTTTTCGGGTTAAAGTTGATTTTTTGGGGTTTTAAATTGGACTTGAAAATACATATAAAGAGCTTTTGGTTGTTTTTTTATCAAATAAATAAACTACAGACTGATAAATGGGTATTTTACTGTTAGTTTTATAACGAATGCGTGCAACAAATATAAAAATCTTTACAAGAATAGTATTCAAGTATTGTACAGTCGATTTATATAAAACTTTAGAAATTACTGTAATAAAAATAGAAGCGGAAATACCGAACAATTTTATATAGGAAATGTTATTTTACATTTTCATTTCACAACCTCATGCATCTACATACTCAACAATATAAAAGAAGCACGGGTACCAATGGGGAATCCGTATTTATACATCTTAAATATAAATGTATAGACGTTGGGTCACATTGGTACACGTAGGTACATTTGAAAATTATGAATAAAACATTAGGTTAGTTTAACAATGAATGTACTTAATTCGTTAATAATTGTTGCTTTACCCCAAATCAACACAACTTCGGCTATCATGAAGATGAACATAAATCGCGGTGATAAAATGGGCATAAAAGGACAGTGAAGTGGAGGATTGCGGAAATGCCGGGGGAAAGACCTTTCGGGATGAGACTTTTCTCCGTTACTTCAAAAGGTTAAGCATAGGCGGATCCAGGGGGGGGTGGTGTGCCCGGGCCCCCCTTTTGGCGGAAAAAATTGGTTGAATATATAGGAAATCATTGAATAAAGGTAATAACAAAACTACCGAACTTGAATGATCAATCTCATAGTCCAGAGAAAATGACAAAAACGAATCAGTCATACCGGAGAACTGGTGGATCGCAATGGTCCTGACTTGGTACAGGCATTTCAAACGAAATGGTGGGTTAAACCAGGTTTTATGGCGCCAAACCTCCCTCTTCCATTGCGATCTTAGGATCCGGTAATGACCATAGAACACAACATAGTTGTGAGACACAATAGGGATATTGAGGCGATCATCTCAGTACAGCAGACCAGTCAAACACTAATTAAAACAATTAACTATCATATCTTTTAACTCAATTTTGAACTTTTCTACTAGTGGCTGATAACGAAGAAAGAATTTTTTTAGTGATCGTATGAGACGTATTTTCTTATAGCCCTGCTTCAAAAGTCGGTCACGAAGAAACCGGTGTCTGATCAAAAAATCTGTGAAATGTGTACAAGCTCTGGCATATCGAATAAGTTGAGAAATATAAACACCGTATGCAGGAGAAGTAGGTATATTGCTCTGTAGATTAGGAAAATTAATAATTTGAAATTAATTAAAATCGTCTCGTTTATCGTAAATTTTTGTACTGAGATGACCACCTGGGTCAAATTCGAGGTGCAAATCCAAGAAAGACGTGAAGCAATTAGATTCGGTGGTCTCTTTAATCTCCAATTCCGGAGGATATATTGAAGGAATCCAACTACCAAATGAAGTGTTATTGACAGAAAGGACATCATCAATATATCTGAATGTAAGATTAAATGACCTTGACTCTTTCATCTTCTTGTTCTTTACGAGTCCCTGAAGAAATTCAGTCTCGTAAGAGTATAAAAACAAATCGGCGAGGAGAGGAGCACAGTTTGTGCCCATTGGAATGCCGATTTGTTGTTGAAAAATCTCTCCTCCGAAGGTGACAAATATGTTGTCAATGCGGAAATCAAGCATACTGCAAACTTGTTCCAGTGTGTAACAAATTTTATCTTTGAAAGATGTTTTGGAAAAGAATGTAGAATTATAACCAAAAACAACAAAATTCCTTGAGTTTGAAAAGGCTTTTTCGAGAAGTTTTTTCAGGCGACATTTTAGTTTTTCGTGTGGCAAGGTAGTGTATAAAGTTGAAAAATCGAACGTTTTCAAAGAGTGAACCTCAGAAAATGATCTAGATTTAAAATGATCTAACAAATCTTTTGAGTTTTTCAAAATCCACATATGGTTAATTCCACTACGATTATAAATAGTGTCGCAGTATGCTTGTTGACCTTCTTTGACAGCAGACAAGATTTTAGTTAAATGAACGGACAGCTCTGTAGTTGAACATGACGAAGATCCAGCTATATACCTTTCTTTGTACGGTTTTTTGTGAAGTTTAGGTATCCAGTACAAATATGGTAACTCTTTATGTTCCTCTTTCATTGGAATATTGAAAGAGGACATAAAAGAGCTATGGTTGGCTATGATTTCATCTTTGTTAAATGTAGTCCGTGTGTATGTAGCACTAGCGGAAGTATTACCATCAATGCCTAGTTCTTTTATCAGACAATTGTAATAATGTGCTTTACATACAAAAACTATATTATTGGAAGCCTTGTCTGCTGGCGTGACAACATACCTGTCATGTAAGGAAGAGAGACAATTGAGAGCTTCACGATCTCTAAATACAGAAGAAGGCCGGGGGTTCACACATTTGCGAAGTTTGTCTATTCGGCTACGTACAAGAGATCGGATAGTCCTTACCCAGTCCGACAGTGATTCAAGCTCTGGTTCTTGGTCCTTTTCCCACTTTATCCAGGCTCTAGCATAGTCCTCCACAGCGTCCATGATGATCTTAAAGTTATGATTCCAATTTATACGTTGCGGTTCCCTGAATTTAGGTCCATGGGAAACCACATTACGTAATAAATCATTTTCAATTATCTTAAGATCACCCGTGATGACATGACCAGATGGACCATAGAGAAAGGGAGAATCATAGCAATCACATGTCAGAGGGGACTTTAGATATTCTTCAATGTTTAGGTCCTGCAATGCCTTTTTGTGGTTGAAAATTTTACTACTTATGGTTTTAGTGTAGCGGTAGGAAACAATTGGTGTTGACTGATTTTTGAAATATTGAGGAATTTGAGATGTAACTTCCTTACGATTTAAAATATTGCTAATGAAGCGTGACAAAAGCGGCCCCCTCTTAGGCCAGTCAGTAGGCCCCCTCTTTTCAGAATTTCTGGATCCCGGGGCGGCCTCTGTATAGAGATGGGTAGGAGCGGCCGGACAATTAACCTCCTGCATGGCGATCCTACAGGTTTTTCTTTTAACAAGACCTGCAGCTGGGTTATTTAACACGGGGTATGAATGTGGATTGCGATCAGGTTTTTCACATAAGATTATGGCGTGACGACCACGGGTCTCCCGATACAGCGAGTACGGAGTGATATGATTTTCACGGAGCAATCTAAAATTGTCGAACATGGTGTTAGATATGTTGTTGTCAACGGAGTATATATTGGGCCTCATTGTCAGCAAATTTGGGCTAGTAGTAAAACAAAAAAATCTTTGGACGACTTTTTCAATTTGTTTATTTGGAAGTGATCGTCCACAGATTTTTTGTTTTACTACATAAAAAGCCCAAATTTGCTGGGCATGGAGCCCAATATATATTCAGTTGAACAACATACATGTCTGCTATAAACTGTTATGAATAAATGATATAAGATAAGTTTGACCAATACCTTCATTTTGACAATGTTAGATTGCTCCGTGAAAATCGTATCACTCCGTAGTCGCTGTATCGGGAGACCCGGTGTGGACCCCGGCTTTCATTACGACAGGTCTGCCCCATTCAACCACCTGAGGCACACACCTCAGCCGTTTCGAGGGCAAAGCAGACTTCCCACATGTCAGGTCTCTACGCGCTCATAAGTAGACTTTTTCCGTGCTGCTACAGGCCTATTCGCCACCAGGAACCCGCACGGGGGGATAAAATATTGGTTTAAGATTGAAATTGTTTAAAATTTTAAAATATAAGATATAAGTATATATTAAGCATAAATTAATAAATTAAAAACAATTTCAAAAGCATTCATGGATTTTGTTTTAGTGTAAAAGTAAAAAGGCGTACTTCCGATTTTTGTAAAAATTGCATTGAGGTCACTGTATTAATAAAAAATCTAAGAACAACTGAATTCTTGGTCAGTAATACAACAGATACTAGCGGTGGGTGTATATTTTTCGTTTTTTTAATCGTTTTCTCCGAAGGGAAAATATTTGACAGGGACATAATTATTTGATTTTCACCCCCTTTTGGCCCCTAATTTCTAAACGAAAAAAGAGGGGACACACAAAATCAAGCCTAACCTTTTTTTATGGCAAGTGACATTACTGTAAAGTTTCATAGCATTTGATCAACCACAACAAAAGTAATTGTGGAAACTAATAAAAAAATCGGTTTTTGGTCAATTTTGGGCCCCTTAATTATTTCTAATCGGAATTATAAAATGACCCATAAGGAAAGGTGCACATCTTCAATATATCAGTAATCACTGTGTAATATTTCAAAAAGATCCAGTGTTTAGCTTTGAGATTCTGATTACACAAGACAGGCACTCCTACAGTGCGACGGACGGACGGACGGAGGCGGACGGACGTATAGACGGACGGAGTGACCCAATTACTACACATGTTTTCTCATACGGAGACGCAGGTAAAAACCTAATTATAAGGAGGAAACCGTCGCAGTCTTAAGCTGTGTCACTCTAAAACCGTCACAGGTTCCCGAACAAACCTTACAGTATTCACGAAAACACCGTAACGTGTTTGCAGGAAAATGTAAATTACTTCAAGGTATCTTTATAACTATTTGTAAGAAAGATGCTAAACGTTTCAGATTTGACATTTAAGAGTCACAAAAACTTTTTTTGTTCATTTTTACAGTTGCTTTTTGACGAAATAACGATATTTTTGAAAATGGTAACAATGTTTAATTTTGACAATTAAATGATTTGAATTGTGTCAATATTCTTTAGGTATATGTTCGGTACATTTTTAAAAACACTTGACATATTTTTTTACAAATCAATTAGTCTATAAACTAAACTGACCTTGAAAAAAGTCAATATCGTCTTAATTTTCCTCTGTTTTTCCCACAATGCATTTAGGAGATCATCAAAAACCTTACTGTTGTCACGCAAAAACAAATTTATCGTGTCGCACTTTGTAGGGATTGTTTTTTGGTTCTATAAGAGATCATACTCCATGTTTTGATTATGCAATGGTTCATTAAATGATTAAAGAATTGTTAGATATCAGTTATAGTTATAAATTCACTTACATTAATCGAGTTTGGGCTGTAATCTTCGAGTGCATACCATACTTTTTGCTGTTTAGAGGATATAAAACGCGTTGACTTTCGGATTCGACTGTATAGCGGTTATACAGGGTGTGTATGTTGTTTTAATTATTTTAGGACAACGTGGTTATGAATTTAAAATAAAAACTGTAGCTAATAAAGTGTTGACTGTTAACTTTAGCATTCAAATCGTAGCCATTTTGGTGTACATACAGTGGAATATATTCTTTAAAAAAGTAAATTATTAAATTTTGTTTGAATAAAAATTGTATTAAATCTATATTGAGAAGTCCTAACAAAAGACGCGTCTAAGATAGTTTCGAGAAACAGATTAGGATGGTCTAAAGATGGTCCAAACTAGGTCTCAAAATTTGACTTTAGACGAGTCTTTAGACAAATTTTAGGATACTTTCGAGAACACCGCTCCAGGATACCATTTTATTGGCTGAATCAGCTGCAGAGTTATAAAACACTTTAAAAATATTTGAAGAATATTGTGATAACTGGAAACTGAGTGTTAATACCAGTAAAACTAAAGTTCTTATATTCTCAAAGAGAAAATGTAAACAAGCTTTGCACTTTAAGTTATATGATACGAATCTTGAGATTGTAGACTCTTATAAGTATTTAGGTATTATGTTTAACTATAATGGTAAATTTACTGTAGCAAAGAAAAAACTAATTGACCAAGCTCAGAAGGCAGTTTTTGCATTGACTAAAAAGTTCAGTCCTGTTGATTTACAGTTCAAGTTATTTGATGCCCTCGTGGCGCCTATATCATTATATTCATGCGAGATATGGGGATTTGAGAACTTTGATTTGATAAAAAAGTTCAGTTGAAGTTTTTGAAGTCTATACTTGGAGTCAGAACTAGTACTCCAAATTTCATGGTTTACGGAGAAACGGGAAGATATCCGTTAGAAATACATGCAAAGACTCGAATTCTGAATTTCTGGTCTAGATTGGTAACTAATGATGAAAAGCTGTCTGGTAAAATGTATAAGCTTATGTTAAATTTACAGAAAGATAATACTATCTCATTTAAATGGGCAACATTCATAAAATCTATTTTTGACTCAGTAGGCCTTAGTTATACTTTTGAGGGTCAATATGCATTGAGCAAAGAAGATATTAGATATTTTGTTAAACATATTTTGTGTGATCAATATATACAAAAATGGCATAGTGATATACAAAATTCTTCTAGAGGTGCCTTATTTTATGGATTATTTAAAACTGATTTTGGTCTAGAGAACTATTTGATAAAACTGAGAAAAAGTAGACGTATATACATGTATATTACCAAAATTAGGTGTTCTAATATAAATATACCAATTGAAAACAGGCATATGGAGCAATGTTCCAAGAAATGAAAGGACCTGCCCATTATAAAATAATTCTGATATACGGAATGAATATCCTTATTTCTTTATCTGTTCTTGTGAAAATATAACAAAACTTAGACTTAAATATGTTCCAAGATATTACAGACTAAATCCAAGTGTTGAAAAAATGAGTGGTATGATCAAATATTGTAACACGATTGTTCTCAAAAATATTTCATTATTTACAAAAAAAACTATCTAATTTGCTTTAAACTATATTATTAATTTTATAATACATATGAAACACACCTGAATTTGAAAGTATATTCCGCTTAAATTAGTTTATATTATAATTCGCCATGCAGGTGCTTATAAATGTATGTTTAGTTTAAACATATTTATTTATCCTGGATTGGGAAACAAGCTTAAAGGGTAAGTTCACGATTTTTGACATATGGTCTTAAATTGTCCAGAACAATGTTTTATTACAGTGTGCAAATTTTTTCTCTCATATCTTAACTTATAACAAAGATATTGGGGATTATTTATTTGAAATAGACCCCTACTCTACATTAGGGGACTACTTAAGTTGATCAGAATTTCTACTGAGTAGCAAAAAATCATATTAGTTCAAACGTTTAAGTGATCATGTGGTACATCCAATAACCAACAAAATAATTAAAATAATAAAAAGTCAACAAGATCATTTAATATTTTCAAATTTATTTCTATGTAAAAATCTATTTAGAAATGTTTTATTAATCTATTATCTTTTTCTTTTAAATTTAACTTTATAATAAATTACTTAAAATTAAAATTCTATAATTCCAATTTTTTTTTTGTTATTTACTATTAAGCCATCATATTTTATTGAAAATAATTGTGATATAATTATGTAAATTACAGGTTATTCTTTTTCTAATCCCCCACTGGCCCGGGTTTGCTAAAAGTGTTAATTAATGTGAATTTATTGTCATTGTCTCTCAGCAGGTACCTATGCAATGGTTAGGTTAACATAAATGTAATTAGTCACAGCTGACTTGGGGTGAAATAAACAGGAAATTCTAATTATCAATACCTACACGTGTCAAAACCTAATATACAAACATTCAGAAACAAAATTGTATGTACTATTTCATTTTATTTTCATTCTAGCATTTAAAACAATAATGTGATTTATATGGAAGATTATCTCAACACATCATGACTTGAACAATTAAAAATGACTTATTTAGATTGATTTTATACCAAAAAAAATCATATTACTAATTATAGAATAACTCAAGTTTGTTACTTTTAAATAAGGATTTTCTATCACTTATTTAAACTGCCATTACATAGATGCACACAAAAATATTATATATTAATTAGGTAGACGGTGGGTCACTGTCAACAGGAGACTTTGTGGTATTCAGATGTTTTGTGTAATTTAAAATGACAGAAACAAAAAGATAAAAAATAAAATTCCATTTTTGTCAGATTATTAAATTGAATATAAAAGTTTAAATGATATAGCATAATTAGATAATGCATTAGAAATCATATGACAAATTTTCATTTTTTTGTGAACTTTCCCTTTAATGCTTATGTATATCCTTCTCCAGCTAGCAGCTTGCGAGTGTGGGCTTTGCAGCGGCCCCCATTGAGCCTACTCTTATCGAACTCTACAAAGGGGTCTTTAACGTGCATGGGGTATTGCTCTCCACACACACGTGACAACCTTTTTTCGTCCCTTCCGAAGGACTAGCATCGTTCCTTGAGACCATCCTCGCAAATGGTGTCAAGAGAGAGTCGGAAAATTGGTTCATGAAATTTTCACCCCGGACGAGGATCGAACCACGAACCTTGGTGTTAGTAGCCCGACGCGTTAACCACTACACCACCGGCTCTCTTATGTATGTTTGTTAAGTTACAGTTGATTGGTTATATATGTAAATTTGTATATATGTTGTATTTGCCTCTTGTTACAGTGTATTCATTCTGAGAGTAAATAAAATCTTGGAATCTTGATATGAGCATACGAAATCCTAAAAAATACCCCTGACAACTAGTTTATACTTCAGTTATGGTAAAAAAAGAACATGTTGAAAGGCCGGGCATTTTGTCTTTAAAACAAAGAAGAGCGAAAACTTTAATACATCAAAGTCTGGACAAAGGCAGCACTAGTAAAAACAGAGGGAAAATAATAAAAAACAACTGCAACCAAAAATTAAAAAAAAAACGACTTTCAATTTTAAGTTTAAAGAACCAAAGATGTACCCTTCTTTCGTTCTTATTGGCATTTAATGACTTCATGTTTTTCGGAGAATGACTTTATTGATATATTTTTTAATGTCGGATGATTATATATAAATCAATGCAAGTGTTCTGTTTCGTTGTAATGGTGTAAGAGTCCGAATATTCTGTTGGACGATATATATCACTTAAAACATTAACATTTTGAAAAGAATGTCTATCTAACATGTAGTTTAAACACATTCAACAGCAATTTAATATGTTTTAGGCATTAAGAAAAGTTCTACTTAGCTTAACTGCGCTTAAGAATTACTTATACGATTATGAATTAGAGTAATATTAGTTTTGTCTTGCTTATGTGCAATGACGATGTAGAATGTGATCAAATTTGAGGTGGAAAAAAATTCATTCTAACTCTACTTTTATGGAATATTCGTAAAAGAAGTGTCAGAGCCCAACCCGATATGTCACACAAGAGATAAGATTTAAAAAAATAATAATATAAGGCACGAACCATTTTCTTTTGGTGGGGGGGGGCTGGGGATTTAAAAAAAAAATATGTATTCCAATTTTGAAAGAAAAAAATAAAAGTGCTCATTATGGAGCTGAGAAAAAATTAATATTTATAAATTAAAAAATATATATACATGTACATCCTTTGAACTCAAATGATAAAACCCTGATTTTTTTCTGTCTCGCTTCGCTCCTCGTACATACATAGTTTTTTTTCTGTTATAGTATGAACCTCTGCTGTATGAATCCCAGTCAGGATAATTAAAAGTTTCATTGCATTTCTTAGACCTTGCAATGTAATTATCATAACCTATTAACATACACACTATTTTTGGTTGCATTATACCCATACAATAAGTTGAGAAGGGTGTATCCGTCAGTTTGTTTACCTAAGGGATCAATATTTTCATAACTGAGTATTATTCCAAAACTGTTGACCTTAGGCTTTCAATGTTTAGAATTTGTGGTATGGTCAGATACATTTTCGAATCTATATATCATTTACAGGTCTAAGTTTTTTCCATTGCTTTCAGAATATAGATTCTGTATCATTTTGTGATGTCTGTCAGTTACCATGACCTTTAGCCGCCCTCGGACTTCCTGTTATGAAGAACAAACATTTGAAATGTGTACATCTTAGACACGAATGTCCCGCTTGGTAAATGAAATTATATACTTTTTTAAAAACCTCCCCATCCCACTGGTAGATCCTGAAACGCCTATAAGACGGGGTGGTAATTCACAGATTTCTTGCATTTGTATTTCCAACTGCATTCTTGTGTTGTTCTGTAGTTCCTATGATGATTTTTGAAAAGAATTATGAAATATAAATATCATGATAAGCTTTCAGGAAATCACAAGAATGAATGATTTTGCATCAAATACCCATGAGCTTTCGAGGCCTTCAGCGATCGCCATGTCTGTTTAGTATGATAGTGAATTCGCAGGATCCCTAACCAAATCAAAAGGCTTGTTTTTTTTATGATCCCTTATTAGCTCACCCGGCCAAAGGCCAAGTGAGCTTATGCCATCACTATACGTCCGTCGTCTGTCGTCGTCTGTCGTCGTCTGTCGTCGTCCGTTAACAATTTTAAAAAAATCTTCTTCTCTGAAACGACAAAACCAATTTAACTGAAACTTTTCAGAAATGATATATGACATAGTGGCAACAAACGATCCTCATTTAAAATGATTCAATATAAATCATGGCCCTGTTACTAGAAATAGAACATAGGGTAAAATCACTTAAAATGGTTTATTACTCAGCAACCATAACAGATAGAAAAAATCCGAAGGATCTTAGGCTCTTCAGAATCAAAAGCTCTACAAAAGTCAAGTTGTCAGATGACCCTTCATAGGGGTTATGGCCCTTTAAAGATCAAAAATAGCGGTTTTTCATGTTTTTCCCTATAGAATAAAAACTATTGCAGATAAAGAAAAGTTGTTGCTTGCTTAAATGTTCAGCTCATTAAGCTATACAAAAGTCTCCATAGGGTCGAAGTTTTCGAAATATTGCTATATACAATGTACTCAATGTTTATTTTCGGGGATTCTGGTTTTTAATTGTTTTCATTTTTTTATTTTCAATAAAGGTTGGCTGACATACATTGTGTATTCGCCATATTTCCCCATATCCTATTTTTTCCTATAAATATATGCTTTTAATATGCATGTATTCAAAAGCAAAATACAATAGTCCAATGTACATTTCATCTCCTACAGATAATTTGTCTGTTTGACATATTCCTCATTTCCCATTTTTCTTTAAAAATATATGTATGCTTTGAATATAAATGTATTCACAATGAGAATAAATTAGTCCAAGAACTGGCCTAATTCACAAAATTAATAAAAGATCTGTTTATGAATAGAAAAACAAATGTAAAAAAAAATATAAATTTTCTGAATTTGAAAATGGTTCGCGCCTAAGAAGGTGTGGTGTCTCTATTGAAAAGCCGTATAGTCAGTACCTTTGCACGCTTCAATTTCTTTTGTATATCTTTACTCGTTTTGTTATTTCGTCCTTCGACATATGAGAATGGTAATCCAAGTTTGGTCGTTTAGTAACCTTTATTAATGTTTCAGACTGTGTAAAAGAAATTTATATGTTGTTCTATAGAGCCTATTACAAAGAATTTTAAATAGCTATTTTTACTTTTATTGAACAAGTAGATTGTATTTCTTGTCTTGTTGCTATTAAGGTGGTTCCTAATACCAGTTTGACCTAGATATCGACCAAATAAATAAAGAGTGTCAATTTTGATAAGAGAACACACATTTTTATTCAATATAAAGCATACTATAAAATATCATTCATAGATAAATGCATTACATCCATCATTTAAAAAAAAAAGATTTCTAAAAATTTTATTTGCGGTCAAAAGTTTGCAATCTTTTGGTACATCTAGTCAATTCTACTTACAATTTCAAGCTAAACTAAAATAGTCCCTTTCATGAATCTTTATGATCATATAGCTTCATTAGAATATATATTGAGTTTTATGGTGTACCTAATTATCAAAAGTTTGTGGTCACTTGTCTCTTTCCCTTCATGCTTTTGGGCTTTTAACCTTCTGAATATTTTAATTTGTCTTAACGATGTTTACGGTTTTGGCCTCTAGTCTCTTTTAACCTTTTTTCTTTGCCTTCTGAATAGTCTTGTCTAATAATGCTGTTGGCGAGAGAGTACTAACCAAACGTAATTTGGTAGAGCGCCTCTGATGAGTCTTGAATAGACGAAACGCGCGTAAGGCGTAGCAAAATTTATTGTCTGGAACTTTGTTGTCATTTGTATTTTGAACACACGTGAAGGTTAGCACTGCTGGTGGAGTTTTGATTCTCCGATGCTAGCCCGCTCCGGCACCAACAATTTTGAGTTCGAGAAAACATCAAAGCTTTAAATTATTCGTCTAAATTTCAAAATTGTCTAAACCCTAAGGTTCTTCCTACTCCAGACATAGGTTGATTATCTTAATTTGGTTCCCTAGTTTGGTATTTTGGTTTTACTGATTTATGCTCTTCATATTCATATAGTGTTTGGCATTTTCAATATTTTTGGTAGAGCGCCTCTGATGAGTCTTGAATAGACGAAACGCGCGTCAGGCGTAGCAAAATTTATTGTCTGGAACTTTGTTGTCAATTGTATTTTGAATACGTATTTACTAAATACGAAGAAACAATAGAACGAAATAAGAAAATTAAAATCTACAAATCTTCAATAATTCAGTAATAAATGATATAATAAAACAAATTAACCACGGAAAACAACGAAATGCATGTATTTCAAAATATAACAGAGATTTACTTTCATATACACTAAAACTGTTTTCAAACAGAATTCTCATTCGGGTAACTGGAAGGTTGCCATTTGTGTATCTCCGGTCTTTTTGTCAACACTTTTGAGGAAAATCTCAGTGTCTCCAAATGTGTATTCCTCTTCAAAAACTCTTATACCATCATCGGGATCACTTATTTTGAATTTTTTCTCTCCGATTAGAAAGCAACTTTCATCTGCTGTGTACATCGGTGATGATTCTGTAGACGCAAACAATCTAAAAATAATACAAGTTTGTTTCTTTCTGTTTGTGGCAGATTTTTTTGATACTACAGTTCCCAGAGAAACGGATTGATTCTTTGTCACAAGGGAATTAAAAACATTCTCGCATTTCTTAACACCATCTATAAGTTTCATGTGTTTTTCATCATGAACTGTTCTATCAAAATTAATACACCTTGCTATCCCATATGAATATTTCATGATTCTTGATTCAATAATCTCATGCTGATGACCAAACAATACAGCACCTTTTAAGACCGTGAGGCTAGACTCAGAAGGACATGCTATCATCATGTTGGCGAATTCTTTCCTGATATCATGCTGGACCAACTGACACTCGGCAAATCCACCAACGAGTAAGATATGTGAAACTCCCTTACATTTGTCAAGTGTTGTAGCAATCAATGGTTTTATCTTTTTTATTGTCTCAGAAAACAAATCTCGAATCAAGTCTGGATCAATGCGGATTTTGTCACCCCGTAACGTGATTTTACTCTGAAGAACAGATGACTTAATTACATCTTTGAAAGATTCATTGTTGACACGTTGACAAATTTCATCCAAGGCAACATACGGAACTGTCATATTCACTTTATCAGTTTGTTTTGGTCCTACAGTTCTTTTAACCACTTCAAACTCTCGAAAGAGATCAAGATAGGCATCCGGTGCTTCATCTTTGAGGGTTTTGACCGCTGGTCCTCCTAAAATCTTGGTCAAAAGTTGAAAAAATTTCTGATCAACGCTGGTCCCTCCACAAGCATCTCCTGACGCTGAACATATCTCCTTCAATTTTCCTCCTGGAAGAGACTCGTGTGCAGTTAGATCGGCTGTCCCACCTGAATAAGAATAAAACATTATATATTTTTTTACATAGTAAGAGTTGGAGTTTATCAGAAAAAGTGCCGTGGTACATATTGCAGTAGAAAGAGGCAAAGACGCATCAATGGGGCATTCGAGTGTCAATAGTCCGAAAGGGCAACGACGAAACCGGTAAACATGAACAAGAAAAGCACGAAGAAACTCAAAACACAAAATTAACCGAACGGAAATCAACTTAATTCCAAAAATATGATAATTATAGCAAGCACATCTCGTAGCGGGCACGAAGATCTCGCGAGAGGGGAGAGCTCTACAGCAAGTGTCCGCGTAAAAAATTGCCTAATGCTGATATTGATTTTTTCGTCCGGATATGCTTCTCAAATTAAAGGAATCAGGAGTGAATGTTAAAATTAGTACCCATTTTGCATGTCGCTTTCCAAAGAAAAAATTATGTCATAGATTATAAGGAGAAAAATATTCTGATGACGATGAGTTGCTTCATCTTTTGTAGTAACCAAATTTTAATCGATGTTTTCTTACTTTTCTATATTACGTTCAATCGCCCCAAGTATCTCGTCCCAAATTGAACGTTCTAGAAAATGCACCAAAATAAAAATAACTATGATGATTTCAGAGTATATATCACTGCATCGATTCGAAATCATTTTTTTTTATTCGTTCATTTAAAAATGTTTACAATGACACGTTAACTTTATATGTTTTCTATTTAAAATTGCTCAATTAAAATATTTCATTCGGGTAACTCGGAAATTTACCAAAACGCATCTCACGCATGTTTTTAGGTAAACAAATGAAGATTTTATTCCTCAACCTAGGCGTGGAACTCCGTCATATGAGAATTTATCTGTTCTTTTTCATGTTGTAATGTGGGGAGTTTTTTTTTACATGTATTTAGAAAAATATTTGTAAACCTTTAATTGTTAGAATTATGCTGTGCTCGCAGTTAGGCAACGCCTATTTCATATTAGAATAACTAAAGAAGGGTGGCGTAAATCTATTTTAAAGTTCGTTAGGACAGTTTGAAATCTTAGTATATGTACAGTTCAAACGGCATATTATCAGGTCAAATAAAGTATAGTAGGACCTATATATGGACACACCTTATTATATCCACACATTAATTTGTTGAAGATAGCACAGTTTTTTCGGTACAATTTTTAAGCGTTCAAATTGAATTTTGAATCAGGACAAAATATCCCTATTGTACCTCTCAAATAACATGTTAGTGAACACTTTTGGTTAAATTATAATTAAATGTCCCCCATGATTTTTGAGGCCACTTGCAAGGGTGTGAGTGATATTAACCTAAAATCGGTTTTGCTCGAAAACGGGGAAAAAGCAGAACTTACAAATAATTGAATTATTAAAAGTGACACATGGATCATCAAAATATTAAAAACGAACGAAATCCTTGATCATGAATTGTGGACTAAGTACTTAATGTTCTGATCTATTTTACCTATTTTTCGCAGGAAACTTCTTGGGGGTTAAATAAAATTTAACGATGGTTCATTAAATCGTGTAACTCATTCAGTGAATATCTAGTAATTTATTGAATTTTTCAATTATATCTATATAATAACTTGAAGAAGCACACACCATATAAACAAGAGGCTCCCAGGAGCCTGAATCGCTCACCTGACATATGTGCCTGAAGTAAAGGTTATAAGGCAAAATCTATTTAACGTTGAAAGGGTCATAAGATTAATAAGGGGGTCATCTGACAATATGGTGGATCTAAAGGTGCTGATCACTTTTGTTCTCAATCAAAATCTAAAAATCTGTCACCCTTTTTGAGTTATTTGCAAAAAAAATGCAGTTTAACCTAATGTTCTATTTTTAGCCACAGCGGCCATGTTTTACAACCAATCAAAAATCCCCACAACAGTTCTATACAACTAATAATAATAAACAATAATACCAAGTTTGGTTCCATTTGAACTTAAGGTGTCAGAGGAGTTAACATTTTCAATATAAGGAAATGCAGTTAAAATGCTCAATTGTGACGTTCCAAGGGCAATAACTCCTCAAAGGAAAGGTCCTACAACGTTGACCCTGTTACAAATTTTGTAGATCTTGATGCGCTTAACAATATGCAATTTAAATTTCTCAAATATCTTGTATAGTTTTCAAGATATTGAGCTAAACAGGTGCAAAATTTGCAAAAAATCCACAAAAAGGGCAATAACTCCTACATGGGTTGTTGGATTTTCTTCAAAATTTCAGAGCTGGTAGATCTTGAGGTGCTGATCACTTTTGTTCCCAATCAAAATTTTGTAATCTGTTACCGTTTTAGAGTTATTTGCAAAAAAACTGCCATTTACCTCTATGTTCTATTTTTAGCCACAGCGGCCATGTTTTACGACCAATTAAAAATCCCCACATCAGTTCTATACACCTAATGATAATAAACAACTATACCAAGTTTCTTAAAGTGTCAGAGGAGTTAACGTTTTCAATGTAATGAGGAAATGCTATTAAAATGCTAAATTTTGACGTTCTAAGGGCAATAACTCCTAAAAGGAAAGGTCCTACAACGTTGACCCTGCTATATATTTTGTAGATCTTGATGTGCTCAACAATATGCAATTTAAATTTCTCAAATATCTAGTATAGTTTTCAAGATATGGAGCTAAACAGGTGCAAAATTTGCAAAAAAATCCACAAAAAGGGCAATAACTCCTACATGGGTTGTTGGATTTTCTTCAAAATTTCAGGGTAGGTAGATCTTGAAGTGCTGATCACTTTTACCGTGCCAGAATTTTGATATCTGTAGCCGTTTTTGAGTTATTTGCAAAAAACTGCATTTTACCCCTATGTTCTATTTTTAGCCATGGCGGCCATGTTTTACGACGAATCAAAAATCCCCACCTCGGTTCTAAGCACCAAATGCTAATGAACAACCATACCAAATTTTGTTGCAATTGGACTTATGGTGTCAGAGGAGTTAACGTTTTAAAAAGTTTACGGACGACGGACGGACGACGGACGCCAAGTGATGACAATAGCTCACCTGACCCTTTGGGTCAGGTGAGCTAAAAAGACCTAAGTTCACAGAGTCACTGGAGCGTAAAAATGAGGTCATGGTCACATGGCATGGTGACAGTTGCGTTGTCCATAACCCCAACTGTCTGTTTACCCAATATCAGATGTCTAGCTAATATACTTTTCCAGCAATTCATCGTCCACAAAAGTCTTACAAAAAAGTTTACGGTCTGAAAAAAGACCTAAGTTCACAGAGTCACTGGAGCGTGAAAATGGAGTCAGGGTCACATGGTATGGTGACAGTTGCGTAGACCATAACCTGAACTGTCTGTATACCTAATATCAGATGCCTAGCTATTATACTTTTCAAGCAATTCATTGTCCACAAAAGGCTTACAAAAAAGTTTACGACGCCGCCGTAATACCTATGTCTCGCCTTCCGCGACTATTCGTCGCAGGCGAGACAAAAATTGTTAACAGACGACGACGACAGACGACGACAACGACGACAGATGACGACAACGACGACGGACGCCAAGTGATGGTATAAGCTCTCATGGACCTTCGGTCCAGGTGAGCTAAAAACTTAGAACGAACCCAGAACAATTTACACAGATTAACTTAACTAAAGTGCAAGGTAAGAAGATTTTTTTTGAAAAAAAATACGCTCGTTTTAGACAAGTCCTACAAGAAGGCAGCATCAATTGTATTTTAGCTTAAAGGGTAAGTTCACGATTTTTGACATATGGTCTTAAACTGTTCAGAACAATGTTTTATAACAGTGTGCAAATTTTTTCTCTCATATCTAAACTAATAACAAAGATATTGGAGATTATTTATTTGAAAAAGTCCCCTATTCTACATTAGAGGACTATTTCAGTTAATCAGAATTTCTACTGAGTTGCGAAAAATCATATTAGTTCAAACGTTTAAGTGATCATGTGGTATGTCCAATAACCAACAAAGTAATTAAAATAATCAAAAGTCAACAAGATCATTTAATATTTTCAAATATATTTCTATATAAAAATCTTTTTTTTTAATGTTTTATTAATCTATTTTCCTTTTCTTTTAAATTGAACTTTATAATCAATTAATTAAAACTAAAAGCATTTAATTAAAAAAAAATATTATTTTTATTTACTATAAAGAAAGAAGTTGTGTATTTAAATGTAAGCCATCATATTTCATTGAAAATAATTGTGAGATAATTATGTAAATTACAGGTCATTCTTTTTCTAATCCCCCACTGGGTTTGCTAAAAGTGTTAATTAATGTGAATTTATTGTCATTGTCTCTCTGCAGGTGCCTGTGTAATGGTTAGGTAAAATTAAATGTAATTAGTCACAGCTGACTTGTGGAGAAATAACAAGGAAATTCTAATTATCAGTACATACAGGTGTCAAAACCTAATATACAAACATTCAGAAACAAAGTTTTATGTACTAGATCATTTTATTTTCATTCTAACATTTAAAACAGTCATGTGATTTATATGAAAGATTATCACAACACAACATGACTTAAATAATTAAAAATGACTTATTTAAATTGATTTTTATACAAAAAAATTACTAATTTTATAAAGAATAACTCAATTTTGTAAATTTAAATAAGGATTTTCTATCACTTATTTAAACTGCCATTACATAGATGCACACAAAAATATTATATATTAATTAGGTAGACGGTGGGTCACTGTCAACAGGAGACTTTGTGGTATTCAGATGTTTTGTGTTATTTAAAATGACAGAAACCAAACGATAAAAAATAAAATTCCATTTTTGTCAGCTTATTAAATTGAATATAAAAGTTTAAATGAAATAGCATAATTAGATAATGCATTAGAAATCATATGACTAATTTTCATTTTTTTGTGAACTTTCCCTTTAAGGTAGATAAAGTAATGGAAACCTTTATTTTTGGCATATTTTATACTTAATAAGCTACTCACTATTTGAAAAAAAAAGTTTTTAGGATTCAATCTTAAAACTTACCCCCTAAATCAACCACTAAATACTTAGTGCCTGGTTTTTTAAGGCTTTCTCCTTCTTTAATAGATGTTGGAATATATTGGCAGTAAATCGAAGCCGCTTCCGGTTCAAGTGCAATGAAAAGCTTGTTGTCTGGAATACCTGCCTGTTAAATAAAAAAAGTAAACCATTTATTACACTGTAGAGAAAGTTAAATTTTCTTACGACAATTTTTATGCTGAACAGGTTGACGTTGGCAAAGGTTATTCTATTGATTTATTAAATGTGAAGCCTAAGAGTATATATAACAAATAATATACACACAAATAAAGGAACATTTTGCTAAAAATTCAAACTATATAATTCAAAGTAATATATAATATTAAAAAATGTACCAATTCAGCACTCTTCCTCATTATAGCTTTTGCGGGGTCCGACCAAATCGCCGGGACCGTTAGTACCCATTTTATTTCCGTTCTCTTGATGTTGATCCCTTGCGTCTCCAACGTTTTGTCTAGGTGATCTAACAATGCTTTGATGGATATGCTAAAGACTTGGGTAGCTAGAACGGGTTTTCCTTGAATGTCCTCTATCACCATCTTGCTGTTAATGTTCTGAAAATATGTCAATTAGTATGAATAGCTTGACACGCACTTTTTACAATCGATAGAGAAGCAAAGGAGTATGAAGCAATAAAAGATCAAGGGATTTTTTTCAATGTATCATTTGTTTCCTTCTTTCAAAAATCATCTCTCAAAAGGGGGGGGTATGCACATTGTTCAATATGATTGAAATATAACACTACGTAATTTTTAAAATGCAGAAAACGCAGAGTATTGTTTTTAAGTCTTAGATTACATATATATGCCCGTATCGTGAGACTAACGGACAAAAGAACGAATAAGTAATATAAATTTAGAAATACAAATGTTGATGACCACCTTTTCCCCGCAATAACGCAAACTTATTTTTATGGAAGAAACCTGGGGGTTTTGAAGCATTTTGATGTTTTTATTAGGAATTTGAATAATGGTCATCTTCCTCTATGGGAGATGAGTAATTGAAATTATCATTTGTAAATTCTGTGACATTTAGAAGCCAATGTGTGATCCTTTCAAGTTTTAATTCGGGTTTTGTTACTCTGAAAATTTCATTGGTACATTTGAGCTACTTTTTTCGCTCATTCATTTATCTCGAGCGATCGATTTATTATGTCCCACTTTTGGCTTATTATGCCGTGCTCTCGATTTATTATGTCGTTCTCTTGACTTATCATGTCTCTTATATTAGACTTATGTCGTGTTCTCGACTTATTATCCCAAGGTCTCAACTTATTATGTCGTGTGCTCGACTTTGTTATCTCAGGCGCTCGACTTGTTATCTCGAACGTTCGATGTCGTGATCCCGACTTATTATGTCCTGTGCTCGACTTATAATGTCAAACGGTAGACTTATAATGTCGTGGTCTCGCCTTATCATGCCGTGCTCTCAACTTATTTTCTCGAGCGCTTGACTTATCAAATCATGCTCTCGACTTAATAATCTCAAGCGCTTAACCTATTATGTCTTGCTCTCAACTTATTGTCTTGAGCTCCCAAACTAATTATGCCGAGCTCTCGACTTAATATCTTGAGCACTTGACTTATCATCTCTATCCCAGACTTAGGTTATTCTTTCCCATAATTTTGTTTCATTCGTTATTTTGGACTTATTTTGGATTTATTGTGTTTTTTTCTTTGAATACGTGACCCTCGCTTCATTACTAATTATAAATCCACAAGGCACGAAAGTTTGACAGTACTTAAATAGAACAAAATTAAATCGCAGAAAGCTCCCATATTTACTGATAGAATTAAATGTTTTAGGTAAAATAAGGGTAAAAAGGAACTTGCTGACCATCTATTGAGTTAAATAAAAAATTCAGCTTAACTATATTTTGTAAAGACGGATCCAGGTCAATTATTTTTCTGCGATTTTCTTAAAAGAAAGTGGGCATCATTATTACCTCCCTATGATAAAGGTTCATCTTGAATCTATGGAAGAAGTAGTACTTAGATTCATCTTCATCTTCGTCTAGTACAATGTCGGAGAATTTATTTTCTGCATCGTATCCAAATGCAACAAATTCCTTTTTCTCGTCTAGTAGCAGACATGTTGGCGTTTTCAGGGAGAGCAAGGATCTTCCACCAGATATCCACGCAGTGTTAGCGTGAATTTTCGACGGATCTGATTTAAATTCACTCCTCATAGAAAAGGCATACCCTGAGTATGCTGTACCAAAATCTATGGCCACTGCCATCAAATAGTCATCGCTTGTGCTTTTCTTTGCACACATGACTTTAAAATCTAAAAAAATGAAATAAGAGTAAGCATTGTATGAGTCTTTATACATGTACAGTTTCTGTAAATTAGGGGACTGACCATTTAACTTGTTTTTTTCCCAAACAATATTTTGAAAATTATTTTTTCCTTAAAAATTTTTTAAATATTATTTTTGATGAAATAGATATTTTTGGCAGCAGAGGGTAAGAAATATCCTGAAAAAGGATTGCTGTTAAATAAAAAATGCTAATAATGAAAAAAATATTCTGTCGCGACGCCTTAAAAAAATAAAATTTCTGTTGCGAAGCTCTGCGCAGAAAAAAAAATGGTCAAAACAAAAAACCAGCCCCCCTTTTAAGTTAAAATGGTCCGTCCCTTTTGAATTCTTAAATCATGTATATTTATACCAAGATAACAGTTTGAACAGTTTAATTGATTATAACAATTCGAGAATCATATATACTTTTTGACACTTACAATACAGTGTGATGAAAATTAGGTTTGGTCATAAAAAATCATCTGTCACACTATAACATTTTTGCCAACGTGTGCGGAACGTTCGAATAAAGTTCTAAAACGTTGGAACACGTTGACAGTCGTTGTTAAAAGTTTCAAAAATTATATCGGTGAACGACCACAAATCGTCAGACTAACTACCTGCAACGCACAACAAACTTATTCAAAACTTATCTAAAGCGTTTGTCCGGCGTACTTGACGTTTGCCTAGCGCATGTGTGACGACTGCAAAACGCATTCATAGCGTTAGTCTAGCTTATAATTTTTTCTCTCGGTGGGTAGACTTACTACGATTTCTGTTTTTTTCTTTAGTATTATTTCACAATAGCCCAAATAGATCTATTATCTGGCTTTAAGTTCAATGTATTGCTGGATAAATTAATAATTACAGATATATCATGTAAATTTAGTTTCGTTATAAAATACTGGGGCCAGGTTTTCGAAGGTATCTTACGACTACGACGTGTCGAAAGATGGTCTTACGGTACGTCGCAGTCTTAAACTATGTTTTCGAAAGGATCGTAAATTGCGATGCATCGCAAAATTTGTCAAAATCTTACGACTCCTACAGGGGTGTCGTAAGATGGTCACACCGAGTTATGTTGATCACAAGTATAATTATATTGGATATGAAACGATCTAAAATGACTGCTGTTTACTTGTATAAATTTTCAAAGACTACAGGGAAAGTTTATAGAACATATTTTAGAATGGAATGTTTACAGAACCACTCAACTGTTTTTTTTAAAGAAAACTAATTAAATTCAATAGGAATTATTATAAAGGGCCTTTAACTTGAAGAGGGCATTGTTTTTGCTGATAAATATTCTAAATCTGAAAAAAAGGTTTACCAATGAAAGGGGCATTACCAAATAAAAAGTCCAAGAGAGAGAAAGGTTAAACCAGTAAATACAAAGAAACCAACAGCAACAAACATTAAACGCATAACCCACAAACCACAACTGAACAGAACGGACAATGCGAGCTTAAGTCGAATGAATTCATGTGCCCAGGAATAGTAAGCAGTACTTGCCTTTTGCAATACACCCGTCGCGCAGATTCTAATAATGTAATAATGAAAAAAATATTTTAAAAGCAAAAGAAAAGAAGACACTTTTAATTACATAATTATTTTTTTTTACATCTGCAACAACAACAAAAAAATATTTTAGCCAGAAACATCCAAATTAAATCGTCGGTCCCTTCTAAAATAAATTGTCATGTCCAATGATTTTCAACCTATGCAATATGTTTGCACCTACCCAATTATGTTCTACAAACGTTTTCCCGGTCTCATCTAAAATAATGATCGACTCCAAGTTCTTTCTAATGGTTAATAAAGCACAGTTCACAAGTTCATAATATAAAATGCTAACTATTTTATTTTATATATTTATTGATAATTTAATATTGGACTTTACCATTATAATTGTACATTTACATACAGTATCAAAAACAATCATATACTATATTTCAACAAGTTTCATGGACTTGTGATGGTCATAACATGATCACACTAATGATTGTGTTGCGACGGCTTTGTTTTACATGATACGATGAGTCGTATGACCATCATAACATGGTTGTAACTTATGAAATGCGATATGTCTTACGACCAACTTTGTGATACTTTCGAAAACCTGGCCCCTGGTTTTCAGCGTTCTGATAAAATTAATGTATAATTATTTTTAAGCCGTTTTTAAACCAATAGTGATGATTTTTGCACTCACTCTAAAAGAATAAAATATAGTGTAGATTTTATATTTTGATATGTTAAAAAATATACAGAGTGGAATGCATGCGCTTGTTAACAAACTCTCAAAATCTCAAATTAGTATATACATGTAAGAAATACCGGTCTGTAGAGTTTGCCTAGCATCCTTTTTATAGCACTTGACTAATCCTTAATTAATGATCGCAGACAGCATGACAGATGTCCTTAATAGGGAAAAAAACGCGTGTGCTTATTGAATATTAAAAATACACAGGATTTCAAAGGAATATTGAAGTTCAACTGTCGTTACTCGTTGTATTTGAGTATTTTTCTACCAAATATATATCCACCGAAAACTCGACAGGTGTACAGTATTACAATTTGCAAGAATTACTTTCAATTCCACACCATCTAAGCTATCCTTGTTATATTCAAGGAATTTTTTGGCTTTGTTCATTGTTTTTTGTAAAAAGATTTGTTTCAGGTTTGAATTAGTATTTGAAGCTCTTGAAATTGACTTTCCACCTTGTAATTCTATCTAAAAATAACTTATAACATTCTGGGGTTGATACGCTACTCGTTCGTTACAATGACGCTCTGTGTGCTCTGTACACGTTTTAAACACGTTGAATAGGTTTCTTGGTCGTTAGACTGACGCTAGGCGTGCGCTGCATTATCAGTAGACACGTTCGTTTCCATTTAGCTTAGTTTTTCAACGTGCGCACAACGACCACATAGCGTACATCAGCGTGTGTATAACGTCCTTCTAACTTATGCCTAGCGTTCGAATAATTTATTTTTAACACGGAAGAACGTCTGAATTTTAAACATAAGTATAAGTATAATTTATTACACCAAATCATGGGCCTTAGAAAGAGCATATATAAATACATAATTCGTACATTAAAAATAATAATCTGACAATAATAATGGAAATAAAATAAACAAATTAGAAAACTAACAATAATTACACATGTAGCATGACTCGTGACGATTCATAATCTACTAACAGTCTCTCGTATTTGAAAACATTTTTGGGTATAAGATGCTAACATATTGCATACATGTATATACTCATTTTCACAAGATAACAACCAGATAAATTTGTTAGTCACGTCTAAGTGTTGAAAGTTTGAGCAAAGTTTCTCTACTTCACTGAACAGATTTGCCCGCTCTACAGTGTACGAGGGACAGTGCATAAGAAAATGTATCTCGTCTTCGATTTCCTGTGTATTACAAAGTTTGCAAAATCGATTATTTTTGTTTATATTTGAATACCTGTCTTTCTCTATCGCTAATTTATGAGCACTTATTCTAAACTGTGTGAGACACTTCCTTGTAGAGAAAGATTTTATACGCTGCAAATATGGTTCTCGTTTGAAAGATTCCTTGAATCTACAATACGTTCATAATTTTCCTTGTTTTTTAATACCATTTTCAACTAATTGATCTTTCCAACGACTTTTGAATCTGTTAATTAACAACAGACGTACTTTATCTACATTGCAATTATCTAAGTTGATTTTCAGTATGTTCTTAATTTGGAATATAAAATTGTACCAAGTTTTTACACCTTTATCACTCAGCATTTTGCTCTCCTGTAAACAATGGTGTAGTAAATGATCATGCTCATAATCTAATATTCTCTGGTAGAATTTTACGACCGAACATATGATGTCAATGTGATAGGGAAATCTCCCTAGTTCACCAATAACTGCAATATTTGTTGATTTCTTATTTACTCCAATGTATTTATAAAACTTATTGCATAAAGTATTAAATTCATACTTCAAATTCATCATTCACAGATGTTAAAGTACCCCATATTTCAGAGGCGTAAAGTAAAATAAGTTTGATGGTGTGGTCAAAGATATGCAAGTTTGTGTCAATTTTTGATATGATATCTCCAAGCATGCCTTTTAGTTTGAATAATGCTTTTAAAGCTCTCTGGTATAAATCTTTTCTTGCGCGACAAAAGCTTCCAGAGGCAGAAAATATTATACCTAGATATTTATATGTTTGGACATTTTCGAGCAAGGTTCCTATCTGTGACTATTTCAGGGCTGGATTTGAATTATATGCATATTATTTAGACCATGGGCCAATTGCAGAACCGCGAGCAGTGCCAAATGGCCTCGTTGAAGGCTGCTGGCGGTTGTCCATTGTGTTTTTTTCTAAATTGCCGTTTAATTGTGGGCTGTGTCGCGTACACTTATTCCACATCTCTTTATTTTCTATTGTAAACTAAAAGTTTCCTTTAGTATTTTCCAGCTCTTATTGAAAATTAAGATCAACGTCTTTCTAATGTTAAACTGTAGACACCATTCTTTACAATACTTGTCAATCTTATTCAAACAATTTTGTAAACCAAGTTTACTATTTGATAATACAACATCGTCTGCATATAACAAACAATTCAAGGATCTATTACCAATTTTAACTGGACAACACTCGTTGTCAAACACTTTTGGTAAATCATTAATAAAAATTTTAAACAGATTTGGACTTAAATTATCTCCTTGTCGTACACCACTATCAGATGTAAAAAAACTTTGTCAGCTTATCATTTATTTTTACACAAAGTAAATTATCTTTATACATATTTTTTAATGACATCATAAAATGGACCCCCTATGCCAATTTGTCTAAGTTTGAATAACATCGCTGAATGTATTACCGTGTCAAATGCTTTTTTTAAAGTCAATAAAGCAAGAATATAGATATTGTTTACTTGTTGTGTATTTTTCTATTAAGGTCCGCAAAACGAACATATGATCAGAAGTCATTGATTTTTTCTGAAATCCAATTTGTGATTCATGTATGATTTTATTTTTCTGTAAGAAACTATCCAATCTGCAATTTAATACGGCATTAAATAATTTTGCCACACAACTCATCATAGTTATACCTCTATAGTTTGAAGGATCAGTGGACATCCCAGATTTAAATATAGGGTATTTATATCCACCTTCCCATTGTACAGGATAGACTCCCCTAGTCAATATACTATTGAATATTTTAATAAAAGATGGCATCAGCACATTTACTCCGCATTTAAGCATTTCATTTAAGATGCAGTCTATGCCTGTTGATTTTTTATTTTTCAAAGTTTTAATTGCCCTAAGAATTTCAGCCTCTGTTATTCTAAAGTCTAATTCAGAGAAAGATTGATATTTTTCCGCATTTTCAAGCTTCTTGCATATTTCATCTACACGATCTCTAAACCTTTCTGGGGTCTTATTTAAGCTTTCAAAGTGTTCTACCCAGTCATCTGAGGACACATTGTCTTCCTTTGATTGTTTGTCTTTATCATTTTTAAGATTATTGAGTAAATCCCAATACTTTGAAGGATTATTCTGATGTAAATTATCAAGTCTATCTATCATTTCCTCCTTAAACTTTCTAAATTTTACAATACATTTTTCTGAATTTAAAGAAATCCCCCCTAATGTAGGGGTCATTTGGAAATTTTGATAATAAGCTACTTTTATGATCAAGTTCTTTCATCATGAGGTTTAAGTTGTTATCATATCAAGGTTTCGGTTTCTTAAATGACTTCTTTTTGGAAGGTTTCTTTTTCAGGGACCTATTAGTTCCCGATATTAACACGTTTTCCAAAAGATCAACAACAATTTTTATATCTTTATCACAACAGATATCCTTATTTTCAATATCTTTCAATTTTGACTGAACAGTGTCACTTTTTAAACTGTTAGAAAAAAGTTCTGATGAAAACTCATTCCATTTGAATCTAGATGGAAATTCTGTTAATTTGTCTGACTCGTCTTCATATTTAACTATATTACAAGTTAGTCTAACTGAGATTTTTGAGTGATCTGAAAGACGTAGGTATGGTTCATCTACATGGAAATATAAGACCTGGTTTAACAATTCCTCTGATGCAATACAGTAATCAACAACACTATTCCCATTGTATTGGTAAGACGTCAATTTACCATTGAAATCGCCTAATATTCTACCATTAAGAATTCTTAATCTGGCAGCAATGCACAAATCCAATAGATCTTTACCCCTTGTACATATCTTAGAATCTTGACTTGAACGAAAGTTTTTAATGTTGTCTGTAGTATAATTGTCAAACATAGGAACGTGATCATCATTTTCATCATTTGTAATAAAATCTATATTGGAACCTGTTCTTGCGTTCAAATCTCCTAAAACTAACACTTCACCTTTATCTCTATATTGAACTATATCCTCATTTAGTAAATTCAAAATGTCTTCATCGTTATGTTTATAAAATGTTGAATTGACAGGTGGAATATATGCAAAACATAAAAATATGTTATCATCTAACCCAAAGTAATCTTTATCCAACAAAAGCCATTGAAATTCAGAACTTGTGTTTTTTTAAGTACTTAACGCCTTTTTAATTTTTCTATTTACACATATAGCTAGACCACCATAATCTTGTTTATGAGAGACAGATTTAACCCTATTTATAGAGTGAACAATAAAATGATCTAAATGAATATCTGAACCATCGCATTTTGTTTCTGCTAAGGCAAAAATGTCAAAATTTTCAATTGATTTCAAGAAACAATCATCACGAGTCTTACTACAATGTTTAGAATATTCCAAAACCCTAAATTTAATGTCAAGTTAGTGCATGAATTCATCTGACCTTATGACAGTTAATACCAGTTATATCCATATTGTGGTTTTGGTCGCCTCGGCATGTTCGGTAGACTACGGCGAACATCGGAAAATCCCGGGAATGATACGATACAGTCCTTCAAATTCCCTGAGAATATGTACGTACCCAACTTTGTAAGATGTATCCCATCAGTGACAAGAATTCCTCTTGCTGGTCTTCCACGGTAAGACAAGTTGCTGTTATCGCATATGGAGATGTAAGAAACACCAGAGAACTTCTCCTTTGCTAATGCGTTTAGCTTTTCGACTTGGTTGTTGACCACATTATCTGCCTGCGGTAGTCCTAAAGAGATGACAACTTTAGCTTGTGGATGTCTGAAATTGATAGCATTAATCAGTCCATCCATTTCCTCAATGCACTCTTCGGCAGTCGTGTCCTTTATATCGTTACCAAATAAATGTAGAATTATAACATCTGGTCTGATATCCTTCGATTCCAGAAAGTAGTGTTTTGCTTGTGCCATAGTGTACTTGATCATTTTGTTCACTGTTACCTTATTAGAGGAAAGGTATTTTACCCCGACGAACTTGGTGTTAGAAGTTCCAACTAATAAAACGCTCTTTTTCCTACTATCGGTTGTCCATTGTGTTCTCGTCTCGGAGGTTGTTTTCTATTCGGAGTGCGTGGTTTACTTCCGTTCTGATGTTGAAAAATTTGCGACGCACTCAACGTTCACCAACGCACACTGACGTTCGCTAACGTGTTTGTAGCGTGTCCATAACGTATACAAAACTTATGCAACGCACTCCAGCGTGTTAAAAATGTATTCTAACACGTCGGCACACGTTGGCTAAAACGTTATAGTGTGACAGGGCCATAAAGTCTTTGAATTCTGATAAGATTATGAGATATCTTGCTTTAATTTTGTCATATAAGATAAAAATATTTTCCGCTGGCAATGAATGAAACGGGAAAGTCTATTTTGGAGGACCATCTAGGCGTAGATTAAATAGTTTATGTTTTATTTAAAATTCGACTTTCGTTTTTGCATTGCCTTACCTACATTCAATTTATTCACAGGAAGATACGGTTAATCATTTAAATTGACATTTTTAATACATTGATATTTTAAACATTTAAATTTTGTTTCTTTGTAACTATCGATCAGTGGCTCCATGTTATATCAAATTTCCTCTATAATTGTTAACAAATTCCAGAAGTGGACATGTGAAGAATATGTCATATATTTAACTGCCCACTTGTAAAGAAAAGAACTTTTTACGCAATTCTCAAGAAAGCAAACGATATTGTGTAGCCTTTTTTTAAAGGCTTTAGAAACATTTAATTACTTGTTAATTTGATTAATTTTTGTTTACATGGTATCATATTTATGCTGAATATACAGTTGTCATGGTTGTTGTGTATTGAAAAATCCCCATCCCCTAGAACAACCTTCTTTGTGGCCAAATTTTACGTTTAAATAGTAATATGCATCAATATTTTGAGGCCAAATGGTAGGTCGCATTTTCATGGGTCTTTTATGTTTTACTTTCGTTTTAAAGGGACTTTCCATGTCATATCTGACAAAAAGCAAAAAGTAACAAAAAAATATAATTTTATTATTTCAAAGCACATTTAGACCTTATAACCTGATGAAAATGCTTGTTTTTACTTACATTTCAATTTGATTTATAGGTTACTTTTCCAATTTGTAGCTTTATAAATTCCAAATGAACGGTTCCAAACAGTTACAATAGGCATGCGTGGAAATAATAAATTTAAATGTCCAGATATTTAACCTATAGTAAAAATTCAATATGAACTAAATAGTCTATCTTTACATCCATCGTTTAAATAACAAGAGGCTCCCAGGAGCCTGATTCGTCCGCCTGACATATGCGTCTGAAGTAAAGATTATTATACAAAATCTATTTGACATTAAAAGTGTCATAAGTTTAATAAGGGGGTCATCTGACAATTAAGTTTAACTTAATGTAGTAGTGATTGTACAGAGTAATATTTAGCAATTGAAACCTTTTAATCATCATTCCAAGAGGAATAACCCCTAGAATAAACAGTATTATTGACATGCTTAACATTATGAAATTTACATTTCTAAAATATCCCATATAGATTTGAAGATATTGAGCTTAAATCATTTTTGTATTAAGTGCAAAATTTATAAAAAAATAACAAAAAAGGGCAATTACTCTGTCATGGGTTGTTGGATCTACTTAAACATTTCAGGGCTGGTTCATCATGTATTGAGGTGTTGATCATTTTTGTTCTCAATCAGAATTTAATACTAGTAATCTGTCACCCTTTTTGAGTTAGCAGAAAACTTACCCCAAATGTTCTATTTTTAACCACAGTGGCCATGTTTTACAGCCAATCAAAAATCCCCACATCAGTTCTATACACATAATGCTAATAAATAACAATAATAAGTTTGGTTTTAATTGGTCTTCCAGAATTCCGACCAGTACCTCCCCGTGGTGGAAGACGGGCCCTGCTCCAGCGATAACAAAGGATACTCTGGAGCAGCTAACACTGGCGGTGGTGTGTCATGGGCTGGACGACCCATGGCACATAGCGAGTCTATACCTGTAGAGGTATAAGTCGACGCAGAGGGGCTTTCCCCTAGTCGCGACTATAAATACCCATCAGTCAGTGGTTTTAATTGCACTTATGGTATCATAGGAGTTAACGTTTTCAATGTAATCAGGAAATTCTGTAAAAATCATCAATTTTAATGTTCGAAGGGAAATAACCCCTAAAAGGAAGGGTCCTACAACATTGACCCTATTACATATTTTGTAGATTTTGATGTGCTTATCAATATGCAGTTATAATTTCTCAAATATCTTGTATAGTTTTAAGGTATTAGGCTTTATAGGTTCAAAATTAGCCAAAAAAAAATCACCAAAAAATGCAATAACTCCAATGGTTAGTTGGATCTTCTTCAAAATTTCAGAGCTGGTAGATCTATAGGTGTGATCACTTTTGTTTTCAATCAAAATTTAATTATCTGTCACCGTTTTTGAATTATTTCCAAAAAAACTGCAATCTTCCCCTATGTTCTATTTCATACTCTTACGAGACTGAATTTCTTCAGGGACTCGTAAAGAACAAGAACATGGAAGAGGCAAGGTCATTTAATCTTACATTCAGATATATTGATGATGTCATTTCAGTCAATAACACTTCATTTGGTAGATGGATTCCTTCAATATATCCTCCAGAATTGGAGATTAAAGAGACCACCGAATCAAATTGCTTCACGTCTTTCTTAGATTTGCACCTCGAATTTGACCCAGGTGGTCATCTCAGTACAAAAATTTACGATAAAAGAGACGATTTTAATTTTCAAATTATTAATTTTCCTAATCTACAGAGCAATATACCTACTTCCCCTGCATACGGTGTTTATATTTCACAACTTATTCGATATGCCAGAGCTTGCACACATTTCACAGATTTTTTTATCAGACACCGATTTCTTCGTGACCGACTTTTGGAGCAGGGCTGTAAGAAAATACGTCTCATACGATCACTAAAAAAATTCTTTCTTCATTATCAGCCACTAGTAGAAAAGTTCAAAATTGAGTTAAAAGATATGGTGGTTAATTGTTTTAATTAGTGTTTGACTGGTCTGCTGTACTGAGATGATCACCTCAATATCCCTATTGTGTCTCACAACTATGTTGTGTTCTACGGTCATTACCGGATCCTTAGGTCGCAATGGAAGAGAGAGGTTTGGCGCCATAAAACCTGGTTTTACCCACCATTTCGTTTGAAATGCCTGTACCCAGGCAGGACCATTGCGATCCACCAATTCTCCGGTATGACTGATTCGTTTTTGTCATTTTCTCTGGACTATGAGATTGATCATTCAAGTTCGGTAGTTTTGTTATTACCTTTATTTAGCCACATTTTTACAACCAATCAGAATCCCCATATCAGTTCTATACACATATTGCTAATAAACAACAATACCAAGTCTGGTTCCAATTGTGCCATAGAGGTTAACGTTTTCAATGTAATGAGGACATGCTATGAAAATGCTCTATTTTTACGTTCTATAGGCAATAACTCATAAAAGGAAAGGTCCTTCAACGTTGACCCTATACATATTTTATAGATCTTAATGTGCTCAACAATATGCAATTTAATTTTCTCAAAAATCTGATACAGTTTTTAAGATAATGAGCTAAATAGGTGCAAAATTAGACAAAAATCACAAAAATCAATCAAAATTTAAAAATCTGTCACCGATTTGAGTTATTTGCAAAAACAAATGCAATTTTCTATGCAATTCTTTAAAAACTCCTACACGGGTTGTTGGATTTTCATCAAAATATCAGGGTAGGTAGATCTTGACGGGATGATCACTTGTATCCATGCCAGAATTTTGATATATGTCGCCGTTTTTTAGTTATTTGCACAAAAAAAAATTACCCCTATACTCTATTTTTATCCACAGCGGCCATGTTTTACGACGAATAAAATTCCCTACATTAGTTCAAAGCACCGAATGATAATAAACAACCATACCAAGTTTGTTTGCAAATAGTCTTATGGTGTCAGAGGAGTTAACGTTTTAAAAAGTTTACGGACGACGGACGCGAAGTGATGACAATAGCTCACATGACCCTTCGGGTCAGGTGAACTACAAATTCTGGAAGCTATTGGAGTATAACCATTGATTTGATGTTGGGAAACATGACGTTGAAGTGCATTGTAAACAATTTTAGATAAAACAGATTTTTGATTATGTTAAAGAGGAATCTATCTCAAAATTTAAATCTATATTGAAAAGGGGGTTTAAACGTTGCGATATATCTTTGTGGGTCTGCAGCAACGTGTTATAAGAAGGCATTTAAACGCGTCCTTTTTCACGGATGCCATTTGTATCTATGGGAAATTTGTTGGTCTTAAAATTCTATATAATCAAGAAACAAGAATCGATAAGGTAATGAATTAACATTTAAGATTTTCTTCAGGTTTTTTTATGTGTTCTTGAAAGTTTCTTCTTCTCTTTATTAATGAATGGTATGGGAAACCCCTTAAAACGAAAGTAAAAACATATGCATTAAATTGTCCACTGCCTTTTAAATTGTACATATTTAGATTATGAAATATTCATAAACTTTAGAAAAACAATTTTTGTCTACAATTTAAATGGATGCATCAAAACCGAAAACTAAAATTGTTGCATCTATATTCTTTAAAATTTTCCCATCAGAGCAAAGAGCTCCCGCTGTGCGGAAGCTAACTTGACTGAGTATGATGCCTTAAACCGGAAGACGTATAAGCTAGTCAGAAATCCGCACCCAATAACACGGAATGCGAAATTAAATTCCTTTTTTAGAAATTTCAATTTAAAAAATAATAAACATAGATATTGTATTAACATACCCGTAGCCAGAATTTTTCAACAGGGGGTTCGAAAATGTGAAGAGGGGGGTTCAATTTCCCAAATTTTTCTGACTTTAATAGTGCTTAACCAATTTTTCACCTGATTTTTCCCTATTTTGATAAAAGTTTTTGTCCAAGGGGGGGGGGGGGGGGTTCGTCCGAACCCCTCGAACCCCCCTGGCTACGGGTATGTATTAATATAAATTAATTAAAGTATTTCCAGCTATGAAATGTTTTAAATGTAAAGAATTTAAATAAAAAATTAGGACTTCAATCATGCATATTTTAATTGGCGTCTATTCTTTCACTAGATGTCGCGTCCATCAAAACAAAATGACAGAAGTGCGGGAACCTGTCATTCTAATTTTCGCGAAACAAGACCCCCAAATAAGCGGTGCATATTGTCAAACAAACAAATAACTTGAATACTTCAGCAAACAAATTTCATTCCCAGTAGCCATTATATTTACTTTGTCCTCAGTAAACAATTTCTTTTTGTTATTTTCTCTCTAACCGGCTTTGCATTCGAAAATGAAAGTAGAAATTTAGGGTGTGTTCTGCGAGGTCCGCGTCCGAAGCAATTCACTTCCTTGTTCTGTGTGCAGGTTCGTTCTTTTTTCAAAATTATGGGTATGAGGCACCATATGATATTATAAGAAAGTTACTTTATTTGCGGGAGCTTATCAGGTTTAACCTGTATCATATTAGAAATAAAAACGATTTTTAGGCAGAGCCTTATAGAGTCATATAGCTATCTGATTTTCGCGTTTTTTTCCCGTCTAGACAGGATAAATCGGTCAGTCAATATTGCTACCAGAGGGTCTATAATTACAGAACATTAATCGTGTGTTATACGGATTGTCTAAAATAAGAGGTACATATTTATACCCCAACATAAATGCGATATAAATGTGCACTACATATCTTGTATCAGTACTCGTTGACGTTTACTTAAGCATTGTTGACCTTTAACCTTTGATCAAGTGGGCGGAGCTTAATTACAGATTTCTTAACAAATGTGTAAGTGTGCGGAGGAAACAAACAAAACTGATCTGCCATATTTCAAGTTTATGAAACACAGATCGTTCTTTGTTTGTAGTGCTTAGATTTAGCTCTGCCTTTTAACGCTTTAGCGCTTTGATTTTATTCAGTTATATTGCCTCTTCAAAAAGGCAATGATGAATGAAACGATTATTATATGCCAAAACAGATAGACATGAAACCACCAGAAAAACAAATCACAGAACAAACAAACCACACATAAAACAATAAAAGCGCCTCAGAGTGCTTACAGTATTATATAAGGCGCTAGATAGATAATGTTATATTATATATTTATTATCATAATCACAATCAGCAAGGTGAACTCAAGTCGAAAAGAAGGTAAACATAGGTGCACTGTAAGAGTAAGCATTTAGTTCCTGTTTGCTATGTAGCACAAAGGTTAGGAATTGCCGACGATCGATTTAGCTTTGGTTTAGTCCGGTTAAGGATGACAATACTAATTAAAACTTCTATGTCAAACTAACATCTGTGCTCATCTGAGATGTAGGAAACCTAAAGCATATGGTGTCTTTTGTACAATGGAGCAGCTGTTCTCAGTTGTAGAACTTGTGTTCTGTCACTTTCCAAGTGCTGTAATTTTGTTATTACCTTAAATTGTTTTTGGTTTTGACTTTAAAATGTGTTTATATTGATTAACGGAATCCTTTGTTAGCAAAAAAAGGCACAATATACACCACATATTCTGGAATAAAGTATCAGTTGTTATGAGTAAACCCAATAAGCTGAAATGGACAAAATGTTGCTACACAAAAATGGACAGTTAACAATTGTAAAGTTTAAGATGTCACGTTGATCATAATGCTCTTAGTCAATATGTGAAATTGGTTAAGCCCTCGATAGAGAAGCATTCAGAGGTAGTCATGGTTTAATACTCAAATTACATGTTTGACGTCGGAAAAGTAGAAGACTAACAGAAAAAATTCTTAAACTCTCTAAAAACTGCAATTTATAAGATAATATAAGCGTGGATCTCGGAGCAAATAAACTGCTGGGAATAATCTTTTAAATCTGACCGTCCAAGAGATCTTATAAAAATACAACAGTACGAAACATTTGTAAATGGTCTTCTACGCAAAAACCGATGTTGATCAATGTGTACAGTTATCAGAAAAATAACTTCCAATATATTCCACGAGTTGATTTTACAAAGAAAGAAGCAAAGGTGTACCAAAGGGGTGATCAGCATCATAAAACCGTAAAGACAAAGACAAAACCGGTAGACAAAAAATCATCATAACGAAACAAACCACACAACAACATAAAACACACACACACACATATAACAACAAAACCGCATTCAGCAACATGAACTCGTGTTGAAACGAGAATGAACTCAGGTGCTCCGGAAGAGTAAGCAGTACCTGCTTGCTATAGCACACCCGTCACGTTATAGTGTTGGTCAAACCCGGAAAGGATGACATTACCAAACTTTATGTCAAATCAACATCTGTGCTCATCTGAGAGATAGAAATCCCGTATTTGTATACAAGCACATGATGTCTTCCGTAAAATTTCTTGAGCGATGACAACAACCTGGAAGCAACGTTCCCCTGTGTTAACAATTTGCTTGTCAGTCGTGTAGCTCTATCAAGGAAGTCGTTGTTCTCCCAACATGCTCTGGAATAACGAATCAATTGTAATACGTAAACTCCATAAGTTGGAGCGGACGGAATGTTGCTACACAGAAAGGGAAAGTTGACTTTTGGAAAGTCGATCCGAAGTCATCACGTTCGTCAAAGAGCTTTGTACAAAGCCTTCCTAGTGTGTCAATTTCGAGAAATAGATCCAAATATGAAGCGGACCTCCTAGAATATGTAGTGTCCTTTATCTCAAGTTCCTTATGAGATGTAAATAGTCACCAAATCGAGGATTGTTTAGTGAAAGGACATCATCAATATAACGAAATGTGAGATTGAAGGATAAAGCAAGTTTGAGGTCCTTTTTGTCTAGAAGTGATTGTAAGAAGTCTGCTTCAAAAGAATTAAGAAACAAATCGGAAACAAATTGCCCGTTGGGATACCTTTTGTCTGCTAAAAACACGTCCACCGAACTGTACAAATATGTTGTCGATAAGAAAATTGAGCATTTCAATTATTTGATCTTCTTACTAGACCCTTGGATGACAAAATAAGTCTTTTTATAACCGACTTCCGACTTTCAACTTTTCAACGCTCAGACACAATACAGTGTAACATGAGGTACAATAAACATAATAGGTACAGAAAATGACGAACTAAACAGACAACTGAATTTACATAGAAACATGTTATAACATTACATAAGTTTTGTCAAATGTTTTATAAACTTTGCTATATTAGAATACCAAATACTTGTACCCGCGTTTTCCATTCTTTTTGATAAAGCTAATTTTATCAACTGTGATTAAAACCACGCGCTACTTATTCCTGGAATTCAATCGATTTAGTTCTGGCGTATACGTAACAAAGAAAACCTTCAATAATTGTAATATGACATGCAGAAATTATTTAAAAGATTGATACGGTTATTTTAAAATTCGTCAAGTTATTTAAATATCTTACAAATCAGTGTTATCTTTTACCCATGTCAATATTGTGGACATCTAGAGGTAATGCATTGATAACGAAGTCACAAATCGATTATGTAACCTTATTACCACTAAATTTGTAAAATTTTGTTAATGGATTGTATGTACTAGTATGTATGAAGTAATAATGCACAAATGAAAATCTAGAATTAAATAATATGAGAAAGACATTGCCTTAAAAGCTAGAATTAAATAATATGAGAAAGACATTGCCTTAAAAACTCGCGTAGATACACAAATATAATCTATTCCATTGATAATTTCGAATAATGCCTGGGACGAGATAATTTGGGACGATGTATTACTATTTCCCGCAATTTTTCAGCACGCGCAGACATTTTCGAAAACTTCCGAAAATCGAATGTTTCCGGTGACAGAACGAATTTTCTTCCATAGAGTAGAGTCTCGTGCAATTTGGCATACTTTCTACATTAAAGAGCTCGCTTCGCTCGCATATCAACAAGAACAGATTCGAGGTCCCCTGCCCGTTGAGTGGGAAAAAATCTAAGTCGTTTTTTTTATACAAGAAGTAGATGAGTGACAGGTCTGAAAACGCATCCCACCATATGGAACACCTACCTGAAGCTTCATACCAAATATCAAACGCCTATCATTAATAGTTTGTGAAAAACTGGTACGAAAAATAATGTAACGAACTGACAGATGGACGGGCGGACGGACGCCAAGCATTTCTATGTCCCCGCTCCGCGTTGCGGCGGGGGACAAAAATTCCTTTTCAAAACCAAATAGCGATATTATACCTGTAAGGAGGAGTCCATGGTAGCCATCGTCATAAAGCTGAAAGGAATAGGAACTGATAGGAAACAGAAGCCATAACGCAGAAAGACCAAGTGCATGTATTCTAATGAAACAACATCACTATCAAGCATGCCATGTCGATGCACGCAAAACATTTAGTTTAAAGAGCCGAAAAAGAGACATGTAAAAGGCTCAATGTGCAATCACGTGATTTTGCAACCTAGGCACAATTGTTATTCTCCGTTAAAGTGTATTAATTTGTGTGATATCTTATTTGTTTAAAATTATTTCATGTCTTGCTTGTACTAAAAAGTTATCTGTTTTCAAAATAAGCATTAATTGGCGTTATACTGATTTTGCCGAATAAACATAATAGACAGCCACAAAATTGTTATAACTGTCCCAATCATATCTTTGATAGAACCCTTTTAATGATACAAAAATAAGTTGAACATAAACAAATTTATAATTTCATCGAATCTTATGAGGATGAATTCGGTATTGAAAGCCCCATTGGATTTAATGAATTACGAATTTAAAAAAAAAATTCATTAAAGTTACATCTTAAAAATCCAGAATCTTCCATATATCATTTGATTAAGATAAGACACATAACCTATGCGGCATACATGTATTTGAGCTTTCACATATCATTGTTTGTAATCATAGTACATATAATTTCGCAGTTAAATCGACAAATACCTATAACTCAATAAATGCACTGGCAAAAAAAAAAATCAAAATGTGCATTTTATTTTCAACTTTTGATATGTTTTTTGGATTTATTGAAAAAATTTTATAAATCATTTCAAATATTATTAACCAATCCTGAAACTCAAAAATGTCAATAACGTACCAGAAAGGTGACCTACAAATGAACGGATCTTAGTGACCTATGCCTATTTACAGGGTTCCTCCTTAAAAGTTTTACCGCCAAGTAGTGCACCACATAGGCTAAATTTTCTGCCCTTACCCACCTCTCCCCTTTTCCTGTGGTTCTTAACCCCACCCCCATATTCCATTTATCATCATCATTTCATGTTCATTTTATCATCCTTTTTTTTCATGCTCATCGCCTGTATATAACCTATATAGCGTTGCACGGGCATAAAACACCAACTCACTCACTATAACTCACTCTTAGCTTCTAACCATAACTCAAATTTCAAAATTTTCAGATCCTAAATCATGTGTGCAAAGAAAAGCGATAGCGATGACTACCTGATGGCAGTGGCCATAGATTTTGGTACGGCATATTCCGGATACGCCTATTCAATGAGGAGTGAATTTAAATCAGACGCCTCCAAAATCTACTCAAATACAGCCTGGATCTCTGGTGGAAGACCTTTACTTTCCACGAAAACACCATCATGTTTGCTTCTTGACGACGAAAAGAATTTTGTTGCATTTGGATACGAAGCGGAAAATAAATACGCAGACATTGTACTGGACGAAGATGAAGATGAAACTAAGTACTATTTCTTCCATAGATTCAAGATGAACCTTTACAACAGAAAGGTAGGAAATAAAATGGATAAGACGATTATTGAAAAGACATGAAAACACAAGTAAAATAATGCATTAAAGTCGAACTTGAATACAAAATCATACCAAAGGCTAAGATACCGCGGACTTAACTAGAAGTTGGGTTTATAGTTCACTAGAAATG
Source organism: Arcuatula senhousia (assembly GCA_963971305.1). Lineage (NCBI taxonomy): Eukaryota > Metazoa > Mollusca > Bivalvia > Mytilida > Mytilidae > Arcuatula > Arcuatula senhousia. The sequence continues at coordinate 38,364,528 of OZ020307.1, read as the reverse complement.
TACTATACCTCTGCGTGGGGGGGAAAAACAACACAACACAACAACAATGTATAATACAATTTACTAAATCTAATTTCTTGGAACTTTGTGAGAATAAAAATTTATCAATTGAGTCGAAATATTTAACAGTGTCGTAAGATGGCTAGAATTAATATTGTTTTTCTAACACTTGGATTTATTTCTAAAAAAAAAGAAATTGATATCAATTGACTTACAAGACATTTTTTCAGGACATTAACAGCAAGATGATTATAGAAGACATTCAGGGAAAGCCTGTTCTAGCTACCCAAGTCTTTAGCCTTTCTATTAAAGCATTGTTAGATCATCTAGACTCAACTTTGGAGACACGAGGGATCGACATCAAGAGATCTGAAATAAAATGGGTTCTCACAGTCCCGGCCATTTGGTCTGACCCTGCAAAAGCTATAATGAGGAAAAGTGCCCAACTGGTAGGTAAATGTTCCCATACAGGTATAATTCATTTTAAAGTAGAAAAAAATACTTTCAATTCTCCTTATTTAACTTTGATAGTTCTATGGTCATTACCGGATCCTACGATCGCAATGGAAGAGGGAGGTTTGGCGCAATAAAACCCTGGTTTAACCCATCATTTCGTTTGAAATGCCTGTACCAAGTCAGGACCATTGCGATCCTCAAATTCTCCGGTATGACTGATTCGTTTTTGTCATTTTCTCTGATGAGATTGATCATTCAAGTTCGGTAGTTTTGTTATTACCCTTATTTGCTGCATATCCAGACACATTGAATATGTTTTACCATACAAATAACAAAACGGGTATAAAGACGGGCAATTTGGTTATGCTGTATATGCATATTTCAAGGAGTAACCTCTCATTAGCAACATTTGAACCAAAACATTGGAAGGTAAAAAATGAAAGTATTGAACGAAAAATACTCAATACATAAAAATCTCGACCAGGAAAGCTAAATCCAGCAACGAGTATATTGACCATGTTCAGTTCAAGGAAAGAAACCTGGTGTTTTAAACAATTTTGAATTTTACAACCGGAAAATTTCAAAAGAAATAAACAAAAAATTATATGGGAAAAACAGCAATACAATAACAATTCATTTTTACCTAACAGTGTTTAATAATAGGTTTGAGAGACTGTCAATTTTATTTATAACTTAACAGGCGGGTATTCCTGAAAACAAGCTGTTAATTGCTCTTGAACCAGAGGCGGCTTCGATTTACTGCCAATATATTCCAACATCTGTCAAAGATGGAGAAACCCTTAACAAACCAGGGACTAAATATTTAGTCGTTGATTTAGGAGGTGAGTTTAGAGATTCAGGGGCGGACCCAGAAGTCCATAAAAGAAGGGCGTAATTGCTAAAAATGTCAAATTTGTAATGAAAATTTGAAGTAACGTAACTTGGTCAATGGTAACAACAACAAAAATTCTCAATTCAAGGGGGGAGCGAACGCCCCCTCCGGCCCCTTTGGATCCGCCACTGAGATTGAATTAAAAAAAAATTCGTGTTGAGCAAAAATGAAACTGATGGAAGAGTCAGTACAGCACGGGTAGGATTTTTCTGACGCTGATTTACCTTCAAGACTAACACAGTTCCGGGTCCTGCTTTCTTTTCCATATACTTTTTTATTACTAAAGATTCAAGGTGTACCATTGAGAGATTCGAATGTTGTATGTCCCAAAAAACCAAGACAAAATCGGTAGATATGATAAGATAAGATAAGTTTTATTTGCCAATTAGGGGCCCTCGAGAGGCAATCACAGTACAACATATATATGATTAGATTACAAAGAATGATAATTTAAAATCAGAACAAAAACAAAACACACAATATACAAAAACAAAGATTGCAACCAAAACACAACCAGGAATGGCCAAGAGTGAACTCTAGTCCTCCGATTGGGATATAAGTTTGCTATTATTTTGTCCTGGCTTTGCTTTTTTTAATTTTTTTTAATTTTTATTTTTTTTTTGTCATGGTTTTGCTTTCTATTGTGTTTTTATTTTCATCTTATTTCAATCGATTTTAATAAGTTTAAGTAAATTATTCTGTAACTTAATACATATAATAAAGACAAGGAAAGATAATCTCAGTAGGTCATTACCGGTCATCTGTAAATGTATTATATACTATATATATTTATCATATACAGGAGGAACGGCCGATCTTACTGCACACGAGACTCTTCCAGAAGGGAAATTAAAAGAGATATGTTCAGCGTCAGGAGATGCTTGCGGAGGAACAAGCGTTGATCAGAAATTCTTCCAACTGTTGACCAAGATTTTAGGAGGACCAGCTGTCAAAGCCCTTAAAGATGACGCGCCTGATGCATATCTGGATCTCTTTGGCGCGTTCGAGATAGCTAAAAGATCCGTAGGACCAAAACAAACTGATAAGGTGAACATGACAATACCTTGTATTACCCTAAATGAAATTTGTCAACGCGTCAACAACGAATCATTCATAGCTTTGGTTAAGTCGTCTCCCCTTGAAAGTAAACTCACAATTCGAGGTGACAAAATCCGTATTGATCCAGATCTGATTCGAGATTTGTTTTCTGAGACAATAAAAACGATTAAGTCCTTGATCGCTACAACACTTGACAAAGTTGGAGGAATTTCACATATCTTACTTGTTGGGGGATTTGCTGAGTGTCAATTGATTCAACATGAAATCAAAAAAGAATTCGCCAACATGAAGATAGTTTGTCCGTCGGAGTGTGGTTTGACTGTGTTGAAAGGTGCTGTACTCTTTGGGCATGAGCGTGAGATTATCGAATCAAGAATCATGAGATATTCTTATGGGACGAAAAAATGTCCACTTTTCGATTCCACGATTCATGATGAAAAATATTCAGTTTTAAGAGACGGTGTTAAGAGGTGTCAGAATATCTTTGATAAACTGGTGACAAGGGACCAGTCGGTTTCCATCGGTACCATTGTTTCTGACAACTCTAAAACTTTGCGAAAAAATCAATCATATATAACTTACATGATGTACGCTTCTACAGAAACTTCACCGATGTACACAACGGATAAGAACTGCTTTTTAATCGGAGAGAAAAGGTTTAGTATTACTGATCCCGACGATGATATAAGGCATTTTAGAGACGAATACACTTTGGGGGACACGGAAATTGGTCTGAAAATTATTGATGAAAAGACCGGAGAAATGCAAACGACAACCTTCCAGTTACTTGAATGAGACATTTGGAGAGAACAATCATTTTTTACATGTACATTTGTACTGCAATTTTATTGTCTACATGTATAGCAAAACATTGAAATCTGTACGACAGGATTATTTACTCTCAAAATGAAACAACTCTTTACCGGTAGAAGATGATGGTCGTGATGGTGATGAATATTTTTAACTTTATTTTTTTATCTTTTTTTTTAAATTAGCGGTTCTGAACACTTAGTACTTTGGTACAGTACATATTTAAAACAATAACGACCAGATACTATTAGTCATTATTATACCTCAACACAGGGACTTGCTCCCCTCTATCAATATTTTGTTAGAGTCAATGTGCGGTAGGAAAAAAACACAAGGGAGATACTACATGTACTTTCACCACCCCTCTTTTCTTTAATGCGATTGTCTTTTAATATATCATTGATCTCGTACCTTTTCTTATATAATTCGTTTCACAGATGATTTTCCTTTCCAAAACACCCCAATATATTTTCATTCATTGCATTTCGGCCTCAAAATCGGGCTTTGTTCTGGCAATTTTGTAAAATTTGGCAATCGCTTGGCGTGCGGGCGGGGGAAATTTTTCGTAACAGTTTAATTTTTTCAGCAACTACTAATCACAGCCACTTGATATTTGGTAAACAGCATCGGGGTGGGGTCCCATAACGTGGGATACGATTTCAGGTCTGTCGCTCACCTACTTCCTGTTTAACGAAATCCGGCCATTTTTTACTTTGACATATTTTTTTACATGCTAAAATAAATGTATAAAAAATATTTATACTATTATGAATAAAAACAATTTATTCAAGAAAAGCATAACAAACACTAGCTTTCTTGTAGGTCACATGTGCGTTTAATCACGTCTAAAATTTTCAAAGAAAAAAGCGTTTAAAAAAAAGACGCTGAAAGTTTGAGAAATAAAAGTATGCTAAACCGGACGTTGAAGGAAAATTCAGCCCATAGTCCTTCAAAATATTGACATCTCTACCATTATTACCCCCTTCGGGAACGTTTAAATGGCCAAAGAGGGTATCAGGCCGTATCAATTAAACTGTTAAATTGGTTATGCGCACAGTACATGCAGTATATTAATATTTATCAAGGAGTAACTTTATATCAAATAGGCAACGCTGTACTGTAATAGGGCAATAGAATGTCATAATCCTGAAAAAGCCAAGTCAAAATTATCCTGAATAAAATATCACAAAAACTAATGGCTCAACTTACAAAAAGGACGAATAACGACTAATCCGAAATCATCAACATGAACCAAACTAAAGTCAAAACGAGAATAAACTCAGTTGTTCTGGGGTATTAAGCAGCTTCTGAAACATCCGTCACTATTCCAACGATTAATTTAGTATTGATAAAATCCATTAAATGACGACAATACGAACCTATATCAAATCAACATCTGTGCTCATGTTCTGTGTTTCTTCGTGATGTTCTCCTTCGTGTTCACTGGTTTTTGTCTTTGCAATTCCGGACTTTTGACACTCGAGTGCCCCAATGGTGCTTCTTTGTTTCTCTCCATCTTAGAGATAGAATTCCCGTATTTTCTACAAGCACATGAAAACTCAAGGAAAAATAGTCATACCATAAAGTCTGAAGAGTGTCATCATGCGAGTTAATGTCCTAGCATCCTTTACACGGATAGAGGCCAGTAAAAGAAAGGTTTCAAAACACATGGAAAGCAAAAAAGCCTTAAATGCAAACAAAGGACGATCCTGCGAAAATAAAATACTTAAAAAATGTTACCCTTAAACTTACAGCAGGTTTGAGTCAAATCACTAAAATGTAAGAGATCAATTTGAAGAAGTTTTAGCAATACGTCATGTTATCCAAATACTATAGTTTAAAACCTTGTTTGCTCTCGAACAGGGTGTTAGCTTTGCAATTATTGTGGCTTCGCTTGCTGCCAACTACACCAGTATTTATCAGGTTTTAGAGTATGTGTTTTTAATTTTCCTCCACTTCCTAAAGACAGTATATTTTCATTGTGCCAATTTCATACCCACTGACAGCTTTTAACCACTAAATTGCGTGTTTGGTAATTTAAAATCAATTTTTTTTCAACTTTTCTTTTTTTAAAAGAAACAAATGGCCGATAAAGCATCAACTCATAAGATGTTTTCAATCCTCAGTAGTTCCAACAAAATATTCCCTCAATAAGCTTAAAGTTCTAGTTGAATACTAGTAGAAGAAAGAAAGAAAACTTTCGATTTTTCAACCTTGTACACCACATTGCCACACGAAAAACTTAAGTGTCGCCTGAAAAAAACTTATTGAAAAGGCCTTTTCAAATTCAAGGAATTTTGATGTTTTAGGTTATAATTCTGCATTGTTTTTCCAAAACATCTTATAAATATAAAATTTGTTACACTTTGGATCAAGTTTACAGTATGCTTGATTTCCTTATTGACAACATATTTGTCACATATGGAGGATAGATTTTTTAACAACAGATCGGCATTCCATTGGGCACAAACTGTTATCCTCTGACTGTGGAAGTTTAACGTCGTGACTATACCTGGTGGGGTCTGCAGCTACTGGTAGAAAAATTCAATAGCATGAAGAAATGGTTAGTTCTTGCTTTGATTAGTGTTTGGCTGGTTGATGTACTGAAATGATCACCTTCGCATCCCATACTTTTATTAAGTCTGTGTTGAACTGGCTTCTGTGTAATGCACAATAATTACAAATTGCGCATAGTAGAATAACCTTCAATTACCTTCTAAAACTAAAATATAAAAACAGAAAACAAAACAAACTGAGTCTGATTTGTCCTAATGATGTTGTTGGTGTCTTTTTACAGTCGTGACTATAGGGGTCTCTCTGCAGCGACTTTATCTCAAGCTGTGTGCCATAGGTCGTCCATCCCATGACACACCACCGCCAGTGTTAGCTGCTCCAAAGTATCCTTTTTTATCGATTGAGCTGTGTCCGTCTTCCACCACGGAGAGGTACTGGTCGGAATTCTGGAAAGGGTTTCCTATCATTTATCTATCTATAGCCTAGTCTAAGTTAATTTTTTTAATCACAAATGATCAGATAGTACACCAGTACTCTATTTTCTGCGCATGCACAATAATTATGATATGAAAAAGCAAACAAAACATTTGGGAATAAGGATGGTAAATCATATTTTTTTAAAGTAAGTAGAAATAGTAATTTAATGTTTCAGCATCAAATAAGGACGATGTACATGTATAAAAACGCACCTTCTTTATAGAATGGTTAATTTTACAAAATATACCAAAACGAAAGTAAAAGACTTATAAGTTGTTTTTAAATCACATGTTTAAAAGTAGCTATTGGGAATTTAAAAAATAAATAACAATACATGGTGTTTATCTTCCAGTTCATTAAGTCAATTTGCCACGAGTATGACACCAACTTTTTCGGAATGTTTTGGGTAAAATTGTTGTATTCTCTTCATATCCATATTCTAGTAGTGTTTGGCATTTAAATTTTTTGGTAGAGCCCCTCTGATGCGTCTTAAATAGACGAAACGCGCGTCAGGCGTAGCAAAATTTATTGTCTGGAACTTTGTTGTTATTTGTGTCATTTTTTCCTTTCACACAGCGAGCTTGTTCGCAATATAAGAATAAAAGACAACACCAAATGGCGTTATAGAGCCACCCTAAGGTGACCATGTTTAATGAAATTGATATTAACAATCAGCATAAGTGAATACATTGATAGATACATTTAACAAATAAGCGAAGGTGGGGTTCAAAAAGCGCCCCGACAAATACAATGCACAAAAATAACAACATAAAATAAATTTGACTGAATAAACAAAATAAAACCCAATTAAATATGGGTGGTGGAAATGGGAGGTGGAGGCTTATAAAATTATTAACAAAATTTATAATTATGTGAAACAGTTCTTTAACAAAAAATATTATGAATGTTCAACATCTAATACAAAACATGTTAAGCACTTGCATTATTTTCATTGGTCAACACGTCATTGGTTAGCAGACCGATTATCAGATGCATGAATATTCATGAAGCCGTACAAAATTCCACAAAATAATTTATGCAATAGTTTGTATTTGTGTCATTTTTTCCTTTCACACAGCGAGCTTGTTCGCAATATAAGAATAAAAGACAACACCAAATGGCGTTATAGAGCCACCCTAAGGTGACCATGTTTAATGAAATTGATATTAACAATAAGCATAAGTGAATACATTGATAGATACATTTAACAAATAAGCGAAGGTGGGGTTCAAAAAGCGCCACTGGACCATGCAGGTCCTCCCCACCCGAGCTGTGTGAAAGTAATAAATGATTTATTCTGAATAAAAAACTTATTGATATTTTCGCACTAAAACCCAAAACCCTATCAACGCCAAATTTTTCTCATTTTATATTATTAGGGGAAATGTCAGTTAAGTTCACGCGCTATTACATATCGTTAACTTTGACAGCTGTATACATCTTACTGAGCCTACAATCCCTAGTGCCTGATTTATGTGACAAAATGTCGAGATATTTACCCATTACCATCCCATTCACCAACTTTCTCACGTTCCTCACGAGCATAAATCACGAATCGTTGTGGCTCGTGCTCACAAGATCATGAAGTACACTTACCCCGGTCTTATATATTTTAGAAACGCATCTGATTTCCATCGCCCTAACGAACGCAGCTGTGCGTTTGACAATCCTAAGGTCATAGCCATAGTACATGCCCCATATCTAAAACTGTGGGTGGTAAAAAGTTTAGTATCTAGTCCTATTGCGCAGAGAATAGTTTTTAATCTATCACTAAATTCCTTCCTGGATAATGGCTCCAAATTTGGATGGCAGAACAAAGGCCCCTTTTTTAAACCTCTGTAACTTAGAAATTTGTTAACCCAAAAAACTGGACAAAATTGACTTTGTACTTGTGAGTTTATAATGATTTTAGATATAGCACCAGGAACTGAGTGTTTGAACGACTTGAAATTAATTATTAGGCACCCACCATCGGACAACAATTCAATATCACCAACATTTAAACAATGATCAGTATCTGGAGAATGTGTGAATTCTCCTATGCGGAGAAACCCATAAAATGCCAACAAGTACATCGCTATAAATAGCGATTGGTAATACCCTGACATACTTTTTAGAACCTCTGATATTAATCTATGAAGCAAAGATTTTGTAATTGGTAACCTCTTTTCCTGTGAAGGACGCCTTTTCTTAATACCTTTTAATAATTGTTTTACCATGAAAGAAGATGATGGATCAGGGCAGTTAAACATTTTATGTACATAACCTTTGACAGAGTTGTAAGATAACAATGTGGCTGCGCTCATGCCTTTTTCGAAAAAATGAGTCAGAAAAAGAATTAAAGTTGCATTTGTAATTGGAATATAAGAATCACTTTCTTCCAACTGACACTTACAAAATCCAGTAAATAACTCCCAAACTCTCTTGTAAGATTTTCTCGTCGACACTGCCAAAGATGATGTGAGCAATTCCTGAGCAACTTCTCTTAAATGGGCAACAACGGGAGTGGAGGAACTATCCTTGGATATGGTTCTGCACTGGGTAAAAAGGTCTTGAAAACCTGAATTTTAAAGCGTGAAAGGGCGTCACTGAGTATGTTTTCATGAGAACTAAGATACTGTGCCTTGATGCGAGTATTTAACTTCAAAGCTTGCAGTACCAACCTTCTCATCAGGAACATTATTTGAGGTTCCTTACTTGTTTGTTTATTAATGACATGACATAAGCTTTGATTATCACACATTATCAAGATTGACTTGTTAGAAAAATATTCGCCCCAAATTTCAAAAGAAAGCACTATGGGATAAAATCCAGCAAAGTTATATTTTGTCCCAACCATTCACTATTCCATTTCCCATGAAACCACGAATTACCAAACACAGCCCCATACCCAATCGAACCCGAAGCATCCGTATAGAGTCGAAGACTATCAGATGTCACCCAAATATCATCAAAAAAGAAACACTTCCCATTAAAGTTCTGAAGAAAATTTTTCCAAACCCGCAAGTCATCTTTACAGTACTTTCTTAATCTTATATGATGGAACGGTTGTTTTACTCCAATAACCAGGTCAAACAATCTGCGTAAAAATGGTCTACCAGGCAGAATTACTTGACACGCAAAATTTAATAACCCTAGTAGGGACTGCAATTCACGTAAAGTAACCCTTTTTTTCTTCAAAAACCTGTCAATCAAAGCCAAACATTTATCAATTTTATCTTTTGGAAGTTGAACCAATTGGGACATTGTATCAATTTCTATCCCCAAAAATTGCAGTGTTCTGCTAGGGCCTTCAGTCTTCTCGTTAGAGATTGGAACCCCTATATTTTCACAAATTCTCAAAAATGTAAAAAGGGAATCCTTACACTCCTTTTCTGTTCTACATACAAACAGAAAGTCATCTAAAACATGGTATACCAAAGTATTTGTTAGGTAGTTCTTTACTGCCCACTCTAAAGCTGTACTAAATGCTTCAAATATTTTACAGGATGATGAACACCCCATTGCCAAACATCTATCATAGTAAAATTGTCCCGCCCAATAAATTCCAAATAAATGGTATTCCTCGGGTTTTAAAGGAATAATCCTAAAAGCTGATGCAATATCACTTTTAGCCATATATGCAGAAGATCCCATTGTCTTTATACCCCTTACCGCGTCTTCCAGTCTCGTGTAATGTACCGTCGAAAATTCAACCCCGATATGATCATTGACTGACAACCCTTTTGGAAAAGATAAATGTTGGATCAATCTGAATGAATTTGGTTGTTTCTTCTGACACAAACCTATCGGTGATGTGTGTAAGTTAGTAAAAGGTGGACGTTTAAACGGTCCTTCAATACGACCTAGTTTTAGCTCTTTTTGCAATTTTTTCTCAACCTCTTCAGGTTTTTCTAAAGCTGATCTTAAGTTGCGATAACTCAGGATAGATTCAAAATTCCTACACTGAACGGAAAACCCCTTAATGAAACCATCAATCAAATAATTTGTTAAATCAACATCATAGCCAAGTAAATAGAAATAGAGAAAATCGGGGTCAACTGGCGTTGGAAGACTATGGCCTACTCCCTCGAAATTGGGGGCGAAAAAAACGCCCATTCTGAGGTGGAAGCATAGGCCCGAAGTGAGGATTTTGATCTGTTTGTGATCTATATTCACCTGAACTGGGAATTCTTGGGGTATTAAATCTATTTACTTGTGGAATAGCATTCATGCTTGTCTGATTTGACGATTGACAGGGATAAACAGAGGGATGAAACATACCACACTTAAAACACCTGTGATTGTATCTGCAAGGGTATCTGCATGTGTTTCCCGCGTGATATTTTTGACAATAACCATTAGGAACTAAATTTTGCGACTGCATTGATTGCTTAGGTGACTGAATTTGATCTAATCTAGCATCAAGCCATAATGCCTGATGGTTATCATTCCAATGCAAGCCAAGAGGCTTCTTTAACTTTCTAAACTGTTCATCGTAATAGCGCCAGTTTCCCCCTTTTTTCTCGAGCCTTCTTACTGTTTCGACATACATTAATAAAGCTTCGCTTTCATTGGGATACCTTTGTAAATATATCGCCGAAAAAATAAAGAATGCCGAAAGCCACTGATCAAGATTTAGGATCTTTTTTGTACCCTCTTCCTTAAACCCCAACTTTTGCCCATTTTTTCCCATCCCAGTTAACACAAGCTTAAACTCTTTTTCATCAGCCTGAATTCCTTGCAAGTCTACATATTCCCCAGACCAAATTTGATTTTTTATCTTATCAGGCACCTGGGCTGACAATGGGACATTATGATGTATAAAATTATTGACATTACCATTAGAGTCATTTAAAATGTCTGATCTGGAAGTCATATCCATCCCCAATCCTGGTACAATCATAGACTGTGTATTAGTACTGCTATTAATGTCACTGTGATGAATGTTTGCACTCAATGGGACATTGTTATTTCCTGCGGAAATATCTCTTGAATTAAAATTCCACGGAATATGTGTAGTTCCAACTCTATTCGCGTTGCTGGTAGTTAGCATGTTGACCATGGTGCTATTGTTTATGTTCATTTGTGGTTGATCAAAGACGGCGGCTGATTGTTGAGGGCTCATACTTGATGTTAATGTTTGTATGTTTCCCGAAACTGAATAAATCGGTACTGTTTCCGATGTCGACGTCGCTTTTGTGCCTTTACTGACTGTTAAGTGTTCCAACACAGTTTTCTTGAAACTTTGAAAACTTTCAGAAAGTTCTCTCAAGGCACCGACAATACCATCTCCAGATGCACTTTGTCCTGGTGTTTCTGAGGAATCTTCCGTGGCCCTCTGATTATCACTCTGACTTGATGTTTCGGCAATATCCCCCGTGGCCCTTCGATTAATGCCGGCTCTTCTTTCCGTTATCCTCTTCGATCTTCGCTCCCGAGTTACTCGGGAGCCAGGCATCCTGAAATTACAATAAAACGGCAGAGTCTTTTTCTTGACCGGGATCCCTTATTTTGCAATTAAAATGAGAAACATGCAAATTTCGTACCATCCAAAACTTCAATTAATAATAATATAATTGGAACATGCAATATTATTTTCTTTAAATAGTGCCAACCACAGACAAACTGCGGCGACTTAGATAAATAAATAATCATGTAACGTAAATCTGGTATGTAACCAATATGACTATGATACATTAAAATACAAATAAAATATGATTAATTTAAAATATGACTTATGTAAAGAATACAATAATAACCATCAAATATATGGTAACAAATAACGCTTTTAAAAGTGTCCACTGGCACAACATATAATAAAACCTCTTAGACTTCGATAAAACTTATCGAATCCAGCCACATTCAAATGAACACCATCAATCCCCAATATTTCTTTCATTGGCGATTGCAAACCTTTATGTTTCCAAAATATAAAATCACCAATACTAACATGCATGTGTTCTAAAATAGCATTTAGACATGCCACCTTATAGTTGTAGACTTCGACACTCATCAATCCCCATATGGCCCTGTCACACTATAACGTTTTAGCCAACGTGTGCCGAACGTTCGAATATTTTCTAAAACGTTGGAACACGTTGGCAGTCGCTGTAAAAAGTTTCAAAAAATATCTCGGTGAACGACCACAAAGCGTCAGACTAACTACTTGCAACGCACGACAAACTTATTCAAAACTTATCTATAACGTTCGTCCGGCGTACTTGACGTTTGCCTAGCGCGTGTGTGACGACAGAAGAACGCATTCATAGCGTTAGTCTAACTTATAATTTTTTCTCTCGATGGGCAGACCTAGGATTTCTGTTAATTTCTCTAGTATCATTTCGTAATAGCCCAAATAGATCTATTATCTGGCTTAAATGTATTGCAGGATTATTTAATAATTATAGAAATTTAGTTTCGTTATAAAAATATTGGTTTTCAGCGTTCTGGTAATATGAATGTATAATTATTCTAAAACCGTTTTTTAACCAAAAGTGATGATTTTTGCACTCAGTCTAAAAGAATAAAATATAGTGTAGATTTTATATTTTGATATGTCAAAAATATACAAAGAGGAATGCATGCGCTTGTTACAAACTTTCAAAATCTCAAATGAGTATATACATGTAAGAAATACCGGTCTGTAGATGACTAATCCTAAATGATCGCAGACAGCATGACGGATGTCCTTGATAGAGAAAAACGCGTGTGCTTATTGAATATCTTAAATACACATTATTTCAAATGAGTATTGAAATTAGACTGTCGTTACTCGTTGTATTTGAGTATCTTTCTACCCCCCCCCCCCCCCAAAAAAAAAAAATCATCGAAAACACGACATGTGTATTACGATTTGCAAGAATTACTTTCAATTCCAGACCATCTAAGTTATCTTTGTTATATACAAGATTTTTTTGGCTTTGTTCATTGTTTTTTTTTAAAGATTTTTTTTTCAGGTTTGAATTAGTATTTGAAGCTTTTGAAATTGACTTTCCCCTTGTAATTACAATCTAACTTATAAAATTCTGGGGTTGACACGCTATTCGTTCGTTACAATGACGCTCTGTGCGCTCTGTACACGTTTTAAACACGTTGAATAGGTTTTTTCGTCGTTAGACTGACGCTAGACGTGCGCTGCATTATCGCTAGACACATTAGTTTCCATTTCGCTTAGCGTTCGTCGAACGCATTTCAACGTGCGCATAACGACCACATAGCGTACATCAGCGTGTGTATAACGTCCTTCTAACTTATGCCTAGCGTTAGAAAAATTTATTCCTAACACGTTGGCGAACGTCGGAAATTTTAAGCATGTTGAAAAATTTGCGACGCACTCGGCGATCACCAACGCACGCTGACGTTCGCTAACGTGTTTGTAGCGTGTTCATAACGTGTACAAAACTTACGCAACGCACACCAGCGTGTTGAAAATATATTCTAAAACGTCGGCACACGTTGGCTAAAACGTTAGAGTGTGACAGGGCCATTAAACTATATCTATACAAATTCAAACCAACTGCTACAACATTAACTTTTAATTTCCGGACAAATTTTAAAATATCATTTGCAACTTGAACAGCCGGAATCTTTTTATTAGTAAGATCGTTTCCCCCAATTTGAATAAAGACAGCATCAGGATTTTAATCCCGAATTTCAGGCATTAAAGAATACATGTCATTTATTTTACCGCCACTTATACCAATTATTCTTATATTATGCTGTGGCAAACCAAAATTATAAGACTTTCGACCAAAATGTCGAATATGAGAACTACCAATAATAAAAATCCTCATGATTATCAATTAAACAATTCTCACCTTATATTATTAAAAATAAATCCACAAAATCCAAAAGCTTAATAAAGATTATAAAATTATCCACTAACTTATAAAATTATTAACAAAATTTTTAATTATGTGAAACAGTTCTTTAACAAAAAATATTATGAATGTTCAACATCTAATACAAAACATGTTAAGCACTTGCATTATTTTCATTGGTCAACACGTCATTGGTTAGCAGACCGATTATCAGATGCATGAATATTCATGAAGCCGTACAAAATTCCACAAAATAATTTATGCAATAAATTTGTATTTATATCTTTAATAAAACTAGGCTTGATCAATAGTTCTTTAGATAAAAGTTCGTGGCTTTTTAAGCTTTAAATTTAATGTTTTGTGCATAAAAGACAGAGACCAAGTTAAGCTTATTTAAAAAACACTAAAATTTTAAAAAAAACTCTGGAGGGGGCGAATTGCAACACTAAAACTTGATCTAAAGACTAAAAATGTAGACTTCAAACACAAATGAAAAGATCGAAAAACATATTACGTTACCTTATTAATTCCGTTATAGAACTCGTCTGTTAGAAATAGATAGATTTCACCAATTATCCAGTAGCTTTAGCATGTTTAGAAAACCAAGCACACAATGGACAGCAAATGAGATGTGAATCAACGAAAGAAACTGTAAGGTTAAAACTGGTAAGACAACAAACTAAATACCGATAGAAATCCCATATATAATGCTAAAGTTTACATTAGGTTTCAAAGTGCATTTGTCATGTTTGTAGGAAAAGCTTAATAATAAAAAATTATCTATATTTTGTTATTAAAAATAACCAAATATTGCTACATAATGCTTCTGAAAAAGGCTTCTCCTCGAAACATGCATATGAAGCATACATGAACTGTTAAATTGTGACACCCACTTTAAAAAGTTTGCTATTTTGAAAATGGAACAAGATTCTTCGTGCTCTGATCAGTTTAAAATACCCATATACCTGTAGCAAAAGTCGATCAACCACTTTATAAATCTTCATTTAAGGAACACAACAGACACGGATATTCAATAAAAATTTGGTACACGTGATATAGCTACATGTATATGGAGATGATAAAAACTTAAAATATTTAATGTATTCGCACAGAACTACTGTCTGGGTTAAATGTTTATCTTGCTGACCAAGAAAGTCGTTTATAATATATGTTATTGGTTCTATTTTTAGATCGCCACCAACGCGGCGGACGTGCTGCAACAGACAGGAATTGCTTACCCTTCCTGAGCACCTGAGTTCATTCAACTCTTTTTATGATCTTAGATCGCGTTCATTTTGTTGATTGATATTCAGTTGTTTTGTATTTTATATTGTCTGTTTCTTTGTGCTGATTTCATTTGTGTTTTTATCTTTGCCTTTTTGAACTTAAAACCTCGGTGATTTTTTTCCAACAATTCAGCTCAAATACTATGTGTTCAGAGCAAGGAACAACTGACAACTATTTGATGGTAGCGGCAATAGATTTTGGAACAGCTTATTCTGGATATGCCTTTTCAACGAGGAGCGACTATAAATCCGACCCTACGAAAATAGAAACAAATACGGCCTGGATTTCCGGTGGAAAAGAATTACTCTCGATGAAAACACCAACATGCTTGCTGCTTGATGAAGAAAAGAACTTTGTTGCATTCGGATACGATGCAGAAAGTAAATTTGCTGACATTGTTTTAGACGAAGATGAAGATAAATATAAGTACTACTTCTTTCATAGATTCAAGATGAAGCTTTATCATATGAAGGTAAAGTACATAGTCATATATTTTCATAATGACAACTTCTACAATCTTCAACCTTTGGTTCTTATGTTCGAGCCTTGCAAAGCTAGCTTTAACGTTTAAACAACTACCAAAAATCGCTATAAAATTTTACTTATACGAATTGATTTATTTGACTCTGTATGTTGTTGTTCATGCAGTCTTTCAATCAATACTATAGCATCTCGCGTGAACACGAAAAAATAATGGTTTTTTAAACATTTTTTATTTTACGCAATTGGTAGTTTCAATAATCAAACTTTATTTGTGTCAGACAAACAAACAAGTATGACGATATATGCAAGTGGTATGTCCGGGGACCTCTGGCCCACCAGCAACGGTTATATCGATGCAGTAGTTTTACATCGTGAAATAAAAAATACCAAATCATTTATTGTTTATCAAGAACGATAATTCAAAGCGTTATAATATTTCAGAACATAAACAACAAGATGATGATAGAAGACATTCAAGGAAAACATGTGTTAGCAACCCAAGTCTTCAGCTTATCTATAAAAGCAATGATGGACCATTTAGGCTCAGCGTGGGAGATAAGAGGATTTAAACCCAAAAGAACGGATATAAAATGGGTTATAACGGTCCCTGCAATTTGGTCTGACCCAGCAAAAGCATTAATGCGAAAAAGTGCTGAACTGGTAACTAAATGTTATATATTTTGTTTCCTACAAGAAGAGATACATTGGTATGCCGTGGGCATACACTTGTTGTGCTAGTTTGTTATGCACGAAAAATATTTAAAGATAATTTGTCTCACTGTTAAATTAAAATTCATGCTTTATCGTCGGCAAAAATAAAATCAGACACCTCTGTGACCATCTCAATTTATGCAAAGTCCAGTTCAGTTAAACTGTTAGACTGTTTTAACAAGAAGTAGGTGAAATGACTACCGGACAAGATGTACATGTGCATTTATTTACTTTGTGTTCGTTTTTGCTCTTTTCTTATTTCCTTTTGAAATTTTTTTTTTCAAAAATACACCATTCACACAAAGTTCTATCTGTATTTTTCGGATTTATAACCACTTTGGTTGGAGTTTTCAAATTATTTTGTGATTTAAATTTATTTAATAGGTGGGTATTCCAGAGGCCAAACTATTAATTGCTCTTGAACCTGAAGCGGCCTCGATTTACTGTCAGTATATTCCAACATCAATTCAAGGTGGGGAAACCCTTAGAAAATCAGGCACCAAATACTTGGTCGTTGATTTAGGAGGTAAGTTTTATTATTTTTGTGATAATTTTAAATATTTTGTCATTTAACATGCATTGCTTCAAATAATGGGACATTTCCTGTAACTGTGGAATTTACTGTTTCTATCACAATGCAATAAAATGTTCAGTTTCATCTATTTTTGTATGTAAATCAAATTACAAAGAGCTAGGCGTTGATTGTAATTCTTCCGCTAGCGCTACATACAAACTGATTTTATTTGACAAAGATGAGATCATAGCAAACCATAACTCTTTCATGTCCTCTTTAAATATTCATTTGAAGAAGGAACGTGAAAAGTTACCATATTTGAACTGGATACCTAAACTTCACAAAAATCCGTTTCCTCAGATACATTGCTGGATCTTCCTGTCCACCTACAAATCTGTCTGCTGTCAAAGATGGATAACAAGCATACTGTGATACTATCTATAATCGAAGTGGAATCAATCCTACATGTATGTGGATTTTTAAAGACATCAAAAGATTTATTAGATAGTTTTAAATCCCGGCCATTTTCTGAGGTTAATTCTTTGAAAATTTTTCGATTTTTCATTTCTATACTTCACATTGCCACACGAAAAACTTAAGTTTTGCCTGAAAAAAAAACTTTTTGAAAGACTTTTTCAAATTCTAGTAACTTTATGTTTTATGTAATAATTCAACATTTTTCCAACACATTTTTTAAATTAAGATAAAATTTGTTACACATTGGACCAAGTTTGCAGTATGCTTTATTTACGCATTCACATCATATTTGTCACATTTGCACGAGTGATTTTTCAAAAACAAATTGTCATTCCAATGGACACTAATTAAGCTTCTCTTCTCGACGACTGGTTCTTATACTCTTACGAGACTGCATTTCTTCAAGAACTCGTAAAGAACAAGAAGATTTTAGATATATTGATGATGTCCTCTGTCAACAATGTTTCGATTAGTAAATGGATACCCAGAGTTAGAGATTAAAGAACCCACTGAATCCAATTGCTTCACGTCAATCTTGGATTTGCATCTCGAATTTGACCAAGGTGGTGGTCTTCTCAGTACATATAAGAGAAGACTTTAATTTTCAAATAATTAATTTTCTAAGTCTAAAAAGTATCATACCTACTTCATCTGCTAACGTTGTTTCTATTTCACAACTTATTCAATATGCCAGGGCTTGACGTACAAATTTCTCAGATTTCTGATACGACACTGCTGTGACCAACTATTAGACCGGGGTTACAAGAAAATCTTATACGATTTCAAAAAAGTACTTCCTCCGTTATTAATCACTGGTGGGGATAATTCAACATTGTGTTAAACGTAATCACTAATGGGAACACGCGAATCAATCAAGGTAGTTTTTACTTAACTCAGCATAAAATTTCTCTTATAATCAACTGCATTAACTTTATACTTATCAAAGCAAATCAAATGTTTTCTTAAAATTCATGAAGGCTCTGCTCGTTCGAAATATAAATTGTACGTTCGTGAAATTATTGAATTGTCGAACTCATGGAACTTAACATTTTCCCATTGACACCAATTGTAAATAAATTGTTAATGCGAAGGTCTACTACGGCCCATACGCATAAAATTAAGGTTATGAAAAATCCTTAACATGTTAGTAAAAATCTTTAGACTCTATTCGCCTATATAAAGTGTCAGTAAAAATTACCTGCCTCGGTACGTGTGTGTCTTGGAATGGTAATAGTTAGTGGTTGTTTTGATACGTGATTTGCTGAGTTTGTACTGAGATGATCACCTTAATATCCCTTTTATGTCTTCACAACCATGTTGTGTTTTGTGTTACCACCAAACCTTAAGATCACAATGGAATAGGGAGGATTGGCGCGCCATAAAACCTGGTTAAACCCAATTGTTTTAATGCCTGTATCAAGTCATCTATATCTTATGCCTTAGATGTTTCTTAGACACTTGTTTACAAATACTTGAAGAGACTAGATGTTTGGAACCGTTTCTCGTCACTTTTCACAAAGGACGACATATTTGAGACCCCTGTTAAAGATTTTATTTCAGTGGATGTACGTAATGTTTTATTTTTCTTCATGGGTTTGCAAGTGACAAAAGCCTGCACTAAGACATTTTTATCAGTGACATCAGTTGTACTTATAATAATGCCAAAATAATTGAAACATCGAACATATCCTAAGAGTGGGTTGTCAATCATGATCATGCTTGGGACGTTAACTAGGAGTTTAATACCACGACAAAATGAACCCTGTTTAATTGCCTTTTTGAAGATTATAAAGTATTTAGACCAATCACTGGACAGATTTTAATTGTTATATTAAAAAGATGGTGTAACGTTAATCAGTTTCATTTTCATGTTTTACTTTTCTCAAAGCCTTTTTGGTTTGGTGCTACCTAATACGGTATTTCATAAAGGAGATTGCTTATATCGCTGTTGTGAATAAAGGTAATAACAAAATTACCGAACTTGGAGGATCAATCTCAATGTCCAAGAGAAAAGTCAAAACATGGAAGACACACTGGAATAGTAAGCTACACAGTAATTTCCCATATAAAATGCAAATTATTCGTTTCAGGAGGGACATCCGATCTGACTGCGCATGAATCTCTTCCAGGAGGAATATTAAAGGAGATATGTTCAGCGTCAGGAGATGCTTGTGGAGGAACCAGCGTTGATCAGAAATTCTTCCAACTATTGACCAAGATTTTAGGAGGACCAGCTATTAAGGTTCTCAAAGACCAATCACCGGATGAATATTTGGATCTCTTTAGAGAGTTTGAGGTGGCAAAGAGATCTGTGGTACCTAATCAAACTGACAAGGTGAAGATGAAAATACCGTTTGTTACATTGGATGAGATTTGTCAACGCACCAACAACGAATCTTTAAAAGACGTAGTTAAATCGTCCATTTTTAAAGATAATATTAAACTTATACGTGATAAAATACGAATTGACCCGGATTTGATTCTAGATCTGTTTTCTGGAACCACTGATATGATTAAATCTTTGATAGCTTCGACACTTGACAAAGTCGAAGGAATCTCTCATATTTTACTTGTCGGTGGCTTTGCCGAGTGTAGATTGTTGCAATATGAAATTAGAAAAGAATTTACTGGATTGACAATCGTCAGTCCCTCTGACTGTGGCCTGACTGTCTTGAAAGGTGCTGTGCTGTTTGGTCACCAGAGAGATATAATTCAATCCAGGATGATGAAATACTCATATGGGGTAGAATTATTCAACTTGGAATTTGATCCTGAAATTCACGATGAAAAATATTTGGTAATAGAAGATGGTATGAGGTGCTGTGACAAAATTTTCGACAAACTTGTGACAAAGGATCAGTCTGTTTCTATAGGTTCTATAGTTTCTAAACAATCTTGCACCACGGACAAGAGACAAAGTAATATATGCTACAGTTTGTATGCCTCTAAAGAAAAAGCACCAACATACACAACGGATGAAAGTTGTTTTCTAATTGGTATAAGGACGTTTTATATAAATAATCCCAACGATAAGATAAGACATTTTAAAGAAGAATACACATTTGGGGACACAGAAATCTTTCTTACAATTGTTGACGAAAGTACTTGTGAAAAACAAACATTTACTTTTCAGCTACCCGAAAAAGAGAATAAGCTAAAAATCACAGAACTCACCATTTCTTTTAGAAATCATATGGAAATTCATTTCATTACCTTTTTCAGATCAACAATTACTCTTTTGGTTTTTCTATGCCCAAAATGGAGAATATGATCAAGGTCGTCCATATTCTTGATAATTTGAGGATTAAAAAAGCATTTAATCTGTTTTCATTAATTCTGTGTATTTTACATATCATTTTGAGAGTCAAAGTACGAAAAAGGCATCTCAATTCAGAATTCTAATAAAACAGTCAACATTGAATACAAAAGTCATGTGAAGAAGCACACAACTAAACTGCAATCAGCAACAAGGACTTCCTTAGAAATAATACGAACAGTAGTTTCCGCTTGTTGCTACACGCTTATTGTGTTTTTGAAAGTCCAATAGGTGAAGATAAAATATGTGGTAAACGTCATTATAAAATACTAAGCAAAACCCATGTATTTGTCTGCCAGCGCAAGAGCTTACCCCTGAATCGTCTAGAGTGAATACAACAACATGAAAATTACATCGCATGTGTTTCATATTATGCAGAAATGAATCATTCATGGGGATTTGAATTGAACATAGAATAAAAATAAACCCGGACTGAATGTTTAATTTAATGTCATAGTTTCAAAATTCCAAGACAAGTACATGTAACAAAAAAATCCACTTCAACAGTGATCAGTTGAAAGGAAAGTTATCTCACGATTATGCGCTCTAAATATTAGTTAATCTGTATCTGCTTGTTGTATAACGGCCGCCGGGTTATCAACAATTTATTATGGCATGTCGAATCCGTTATAGGGAACAAAACCGGCCACTGTATGACAAACCCAAGCCTTTATTCATCTGAGAAATATCAATACCTTATTCGTCGATGAGCACATGACATATGACGTAAAACTATTCGAAAGCAGACAACATGACCCTGTGCTAGCATTTTTTGTGCAGCCACTATACTTTATCATGGAAATCACGATATGTTCACCATGCTCTGCAATAACGAACTACTAGTAGTTGCTACAAAAAGGGACATTGACAATTTAAGGGTTGAAGTCATCGCTTTTGTCTTAGAATTTTGTTTAAAGTTTCCTTCAGTTTCAAAATAGCAAATATGAAAATAAAGTTGTAAGTTCGAAAAGGCCAAAATAATATTGGTAGACATAGGATAATTACTAAAAACCAGAGAATATGCATACAAAACCATATACTTGTACTACAACTAAACCGCAATAAGAGAGACCGGTGGTGTAGTGGTTAACGCGTCGGGCTACTTACACTTCTAAGTGTTCATGATTTGATCCTCGTCCGGTGTTAAAATTACATGAACCAATTTTCAGACTCTGTAATGTGACGGAATTTTTCAGGGACTCGTGAAGAACAAGAAGTTATAACCAGTTCGTTGTTGCAGAGCATGGTGTACAATGGGCACAAACTGTTAGCAATGGGCACAAACTGTGCTCCTCTCCTCGCCGATTTGTTTTTATACTCTTATGAGACTGAATTTCTTCAAGGACTCGTAAAGAACAAGAAGATGAAAGAGGCAAGGTCATCTAATCTTACCTTCAGAAATATTGATGATGTCCTTTCTGTCAATAACACTTCATTTGGTAGATGGATTTCTTCAATATATCCTCCAGAATTGGAGATTACAGAGACAACCGAATCAAATTGCTGCACGTCTTTCTTGGATTTGCACCTCGAATTTGACCCAGGTGGTCATCTCAGTACAAAAATTTACGATAAAAGAGACGATTTTAATTTTCAAATTATTAATTTTCCTAATCTACAGAGCAATATACCTACTTCCCCTACATATGGTGTTTATATTTCACAACTTATTTGATATGCCAGAGCTTGCACACATTTCACAGATTTTTTTGATCAGACACCGATTTCTTCGTGGCCGACTTTTGGAGTAGGGCTATAAGAAAATACATCTCATACGATCCCTAAAAAAAATTTTCTTCGTTATCAGCCACTAGTAGAAAAGTTCAAATTTGAGTTAAAAGATATGGTGGTTAATTGTTTTAATTAGTGTTTGACTAGTCTGCTGTACTGAGATGATCACCTCAATATCCCTATTGTGTTTCACAACTATGTTGTGTTTTATGGTCATTACCGGATCCTAAGATCGCAATGGAAGAGGGAGGTTTGGTGCCATAAAACCTGGTTTAACCCACCATTTCGTTTTGAAATGCCTGTACCAAGTCAGGACCATTGCGATCCACCAATACTCCGGTATGACTGATTCGTTTTTGTAATTTTCTCTGGACTATGAGATTGATCATTCAAGTTCTGTAGTTTTGTTATTACCTTTATTTGACACAATTTGCAAGGATGGTCTCACGAAACGATACTAGTCCTTCAAAAAGGACGAAAATGGTTGTAAGCAATATACGTGCACGATAAAGACCCATTTGTAGATTTTGTGTAGTCTCAAAGGGGACCACTACAGAAGCCACACTCGCAATCTGTTTGCTGGAGAGGGATTCACATAGGCATTAAGCTTGTCTCAATCCAGAATAAATAAATATGTATAAACTAAACCTCAAGCAGAAACGTTAGCTCGAGTCAAAACGAACAATGCTCCGGGTGGAAAGCAGTTCCTGCTTGCTACGTTGCCAGTAATTCGGTAAAGGACAAGAATACTTGACCTCTTACTATTTCAAACCAATATTTGTGCACATCTGTAAGCCGGTGTTAAAACATCACTTGTCAGACGTGATGCTTGATTTAGAAATAAAAATTGCAACAAAGTTCCAGGCAATTTTTTTCCACGCATGACACATGTTTCGGTTATTCAAGACTCATCAAAGACGCCTTTTCCAAAAGATTGATATTGACGAATTGGAACCCAAGTTATGACTATGACCAGGCCATCGGTAGAGTTTAGTGTCTTAGCAATTTTGAGATTGAACCGAATAATTTCATTGCTTCATGGTGTTTTTTGTCGGAGCAAGCTATCCTCAGGGAATTGAAACTCCACTTGCAGGGATAACCATCATTAGAAATGCCGAAAAACAACAATAAACATTATTAATCACCATCTCTAAATAATTCAACTAAAAAAAAATATTTTCAAATTAATTTATCATAAATAGCAGCTTGAAATGATAGGTATTTTTTTTAGAAAGAAAAAAAATCAAATTACAAGGAATATAGAATTGTTAACAGTTTTAAAATTTTCACTTCCTATGTCCGGTCAAAATTTTTCCCTTGGCTCACAATGGATTTAAACTTATTTGTTACATCCCAGGTCCTTTGTTCTAAGAGGGGTGATCTGAGCCGGATCATCCCTCGAAATACCCTGTTCTACTTTTTCAACTCTATTGTTCCTTTTCTTTTGTTTTTCAAAGCACGTTTTTGAGAAATGTTCACTAAGTTGAACATAGGAAAATTATAAAATAAACAACAAAGTTTTTTTGAAGATTGAAAAATAACATAGTTTCTACCGGGGTTTGAACATCGGATCTCACCGTTCCAAGTCTACCTTCATATCCACTACACCACGAAACCGATGGAAAATATACGCTAAAAAAATGCATATAAAGAATATTGAAGGGGCCCAATAAGGATACTCTATAATATATATTAAAAAAATGTTTTCTATTTGATTCTAAATGCAAAGAATGTATTCTAATGTTTGTATTTAAATTTTACATGACATATTTTGAAGGCTGGGATGTAAAATAGTTATTAAATTCGGACTTGGTGTGTCAGTAAGATCACCCCCCTCCGCGTCCACATGTAATAACTATTACTGATTTTTTTAGGTCTAGAGTTACGACGCTTTGACTGTTGTTAACAAGCAAATATCAGTGTTTTTTGGGTTTTTTTTGTAAAGTAGAGAAACAAAATTTGGCGTGCATCAACGTACATTCATCAAACAATTTCAGACCTGGTATTTTGACAGAAACTGCATGTATAAACAAGAGGCTCCCAGGAGCTTGAATCGCTTACGTGGTCCATACTGTGTCATCCGACAATTTACTCTAATAGAGACTTTTGTATAGCTTAAAATAAGCTGAAGGTTTGAGTAATCAACACCTCTTCTCTATCTATTCTTCAGAAAAAACATTCAAAAATGCAATTTTTATCATTAAAGGGACATATCCCCTAGTAAGGGTCATCTGACAATTTTGACCCTATGGATACTTTTGAAAAGCTCAATGAGCTGAAGGTTTAAGCAAACCACAGGTTTCTCTATCTTCAATAGTTTTCATTCCATAAGGCAAAAACATAGAAAAATGCTATTTTTAAATGAGCCAAAACCGCTGTAAGGAGTTATCTGACATATCGACCCAATGGAGACATTTGTAATTATGCTGACTGAGCTGAATGTTAAAGCAAGTGTAACAGTGCTAAAACTTTTATTTTATCTTTTGGACGATGTTGAAAAATGGACTGAATTGAAAAAAAAGAGTATCTGTATTTGTATTTTTAATTTACTTTGTTGGTTTTCATTTCATTTTTATTCATTTAAATATAAATGTTAATTTTTAATTTAGCATTATATCCATTTTAATCTTTCACATGTCAACAGATCAAAGTGACAATTAGCTAATCTACCTTATAGTGATATTTTGAGCTCATTTAATTGACACCTGTTCCTTTAATCATAAAAAAACTCATAACGTTTTAATTATGTAGACGTCGCGCACGATGTTGGTACCAACGCGTATTTTCTATGTTATACAATAATGTTGTTGTTATAGAATAAAACTTTGAACGACAAAAATAAAGTTTTATATATCAAAAGATAGCTAAGATCAAGCGCAATCTTTTGGAATAAAATATGACAAGAAAAATGGAGACACATTTAAGATATTGCGTTCGAAAACAAAAAAAGACGTCGTTTTTACCTTGTAGACGCGTAACAAAATGGGCACACAAACTTAGCTTTTTTCAATTTTTTGACAAAACGGTAGGATGAAAAAAGTCTATTTTTTCAAAGACTTCTAAGCTGGCACCGAAAATGCACTACGTCATTAAATTTATGACGTCATTGGCGCATTTTTCGAAAAAATAGCCTTTTTTCTTGTCAAAACAGCCTGTAGACGCTCGAAAAAACTGCTACGTTGAATGTTAGGTGAGCATGTTTTACTTCTTAATTCTTTTATGAGGGATAAGAAAGTGTTTATATTTCTTTATAGCTGTATTCCAAATTTAAGTTAGATTTAATAAGTTATTTTTTAACTAAAAATATTGTAGCATTATCTTGTTTTAAAAAAAATACTAAATTTAGCGAAAATGTCACAAACGACATTTTTCACGTTTTTGAAAGATATATCCCGATTTTATGCTTAAAAAGTGTTAATTCCTAAATTAAAAATAAAATCTTTTTTTCAAGTATACGATTAAGCATATGGTATAGATCAGAATGAAGTATTTTTTTTATTTTTTTATCAATAATTTCTTTTTACCTAACGATTTTAGGATGATTTTATGCAATGTCACACAATTAAAAAACGACGTTTTTTGCATAAAATTTCTTCGACATTCCAAATTCAAGCGAAGAGATCTTTTACATTTTTATAGCAAATGAAAATTTTATTTCACATCTGAAATGTGCATCTGTAAAAATCTTTAATTATATAAAATACTTTTAAAAAATGTATAAACTACTATACTTAATTTTATTTTTCAATTTTCGCATCAAACTATCATGACGTTAAATAAGTTCTTGTTTCATGAGATTTTATGTCGATATCCAACTTTTACATGTTAAATTTGTTCAATCGTGATATTCAAATCTATATAACAAAACGATATTCAAAATGTGCATCTGGCAAAAAAGTCCTAGTTCAATTTTCTTTTAAATACTATTAGAACAAATAACAAAATTCTCAATTTTACGATTTCGCACTTTATTATTATCTTTTAATTTTTTGACGTTTTCACAAATAATTACGTTTTGCCGCGACGTTAATTTTGTAATTCCATTCTTTTCGATTATTTTCTTTATACAGAAACATAACGACATGGTTCCAGGAAATAATATATATGTTAACAAAATGGTAAATTATGGAAAAAAGATGAACTATGCTACATAAGTAAATTTGCAGGAAAAAAGAAAATAAAATGATTATTATAGTTTGTGTAAATATAATACAAACGTAGAGTTTACATATTATACAAATTTTTAGAAATGGCTGCAATGTCATCGGCGGAGCGAATTATGAAAAACAAAGCTGAAAAGAAAAGAAGGTTAGCGGAACAGAAGAAAAGATGGCATGAAAGGAAAAAGCAAAAAACAAACCCTGAGCGCGAAGGTGCGAGGTTTGAAATAAACGTTAAAAAACAATAAATTAATGAACTTTTTGATACATGTATCAATAAATGTAACACTTATTAGAGTGCAGACGCTTGAATAATTCAGTTTGATAATTTATTATATTTACAAAATATAAATATTCAAAATAGTCTGAATCATTACTTTTAACTTCTACTACATGTAGTACTTTAAATTAGATAAGCACATAGTGTATAAGAATTAAATGTTTTAGGTGCAGAAAAATGTAGATGTGAGACACGGAAAAAATCTCCGAAAACTGAAAGAAAACAAAGAGATCTGAAAAAAGAAAAACAAACAGAAAATAGGATAAGGAAACAAAAGCAAAGAGAAAAAGAAGCAAATAAAAGGTTATTAAAAAGAGAGCGTCAGAGACGATGGCGAGCAAAAAAAATGGTTGCTAATTCGGTTTTTCAAGAGGAAAAGTACATCTTTCCAAATCGTATGGAACGGTCTAGAAGCATTCAAAAACTTAAAAATGCTTTGCCGCAGACACCCCTTAAACGAGCGGCTACACTCAGTGCATATCTAAAAAGTAAATCACCTACCATCGAAATATTGACTGAAGAAAATCTTATAGCTACGCCAGAGGATAAACTTAACGCTAAAATTGTCAATAATATAAAAGATACCTTAGAAAAATCAAAGAACAGGCGGTCGGACGAGGCCCGGGCGGCTGTTAATTTAATAACAGCATCCGTAAGTGGAGAAAATATTTCTAATTCACGCACGAAAAGGTCACTTGCATCAACGCTTAAGGTTTCAGAAAAACGTATTTCCAGAGCTCACTTATATAAAAAACGCATTCTTCATACCGAAAATGCACCATTCATTTATACCGACAGAAAAACTAGAAGAGATGCTTTAAATGACGAAGACAAAAGGATAATTTTTGATTTTTGGACAGCTTCTGAAAATTCGCACCCAACTGGAAATAAAAAAGACGTCAAGAGAGTAAGGTTAGGTCCAAATACATATGCGTCTCATGCAGTTCAGATTTTAGAAAAAACTCAAACCGAAGTGTATCAAGATTTCCTTAAAGCTTTTCCCAACATAAAAGTTTCTCAGCGGAGTTTTGAGAGATGTAAACCCTTTTTTGTAAGACCGGCAAATAAAAAAGACCGGACAACATGTTGTTGTAGGTATCATTTGGAAATGAAATACGTCTTTAAAGCTGTAATGGACAACCGAAAGCGGATAAACGGCATACATGAAAATAGTAATCCCCTAAAAATTTACAAGGACATATATGAAATTTCCGCTAAAACACTCTGTAAACTTTCTGATGAGAATTTGTATTTGAAAAAGTGTTTAGACAGATCTTGTAGCGAATGTGGTGTTTCAAATTTAGAAATTGACCCTTTAGAGCTTTCGACGAGTTCTGATTCTGTAGACTTAAAATGGAAATGTTTTGAATATAAAGATGTAAAAACAAAAACAGGTATGAAGAAAAAGTTAATGTTGGTTGAAAAAGTTACAAAACCAGGAATACTGATTCAGTACTTTCTCAAGCTGCTAGGAACTTTTCCAGCCCATATGTTTAGAGCAAAATGGCAAAATTCACAATTGAAATCACTCGTTCAAAATCTTCCCGAAAAACATTGCATCACGATTCATGACTTCTCCGAAAACTACAGGTGTAAAGACAAACTTGAAATTCAATCTGACTACTTCCAAAAACAGGAAATTTCGATTCATGTCACTTTAATATATCGTCACAGTGTTCTTGAAACGGATGGTATTGAAAGCTCCCCGGACGACCCCCATATAATTACAGAACACTTTATTGTTTTATCAAACGACGAAAAGCACGATCACCATTTTACAAATTATGCCCAAGAATCTGTGTCAAAGTATCTCAAATCAATTTCATGTCAGGTTGATGTAATGCACGAGTTTTGTGACGGATGTGCAAGCCAATACAAAAGTAGGCATTGCCTCGGGGACTTGACAAATTCATTCAGAAACTTTGGTTATAGGAAAATTATAAGAAACTACTTCGAAACATCACATGCAAAAGGTCCGCAAGATGCCGCCGGAGGATTTATTAAAAACCAAGCGGACTTGGCCATTGTAAGGGGTAATACAACTATACAATCCGCACGGGATCTTTTTACCTTCTGCGAGGAGAATTTAACCGTACCTAAATCAAAGGGTTGTAAAAGACGAGTTTTCAATTACATTGATTTAATTCCACGAACAGTTCCTAGACAGTTTAAACCTATACCTTGTATAAGGTCTATTCACCAGGCTGTTGCCTTTCAGACCGGGGATATTTCAATACGGTCGTTATCGTGTTATTCGTGTGACTCTTGCATTTTCAATCTAAATACGAAATGTGAAAACACCGAATCAATAGGAAACTTTATAACTTATAAAATGAAAAGAGAATTAGATAACGAGCAAACAGTTGAAGATTCAGATGAAGATTTATCCATATCAGAAATTGTTACTAAAAATACAATAGTTGCCGTAATATGCGATGACGATTTTGACGATTTTTATTTATTCAAAGCTCGGAATCGTGCTTCGGTCTTGGAAAAAAATATAACTGATAGTTTCGGTGCCCGTTTTATTGCTGGATCAAGTGTTATTGAGGGTAACTATTATAGTTCCGCTGAAGGTATTCCTTTACAATTCTCTCTTATTCGCAGAAAACTTGCCGTTGTTCCGTCTGCATCCATTGTGTATGTTTTTGAAGACGATGATTTTCGCGACTTTAATAGTGACAGGAGCAATGTAACTTTGTTTGAAAGCACCAACCAGACAATAATTGACTGCATCAAAATGTGTGACCTCACTAGATAATTAAATAAAAAATATTTTAACAGTATAGCAATTTTTAAAGGCGTGATAATAAATTAAAATAAAAACACAGCAACAAGCATTTAGTACAAAATCTAAAAAAGTACATTGAAAAATAAATACGGCAAATCGAAAGAATAAATACGTTATAGACTTAATGGGATTAGCCCGAAAATAAAACCTGGTTCAACTAGCAACATTGTTTAAGATATCCTGTTGTGGATTTTATATCTACGGTGAGTAAAGACCTTTCTGATCTGTTCTTTTCTATCCTTTTTTTAACGTCAATAATCTTTTATTCGTTGTTTTGACGTTACGCTTTATGGTATCAACATCTTGCGCGACGTCGTAAGATTATCTAATTCATAAAAGTATATATTGTAAAACAAACTGGAGAAAGACAGTAAGTTTTGGATTCAGTGTTCGAACTGAAGTTTACCAAAGCCGAAATTGGAGTCCAGCTTATTGACGTTTTCCATGTTCGAATTTGACTGTGATTTATATGCATTTTGTTATTTTTGTTATATTTTTGGGACTTCGCCATTTAATACAAGTAAAAATTTACCAGTGTAACATTCAACGAATAATTAGCAATACAAAGGTTCTTACGGTCGACCCAAACCCCTGTCACACAAGCATCAACTTTTTCTATCAGCAATTGTTTTCATTCTTTAAGGCATAAACAGGAAAAGGCGCTATTTTAAAGGGCCATAACCTCTTGAAGGAGTCATCTGACAACTACGACCCAATGGAGACTTTTGTTGAACTTTTTATTCTAAAGAACCTAAGATTCTTCGGATTTTTTTATCTGTTATAGTTCCTGAATTATAAGCCATTTTAAGTGATTTTACCCTACGTTCTATTTTTAGTAACAGCGGTCATGTTTTCTTATCGAATCATTCAAAATGAAGATCGTTTGTTGTCGACATGTCATATATCATTCCTGCAAAGTTTCAGTTAAATTGGTTCAGTGGTTTTGTTATTGAAATTCCCGATTGTTAAATTCTAAATTGTTTAAAACACCAGGTGTATTTTCTTGTACTGAACATGGTCGATATCATCGGTGCTGGATTTGGCTTTTCTGTTCGAACCTTTTGGCTTTCATTCAATACTTTGTGTTTTTGACCTTCCAATGTTTTGATACAAATGTTGCTGATGAGAGGTCACTCCTTGAAATATCAATATACAGCATGCCCAAATAAACCGTTTTTATACCCGTTTTGGTATTGTTATTTGGCCAGGTGATCTGATAAGAGAGGTATTAACATAATAACTTCTCATTTCATTAAAAGTTTACAGTGACCATTAATTTTAGCAATGAAATAGCTACAAAAAACATTCCTTGTTTTGTTTGAGTAGTTATATAGCTACAATGCTTGAAATAACTTATTAGTTGCAGAGGACGGAATGTTGCTATGCAATAGATAGAATGTTTACGATTGGGAATTTGAAGTCATACGTTTGTCAAAGAACTTTGTGAAGATCATTCTTTTATAATATGTGTTTTATTAAATATTTTTATTACAGATTCAAATGTTCAGATGTCTAAGTTGTCTTAATGAAGACCATGTTAGATTAACGTGATCTGGTAATTCTAGGTATCAAATTCATCACTTACACTTTTCTTACTCATAATTTCTGGGCCATCAACAAATTTGTTCGAGTCAACTTGAGAATTGATCATTTTTGTTCCAGACTCCAACGTACTTCCTGTCAAAATGGATCCTGTTTCATTTAAGGCTTTCCCTAGTTCGGCCACAAGAGGGTTTAGCTCAAACTTTGAATTGACTGATTTAGTTCCAGAATCATCGGTCCCTTGTAATGTAGAGTGCTCGTTCAAAGAATTGACCACTTTGACCACATTGCCGTCAGTTACACTTTTCTTGCTCACAATAACTGGTCCAGTCAGTATTGTTCCAAAATTGTCAACAAGTTTGTTGGGATCCACTTGAGAATTGATCATTTTCGTTCCAGACCCCAATGTGCCTCCTGTTAAAATGGACCCTGTTTCATTTAAGGTCTTTCCTAGTTCGGTCAAAAGAGGATTAAGTTCAAACTTTGAATTGACTGATTTTGTTCCAGAATCACCGGTCCCTTGTAATGTAGAGTGCTCGTTCAACGAATTGACTACTTTGTCAACATTGCCGTCAGTTACACTTTTCTTGCTGACTATAATTCCGATATCTGGGAGAACATTTCCAAAATTGTCAACAAGTTTGTTTGGATCAACCAGGGAATTGATCATTTTCGTCCCAGACCCCAACGCGCTTCCTGTCAAAATGGATCCTGTTTCATTCAGTGTCTTCTTTAGTTCGGCCACAAGAGGGTTAAGTTCGACTTTGGAATTGACGGTTTTTGTTCCAGAGTCACCGGTGCCTTGTAATGTAGAGTGTTCGTTCAAAGAATTGACCACTTTATCTACATTGTCATCGCTTACACTTTTCTTGCTTGCAATTACTTCTTTTAAGATCGATCCCGTTCCAGTTAACACCTTTGAAAGTTCATCCACAAGAGGGTTAAGTTCAACTTTGGAGTTTACTGATTTTGTATCCGGTCCAAGCGTGCTGAGTAGCGTGGAATGTTCATTCAAAGAATTCACAAGTTTTTGTCTTTTATTGACATGGTTGTTTGAACCAGATCCCGTTTCTTTGTTGAGTTTGTATTGTTTGTGTACTGGGTTCACTTGTTTTGTTCCGAGATTATTTTGACCTTGGAAAGAATGTGTTTCATAATCTGCATAAACAGCTTTGTCAATCAACCTTTTCTGAACTAAAACAGAAAAATGAGGCAACTGTGAATATCAATGTTTTTGCATTGCAACGGATAGGTTGGAACAAACGTCTTTTCGTTCAAAATCATTTGAGTAAAACATCTGATTTTAACGAAAGATTAATCTTTAGAACAACAATCAGCTAAATTAATATAAAATTTACTTTTCTGGTGAACTAAGTTTATATTACATTTATTATTTCTCAATAAGTAATTATCAAAATGAAAACAGGTAGCAATTATAAAATTGTAATTATATCAACTTCCAAATGAACTTACCGGTGCCTGCATGCACATCTGTAAAATGAAAACAAAAGTTAAAAAAAATACATTACATTTTTGAAAAAAAAAATATTAAATAATATTTAGCTCTAGATTTTTATACAGCTTCCCAATAATCTTGAAAGAATGTCTGACCCCTGTGAAAGAACCCCCACCACAAGTTGACACTTGCTCTACAGAGAGAACAGTTCTCATGCTACAATTTTTCATTGGGAAGCCTATATTTTACCTTTAGTGATAATTTCTTTTTCTTTTACATTTGTGTAACCACCCCTTTTCCACCGAAAATAAAAATAAAACTATTCATATATTTTGATGGCTCTCAAAGAAGCAAAGAGACAATACCAATGTGGTATTCGAGTGTCAAAAGTCCGAAAGGCAACGACAAAACCAGTAAACACGAATGAGAAATGCACAAAAAAAACCCAACACATACATGTATATGGTAATTTTTATAAAAAAGCTCAAATTTACTTACATGTCACACATAAAAGAATAAAACTACACAGGTATTTCATCACAGTCTAAACGAATCTGAAATATACAAAATTTATGTAATTTTGTATGTTTGCATACTATAGATATTTTAAGGAAAGTATCAGAAAAACCTTAAAAGTCGAAATAAATAGACATTATTAACGAAAACGTTTAATCTGCTTTTGCATATGGAGGTGCAAATTGGCATTCCTCGGCCTAGTCCGATAGTTTACGAACTCAGCCGAAGTTGCGACGAGTGATGGTGGTACAGCTGATCAATTGGTTGTTTCACTCACATCAAGTCAAAACATTTTTGGTAAAATTAATTTAGACGGGTAAGTCAAAAATATTCTACAATATGAAATTATCAATCATAAACATTACCGTCGATGGGACCTACCTTCACTATATATGAGAGCTTGGTAATTAATGATTTGTTAACCTCAATCGTGTTTTATAGGAACTTAAAGAAAGGGAAGGT
Source organism: Arcuatula senhousia (assembly GCA_963971305.1). Lineage (NCBI taxonomy): Eukaryota > Metazoa > Mollusca > Bivalvia > Mytilida > Mytilidae > Arcuatula > Arcuatula senhousia. The sequence continues at coordinate 38,330,792 of OZ020307.1, read as the reverse complement.
CTTGTTGTTTTTGCGCATATGCAATTATTCTTTCCATTTCTAAAGATGTACATGCAGTTTATGAGAAATTTTCGATCTGTTGTTTACAACTTAATTTATTACAACGCAATAAGATTGATAAACATTACAAACATGACTAAGTTCCATTGGTTCACACTACAAAATCCAAAAAGTCTGAAATGGCAGTTTTTTAGGCTGAAAAGTCTGAATTCTGTCTTAACATTCTTAACATTCTGAAAACAGTCTGAATATTGTCTTAACATTCTTAACATTCTTAACAAATTCTTAACATTCTGAAAACAGTCTGAATAGATTCTTAACAATCTTAACATTCTTAACACATTCTTAACATTCTGAAATTGTCTGAACAGATTCTTAACATTCTTAACATTCTGAAATTGTCTGAACAGATTCTTAACATTCTGAATATTCTTAACACAATCTTAACATCCTGAAATTGTCTGAATATATTCTTTACATTCTAAATAATAAACATCCTCTCGGAACATTGATCTTTTCCTGAGCAGATTATTTTGATATTATACTTATATTTTTTTTTATTTATTCTGAACCTTAATTTCATTAAAATTTTAGGCTAAAATAACTTCAAAGAAAATAGATTGAACTATTAATCTATTTGTTTATAAAACAGTTTTTAACATTATTTTCATAAATCGTTTTAAATTAATGATTAATATTCTTCAACGAAACAGCTTTTAAAAAATCAAGTTGAATATTCAAGTTTTCTAATATTTAATTTATCAATTAAAATATTTATTTATATCTATTTATCTTATTATTTATTCTAATGAATCTACATTAAGATTTACAATTATTTGAATGCCCATTTATTTTAAAAATGTCTAGTTCTGAATATTCATTACAGGTTTTACATTCTATAGTTAATAACACAAGAAGAACGTGTATAAACTACAAGCAATCAACTGGTACAATGATTTAAGTTGATTTCAACATATATGCATAAATTTTCATTTATTATCAAAAGTTCGGAATAATGTTTATAAATTAAAATACATGTACACCATAGAAGTATCAAATTATCAGCAATTAAAAAAGATTAACACAATTAATTCCCCGCTGGGTTTCTATTGATAATAAAAGCACCGACTCAGTTTGGCAAGTAGGTGTTAACACGCTTGAAGATGGCATGTGTTTTATCTCCACAAGATTTTTAAGATAAAATGTTAACTATCGGTTGCCTTATCATTTAACTTATTAATAAAGATATGAGCCCACCTGAGACTTTACAGACCAAAGGTTCTACTATTTACTATCTACTAAAGATTGGAGAAATTGGTAAAAAAAAGTATTTTCAAAACTGTGAATACTTTAACATTGGTCATTTCCATGTCATAAAACATACGTTCTTAAATAAAAACAACAAACAAATAAGCATCTTCCCTGTTGCATGTTTCAAAACAGTGTAGGTTGTTGCAGGAAATACCAAAACCAAGGTAAATCCAATGAAATCCCTCGTGTTTAACAGATAGTTTTATGGTTATTACCAAAACCATTTTAATAGTGTCAAAAAGTAAGAGAAAAAAACTCAAATGACTCAGATTTTACTTTACCGGCTATATCTAGAGTTTATCCCCAACAGACTGGAAACGGTAAAAAAACCAACAGTGTGTTATTTTTGACAAATAAGCTAGAGGACGATAGGGGAAAGAGGTATGAACAGACTGCTTTCCATTATTTCTTTGTTTAAAGTCCCGCAAGTGTAATTATATGGACTGTCTTTAGTTTGTCAGCGTTAACGATAACTGGTAAAACTCCATAATTTATTCAAGTTATTGATATCCAACAACCTTTAACTGCATAAAACCTTGTAGTTTTGCGAGAGGACGTTAAGATTCTTACGTGTACTTCTTATTTCTTTTAAGATATTTGTACCAGGAAACTTTTTGAGGCAAAATAATACTGCACAAAAATATGCAGAACTTCCTCAAAATGTGTGGACAAAATGAAAATGCATAAAATGAACCGGTGAAAGTTTGATAAAGAATTTACAAACAGTGAATTTCTTTAAAATATTTTTGATTGCAAAATTAATGCATGCCACTGCAAACAAATAAAGTATAATTTAAATCTAAATATTAAAATGTTCTATTACTCATAAAACTATTTAAAGTAGAACAGTGATTTAGTTTGTTTGTCTGTGTATTGATGTATATTTAAAGAGAAGTTGTTCTAAATAATAACTAAAGAATTAGAACGCTACTGCTTTTATTTTCGTTTTTTAACATAGATACACATGTAAAGTTTGGGCTGTAACCTCCTGCTAGTTTGATACCTCAATGGTTTCATGTATAGGATCACAGTCCGCTTAGCTTTTGCTTGGAACTAAATGAGCGAGTGAGTTAGCGAGTTAGTTTTTACGCCCTCGCAACAGTATTAAGTATATTTGAAGGCAATGAACATGAAATGTTGATAAAATGAACATGAAATGATGATGATATGAAATATGGGGTGGGGTGGGAAACAAAGGAAAGGGTACATTTCAAAGAACCACAGGAAAAAGGAGAGAGGTGAATAGGGGCTGAAAATTTAGCTTATGTGGTGTACTATTTGGTTGTCCACAAAGGGATCTTTTACGTGCATAAAGCGTGGCACTCTCCACACACGTTGGCCCGCTATGGTCAGCGGTCAGGGTTTCCGTATTATAAACCTGCAATCCCCGCGGACGAGGGCCACCCTAATTGAAAACCTGTATGTTTAAAATACCCTTTTATATCCATTTTTATGAGTTGTGTTAATCGTCAGCATTGTTTTCTGCCCCTACCCACTTCTTCCCTTTTCCTGTGGTTCTTCAAAATTTACCGGTCCTTTGTTTCCCACCCCACCCCCATATTTCATAACGGGAATTAAAAAAATCACAATGAAAATTAACAGGCAGCAGTCTTATGTATTAATATTTTCAAACTTTCAGTTGTTTTTTTTAATAAATTTGCTTCTAAATCTAGATTCACTCTGCTTTACGACGATATGGGTTTTCTGGTTTTCTTTAGACCCTCATTTTATAAGTGTATATTTTTTAAAATGTATTTAAAACTTAAATTAACAATAGTTTGTAGAAAATGTTTTTGTAGTTGCAGGTACATGATATAGAACTAAGTAGATGTTTTACTGTGATGACTGTTGATTTGCATATTGTCAAATAAGTTCGGCCTAATTACCGACGAACGCCCAAAAATTATTTTTTTTTATGTGTAGTCCGAATTATCCCTCTCCCTTCCTGCTAATACAATCAGATTTGCAATAGTGTTCAAAGCGGCTATTAAAATATATATAGTCAATTAATATTTACTAAAATCACAATAACTTTTACATATCAATAAAAATTAAAAAAATAGAAGCAGAGGTAGAACTAGGTGATGTCTATTCAGATATACTGATTACTATTGTATTATAACGATTTGCCATTTGAAATCACCCTGAAAACTATTGTTTTAATAATGATTTGCTAAATAAACTATATCATTTAAACATATAAAGCTCTTTGATATGAAATTAGCACTTATTACCGTAATTTAAACTGAACTGTCCCCCACAGAGGAACATCTCGATGCTAATTAATATGTATAGCCTACATCCTTTACCGTGCACGTCGGCTTAGAAACGAAATGTATCTGTTATCATACTCAGGTACACAGTTTCTTTAAAACTTGCGGTTCCAAATGTTTCTTTTCGGTTTTTTTTTTTTTGCCTCTAAATTTCTTCACTTTCGAGACAACTTTCTCCTAGATTAAATGTTTTTTTTTTGTAAATTATAACGATATCAGATAATCGAATCAAATCGAAATCGAATACTTTTGTACAATAGTAACAACTTAACAAACGGACATACAAACAAAAACATAAAACACCTACAAATAAGAATATAAAAAAAAACACTAACCCCTCACCTTTAAAAATTTGCTTAAAAAATTAAGAACAAAATTAAGTCCATATGATTTGATTAAACTGCTTCACAAAAAGGAGCGAAAATATTAACAATTCTATTTTATCAAGTGTAAATTAATGTTAAGAATATTAAGAATCAATTCAGAATAATTCAGACAACATTTAGACAATCTTGACTAGTCATAATGTTAAGAATCTGTTAAGACACATCCAGACACCATTCAGACAATTCAGATAGCGTTAAGAATGTTAAGAATCTGTTAAGACAAACTCAGACACCATTCAGACAATTCAGATAGCGTTGAGAATGTTAAGAATCTGTTAAGACAAACTCAGACACCATTCAGACAATTCAGACAGCGTTAAGAATGTTAAGAATCTAGTTAAGACAAATCCAGACACCATTCAGACAATTCAGACAGTGTTAAGAATTATTCAGACTTGATTAAGACTGTTTCATACAATGTTAAGAATTTTTCAGAAGATTTCATACATTTTAGAACGTTAAGACAGAATTCAGACTTTTCAGCCAAAAAAACTGCCATTTCAGACTTTTTGGATTTTGTAGTGTCATGCAATTCCTAAAATCATTGAACTCTTATACCTTTATTTGGATTTGAAGAGATAAAGTTAAATGAATTAGGACAAGGCACAACAATTTACGGTGTAATTAAAATTGAATAATTGTGTCCAAATATTTATTATACTACCTGTGTTATGAAAATCAAAGTCAAAGCTACCCTCCCCGATTGCCGTTGTTTCCCATTGTCTCCATTTCATCGTCATTTTATGTTCATTGTACTAGCCTTTTGATGTTCACCTCCCAGGTCCGAAATTGTGCTGCTTGGGAGTAAAGCAATACTAGTAACTAACTAACTAACTAACTATTTGATGTTAAAAGTTTAATGTAAATCTTAATAAAATCCCGTTCAGCAGCTGTACATACAATATACGAAAAAGGTGGTCAAATTGACGAACAATGCGATTCGTCCATCCTCCATCCCGAACCATACATTGTATGTACGCAAACGAATGAGGGTAAAACACACAAAAAACTAGTCAACAAAAGTAACAGAAATAGTATTTTTAGATTTTGTTTATAAAATTGTAGGTTCATTTTCATGTTACTTTTGGATTTCTTGCACCAACATCAGCTTCTATCAACCAGGGGCGAATCCAAATATTTTTTTTAAAAGGGGGATTCCGCCTATTGTCAAGTGAGGACGGTAGAGAGGTTCTTAGCTTGATTTTCCTAAAATCTGACCGAATTGAATTTTCAAGAAAATGTAGTGGGAGTCCCGGAACCCTCTCTTAATCTGCCACTATAAACGTTCTACTAAATAGCAAAATGTTTAATATAACTTTGGAGTTTTTTTCTATGGACGTATAAGTATTGTTTCTTATGCCGTGATTTTTCTGCACCTTGTCTTGTTTTTGTGTCGTTGCACTAGGACTTACCTTTCTCTGCACTCTAGTACATTTTTGCGTAATTTATGTGGCCTTGAGATTCATGTAATCACTGAAACTCTGATATAAATACGTCAATAAATATAAAACCAAGAACAAACAACTTCAAGGAGATCAGTTATGAAGGTAAGAGAAAATGTAAACTAGTATGCTTTCATTTGTGTTTCCTTTTTAATTTCGCGATTCAAGTAAAAGGGACTGGAAAAACTAGAACAGTACAAAGATTTAAAACATTTTAAAACCTACATTTTTGAATGGTTAACGCAGGCTTCCTTTCGAGGTTTCAGTAAACTTTAGTCCTCCATTTAGCTTACATGAGCGAACACCCCCATTTAGGTCCAAACCTTTCGGGTGTCTCTCTCTGGTTACTTTCTCCATGCTATGACCTGAATAAACTTTAGAGTTTCGATGAAAAACACACTGACAGTTTATGTACATGTATTTTTATGTATGTATGTTTTCTTTAATTTGAAATATTTTTTTTTCATTCTGCTTTGAGAATTTAATTAAACGATTCTTCTAGTCTTGTCTTTTTGACTTGCTGATTTAAGACATTAAAACAGAAACCAAGCGATCAATAACAATAAAAATGAATAGGTAAGTACATAAAATGAGAACAGTTTTGACTGCTTAGACAAGAAAGAGGTTTTAATATGAGGGTCAAATATTTTAAATTATGGTAACATTGTGGGAAAAACATGTATAACCGGTACTTAGTAGAATAGGTACATTTGATTTTTTCCAATTTTTAGGTGGCACTGAATCTGTCAAACATTTGGTTTTTGGTATATTGTAAGTAAAGAATAGAATAGTAAAAGGTTCTTTGCTTTTTCTTTCCATCATAAATCAAGAAAATGCTACACGCACTATATTTGAGAAATAGAATGGCATTTGCCAAAGTCTCTCTCTAGATACCGTTAACAGCTCCATGGTCTTCATAATCATATAGTTTTTTTTGCCTTTTTCATTGTTTTTTTTGGTAGAGCGTCTCTGATGAGTCTTGAATAGACGAAACGTGCGCCAGGCGTTGCAAAATTTACTGTCTGAAACTTAGTTGTCATTTCTAATTTGATTTGAACGACGATCTCGAGAATCGAAACTTAGTCTTCGTAAGAAACTAAAAATTCATGTGAACGAATCCATCGCTGTGTTAAAGCACATGTAGTACAGGCTCTTCAGACACCACAGTGGCATATTTATTTGTCTTAGACATCATGAAAACATTTTGTAGTTTATGGCACAGAATGAACAAGTAGAGAGCAAAGATAAAATAGAATGCAATTGAAACACACTAAGAATGAAAGGATAGGGAACCTAGCACGGAATTCCGATTATACCGATGCTAGAGGCTGTCCTTTAAAAGTTACAGTGAACTGTGAACGTTACCTAAACGTTGAAAGCCTCGTTGTGACCCTAAGATAAAGAACAGCAATAAAATCGCTGTTCCTTTGCTTTGTTCAATGAACATACTCATATAATGTGATTTTGTGTCGTTCCCATATACTCCTAGCTGCGGTTCATAGCTCTTTTAAATACGGTCCGTTGATGTTTTTTTTTATTTTTTGCGGACCATAGATCAGAAAAATTTTCAAAGGACCATTAAGAGCTACGGAACCGCAGCTTATTTACTCCATATTCCTTGGATTTTATATTGTCATTGGAACAAATCAAAAATCTTGAGGTTTTGCCCCATTCTGCCACCGTATGTTTGACTTGTAAATAATTTTTGATTTCAGCATCTTTATTTTTAACGTGCGTTTACAGTTTGGACAGAAACGATAAAGCAGTTGAAGAAAAATTAAAGGTTGTCATACCTCCAATTCAGACCAATAAAGTAAGTAGAATAGTCTATTTGCCAATTACCTTTGGATTTTTATTCCGGAATCGATTTAATTCTTCTTTGTATTAGCGCTAGGGAAAATGCCATGGTTACCGAATGGTATACACAGACAGGACAAGTCTCGGACTTTATCCCTAATGACTACGATAATCTACTGCGATTGATAGATTTATTAGAACATTTTTAACATTTTTTACTCAGGTAGTGTTAAACAGTTAGGTGTATTTTTTTTAGATTACGGTGTCAAAACATTTTTATGCCAGTTAGTTTTTTTAGATTTATATGGTAGATTATCATAGTCGTAAAGGAAAAGGTCCGAGACTTGTCTGGTCTGTATGCCATTCGGTAACTACTGCATTTTTCATAGCGCTACTACAAAGAAAAATAAAATCGATTCCGGAATAAAAATCCGAAGCTAATTGGCAAATGGACTATTTACCACAGCATTTAGTAAATTGCATATAGTTGTGTTTGGTGGTATGTCATTTGCTCTTTGGTCATATTTAAAGACTTTAATTTTAAGGAAATAAAAAAAAATGGTTAGGAATAAGAAGGGGCTAGCTCACAGTGTTAACTTTTGCTGCCACAAAAAAAACTAATAGGGTGGAATAGTGCAGGGTTGAAATTTTGTTTTCGAGCTCGGCAACCATTTTTTAAATTGATTGCATATATTGTTTTTATTTTAGGTCAACCGGTATATATGTTATTCAAAATCTTTGGAGGAGCTCGGAGAAAGATATGTTAGTACGTACATTACGTAACACAATTAAGTATAAGTTCGATAAATCAATAAACTGCACAATATCATGTCAATTTCTAACAGACGATTTTTCTGTAAAAGGTATCCCTGTTGCAGACGTGCGTTTTGAATCGAAATCTCAAAATAACAAACTAGGTGACCAATAGAAAAATTAAAAGAATGCAGAAATCGGAAATAAACCTTACAGATATATGAAGGATTTTCTTTCGTCCTGAATAAATACCACATCAAAGTTGACTGCTCATGGGTCAACAACCTCGTGACTATAAACAGAGTAAAATGGGTCTGAACATTAGAGGTACATGTATGTATAGAACAGTTTAACCAATGCATTAAGACAGCAGCACACATTAAAGCTGCATCATGCAAAGTGCACCAATTTGTCTTTTGATAGATATAATTGCCACATGCAATAAAATATAGAGTTTCATTACCTATTCCGTATAATAACAAATGTTCCTGCATTTGTTACAAGGTAGTAATAGACCAATACATTTGTTTTAGCAAGTTTACTAACGGAACCGAACGAAGACGTTTCACCACATCACGTGGACTCCGGTTTGTGTTTAGAACCATTGTATAAAGATCAATCTTGGTAAATAATACATGTATATTGTCATTTTAAATATTTTGTTGCTGTTAATTACTTTGAATTAGACAAATTCTTGGTTTCTTGTAAAGGGCAGAATTGGAAGTAAAATTACAGACACAAATCACAAATTGTCAACATGGAAATAACAAAAAATCAAACGGAGCAATTTTTTACATGCGTTCTCTACCTTATTGTCATAGCAGCCCTTCACCAAGGAGTAAAATGTTTAGTGGAATTCTTTACCAAACGCCCATAACGCTACACTTTTAAGTCTTCATACCATCATACAAAAAATATAAGAGTTTACAATAAACTTCATATTTCTCTGACCTTAATCCGTCCAAACAAACAGCTCAGCAGTCTAAAGTAGGCCTAAAATATTTTTAGCAAGCATTAAATACTAGAGTGAAAAAAACTATGATGTTCGTTCTAGATGTACCAAATATTTTTTTTAGGGAATGCGTCAGGGGTGAAGCCTGCAAAGGAGATGCCGTTGAGTTTAGTGTTACAGACAGCTTCAATAGCGTGAAAACCCCATACTACAAGTTGCCCTCAGGTATATATGCACCTCCATTTTTCGGATTAAATACAACTGATTAACTTTCAAGGTCCACGGGTTGATTAATTTACTATGCTTTAACACATTGCCGATTGAACGCTCACTGGAGCCGGGTTTTTTTTTCAGGGGGTAAGGGTGGGGTAGGTGTTAGATCAAGTCGCAAAGGCAGAATCAAACCACTCGAGAAGGAAAATATATCATATGTTATATAGTGTTTTGTTTAGATGTTAAATGGTAACGTTAAGTAAGAAGCCATTCTATTTTTCAACATGTATGTATCCTACACGTATATGTAACATGATCTACATTTTCAGTTCTTTTTTTGATGATAAATCTTTAACGACAGATCTCATGTTGCTTGTGGTTTTTTTTATTGAGGTGTCGGTTCCAGAATCAACCATGGGAAGGAAAAACATTACCTCATTGTACAAGTACATCTTTATGAGCCACTAAAAGGTAAGCGTAGACAAGTTCAACGATCTTGGACAACCTTAGTAAGCCTAAGGCTTATGTAGCGTCCCAAGTACTTCTTTTTTGGTTCATTTAAGACGAAAGTACCGATCAGTGGTCTAATTGAAAGCTTCTAACTGTTTTTATTGAAGATTTTTAAAATTTCCGCTGATTTATATTATGGTGTCTCATACACTTAGGGAGCGACCATTTGATTCATATGGAGGTGGAGGGAGACTATAATCATGAAATTCTAAATGAAAAGGCAGGATGCCGAGAATCAAGAAATGAAAAGGCAGGGCATTGATTAAAATAGAAAAAAAAAGACGGGATAGTATTTTGGACTGAATAAGTTATAGTACATTAAAAAAGACCAGATTCCTATTCATCCGAAAATAAAAAAAGCACGAAGAAAAAATATCCATTGCCCCCCCCCCCCTAAAAATCAAATGGTTTCTCCCTTCCACTATCTTCGATATCCGTTCTCTCTAGATTTCCTCTTGGCTTTCCTTGTTTTGCAAAAGATCGATATCCTTGTTGCTGGATTTTTTTTTTACATTTTAGGTACCGATACAAGTATTTTTTTTCGTTACTTTTTATTTTTGATTCTCCAATGTTTTGATGTAAATGCTGATGTTGAGAAGTTTCTCATTTTAAACATGGAGCATAATCTAATAAAGACTGTACTATTCATACATGACTTAGCATTTTGTATATTTGTGAGCGATTAAACAAAAATGTGACATAAAAAAGAAATGTGCCCTTTTACCTACTTTAAAATCTCAAAAAAATCTTATTTTGCGTGAAAATGAAACATCAACATAAAATGAATATTTTCATACATCTTTGATATGCACATTGAATTCTTTTTTCAGTGCCTACCTCTCCTGCCAACATTACCTTAACATACACAAAAACTCCGTAAGTATTTTTTTTCTATCAGGGGCGTCGCTTATGACTCCTAGTGTCACAGTGCATTAACCTCTTTGCTGAATCTTAGTATTGAGTCTTAGAATCATGATGGGTCAGCATCTCTGCTGAGTTATTGTCAGCATGTGTTAGCATCTCTGCTTGGTCTTAGTATCAGGATGCGTTAGCATCTCTTTTGAGTTTTAGTATCAGGATGCGTTAGCATCTTTGTTGAGTCTTAGTATCAGGATGGGTTAATCTCTGATATGTAAATATCAGAATGCATTAATTAGCGTCTTTGTTGAGTCTCAGTATCAAGATGCGTAAGCATCTCTATTGAGTCTAAGTATCAGAATGCGTTAATCCATGTTGGGTAAGTATCAGGATGCGTAAGCCTCTTTGTTGAGTTTTAGTTTCACGATGTGTTAGCATCTCTGTTGTGTTTAAGTATCACGATGTGTTAGCATCTCTGTTGTGTTTTAGTATCACGATGTGTTAGCATCTCTGTTGTGTTTTAGTATCACGATGTGTTAGCATCTCTGTTGTTTTTAAGTATCACGATGTGTTAGCATCTCTGTTGTGTTTTAGTATCACGATGTGTTAGCATCTCTGTTGTGTTTAAGTATCACGATGTGTTAGCATCTCTGTTTTGTTTAAGTATCACGATGTGTTAGCATCTCTGTTTTGTTTTAGTATCACGATGTGTTAGCATCTCTGTTGTTTTTAAGTATCACGATGTGTTAGCATCTCTGTTGTGTTTTAGTATCACGATGTGTTAGCATCTCTGTTGTGTTTTAGTATCACGATGTGTTAGCATCTCTGTTGTGTTTTAGTATCACGATGTGTTAGCATCTCTGTTGTGTTTTAGTATCACGATGTGTTAGAATCTCTGTTGTGTTTTAGTATCACGATGTGTTAGCATCTCTGCTGAGTTAGTATCTGGATGTGTAAGCATCTCTGCTTATCTTTATTGTCATATCAATAGTCGCATTTCACTTTAAAGTCTTGGAGTGTATTTTGTTTTTTTTTTATATTTACACAGACCTAAATTGTTTTACCAAAAGTATATGCTGAGTAATAGTGGAGTAGTTCCTGGAAATAAATCAGCAGGTTAGTTTAAAATGAATAAACTTTTTCCTTAAATGTTTGTGTAACAGGTCAGCATTTTTTATTGCATACCATTTTCCAGGTTGTTGTCCCACTATTTGTTATGTCATTTTTATGTGAAGCATGCGAAGCATAATCTAGATGTTTGTCATTTGTAGAGAGTATCATGATTCTAATGCATGTAAAACTAGAATATTGATTGCTATGCAACATTCGAAATGGGTGAACCTATCATTCATGGCTTATGATATGAAATATGCATCAGTTTGAATGTGAAGGCTGCAGTTGATAAATGCATGTAGTAACTGTTACAAACTTTTTCTTTCCTTTATTTGTCTACCAAGAAAATCTAGCCATTTAATCTTTTTATTCTAGGACATCTATCATATTCAGCTTGTGAATGGTGGAGACCAGAAGTCTTTGCTTTTGATTATTATGTTCACACACACTCACACGGTACGTGATATAATGTTATAAACGATCTTATATCCAGTATTATCTTAAAGTTGGGGATGCAATCGTGTGTTCACGTCTGTCTTGTTCCAATATGGTTTTCTGAATCTATTTACATTGTAGCTAGGTCATTTAGTTATGAAAAGTATTAGATAGGCAACGAGACACTTTCTCGTTTGTGTCTCAAATCGCAAACAATGCACAAAAAAAGATGTTAGATTCTATAAAAGTTGTTTGAATCCACCGTTTTATTTGAAGTTCAAGTACAGAGTAAGGGGTATAGCGATTTTTAAATTTCTGTAGTATTTTTTTCCTTGTTTTATCCTATTCTCTTTGTTTGTCACCTCTAGTACACATTTTAACGTTACTGCGTATTCGATCGGACCTATTTTCTTATAATTTGTAATTGGTAGAAGCTGAGATGTACCAATAAGGCATTCAAATGTCAAAAATTCGAGAGGGCAAAAGCAAAAATAGTAAAAATAAACGATAACAAGATGCATGAGGAAACAGACAACAATCGATCTAACAGCAATCAGCTACGAAACTTTAAGACCCGTGTGGGTTGTGGGTGGCAAAGGGTCTACAGTAGCGTTAAGCTTGTCGGTAAAGGTCCACTAAAGAGCGTTCAGAAACCTGTCATCGGGAAAGTCCGCTTTGCCCACAAAGCGACTGCGAGCTAGTTGTGTGCCCCTAGACTTGTCATAATAAATGCCGGGGTTGTCAGGCTATAACTGGGAAAACCTGACCGCAAACCATAGTGGTGCATCGTGTTGAGAAAAATGTCACGTACCTCGCACGAAAAAGAACACTGCTGCTGGTCGCGGTAAGAGTACATAATATGCAGGAGGCTAAACCCATCCCTACCCATCACTCTTTTTTCAAGTATCAGTCAAAACTCTCCTCCCCGATTGACTTCCTCCACTTCATCATCATTTCATGTTCATTGTACTTGATATAGACGAAATTGGAAGAAAAGCAATAACTAAACCTCTTAATAACGAAAATTTAAGTCGTAACAAGAATGAACTCATATTTTACTACAGGTAAGCAGTTTCTTCTTGTCGCAACTGCCATATGTCGCATTGCCAATGATCAATTCAGCATGTCAAAACTGGAAAAGGGGATAAGGACAAAGGAAAAGGTTAAGACAAAGCATCATAATATATATTCACCTGAGAAATATAAAGCAATCCCATATTTGTCAACGAACACATGACTTCTTGAATGGAGCCAACAATCAAAGAGCAACATATCGTCAAGCCCATCAAGGATATCACGATAAGTCCTTAATATTGTCACAATAAATTTTCTCTTGTTTTATCTTTATAAATTAAATATTAGATATGATCTACCATTTTACGCCCATTTGGCGAGTAGGTCCGCAGCAGAGCCCAGTGTTGGGATTCTGACATCAAGTTAGTGCTCAGCCCACAGAGCAACCAAGTGTGTGCCCTTGATGGCTGAAAGGGAGCCGCTTGTGTGCATGGATAATCAGGTCTTTAGTATTGAAAGCCTGACAGCTGATCATTGTGGGCCAACGTGTGCGGAGAGTGCCACGCTTTTTACATTAAAAGATCTCTTTATGGACCGCTAAGTAGTGCACCACATTTTCCTCCCCTTTCAACCTCTCCTTCTTCCTGTGGTCCCCTTTTTTCTCATCATCATTTCATGTTCATTTAATCATCCTTTTATGCTCATCGCCTTTTATGATCTATATAGTGTTGCAAAAGCGTAAAACACCAACTCACTAACCGATCACCAAAGTGTACAAAATGTATCACCATGAATAATCACTTTGTGAGGAGTAACACGCCATTTTAAAATATAAATGACCTACTACTTATGAATGGTTAAGCCAAAAAAATTGTGAAAAAATTGTTAAATCCTCGGTCCATTCTTTTATCTTGCAGGTTTTTTTGTTGAAGGGTTTCTAATCAGAAATCAGTCTTGGGTATATCTTGGTGGACAACGTACACAAGAGAGACGACGGGTAACTTTCATATTATAAAACGATCTTTTGTTGATTATCTAGGGATTTGTTTGAATCTTATGTATTTAGTCTTGGGCCAATGCAAGACAGCGAGCAGTGACATCTGGTCATGCTGAAGACTGCTGGCTGTTTTCCATTGTGATTTTTTTAAATTGCCGTTTCTTTAATGTTGGTTGTGTCGCGTTCACTTATTCCACATCTCTTTATCGTCTATTTGTACAAAATAGTTTCAAGGTAAAACGAACTTGGTCGGTTTTAGTTTTGTTTTTCTTAAAAAAAAATCTACGTCTGATGCACGTTTTGTCTATTTAAGACTCACCAGTGCCGCTCTATAGGAAATGTTTAAAATTCGCGTTGCTGAATGCGGTTTTGTTGTTATGTGTGTGTGTTTTATGTTGTTATGTGGTTTGTTTTGTTGTGATGATTTTTTGTCTGCCAGTTTTGTCTTTGTCTTCACGGTTTTATGACACTGATTACCCCTTTGGTACACCTTTGCTTCTTCCAAACACTGCATAGATATAAAAAGCAATAAGAAAATGGAAGTAAAATGAAGATAAATATCGACATTATGCATGTAGGAAGAACCATTGGATTTTGAAAAGTTCAAATCTTACATAGACAATATCATAGCTTTGTCTAATTAAGTTTCAATAACTTTTTTTTTCAGATCGAGTTTCCTGTCTTGAACGGACCAGTAAAGATAATGCCTGGAGATATACTCGTATGTAGCATTACTTATATCGGTTGCTATCAATGGATGAAGTTATCATTACAAAAGAAAAGGGCTTTTGTTCATCTTAACATTATGAGAATCTCGATCTCGCACAATGACTAAATCTTTTCATTCACTTTTTTAGCTCTCCTTGACCGGTCCAGGTGAGATATTGCCATCACTTGGCGTCCGTCGTCGTCGTCGTCTGATAACAATTTTTCAAAAATCTTCTCTGATGAAACTAGAGAACAGAATTCAATGAAACTTGGTATGATTGATGCTATCCTATTAGGGTGTCCTGCACTAAAGTTGTGTCTCGATTTTGATTCGTCAAAAACATGGGCGCCATAGCTAAAAATAGACCAGGTGGGGTCAAACTACTGTTTTTTGCTTGTAATTCAAAACATATAAGAGATAGATGAAATTTGATGCCACCTTACTGCTTCAGGATCAAAAGTTCTACAAAAGTCTCCATTTGATGGAAGTTGTCAGATGACCCCTTTTAGGGGTTACGGCCCCAAAAATAACGTTTTTTCATGTTTTTGGCTTAAAGAATGAAAACTATAGTAGATAGAGAAAAGTTGTTGCTTGCTGAAATGTTCAGTTCATTCAGCTCTACAAAAATCTCCATAGGGTCGAAGTTGTCAGATAACCCTTATAGGGGTAACGGCCCCTTAAATAACGTATTTTCATGTTTTGGGCCAACAGAATGAAACTAGTAGATAGAAAAAAAACTTTGCTTGCTAATTGTTCAGCTCATTTAGCACTACAAAATTCTTTATAGAGTGGAAGTTGGCAGATTATCGCTTATAGGGATTTCAGCCTCTTAAAAATGACAAATACACTGTAAAAATGGTGTTTAGAATCTAAATACTTTAAAAAACACTTTTAGCGCTAAACATGTTTAGATTGTGTTTAATTCCTAAACACTTTCCAAATTAAACATGTAAAAGCTAAACATGTTTAGGTTTTAAACATGTTTCACTTTTTCCTATACTATTTGCATTAATATAAACACAATCCTAAACTTGTTTAAAATTCAACACAAATTTTGTGTTTAGGATTGTGTTTAGAATCTAAACACCATTTTTACAGTGTAGTGTTTTTGGCTTATAGAAAGAAAGGAATTGCAGATAGAGAAAAGCTGTTTCTTGCTTAAACATTCAGCTCATTTATCTCTCCAAAAGTCTTCATTAGGTTGAAGTTTTCAGATGACCCCATATAGGGGTTATTGCCCCTAAAATAATATTTTTTCATGTTTTAAACCTACAGAATGAAAACTACGGTAGATAAAGAAAAGCTGTTGCTTGCTTTAATGTTCAGCTTATTTAGCTTTACAAAAGTCTTTACAGGGTCGACATCAAGACCAGGTGAGCAATTCGGGCTCCTGGGAGCCTCTTGTTTTTTTAATCAAAAATAACAAAATGTACTTAATGTGCCAAACACTATATATGAAGAAATAAATTCAATATACAAAAGATCTGTTAATTTATTTTTTATTTGCAGGCGGCAAGGTGTTTATTTATAAATAATGGGAACAAAGATATAAACTTTGGGTAAGAAATTTTCAGGCACATGTACACAGTTTTTCTTATACTTGTATATGCAAGGTTTAAAGATCATTCACGAGACGCTTGAACCAATATATAAGAACTCAACGAAGGGCAAAATTACCAAAAATAATTGTATAGACAAAAAATTTTGCTACGCTTGTCGCGCGTTTCGTCTTTTCAAGACTCCTCATATAGGCGCTCTAACAAAAAAATGAAAATGCCAAATGCTATATAAATATTAAGAGCGTGACCAAATTATGCCGAACTTGAGTCCAAATTATTATTCGGACAAACCTTTGTCTTGGATAGAAAGAACCTTAGAGTGTTGACAATTTTTAAATTTACACGAAACATTTAAGCTTCGATGTGTTCTTCAACACAATAGTAATAATGATACCATAATGATACCATGAAGTAAAAAGAACTTTTTTATTCATTGTTTTGTAGCTCTGGAGAAAATTGTATATTCGAGCTGAGTATCGGATACGATCCTAAACATCATAATCATTTCACACGCCCGCCTGTATGTAAAACACCATCACCAGATTTCACATTTTGCAGTCATGACAAAACGAAAGGACTATGTGATGTTTAGGTATATAGCGAACATTTCCAAATATTAGCTTTTGATAAATTAAAATCAAAGTATTTTTCTGTTGTTTGTTTTATAATGCATGCAGCTTTCTGACGTTCCTGTTAGTTACAGAGTATAAAGTTGTTTTAACACACACACCCATTACGTACATGAATTGAAATGCGTTTTATCATGATCAAAAAGTATGTCATTGAGAAATTTATTGTCTACTTTTTCAAAAAAAAACTTTTTACCAAATATATTTTCGGTCTATTATAGGAACTACTGGTTATTGTCATTAGTTAGTAAATAACATATTTTTAAAAGAAGGATTTATTAATACTGTACAATACAAATTTCAACGGGAAATTTAGACTTAGAGTCATTGTCAGAGTCTTTTAACACGGGAGTGGACGGCAGCTATGGTTTGAGATAAAAGGAATATCTAATGATTATCAAGTATGATAGTGGCACGTGGACAACGAAGTATGCCATTGGAGATAATATGGTTGGAAAGATCGGACAACTGTACACTACTAAAAAGGATCCGAGGGCTCTACTCATAAAACCTGTAGCAGTGTTCTTTAACGTGCGTGAAAATTTTGACTTAAACGGTCAGAATAAGAAAGGAAAATCAAAGACCACCATATGTCTGCAACAGCCCCAAAAAAGATTTTTTAATGCAAACTCTGCCGATAGTAATGTATCCTCAAATAGCATAACATTCTTACACAAGTAGACCTTTTGCTGTTAGCAGTCAACTAACTTCCTGTATTACGTGTATATATAACGAGCATATTCTAGTGAGTATTTCCCTTTTTCGTAACCTGGGGACGTACCGGTTTGGTCTATAGTACATGTATGATCAAAACTGATCGGAATGTGTACATGGCGCAAACGATGTCACTTTTTTCAAATAAGATCATACAATATAAATTAAGCGGTATTTTATTTAGAACATACACCGCATTGTGTATCTTAACGACCCATATTTGACAAGAACTTCTTTTACAATTTTAATTTATTATTTTCATTTAATACCAAAACCCCGGGCACTTTCATATTCTGGCAACAGGGTCAATGCAGACATACGAGCTTGAAGCTTTATCATAATATGCCTCTGATGCGAGAATGCCATAGTACTGACGATTCCAACTGTTGTAACTGTTTATTTGTTCAGGCATCAGTATAATGCTTGTTGCTTAAACCAAATTGCACAAAGAACGCCTTGCAGCCTTCTGCCTTTTGCAAAGACACTAGAATAGAATTCTGCTCCAAACATATGACCGGGGTCGTAAACATTTGTTTTGTTGAATTCAGGATTTCCAGGAATCATTTTTGCAATGCATATTACATATTTTGTATATAATGATAAGTAACATTAAAGCGTTTAAGGAAAAGAAATTGTTTTTCAATTCTAACAGTTTCTTGAATATATAGATCATAATTGTAAAATTCAGAAAACAGCAATTACTTGTTTACCTATATGGGTCGTCAAACCTGCTTCAAAATTTCGAGCGATCATGTTTTACCACAACTAAATAATCTAAACATCAATTGAGTTAGTGAGTGAATTGGTGTTTTTACATCGATGCTATATGTACTACATGTATAACACATTTATACAGTTTTCCATATGGATTTCTGACATTGGTCCGTAAGTGGAATCTTCAGAGGGAAAATAGAGAGAAATGGCCCTGGATTCTAGGGCATAGAAAATTTTTACTGCCTCTGAAAAAAAGATCGGAGTAGGTAAGGTATATCAAATGATCCTCCTGTAATAGAGCCAAGGTTTCTAACCATTTCGAAACCTACAGCAATGTTCTTTCTTGTGCTAGGAATGTGGGTATTTTTTACGAATACGACGTGGAGTGCGGTCAGACATTCTTCGCGTCATGCCTGACGACCCGGTTGTTAAAGATTAGAGGTTTGTCCATGCCTTTTTAACCACCTGGGCAAAGCACCCATTCACTTTGAAGGAAAAGTAGTCGGATGCGCCGGCTATAATACTGTTACTCTTAAACCTACCCTTACGGAAAGTTTTAGCGTGATGCTGCAGACTTTTTTGCATGGGTATAGATGCATGTATGCATGGCACGATATCACATTATAACATATCTATTTTTTGTTGCAAATTTACAAAGTTAGTTTCAAATTTCTGAAATCTAGACATGCAATCCGTGCATACTTGTCCCAAATTTGTACTTTTTAAAGTTTGATTTGAGGTTTTTTGCCAATAATTCCGTACGAAGTTAAGTGACATACACTTTCAGTTTTTGTCTAGCTTTTCTTATTTCTGCAAAAAAAAATCATAAGCATGGTAAAATGGTTGTCTGAAAGTCTTGTACCAGAAACGAAGCTAATGTAGTTCCATCAAGAAGGAACGAATGCAAAACGAAAATACTTCACAAACGAACGGACAATTTTTTTTTCAACATCCATGGTAAAATAGGGTGAAAACTTTTGCTTCAAATTTATTACCAAGGTCAAAAGTATCTATCAAATGTGTATTGTGTGTTGGATTAAAGGACAAAGACATTATGATAATGTCTTCAAATTTACGTTTGTTGTACAAATGTTAAACACAAAAATACCCCTTTCTCCCTACATGTAAAAATTAGCATCTCGATCAAGTGAAACAGCTTATAGCTAAACATAAAACAGGGTTGAATATGTTGATCACATAAGGTTCCTGAAATACTTTAAAGGAGGATTGCAAAAGAGTACTCGTACCCCAAAATTTCCAAATTAGAAGCCATGCACATACTGTCATGGAGTGCCGTGTGAAAAATAATTAGGCTTATAAGGATTAGCATGGAAGTCATACTAGGTTGTAATCCTTCTTCCATGCATGGGGACTTAAACAGCAATAAAAGCGATATTCCCTTCCCTTTTTAGCTCACCTTTCGGTCCAAGTGAGCTTATACCATCACTTGGCGTCCGTCGTCGTTGTCGTATGTCGTCGTCGTCGTCGTCGTCTGTTAACAATTTTTCAAACGTTAACTTGTCTGACACCATAAGTCCAATTGCAACCAAACTTAGTACAGTTGTTTAGTAGCATTATGTGTACAAAATTATCGTTCGGATTTTTGATTCGTAAAAAACATGGCCGCCATGGATAGGGGTCAAATTACAGATTTTTGCAAATAACTTTAAAACGGTTAGTGATATCAAAATTCTGACTGCCGTGGGTAAAAGTGATCAGCACGTCAAGATCTACCAGCCCTGAAATTTTCAAGAAAATCCAATATCCCATGAAGGAGTTATTGCCCTTTTTCCTAATTTTTTGCAAAATTTGCACATGTTAAGATCAATATCTTGAAAACTAGTAAAGTTATTGAAGAAAGTCATTTTGTTTAGCACATTCAGATCTTCAAATAATGTAGACGGTCAATTCTGTAGGACTGTTCCTTTTAGGATTTTTTTTTCCTTAGAACGTCAAAACTGACCATTTTCATATATGTTCAATTGAAAGTTAACACAATGTTCTTTCAAATTGGCAGTGTTGCAAAACATCTATAGTATATATTATGCAGCATTTGGTTAAAACTTTTACTTTATGACTCTTTCAATGTCAATAGGCTTATAATTCAGGCATTTAAGTCAGGTGAGCGATTCAGGCTCCTGGGCGCCTCTTGTTATATACTGTGTATTCATTTTTTGTCGTGGGTACCAATTTTCGTGGTTTCATGAAAAAAAGATAGGTTCGTGGATTCTTTATTGCGTGATTCTGAAATCTTCAGCATACAGATCAATGTTTAACTCCCTTTTTGTTGGGAATCAAATTGCGTGGATCAAAGCCACCCATGAAAACCACGAAATTTGATACCTCACGAATAATAATGAAACCACAGTATTATTTGTATTGTACGTTTCTTTCATTCATAGCATTAGAAACTAGACGTTTGATTGTGGGGTTTAACCAAGAAAAGAAACTTTAAATGACAGGTGGCATCTGTCGGATTCATGTCTCCCACATTCCGAGTAGAACCTCCACTTGGTTAGGGGACGGTCACTGTCTCCAGTGAAACGAAATTAAGTCATTGTACCGAGTTCACTGAGAAGCTAATCTGGTGGCGGTGTGTCCAGAGCTGGACGACTCATGGCATACACCGTGTCATCAAAGTCGCTGCAGAGGGGCATAACCCTATAGTTACGAATCTAAATTACCAAATCAATTTTCGGATGTATCTAAAATTTGAAAGAATGATTTAAGGTTTTATCTCAATGTGATGTAAAGGAAAAATCAGATAAACAGTTCAACCAAGATTGATTTTTGACCTTTGAAACCCGTTTTTTGTTTAAAAATTAATTTTTTTGTAATTCACAACAATGTTCAATATTTAGAGGTCCTAGTACCTGTTGGTATTATCGTTTCAATCTGACAGATTATTTTGTATATATGTTATACGATCTGAAATGAAGACTTTGGAAATTGAAAAATGGAGATAAATTACGTTCGACACTGGCTGTTTAAGATTTAAATTTGAGATAAACTTTTTAACTTAAAGTTAACAAACTAGGTAACATGATGTGTAACTTGCAAATACTAACGACTAGGCGTAAATTAAACATAAAAATTATGAAAATGAAACAGTATGTACAAGTTGAAAAAATGGTGCTATTTGGATTTGAACTTTTTTAATAACATATATGATAACTGTCAGACTTTGACCACCCGAGCTGTTATGTGTGTTTTCGTCCCTTTTTTACTACACAACTCGATTAACCCTTATATCTGTTTAAACAATTAAAGGAATCTTTTTTGTCTTAAAGTTGCCCCTTTTCATCTCTAAATTTGCTTTATTTTATCTTGTGTCCTTAGATCAGGAGACGACAATCACAATATCAAAAACAAAAATACATTCATTTGATATGTCTCTCCTTCCAAACAAATCTATATAAAATGGCCTTACCCAAAAACAATTTTTGAATATTGATGAAACTCATTTTGGTCTTTTTTATTTTCATTTCTTTTTGTTACTTTTATTTGTGCATGTAATATATTGAGCTATATTTTTGAATTTGTCAGAAACAACCAGAATGTCAGATGGACGTACGAACACGAAGACAAACGGAGGGTTTAATTAACATACTGTGACAGTCCATGTTATATCTGCATATATAGTTACATATTAGTACAAACTATAGTATATCTGTCCTTTTTATATATAGATTAATAATAAATAATAATAATGCCCAATAAATCAGTTGTCACAATTAATCAGAAAGATAAAATACGAACTATTAAAAGAAAAGGCTATGCAATTACATGTGTATACTTGATCAAATCTTTTCTTTTTTGCCCTATAGAACAAATGGTTCGTTCAACTGTACCTACAATGTAACAAGCCCCTCAAGGCATATTGTTTTTTAATTGCCTCATATATAAGTTTATATAACTCTTGTTGATGAAGCTTAGTGTCAGAAATAATTATGACTGGTCCTATTAACCTAAAAATTTAAAAATGTCCTATATATGAACATCAAGGACCAATATTTGAATAAACGTGTAAGAGAAACACCGTGGTATTTATATATTATGCAAGTTTTGTAAAAAAAAAAGGAAACAGAAAAATATAAAACTAAGAAGCAATCTCCTGATTTCTACAGATCAGGCGGGGGTGGGGGCAATGATGAAATTCGACTGACAAGGCAGGATGCCAACAAAAATAGAAAATTAAAAGACAGGGCAGTGTTTTTGGCTTTAAAATTTATACAAAAAATAGAGCCAATATATATGTGTATACGGACACTCACTCGTGAGGGAGCAACCAAATCATTTTGATGGGTGAGGCTTTGAGATTTGCTGTATTTATTGATTTATCTAATTTTCATAGACTACCCACCCTGTTTGTGATCAAGAAAAAAACACTCAAGAGTCAAGAATTAGCGGAAAAGATTGACACTGATTGGAAGAACCAAAGGAGTAGAGCCACGAAGGCCCTAAAATAGCCCAAAATTTCAACTTTGATATATCTGCTTGTTGTTGCTGCATTAATGTTCATTAGTCTTTATATTTAATGAGTTGCAATATTTTTTCCTTCAATAATTTAACAATAAGGAGAACAGTGAGGTAAAAAATAGACTATTTTGTGAAAAATAACAATTTGTGACAGTTTTCCTTGATTTTCATGTATTTATCGATGAATATGAATTGGGCCACACCTGTCGACCAAAATTATTTTGTGATAGAAATGTGTATTATGATATTATAAATGAATTATCAAAAAATGTAGCCAATATTAATTTTGACGAAATATGCAGAGAAAACAGTGAAAATGTGTAAAAAATGAGGAATTTTCCAGGTTATGGCCTGTTTAAAGTCTCAAGGGTCAGCTTGGGGTGTAAATATTATGCAAAATCTTACAGATATGAAAAGTTTGTTCATACCTTAACATATTTTAGTTAAATTTTTGACAACTTCTAGAAGTTGAAAAAAAATAGTGAAAATCCCGGGCCAAATTAGGGCCTTCGTGGCTCTACTCCTTTGTTGCATAGTGCTGTATGTTGCATATGTTCCAAGTCTTTTGAAATTCAATTTTGGACCTTCAGTAAAAACCAAAAGAATGTACATGCATATGTTTTAAAAATATCTAAAATTCAAACACTATTCCGGTAATATGTTAATAGCATGTTTTAATTGATACCTGTTGTCTCCATGTCAGACTGTCAATTTGTACATTTGACAGTAAGGTGTTACCAGTATTCATTCGTAATGGTGGGCTGGGTAATTTCAATTCCAAAATTTTAAAAAAAATGGACAAAAAGACAACATTTTATAGACAAAATGACCATTTACATGCGAAAAGGTCCATGAAAACCAAAATTTAGTACAAAACTAGTATCTCTGTCCTTTTTATATATAAATTAATAATAAATAGTAATAATGCCCAATAAATCAGTTGTCACACGTACAATGTTTCTTTATGTATGAATATATGTCTTGTCTCTCACCTTAAAGAGCTTAAAGGCTATTGTGACAAAATTGAACAAAACATATTTGGCTATCCTTACTGATAACAAGGAATTATTTTCAAGATGAACAAAGTAATTTCGTTACTCGTAGTCTTATCTTTAACTGCTACCATAGCTCAAGAGTTTGGATTCGGATATGGAATGTTTCAAATGATGATGATGGAGCAAAGATGTCAAAGATGTAAAATGTGCAGTTTTGCAGCCAAATATTGTGGAATTTGTGGAAACAATACGTTAGGATTTTGTGCTGGGTGTGCAAACAGCCATTTTTGTGACACAACCTGTGTAACGACGTGCGCTATGTTTGGACCGTTTGTATGAACATGAAATTAATACATGAATGCATAGTCATTGGAGCATTTGCGAAAAACAATGTTGTTCTTGAAGTTTCATGAATGGAAAGAATAAGATGAAGACAGATTATCGAAGATAGCAACATCATGATAAGAGACTTTCAGAACTTTGCGTCAGTAAACGGACACAAATTCAACTTAAATCCAGAGATGGTAAATTGTTATAAATAATTGGTTTTATTTACAATGTAATTTCACTCATTAAATTTCAAGATATTTATTGCTCATTAGATTTTCATATTTTCTTAATGAAATATCACTGTCTTATCCTCATGACAAATAAATGGTTGTAACAAAAAATATCAACGCCATACAGATTTTTTATTCTTCCGTGAATGGCTCCTTTTAGCATAGGATGACCGTGTTGAAACGCTTGCGCATGCAGCGATTTTACACGGTGCCAGTAACTAATGAAACCCGTTATTTAAGGGGGTACCTAACACCTAGACTAAAATAAAATTGTGTCGTTTAATTTCCTTCAAAATTTGCTAAAAGATGTATTCTAATCAGATAAGTTTATCTACTAAATCTTAAGAAATTCGAACCATAGGTTTCTTCGGAAAATTTTCATTGAACATAATGGAGTTTCAACATTTTAAATTTTGATCACAGAAAAGCTTGATTACCTTGAATAAATATGCCTGACTAAAACGTTCAACTGATATTTAAGAGTTATCTCCCTTAGGTGTTCTGTACCCCCTTAAGATTTCCGGTTGTGTGAAATGAAGCTACCTATTATTTCAGTCTATACAAAACACAAAAACACACATAACCATCATCTATTAATAGAACAAACTGTTTCAAATGTACATAACCCCAACTCAGTTTGACTGCTGTTCCTTGTTTCTTGTTCATGTATGAAACACAAAGAGATTTCATAAAAGTACATGTTATTTTAAAAATAAAGAAAGAAATAAATGTTCGGCGAGAATCAAATCTTAATATAATTTTGGTCTTTGGATAATCTCGTTTATGTCTTGAATCCGTTAAGCCCTGTTTTAGCCTTTAATGTATGATCTTTTGTCAACACGATTTTGATCATAACCCATAACTCAACACGGTAAAACAAATTTTAAGAAGTAAAATTTTCAAGACTGGAACAAGGTTTAACACATAAACAAAAACAAAACAAGGTTAAACACATTAAAAACAAGAACTCAAGACTGGAATAAGGTTTACCGCATTAAAGCCAACATCAGTGTATATTTTTCAAGAATAGATCGAGGTTTAACACATTCAAGGCACTAACGAAATTATTAAACACATTCAAGACAAAAGCAACTTAAAGACATATGAAAAAAAAACATTCAAGACAAGAAAAAGGTTAAACACATTCAAGGCAAGAACGAGTTGAACAAATTAAGTGAAAGAACAAGGTTAAATACATTCAAAGCTAGAATAAGGTGCAATAAATTCAAGGCAATAAAAGGTTAAACACATTCAAGGCAAGAAAATGGTAAATTACATTTAAGGTAAAAAACATTCAAGACAAGAAAATGGTAAATTACATTTAAGGTAAAAACATTCAAGACAAGAACAATGTTAAATACATTCAATACAATAACAGGGTTAAACTCATTCGGGACAAAAACAAAGTTATATATATTTGAGACAGTGAGAGTAAGTCAGTTCGTGTTTTACGCCCTTGCAACGCAGACAAGAACAAGGTTAAATACATGCAAGACAAGGACAGCAAGAAAAATGGGTTTTTTCAAAACAAAAAAAGTGAAATATTTTCAATTCAAGAACAAGATCAACACGTTTAAGACAAGAACAAGGCTTAGCACTTTCAAGAAAGGTCCCAAGAACACTGAAGGGTAAACAATGCAAGACAAAAACGAGGTTAAACACATTCAAGACAAAAATTTGGTTTAACGTTCAAATCAAAATTAAGGTTCAACGTTCAAAGCAAAAACAAGGTTCAACGTTCAAAGCAAAAACAAGGTTAAACGTTCAAAGCAAAAACAAGGTTAAACGTTCAAAGCAAAAACAAGGTTAAACACATCCAAAACAAGAGCCAGGTTGAAACACATATGCATTGACAAAGAACAAGGTAAATTAACAAGGATAAATGTATTTGAAGATAGGAAAAAAGTATAAGAATTTGAACAATAAATAAAAGAGAAATAATGGATAAAATAGGATAGAATTTCGACTGTCAATTCAAAAAGACACAGACAGATTGGATTTTAGCATAAAGTAGCATAAATTAGGCGTGGTGTACTCGAAACTTTTTCCTTAACCCCTACACATGCACAAGAACACACAATAACTTGATGCTAAGATCATTAGCGAGAATGAAGCGTTTTATTTCCAATATATTAGTTTATTTGCCCCCCCCCATTTTTTGACAAACTCTTTCTTATCATTCTGATAATGGTTTTGTTCTTGATATGCGAAACACGCTAATGAAACCATGCATAGCTGTTATATTATTGATACTTTTTATTGATGCATATTAATTTTACATCCCTTTATGCTTTTTTCTTAAAAGTGCATATATTCTATAAAGAACAGAAAACGAATGAGTTTTTGTCATTGTTGATTGTTGCCAATGACACGCATCGTTTATGAAAGTAGCCGATAAATTGGAAAAAATTACAAATCGACACAGCACGCTATTTATTACCAATAACAAGATACTGCCAAATGTCTTTTCCAGATTTATGTGCATTCTATGTTAGAAAGTAGACAGTATTTTGTCTGTGAGTTCGTCAAATTAGCTTTTATGCATATGTATGTCTATAATAGTTATGTTAACAAAGAGTTGTTTAGCGCTAGAACCATAATTAACTAGCATCTAGCGAGATTTTGTATACTATGTTTGTTAAAACAAACAAAAAAAGACCTGCGACATTCATCTAAAAAACGTTTTGAAAAGGTTATATAATTGCTTTTTTTGGTGGGTGGGGTTGTTTCATGGTTGTTCTTCTCCAGTTTGACAGGTGTTGCTACGTGTACATCTTAATTGTTGGCAGCTGTTTGTAGTCACATTAGACTCACTGTAGACGTATATGCATTGACTCACTGTAGACGTATATGCATTGACTCACTGTAGACGTAAAGGCATTGACTCACTGTAGACGTAAAGGCATTGACTCACTGTAGACGTAAAGGCATTGACTCACTGTAGAGAACGTGTTTCGCACACTGGTCACCAACCAAACGTCGCGTGTACTACAAATGTAATTCTCTAATGTTACATGTAGTACTGTGTATTTATTTGATGTAACTTTGTGTTGTATGCTCAGAAATTTATAGGTTCACACATGAAGAGAAGACCCAAAGGCCTTATCAACAAAAAGATGAGAGCCGGTGGTGTAGTGGCGACGGGCTACTAACACCGAGGTTCGTGGTTCGATCCTGTAGGGGTGAACATTTCATGAACCAATTTTCCGACTCTCTCTTGACACCATTTGCGAGGATGGTCTCAAGGAACGTGCCAGTCCTTCGGAAGGGACGAACAAAGAATGTCCCGTGTATGGAAGAGCATTTTGATATTGAAAATTTAAAAAAAAAAAGAAAAAAATACCCTTATCTGAATATTTTTTTTTTTTTGGCTATTCATATTAAGTAGCCTATAGGTCATTATACATGTAAATATTTATTAGTATTGCACCTTCTGGTCTGCTTTCGTCGTCGCGTAGTCATCAGAAATTGATGAAGCGATGTATCCTATAGATGTAAATGTAGATGCAATATACCCCATGCACGTTAAATACCCTTTTGTAGAGTTCCATAAGAGTAGGTTCAATGGGGGCCGCTACAAAGGCCACACTCGCAATCTGCTAGCTGGAGAGGGATTCACATAGCGCTAATTAAGCTTGTTTCCCAATCCAGGATCATTAGATGTCTAGGAAAAAAAATGCCTTCTCAATTAAATAAT
Organism: Arcuatula senhousia; assembly: GCA_963971305.1. Taxonomy (NCBI): domain Eukaryota; kingdom Metazoa; phylum Mollusca; class Bivalvia; order Mytilida; family Mytilidae; genus Arcuatula; species Arcuatula senhousia. The sequence goes on along the minus strand of OZ020307.1, from coordinate 38,302,682 downwards.
GGTCGAAAATTGTTTTCTGTCTGGGTTAAAAAGAATGGATTTGTATGTATGTTCAACGTTGTATGTTTTTGTATTTTTTCATTATACTACTGACCAACAAGTTATAGATATGAAGTATAAAAAAAAATATCATCCAAATCATAACATATATCTACCTATTTCTAAAGTGCATTTATCATGTAATTGTTCAAATTGACACGCATTTGATATGTGATATTGAAAATAAAACCCAAATTATATTGCGTGTAATTTGTAATTAAGTTGCACATGCAGATGCAGTATGATGTAATGTTACACGGTGTATTAATGACTGTCACTTTTCAGTAACCTGTCACTTAAGATTGTGTTTTTGTCTTTAATTAGGTGCACGGTCTTGAAAATATCTAGGATAAAGGTTTGGCTGTTCACAATTAAACAACTGTTAAACAACCGCGTACAGTTTCATATAACACGGTCTCTTCTAAACGCGATCAATGTCTGCAAAAATATGAAATTACAAGCAGTGTAAAGGTCTTTTTAAAAAGTCTTGATATGCCAAAAAATATATTTGATTATCAACTTAAGATTTTCAAAATAAATAATGAACAGCTACGATGTATAAGCATCTTTGATGTTTCATGACGTCACTCTGGAAAAAAAACGTAGCATTTCACAGAAAAATTGTCAAAAAAAAAAACACATTCTAAGAAATTGGCAGTTATTTTCCCAAACCTTGGAACGGTCATTAAAACATTCTTATAGTTTTCTTAGGAGAATAAAAATATCTAAATAATTTTGATCCGTGTTTTTAAATAAAGTTTGAAAATCATTGACAATTAAAGAATCAGAAGAAAGAATATCCATATTTGGCTCAAGAAAATGAAGTTCTTTGTTGACAAATTTAAAGCTGCGATTGTATTTTGAATGAATAGTGAGTTAGAGCTGTCACGGTTTCTTTCATACTGAAATAGAAACAGTATGACACAGCAAAAAACAAAAACTTCTGAATTAAAAATCTGGACATTTGATCGAAAATACCAATCAATGAATTTGTTCTGGGCCAATACCAAATTTATAGAAAACATATAATCAAGCGTACGAAAGTGCTTCCAAATCAATTGCTTTCAACAAAACTGTCTTCCGTGACCATTATATAAGAAATATAATACACTAATTAATACAAAAAATGTTTTTATTTTTTACGATAGTAATTTTCATAAAAATCAAAGTTTATCAGCCAGGGATCAACCTTGGCAGTATTTCGCGTGTCAGATAGATTTATTGACTAAACTTTTCAACTGCAATCTCCTGTCAATCAAAAATATCATTTTAAAAACAATTTGACGTTTGTCGAAACTTTAGAATTTAGGTCTGAATTAAAATGATTTGTATGGTATAATGTTTGCATTTCGAGACAGGAAAAACTAATTGAATTAAATGTCAGTCATTAATCACAATTATCTTAAGCATAAGGTCAGACTAATATTTCAACCTACAAAAGGAATTAAAATAAAAATATGATTAGCTTTTCAAATTGTTTCATGTTGAAAATTTCTGGTGCCAGGTTTACGGACATGCCTTACCATCTCTGCAGGAGAGCTCGCTTTTATATGCTGCTAGGACAGCTTAATAGAGGTCGCTAAAAACAAAGATGCTTTATATATAGGTTCTCAAGTATACACTAAATCAATTGATTGATTGATTGATTGATTGATTGTGTTTTAATCATGGCAGTGAGTGTCAGGACTAATCCAAAGTTAGGGCTATGTTTTACTGCCGAATTTTACATTAAACGAATGAAACATCATATTTCACAACGATAAACTAAATTTACATTTGTTTTCTTTTTGGCAATCATAGATTTGCTTTTTAATGAATTAATAGACAACCCCTTGACTCGATAACGTAAATCTTAAGAACCAGTAACCCAATCACCATTTTCTTTAGAGTCCAGATCAAGTAATAAAACATTCTTTTGCCTCTTTTCTTGGACCAAAAGAGTAAAGGACTTAACTTTTCAAATTTCGAAACGACACAAGTTCAAGACTTATAAGAACTACAAGTTGAAATAGTACAATAGTCATATAGATGATGGTAAATCGTTTCTGTGTCAGAATTTTTAGTGCAAGGTTAAAGAATTTCAGTCTCCTGCTCTCCGTTAACTATTATTACGCGTAAATCTAAGCTACCAGTCTAATTGTATGACACTTAAACCATATCATTAGCCTAGGATATTAATGTATTTTTCATGGAGATTAGCTCATTAATCTTCAAAAAATGTATGTTTTAGGTTGACATTTACACCTTATTAAAATGCAATCTTTTTCAGTCGACAAGAAGTAATATAACATTGTGTAAAAACCACCGTGAACGGTGATTGTTCTTAAATGTCCAGTCATCGTAGTCGGGACGATTAAAGGCATATTGTCTACGAAAAAATATTTTTTTGTAAAACCAAAAAAATGTCGTCAGACTATTCGTTTTGTTTATTTAGAAAGATACAAACTTTCAAAATACCACTAGGGTTCTTTATTATGTCAAAAATTGAAAAATAAATAATATTTGTAAAGCTTTACATAAATTCATATTCATGAGATGTAGATGAGCTGTAAGCATGCGCACTAGACTTTCTTTGATTGAAAACTTCAATAGTTCTTGCACGTGGTGCATAATCTGTTTCTTGAAGTTTTAGCTCGGAAGAAAATTTAAACGGCAACCGAATCTTAGAGCTACTTAATGAATAAAACTGACAATTATTGCCTGTTTTAAGTTTTGAATGTTATTTAAAAGGTAAACACGAAAAATATCGGTATTTTTTCAACATATCAATGTATTCGGGGACAAAACTCGAGATTCCGATTAGTGTCCGTGTTAAAACTACTCAGTCTAAATCTGTGTCAATGTGACGTAGTGCAGGTAAATAAAATAGCAATCAATATTGTCGAGCTATTTTGATCAAAATAAACTACTTTTGAGGCAAAATTTGTAGCAAATTTGTTTTTCAATATTCATTTTATTGCATTTCGGTCTAATTGACACCAAAAAATTGAGGGGTAAAAAAATGAGTTTGCCGTAGACAATATGCCTTTAAGTCACGATAGTTATAGTCATAATCGGGACAGGGTCAAGGTTGTTAGATTCTTTTACCGGCCGTGGTCGAGGCAGGGTGGTGTAGCATCTGACAAATCTACAAAATATTGTAGCTCCAGTGGCCATATTGATGGAACAAAGGTTCAATAAACATCTCATTACTTGTACATGTCGTAACGGATTATTCTCACCTGTTATCCTGTATTGTTTTCATTTACTTGATCGTCGGGAATTATGTGCGTCTGTTTCCTCTGTCGTCTGTCAAATCACCGGAATCTCTGATTCCGAAATAGCCCGACATTACCTCATTCTTCCATTTTCCAGTGGGAGTCAAATCTGTTAATAATATCCATTTTAACTTTAATACGACTGCAAGTTCATATCACTTTAGATGTATTTGATCTTTTGAATATTGCCGAATTCGCACTTTTTGGCAAAATGTAAAGTATGGAGTGGAGTCTGGAGTCTGGACTTTGGAGTCTGGAGTCTGGAATTTGATTACTATAATAAAAAAAAGTAAATGTGTCCAGACGAAACAGGTATCATGTTAAGCATATTCGTGGCATATTGTAGCATTTTCAAACCCTTCTTATTCAAAAGCTACATGTAACTGTGCAAGAGAGTGAGTTGGTGCTTTACGCCCAGTAACACCATATATACATGGACGATAAAGATGATGATAAAATGATTATTTAAATGAGGGTGGATGGGAAACAAAGAAACAGTAAATTCTGAAGACCACTCGAAAGGGGAAGAGGTGGTAAGCGGTGAAGAATTAACCTATGTTATATATAATTGGTGTTCCACAAAGGGATCGTTAACGCGCATTAATATTGGCACTCTCCACACACGTTGCCCAAATATATGGTCAGCGTCAAGCTAAAATAGATTTGACAACCCCCGCTGACGAAGGTCAACCTTTTTAGCGATATAAGGTACACACCTTTGTCGCTCTGTGGGCTTAGCATTTAAACCCAATGTCAGAATCCCAAAGTCCTCGGCCGCCTCTTTCGACAAACTGGCCTATTCGCCAGCTGGGCTCCACACGGGACGATGTCATTTCATAGCTACAAAAATGTATGTGTTTAACTTAAAATAATTTGAAGAGGGTATCAATATTTCTGTGACTGGGTTGTTTGATGTTGAAGATCAGCCGAAATCATTATTTAAATTGTTTACCACTTTTGAAATAGACTAAGGCTTTTCCAAGTTGTTAATGCCAAAAGGTTGCCATAACAGTTAGCTTATTGTGTGTTCCCATCTGTTCTGATAACCCCAAGACTGTTAAGTATCGTATAAGCAGTGTTTGTTTAAGCTCTACAAAACTTTTGAATTCAATCATCTTTTTAACCACTTGTTCGATCAAACGGATACTTTTTGTACAAAAATCTTAAAGAGGATAATTAAAGATTTAAGTTAATCTTATGTTTCACTAGATCTAAACACTGAAATAATATTTCTTTTGAAATAACAAAGTTTTAATCTTCAGACGAGTTCTTTTAAGACTCTTTAATATGGTTGGTTTTAACAGGTGTTAAATATTTAAAGCATTGATTTTAATTAAGTGTTATGACCTTATGGGACCTCAGAGTTCAGTTATTGCTTAAATCCCAGGCTATATCAGGGAGATGGAACGTAAAACGGGTGATAAAATGAACATGAAATGTTGTTGTTGTTAAGGATGATGATGATGAGGAGGAGGAGGAGGAGGAGGAAATGGGTGATAATATTAACATAAAATAAAATACTGGTTTGGTGGACGTGTTTTTCAGCAAACGATAGGGGTTCCAATGGGCACTCATTGTGCACCTTTGCTCGCTGGTTTGTTTCTTCTTTCATTTGAGGCTGACTTCTTACAATCAGTTCTAGACAAAAAAAAAATCGGCGACTGGCTTTCTCTTTTAACCTCACGTTCCATTATATTGATGATGTCCTTTCACTGAACAATTCTCGATTTAGTGACTCTCCAAATCTACATCTCGTTTATCCTCAGGACCTTGAGATAAAGGACACTCAAGGAAAACTTTCAACAAAGCTCTATGGCAAACGTGTAACCTTAACTTTCCAATTGTCAACCTCACTTTCTTGTGTAGCAACATTCCGTGTGCTCCAGCTTATGGAGTTCACGTATCACAATTGATTCCTTGTTCCAGAGCTTGCGGGATTTATACGATTTCCTTGGCAGAGCGTCACGTTTGACACAAAAAATGTTAACACAAGATTATGTTGCTCCTCGGCTGCTGTTGTCACTCAAGACGGTAGACACCATGCACTCATTGTCAAATATGTGATTTCTATATCTCAGATGAGTGCAGATGTTGGTATGCCATAGGGTTTTGTTTTGTCTTCCTTTTCCGGATTTGATACACTGAATTGAAAATTTGCAGCGATGTGCTATATCAGACAAGAACCGCTTACTCTTCCAGAGCACCTGAGATCACCCTAATTACGACTCGGGTTCGCGTTGTTCATTGATATTCAGTTTACTAGATTTGCCATTTCGGACTTTGACATTCGGATACCCTATTGGTATCTCTGCTTCTTTTATTAATCTGCCAAAATGATGTCTATGCAATTTTTTGAGGGGAGACAACAACCGAGGAGCAACTTAAATCAGTGTTGGCAGTGATCGTACTTGAATCCCATTGGCTCTTGATTTTTTTTTCAGATAGAAACCATACCTACCTATAGTCCTTGACATACCAGAGGGGCTCATATAGGCGGACAGGAACCAGTTAGAGTCCTCCACTTGTCTCTATCTTTGGCTGTTTTCTCAATCTCTCCCCACGTTAACTGGCGACCTTCCATCACCTTCTTCACTTTATGGAAACTATATATTTTGTGCCCAGTCCCATCCTATTCCTGTTTGCATGATATTTCTTTTTTCGTTTTTTAGCTCCGTCATATGGGCTAAAAAGAGGACCCATCTGTCCTGTTTCATGGTATAGGGGGAGCCTTCTAGCTTCAACTCAAAGGGTATGGAAAATGTAATGTAAATACAAAACTGATCATCGACAACTTATATTTTTTCTGTGTCGCATTTAGGCAATGCCTACCTCATATTATGTTTTTATTAAGCAATTTTCTTGTTCTTCTTATCCTTGTAGCGGCAACATAGTTGTTAAGATTACCTTTTAACCGAAGGGTCATTTGTTTGTGCCCAGTCGTCGTCGAGCTATACAGAAACTAGATCGCCTGATCGACAGCGGCTTCAAACTTAATGTTAGAAACTCAAAATTATCAATTGAATCGATGCAATAATATGCAGCAAAAAAAAAACTCAGTGAAAACCATTATTATATTTTATTAAAAAAACGTACACTTTGCATCAATGCGTTCAAGTCATTGACAATTAAGATACAAAACTGTTATATAACCAATTCGTGTTTGTTCAAACTGATCAATTCAACATTTAAATTCCGGTTGTCATTCTTATCTAAGAATAAACAATTTTAATTCTGATTAATTCCTCTTCACGAGAATCATTCTTCTTTTTATGATTTAATCTCGGTAAAACAGGTATTTAACAAACATGTTGCTTTTTGAATTAAATACATTAATCTTGATCGAATCAGGGGATGACAACTGCAACGAAAAGGTTACACTGTGTAAATACTAAATTCATAGATGATACGCGTGCACTGTCGACAAGCGGATTATCGTAACTGTAATTACGACGATCCCAATATGTCGACGGGAAACCCCCGTAAAATAAACAATCCTTTTTTATTCATTTTATACACAACGACACACGACCATACTTGGCCATTAAAAAGGTCTTTTTGATAGCGATATACTGTTAATATGATTTGAATCAATTTTCATCCGTTTGGGAGAAATCCACAACAGAAAAATGCGACATGATCGTCGTAACGCCGATGCCAGATTATCGTAACTTCAAAATTTATTTTAAAATGATTATCGTAACTCAAATAAAATGAAAAAAATAAAATCGTTACATTCCAATTCCTACAGAAAAATACAGACAAAATTTCAAAAAAAAATAATTATTATAACACTTGTTACAACTTTCACCCAAGCCGTATCTTGGGACCCTATTAAAACTAGTTATTAAAGCTTCACTGACGGGAGGGGGTGCAAATGGTTACTTCAGTATGAATGCATTCATAAGAATACGTTCTAATTCTAAAAAAATAAATAAATCTAACAATAAGAATTTATAGAAGTATTCAATTGATAATCTTATGAAAATGCATGTATTTGCTTTTATATTATTCTTAAACTGACAAAATAACAAAAATAGTCCTCTTTTAAAGTTTTTTGTAAATCTACTTTAATTGATTATAGCTTAAACCGAAAAAAGCCAATAACACATAGTCAATAAATTCATTTTATATATATTAAGCTTATGTTTAGTCTAGTGCAAATAGAAATCAGTCCATTTAGTGAGATATACCAAATGTGTAGTATTTGTGACTGAATAGGCTTTTTCTCTTCGCGGGGTTGTCAGGTCTATAATACGGTAAGCCTGATCGCTGATCATAGTGGGCTAACGTGCATCGAGAGTGCCACGAATCATGCAAGTAAAAGATTCATTTGTGGACCACCGAGTAGAGCACTATATAGACTACATTTTCCGCCCTACCCACCCTCCCCTTTTCCTGTGGACTTCAATATTTGCTGCTCTCTGTCTCCCACTCCACATCTATATTTCTCATCAACATTTTATGTTCATTTTATCATCCCCTTCATGTTCATTTTCCTTATTTAATCTTTTAAGTGTTTCTATGAAATGAAATACAAATGACAACAAAGTTCCAAGCAATAAATTTTGCTACGCCTGACGCGCGTTTCGTCTATTCAAGACTCATCATATAGTTATTACTCACTCACTCATTAAGTTGAAATTGACCATTGAATGCTTGATGGATGCATGCAGTTTTTATCTCGCCTGCGAAGCAGAGCGGGACATATGGGTTACTTTTGGAAAAGTTTTACGAGCACCTCCATATCTCAAGAACTATAGGTCCTAGGTTCATGAAACTTGGTATGCATATGCCCCAGTAGTAGCGTCCCCATCTTTTGACCTTGACTTTCTGGTTGAGTGACTATGACAATTTTCAATACATATACATGTAATAGCAATGTTAAGGTTTTGCAAACAATTTCATACCTCAAGTATTATTGGTCCTAGGTTGATGAAACTTGGCATGCATATGCCCTAGTAATATAATAGCTTAGCACAGTTGCATCCCCATCTTTTGACCTTGACCTTGTTTTTCTGGTTGAGTGACTTTGATTATTTTTATTGCATATATTAGCAATGTTTAAGTTCTATAAACATGATAAACATCTTTTAATTTCAGAAACTGAAAATCCATGTAAATTCAAAATATAGTGGAAGAAAGAAAGTATAATTGTTTTTGATGGTGCCGGCAGGCGAGGCATAATTTAGTGTTAACTCTCGTTGTAATATTCTTGCCCCTGACGTAAGAAAATCGCGAGGACGCGAACCATGAAAGGTTTTGAATTCATGATTTTTTTTTCTCAATACTAATATTTATTTGATACGGTATTTTAAATTGAATAAAAAGGCAACAAGAAATCCGTGAGCCAATTGATGACTAGTGATTTCCCCGCTTTCACAGCTACTGCTAGTATGCCTTGTATGTAATATAAAGTTTACATGAAACAAGAAGTAAATGCTTGATCATCGGAATCCCACATAATATCATGTCCGTATCAAGCTTTTTACCAAACATCAGCAACAAAGAAGTGATTATAGTTACTGAGTTATGCATGTAGCTGTGTGAAGTACATGTAGATGAAAGGTATAACATAATTTGAAAAAAAGATGTTTTCGGTAAACAGGAAGAAGATGTCCGATGGATCCAAAAACGTATCCCACAATACATCATGCCCATATCAAGCTTGTTACCAAATATCAGCAATCTAGGAATATTAGTTCCTAAGTTATGAGCAAATTAAAAGCGGAAAGGAATTAAAGTGTGGCAGAAAAATTTCAAGGTTTATGTAAACATGAAGTTGTTGTCTGATGAAACTTAAAACATATCCCACTATGCATCATGTCCATATAAAGATTACCACTAAATAAGAACAACCTAGGACTAAAAGTAGATGAATTACGAGTAAACAAATACGGGACGGAACTTCGGAACAATGAAAAGAACACGCTTTTGGCTTGTGTAAACTGGTCACGGAAAGGTGACAGTTAAAATTCATCCACTCGTCGCAACTTCGGCTGAGTTACCTCCTCAAACTTCGAAGAGAAGCGGACTAGTCCGAGGAATGCTGATTGAAAATTAACTTTCACAGAGTTGTGAAAAGGGTACTAGTATTTGGACACCTCGGCCACACTTTATTTCGTAGGAAGTCTCGGCCATATGACTCCTCGGTCATACTATGTAAATCTCAGATGTATATATAGGGACTTAGTCTCTATTCTGGTAACTTTTTTTCAAAATGTATAAATCGAATTATCTTAACTGACAGATTATATAATACTTTTAATAAACAGAAAATCTTTCGAACGAAGAAATAAGTAAAAAAGCATACTGCGGCCAAGGACACATTATTACGACATTTATTTTTATTGGAACTATTATTATAAGGATCTTTTACGTGACTATATCATTGCACAGTTGGTAGATTTTGGACACGATTTTCAATTTAGACTAGATTTACCTCTTGGTTTTTTTAAACAGTTTTTCCCATTCTCCTTATTGTTGTTAAAATCACTGTAATTAATTTTACTGTCTTAGGATTTCCCGCGTAAACCATAGCAGGCAATATCCCGTGAAAAATAAAACGCCGTAGCTTTACTCCCATATATTTAATACAACCAACAAGCATGAGAATAAGACTTTCGGCCGCGATTCTGATGCCTGATTTCTATCTCTGACGGGCTGCTAATCAAAAAATCAATGCCTAACCTTGTAAAATTGTTTTCTTTTAACGAACGATCTGGCAGAGTTACCATAATCAGTAACCCGAGTTACGATAATCTTTCTTTGAAAAATATTCGAGTTACGATGATCTTGCCACATTTTTCTGTTGTGGATTTCTCCCAAACGGATGAATATTGATTCAAATCATTTTTACAGTATATCGCTAGCCAAATAAGCTTTGCAGTGGCAAAGTATGGTCGTGTGTCGTTGTGTATTGAATTAATGAAACGGTAATGTTTATTTTACGGGGGTTTCCCGTCGCCATATTGGGATCGTCGTAATTACAGTTACGATAATCCGCTTGTCGACAGTGCGCGTGGATTATCCCCCGGTTAAATTTTATCGAACCTTATGGGCAGGTGTCGATATTTTAACACCCTTTTTCGAACATGCTGTGAACCCAGGAGTCTTTCAAACGAGCACTTTGCGTTTAACATCTTAAAACATTATTTTTTGTGATCTAGATATCTTGTTTTAAAGGATAGTTAATTCTTCCAAAGACAACCATGGTCTGCCATTAGCTCTGGTCTTCGCCTTTTGTCGAGTTCTTCCCGTCTGTATCAAAACTCTTTCATTGCTGCTTGTCTTAAGAGTTCTCCTCTAAATACCTTTTGGACTTCCGAGATTCCGTTTGCCAGGTGATGTCCACACAAGTGTTCTTTGTACATGCATGTGCGTCCACCATCACTGTTGAGTTGGTTAGTTACATGTAGTTGGTTATTGCAGTACGAATTCGGCCATATCAGAGATATGGACATGACAGAACTGATAAAATGAAGATGAAATGATTATGAAGTTTGGGAAATGGGGACACAAAGCCAATTGATACAGTAATATAATGGGGTTTCAGACTGCTACTGGAAAAAGGAAGGATGAGCTTAATCGGGCAATGTAGCCTCCTGCCTTGGGATCCTACAGGTCCTACTCTTATCGAGATCTATAGCAGGCTTCTTTAACGTGCGAGAAATATATTTTACCAACACGGTACCACTCTGTTTTTCGGTAATTCAACCATCTGGGGCAAACAACCCAGTTGCATTTGTCGGCAAAGCGGCCACCGATGTCGTGTTTCTGAGTGCTCTATATATATAGTGATCGACTTTTACCGACAAGCTTAGCGCAGCTGCGGGCAAATTCGTTTCCCAGAACCCGCACAGGACTCAACAATTATGTGTTAGCTTGTAGTTGATCATCAACAAGGACACCGAACTCGAAAATTCTTGGCGAAAGTGAAAATCATACATTCATGCACCCACCATTTACCAAGCCCGAAAACCAGCGGTAACCGTCTACATTGCTATGCATGCCCGACGGTTGAGTGCGCTGTGAGGAATTTGCCATTTAGCATATATACATGTAGTAAGAAAAAAACAAAGCTTTTAGACATTCATATAATTATCTGATCGTCAATCTGACTGTTCCATCCTAACGCCCTTGCGTACATGCAGGTGTCGAGAAAAAAACGACTCTTCTTTAATCACTTTAGCGTTTTATTTGTTACGGCAAAATGGCATTTTGTCTTACCAGATGTTATCTAACAAATTATTGTATTATTCTGTCAGACCTGCGAAGAGATAATTGAAAATTACCTGAAGATATTCCTGCAATCTGACAGGTTCGCGAGCCAAAAATAAAACCGCGTGCTTACAGAGAGTGTAATGCAATATAACAGATTTTTGAAAGAAAGAAAGAAAAAAAAAGATTCAATTAAAATTCTGTATCACAATTATTTTTCTTCTTTTTTCAGTTAGCAATTTTGTTTCATGGAGTCATCGCATTTAAAGCCCCCCTCAAAGCACTTTCAAATATGATCTACAATTTACAAAAAAATGCTATTGATACTTGTGTTTCAGTTATGTTTTATTGTATGTATGTTTGTATGTTTGTTTGTTTGTTTGTTTGTTTCTCTGTGTTGCTAATATCTTTATGTTCATTATAAAATTTGAAAACTTTTTTTTCGTACCTATAAAAATGATCTTTCACTAAAGAGTTCGATGTTTGAAACTATTTCATTCTAAACTTAGAACGTAGAAAAAAACAATTACTGTTCCCATTGATTTTTATTCCGAATCAGATACAATCAAAATTGCTAAATGACATCACGATTTGCTATACTTTCATGACATTATAGGACCTTATTCATCTTGCACGAATAATTCTCATTCAAAATGAATTACACATGGAACAATAGCTTTTGCTAATAATACACCACCAGGTTGCTTTGTAAAAGAATGTGAAACATTGTGAAAATATTAAACAAATCAATTTCAAATCACTTCAAGGGTTATTGGATATTCTACAAGTCTAACAAAAGTAAACAAGCTCAAGTGGGAAATGTTCATTATGCAATATAGTTTACATATGTGCACTTCACATCAAAGGAGATTAAACTGCTTTGTATGTGAAATTGTTAGCTAAGGGTTTTTGAATAGAGACTTTTGATGAAGTGTAAAAAGAAAACATTTTCCGATCTCTTGAGTTCATTATAAACAAATCATGAGGCTTTGATTAGTTTCTTCTCTTTCTAGTCGTTTCTAATTAAAATGAGAAGTATCAGTCCTAATGAAAAAGACATGGCATTTGGCCTGTAAATACATAAGACGTTTTGGAATAGTCTTGCTGCTAAATGCAAGGTGTTAGAGAGGTGGGATATTGCTTCAGCGAAAATGATGGTCGGTGTGCCAGTGCTTCTAGAGCAGTAAACCCGTCCAGTGTCCGTCACCGTGGTGTAGCATTTATGAGCTGGACGATTCATGGCGATTACATTGTAGTTTATTAAGTCGTAGCTGAATTCGAAATACTTGTAAAATTGACTGAATGAATAACATCATATTGACTTTTTTTTTTTAATATTCATGAAACGTTACAAAAAGTTATAAGAATAGAATCACAACCCTGGAACGGCAAAACTAACTAAGATAAGTTCAAAGCTCAAACGGATTCCGTTTAATCGGTTAAACAAAAGAAAGTTAATTCGCATAACGTTTTCACATTCTTGGGCATAAATATTGAATGGAAGCAGAATAAGAATTGTATCCCATCATCTTTACTGCTAATAGACTAAACTAGGTCCAAAGTACAGCTAAAGGTTCCACAAGTGCAAAAAATCCAATTTGGTTCTTCGATGACTATACTGCTTTACATCCATTAAAAAAACTGTGCTAAAAGTACAAACCCCAAAGTTTCCATGCGACATACGTGCATGTAAAATATTTAGACTATAATTAGACCCACAATTTCAACTTTTTATTATTTAATTGAATTTTGCGATCGTAGGAGAATATGTTACTGAATCTGAATAAAATATTTACGACCTGTATCAAACAGTTTTAAGGTTTAATGGGATTCTTGCATGTTGAGGATAATTAGCTTAAACTTTCTAATCTGTTTGATGCATGTAAATAGTTTAGAAGAAACGTACCGTATACAATACAGGAGTGTTTATGGATATATATGTTACTTTTGCACGATTGTATGTAGGAAAAATCTATAATGAATCCAATTTGGTCCCCGAGAATGCATCTAGACTTTTTTTTATCTATAGAACTTTTGCGTGTGGAACAGATGCGGTATCGCAAGGTTTGAGAGAAGGCATGTAGGTTCCATTTTTTATCTATGGAACGTTGGCGTGTGGAGCTGAAGTATAGAGGTATAATCTGGACAGACGTCAGATGTACAAGGCTTAAAGATGGCTTAAAAAGTTCAAATATTAGTAGTCTTAATGGAGACATTTACACATGTATTTTTTTACCATCCTGAAAAAAAAATCTCCTGGTCGTTTCTGTTTTGGTTTGTTTAGTTAAAATTTATTTGTCTCTCCTGAATTGGACAAGATTTATGCCTATGAAAATCCCTAGCTCTCCAGCTTGCTGTTTGCCAGTATACGGCCTTCGTAACAATCCCATTAAGACTTCTCTTGTCGGGGTCTTAAACGTGCGTAGGGTTATATGCTCTCCATACACGGGACAACCGTTATCGACGCCTCCGAGGACTACCGTCGCTCCTTAAGTCCATTCTTGCAAATGGTGCCTAGTGAGAGCCCTGGAAATTGGTCCATGGAATTTTTACTCTTGACGAGGTGTTTGTTTTATTCCATGCATGAAAATTCTAGAGGACAATCTGGCACAACTGATCTTGGTCTTAGATTAGCTGAATGGCTAAAAAAGAACACTAAACAGTAATGTGTATTTCATTCCGTCTTCTCTTTTTGTCCCATACCAAATTCTTTTTGTGTCTCTCCGTTCATCGCACTTGCGTTTGCCTGAATGCTCAGTTGGATTTTTAATAACAATGTGTGGGACCTTCATGAAACTTTGAATGCCCTCATATAAATTAGATACATATGAAGAGAAAGCTTTAAGAAATGTGTGCCAAGTTGGATAACAGTCAATCTTGATATGTTTTCAATTGCTGTAAGAAAAAATTATTTTTTTTTATCAATTTTTAGATAATAATAAATATTAAATATGTATTTATATCATAAGTATCACTTAAACTGATTATTTTTTAATTCATGTAGTGAAGAGTAATGATAAACTTTTGCATGTTGGAAATCTTTTGTAAATGGTTCAGGGTATTATAATGAAATATTTAAACGGAAAACACATCTTTAATAAATCCCATTTCCTTTATATTCAAAATATTTAAATACCCGAGGTTTTAAAAATAATATATGCATAAGCCGGTTATAAAAAGTATATTGTTTTCTTAATCGTTCTTACATTGTAAGCCAGGATGTTTTCTTTTAATAAATCGGAAAACTCAGCCTTCTGCTAATGTTAGCCAATCAAATCGAAGCTTGCAATCAATAGTAATACGACTTAGCTTAAACCTATATTTACTTTTATAGGTCTTCCAAGTGTGTCGTGTGTTTGGAATTAAGCTAATTTTGGGACCTTAACAGAGGCATTGAACATGTATTAAAATAAATATATTAAATATGAATTATAAAATGTGATAACCTTTTGATCGCAGGTGTACTTGATGCATGTGGTATCGCGCTGGTATTTTCGTATTGAAAATGAAAGGCAATGAAAAAGTTTTTGCCAATAGTTTTTATTAGAAGTTTTCGACGTCTTAAACTAAGTTTTGGAATATGTGTACTGTTCTATTTCATATTTTTGATAAACGGATATTTAAAAGCTGGAGTTTACAATGAAAATTTCGAGGATTCCGATGATGTGTTTGAGGCTGAAGCGAACCAGGATAACAGAAGACACAACAGAAATCTACAACATCTTTATCCAGAGGAAATAAAAAGTGAAAAGAGGAATTTAAAATCTAAAACAAACTTCGATTATATAAAAACGCCCATTATCCAAAGAGAAAACAAACTTCAATTGGGAGGCAATGGGGCGAAAGATGATTTAGATTTAGCTTTGAATGAACGGAGGAATGACCACATCACAAAAAGACTTCCCCAGGCAATTATTATTGGTGTCAAAAAAGGTGGAACACGGGCTTTGCTGGAGTTTCTCAGGGCTCATCCAAAAGTTAAAGCCACGGGCCCGGAGCCACATTTCTTTGATAAAAACTACGAGAAAGGCTTAGACTGGTATAGGTGTGTATAACAGATTAAAAATAAATTTCATATCAAAATATCGGAGGTCAAGTTGATATATTTTAAACAAAAGTGGTATTATATTTCATATTTTATAAGTAAATATTTTAACTACGGATACAATACTTTCAAGTGCTTTAATGGTCGATGATTGCGAGTAAATATTTTGTAAAACACTTTTAACAATTTTATTCCACATGGTTTAACGCTATTATGGCTAATGCAAATTATAGACTTTGAGTCTATTAAAACGTTCTGCATTCCTTTTAGTAATGAAATGAACTTGAAATATGCAATTATATTAATTAAAGACAGATCGATTATGGCTACAATGTATATGGAGTGCATGACCATCGCGTGCATACCATGTCCGTGTGTTATTAAAGCAAGGAAAATGCATAATTATCTGCAAGCTATTAAAGCTGTTCAGTACGGAAAAAATATGAATTGTGAACATAGGAATGAAAGATCCGGTGCAATTTTTGATTTGCAAAAGTTGAATGATATTGAGGTTCAATTTATATAATTAAAACTTATAATTCGGCTTTATTGAAAATCGATCTTTTTGGTTTACAATAAAGAGATTTCTTTTCTTTTCACGACTGATTAGCTTCGTTGTTAAAAATTATTACAACGCACGGTTGTCCATGCGACTTTGTGGTGTCCTTTTTGGTCTTTGGCCATCTGTCAAGTGTCCATTTTGTCCAATCAATGTCAAGAAGGCTCTCCAGTAAATAAATCCGCATTGACTTTCATAGTAACTTAAATAAATCTTACGAACCTAAATGATTTTTCCTGAATGACACATTGTGATTTTCTTTCCTTTGGTCATCTACTCTAAACATCCTGACCATTTTGCACCCAACTTGCGTACCAAATAAAAAAATAAACAGCTGATGAAAACATCCGGTCACAAAAGTACCAACTAACTGAACCTGGAAGCACCTCCAAAGGGGTGTAAGAATATCCCCTGTCTGTCTTTTGTGTGGACTTGATATTGCAAAAATCCTCAATATATTTACACTACATATATTCATTTAACACATTTAAAAAACTGGGAAAGTATAGGTCTTCTTAACACATTTAAAAAAAATTTCAAAAACAACAAAGTTCCTTTTAGTACTACTTTCCTCCTCTGTCTAAACGCTGATTGGTGGATTTACTGGAGCGCCCCCTCAACCCCCTACTTCTAATACAATTTTGGCCCGTTGCTAAATGGGAATGAATTTGAAAATTATGGACAAAGTAATCAAAAATTGATAAATGATTATGTTTGATTCTTTTGCAAAGGCGGCATTTTCTAATTTAGAATATTTTATGATAAAATAATTGGTCTATCACGATATTGTACATCGAAAACAGTGAAAGATTCTTTATTTGTCGTGAACATGAAATTATGATAAAATAAAAAATGAGACATTGACACAATCACGACAATAGGGTAATCTTGTTTAGACTCTCACGAAGTGGATAAAGTCGCGCAACTTTGTTTACATGTTACAGTACCGAAACCTTCAATGGACTTGAATTTCTGCAAGCAGGGTACACCCTCTCAAGTTTTCCATATATGCCATGTGCGCAAGATGAACGGATAACTAGGAACACGCTAATCGAGAGTAATACATTTTACTTCATTATTTATTTTGATATACATTACTTAAATCTAAATAGGCGCATTTAGTTCAACAATTTTTCTTATAACAGAACTTTAAAGATTTTTCCTATCATAATAGATTAACGGTTTAACGAGAAACAACAAATATTCACTTGATTCGCCACTGCCTGGTGGTATATAAGAAAATATATATCAAAGAATAGTAAAAATGATTGAACTAGGAACATGTGTTAATTTCTAGAATTGAATTCATCCACCTATAGGTAACACATTCCAGTCGCTCTGTGGAAAGCTTGGCGCTGTTGTGGACTTATCCCGGGACCCGCACTGTGTTTTTTAAGAACTGAAGTCCATGAACATTTCGAAAATTAAAAAAAAAGCTTCAGATTTCCTTTAATCGTTCTACTGCAAACAAAATAATCCAGTACAAAACAACGAATATATTATTGTATAAAAATTGACCAACTGAAAGATTGTTTTATTTAAACGATGACAGTTTTCTATTATTGAAAAAAATCAATATGTTATTAATAAATTTTCTGCAGAGGTAATTGGTTTTAAAGAAAAAATCCTAACTATACCCGTGGTTTCTTTTGTTCCCTTGCACTGGTTTATTATAATATCATCCCATGGTTTAATAAGCATAATTTATACAAAGTCATTGTCCTATTTTCAAAATCACTTATATTCCGAAAACGAAATCGGACATTCACAGTTGAAAAGAAGTCATAAAAGACGTTTTTACGCCAGTCATACTGATTGATGGAAATATCCAGCTATACATGTACATTTATATCAGTACATAATTCCGACAATTTTGCCAAGGTACTCGTCATGCACAAAAGGGGGTCAAGGGGGCCGACCCCCCCTTTTTTTAGCAAAAATATTTGGTTGGTTATACAATATAGGAAATCACTGAAGCATGACCAAAGTGCCCCCCTGGCCAGTCAGTGCCCTCACCCTTTTTCGAATTTTCTTGTTCCCCCACTGATACTTTTTTTTCCAAAAAGGGGGGGGGTGCAGCCTCTTTCTATCCGCACTTAAAAAATCGATGTTCAAATCGTTATACTAGCAGACTACAATTAGGTTTCGACTTTTGAAGGGTATTAAACATGCTAAATATAAGTTACATTTTACCGATTTCATCAATCTTTGAATTTCAATTCTCTGTATACTTTCATAATTACTTTCGATATCCCATACGTAGTTAACAGTTCCAAATCAATACGTTACAGTGACCGCTGTATACAAATGCTTCTCCCAAATGGCTCAACCTATTGTTAAAACCTTGCTAATTATCGTAAATACAATAAATTCTTCATTCCTAAAGTCTGTTGCAAGTTTTTATGTTTGTTTGATATCCTTTTATTTATCCTGTTGGGGTCAATTTTGCGAACATTAATATAAAGAATCTATTTTTTTCCTGACGTGATTGAAAAGCAGATGTGACAATTTTGATCTATTTCCAATGCGATTTATATGCTAGTTTTGCGTCCAATCTCTCGACCATAAAATTGTATAAGTAGATGGTATATATAAAATCTATTGATTGTTGACAAATTTATGACTTGTTGGCAATTAATGTATAAAAGTTTCATCTCTTTTTCCAAAAAGGCTTAGAAAAATTGTGATTGGTTTTTGCCGAAGTTATTAAGCACTCAGAATGAAAGCAATTTGTTCTTGTCGAGATGGAATTCCCATAAAATGATTTGCAAAATTATCTACATGGCATAGTGCAAATGTGTTGCTAATATTCTTTTCTGGCATTTTCTGTTAATATGTGGTTTTGACAACTTGTGCTTGATTTAATATCACTGTTTAATATTACAAATACCAAAACGCGGGTATAAACGGTTAATTTGGATATGCTATATATCGATATTTCAAGGATATAATATGAAATATTTTCAGTAGAAAAAAAAAAATCATGAAAATATATTTTGGATTCCATCGTTTTATTGAATGGCGTTTCCTACAAAAAATCGGCTCTATTTTCTCATATATGTATGCAAAATTGCCAAAAAAGCTGTTGTTTTCTCTAAAAATGTTCATACATTTTCGTTGACGCCGTGAATTTTGGTGTACACAAGAGTGAACTAAGCGGATTTCAACTCGTTTGGAAAACGTTGCGATTTTTTAATATGCAACATCACCATGTCAAAATATAAAAATAAATCCCAAATTTATCTCTGACAATCATTCGTTAGCTTGCTTTCGAAAGAAGGGGGGGTTGGTTTAGATAGCCACCTTTTGGGACGTTATCTTGACATGTACAGGATCGGTGCACTTCATTTGAGCGAATTGGTATTTCATGATGTACTAGTATCTTACATGTAGACCTGTAGACAAACTTTTAGGATGAAATAAAATAATGGAGTCTTGTGGTGTTAGACCTCGGAATACTAAAGTCTCTACATGTAGTTTTGATATGTTTCCATAATATCCTAAACAAATATGTGTCGTGCATGAACAAGATAAATTAATGACATATGCACTGATCTGTTGGACTGAAAAAAAAAAAACAAGAGGCTTGGGATGCATTTTAACAATAACCCCTCCCCGTTTGAAAATTTCCAGACAACTGTTAACTGGTCTTTTTAGCTCACCTGACCCTTCCTATTGTCATCGTTAAGCGTCCGTCGTCCGTCCGTTAACTTTTCTTCAAACATCTTCTACTCTGAAACCAGCAATGGTATTGTTTTGAAACTTTGTACAACTGATCTATAGGATGTCCTCTACCAAGTTTGTGAAATTTGTGAACGTCAACCAACCAACATGGCCGCCGTTACAAAAAGATAGAACAGGGGGGTCAGACCATAGTTTTTAGCTTATACATGTAGCTTAAAAAGTATAAGAGATAGAGAAAATCCGAAGCAACCTACTTTCTTCAGCATTAAAAGCTCTACTATACTCTCCATTGAGTCAAAGTTGTGGGACGACTTCTTATAGGAGTTATTTCCCCTTAATCGTCAAAATTGACCATTTTTACAGTTTTTGGACTTTTTCTTGAAAACTGTAAGTGCTAGAGGAAAAATTAGCATTGCAAAATTGTTCAGCTCATTGAAATCTGCAAAAATGATTTCAGGGTCAAAATTGTCAGATCAATCGTTTAAGAGTTATCCCCCTTTAACTGATTTTTCTATCAATTTTAACTAATAAAAAAAAAACTTCTTCTCTGGGATTGCTTTGAAACTTTGTACACGTAATCTTTAGGATGTCCTCTACCAAGTTTGTGAAATTTGTGAGCGTAGACCAACCAACATGGCCGCCCTTACTAAAAATAGAACAGGGGGGTCAGACCATAGTTTTTAGCTTATAGCTCAAAAAGTATACGAGATAGAGAAAATCCGAAGCAATCTTCCTTCTTCAGCATCAAAAGCTCCACAAAACTCTCCATTGAGTCAAAGTTGTGGGACGGCTCCTTGTAGGAGTTATTTCTCCTTAATCGTCAAAATTAACCATTTTCACAGTTTTTGGACTTTTTTAGCTCACCTGACCCAAGGGTCAGGTGAGCTATTGTCATC
Organism: Arcuatula senhousia; assembly: GCA_963971305.1. Classification (NCBI taxonomy): domain Eukaryota; kingdom Metazoa; phylum Mollusca; class Bivalvia; order Mytilida; family Mytilidae; genus Arcuatula; species Arcuatula senhousia. Next base: position 38,281,985 of record OZ020307.1, on the reverse strand, counting down.
GTTAAGCGTCCGTCGTCCGTCCGTCCGTCCGTCGTCCGTTAACTTTTCTTCAAAGATCTTCTTCTCTGAAACCACTGAAGGGATTGCATTATGTCTTGGTATACATGATCTTTAGGATGTCCTCTACCAAGTTTGTGAATTATATACACGTCGACCAACCAACATGACCGCCGTTGCTAAAAATAGAACAGGGGGGGTCAGACCATTGTTTTTGGCTTATAACTCGAAAAGTATAAGAGGTAGAGAAAATCCGAAGCAACCTTCCGTGTTCAGCATCAAAAGCTCTACAAATCTCTCCATAAGGTCGAAGTTGTGAAACGACTCCTTATAGGAGTTATTGCCCTTTAATCAGCAAAATTGACCGTTTTTGCAGTTTTTGGACAATATCTTGAAAACTGTTAGAGCTAGAGGAAAAGTTTGCATTGCAGAATTGTAAAGCTCATTAAGATCTACAAAAATGATTCAGGGTCAATATTGTCAGATCAGCCATTTAAGAGTTATTCCTCTTTAACTGTTTTTTTTTTCATTAATTTTAACTGATTTTCAAAAATCTTATTCTCTGAAACCACTGAAGGGATTGCATTGATACTTGGTATAATTGATCTTTAGGATGTCTTCTACCAAGTTTGTGAATTATGTACATGTCGACCAACCATCATGGCCGCCATTGCTAAAAATAGAATAGGGGGTTAGACCATTGTTTTTGGCTTGTAACTCGAAAAGGATAAGAGATAGAGAAAATCCGGAGCAACTTTCATGTTCAGCATCAAAAGGACCTTACAGGAGTTATTGCCCTTTAACTGTTTTCTATTAATTTAAACTGATTTCCAAAAATCTTCTCTGAAACCACTGAAAGGATTGTTTTGCAACTTTGTATACTTGAAAGTTTGTGAAATTTATTCAAACTTTGGCATAAGAGATCAGGTGAGCGATTCAGGCTCCTGGGAGCCTCTAGTCTTAAAAGCCATAAGAGTTAGAGGAATAGATAGCATTGCAAAATTGTTCAGCTCATTAAGATCTACAAAAATGATTTCAGGGTCAAAATTGTCAGATCATCCTTTTAAGTGTTTTCAATCAATTTCAACTTAATATGTTTGTTTTTTGTTTTTTGGTTTTTTTCAAACGTTTTGTAACTCTGTATTCTTGGTCTTAAGGTAGAGCGTGGCACTTGGGTCCAAAATTAATTTGTCAATAGATTTTCTTAAAAATTGGCATAAATGTCCAAAATGATGTACTCTTTCATAATTTGATTCAAAATTCATGGGTTTCTTCCCTACTTTTCGAGTTATATCAAGTTAAAGTATCAATATCTTAATATGAATTATATAGGAAAACCCATAAAAACACACAAAAATGTTCCATTACTTTTTTTCCTGTCAATAGATTTCCCTAATTTTTTGACATTTTATAGATCTTGCAACAATTCATCATCTTAAATCAATTTAAAGTGGGGTTTCTTCCCTTGATTTTTATGTACAAGCAAAAATATGAGCCAAAAACGATGATTTTTCATGATTTTGTCCAAATTATCTCCCTTGACCATACTTTAGCTAAAAATTTATACTACTTTTAGAATACAGATTTTAATCATATTGATTAAATGTGCCTAAAAAGGTATAAAGATCCTTAAAACACAAAAATCTCAAAATATTTTTCGAATTTCATTTTATTTTGGGCAAGTCACATGACCACTGTCCTTCTCCACCTTAAAAGTGTTTTCTATCCTAACTAGTTTGTTTAATGTTACTTACCAAGTACATGTAGACCATGTTGCACACTAGGTAAGAGGCTTTAGCATAAGAGATCAGGTGAGCGATTCAGGCTCCTGGGAGCCTCTAGTTTCTTATCTAATTTGATTGGTCTGTAATTTATATTAAAAATGTGAAAAGTCAAGTCGGTTTTTAACATGACATTATCGACAGATTGTCTAAGTAAAGTTGTAAAACAAGCAATTTACTTTCGTGAAAACGTAAACATACTTACACATAATATGATTAAATCTGAAAAGCAAATATCGTTCTTTACCATACAAGGTGTCAATTTTAAATTACAAGAAAATTGTCTGCAAAAATTTGACGACCCGATGAAAAAAGACATTAAGTAATCTACAAAACATGCATCTTTATCTTGTGATATTTGATGCGATATTTAAAGTCGTCAATCTAAGGCGGCGTATTTATTTCAATATGTGCCTTTACCTTTGTTGAAACTAAATATTTCTTTTATAGAAAGTTATGAGCCATATCTTTTACGAGTACTTTATTGACATTTTTGGAGTCTTACATACAATGGTGTTAATGTTTAAAGTTCATAGATATATAAATATTAATGTAGCGAAAAAAGCACAAAATTGAAGATATTTAAGTAATTTGATACCAATTTTACACAATATATAAAAGCAATAGTGTTTCGCTCTCCATAGGAGTTATATTAAAAGAGATCGAAAATGTATTTAACTTATTTACTTTTGAAAAGAGATATCATAAAGCAAAAACAGACAGACGGGGATGAATTATTTACCTCTGGGTTTCTCTGTGATCCCCTTGAAACGCTAAATATGGATAAAACTTTTAATTTTCTTCTTTATATTTCTCTATTTATAGCAATTATAGACTATAATAGGTGTTGCAATATGCAATAGTTTTACTGTCCAACGATGTCTACACTCAAGAAACTGCAATTAAAATGCATTTTAATATGTTAATGTAAGAACTATTGTATGAAATATAAGGGCACACTGGCACAAATGGGGCATTCGAGTGTCAAATTCCAAAAGGGCAACGACAAAACCAGAGTAAATACGAACGATCGAGAACAGACGAAGAAACACAAAACTTATAAAAACACAATTATATCAACCGAACAGAACTCAACAACGTGAACTCAAGTCTTAACGTACGAAAGACCGGTCGCTAGTGCCATTTGTTCTATCACATTTCTCGATTAGAACTACAAATATTATAGTTCCAAGTTGACATTTCTCAGTTCCAAGTTAACATTCCTCAGTTCTAAATTGACATTTCTCACTTCCAAGTTGACATATCTTAGTTCCAAGTTATCATTTCTCACTTCCAAGTTGACATTTCTCACTCACTTTCAAGTTGGCATTTCACACTTCCAAGTTGGCAGTTCTTACTTTAAACTTGACATTTCTCACTTCCAACATGACATTTCTTACTTCCAAGTTGGAACTGAGAAATACAAACCTGGAACTGAAAAATGTCAAGTTGGAACTTAGAAATGTCAATTTGGAAGTGAGAAATTTTTCGCAGTTCCAAGTTGATATTTCTCAGTTCCAACTTGGAAGTGAGAAATGTCAAGTTGAAAGTAAGAAATGTCAACTTGGAAGTAAGAAATATCAACTTGGAACTGAGAAATGTCAACTTTGAACCAAGAAATGTCAACTTGGAACTGAGAAATGTCAACTTGGAACTAAGAAATGTCAACTTGAAAGTGAGAAATGTCAACTTGGAACTATGATATTTGTAGTTCTAATCGAAAAATGTGAAAGAACTAATGGCACTTACGGTCTTTCATAGTAACGAGAGTGAACTCAGGTGATCCAGAAGAGCAGTAAGCAGTTTTATTTTGGTATAGCACACTTTTCCAATTTAGTGTGTCAAATCCAGTGAAGGAAGACAAAGCAAAGCTTTAAAAAATATGTTTCAAAAAAATAAGTATTTTTTAACCTCTTGTTGAAATTTGTATTTTTGTTTTGTAGAGATCTGATGCCAAAGTCTGCTGGATCCCAAATGACAATCGAAAAAACTCCCGGCTACTTTATTACCAGAGACGTTCCGAAGAGAGTGTACAATATGTCGTCGGATGTTAAACTCATTGTTGTCGTTAGGGACCCAGTGACTAGAGCAATTTCTGATTATGCTCAAATTGCAACAAAATCATCAAAACCACAGTCTTTCGAAAACATGATTTTTCGCAGTTATAATGCGAGCATCATTGATACCTCAAAGACGATTGTCAAAATCGGCATGTATGCAAAACATTTGGAGAGGTGGCTTAAATATTTTCCTCTTCATCAAATCCATTTCGTGAACGGTGAAAATCTAGTTACGGAGCCGGGAACAGAAATGGTTAAAATTCAAAAGTTTCTTAATCTTCCCGTTCTGATAAATCGTGAAAATTTCTCTGTCAACCAATCACGTGGCTTCCCTTGTATCAGACGGAGACTGAACAAGAAACCTCATTGTCTTGACGAAACAAAAGGACGAAAACATCCATACATAAATCCTCGGTCAATCAGTTCATTAAAAGAGTTTTACCGACCTCTAAATAGGAGATTTAGTAGATTAATCGGGCAAACGTTTGATTGGTCGTAAACATTGTTTGCTGAATTGTTCAAAAGCAAAACAATATGTTGCAGACGACATCAAAGGAATTTTCGTCTGCAAACAGTCATTTTTACATACGGGTTTTAAATCACTTCACAGAATACAAGTTGAATGTTCGTGAACACTTTCTTTCATCTTTCTTGCATGTGAGCATTTTATTGTCATTTTTCATTGAATATTTATGAAGTTTATTAGAATACCTTTTTGCGATAGTTTTGTTGTTATATAATTTATTGAAATTTTTTTCTGATGAGATGCTATAAATATTTATTAACTTCATCAATTTTGTTTATTCTCTCCGTAGTAAAGTTTATATATTTCATGTTTCGGTGAACTTATATAGACTTGAAAAGAGAACTTGCAGGGGGATGATAGACCTAGTTTATGTGGTGATATAAAATACAAAACTATTTAAGTACAGTTCTTCACCTTCATTTTAATCTAATTCACATCAAAAGACAACATTAATATTCAAATTCAAAGGCTTCCCTTTACTTCAAATAGATGAACAAACGAAGATTTTTTATATATATAAATATAGAGTTAACTAGAATAGCTTATTACTAAGAAAGACAAATTTTCCAAATTCCATTTTCGTAACTACAAATACACGCGAGAGGCACAACTAAAGCCCCATTTACATGCACAGTTTTACATACGTATGCATTTTTACATACGTATGTAATTTTACACATGTGTGTAAATACTGCATGTAAATGCAAATACATACGTATGTAAATCTGCACATGGTGTAAATTTACATCACCTCAGGACCTGATGTAAATCTTTATGTGTAAATTTACATATGCTTTTTAATTAAATTTTGTGCATGTAAACGCAATTCAAAGAAATGCATGGCTCGATTTTTCCCTTTCTGTGGACCTTGTGACTTCAACCTTAAAGCTATTTACTCCAGAATCCACACGAATCTTTCGTGCACCATAAGCTCTACGAATTGTAAGTGTTAGGAAATTACATAAAGGCATTTATAAGTTATGCATGAGAAACAAATATCTTTTTTTTAAACTTTTGACCTTAACTCTTAATTCCTCCAACACAATTTGCATCTTTCATACACAATAAGCATAGATATGCGTATTTCTGAGTAAAATCATGCTTTGAGAACAAATGTCACTACCTTTTCTAAGTTTTGCACAACTTTTGACCTTTGCCTTTGACCTCTTTACCCATAAGCTACAGGCCTCTTCCTTATTTCTTAAGCCAAAAGCTACGATTTGAATTTAGGAAACAAACCAGATCGGGAAGGACAGACGAACGGAAAGCTCTATATTCGAGTCTTTATGATTCGAAACTGTATGTTGAGAAAGGCGGCGGGACAACTAGAGCATGGTTTAAGTAGCACCAACGTGACTTTTACATTTAATCTTTTAACACCATAAAGAAAGGAAAGTTGTTGTATTGGTCTTTATATTTTTGTTTGTTACTTTGTTTTTTGTTTTATGTCCAGTCTACAATATTTTAGTCATAATCACGACAAGAACTAATTGAAACAACAAGTTTAACCTAGAACACAGCATCCATAACACATACCCATGCATGTCAGTCATGCAAAAAAGGGTTATGTACGACCACAAACAATAAGAAAAACGAACCAACTCACAAGACTGGCCAATATACCCTCAACGCACCATAATACTTTATACTTTATTGCATAATAAAACCTCAAGAGGTTAAGCAAATACAAACATACAAAAACAATGAACATGTAACTGTACATACATAGATGTATAAGGCTAATGCGCACAGAAAGTGACGAAAGCCTTCCCCAAAAATTTCGCACAATCTGGAACCCATACCTATGCTATGGTGACTGAAAGTGAAGAATTCTTTCCAGAAATAAGGTCATACTTGTTGGAACACTTGCCAGTGTGGGATATGACCAACCATTACCCAGTTTCACATTATCAACCTTTATTTGTCGAAAATACAATGCTGAATTCTGTTTGAACCTTCACACACTGAGAGAGAGAAAACGGTGGGGTGGGAAATAAAGGAACTGTAAATTTTGAAGACCATAATGACAGGGCTTCATTAGCAAATCCAGTGGTATACAAAATGACTTTAACGGGATCACATATCGGTATACGTGTAGTTCATATTGGTCCAGCAAACTCATTTGAATTATAAATTTATAAAAATACACACTATGCATAAAACTCATGTAAATGCTTAGCATTTTTACTTATACATACGTGTGTAAATTTGCACATGTGTATATTTACATACGTATGTATAATTTGTGCATGTAAATGTGGCTTAAGTTCCGAGTGACGAATATATAGAGACCAACAACCGCGCTAAGTAAGCGAGGCCAACCTTCATATTGATGAGCATTAAGAACCTGACACCGCTTAATTTGCCGACATAGCGACTTGGCTGTTTGTCCCATGTCGTTTAATTGGTCGAATTCTCCTAATGAGTACATTTATGTGGGTTGTCAGGCAATAATGTGGAAACCCGACCTTACCGCCTAACTACCAAAGTGGTGCATCTTGTTGGTGAAAAATGTCACTTCTTTGCACGTTAAAGAACCCTGCCCGGAGGTTCCTCAGGAGGCTTAATTGTCAGTTCATATCCATCTCCCCCTTTTCCAGTCAAAACTCTCATACCCGATTGCCTTTATGTCCCTATTCCCTCCACTTCATCATCATTCCATGTTCATTTTATACCTCTTTCATGTTCATCTCCCAGATGCCGAATTGGTGACGCTTGAACGTAAAGCAATAAATTTTTACAAGTGTCGTAGAAAATATTTGTCTTGTGGACAAAAAGACAATTCATTTTCTAGAACGCCAGACATCGAACAAGATATTTTAAACCAAATATCTAGTTATAGAATAGAGATCGATTTTTGGCGTGCAATCGTTTAAGGTGCATTATTAGTAAACCTTGATGCAATGTTATGTCCAACTTCATTTACTTAGAGTGTTCCCACACGACCGGGAAATCGGAAAAAAAGCCTTGGAAATCTGTTTGTTTTTTTTTTCTTTCCACGGTCGGGATAATCCGTGAAGTTTATCTGGGGAAACACCGGATAAATTTTATCAACAACAAATTCAATCTGCTTTAAGGTAAATTCTGCTCAAAAAGACCACTGGCATTATCTTGTTCTTATTTCAGTAGTGTTTCATAGGTGTTTGAATCATAGTTTTTAATTTACTATTGTCAACAAACTAAGTTTTTTTTTGTATAAAGGACTATGAAAATGGATAAAAAGACTTTGAAAAGTGCTTGAAATCACCTTGAATTTGGTGTGATACTCTTTTTGGGAACACTGCATTTAGTAACTTCCTGTTGGATTTTTCTTATATATGTGTCTAGTAGTTCTTGAGCAAAATGCATATCCCTTATACAATAACCCTTTAACAAAAATTATTTAAAGTCCTTGAAGTTGCAAAAATATGTACTACTTCATAGTAGGATCTGTTATAACCATTATGGTAAAGATGGATAAAAGAGCTTCGGTTTCAAAAATTGAATCCTAGTAATTATAATTCGAGTTACACATCTTAACCGCAAAATCTGAAAATTTGTGTTCATGTTAGCTTACTGTACATTTACATTAATAGCTATTCCCACTACTTAAAATCTGCCATCGTCCTCCTAAATTGCTGTACTGATTGGGTATGATTACACCCTGCATTGAACTAATGTATGGGTTTCATCCTTCAAAACCATGCCCAGCATTCTAAAATTTTGGCAAATGGTAAAAAAAAAATGACAACAAAGTTCCAGTCAATAAATTTTGCTACGCCTAACGCGCGTTTCTACTATTCAAGACTCATCAGAGGCGCTCTACCAAAAATATTGAAAATGCCAAACACTATATGATTATGAAGAGCATAGAACAAAAAAAAACCAAAAAAATTACCAAACTGGGTAACCAAATTATCACTAAGATGATCAACCTATGTCTGGGGTAGGAAGAACCTTAGGGTTTAGACACATTGGAAATTTAAACGGATAATTTAAAGCTTTGATGTGTTCTCCAACACCGAAGTGTTGGCGCCGGAGCGGGCTATTCTCGGGGAATTAAAAAACACCAGCAGTGCAAACCTTCACGGGTGTTCGAAATAAAAATGACAACAAAGTTGCAGACAATAAATTCTACGCCTGACGCGCGTTTCGTCTATTCAAGACTCACCAGAGGCGTTCTACCAAAAATATTGAAAATGCCAAACACTTTATGATTATGAAGAGCATAGAACAATAAAACCAAAAATACCAAACTGGGGAACCAAATTATTACTAAGATGATCAACCTATGTCTGGGGTAGGAATAACATTAGGGTTTAGACACGGAAATTTAAACGGATAATTTAAACTGCTTACTCTTCCGGAGCACCTGAGTTCACTCTTGTTTCGACTGGAGTTCGCGTTGTTGATTGATATTCAGTTGTTTTGTGTTTCCATGTTTTACGTGTTGTCTGTTTTTGTCCCGTTCTTGTTCGTGTTTACTGGTTTAGTCTCTGCCCTTTCGGAATTTTGACATTCGGATACCCCATTGGTACCTCTGCTTCTTAAAGCTTTGATGTGTTCTCCAACACAAAAGTGTTGGTGCCGGATCGGGCTAACATCGGGGAATTAAAATTCCACGAGCAGTACAAACCTTCACGGGTGTTCGAAATAAAAATGACAACAAAGTTCCAGACAATATTTTTTTCTACGCCTGACGCGCGTTTCGTCTATTCAAGACTCATCAGAGGCGCTTTACCAAAAGTAAAAGTCATAAGCACCTAAGATCTATTTACCCGGAGGATTAGCTGCTAATTAACATTATTGAGTTATTGTCCTTTTTAACATTTTTGCATCTTTTTGCTGAAAGTTATAACGCCTTCTCTTCTGAAACTTCCTAAACCAATTCGAACCAAATTTTATCTGATTACACTGGACTGATGTGGAGATTTTTTTCCGTCAAAATCATAGCCGTCGTTACTAAAAAAAGAACAGAGGGAGCCAAACTGAAGTGTTATTTTCTTTTTTGCCAATACATGTAGTTCAAAAACTGTTACAGATATCCAAAGTGTGGCAAATACCTACATACCCTGAAAATTTGACACAGGTCAGATAATACATATATGAGTTGTTGTCATTTTTCTTGACCTTTTAATGATATGTGTGTATTTGTACTTATTTGGCTAAATATTTCAGAACTATATTTCATTTCAATAATAGCATTAGCTCATTTGTCAAAGATAGTTGGTGACAAACGATCCCTTTTTAGGTCCTTTAAACTATGAAAATAGTTCTTTTAGTCACATAGTTTGTGGGGGCTCTTGATCAAAAATCAGACCAACTATTTACGGATTACAGAAAAAGAAAGCTGTGATAAATGCGTTGGATGTCCTTTTAAGATATGAATGCAGTATGTAAAATATATGCTCTTGGCCGCACACCTGTACCCTTAATGGTATTGGGGGGGGGGGGGGTTATTGTTTTGTCTTCTTGGTTAGATTGTAAAAATGAAGAGTCAGAAATAACTACTTAATATAAAGTCAACATAGGTCATTACCTTGAAACTAAAGGAACAATTTTATAAATCTAAGAACTGATGAAAGATTGAAAAAGATTTATTACATCATGAAGAAAGTCAATTTCATGCTTCATTGTAGTAAATTGATGAAACACCTGCTTTTTTGAAGTCGTAAATTCTTTTGCCTTAGATTTAAAAAGAAACAATTCAAAGAAAAACTGGTTAACAGTTGCGTTTTAACACCAGTTATATGATTATTCATCTTTTTGAAGAAATAGAAAAGAGGTTGCACTTAGTCCTGCTTTATATATCCCCACTTGATCATTCTGGAAACAATAAGCAGATGACCGACTGAACTGAAAAGAAGAGACACGGTATAACTCATCATGCTTAAGCTGTGCTCTAAATTTGAAATCATCCCAAATCCGCGTAAAATTTTCCTTTTTTCCCATTTAAAGTAGTCTTAGTCGGCTAGGAAAACAAGAAGTAGATACCCGATTGACCTTGAAAGAGGAGGCACTGTTTAACTCACTGTGTTTTGTAATAAATGCCTTCAGTAGAGGCTGACAATTCATTAGTAGTGATTAAAGTTGGAACATACAGACGGATAGTAAGATGGACAGACAGACCGACAGACAGACAGACAATGCGAACAAACAAGGTCCCTCTTACGAGTAGAGAATTGAAATATAACCTATGTATTTGTGTTCGTAATTCTGCGTTTTTATCAATGGTTGTGACACCAAGTTCTTCTTTTGTTGAATGGAATTTTGAAATTTCATTTTGAACCTTTTTCCGCATGTGTATATATAGCCAGCCATTACACTATATCCAGGAAGTAAAGATCTTAAACGAAGTGAGCTGATTATGAGTTCAAGTTCATGTCAACCCAATCACTCATGTTTTCTTCGAGTTCACTCATCAGAAAAGTGTGGCGTCAAAATTCACCAAATCATTATTTCCGGATTTAAAATCGATATGTTTGAATTTTTTACATCAGTCGATTGATGAATCTCAGCTAGCTAAGCGACAGCGAGTATTATATAGAGAGTTCCTTTACCGTCCTTTCATTTGTTCTTGTTGTCTTTTGTCTAAGGTTATCTCTAGTGGAATTGAACTTTGATCGATTTGATTTTTATTGTGTGTTAAGTTTTTGTGCTTTGTCTAGAAATTTTGATAGGGGGAAGGTTTGGTTCAAAAACCTAGTTTAACCCCGCCACATATTATATGTGCCTGTCCTTTAAGCCAGGAATCTTTGACAAAGCTTTCGTTTGTACTTGTCTTTTTGATGCTTTTTATTCCTTGTTTAAGAAGGGGGTCTATCTGTGACTACTTCAGGACTGGATCTGAATAATATGCATTTTATTTAGACCATGCGGAATTGCAGAACCGCGAGTAGCACCTACCGGCCTCGTTGAAGGCTGCTGGTGGTTGTCTATTGTGGTTTTTCTGAATTGCCAATTGAATGTGGGCTGTGTCGCGTATACTTATTCCACATCTCATTATTATCTATTGTAAAATACTTGGCTATATTACGCACATTAACGCTTAGTGCATGTAAAAGGCAAAGCATATTGTTGGAGGGTTATGTGTTGAAAACTATGACAAAAAGATAATCTTAAGCATTTGTCCTTTTAAAATCTTCAAAAAGCCCTTTTCAATTGGAGTTTAGAGAAATGATTTTTTTCTTAAAAGGTCACATAGTTATATACACACACTGTAAAAATGGTGTTTAGAATCTAAACACTTTTAAAACATTTTAGCCCTAAACAAGTTTAGTTTAAATCCTAAACACTTTCCAAATAAAACGTGTAAAAGCTTAACATGATTAGGTTTTATACATGTTTCACTTCTTAAAAATATCAATCTTAGAAATGTTCCTATACTATTTGCATTAATTTAAACACAATCCTAAACATGTTTAGTTGCTATACGTGTTTAATATTCAACATAAATAATATGTTTAGGATTGTGCTTAGAATATAAACACTATTTTTATAGCGCATTTTTTTTTAAACTGTTTCTTGTGCTTAGAATATAAACACTATTTTTATAGCGCATTCTTTTTGGTTTTTTTTTAAACTGTTTGAGTGAGTGAGTGAGTGAGTGATTTGGTGTTTTACGCCCGTGCAACGCTATTTAGGTTATTTACAGGCGATGAACATGAAAAGAATGATAAAATGAACATGAAATGATGATGATAAATGAAATATGGAGTGGGGTGGGAAACAAAGGCACGGTAAATTTTGAAGAACCACATAAAAAGGGGAGAGGTGGGTAGGGGCAGAAAAGTTAGCCTATGTGGTGCACTACTTGGCGGTCCACAAAGGTGTATTTAACGCGCATGAGGCGTGGCACTCTCCACACACGTTGGCCAACTTTGGTTAGCGGTCATAGTTTTCGTATTATAGACCTGACAACCCCCGCGAATGAGGGCCGCCCTATTCAGCCACCTAGGGTAGACACTTGGTCACTCTGTGGGCTGAGCACTGACCCGACGTCAGACTCCCAAGACCCTTAGTCGCCTCTTACGACAAGCTAGGCTCTGCTGTGGGCTAATTCGCCTCCCGGGCCCCGCACGGGACTAAATCGTTTCAAATAGGGACAAAAACAAGCAAAAGAAATTCTAGAACTTTATGGTCAAACAACTTTGTTTTACTTTGAACATACAACGCAGAGAACTCGTAAGCCATCTTTGTATGGAGGACATACGAGAGATTCGCATTTCATTCCTGTGATATAAAAGAGACGCCCATTTGTATTTGCATGACCCCCTGGAACAAACTCAAAATTGGCATCCAAGCAAACAAACTCTGAAGCAGATTCGGAGTAGGCACCGGACACAATAATACCGTGGTATTCTCTTTTCCATTCCGGGAAGCATGTTTGTCTTGCAGGAATCATAACCGTAGAGGTGGTATTTTTACTTCTACACACAGCACATGGTACGTCTTCATTGTGAACAGCATGAAATTGAGTACCTTCGTATTCTGTAGAGTATAAAAAACTCCAGCTTCCGGCAGGCTCATTGGTAAGCTGCGGTGAATCTGGTAAACAAAGCATGTTTGCTGCGCCGCCGTGATAGCTTGAACTGTGCTGATATTTTTCACCTGCTGCATAACCTATTGAAAATGAAAGAAAAAAAGATATTGATTATGTTTTCTAATATTTTGTAAACAAAGTCAAACAAAGAATCGAGAAATCTCAATATCCTTGAAATTTCCGGTTGCTTTATCTGAACAAATGCAGATGTTTTGTGTGCTAAATATTAATTTTAGGCTTACAATTTTAACAATTATGTGGGATGAGGTGCAGGTCTTATTCAGTATAGTTGTCAAATTAGAAAACGACCATTTGTAAGTTTTCTCTTGACAAATATCTGATGATTTTTTCTCATTTACAAAGTACTTATTCAAATAAAGATTTTTAATAAGAAAACTTTAGAGTTTACAAAATATCTTGTTATAATCATTTTTTAAGATACTTATATGACTGAAGTGTTCATAATCATACTTTCGGTATAACTGCGGTGTCGTGCTCAGATGTTCAGCAAATTGCTTAGAAAATCTTTCAGTTAATGATGCAAGCATGAAATCCAAACTAATGTCACACAGAAATTTGATTTTGTTTTTAAATGCTGAATATTCCATATATAACTTGTAAAAACTAATCCACAGTAAAATAGGGAACGAAATTTCAAATAAATTGCAACTTCAAATCAGCATATGCATTGAATTTGGATTTTTCCCTCACATACGCCATCATGAAAAATGGCCGCCATTTTAAATTTCTTAGTGTCTAACGTGCTTAATCAACATATGAGTGCCTAAATAACATTCCCTTCAAACGTGGTGCTTGCATCAATAACTATAAAAAGATCGTTTTTATTTTGGGGGGTTAATATGCTGGACTATGAAAAAAGCGTATCAAGTTCTTTGAAGGTTCAAAAGCTTTTTTAAGAGAGGTAGCTCTCATCATGCACATAAGAACATGAAGAAATAGACCATGTTTTTCAACAATTAGAAAAATAAATTAAAAAACCAGAGTAGACCAGCTCCGTGTTATCTGCATCACAGCCCTTCCTCCCCCAACGTACATACGTCGATCCTTGATCTATAAAGAAAATGCATATACATGTATAAGACGTATATATAGTTACTGTATTAACCTCTAAAGATGATAGTCTGTCGAGTATATTTAAAAGTTAATTTTTCGTATTTTTGCGTTTCTTTATACACGTAGCAGGTCTAGACTTTTGTAATTTGTGTTGCATATAGAACCTTTCATCCTACATATTTTCTATATCAGCATTTTTTATGGGACAAAACTTTTGAAAACGTTATTTTCACCTCTATTTCAAAAAGTCTGCATCTTTCGCTGAATTTGTGAAGAAGCAAAAAATGTCATTTGTGCAATAGATTGCATTCTATAGGACAAATATAGATCTTTAAATTGAAAGCTGCTGTATGAATAAACTTTGATTTTTTATTCTGTTTTAACATGTGAGCAAGTTAACTTACTATTTTCAAGCTCTGTTGAAAGAGATGCTATTGTAGTTTCCTGTTGCGATATTTTAGTTAGGCCCTGAATGACAGATTCCTGTGTAGAATATTTGGACTGCAAGTTTTGCATGGCAGTTTCCTGTATTGTGTATTTGGTCTGCAGGTTCTGCATGGCCGTCTCCTGAGCGGTGTATTTGGTCAAAATGTCGGTCAGTAAAGAAGTACTGAATGTTTTCCGGTTACATTGGCGCCCCACGTTCTTGAAATAAAAGACATTTCTTTACCTGTTCAAACAACAATATTGTGATTCTGCGATTTTTATTAGCGGTATAAAATGCAGTTATACAGAGCAAATTAAAACGGGTATTTTGAGTCAGACGACATTTTTGAGATATAATCTAATGCAACTTTCCATCTGCAGCAAAAAAAACCAAAAAAAAAACCATTTACTTAAATGCTCGTTGAGTCGAATCTGTATGAGAATCAAATCTCTTATAGAGAGGCACAGCTGCCTACAGTTCAGACTTCTACAGAAAGTAAAGTACAGAAGTTATTTTCGTTATCGTTGCCAAAAGACTGAGGCCTAATGTACTTTTGAACTTTTGCCCCTCGAGTTCTAAAAAATTATCATTGCAAACAGTTCCACTCATTGAGATCTACAAAAATGAGTTCATGGTTAAACAATTTTACATCAGGAAATATTTTTTATCTAATCTATCTGATTTTTAAATTTGGTCCTTTTTTACCTGTCAAAACGGGTAAAAGGGAACCGAAAACAAACTTTTACAAACTTTAAAGAGACATAATTCATGACAAGATACACTTTGTAACGAACACGAAACAAGCGAAATTTAAAATAAAAATTTCAGTTATGATGAAAATTGTTATGGTCCGAACTTAATAAACATATTTCAGAAGTGTTCGGCTTACCAGATTTGCATTACATCAAAACATTAATTCTATTTTCCATTACATGTACCTTTTTCTTCAATTTAAAAAAATATAGTTTAAACAAAATGTGATTAAAATATTGACAACTGCTTTAATAGATCAGCTTGACATCGGTATGCTGTCGCAAAGCAATCCGCTCCCCAATTGGTTTTTATGATATCCTACATGTACAGCTCAACAACTACTTTTATGTCTTTTTGCATAATTGGAAAATAAAATGTAGACGTTGACAAGGGAATGTAAAATGTTGCCAGATACAAGCAAACCTCGCAAAGCATCAATGTTTGATTACTTGTACAATCACAGCTTTTTGCCATAGTATAAATTTAAAAGACTCAATGAGGACTAAAGCAACATCCGTTTTTAACAATGCTGATGTTGCAGAAGCACTGTCCATTTTGCATGTCAAATATGTTGTTGTTCCTACAGACAAAGCACCAAATAACAACATTTTTGTGTGCAAGACACACTATATTGACTGCTTGGCTGCTGAATTAGGGGTTGGTTGTACCAGCAATAGCACAACAAACACAGCTACAACACTTTCCAATGAGGAAACTATTGACAATCACAAATCTGTCATTTCCCCCTTCAGGCTCTCTGTTGGTGCTGAAAATGATGACATTCTAGCACATATTCCATATTCTTTCGTTTTTAATATTCCTTCCCTGTATTTGATTCCTAAATTACATAAAAATCCATACAAACAGCGCTTCATTGCAGGGTCATCATTTCTCTTTCATTTCTGTTGACTTCAATACTAACGGCATAAAACTCCAGCCTCCAGATATATTACGATTGTTGTTATTCTAAAAATGGTGTCGATCAAATGTGAATCCTGAAAAATTCGAAAGAGCCATTGGAGATTATTAGCTCAAAATCAGTTTCATCTTTTCGATTTCTCCACTCTTTACACTTCTATAACGCATGAACCACCCAAAGCACGATTGGCACAGCTTTTTAAAATAGAATGGAAAACGCAGGTACAAATATCTGGTAGTCGATTACAGTAAGATTTACTTTGTCATCAATGAGTCTAAGAAAAAGAACAATCAAAGTACTGAAAGTACTGGTAGCCGGGGTAATATACAGATTTTAAATTGTATATGCGTAGCAAAAATAAAAATAAAAAGCTACTTTTTGTGTAAAAATGATTTTCACAAGGAAAAAAGATGTTGGAAATCTAACCAAAATAAAAAGTTGATTTTATGGGCGTGACCGGTCTTTGGTTCCCTGTAGCAATGTAACAGTCCAATATACGTGAACAACGTTGACAGAATATAACGAGGAATTCAATGAACAAAAAATTCAAAATTGAATGAATAATAAAAAATTCTACAGTAGTTTTGTCAATACGCCCATTTAGCCTTTTTTTTGCCACAAACCCCAAATACAACACCGTTTTTCCTTCAGTGGGTATACATTGTAATATTAACGCTTCATAACAATTGGCTGGCCCACTACAACTTAATTTCTTGTGTATTAACTATTTGCCTCAACAAACTCTAAAGCATGGCGTTTTTTGACCCTTCAACCCTTAATTTCTCAAAATGGTAAGAAATATTTCAAATCTGATTGTAAAAAGTAGGCAGGGAATTTCACAAGGATTCCAATGAAGATTTTGCAAATCGGAACTCAAATAAAAAAGTCTATTTACGGCGGAAGTCCCCTTTTTGACCCCCTGTTGCAATGTAACGAAACCATTGACACATTTAAAATAGTTGACAGAATTTAATTAGGGATTCAATAAATAAAAGAGAATTTTAAAATAGAATAAGTAATAAACATTGTACAACAGTTTTGTCAATGTACATGTATTGTGATTGCGCGCCTGCAAACGAAGCATCAAAATAGGAATGTTCCACGTGACGTAAGTTTGAGGTTATAGCAATACTTTGGAAGTGTGACTGCTCTGATACTGCTCAACAAATTTTGATGAAATTTTGGATTGTTTGTCATTTTAAAGTGATAAATTATACAGGAGTTACAGAACAGATTTTGCTTAAGTTGTATTCATCTCAGATGTATGTATAACAATATTATTTTGAGTTTCGAGTTGAACAAAATCTACTTGAGAACATTGGCAACCTTTAGCAATCTTGTTAATTTGTATTTTTTCCTATAGAATCACAGGCGTTTGGGTCCAGGATTTTATTGTATTATAAATAACGTATATATAAAAATTTTCATCTCGTCTATATACTATTTCCACAACGAAATAGTAAATAGACGAGATGAAAATTTTTATATACACGTTATTTATAATACAATAAAATCCTGGTCCCAAACGCCTGTGTATAGAATGAGAGAAATTTGATGCTTTTTAAATTGTTTTAATTGCTTTATACATCAACAAAAGTTTACAATTCAACAGAATTTTCACAACTTCTAATGGGTTATTCCTCATTTAATTTGAAATACGTGTTTGGTTAGCCTACAGAATTAAATGTTGCTTGCTCATCGGACAAAAGTTGTAGTAAACTATATAGAGGAAGTTGTCTGTTGGCCTGCAGAATAAAATCTACCAAATATACAGATAAGCTGTAGCAAATATGCTGTACAGAAGTTATCAATTCAGTTAAACCAATGGGTCAACACAAACAAGAGGCTCCCAGGAGCCTGAATCGCTCACCTGGTCTTGATGTTGACCCTATACTTTTGTAGAGCTAAATGAGCTGAACATTTAAGCAAGCAACAGCTTTTCTCTACCTGCAATAGTTTTCATTCTATAAGCCAAAAACACCATTTTTCACCTATAAGGGGCCATAACCCCTATAAGGAGTCATCTGACAACTTCGACCCTATGGAGACTTTTGTAGAGCTAAATGAGCTGAACATTTAAGCAAGCAACAGCTAATCTCTATCTGCAATAGTTTTCATTCTGTAGGCCAAAAACATGAAAAATCGCTTTTTTCAGAGGCCGTAACCCCTATAAGGGGTCACCTGACAACTTCGACCCTATGGAGAATTTTGTAGAGCTAAATGAGCTGAACATTTAAGCAAGCAACAGCTAATCTCTATCTGCAATAGTTTTCATTCTGTAGGCCAAAAACATGAAAAATCGCTATTTTTCAGGGGCCGTAACCCCTATAAGGGTCATCTGACAACTTTGACCCTACGGAGAATTTTGTAGAGCTAAATGAGCTGAACATTTAAGCAAGCAACAGCTAATCTTCTATCTGCAATAGTTTTCATTCTGTAGGCCAAAAACATGAAAAAACGCTATTTTTCAGGGCCGTAACCCCTATAAGGGGTCATCTGACAACTTCGACCCTATGGAGAATTTTGTAGAGCTAAATGAGCTGAACATTTAAGTAAGCAACAGCTAATCTCTATGTGCAATAGTTTTCATTCTGTAGGACAAAAATATGAAAAAACGCTATTTTTCAGGGGCCGTAACCCCTATAAGGGGTTGTCTGACAACTTCGACCCTATGGAGACTTTTGTAGAGCTTAATGAGCTAAACATTTAAGTAAGCAACAGCTAATCTCTATCTGCAATAGTTTTCATTCTGTAGGCCAAAAACATGAAAAATGGCTATTTTTCACTTTTAAGGGGCCGTAACCCCTATAAGGGGGCATCTGACAACTTCGACCCTTTAGAGACTTTTGTAGAGTTAAATGAGCTGAACATTTAAGCAAGCAACAGCTAATCTCTATCTGCAATAGTTTTCATTCTGTAGGCCAAAAACATGAAAAAATGCTATTTTTCACCTTCAAGGGGCCGTAACCCCTATAAGGGGTCATCTGACAACTTTGACCAAATGGAGACTTTTGTAGAGCTTTTGATGCTGAATCAGTAGCGTGGCCTCAGATTTCCTCTATCTCTTATACTTTTTGATTTATAAGCCAAAAACAGTTGTCTGACCCCCCTAGTCTATTTTTAGTAACGGCGGCCATGTTTTTTAACGGATCAAAAATCAAAACACAAGTTTGGTGCAGGACACCCTAAGGATCATTCATACCAAGTTTCATTAAATTCTGATTGGTAGTTTCAGAGGAGAAGATTTTTGAAAAATTGTTAACAGACGACGACGACGACGACGACGACAGACGACGACGACGACGACGACGGACGCCAAGTGATGGTAATAGCTCACATGGACCTTTAGTCCAGGTGAGCTAAAAAAGTAATAGAAACACACGTTGTTGTTTTTCTATTTGGCCAAAGGGGATTGGCATACTGTAAATATATGCGTTCGTCCATATCACCAGAAAATACACTTTATTCAGATCCTTTTGGTTCTACAAAATTTAGAAAATATCGTTTTTGTAGTGCATCTTGAAAATAAATATGTTCAGTGGTTCTAAAAATCTAAAATTTGGTTGATTAAAAATTTTCTATGAAAAATTACTTGGTCCAGAAACAATTTTACAGAAAATTTATTTTTAAGCCTTATCATTGCTTATTTTCATAATCAATTGTGGTAATTATGTATAAATTCTTCTTCAAAGAACCGTTTACAGAACCATTTTATCTGATCAAATAAAACAACTGAATATGAGGATTTGAACTTTGGGTAAATTATCCTGTCCATCGATGTTTTATTTTTTGCACTGTCAGTTTGACACTTAATGAGATGCAAATTAGTGAATATGACATCACTAATGAGATCGGCGAACACTCCTATAAACAAAATATTAATCCGCTTTTGTATTCTTTATTAATCAATTAATACTATCGCATCAGTCTTACATACTTGTACAAAATTTGAAAACTAAAACAATAAGTTTTATTACATAATTGCGAGTAAAACGACGAAAAAATAACAGATATGGAAAAGAACTATATTGCAAGCGTGTATTGATATATTTAAATTGGAAGGTTTTTGGTGAACCGCCGGAAAAACCATCTATAATCTTACAGAAAGGCTATCGTAGCTATAGCCGTGGCTAATCGCTAGCGATTACCCCGGCTAAAAATACAGAAGACCAAATAATCGACATGCTCAATTTTCTTATCTACAACATATTTGTTCAGTTTGGTGGACGTGTTTTTTAGCAAACAATAGGAATTCCAATGGGCGCTAATTGTGCACCTTTGCTAGTTGAAATGTTTCTACATTCATATGAAGCAGACCTCTGATAATTTCTTCTAGACAAAACAATTATCGTAGACTAACTCTCTCTTTTAACCTCACGTTCTGTTATATTGATGATGTCTTTTCACTGAACAATTCTCGATACTGTGGCCTGAGATAAAGGACACAACGGATTCTAGGAAGTCTGCTTCGTTTTTAAATCTACATCTCGAAATTGACTCTCAAGGAAGACATTGAACAAAGCTCTATGACAAACGTCATAATAAGTGATGACTTCAACTTTCCAAACGTCAATTATCCCTTCTTGTGCAGCAACATTCCCTCCGCTCCGGCTTATGGAGTTTTCGTATCACACTTGCATGATTCATTACTCCATAGATTGCGGGAATTACATCGATTTCCTTGGCAGAGCGTCACGTTTGACACAGAAACTGCTAACACAGGGTTATGTTGCTCTACGGTTGCTGTGTTCACTCAAGAAATTTTACGGTAGACACCGTGCACTCGTAGATATAAATGAGATTTCTATCCCTCAAATGAGTGCAGATGTTGGTTTGTCGTAGAGTTTTGTTTTGTCTTCCTTTACCGGATTTGACATACTGATTTGAAGATGAGCAACACGACGGGTGTGCTATAAAAGGCAGACACCGCTTACTCTTCCGGAGCACCTGAGATCACTCTTGTTACGACTTGCGTTCGCGTGGTTTGCAGGTCCCTCATATAAACCATTTTCTTTTATTTAAAATCACCTCTACACCTTAAGATTTCGTGAGCTCAAATTTTACATTTAAAATAAAGTTTGAATTATTCAAAGAAAATAATTTTCCAATTTGAAATATTCGTGCTTCACAGAAGGGTTTCCCCGTCCGAAAGTTAACGGGAACTGAAACTATATTTGCGTATAATCCCATTTCTTTTGTCAAATTACATTTTGTAAAAACATAGCGGACTCATAGCTTTTACGAACATGCGATTCCTGAATTCTGAGTACTTTTTGGGGTGAACTAAGGGCATTGGGATAAGACAACGACTGTGCTCTATAACTGAATGACATGGCAATTCGTTGGATGGAGAACGGGGGTTAAATGGTAAAGATGCTTTACCTTTTTTTTTGTCCTCACGAAAAATACGAGTATTGCATGCAAATTGACTCTCTAAAGAAATCCGCTAGTCTTCGTCATGCTTTAATATCGCTGTAAATTTAACAACATGTTGGCAATTTTAAACTTAAAGGATGGGCTGAACATTTCCAATTTGTACTTTATCGCCAAGACCATGCTTAGAATAACCACCAATTAGCAGCTCAGAGATCCAATGCATATAAATTTAGAAATACCAACAAAAAGCCATAAGTCTCCTGAAAAACAACAAAGCCCCAGGGATTGACAACCAGACCAGCGAACTGCTGAAAGCCGATATAAAAACAGGAACTGAGCAGCTACACATCTTATTCTCAAAGATATGGGAGCTAGAAACCTTGCACAACGATTGGTGAAATGGTCTTATAGTTTAAATGGACTGCTCTAACTGACGCGGTATACCACTTTTTTCTGTTCCCAGTAAAGTTTTTATGCATTATCGCCGCATGAGACTCGACGATGCTATTGATGATAAACTCGGGGAAACAGCAGACTGGATTCAGATAATGCATAGGTTGCATTGACCACATCTCCACTATCGCAAACACAGAGCAATGCAAAGAATGGAACAGCAAAAAACTTAATAATTTTATGGAACTTAAAAAGGCGTTTGATAGTGTTTATCGTGAGAGTTTCTAGGAAATACTAACAGCATATGGATGATGTCCATATTAACTTACTGGAAACATTCTATTATAACTTCACATGCAGAGTAATAGATGAAAACAAACTGTGAGACTGTAGATTAAAAGGACCACAGAGTTGCTTTATCCTTCGATCTCATATTTCATTATATTGATGATGTACTTCACTACACAATCCTCGATTTGGTGACTATTTGCATCTCAAATATCCGAAATATTGAGATAAAAGACACTACATATTCTAGGAGGTCTGCTTCATATTTGGATTTATTTCTCGAAATCGACACACTAGGAAGGCTTTATACAAAGCTCTATGTCAAACGTGGTGACTTCAACCTTCCAATAGTCAACTTCCCTTTCTGTGAAGCAACATTCCGTCTGCTCCAGCATATGGATTTCATGTACCACAATTGATTCGTAATTCCAGAGCATGCTGGGAGTTTAGCGACTTCCTTGTAAGAGCTACACGGCTGACAAGCGAATTGTTGACACAGGGGTTAGTCTCGAACCCAAACTCATATTACCAAGGTAGTGAGTCTGGGAAAACACCTATTGATTTCTCGTAACCACTAGGTGGCGATCGTTATACCTTTTAACTTTACCACGTGTGTATATGACGCGTTTAGCATACAAGATTCATTTCAATCTAAAATGAACCAACTTTAAAAACTCAACGTTTCATTGGTCTTCCTTGGTTTTTGATAACTGGTTCTGTAAAATCGAGAATCGGATTGGTCGAACGTGTATGGTTCTGTTTTCAAGAATGTCCCAATTTTGACTCCAAAAAACATAACAATTTCCAAAACCAGGTAGACGCCCGTGAGTACAATTTAACGATAGATCGATTTTTTTTGTTAACAAAACCAACTTGTGTTCAAAAATGAAAATAGTATGTCTTATTATGAAATAAGAAATGATATATGTTATAAGAGAACAACTCCCATCAATTCGAGAAGTTATCTCGCTATTGTATTTGCATAACTTCACTGAACCATATGTACAGAATTTTGAACATACGGTTGAGTGATTTTCGTCGAACACTATGATAAAGCCTGAACTTACTCCGAACGTACACATAACAAAATAGGTAATGGGACTGTTCCAGACTCTTATCATCTATTGATAAAAGCGTCTGGGAGATCGAGACTACACAGGGATATGCTGCCCCCATGTTGTTGTCATCACTCAAGAAATTTTACGGAAGACATCATGTGCTCGTAGACAAATACGGGATTTCTATCTCTCAAATGAGCACATATATATGTTGGTTTGACATAGAATTTTGTAATGTCATCCTTTTCTGATTTGACCAACACTAAATCAATCTTTGGCAACGTGACGGGTGTGCTATAGCAAGCAGGTACTGCTTACTCGTCCGGAGCACCTGAGTTCACTCGTTTCGACTTGAGATCACGTTGCTGAATGCGATTTTGTTCTTATGTTTTTGGTTTTTGTTGTTGTGTGGTTTGTTTCGTTGTGATGCCTTTTGTCTACCGATTTTGTTTTTGTCTTTTCGGTATAATGATATTTGATTACCCCTTTGGTGCACCTATGCTTCTTTTAACATCACCAGTGAAGTCAGACAAGGATGCAACATGTCCCCCGTCTATTCCTTGTAGCAATTGATTGGTGTATGAGGAAGACCATAGACAACAAAAAAGAGGGATACGGTGGACAATGGCTTGAGTTTGCCAATGATGACATTCGGATACCCAACTGGTACCTCTGCTTCTTGAACTCGCTGGTGATAGTTATTCGCCACGTTTCTCTTGGTCTTCTTCTACTCTTTTTTTTTATTAGTTGGTGTCCATTTTGCAGAGACTCTTTCAATGTTTTTCGGATTGCATGTGCCTAAACCATCTAAGTACTTTTCTTTACTATCGAACAATTCAGACAATCTTGAAAAATGAAGATTCATCCCAATATGCCAAGCAAGTTGGGCTTAAATAAAGAGAAAACTAAGGCTATGCAACTAGTTCCAGCACCACCAATAATAACACTGGAAAATGAACTATTTGAAGAAGTTGATGATTTCCCCTACTAAGGGAGCACAATAAGCAAGATCAATGCAACACCCAAAGATATCAGTAATAGAATATGGAAGAGCAGCAATATCAGTCTTAAAACCAAGATCAAGATCTATAATAGCAATGTTTTATTCATTCTACTCTATGGCGCCGAGTGCTGGCGAACCACTCGGAGAGGTAACCAGAGACTCAGGCTTCAACACTAAATGTCTGAGGAAAATATGCAAAATATACTGGTCAAGAAGAATCACAAATGAAGCACTTTATGAATTAAATGGCAAAAAATCATTAACCTCATTAGGTAAAGAAGACTAAGATGGTTTGGGCACATGCAATCCGAAAAACATTGCTAGAGTCTCTTCAAAATGGACACCAACTAATAAAAAAAGAGTAGAGGTACATCCTTATTGTGCTCATTGGAATGCCAATTTCTTGTTGAAAAATTATGCGCCTCCATGCGCGAAGAGGACAATTAAGTGCGAAGAGGACAATTAAGTTGGTATATGAAACAAAAGATTTTTTTAACCCAACTGCGATTGCGATTAGTGTTTTCTATTGCTATTAATTTAATATGTTTTTATATGTTGGTTTTTATTTGTTGGTTTGTTGGTTGTTTTTGTTTTGTTTTTTGTTTTGTTTTTGTTTGTTAAAAATAACGTTTTTGATTTTGTTTGTTAAAAAATAACGTCTAAGAAAAAAGAAACATTGATGCAAAGTTCAGTAGAAAATGATTCAAGGGATTGAGTGTATGAACAATCAATACATAATTATCCGATTAAAAATTAATTATAGTACATATAACTAATGAGGGGTGGCGAATATCAATTTTAATGTCACGAGTCTCGAATAACGCCAGGACTCAACAAGTGCACAGAACTTGTTCCGCGCATGAGTTGAATTAATTCCCTAGCTTTATTTGACACGAGGGACATTAAAATTGATATTCGTCACCCAGAATTAGTTATACTATTTATTATATAGATAATTTGGAAAAACGTGACTAATAGATCATCAAATAATGAAAACGAAAGAAATTATTTATGAATGAATTGTGTATTGCGCACTAATCTAAGTTACGTACTTTTCGCGGGAAACTTCACGAGGTTAGATAAATTCGCACGCGAGTTAGATAAATCCTGTAATTAACTCCGTGAAAATCTAGAAATTTATTTAACTTGGAAATCACGATCTTTCATCTATATCTATAATATGGAGTAGGCATTGCCTAAATGCGAGCATAGCTAAAAGGAACATTTTTGTCTTTAAAGTCTTGTTTGTTTTTGTACCCTTGTCTTACCAAAAAGTGTGAATGAGTGGACAGAAATTATTTTTGTGTTGGACCTACTCCGGGCATCTACTCAAGTTGGATATTCAGAATCAGAAGCAGACGAACATTGTAGTGCACGACCTTTGGTTCATTTTAATTACACAAAATTCATAAGTTTGTTTGGTAAACAAGTTTTTCCATTTTTAACAATCTTTTTCATATATATTTTTTATTCATATTTTGTTCTAAATGTCGACATTCAGGGCTATCGCTATCATTTAATTTCCAATATTTCCATTTGCTTATTTTGGGGCGAGATGGCATGGGGCGATTAAGCTTCGAGACACGTTAGTTTCGTACATGCATATAACCAAGACTAACAGAGCAGCTTATGTGTATTTATTATTTTAAAAATATTATTTTCTTGTAAAATGCGCAATTTATTATTTTTTTTAAGCATTATTTCTTTTCTTATAAATTATTTTAACATTCACTCCGGCCCTGTAAAAATAATAACCCTTTCCGGACCATAAAAAATCCAAATCAGCATTAGCAAATTTCTCGCGGAAACAAATACCGTAGAGCTCTCCGCTCGAACGGGCACTTCGTGCCCGCTTGCGAGCTGTGCTCGCTATAATAATGTTAAAAAAATAGGAAATGTTCCATCTTCATAATTTCTATTAATTTTATTAATGTTATTCATGAAGCTTGATTGTCTTTTAACATTTTAAGCATTTAAGTTCATTTCGAACAAACCGCACAGAGAACCTGTTTTCCATTCTCGTATGGTGGACACACAATCGATTCACATTTAATTCCTGTGGAAAAAATAGTATGCCCATCTGTACTGGCATGAGCTCCAGGAACAAACTCAAGATTTTCATCTAAGCATACGAATTCTGAAGCAGCATGAGAGAACGCACCAGACACAACTATGCCGTGATATTCTCTCTTCCAACCAGGGAAACACGTTTTCCTTGCAGGAATCATCACTGACGTAGTTGTATTTTTACTTCTGCACACGGCACATGGCATATCTTGATCGCCTGCCCCAGTTTTAATAGCATTATCATCATACTCTGCAGAGTATAAGAAACTGTTTCCGCCAGCAGTTTTGTTGCTAAGTTCGGGAGAGTCTGGTAAACACAACATGTTCGATGAACCACCACGATAGCTTGAGCTATAATAATATTTTTCCCCTGCTGCATAACCTGAAAACAAACGCTAAACTTGTTAATGCTTCATTAAACGGACTTACATTTACATTTAGCTTGGATTTAATATTTGCTTTGATACACAAAAATATCAATAAAAATTTAAAACATTAAAATCCATTTTTAAATAAAATTCAAGCTCACTTAGAGTCCTTGGATGTGTAGTTAAAAGATAACTTTGAATTTCAGAAAGAGAATAGAAGTTGACTTAAAAAAAATGGGCCACAGTGTAATCGTTCCTCTTAAATTAATCACATCCAAATTACAAATCATTATAATATACGAACCGTTTATTAATCGAGGAGTATAAAAACAAGATGCTCCCAGGATCCTGAATCGCTCGCCTCACTTAAAGGCGTGAAAGTTTCGGAATCAGGCAAAAATAATTTGATGACATTTATTATGGATCATAAGTTGACCACATTTATCAGCTTAATGCAAAAAAAGTGAAGAGTTCAATTAGCTGTACATTTGTTTAAATCAAAAGCTTTCCATTATTTCTACTTTCTAAGTCATAAATGAATCAATTGCTCGAGGCCACAGGTCGAACGCAACAGTTCCAAAATCATCACCTGAACCCCGAGGGTATAGCAATTTAACTGCTCCAACAGACATTAAATACTGTTTTAATAACTTAAAGAAAACAGACTTTACTTACTGTGCTGTGCATCGTTCTCGGACATGAATCAGTTTGTTACGAAAAGAATGAAACAGTTAACTGAGACACTAGTAAAATAACCAATCTCATATATCCAGGAAAAGACAACGAACGACGGACGCCAAAGGTAAATGCAATGTTTGCGTCAAGTTGGCTAGAATAATTACTCACAAGCATGGGCACTGCACGCATTACGCTTTGTAAATAAATACATTTAACTTAAATTTCATGAGTTTACAAACCAGAGTAGACCATCTCCGTGTTATCTGCATCACAAGTTGTTCTTCCCCAACGAACATATGTCGATCCCTTGTCTGAAGCAAATACATAAGAGTATATATAAGCGATGTCGAGTCATAATTAATTACAAACTTGAAGTCAAAGATTATACGGTTCCTACTGAAATGTTCTTTCAGTAAGGCCCAATCTGTGTTATCTGCATAAATTGTGGTTTCATAAAATACTCACTTTTTGTTCTGATTTCTTAAGAAGGAATTATCAAAGAATTCTTCACTGATAAATATAACATATTAGGTGTCTATAGGGGGGTCAGTTCATTGCCCCGACAACCCAGTACTCCGACAGCCCATTATTCCGACAGCCCATTATTCCGACAACCCATTTCTCCGACAACCCATAACTCCGACAGCTCATTACTCCGACAATGACTTAGAGATGTTAGATATTTTTTACTCTTATAATATAAGAGGTCTCATACGGGATTTAAACCCCAACAGAACAACAACAATGACGACAGATAGTTTATTCTTAGGTTTATC
This sequence comes from Arcuatula senhousia, assembly GCA_963971305.1. Lineage (NCBI taxonomy): Eukaryota > Metazoa > Mollusca > Bivalvia > Mytilida > Mytilidae > Arcuatula > Arcuatula senhousia. Next base: position 38,253,920 of record OZ020307.1, on the reverse strand, counting down.
TTACTGTTCATACAGCTTCCCAAGTTATACATTGTATTTGTATCTTAATAACTGTGACATTTGGCATAATTTTCCATAGAAATGCTTTCTATTTTGCAAAAAAATATGCCTTTTTTCAAAGAATATCCTAAGAAAGATGCATCTATAGGCATATTATTTGGCTTTATTATTGTCGACTTCTTGTTAAATTCTTTATCTGTTAACTTAGATTCCCAAGAAATATGTAAAAAAGGTAATAACAAAATTACCGAACTTGGAGAATTAATCTCAAATGTCCATAAAACGAAACAAAACAAGGAAGACATACCGGAAAAATTGAAGACCACAAAGGTCCTGACTACAGGCATTTCAAAAGTAAAAAGATATATCGGTAAAAAAAAACAGGGAACCAAGTTATCATCTTCATTTACTGAAACAAGATACATATAGGCCTGGATGCGCACATGGACCTTTTTCCTTTATCAAAAATTTGTTCAGTCAATGTTTCACACAAAACATGAGTTAACATTAAAGTAAACCTCACAAGTAAGCACAATCAGAATTATAAATCCCTTGTTCCATTCATAAGTAATACTAGTATTATAAACATTCGGGGTGGGATTGAGGGGGATACACCTAAACTCTAGACTATTGCTAAACGTACCAATAAAAGCTATCAGCATCCCAAACCGGAGATCCAAAATCCCGACCAATACATGCTAGGATGCAACCATTTGATATTTATGATGCTTTGAATACTTATTGCATCCTGCCATTTTTTTCTTCGGAAAAGTCGAAGCATGGATTTTTTTAATTGCGTGCTTAAGGTTAAGGTTCCTAAACTGGAGAATCAAGATTAGAAAATGGGGAACACTGAACCATTGTGTTTAAATTTGCTTTAGACCTTGTACTGCATATGTTCTACATCTTTGGTGCTGGGTTTGGTTTCATTATTCAAACATTTTAGCATTGAGTACCTTTCTTTTAATACCTTTGGTTTTCGAACTTGGGAGTTCCGGTCAGATGGGAACAAGGCTATGCTTGTCGGTAAAAGTCCACTTAAGAGTGCTCAGGAACCCAGCATCGGGTCAGTTCGCTTAGCAGCTTTTTTTAACTCCCAAGGTGAACAAATTTAGCTGTGTCAGGGAGATAAACATGTAGGACCGAATGATAAATTGAACATAAAATGATAAAGTGGAGGAAATGAGGACACATGGTCAATCGGGGATGCTACTGAAAAAAGGAAAGATGTGCGAGATGTGATCGTTGATCTCCTGCATATGGATACCGGCCTTACTCTTATCGAGGACTGCAGCAGGGTTCTTGAACAAGTGAATATCATGACGTCGTTTCCAAACACGATGCATCACTAAGGTTTGCGGTCAGGATTTCCGCATTATAGCCTGCCGGCCCTGGCATCAATTATGACAGGGCTGTCCCATTAAAACATCTTGGTACACACCCCAGTCGCTATTTTAACAAAGTTGACATTAACAATGCTTAATTTTCAACTTTGTCGGAGTAATGGGTTGTCTGAATAATTGGCTGTCGGAGCAATGAGTTGTCGGAGAAATGGGTTGTCGGAATAATGGTTTGTCGGAGTAATGCTACGTTTATAGATCTAATTATTCTCAGGGCTTTAGTTCGAATACGATCGTTTGCTTTAGCAAACTTTTAACCTATTTTTTACTTTGTACTTACAGTTTTCATTATGTGAAGCCAGAGAAGAAGTTAGCGTCGCAATGGTAGTTTCCTGTAGAGCAAGTTTTGACTTCAAACTCTGCATCTCGATTTCCTGTGCAATGTATTTTGTCTGCAAGTTCTGCATAGTCGTCTCTTGAGCTGTGTATTTGGTCAAAATGTCGTGTAAGGAGGATTCTAAGTGACCAAGTCGGGATGATATAACATCAGGGTCTGTCAGTAGGAGACGTTTATAATCTTTCGACTCATTGGCTGTTGCCAGGCAACACCACAACAGAATTAAAAGCAGACGGTTACTGTCGCACCACTGCATAGCTCCTGACAATCCACTTAATTGAATTAAATGGTCAGACTTCTTATCAGTCAGACAATCACGAAATGCACCTAACACACCAAGTAAGTAAGATTTAGGTCAACAAAACCATTATCAAAATGTATTAGTACATTGTACAATTTCTATAGATAGTATTTTTAATAAAGCTGTGTTGAAATCGCCAGAAATCACACCAAAAATTAAGTACAAATATGAAAAGAAAAGAATTTTTAAATGTTTGTTTTTAAAATCTGTAGACTAAGCTTAAGCACTAGTCTTTTTGTAAGAACTTTAATTAAATTTCTCGATATTTCTTTTAACCATTCCATTTCTTTTATTACCGGACCTTAAGATTGCATAAGGGCGTAGATTAGACGATTAACCATTTCTTCGAACGTAAATACCCTTCTTCAGTATGAGATGACCAGGTTGAGCACGTGCAACACGGGTCAATTAACCAATAAAAACCATCGGTACTGATATTGATTGATAGGTGATGTTATTTAACACTTTCAGTTTTTAGAATGGAGTCACCTAAAATTTCAGTACATAAACATTTGAATTTTACGGAAGACATAGGTACTTACCCGCTTTCTTGGAAAGCCGACAACGATCTTTCACTCGTGATATAATTATTGGGGTCTTTTGGCTCTTTCCGCTGCGCTCCACTCGCAAAAAGACTGAAAATTCTATCACTTGTGAAAGATCAGCTGGCATTTTCAAAGAACTTATGTAAGAACCTATAATCTTCAATTTCTCCGTTATGTCATTGTTTTTCATCTTGAGCATTTGAGATTGAACATCTAAGTTCGGTGATTTTGTCATTGTTAATTTGATTGTGGAAAATTGTTGCCTTAGAATTGCCTAGGTTAATACAATTGTAGCTTGTAGCAGTTGCCAGTACAATATATTTCAGAATCGATTGAACGCATGCTCAAAGTTAGTTTGTAAACGAAATAACACAACATTAGATTTTGAAGTACTCTTTCCCATCTAGGAACAAGTTGATAGAGTTCAATGATTTTTTTTCAAATTTTATAAATATATTTTTTATTATTATTTAACAGCATTATCTCCACTGTTCAGACGCATATCGATTGAAATAATTTTCTTTTGAATAATAGGGCTAAAGCCCGTTAAAAAATTGAATACGAAATAAATATCATTAACGGCTTTAAGAAAAAAATCTGATTTGGACTCAATATGCCTACCCTTAAGTAGTAGTGAAAAATAATGATGTCGATACGCGTACGTGTTCCTAGCAATGTTTTTATAGCTTTATCATTGATGGCAAGTTTGGATGAATAATAAGAAAAAGATATGCGGCTCCTTTGTTTTTATTTGTTTTTTTTTAGGGGGTAATTCAGTATTAATTTAAGCAGAATTAGGTTCTTGCATGTTTACTCTACAGCATTAATAATGATAGAAGCAGAGAGGCACAAATGGGGCATTCGAGTGTCAAAAGTCCGAAAGGGCAACAATAAACCGGTAAACACGAAGAAGAAAAGCAGGAAGAAACACAAAACATTTGATAAAAGTGTAACCTACGCAGCCTAAATACATCCGTTTTTTTTTTCAATTCCACAATGATAACAATCAGTAGCCTTCAATGCATACATTAACCCATCCAATAATTATTACATTACACAGTGTTTTAGTTCTCATACAAAAGTCGATAGAAATTGAGGCAATGAAAACGTTGGTAGATTCTCTAAAGCTTATTCCAAGCAACAAAAAAAGCAATATAGGCACACCAATTAAATGGTGGATTATACATACTAAAGAAAAAGATTGTATCCTGCAGTAAGTTTTCTGCACGTGTGTTGCTTTTGCAGGTATTCAAAAATGGAAAATAGGGATTAAAACGGCGGTGGGTGCATAATTCAAGTTTACGTGTATTTGTAACGGGTGTTCAATGATTTGTTTGGGTCCAAAATGGAATATTGGTGCTTTAAACGGATCCACAGGGGTATTTTGTGGGATAAAAGCTCTCTTTCCTTCAAAGTTTTGTGAATTTCGTGTATATTTTCGGCAGAATCGCTCTCGCACCCAACCCAACACACCCTTTTCGTCCATAGCAGACTGTATGTGGAATCCCCCGTTCAAAACGATTCTTAAAGCAAAATGATGGTACATGTAATCCAATTCAATGTTTTGCTGTCAGTAAACCGAGAAAATTTCAATCGTATTTCATACATAATATAGATACTATTATAATTTTATTGTAACGAATCGTTTTAGCCTTATTTTGAACATACAGCACAGAAAACCTGTTTTCCATCCTCGTATGGTGGACATACAATGGATTCACACTTAATTCCCGTCGTAAAAATACGAAGCCCATCGGTATTAGCATGACCTGCGGGTACGTATTCAGGATTTAAATCTAAACATATAAATTCTGACGCAGCTGCTAAAAATGACCCTGATACAATGATACCATGATATTCTCTCTTCCAACCTGGGAAACAAGTTTTCCTCGCGGGAATCATCACTGAATCAGTTGTATTTTTACTTCTACATAGGGCACATGGCATATCTTGATTTACAGCACCACTTTGAATTGTACCATCATCATATTCTGCAGAATATAAATAACTGTAGCCTCCGGAAGTTTTGTTGCTAAGTTCAGGAGTTTCTGGTAAACATAATATATTTGATGCACCACCAACTGAGTTCCCACCGTGATAATATTTATCCCCTGCAGCATATCCTGAAAAATAAACAATTTATATGCGTTTTTTAATAACACAAACAAAACTACTAGTTAGTAAAAAGACAAAAGTATTAAAATGTAGAAGTCACTCTTTGGGTAACATGGGCTTACAATTTATGGCCTTAAAGTTTAAAACATGACCTTGAAAAGATATTACTGGTTATAGCTGAAGACTTAAACTCTGGAGCAAGGATTACGCTTTTGTGAATTTGAAACACTGAATTGGAAATTAGCAGCGCGACGGGTGTACTATAGCAGGCAGGAACCGCTACTCTTCCGGATCATCTGAGTTCACTCTTATTATGACTAGAGTTTGCGTTGTTAATTGAAATTCAGTAGTTTTTGTGTTTCCGTGTTTTCTATGTTGTCTGTTTTTCGTCCTGTCCTTGTTTTGTGTTTACTGGTTTTGTCTATGCCCTTTTGGACTCTGACATTCAGATGCCCCATTGGTACCTTTGCTTCCTACATTTGTGCATATGAGATTGTCAAACTGAGATTTACTTCAAAACATTCAAATTATACCTGTCGCAAATACTCTGTAGTACTCATATCAGTGAATGTTCACCAATGTTAACTAATTTTTTTTTTAACTCAATAAGGAATTCAACATAAGAATCGGGCAGGGATGGCACAAAGACAATTTCCAATTTTAGAGATTTCCATATCAAGTCCCATATCATTCCGAGACTCCCATATTAGGTCGAGGCAGCAGCCGAGACCTAATATGAGTCGAGGAATGATATGGGACCTGATATGGAAAACCCTGTGTCATAATCTTTTTATCATACATTTTCAGCAAACAAATAAAAATAAATAGCAGACGATTTAAATACTAGTATACTGTGACGTCTGATTTCAAAGTGAGGCTCTAGACCTAGATATGGCATATTGGCCCACTTTTGTGCACGCGAGGTCTTGATATGGCCATATTTGTCCACTTTTGTTCACGCGAGGGCTTGATATGGCAAAAAAATCCCTTGTCAAGACATGGCTTGTAAATTTACGGCTGTTACACACGGACAAATTTTAAGGTATCAAAGCTAAATGTATGATAAAATGAAAGACAAAATCAGGCGTTCATTAGTCTTACTTCTTATCATTTTTATGAGATTAAAATGACTGGCATTGTAAAAACCAACCAAAGTGCTAGCAACACCGCGATGTCTTGTAAATAAAAAATTAGTGTCAATCTTTTTTTATTGTATTCGTTAACTTTAAAACAACAAACTTGCTATATTCGATATGCTCTCATATGAAAACAAGGTTAATGCCTTGTTTATTATTGTTTTCGTAATTAACATACCAGAATAGACCAGCTCCGTATTACCGGCATCACAAGTTGTCCTTCCCCAGCGTATGTATGTAGATCCTTGGTCTGAAAAAGTTTAAGTTTTTCTTATTTGTAATTCTAATTTAAGAATCAACTGTATAACTTATTTTGGTTTATTGAATCATTAACCAAATATTTCTTGTTGCACATTGAATAATCCGCGAAGTGGATTATGCAAACTGTGCACCATTAAGAAAAGAGTTTATTGCTTCCTTAAACCATATAATTATTACAGTTGATACTTATAAAAAATATTGATATATTCGACGCTTAAATTTAGTAATCTGTCAATCACGTGCAATTGCAAAGTGTATATAATTTCATTGTAATTTGTATTCCTGTTTAAACTGGATTCGATAATTCTTTTTTACGATATTAGGCATAGTTTAAATGATCTTATATAATGTTAGTAGGACCCGTAGGATCCCCATGCAGGAGGCGAAATTTCCCGTCCCTACCCATCACTCCTTTTTCCAGTGGCAGTCAAAACTCTCCTACCCGATTGGCCTTGTGTCCCCATTTCCTCCACTTCATCATCATTTCATGTTCATTGTATCACCACTTTCATGATCATCTCCCGGATATAGCCGAAGTCGTGCTGCTTGGGATTAAAGCAATAACTAACTAACTAACTATATAACCTAAATGCGAGCACAGCACATGCAGCACAAATTTAAGTTGACCCTCCTTTTTCCTCCAAACGACGGAGTTCCGCGTCTCAATTGAGGAATAGAATCGTTTAAAATTCAGAATATAAGATCTAAAAGAACCCATTCCCGAAAAGACGTGGACACTTTTGATGCAATGTTTACCGTTGTGATATCTTCCTCAAACAAGAGCGATGTTCGTTTTTGTTTAATAAGTTCAAAGGTTGCAAATGTAGTATACGTACCAATAAAGAGAGAATAACGAATCTAAGATTTTAAAGTGTGATAACAGGCAAAACGGGTTTTTTTGTGTTTTTCTCTTTTATTTACTATAGTTTAACCTGTAAATTGTACCTTGATTTTTGTACTTACATGAAGCCTGAGCCAATGATGACGTTAGCGTTGCAATGATAGTTTCTTGGTGTGATAGTTTTGACTTCAAGCTTGACATGTCTGTTGTATATTTGGTTTGCAAGTTCTGATAAGCGGTCTCTTGAGCTGAATATTTCGTTTGCAAGGTAAGTATTGTGGTTTCTTGGGTTATATATTTGGTCTGCAAGTTCTTCATTGCCGTCTCTTGTGTTGTGTATTTGGTTTGCAAGTTCTGCATTGCCTTCTCCTGTGTTGTGTATTTGGTCAAAATATCCTGTAAAGAAGATTCTAAACGACCAAGCCTGGATGACAAAACATCTGGATAAGTCAAAAGGAGGCGTTTTTGACCCACTGCTTCAGGGAAAACGCCATCAAAGCCATACAGCGTCATAAGAGAAGAAAAAACTAAGCACTTACTTGCCAACCACAGCATAGTTCCAGGTATTCAACGAGACAATAAGGCTGTATTCTTATCAGTCAGACAATGCAGTCTAGAAATATACTTAGATTTATCGAACTATAGGGAAATACTTAGTAGGTCAACAAGGTATAATAGTCTTTCCATTAGAATTCGAAAACTACATTTCGACTTGGTATAATAAAAGGCTTCGCCAAGCGCAGCATGATGCGATTGCAACATATTGAACACTGAGGCATAATATGGATAGTCAATTGCTCTGGAGACATGCAGCGTGGATTGACAATTCTTTTTCACACATGCAGCTTTTCATGGACTACAATTCACAAACAATTCAATATTTTCTTTTCAAAAGTAGATCCTAAAAAAATACAGTTACAGGTTTTGATCCCTAGTTAAGAGTATCTACAGCCTTTTATTTTTAACCTTTTTGGCAAGAGGGTGGGTATGGTCACTGAAATTTATCCTCAATATAGTAAATCAGCATAAAAATATGTTGAAATCGGACAATAAATAAAAGTTCCAAAACAATTATTGCAACTCCCATTTTTTCCATTTAGAAATAAGGGACCAAACGGGTTCAAAATGAAAAATATGGGGGTTGCAATAATTTTATCCTCAATTTCGTATTTTCTACTTTACAGAAAAAGAAATGCACTGGTCCCTTAATTCTAAACGAAATAAGGGAGGACTTCAAAAATCAATCCCATGGATCTCTTTATGGTAAGGAATTTTATAGTGATAACTAAAATTAAGTAAATGTACATGTGCATAGAATAAAATAGTTTCTTTACATTTTAATATAAAATACATCAGACTCTTGATCTTTATCTTGTAATATGGGATAAGTATAAGTATACTTATCAAAGCACATCGAATGAAATAACTTTTTCTTAAAAATCATTAAGGCTGCGCTCTTTCGAAATATCAGTTGTACATCGTCAAATATTTGAATAGTCGAACTTATGGAACTTAAACATGTCCCCCTTTGACACCAATTGTAAATAAATTGTTAATGTGGACATCCACTACGGCTTTCCATACGACATAAAAATAGGGTTATACAAATCCTCAACATGTTAATAAAAATCTTTAGACTCTATTTGCCTATATAAAGTGTTAGTAAAAATTACCTGGCTCGATTCGCGTGTTCCTTGGAGTGATTCCGTTAAAGCTTTGAAATAAGCTACATTAAAAATCATATTTTATCTTATTTGATTTCGGAAAAGGAAATGTCTTACTGGGCAAAACTTACTGGGTTTTTATACCCATGAGGTTCAACAGATACTAATTAAGATCTGTCATAATTCCATTTTCAGATTTAAAATCTTTTTTTTTTCGTTGTATAAAATACACTCTGTTTATGTCCGCAAAATAAATAGATAATGCCCCATACAGCCAGTTACAATTCATACATCCAGATTTTTCTAGATTGCCATAGAACCCCTATGCATATATTTATTCATCAAATAATTATTTCGCAGGCTCCGCCAGACCATGTTTTGACCTTTAAACTAGATGGAGATTAAAAAAAACCAAAAAGATAGAATCTGTACAATTGAGCGTAAATTAAAGCAACAGCTTTTTTCTGCAAAAATTTTCTTTTGTAGTCCGAATAATGAAAAAGGGACTTCACGTCCAAATGCAAACCCTTAAACGATCAGTTGTGTTTATAGGTGAGAAACTAATAGGCGAGCGGCGGATATCGAAAAAGTCGTCTAATTAAAAAGTTTAAATTACCCAAAAACATCATGAGATTTTTTGAACTCAAATAAAAGGTTGATTATCCTATTTTATGGATATATATGTTTGACAAGTCGAATATGGTCAGAAGATATAAAAAAAATGTTGTTTTGTACATGTACCCTATGAAAATCTTTAACGTCTTGGTTTTTAATTTTTTTTTTACCTAAAAAAACACACATGAAAAAAAATGTAAATCACATCATGAAATATTTTGCTCAATTCTTTGTTTGCAATTGAAATTTTCAAAAACAATAAAAGTTTTCTACAATTTTTATCGAATTAAAAATCACGAATAAAAGTAGCAAAAATACACGTTAATTTTAACTTTTGCAACATTAATTGTCATTTAAATCAAACAAATTGTATACTTAGATCAAGAAAATGTTGTAAGGCTACTTTTTAGTTAAAACTGCATACTTCTGACGAATGATAATAAAGTTATACTTAATTGAATATGTAAGATTTTGAGAAAATTGACTGCAGATGACTCGGAAAACTGTCAGAGTGTCCCGTATTTACATTTTAACTATAATCTGATTGATTAGTAATTGTAAGAATTTTCATTTTTTTGGTGTAATTATGAAGAATATGTGCTAGTTTTGGGTTTGTGTGAACACAAGACATTTATTATTTGGTCTTTGCTTTTATTTTTAACCTGCGATGTTTGATAAAAGCAAAGTTTTAAAAAATTGTGAAAGGTGTACTTGACTTTTGAGGTGCCTTTGATATGTTGAACTGAATAAAAATTCGATTGCAGAAAAACAATAAATTAATGCCGTATATTTTGGCGAAAATATTTGAAATTATGTTACTAGACTATTTATTTGAAACTAAAAGTATAAACTGTGCACGTAAGCATCCAGGAGCAAATCAAGAAATTTTCGAAAAGAGGGGGTGGGCTCTACATAAAGCATTGTTGTTGAAGATGTTCATGACAGTTTTGCCATGACACAGGCGTTTGGGTCCAGGATTTTATTTTATTATAAATAACGTGTATATAAAAATTTTCATCTCGTCTTTTTACTATTCCCACAAGGCAAGAATGTTTGAAAGTTCTAAAAATAGAACAAAATTTACTCGCGGAAAACCCCCATATTTTCTCGTGGAATCAAATGTTTTACATGAAATATTGGTGATTCTCTAAATCCTTTCAGATTAATCTCACAATTGGGAACACATTCATCGTGAAACAATTCGCAATGACTTTGAATCTAATCCTTTTTCCACTGAAGCGAGCCAAACAAACCACCACGGACGGAAGTAGTTTAAAATATTAAAGGGAGACAATATTCTACTACTTTTTCCAATTTTATCATTGAAATGAAATAACCACGTATTTATTTTCCTTGAACGTCTTTTTGAAAATTTATGGAACACCCATCGAGTCCTAGTCTGTATGTACGTTTTATTATACTACCAACTCGTCAGTAAAAATATTTCAAATAAAATTTAGTCCACATTTTCCGCCAAATGATTTGTTCGAACTCACCCAGATTACTGTAGTGTCACTTGGAAGTCATTTTATTTGGCGGAATATTGTTTCCCTTGAAAATCTTTGGCCACTTCCGTCCGTGGTGATCTTTTGTTTTGCTTCGTAGGAAAAAAGACCCCATGTGAGATTTATACATACTGACAATCTTTACTTTTGCTACTAAAGAGAGTCACAGCTGAAAGGAGTTATAGAATGTCCTTGTTGTTTATGGTAAAAAATATTTCTACAAGAAAAAAGGGTGTTTCCGTCAGTTCTATTTTTAGAACTTTCAAACATTCTTGCCTTGTGGGAATAGTATATAGACGAGATGAAAATTTTTATATACACGTTATTTATAATACAATAAAATCCTGGACCCAAACGCCTGTGTGAAATCTATAAGATTTTTTTAACATTTTGTCACTAAGCGACATTAAGGCGCTCCCGGAACACCCCACCTGCTGGAGCCGTCATTGTACAATGATTTGGTCGTCTTTTGAACTTATGACTTCACGCTTAAAAATGTTTAATCTTTGAGCTCATATTGCACAATGTTCTGACCATTTTAGAGGCGTCAAACTAATATGTCCTGAAAGCCAAAACTCTTATCTCTCTATTAAGTCCAAAATATCGCCAAAGGTTTGTTATTAAGTTATAAAACTTTAAAGTTTTTAAAACCTCTATTCGCCACTTAGCTCTTAATATGTGTTTTTTAGTTAGTTTTTCGATGATTTTCTTTCTTTTTTCTGTGCAAAGTTATTGTTTTCTACTTAACTAGTTGAATTTAAGATATTGTTGTTGGTTTTTGATTCCTATTCCGTTTTAAACATGTTAATGGTAACTCAGTACACTTTTAATTAAAAACCTAATATTCTGGTATAATCCACAAATGTGGTGTTTTTGAGTCAATGAACACATTTGAACCATTTATTTTTGTTACAAACGAAAGATAAGATAATGTTTCACAAATAGAGGAAAAAAGTGAGTGGAAATGTGAAATCTTTTTTTCGCAATTCAAACTTTTTTACACAAAAATCAAAATAATTTGACCCTTTTCTAAAAATAGAAAAATTGACGTAATAAATTTCTTCAAGGAGACCAAAAGTGAATGATTTATATTCACTTATATATGTAAGTAATATTTAGTCTTTATTTTCTAACTTTTAACCACATTTTGTAACATTTTAGTTGCCTTAATGTTTGCAGACTCAAACTTTTAGATTTTGTGTAGTGACCTTTGACCTTTAATTTTTTCATGTTTTGACCAGATTCCAAATGGCAAACATCGATATTATTAAAGCTAAAATATTAAACTATCAATATAGTTAAAAATATCCCATGAGGTTTTTGGGTAATTTAAATTTTTTTCAAGACCCTTCCGTCGCTCGCCTATAAGCAACACTCTTTCTTTCTGTAATACCGGTAGTTCTCATTTTACAGGATAAATGTGATTTCATTCCATGCTAAATTCCAGCTACCCCCCCGAAAAAAGTCAACGACTAATTTTGTTTAGATATTTCACCATACATGTTAAAAATCTAATTTACTGAGTTCTTTTTAGTTTGTCACTTAAAAACTTAGTGTAGCTAAAAATTAATTTTATTCAGTTGGAGTTCAACGTCTACCCTCTGAGCACTTCGGCTCCTAGCCTTATATCTCTTCTTAATGTATAGGTTCAATTATTCTTAGCTTTTTAAGCTTGACTTTAATGTTCTTTAAGGCAACATTGCATCTTTAAATATTATATGAAGACAAATTTGGGTATCTTTGAAGAAGAACATGGGATCTTGGTTTGATAAAAGACAAGAGACCTAAAGCTTTCAGAGCCAGCTATGGTATTTTTAGTCAAACTATACGTAATCTATATGGACTTTCTCTCTGATACGACTATGCGCCGGACAGAATAAGCTAGTCCAGAACTTCGTTTCACTGGATACAGGTAACTTCTACCACAAAATGGATGGTCAAACTTGTGGCCTATACAGTATCAGTGGGTTAGCCTATTTCATTATCGGAAAACATTGTCCACTACTTTTGCTAAGATACAAATGCTGGGTTTTGCCTTAATTTAAGCAGGTTGTTATTCGTTTGTTATCTCTAAGTATAAAGGGGTATTGTTTTTGAAAACCTGTTTACTTTGAAACATTATTGTTGATATTTTTATACGAAAGCCGAAAGTCGGAAAAGGCAAATACCAGTTGACCCAAAAGACATTACGAAGAAACACAGAAACCAAACAGTTACGAGAGCTCAGATCGTTACGAGAGTATCTTAGGAAAAGTTAAAGCTGGTATCGTCCAACAATGGAATAGACTGATCCATTGATAGTGTATAGGCAACAAGCGTGACATCCATGTGATGGTAGACGGTTCCTGACTCCAGGAAATCAAAGGTCATCGAGGCAGATGAAAAGACAATTTTGTTATTTTCGTGTAGATTTTCGGAAAAAATTTATCTCGAGCCCAACACAAAGCCCCGTTTTTGTATTAAGCTGAATTAAAGCAGACTGCATGTGTAACTGCACTTTTGACACAAACCTTAAAGCAAAATTCTGATAATTTAATTCAATATGTTGCTGTCAGTAAATCGGGAACATTTAAATCTTCATACCCAAATACAGATACATAATGTTTTAATAATTTTATTTTCAATTGACTTCATCAGCCCTACTTTGAACACACAGCACAGAGAACCTGTTTCCCATCTTTGTATGGTGGACATACAATTGATTCACATTTTATTCCAATGGTAAAAATACGATGCCCATTAGTATCAGCATGGCCAGCAGGAACATACTCGGGATTTTCATCTAAGCATACGTATTCCGAAGCAGCATGTGAGAAGGCACCCGAGACAATAATACCATGGTATTCTCTCTTCCAACCAGAAAAACATGATTTCCTTGCAGGAATCATCACTGAAGCAGTTGTATTCTTACTCCTACAAACGGTGCATGGCATGTCTTGATCGAAAGCACCGTCATGAATAAATTTTTCGTCATATTCTGCAGAATATAAATGACTATAGCCTCCAGCAGTTTTGTTGCTGAGTTCGGGAGAGTCCGGTAAACACAACATATTCGATGCACCACCTTGGAAGCTTGAAGTATAATATTTTTCCCCTGCTGCATATCCTGAATATATAACCCCAGACTTTGATGTGTTATTTTGATTGGATCATCAACGTTTTATAACATAAGGTCATTATGTCATTTTTTTCTTTATAACTTAGTGATTGCTTTGTTCTAGATATCTATCAGGGGACCGGAAACTTTAAATTTGGATATTTTTAAATTAAAACATGTTTGCTTTATGAAATACATGAAAAAAAGTTGAAAATAACGCTTTCTTAAAATTTAATTTTTGAAAAGATTCTGTCACGTTAGAACCTGTTGTTTTAGCAGTTAACGCAACGGTTTGCAACATGAAGAACTGCTAACCCTTTTAAAGCACATATGTTTACTCTCGTTACAACTTGAGCTCGCGTTATTGCATTAATTGTTATTCAGTTATTTTTGTACGCTTTAATGTTCTCTGGATCTTCGTGTGGTTCTTGTTCGTGTTAACTGATTTTGTGCACTAATTGTCTCGTTCCATGTCGACTTTCTTAGGGTTACAATCACATCTTTAACGACACGGAAGAAAAACAACCCGGAAAAACGAAACTATTTTATGTTTTCCTCGTGCATTTACTATGTGAAATTACAAGATATGTACATACCAGAGTAAACCATCTCCGTGTTTTCTGCATCACAACTTGTCCTTCCCCAGCGAATGTACGTCGATCCTTTAGCTGAAAAATAGCTCAATTTTCGTTTTCAGGTTAATATTAAAATGATTATAGAGTATAAATTGTTCCTTTCCCACAAGCTCAACAGGAACTCATCTAGTTACTTTGGAGTTATCGTGCTTAATCCTGCTATTGAATGAGTTACAACTGAAGTTGATATCTCTGTTAAAACTCGCATCTATTGAGAGGAGATTATCTTGTTGTAGGAAGGAAAATTTCTCTAGTATAAAAGATTTACCTGTTGGAAATTTCACATTGCCAAAATAGATGAAATGTGGAATAATTTTATAGAATGTGCAAAAAAACTGTGAAAGAGTTGTTTAGAACAAAATTATTATAAACAAATAACTATTTAGTTACAAAAATCATAGATTTAAGCAATATCTCTCAGAAATAGGTTTTTTTTTCTTTCAGGTAAAAATCATCTTCCTATAAGTAGTTTTCATTTTTAATGACAGTTTGAGTTTAACTGATCAATAAATCAGCTCCAATATTACAAAATTTAATAGGAGTATTAAGCATGGGTATTCCAAAGTACCTTGATGGGTTCTTGTTCAGCTTGAGGGAATGGGACGATTTATCCGCTATACATTTCTTGCCTTTCAGAGAGAGAGAAATTATTCAGTGCCATAATAAGGCCAACACGAAATCAAGATTTGGTTAAAAAGATTCTAGTTCATAAGTATGACTACAAAATAAAGAGGCCGAGAGTTCCATGATGGTCGATAAAATCTGTCACGACCTTCTCATTTTTTTATGTTGCCTCCAACATGTTGCAAAGCGACAAATAAGAGTCACTTTGACCCGCATCGTCGTCTTGCGTCATCCTGCGTCGAGGGGTGTCACAAAAATATCCGTTGCAGTTTTCCGGGCAACTACATGCCAAAGCCTCTTGATATTTGGTATGTAGCTTCCTCCTATAGTACTTTATTGTGTAAATCAGACTCCTTCATGTTTACAGGATATTTTAAGACGCAGACAACATATGTCTTATTTCCATGGAAGACCGCCATTCTAGTTAAGTAAGATGGTAGCATTTTCTTTTATTCAGAAAGACATCTTAAAAGTAGTCATGGAAGAAGCAGAGTACCAATGGGGAATCCGAATGTCAAAATTCCGAAAGGTCAGAGACAAGACCAGTAAACACCAACGAGAACGGGACAAAAAAACAGACAACATGTAAAATACGGAAAAACAAAATCTAATGAATTCAATTAACACAGCGAACTCTAGTCGTATCGAAAGTGGACTCAGGTGCTCCGGAAAAGGAAGAATATTGCCTTTTCATATTTTAACCAACCTGTACATAAGTACTTGCTGATGGTTTCTTTCGGCAACCACCTAGACTGTTTACGAATATAAAGTTTAAGCGGCTGAACAAGCAAGTGTTGTTGCTCAGACGGTTAAAGTAAACACCAACGAGAAACACCTTTAATGTTTGTGAATTCTGTTTCTTGTTGAGTTATTATTTTGTCAACTAGCATTAGCATTGCCATAAAGTAAACAAATGCACAGAAGGATTAATTTGTTTTTCATTCATATCTACTTTTAAAAATCTACCCTTGCATTTGAATCAATCAAAATATAGTAGTGGTCGATTTCCGTAAATAAATTGAAATGATGAGATGTTGGATAGACCTGTATACTGTAACAACGTTTCTGGTGACTTTTGGTTTCAAAGACTTTCTTAATATTTCAAATGAAATGTTGGTTTTTTTGTTTGTGGTTTTTGTTTGTGTGTTTTTCTTTTTGTATTTTTGTTGTTGTTTTGTTTATTTTGTTTGTTGTTTAGTTCCTTATTTTTGTACTTACTTTCAGCCTGTGCCAGTGAAGACGTAAGCGTTGCTATGGTAGTTTCTTGCTGTAAAAGTTTCGACTTTAAGTCATTTATGTCCGTTGTGTATTTGGTTTGCAAGTTCCTTATTGCCGTTTCCTGTTTTGTGTATTTGGTCAAAATATCCTGTAGAGAGGATTCCAAAAGACCAAGCTTTGATGCCAGAACATCGTGGTCCGTCAGTAGAAGGCGTTTTTTCTCTCCTGCTTTGACGGAAATTGCCACCAAAACCGAAAAGCAACATAAGAGAACAAATAAGCGCTTACCAAACCACCACTGCATTGTTCCAGGTACTAAACTAAACACTCTGATCGTCTGTATTCTTATCACTTAGTGCAGTCTAGAAATGTACTAAGATTTATCAAGTTCGAAATATAGGTCAAAGAAGTATGTTCATGCCATTAGAATTCTTAATCTACTGTTTTTTTCTTTTGATCATAACTAAAATAGTTTTAGTTCCATATTAATGAAAAAATTTCTATTTAGTTCAAACAGTTTTCTCAAATTGATCTTCTTACCTACAAAGTACATAACAGACAACACAAAACACAACTACTATTGTATAAATCAAATCAAGTTCCAGTTCGCATAAATGAGCATAGCGTTATTTCTTTTCGGGAGGAGGGGGGTGCTTTGTGTTTTCGTTTTCTGGATGTTTTAATTTAGGCATTTATAGATTTCTTTGAACACAAGAATGATGGGGTTTTTTAGGCAAGCGCCAGCGAAGCCTTATGGAGTCTATAGAGTAGTGATGATTTTCGCGTTTTTTTTTCCGTCTAGACAGAGTGATCTTCCTGCATCCAGTCTGGAATAAAATGCTTTATTTTGTATATTACTTTTCAATATTTGTTAACATGATACACACTTCTATAAATATCTATTTTTATTGGCAATTAATATGACCGGCACGAGTTTTATTAATTCCTTTGCATCATACATGAGGAACTATTTAGTTAAAGGCGATAGAATATACATTATGTATTCATCTATTTCTTGATTTGTTCGTATAAATATTTCTGTTATTTGATTGGTTAATGCAAGGAAAATATCTTCTCCATTCATAAATTCAGTATACAATACACATCATTGGGACGAGTTCATTTTAATCGAAGGGGTGTTTCAATCGATACCGTTTTAACACGATACCTGTCTTGTGGCATTAACTTTAAATTTGAGGGCATCAGCATGACGATCCTATCTTCGCTCACCAAAATTAATATTTCGCAAACATTTGGAACAATATACTTTAACAGAGAATAAATCTATTATAATTCTTATATATTTCGCTTGCCTTTAAACGCTTTAGCGCTTTGATTTTTATTTATGTCGTATACCGAATATTCTACTGTATGAAATAAGATACTTAAAGGGTTGCGAAAGAAAGTACGCCCTAAACCTTGCAGACAAGAGGCAAAGGGATAAGACCTAGAATATGCCATCCTCTGATTAAAACACCCGGTTTCTATCCTTGTACTGTACGTGGTCGTTATCCTCGGTGCTGGATTTGGCCTCGCTGTTCCAACTTTTTTCGGGTACTTTTCGGTGTTCAATACTTTCCAATTTTGTGATTCAAATGCTGCTAATGAGAGGCTACTCCTTGAAATATGCATATACCGCATAACCAAATTATCCGTTTTACACCCGTTTTGGTATTTGTATTCTTAAATTTTCTTAATTTGATTTACATTTGGCACTAAAAACCTCTTTGATAATCATTTACAATATGACGTCATGCCCATAAGACTTAGTTCGAAATCATTCTCATGGCACTAAATTTTGTTATTTTGATATTCTTTCATAAATAATGTTACCTTTTATCTCCAGTTTGTTGTGTTATGCAAATAACATCCAGATTTGCAAAGCTTTGGTCGGCATGTGGATTCTTATCGTTTTTATTCTGAACTTTGTATTACAAAAAAGTATGTATTAAACGGTCAAAAGTTCTATTGAAAAACAACTGCTTGGAATAACATGTCAATAGACTATTACATGAATTGCTTATCCTTCCGTGGCACCTGAAAGAAGCAAATGTGTTCCAAAAAGGTTATCAAACATCATAATACCAAAAAGACAAAGACAAAATCGGTAGACAAAAAAAAAAATGATCACTACGACACAAACCACACAACCACAAAAAAACCCACACACATAACAACAAAATCGGATTTAGCAACGTGAACTCAAGTCAAAACGAGAGTGAACTCAGGCGCTCCAAAAGAGTAAGCAGTTCCTGTTTGCTATAGCACACCCGTCACGTTGCTAAAGATCGATTTAGTGTTGGTCAAATCCGGAAAGGATGACAATACCATCCTCTATATCAAACCAACATCTGTGTTCATCTGAGAGATAGAAATGTCGAATTTGTCTACGAGCACATGATGTCCGCCGAAAAATTTCTTGAGTGATGACAACAAATTGGGAACAAAGTACCCCTGTGTTAGGAATTTGCTTGTCAGCCGTGTAGCTTTATCAAGGAAGTCGTTATACTCCCCACATGCTCTGGAATAACGAATCAATTGTGATACGTAAACTCCATGAGCTGGAGCGGACGGAATGCTGCTACACAGAAAGGGAAAGTTGACTATTGGAAATTTGAAGTCATCATGTTTGTCAAAGAGCCTTGTACAAGAAGCAAAGGTGTACCAAAGGGGTAATCAGTATCATAAAACCGTGAAGACAAAGACAAAACCGGCAGACAAAAAAATCATCACAACAAAACAAACCACACAACAACATAAAACACACACACATAACAACAAAACCGCATTCAGCAACGCGAACTCAAGTCGAAACGAGAGTGAACTCAGGTGCTCCCTAGTGTGTCGATTTCGAGAAACAGATCCAAATATGAAGCGGACCTCCTAGAATCTGTAGTGCCCTTTATCGAAAGTCGTTTGGATATATCTGATGTAAATAATCACCAAATCGAGGATTGTTTATTGAAAGGTCATCATCAATATAATGAAATATGAGATTGAGGGATAAAGCAAGCCTTTTTTCTAGAGGTGATTGTAAGAAGCCCGCTTTATATGAATAAAGAAACAAATCGGCAAGCAATGGTGCACAATTGGGGTCCATTTAGATACCTATTGTCTGCTGAAAAACACGTCCACCAAACTGTACACATATGTTGTTACGATTTAAGTCCGTGTTGTTGATTGCTGTTCAGATTTGTTGTGTGTGTTTAATGTTGTCTGTTTCTTCGAGCTGTTCTCGTTCGTGTTTACTCATTTTGACTTTGCTCTTTCGGACTTTTAACGTACGGATGTCCAATCGGTACCTCTCTGTCACAAGCTGTTTGCTGTGGTTTTGAACTTTTGGTTTTATACCAAACTATTATAAAAGACGAAACAAGTTATAGATACAAGAATGTCTGCATGCATTCTTATTTGTAAAAGAATGATTTCATACTTTCTTTTAAGATGTATATTTTATGTTCGATAATGTGTCTTCGTGGTGTCTTCTCATTTCTCTCTACTTAGGGATGGACCATTTAACTTGAAGGGGCCTTGGTGTTTTGTTCTGACCAGAATGCTTTTTTAAGCATTATTTTATATGGCAGGAATCCTTTTTCAGAATATTGTTTTCTTATCCTCTGCTGCCAAGATATTATTTTCATCGAAAATCATTTTCAAAATATATTTTTTAGGAAAAAACATTTTCAAAATATTTAAAAAAACAAACAAGGCCTTTCTAGTTAAATGAAAACTGAACTGAACCTTAGAAACTGATCAGGTGGCCATTTTAAAAAGAAGTGTTCAATTGTATTCCAGCTGAAAGTCATTAAAGTGATTTTTGTTGCCTTTCGTATTCATATTGGTTTGTTTTAGAAAGGGAAATATTTGATAGGGCCAAACGGTTTTTAAACCTTATGAGGTTCAACCTATACTTATTCACGTAACGTTCTTGCTATCCTAACCCCATATTTAGATTTACAATCATATTTGCCTTATGTATAAAATTTCCACTACACTGTTTATGTCTACAAAAAAATAGAAAATATCCCATGCAAGTTCTTCTATCCAGATTTTCAAGATTGGTCATTAACCCCTATTGCATATATCTACGCAGGGTCTTCTTTACCAGGTTCCAACCTATCATAAGTGATTGGAACTTCCATTCAATGTAGACTAAACATTGTAGAATCTATACAGCTGAACGTAGCTCAAAGTACAATGTATCAAGTTTTTTTTCTATCTGCAAAAGTTTTATTTTATAGTGCAATTCATGAAAAACTTTATTTTCATCACCAAACGCAAAAACCTTTTCTAAAAAGATCAGTTACGTTGCATAAGCAAATAAGCAATGCTCTTTGTTGCTACACTAGCTATCATCCTATAGGACAACCATATACCGGCATATGCTTGTACACATGTATGAGAAATTCGTAGATTTCGAATCACAACATAAAACACAAAGCATAAAAACACGCATTACAACCTAAGCGCAACCAGCAAATAGTTTTGCGTTGCTGGTGTAAGGTCTTTTATCGATACATTGGGATTCAAATAAAAGACGATTATTGCAATAACGCATTTACTATGTGTTGCTTTAATTTGGCACTAATTCTTCACAAATAATTAAAAAGGGATTGTAATGTCTGAGAGCCTTCACTTTTCAGGCTTACGCATGTTTAAACAGGTGTTATTGTTTGGGAACAGATTAAGGAAATAGGGATCAGTGACGGTTCCAAAGGGGGTGTCTGGAATTAAAACACTCATTTTTGTCGCTAAGGGACATACCATTTAACCTGAAGGGGGCCTTGGTTTTTTGTTTTGGTAAGAAAATTTTTTTCCGTGCAGAGCGCGGAAAAAAATACTTATTTTTCAAAGGCGTCGCGACAGAATATTTTTTCATTATTAACAGATTTTTTTTCTCACCCTTTGCTGCCAGAATATTGTTTTCATCAAAAATAATTTTCAGAATATTTTTTTAGGAAAAAACCAAGCCCCCCCCCTTTCAAGTTAAATGGTCGGTCCCTAATTTTCTTGTTATTTTCATCTCAATTTTCGTGACAATTTGTTTCAAAGCCAACCCATTTCCGTTCTAAGCAGATTGTTTATGGAACTCCATTTTTCAAATAATTTCGGGGTCCACCCCTGGAAAAAGAACCTACTTTCGGTCTTGAAGCCAATTTCTGATAATCCAATTCAAATGTTTTGCTGTTAATAAACAGGAAATAGTTGAATCTTTATACCAAAATTAAGATATTTTTTTTATTATAATGTTATTGTAACACATGAACTTTAAAGCATTACTTTGAGCACACAGCGCATAGAACCTGCTTACCATCCTCGTATGGTGGACATACAATGGACTCACATTTTATTCCTGTGGTAAAAAGACGACGACCATTAGTATCAGCATGGCCTGCGGGTACGTATTCAGGATTTGAATCTAAACATATAAATTCTGAAGCAGAATCTGAATATGCATCTGATACAATAATGCCATGATATTCTCTCTTCCAACCAGGAAAACAAGTTTTTCTCGCAGGAATCATCACCGAAGAAGTTGTGTTCTTACTTCTACACACGGCACAGGGCATATCTTGCTCTAATGCACCACTCTGAATAGTGTTATCATCATATTCTGCAGAATATAGATAGCTTGCACCTCCAGCAGATTTTGTGCTAAGTTCGGGAGAGTCTGGTAGGCAAAGCATATTAGATGCACCGCCATGGTAGCTGGAACTGTGATAATATTTCTCCCCGGCTGCATATCCTGAAAGTATAAAAACGAATAACCTAGTAAAGTCCATAGAAGGAATTCAGACTTTTACGTGTTATAATATATGTCCATAATATCTTTTATTTAAATGACAACTTATTTACTTTTGTCGCGATTGTGTTGTTCTTGATCTTTCAAACCTAGGATTCGAAAGTGGTGGATATTCAAACTTGAAATTCATTTAAAAAATGCCAACATATAGATCATTCTACATTTTCAAGAATGTTTATAGCTTTTTAAGGGAAACTGAATAAAGTTTTTAAAAAAACATGTATACATGTCCGCCATTGTAAATTTGCTGCAATTGGACAAAGGATAAGTGGCAATATGATCTATCTTTTGACCAAGAAATGGAGATGCTTAAATAAATTAGGATCTTAATAAGAAATATTAACTTATATGTGGCTGAAAAGAAAACATATCAAATAAGACTAGTTGCTCTCATTATAACGTCATAATGACATCACAATTAATAGCTATCAAATCTTAAAAGAATGAAGGTAATCTGTAACTTTGAGTGTATTCATGTGTCGTTTCTTTAAGGAAATAAAGGACACATGAATACAACAACACAGTTTTAGAAATAATGAATGATACCACTATACACATAGGTTTACATTAATTAACTGATTGGTATGAAAACTAAACTTCTAAATATCTAAAAGTTTATCATATTCTTTAAGCCTAATATTTGTTGAATGTTACAGCAACCTAGAATATATGTATGCTAAAGTTTGAGTTCTATTGTAAGTTTTATTTTATATAAAACTATTATGTCAAAATAACAACTTGTTCGTGTATTGCTCGCCGACAGGACATTGAACAAATGACAAACGTTCAAAGAATCAATGGTCAGGCGTAGCAACATTTATTGTCTGGAACTTTGCTGTCATTTTATTTTCTAAAACTCTTGAAGGTTAGCGCTGCTGGTGGAGTTTTAATTCCCCGATGTTAGACCGGTCCGGCACCAACACTTTTGTGTTGGAGAACACATCAACGCTTTAAAAACTCCGTTTTAATTTCAAAATTATCTAAACCCAAAGGTCTTCCTCCCTCCCAGACACAGGTTGATTATCTTAGGTATAATTTGGTTGCCCGTTCGGTATTTTGTTTTATTTTCATTGTTCTATGCTCTTCATAACCATATAGTTTTTGGCGTTTTCAATATTTTAGGTAGACCTCCTCTTATCAATAGACGAAACGCGCGTCAGGCGTAGCAAAAACTAATAGTCTGGAACTTTGTTGTCATTTTAATTTTGTCAATTTGATTTGTTTTTATAGAGGTCAATAAAAATAAAAAACCTAGTCGATTACTAAAAATTGAAAGCATAGTCATATTTCAACTATCTTACTCAAATGTAAAATGCAATTTTCGTGGATTTAATAGTTCAGATTTTATGTTGGGATTATTTTTAATACAGGGTTGTTTCCATTATTGTGCAATTGCGCTTTTGATTTCGTTGGAATGAAATCTGGGTTTTTTATCGACATTTTTCAGATTGAAATTCCTGTTCTTGTATACAGCACATGGTCGCTAATTTGGCTTCAATGTTCGATTGTTTTTGGCTACGATTACTCTACCGGACCAAAAGACTACAATGAAAGGAGGGTTTGGCGTGCCATAAACCATTTTTTAAATGCCTGTACCAAGTCAGGACTATTGCGTTTTTCAATTTTTTCGGTATATTTTTCGTTTTAATTGTCTTTTCTTATGGACATTTGAGATTGATCATCCAAGTTCGGAAATTTTGTTATTTCCTTTATTTTTTATAAATTTTTTTTTGCTTTCTACTTTCCAAGTTTTAGAAAAAAATGGAAAACGCAGGTACAAATATCTAGTAGTCGATTATACCAAATCTTACTTTGTCATCAATGAGTCTAAGAAAAAGAACAAATTTACAGAAGACCAAATAATCGACATGCTCAACTTTCTTATTGACAACATATTTGTTCAGTTTGGTGGACGTGTTTTTCGGCAAACAATAGGGATTCCAATGGGTACTAATTGTGCACCTTTGCTTGCTGATTTTGTTCTTCAATCATATGAAGCAGACTTCTTAAATCTCTTCTAGACAAAAAAGACCGAAGACTAGCTCTCTCTTTCGACCTCATGTTCCGTTATATTGATGATGTTCTTTCACTATACCATTCTCGATTATGTGACTTTCTCCATCTCATATATCCCCAGGAGCTTGAGATAAAGGACACAACGAATTCTAGGAAGTCTGCCTCATATTTAGATCTATACTCGAAATTGGCTCCCAAGGAAGACTTTCAACAAGGCTCTATGACAAACGTGATGACCATCTTTCCAATCGTCAACTTTCCCTTTTTGTGTAGCAACATTCCGTCCGCTCCAGCTTATGGAGTCTACGTATCTCAATTGATTCGTTACTCCAGAGCATGCGGGACTTACATCTATTTCCTTAGCAGAAAAAACACGTCTGTCGCCAAAATTGCTCACACAGGGTTATGTTGCTCCTCGGTTGCTGTCTTCACTCAAGAAATTTTACGGAAGACATCATGCAATTGTAGACAAATATGGGATTTCGATCTCTCAGATGAGTGAAGATGTTGGTTTGTCATAGGGTTTTGTTTTGTCTTCTTTTACCGGATTTGACACGCTGATTAGACTATTGTCAATGCGACGGGTGTGCTATAGCAAGCAGGAACTGCTTACTCTTCCGGAGCACCTAAATTTACTCTTGTTTCGACTGGAGTTCGCGTTGTTGATTGATATTCAGTATTGTGTTTTTCATGTTTTACATTAAAAACGAAAGAATATGGAATATGTGCCAGAAAGACACGATCCACATATTGAAATGATTTAGATAAATGTACAAAAGCAAAATTTCACTGCGTGTGAAGCGCTTTTCTGGATAAACCTTCATCAGACACTCTAGGAGTAAAAAAAAACTTGGAAAACCGGTAGAATATTAGATTTGATAAAACAAAAACAGAAGCCAAAAAATATTACAACAATGACCAAACAGATAAACGTATCAAATTTTAAAGTGTTGTCTATGTTGTCTTTTTTGTCCCGTTCTTGTTGGTGTATACTGGTTTTGTCTCTGCCCTTTCAGACTTTTGACTTTCGGATACCCCATTGGTACCTCTGCTTCTTTAAATAGATGCTGCCGATGAGAGGTACTCCTAGACATATACATTTTACACCAACCAATTTTTTTTACTACTAGGTATGTTTTTTGAAACTAATTCGTCGATATTTGCCGCTGGTTGACCAAAGGTCCCTGAGGTTTATTACATGCCTGATCGTCAGACCTGTCTTACACGAATAAACCGTCTTTATTATCAGAATTTGTAATTGTTTCAAATTAAAATTGTTTTCAGTACTAGGTTCTTTCTTTAAACTACACAAGAGAGTTCCTCTACATCTCGTTGTTCTCGTATAGTGCTTTGTCTCAGGTTCTCTCTTGTTGAAATGATTTTTTTTCGATTTGATTTTTAGAGAGATATTTTTGTGCTTTGTTCAAGATTATCAATATGGGGAAGGTTGG
Source organism: Arcuatula senhousia (assembly GCA_963971305.1). Lineage (NCBI taxonomy): Eukaryota > Metazoa > Mollusca > Bivalvia > Mytilida > Mytilidae > Arcuatula > Arcuatula senhousia. The sequence continues at coordinate 38,228,356 of OZ020307.1, read as the reverse complement.
GTTTTAAAAAAATAGTTTTATCCCCACCATCCGCTTTTGTTTGTCCCTGTGTTCTTTTTATTTATTGTTCTATGTCCAGAAAATGGTCCTTTCTTGATGATTTTGGGATTGTTTTTGAATCTTTTGTCTTGTATTTTTAATCTTGGGCCAATGCAAGATGGCGAGCAGCAACCTCTGGTCATGTTTAAGCCTGCAGTCTGTTTTCCCTTGTGATTTTTTAATTGCAGTTTCTTTATGATGGTCATGTTAAAGGATGCAGGCGGTTTTCCCATGTGATTTTTTAAACTACCATTTCCTTATGTTGGTTGTGTAGCGTACACTTATTCCACATCTCTTTATCGTCTATATGCTCGTCACATCGTTTCTTGATCAAACGTTGGCTACTCGTATACTAATAATAGGTTTTAAGGTTTTCTACCTTTCATTGTTTTGGATTCAAAATCTGTCACGGTGACGAGATGTTACTCCTTATGATATGCATGAATAACTTGTTTATACCCGTTTTGGTATTACATGTATGTCACTTCAAGTATATCCATAACTATCCTAGATCTAAATTTAATATATATAGGCTATTGGTACTTTGCGGAACGGAACGGAACGAAACGGAACGGAACGGAACAAGACATGGGGATCCATAAGGGGAAAATTTTTATTAATATATTTTTTTTAACTATGACAAGGACTTGCTTCTAAACTAGTCCTTGTGTATGAATTTCACATTTTTGTATCATAAATTAAAAGTTTTATAAATCATCCCTACTTTAATAGTCTGTTCAGATATTTAAAGCTATATTTTAACATGGCCTTAAATAATTAGTAAACTAGTAAGTTGTCAACGCATAATGAAAGTCATTGCTGTCTCTCAGCCATTTTTTACTTAAATAAGACATATGTACATGAAGATAAATTTGAGAATACAATCTTGTTCCGTTTCGTTCCGTTAAATACCATTACCCGGGGGCTAATGGTACTTTGCGGAACGGAACGGAACAAAAATTTTTTCTTCCAAATTTCATTTTCGCACAAAGTTTCCACCATCGTGATAAGAAATAGACATATGAAACACTTGAAATGTAAAGAAAATACAACAAGTTGTCCGCAATTATTTATTATACCTACCTTCTGAGAAGATGAACCTATTCAGGCTAGAACTAAAAGGAGTGCGTTTAGATCTAGGTATAGTATTGGGTTATCTTAGAAATAGATGATAGAGACTCTGATATGCTACTAATGACGAAAATCGAAAAAAAAATCTTGTTCCGTTTCGTTCCGTTAAATACCATTACCCGGGGGCTAATGGTACTTTGCGGAACGGAACGGAACAAAAATTTTTTCTTCCAAATTTCATTTTCGCACAAAGTTTCCACCATCGTGATAAGAAATAGACATATGAAACACTTGAAATGTAAAGAAAATACAACAAGTTGTCCGCAATTATTTATTATACCTACCTTCTGAGAAGATGAACCTATTCAGGCTAGAACTAAAAGGAGTGCGTTTAGATCTAGGTATAGTATTGGGTTATCTTAGAAATAGATGATAGAGACTCTGATATGCTACTAATGACGAAAATCGAAAAAAAAATCTTGTTCCGTTTCGTTCCGTTAAATACCATTACCCGGGGGCTAATGGTACTTTGCGGAACGGAACGGAACAAAACTTTTTTCTTCCAAATTTCATTTTCGCACAAAGTTTCCACCATCGTGATAAGAAATAGACATATGAAACACTTGAAATGTAAAGAAAATACAACAAGTTGTCCGCAATTATTTATTATACCTACCTTCTGAGAAGATGAACCTATTCAGGCTAGAACTAAAAGGAGTGCGTTTAGATCTAGGTATAGTATTGGGTTATCTTAGAAATAGATGATAGAGACTCTGATATACTACTAATGACGAAAATCGAAAAAAAAATCTTGTTCCGTTTCGTTCCGTTAAATACCATTACCCGGGGGCTAATGGTACTTTGCGGAACGGAACGGAACAAAAATTTTTTCTTCCAAATTTCATTTTCGCACAAAGTTTCCACCATCGTGATAAGAAATAGACATATGAAACACTTGAAATGTAAAGAAAATACAACAAGTTGTCCGTAATTATTTATTATACCTACCTTCTGAGAAGATGAACCTATTCAGGCTAGAACTAAAAGGAGTGCGTTTAGATCTAGGTATAGTATTGGGTTATCTTAGAAATAGATGATAGAGACTCTGATATGCTACTAATGACGAAAATCGAAAAAAAAATCTTGTTCCGTTTCGTTCCGTTAAATACCATTACCCGGGGGCTAGTGGTACTTTGCGGAACGGAACGGAACAAAAATTTTTTCTTCCAAATTTCATTTTCGCACAAAGTTTCCACCATCGTGATAAGAAATAGACATATGAAACACTTGAAATGTAAAGAAAATACAACAAGTTGTCCGCAATTATTTATTATACCTACCTTCTGAGAAGATGAACCTATTCAGGCTAGAACTAAAAGGAGTGCGTTTAGATCTAGGTATAGTATTGGGTTATCTTAGAAATAGATGATAGAGACTCTGATATACTACTAATGACGAAAATCGAAAAAAAAATCTTGTTCCGTTTCGTTCCGTTAAATACCATTACCCGGGGGCTAATGGTACTTTGCGGAACGGAACGGAACAAAAATTTTTTCTTCCAAATTTCATTTTCGCACAAAGTTTCCACCATCGTGATAAGAAATAGACATATGAAACACTTGAAATGTAAAGAAAATACAACAAGTTGTCCGTAATTATTTATTATACCTACCTTCTGAGAAGATGAACCTATTCAGGCTAGAACTAAAAGGAGTGCGTTTAGATCTAGGTATAGTATTGGGTTATCTTAGAAATAGATGATAGAGACTCTGATATGCTACTAATGACGAAAATCGAAAAAAAAATCTTGTTCCGTTTCGTTCCGTTAAATACCATTACCCGGGGGCTAATGGTACTTTGCGGAACGGAACGGAACAAAACTTTTTTCTTCCAAATTTCATTTTCGCACAAAGTTTCCACCATCGTGATAAGAAATAGACATATGAAACACTTGAAATGTAAAGAAAATACAACAAGTTGTCCGTAATTATTTATTATACCTACCTTCTGAGAAGATGAACCTATTCAGGCTAGAACTAAAAGGAGTGCGTTTAGATCTAGGTATAGTATTGGGTTATCTTAGAAATAGATGATAGAGACTCTGATATGCTACTAATGACGAAAATCGAAAAAAAAATCTTGTTCCGTGTCGTTCCGTTAAATACCATTACCCGGGGGCTAATGGTACTTTGCGGAACGGAACGGAACAAAACTTTTTTCTTCCAAATTTCATTTTCGCACAAAGTTTCCACCATCGTGATAAGAAATAGACATATGAAACACTTGAAATGTAAAGAAAATACAACAAGTTGTCCGCAATTATTTATTATACCTACCTTCTGAGAAGATGAACCTATTCAGGCTAGAACTAAAAGGAGTGCGTTTAGATCTAGGTATAGTATTGGGTTATCTTAGAAATAGATGATAGAGACTCTGATATGCTACTAATGACGAAAATCGAAAAAAAAATCTTGTTCCGTTTCGTTCCGTTAAATACCATTACCCGGGGGCTAATGGTACTTTGCGGAACGGAACGGAACAAAACTTTTTTCTTCCAAATTTCATTTTCGCACAAAGTTTCCACCATCGTGATAAGAAATAGACATATGAAACACTTGAAATGTAAAGAAAATACAACAAGTTGTCCGTAATTATTTATTATACCTACCTTCTGAGAAGATGAACCTATTCAGGCTAGAACTAAAAGGAGTGCGTTTAGATCTAGGTATAGTATTGGGTTATCTTAGAAATAGATGATAGAGACTCTGATATGCTACTAATGACGAAAATCGAAAAAAAAATCTTGTTCCGTTTCGTTCCGTTAAATACCATTACCCGGGGGCTAATGGTACTTTGCGGAACGGAACGGAACAAAACTTTTTTCTTCCAAATTTCATTTTCGCACAAAGTTTCCACCATCGTGATAAGAAATAGACATATGAAACACTTGAAATGTAAAGAAAATACAACAAGTTGTCCGCAATTATTTATTATACCTACCTTCTGAGAAGATGAACCTATTCAGGCTAGAACTAAAAGGAGTGCGTTTAGATCTAGGTATAGTATTGGGTTATCTTAGAAATAGATGATAGAGACTCTGATATGCTACTAATGACGAAAATCGAAAAAAAAATCTTGTTCCGTTTCGTTCCGTTAAATACCATTACCCGGGGGCTAATGGTACTTTGCGGAACGGAACGGAACAAAACTTTTTTCTTCCAAATTTCATTTTCGCACAAAGTTTCCACCATCGTGATAAGAAATAGACATATGAAACACTTGAAATGTAAAGAAAATACAACAAGTTGTCCGTAATTATTTATTATACCTACCTTCTGAGAAGATGAACCTATTCAGGCTAGAACTAAAAGGAGTGCGTTTAGATCTAGGTATAGTATTGGGTTATCTTAGAAATAGATGATAGAGACTCTGATATGCTACTAATGACGAAAATCGAAAAAAAAATCTTGTTCCGTTTCGTTCCGTTAAATACCATTACCCGGGGGCTAATGGTACTTTGCGGAACGGAACGGAACAAAACTTTTTTCTTCCAAATTTCATTTTCGCACAAAGTTTCCACCATCGTGATAAGAAATAGACATATGAAACACTTGAAATGTAAAGAAAATACAACAAGTTGTCCGCAATTATTTATTATACCTACCTTCTGAGAAGATGAACCTATTCAGGCTAGAACTAAAAGGAGTGCGTTTAGATCTAGGTATAGTATTGGGTTATCTTAGAAATAGATGATAGAGACTCTGATATGCTACTAATGACGAAAATCGAAAAAAAAAATCTTGTTCCGTTTCGTTCCGTTAAATACCATTACCCGGGGGCTAATGGTACTTTGCGGAACGGAACGGAACAAAAATTTTTTCTTCCAAATTTCATTTTCGCACAAAGTTTCCACCATCGTGATAAGAAATAGACATATGAAACACTTGAAATGTAAAGAAAATACAACAAGTTGTCCGTAATTATTTATTATACCTACCTTCTGAGAAGATGAACCTATTCAGGCTAGAACTAAAAGGAGTGCGTTTAGATCTAGGTATAGTATTGGGTTATCTTAGAAATAGATGATAGAGACTCTGATATGCTACTAATGACGAAAATCGAAAAAAAAATCTTGTTCCGTTTCGTTCCGTTAAATACCATTACCCGGGGGCTAATGGTACTTTGCGGAACGGAACGGAACAAAACTTTTTTCTTCCAAATTTCATTTTCGCACAAAGTTTCCACCATCGTGATAAGAAATAGACATATGAAACACTTGAAATGTAAAGAAAATACAACAAGTTGTCCGTAATTATTTATTATACCTACCTTCTGAGAAGATGAACCTATTCAGGCTAGAACTAAAAGGAGTGCGTTTAGATCTAGGTATAGTATTGGGTTATCTTAGAAATAGATGATAGAGACTCTGATATGCTACTAATGACGAAAATCGAAAAAAAATCTTGTTCCGTGTCGTTCCGTTAAATACCATTACCCGGGGGCTAATGGTACTTTGCGGAACGGAACGGAACAAAACTTTTTTCTTCCAAATTTCATTTTCGCACAAAGTTTCCACCATCGTGATAAGAAATAGACATATGAAACACTTGAAATGTAAAGAAAATACAACAAGTTGTCCGCAATTATTTATTATACCTACCTTCTGAGAAGATGAACCTATTCAGGCTAGAACTAAAAGGAGTGCGTTTAGATCTAGGTATAGTATTGGGTTATCTTAGAAATAGATGATAGAGACTCTGATATGCTACTAATGACGAAAATCGAAAAAAAAATCTTGTTCCGTTTCGTTCCGTTAAATACCATTACCCGGGGGCTAATGGTACTTTGCGGAACGGAACGGAACAAAACTTTTTTCTTCCAAATTTCATTTTCGCACAAAGTTTCCACCATCGTGATAAGAAATAGACATATGAAACACTTGAAATGTAAAGAAAATACAACAAGTTGTCCGTAATTATTTATTATACCTACCTTCTGAGAAGATGAACCTATTCAGGCTAGAACTAAAAGGAGTGCGTTTAGATCTAGGTATAGTATTGGGTTATCTTAGAAATAGATGATAGAGACTCTGATATGCTACTAATGACGAAAATCGAAAAAAAAATCTTGTTCCGTTTCGTTCCGTTAAATACCATTACCCGGGGGCTAATGGTACTTTGCGGAACGGAACGGAACAAAACTTTTTTCTTCCAAATTTCATTTTCGCACAAAGTTTCCACCATCGTGATAAGAAATAGACATATGAAACACTTGAAATGTAAAGAAAATACAACAAGTTGTCCGCAATTATTTATTATACCTACCTTCTGAGAAGATGAACCTATTCAGGCTAGAACTAAAAGGAGTGCGTTTAGATCTAGGTATAGTATTGGGTTATCTTAGAAATAGATGATAGAGACTCTGATATGCTACTAATGACGAAAATCGAAAAAAAAAATCTTGTTCCGTTTCGTTCCGTTAAATACCATTACCCGGGGGCTAATGGTACTTTGCGGAACGGAACGGAACAAAAATTTTTTCTTCCAAATTTCATTTTCGCACAAAGTTTCCACCATCGTGATAAGAAATAGACATATGAAACACTTGAAATGTAAAGAAAATACAACAAGTTGTCCGCAATTATTTATTATACCTACCTTCTGAGAAGATGAACCTATTCAGGCTAGAACTAAAAGGAGTGCGTTTAGATCTAGGTATAGTATTGGGTTATCTTAGAAATAGATGATAGAGACTCTGATATACTACTAATGACGAAAATCGAAAAAAAAATCTTGTTCCGTTTCGTTCCGTTAAATACCATTACCCGGGGGCTAATGGTACTTTGCGGAACGGAACGGAACAAAAATTTTTTCTTCCAAATTTCATTTTCGCACAAAGTTTCCACCATCGTGATAAGAAATAGACATATGAAACACTTGAAATGTAAAGAAAATACAACAAGTTGTCCGTAATTATTTATTATACCTACCTTCTGAGAAGATGAACCTATTCAGGCTAGAACTAAAAGGAGTGCGTTTAGATCTAGGTATAGTATTGGGTTATCTTAGAAATAGATGATAGAGACTCTGATATGCTACTAATGACGAAAATCGAAAAAAAAATCTTGTTCCGTTTCGTTCCGTTAAATACCATTACCCGGGGGCTAATGGTACTTTGCGGAACGGAACGGAACAAAACTTTTTTCTTCCAAATTTCATTTTCGCACAAAGTTTCCACCATCGTGATAAGAAATAGACATATGAAACACTTGAAATGTAAAGAAAATACAACAAGTTGTCCGCAATTATTTATTATACCTACCTTCTGAGAAGATGAACCTATTCAGGCTAGAACTAAAAGGAGTGCGTTTAGATCTAGGTATAGTATTGGGTTATCTTAGAAATAGATGATAGAGACTCTGATATACTACTAATGACGAAAATCGAAAAAAAATCTTGTTCCGTTTCGTTCCGTTAAATACCATTACCCGGGGGCTAATGGTACTTTGCGGAACGGAACGGAACAAAAATTTTTTCTTCCAAATTTCATTTTCGCACAAAGTTTCCACCATCGTGATAAGAAATAGACATATGAAACACTTGAAATGTAAAGAAAATACAACAAGTTGTCCGCAATTATTTATTATACCTACCTTCTGAGAAGATGAACCTATTCAGGCTAGAACTAAAAGGAGTGCGTTTAGATCTAGGTATAGTATTGGGTTATCTTAGAAATAGATGATAGAGACTCTGATATGCTACTAATGACGAAAATCGAAAAAAAAATCTTGTTCCCTTTCGTTCCGTTAAATACCATTACCCGGGGGCTAATGGTACTTTGCGGAACGGAACGGAACAAAAAAATTTTTCTTCCAAATATTTTCGCACAAAGTTTCCACCATCGTGATAAGAAATAGACATATGAAACACTTGAAATGTAAAGAAAATACAACAAGTTGTCCGCAATTATTTATTATACCTACCTTCTGAGAAGATGAACCTATTCAGGCTAGAACTAAAAGGAGTGCGTTTAGATCTAGGTATAGTATTGGGTTATCTTAGAAATAGATGATAGAGACTCTGATATGCTACTAATGACGAAAATCGAAAAAATATAATATTCTAATTCCTTGCTGTGACCTATATTTTCCACATGAATGACCACATAGAGAAGAATGATTAAAGTCCCATTCCCGCTTACTGACACGTGCCACATCTATCATATTAGGTCGGTGCACCTAATGATGCTAAGCACAATGCATGCTTCAGATGCTGTCTGTGACCTATCTTTTCCGCATGATTGACCACTTACAGAAGAATGGTTAAAGTCTATTCCCGCTTACTGACAAGTGCCACATCTATCATATTGGTATGGTCAGTGCACCTAATGATGCTAAGCACAATGCATGCTTCAGCTGCTGGCTGTGACCTATATTTTCCGCACTTACAGACCACTATATTTGACCACTTACAGAAGAATGGTTAAAGTCCATTCCCGCTACTGACATGCATCACATCAATAATATTGCCACGGTTGAAAATATTATGTAACGAGGTGAGCTTTGTAATCGACAGATTATCTATGTTTGTCCAAGTTATGACCCTTTGACTTCTAAAATTTCTTTTATATAAACAAAAACAATCTGAGCTTTTTTGTTCTGTATACATATGCAGATTTTGAGCTGATATTTGGAATATAAGCAACCATGATGACTTACAAAGCAACTTTTATTTTCCTTCCAATAATTTTTGTCCAAGTAATGCCCTTTGCATTTAAAAAATTTCACCAAAATAATAGTTATCCAGACTTTTAAGGTCTCCTGCTAAAGTTAAACCATGTTGTCAGATGATCTCTTTACAATTTTACAACCCTTTCAACATGTTCAATGTCAAATAGGCCATATTTCAGGTGTTCAAGTCGGGTGAGCCTCTTGTTTCTAAATGCTTGTATTTTGTATTCGAGTCAAATAAGCTGAGTGGCAAAGCAAGTTTTATTTTCTCCTCCAATCCATTGTTTTTGTCTCATTATGTAATCCAAACTTTGTACAGTTAATTTACAAAACTATTGTTTGTATTTTTGTCCCCCACCGCAACGCGACGGAGGGACTTAGTAATGGTCTTCGTCAGTCTGATGCTATTCCTCTGAAACCGCTTAACAGATTTTCATGAACCTTTATAGGAATGTTTGTACCATATGTAGTTTATCCAGTTGCGATGCTATTATTATTCGACAATTTTTCCAGGAGTTATGGGACTTCATTGACTTTGTTCATTATGGGTCATAGGAACACTTTGTGGGGGCAACTCCTCTCACACCGCTTAACAGATTTTCATGAAACTTTATACATGTAGGAATTTTTGTCACCATATGTAGTTGATCCTATTGCGATGCCATTTTCATTTGACAAATTTTTCAGGAGTTATGGAACTTTATTGACTTTGTTCAGGTTAGGTCATAGGGACACCTTGTGGGCGCAACTGCTCTAAAACGGCTTAACAGATTTTCATGAAATTTTGCAGGGTTGTTTGTTACTAGCTATATGTAGTTGATCTTATTGCGACACTATTTTCATTTTACAAATTTTTCAGGAGTTATGGAACTTTGTTGACTTTGTTTATTGTGGGTCATAGGAACACTTTGTGAGCACAACTCCTCTGAAACCGCTAACAGGTTTTCATGAAACTTTATAGGAATGTTTGTCACCATATGTAGTTGATCGTATCCCAATGCCATTTTCATTCGTCAAATTTTTCAGGAGTCAGGGACTTTATTGACTTTGTTCATTTTAGACGTCGAGCAGTGACCTCTGGTCATGTTGAAGACTGCTGGCTGTTTTCCATTGTGATTTTTAAAAATTCCTGTTTGTTTTATGTTTGTTGTGTCGCGTGCACTTATTCCACATCTCAATATCGTCTAAGTCATAGTAACACCTTGGTGGGCGCAACTCCTCTGAAATGGATCAACTGATTTTCATGAATTTTTGTACGATTGTTTTTCACCATATGTCGTTGATAATATTGACAAATTTTTGTCAGTTTTTGTTTGTCACCATATGTACAAAAGTTTTTGATCATATTGCAACGTCATAGGAGTTTATCAAATTTTTCATTGTTAAGCATTCAGTGAAATTATTTTGTATACATAGGAATGTGTTTGCAGTATTCTATAGACATTCTTTTGTGACCACAGGGATAATACACCAAATCTGTTTGCAGTAATCTTAAGAAATTTTTTCCAATATTTCCCTTATGAAAATGTATTGTTTGCTGCAAGCTTGCTGCAAATAAAACTATGAGCAAGAACTGTTTGCAAGAAATGAGCAGCAATTTCTGCAAACCTCTGGCACACTATCAGTTCGCAGAAAATTTTAAAGAAAATAAATTGTCTGCAAGAAGTTTGCTGGAACTAAATATAACCTGGACTGTTGGCAAAAAATTGGCAGCAAAATTGAATTTCAGATAATTTGTATTCCTGTTTGCAGGAAGTTTGCAGCAATTACAACTTAACATATTGGTTTACATTATTGTGTGCAACAAGTTTGCGGGAACTATTTAAACCAATCAAATCACAAAAACGGTCCCTTAACTATGAATTATTGAGAAATACCGCTCCCTGAAAAATTTGAATGTGTTAACTTAGTTTGGCCATTTAGTTGATTTTAAAGTAACTCCAACATGTACTGTGCAGGAATTAGAAATAATTCTGATACAAAATATTGTTTGTTTATTTGAGGATTGCACATTTTAATTTTATTTGTGAATAGGAAGTTTTTACTTGTCTTGATCAAAACACTAGCTTGGTAAGTCGCTTTATATACTTAATTAATTTTGAAATTAAGGATCAATTATTCAATGTTCAAACTTCAGAACAGAATTATCTGAAATTTATTAAAAACTTAAAGGAATTATTAGTGTGTATATATGTATTTTTTTTACTTAGAATACAAAGAGGGTAAATGTATTTATTTTATTTTTTAATTGAGATGTGATAACCTCCAGATGTAAAATAATATTGTTTAATTACATTTCATTCAATAAGCTCAGTTTCATTGTACAAGACTTGTAGTTAATAGATTTTTTTATAGATTTTTATATTTGCATGTGTATTTGTGTGCAGGCATTGCACACAGTTTGCAGTAATCTACAATTTGAATTTTTTATGTGCAGGCAGCTTTTTCCAGCATACTGTGTGCGGGAATCTATTGGCAACAAACGCTGTATACTGTGTGCAGGAAAACTCATTTACATACGAAATACGCGCTTTGCTGCAAACAATTAGCAGCAAGCTTGCCGCACATAGTTGCTGCGTGTTGTTGCAAACTGTGCAGAAACCGATGGGCTAAAGTGTGCAGCTAAACTAATTTGCATACGAAATATGCACTTGCAACAAGCTTGCTGCAGACAGTTTGCAGCATGGTTGCTGCTCATTTGCTGCGGCGGGGAAATAGCCATGTGTAACATGCCATTGTTTATTAATAAAATGTAGGACCATTCAATTTTATTTTAGGAGTTATTTCCCATAGAAGGTCAGAAATGGTCATTATTACAGTCTTTCATCATTTTGTACAAACAATAAAAGCTAGAAAAAAGTTTTAATTACATTATTGATTAATTAGTTAAGCCCTTCAAATAGCACATATATTACAGGAGATTTTAAATTACCCCTTATTTGAGTTATTGTGCCTTTTGTCAATAACTGTCCATATATCCAGTCATGATTTCATGGTGTGGGGACGAAGTAGATATATAAAAATTATCCAAAAAAAAAAACAAAAAAAACACTACAACACTACTTTGTCCTCACACTATGAAATCATGACTGGATCAGACCACAAAATTCAAAATTGTTCTGAGAAATAACAAGACAGTCTGTTGGTACGGTGTTGATGCTGAAACAAACTTTTGTTTTTGGAGCCACTAGGTCGATTGCCACTGCTGTGTGGACCAGAGGTCCCCGAGGGTAATTATAAGCCTAGTCGTCAGACTTGTCTGACACGATTTACACCGTATAAAATGTGTTCTAAATTGTCCGTAATTAAATTCAAATTTGATTAAAACACTAGGGTTCTTTCCATGTATTGCACATGGTCGATCTCCTTTGTGCTGGATTTGGCTTCCTGGTTCGATTATTTTGGTTTTGGAGTATGTCTCTTTCGATAAATTTGGATTTATATTTTCCTATTTTTGGGACAAATGCTACTGATGAGAGGTTACTCCTCGAAATGTATACATATAGCATATAGAAATTTACCGGTTGACACCGACTTTTTGGTGGTTTTGTTTTTATATATACATATATAAAATCATCCAAAAAACAACACTACTTCTTTCTCACACCATGAAATCATGACCGGATCAGACCACACGTGTGGCATGATGCAGTGTTACTAAAAAACTTGAAAATGGATCTGAGAAATAACAAGACAGTCGGTTGGTACGGTGCTGATGCTGAAACAAACCTCCACAGAGTGGTTGGGGGCACATATTATAACAAGCTTTTAATTGCTAAAATTTTCATCTCTACTCTTTGATGTGCATTGAGTTACTGGATTTTATCAGTTGACCCATTATTAATCTTAGGGACCTTTTCATGTCAAAAATGGGTTGGCATAGAAGTCAGGTGAACGATTTAGGCTCATTGGAGCATCTTGTTTTCATATTTATTTTGGTCTTTCATTCCATAAGATTATCTGGAGCTTTGTGATATGCAACAAGTAAGGAACATGGTATTGTTATGCAATACCCTCAGAATAATATAACCTATTCAATTTTAACTCCTCTGGCGCCAAAACTTGTTGCAATTTTTCTTTCATAAGAATCGTCTAAGCAACCGCTGTTAGCCATTTGATATATTGTATTTGATGATAAATACTTTCTGTTGTGAAATAATGAAATCTTTTGTAACAGTTTCTTAAATTTTTATGTATTCGAATTTAAACGTTGTGGCCCATAAAAGGTGAAAACTAGTTTTCTGTGTTTTTTAGTCTAAAAGATGTAAACTTGTCCAGATAGAGAAAAGCTGTTGCTTGCACAAACGTACGTTCGGCTCATTTTAGCTTACCTGGACCAAAGGTCCATGTGAGCTTTTCTCATCACTTGGCATCCGTCGTCGTCGTCCGTCTGTCTTCTCCTCTGAAACCACTGATGGGATTTAGCTCTAACTTGGTCACAAGCATCCTTAGAGTGTTGGCTTTAAAAATTGTCAATTATAACTAAGGTCATAAAAACATGGCTAAAGACAGAACATGAGGTAAGACCACCTTTCGAGCATTATAACTCATAAACTATACCATGTTCAAAATCAAATGCACAACAAAAGTCCTCTTTGAGTTGAACTTGTCAGACGGTCCCTTTAAGGTGTTATCTCTCTTGAAAGGTCAAAAATAGCGATTTCTGAAGTTTTCTGCCTATAACTTGAGAACGATTGTAGATCGAGAAAAACTTTGCAATGATGAAATGTTCAGCTCATTAAGCTCTACAAAGTAGCGATTTTTTTCTTATACGACTTCTAGGGGGGTGGTAAAGGGGGGTCCCATGCACGGGTGAACGGAAAATAAAATGGTCATTTCACGATGAACGAATGTAAGAAGTTGGACAGCACGTTGCAATTTTGACAGTTTGCACGAAACACGGCTTATATAGGACACTCATGAACGGAAACAAGGGAAATAAAAACTCCAAACACGATGCACGAAAATAAGCCTTTACCACCCACTTCTAGCTTATATGCTATCTTCTCGGGGGGGGGGGGGGGGGGGGTTGCACTCCCTATATAGAAGGTGATAGGACGTGCCGCCGGAATAGGTAGCGCTTTTCAGCTTTTCATATGTCTATTTCTTATCATAATGGTGGAAACTTTGTGCGAAAATGAAATTTGGAAGAAAAAAGTTTTGTTCCGTTCCGTTCCGCAAAGTACCATTAGCCCCCGGGTAAAGGTATTTAACGGAACGAAACGGAACAAGATTTTTTTTTCGATTTTCGTCATTAGTAGCATATCAGAGTCTCTATCATCTATTTCTAAGATAACCCAATACTATACCTAGATCTAAACGCACTCCTTTTAGTTCTAGCCTGAATAGGTTCATCTTCTCAGAAGGTAGGTATAATAAATAATTGCGGACAACTTGTTGTATTTTCTTTACATTTCAAGTGTTTCATATGTCTATTTCTTATCACGATGGTGGAAACTTTGTGCGAAAATGAAATTTGGAAGAAAAATTTTTTGTTCCGTTCCGTTCCGCAAAGTACCATTAGCCCCCGGGTAATGGTATTTAACGGAACGAAACGGAACAAGATTTTTTTTTCGATTTTCGTCATTAGTAGCATATCAGAGTCTCTATCATCTATTTCTAAGATAACCCAATACTATACCTAGATCTAAACGCACTCCTTTTAGTTCTAGCCTGAATAGGTTCATCTTCTCAGAAGGTAGGTATAATAAATAATTGCGGACAACTTGTTGTATTTTCTTTACATTTCAAGTGTTTCATATGTCTATTTCTTATCACGATGGTGGAAACTTTGTGCGAAAATGAAATTTGGAAGAAAAAAGTTTTGTTCCGTTCCGTTCCGCAAAGTACCATTAGCCCCCGGGTAATGGTATTTAACGGAACGAAACGGAACAAGATTTTTTTTTCGATTTTCGTCATTAGTAGCATATCAGAGTCTCTATCATCTATTTCTAAGATAACCCAATACTATACCTAGATCTAAACGCACTCCTTTTAGTTCTAGCCTGAATAGGTTCATCTTCTCAGAAGGTAGGTATAATAAATAATTGCGGACAACTTGTTGTATTTTCTTTACATTTCAAGTGTTTCATATGTCTATTTCTTATCACGATGGTGGAAACTTTGTGCGAAAATGAAATTTGGAAGAAAAAATTTTTGTTCCGTTCCGTTCCGCAAAGTACCATTAGCCCCCGGGTAATGGTATTTAACGGAACGAAACGGAACAAGATTTTTTTTTCGATTTTCGTCATTAGTAGCATATCAGAGTCTCTATCATCTATTTCTAAGATAACCCAATACTATACCTAGATCTAAACGCACTCCTTTTAGTTCTAGCCTGAATAGGTTCATCTTCTCAGAAGGTAGGTATAATAAATAATTGCGGACAACTTGTTGTATTTTCTTTACATTTCAAGTGTTTCATATGTCTATTTCTTATCACGATGGTGGAAACTTTGTGCGAAAATGAAATTTGGAAGAAAAAATTTTTGTTCCGTTCCGTTCCGCAAAGTACCATTAGCCCCCGGGTAATGGTATTTAACGGAACGAAACGGAACAAGATTTTTTTTTCGATTTTCGTCATTAGTAGCATATCAGAGTCTCTATCATCTATTTCTAAGATAACCCAATACTATACCTAGATCTAAACGCACTCCTTTTAGTTCTAGCCTGAATAGGTTCATCTTCTCAGAAGGTAGGTATAATAAATAATTGCGGACAACTTGTTGTATTTTCTTTACATTTCAAGTGTTTCATATGTCTATTTCTTATCACGATGGTGGAAACTTTGTGCGAAAATGAAATTTGGAAGAAAAAATTTTTGTTCCGTTCCGTTCCGCAAAGTACCATTAGCCCCCGGGTAATGGTATTTAACGGAACGAAACGGAACAAGATTTTTTTTTTTCGATTTTCGTCATTAGTAGTATATCAGAGTCTCTATCATCTATTTCTAAGATAACCCAATACTATACCTAGATCTAAACGCACTCCTTTTAGTTCTAGCCTGAATAGGTTCATCTTCTCAGAAGGTAGGTATAATAAATAATTGCGGACAACTTGTTGTATTTTCTTTACATTTCAAGTGTTTCATATGTCTATTTCTTATCACGATGGTGGAAACTTTGTGCGAAAATGAAATTTGGAAGAAAAAAGTTTTGTTCCGTTCCGTTCCGCAAAGTACCATTAGCCCCCGGGTAATGGTATTTAACGGAACGAAACGGAACAAGATTTTTTTTTCGATTTTCGTCATTAGTAGCATATCAGAGTCTCTATCATCTATTTCTAAGATAACCCAATACTATACCTAGATCTAAACGCACTCCTTTTAGTTCTAGCCTGAATAGGTTCATCTTCTCAGAAGGTAGGTATAATAAATAATTGCGGACAACTTGTTGTATTTTCTTTACATTTCAAGTGTTTCATATGTCTATTTCTTATCACGATGGTGGAAACTTTGTGCGAAAATGAAATTTGGAAGAAAAAATTTTTGTTCCGTTCCGTTCCGCAAAGTACCATTAGCCCCCGGGTAATGGTATTTAACGGAACGAAACGGAACAAGATTTTTTTTTCGATTTTCGTCATTAGTAGCATATCAGAGTCTCTATCATCTATTTCTAAGATAACCCAATACTATACCTAGATCTAAACGCACTCCTTTTAGTTCTAGCCTGAATAGGTTCATCTTCTCAGAAGGTAGGTATAATAAATAATTGCGGACAACTTGTTGTATTTTCTTTACATTTCAAGTGTTTCATATGTCTATTTCTTATCACGATGGTGGAAACTTTGTGCGAAAATGAAATTTGGAAGAAAAATTTTTTGTTCCGTTCCGTTCCGCAAAGTACCATTAGCCCCCGGGTAATGGTATTTAACGGAACGAAACGGAACAAGATTTTTTTTCGATTTTCGTCATTAGTAGCATATCAGAGTCTCTATCATCTATTTCTAAGATAACCCAATACTATACCTAGATCTAAACGCACTCCTTTTAGTTCTAGCCTGAATAGGTTCATCTTCTCAGAAGGTAGGTATAATAAATAATTGCGGACAACTTGTTGTATTTTCTTTACATTTCAAGTGTTTCATATGTCTATTTCTTATCACGATGGTGGAAACTTTGTGCGAAAATGAAATTTGGAAGAAAAAAATTTTGTTCCGTTCCGTTCCGCAAAGTACCATTAGCCCCCGGGTAATGGTATTTAACGGAACGAAACGGAACAAGATTTTTTTTTCGATTTTCGTCATTAGTAGTATATCAGAGTCTCTATCATCTATTTCTAAGATAACCCAATACTATACCTAGATCTAAACGCACTCCTTTTAGTTCTAGCCTGAATAGGTTCATCTTCTCAGAAGGTAGGTATAATAAATAATTGCGGACAACTTGTTGTATTTTCTTTACATTTCAAGTGTTTCATATGTCTATTTCTTATCACGATGGTGGAAACTTTGTGCGAAAATGAAATTTGGAAGAAAAAAGTTTTGTTCCGTTCCGTTCCGCAAAGTACCATTAGCCCCCGGGTAATGGTATTTAACGGAACGAAACGGAACAAGATTTTTTTTTCGATTTTCGTCATTAGTAGCATATCAGAGTCTCTATCATCTATTTCTAAGATAACCCAATACTATACCTAGATCTAAACGCACTCCTTTTAGTTCTAGCCTGAATAGGTTCATCTTCTCAGAAGGTAGGTATAATAAATAATTACGGACAACTTGTTGTATTTTCTTTACATTTCAAGTGTTTCATATGTCTATTTCTTATCACGATGGTGGAAACTTTGTGCGAAAATGAAATTTGGAAGAAAAAAGTTTTGTTCCGTTCCGTTCCGCAAAGTACCATTAGCCCCCGGGTAATGGTATTTAACGGAACGAAACGGAACAAGATTTTTTTTTCGATTTTCGTCATTAGTAGCATATCAGAGTCTCTATCATCTATTTCTAAGATAACCCAATACTATACCTAGATCTAAACGCACTCCTTTTAGTTCTAGCCTGAATAGGTTCATCTTCTCAGAAGGTAGGTATAATAAATAATTGCGGACAACTTGTTGTATTTTCTTTACATTTCAAGTGTTTCATATGTCTATTTCTTATCACGATGGTGGAAACTTTGTGCGAAAATGAAATTTGGAAGAAAAAAGTTTTGTTCCGTTCCGTTCCGCAAAGTACCATTAGCCCCCGGGTAATGGTATTTAACGGAACGAAACGGAACAAGATTTTTTTTCCGATTTTCGTCATTAGTAGCATATCAGAGTCTCTATCATCTATTTCTAAGATAACCCAATACTATACCTAGATCTAAACGCACTCCTTTTAGTTCTAGCCTGAATAGGTTCATCTTCTCAGAAGGTAGGTATAATAAATAATTGCGGACAACTTGTTGTATTTTCTTTACATTTCAAGTGTTTCATATGTCTATTTCTTATCACGATGGTGGAAACTTTGTGCGAAAATGAAATTTGGAAGAAAAAATTTTTGTTCCGTTCCGTTCCGCAAAGTACCATTAGCCCCCGGGTAATGGTATTTAACGGAACGAAACGGAACAAGATTGTATTCTCAAATTTATCTTCATGTACATATGTCTTATTTAAGTAAAAAATGGCTGAGAGACAGCAATGACTTTCATTATGCGTTGACAACTTACTAGTTTACTAATTATTTAAGGCCATGTTAAAATATAGCTTTAAATATCTGAACAGACTATTAAAGTAGGGATGATTTATAAAACTTTTAATTTATGATACAAAAATGTGAAATTCATACACAAGGACTAGTTTAGAAGCAAGTCCTTGTCATAGTTAAAAAAAATATATTAATAAAAATTTTCCCCTTATGGATCCCCATGTCTTGTTCCGTTCCGTTCCGTTCCGCAAAGTACCAATAGCCATATATATAAAGATTACCGTTGTAAGGACCGTCAATATTCATGATGATACAAATGATGAAAATAGAAAATTGAAATTCCGTATCCATGTTGACTTTGTACATATTTCATTTAAAATGTGTTTATAAGCAAAATACTTTTTATGTATTTAATAAGATATATTTACAAACCAGAGTATACCAGCTCCGTGTTATTGGCATCACAATTTGTCCTTCCCCAACGTACATACATTGATCCTTGGTCTGAAAGTAATTAATAATTTTATTTTGTAATTTTTTTATGTCTATTGTTTTTAAAAGCTTGGGTTTGCTTTATCAAAAACCCAGTCATTATAAAGCTGTTAGCCATAGACAGTTGATGATTTTTATTCAAGATTAGCTATATGATTCTATGGGGTAAAAATATACTTGTCACTACAAAAGGAGAGAGGTTGTAATGAGTCGTAATGGCCCTGTCACACTTTAACGTTTTAGCCAACGTGTGCCGACGTCTTAGAATATATTTTAACACGCTGGTGTATGTTGCATAAGTTTTGTATACATGTAAGTTATGAACACGTTACAAACACGTTAGCAAACGTCAGGGTGCGTTGGTGAACGCCCAGTGGGTTGCAAAATATTGAACATGCTTAAAATTTACGACGTACGCCGACGTGTTAATAATGAATATTTAATAGACATACGTTAGAAGGACGTTATACACTCGCTGGTGCACGATATGTGGTAGTTGTGCGCACGTTGATATGTGTTCAAAGAACGCTAAGCTAAATGGAAACGAACTTGTAAGTCTGTCTAATGATAGTCTACCGCACGCCTAGCGTCAGTTTAACAACCAAGAAACCTATTTAATGTGATTCGAACGTGTACAGAGCGCAACGTGTGTCAATGTAACGAACAAGTAGCGCATCAACCCTCAAATTTTATAAGAAAAATTGAATTACAAAGGGGAAAGACAATTTCAAAGCTTAAAATACTAATTCAAACCTGAGAAAAAATTTATCTACAAAAAGCAATGAACAAAGCCAAAATAAACCTAGAATAAAACAAGGATGATCTGAAAGGGAAAGTAATTCATGCAAATTGTAATGTCGGTGGACATTTTGGGTAAAAAAAATACTCAAATACAACGAGTTACGACAGTCTAATATCAATACTCATTTGAAATAATGTGTATTTTAAAATTTATTAAGCATACGCGTTCTTTTCTATTAGGAGGATCCGTAATGATGTCGGCGATCATTTAGGATCAGTTAAGTGAGGTAAAAGGGGTGCTAGGCCAATAGACAGGCATTTCTTTCATGGATATACTTATTTGAGATTTTTGAGTTTGTAAAAAAACGCATTCATTCCTCTATATAAATATGATATTGACAGATCAGACAAAAAAAAAAGCTTTATTTTTTATTCTTTTAGACTGAGTCCAAAAAGCATAACTATTGGTTAAAAAACGGCTTCAGAATAATAATACATTCATATTTCCGGAACGCCGATCGCGAAAACCAATATTTTTATAGCGAAACTAAATTTACATGTATTTATATTTATTTATTAATTCAACAATACATTTAAGACAAATAATATATCTAATTGGGCTATTAAGAAATAATTCTTAAATAAAAAGAACAGAATTCCTTGGTCTCCTCACTGAGTGCAAAAATTATAAGTTAGACGAACGATATGAATGCGTCCTGCAATCGTCACACATGCGTTAGGCAATCGTCAAGTTCATTGGACAAACGTTATAGCGAGCATCTCAGATGCGAGCCCTACGGCATTGTGCATGTTTTGAGATGTGCCAGAAATATACTGACGATAAAACCGGAACAGGTTTACTTTTACGGAGTGAAAAAAATAATAGGCACGGAGCAAGTAAAACCATCAAACCACTTGGCTTATAAAAAATACAGCATAATCTGTTATGCAAAAATAAAAAAATAGAAATTCAAAAACAGTGATAAAACCCTCATTCATCCACTTGTTTATTTTTTACACACAGATTTTTATTTAAACACCATTCGGTCTTTTCCGCTGAAAAACGATTTTCCGGAAATTACCGAGCTAGCTTTTGGCAACATCGTCCCATTGACTAGTCATACCAAATGCATGATACTGAGCAAGCTTTGTAAAATTCTAAGTAAGATAAAGAAATACATAAATTTACTGAAAAAACCTACTCATAATAATAAATAAAAGGTTCTTACCTGAAAATGAAAGAAGAGTCCCTTCCTGTGGGGTTTCACTCACTCTCCTCAATCCTGCATGATATTTTTACTTTACCGTTTCTTCCGCCAGGTTTCTTAATGTACTTTCTGTTACCAATGCTTCAAATAAAACACTGATACTCAGAAAATCTCACAAAACCTGACACAACCTGAATGTTGTTTTGGTCTGCTGAAGAAGCGCAAAATACTCTGACAAGGAAATGACGTCACGTAATCCATAAATGGAAAATTTCGTCCCCGCTTAATGTCGTCCCAGAATGTTACAGGATTTATTATTTGCACAAATATTAAATTGAATTTTTAATAAGTAGTTATTGATCCCAGATATTTTAACAACAACTTTCTCAAGTGCAAATGATTTGGGTTGGTTGGGGTCAGACTTAAATTGCTACTACCTAATTCCTTTTTTTTAAAGTTCCCTCTTTACATTGCCGGTCGAGCACATGGATTTATTTTTAAAAGATGTATAGATTTTTGATGCTCGCTAAAAAGGCAGGGCCTTAATCATATTAGATAAGTTTTTTGTGCGTTGCAGGTAATTAGTCTGACGTTTTGGGCTCGTTCACCGAAATATTTTTTTGAAACTTTTTACAGCGACTGCTAACGTGTTCCAACGTTTTAGGAAATTATTCGAACATTCGGCACACGTTGGCTTAAACGTTATAGTGTGACAGGGCCATTAATTATCAATATTTAGTAGTAAGCACTGTTTCTTTGTAACCAAATTTTCCCATATGCTTTAGATTTTATTAAATTATTTTTCTGCAAGATACTTTAACTCCTCACATGTCATCTATACTAAGAATTCTTCAACAGTTTACTTCAACAGACCCTTACATTATTTTTGTAATAATTACATTCTAATTTATATATAGTGACGACAATTTCGATTGGTTAATAGTACTTCGGTAATGCAGTTTCATTTCTCGATGAAACTCACTAGCACGTGCCACCTTGACGACTACTTTTGCGGAACAATTTTAAAAAGATAAACCATTCATTTCTGTGCAGACACTTCATATACACTATCGGAACGTGATTATATACATTGAATACAATTTTGTAGTTTTATTGGTGTGTAAAAGCGTAGACCTAAGCATTTTTTTCATGAAGCGTGGTATGCGTGGACCTTTGTGCACATTTTGAACATGAAGAGAACCACGCGTCATTAAAAATTTCTTAGGTCCACGCTTTTACACACTAATAAAACTACAAAATATTGCATTCAATGTATAATAGGAGCTAAGTTGGGTGCTGGTTTAAATACCACACAATTGAGCACTAGTCAATTAATAACCTATGTAAGTAGAGGACTGAGTACTGTTGGTAATTTACAAAAACGGGAATTCCTCCCCTGCATGAAATTAAGTTTGTCAGTTACCTGTTTAAGGTAGATGTTCCTTCCGGGTTTCCCCATAATTAAAACAACTGCCCTATATGACACAGGTGTGTCAGAAAGGCGTTACACTAGTACACACACACAAATATAGATACATTCTTTTTGTACTTACTGTTTTCAATACGTGAAGCCTGTGCCAGGGAAGACGTCAGCGTTGTAGTGGTGGTTTCTTGCTGCGAAAGCCTAGCTCTCAAACTCTGCAATTCGGTTTCCAGTGCTGAATTTTTAGTTTGCAAGCTCTGCATAGCGGTCTCTTGTGATGTGTATTTGATTTGTAAGTTTTGCATCGTGATTTGCAAGTTTTGATATGCAGTTTCCTGTGTTGAGTACTTGGTTTGCAAGTTCTGCATTGCCGTCTCCTGTGTTGTGTATTTGGTCAAAATATCCTGTAAAGAAGATTCTAAACGACCAAGTCTAGATGACAAAACATCGGGGTCCGTCAATAGGAGGCGTTTTTTATCCTCTGTTTCGGCGGAAACTGTAACCGACACCGAAATTGAAAAGCACAATAACAGAAAAAAAACTAAGCGCTTACCAGCCCACCACTGCATAGTTCCAGGTATTTAACAAGACAATAGGGCCGTCTGTATTCTTATCAGTCAGACAATGCAGTGTAGGAATGTACTAAGATTTATAGTAATATAGGTCAACAAGGTTATATTCATGCCATTGGAATTCTAAAACTAATGTGTTTTTCCTTTGATCAAAACTTAAATAGTTTATTTAGTTCCATTTTAATGAAAAAATATATATTAAGGTTCAAAAATGTTTTTTTTTCTTAATTTACCAGCTTATCTACACGCTACAAGACAGACACCTACTTTTCACTCCCAGTTCGAATAACTGGGCATAGAGTTTTTTTTTCTTTTGTTTTGTGTGTGTGCTTTGTGTTTTAGTTTTCTTAATGTTTAAAATTTTGCTTTTTATAGGTTTCTTTGAACACCAAAATGATGCTTTTTATTTCAGTAGAATACCGAATATTCTTCTGTGTGTAATATTAGACTTAATGGGTTGCGAGAGAAAGCTCGCCTTAAGCAAGGTAGACAAGAAACCAAAGGATAAGACCAAGAACCAATATATTGCCATAGACCGAAGAAATGAACGCCACTTTAAATGCTTAATTTAATACAATCCCATGGCCATTACATTTTAAAATGCCGTCCTCTGAAATATTCTTAATTTGACTGCAGTAAAAACGTCTCTGATAATCATTTACAATATGACTTCACGCCCATTAGACTTAGTTCAAAATCATTCTAAGGGCATTAAATTATGTTTATAATTCTTTTATAAATATTGTTACCTTTAATCTCAAGTTTGTTGTTTTGTGCAAATAACACCCAGAGTCGGTATGTGGATTCTTATCGTTTTTATTCTGAATTTTGTATTACAAAAAGTATGTATTAAACGGTCAAATGTACCTCTTAGTACATGTCAATAGAATATTACATGAATTGCTTACCCTTTCGGGGCACCTGAAAGAAGCAAAGGTGTTCCAAAAAGATCATAATACCAAAAAGACAAAGAAAAAATCGGTAGACAAAAAAATCATCACAACGACACAAAGCACACAACAACAAAAAACACACATAACAACAAAACCACATTTAGCAACGTGAAAACGAGACTGAACTCAGTTGTTCCGGAAGAGTAGGCAGTTCCTGCTTGCTATAGTACGCATGTCATGTTGCCAAGTATCGATTTAGGTTACCAACTACCAAATCGACCAATCAGATTTGGAATGTATGTGAAAATAGTCCTTACAACTTCCAATGTAGATATTTCAAATTTCAATATTTTTCTTAAAAATTAGAATTTGTGAAAAAACTGCATATATTTGGTTAATACAATATCTGTGTCACACAGACATATCAAATCTGTTGAATTTTGATACATGTTTGCATGCTTTAAAGGGGGGTTTTGCAGGACCTATACTTCTTACATATCCTCTCCGGAAAATGTTCTATTTTTAGCCTGCTCCCAAAGGAAATGACATTTCTTTCCCGCAAGTCTTGTTACCTCAAGTGATATTTTCAGCAATGATTCCTTGTATGACGGGGAACCAGAGGATATATACTCTTTAGGGGGTTAAAGTTAAGGTACATTGCCTGGTACTAGTGGTAGCCTCCAAACATTTTCAATTTTGGTTGCTTTAAGAGGGGGTTTGATTTAGTAGTTCCTGACCTTTAGTGTTGGTCAAATCCGGAAATGATGACAATACCAACCTCTATATCAAACCAACATCTGTGCTCATCCGAGAGATAAAAAATTCTTATTTGTCTACGACCATATGATGACGAAACAAGTGCACAATCCATGTTCATTGGGATACATATTGTCTGCTGAAAAACACGTCCACCAAATTGTGCAAAATGTTGTTACGATTTAAGTCCATGTTGTTGATTGCTGTTCAGGTTTGTTGTGTGTGTTTAATGTTGTATTCATTCTCGTTCGTATTTATTGATTTCGACTTTGCTCTTTCGGACTTTAAACGTTGGGATGTCTAATCGGTACCTCTCTGTCACTTTTGTTTGCTGTGGTTTTGAACTTTTGGTTTTATACCAAACTATTATAAACGACGAAACAAGTTATAGATTCAAGAATTTCTATAAACATTCTTAATTATAAAAGAATGATTTCATACTTTCTTTTAAGATCTATATTTTATGTTCGATAATGTCTTTTTGTGGTGTCTTGGCATTTTTCTCTACTTAGGGATGGACCATTTACCCTGAAGGGGAGGCTTGGTTTTTTTTTTTGCCAGAATTTTTTTTTTTTTTTCATTATCTTATATGACATAAATCCTTTTTCAGAATATTGTGGGGTTTTTTTTCTAATCTTCTGCTGCCAAAATATTATTTTCATCAAAAATCATTTTCAAAATATATTTTTTAGGGAAAAAAAATATTTTCAAAATATTTTTTTAGAAAAAACCAAGGCCTTTCTAGTAAATGGCCAGTCCCTTAGAAAACTGAACAGATGGCCAATTCAAAAAGAAGTGTTCAATTGTATTTCAGCTGAGGGTATGAACCATGCGACATTAAAGTGATTTTTGTTGTCTATCGTATTTATAATGATTATTTAGAAAGGAAATGTTTTACAGGGTCAAACGGTTTTTAAACCTTATGAGGTTCAACCTTTACTAAATCACGTAACTTTCTTGCTATCCTAACCCATATTTAGATTTACAATCATATTTGCCTTATGTATAAGATTTACCCTACAATGTTTATGTCTACAAAAAAAAAAAAGAAAATGCCACATGCAACGAGTTCTCATTATTACAAATACCAAAACGCGGGTATAAACGGTTAATTTGGATATGCTATATATCGATATTTCAAGGAGTAACCTCTCATCAGTAGCATTTAAACCAAAACATTGGAAGGTCAAAATCCCAAACAGTTGAAAACGAAAAGTACTCAAAACCAAAACGTTCGAACAAGGAAGCCAAATCCAGCACCGAGGATATCGACCATGTGCATTACAAGGAAAAAAACCTGGTGTTTTCATCAATTTTGAATTTAACTATCGGAAATTTCAGCGACAATATATTAGAAATTTTATGGTAATTCGTGTCAGACAAGTCTGACTACCAGGCTTGTGATTACCCTCGGGGACCTCTGGTCCACCAGCAGCGGTTATCGCCCAGTGGTTTCAAAATTACAAATTCCAAAACGCGGGTATAAACGGTTAATTTGGATATGCTATATATCGATATTTCAAGGAGTAACCTCTCATCATATCCAGATTTTCAAGATTGGTCATTAACCCATATTGCATATATTTGTTATAGTGTGTTTGTCTTTGAAATTTTGTAAATAGTTATTTTAATGTTTTGAATTTAATTTCTGATTTATTTTATTACTTCTGCATTGATAAAACTTTTTAATAATAGAATTCTTTTCTGGCCTAAGTTTGGTGACGTTGTAACACTCTTATTTCAGTTAACATGTTTTGTCTTTTTTAAGCTATTTTGTATACAATATTGATTTTGACTTTTTAAGATTTAGTTTTTCCTTTTATTTGCTCATGTTTTTTATTTTTGTTTACGTTTTTATTTATTAAGTGGCGGTCTACTGATAAATAAAAAACGTTTCAGTCTTATTTGGCACTAATGGGCTTCCATAGATTTCTTTGTTTATACTTTGCATATATTTAACTTTTATAAACACACACCAGTATGTCCACATCAAAGGGGAATGAGCCTTCCCTAAAATAAAGATAAAAGAATGAAAAAAAACCCAAACGCAGACAGCTTGTTTAACGTGTATGATTACGTTGTTATGAATATTGAAAAACGTCAAAAATGAGCAAGCGTGACATTCAAGTGCGAAATCGTAAAAATCCGATGGTTTTGATAATTTTTATCATAAGATTCCGAAGCTAGTTCTACAACAAGTTGACCAAATGCACAATTTTAAAATGATTTCAAAGTTTTAATCCAGATCTGTAAAACAAAAGATACATTGTCTCAAATACTGAAGCAAACGTAAAAAAAGTAGTATTTTGTCTTGCTTTTCGGACGTGTGACATTTGTGTGAGAAATCGAAAAAATGTAAGTGCGTTTAAATATGAAGAAGTATATTTTCAAATTTTAGGATACATCTACTTGAATAAATGCACATTCGAAAAATATAAGCAAAAATGTGTTTTAATTGTTCGTCTTTTTATTGGAGATATGAGAATTTGGACAAAAAAGATTTCCGACGCCAAAAACGGCCATTTTTACGTCGTGTGACATTTGACTTGTTTGTACTAAAACTAAGATCTTTACAAGAAGGAACCCTTAAGATGATTTCAAATTTCTTAACTGAAAAGGAATACGCTTGCAGAAAAACATACCTTAAATGCGAAAATAATAACATTCGACTTCACCTGATAAATCTATATAGTTCATGGACTAAAAAACTTGAAAACGTTGTTTTTCGTTTTTGTGACATTTTCGTATTACTTTGTTTTCCGCGCCTGTTCATAAAAAATTCACACATGAAAAGTCCAAAAATAGTCTAAGTATCGAGAAAAATGTCTAAACGTTTTGTACATTTGAGATCAGAACTATTGTCGTTGGTTTAATATGTTATTTAAGTGAAATCGCTTGTCGAAAAATAATTTTGTGGGTCAATTTTCGCAGCGTCTACATACTTTTTTCAAGAGGAAAATGGCGATCATAACAAAGTTGCGCTGTATTTTGATTTTTCTCAGCCAAAAATATTTTTAGTTGGTCGACAGGTCTCTGTTTGTAAAATATGACATAAATAACTCAATTTTTAAAAAAGTAACACCAGAAATACAAAAATGTTTTGGTTGATTATGTTACGCGTCTACAGCACGAAAATGACGTATTTTCAATCTTCCCAGAACGCCCCTGTTTTTCTGCGTAAAATGATATTGAAAAGAGTTTTCAAAAAAAAATTCTTCAGAATCTACACTTTAATTTGATATAAGCTTCTTATTTGTTATGTTTCCGGCAATATGTTAAAAGTAATTTTCTTTAAACTTGGTTGACGCTTTTGACGATGGTATGAACATTGTGCGCGACGTCTGATCAAATGCTCCACTTTTGATAGAACCATCATTATATTCTGCAGAATATAAATAACTAGAACCTCCAGCTGATTTGTTGCTAAGTTCAGGATATTCTGGTAAACACAACATATTAGATGCACCACCACGGGTGTTTGAAACGTAAATAGCTTTCTCTCCTGCAGCATATCCTGAAAAAAAAATTTAACGTAAAAGTTTCAGCTTTGTGTAAACAGACTCTGGTGTGAAATGGTGTCAATGAAATGGTGTCAATTATTTGTTATATGTACTAAGCTGAAAATACAAATACCAAAGAGAGTGTTCAAATCTTAAATGCCGTGGGACAAGTGTGCTATAGCAAGCAGAAAATGTTACTCCTATGATACACCTTAATTCGTTCTCTTCTCGTTGTTGATTGCTATTCTGTTGTTTTTATGTTGTCTGTTTCTTCATGCTGTTCTGGCTGTTCACAATACAAGTGCATTTACAAACCAGAGTAGACCAGCTCCGTGTTATTGGCATCACAGCCCTTCCTTCCCCAGCGTACATACGTCGATCCTTGGTCTGAAAATAAAATCACAATTTATAGTGCTTGCCTTTTATATGAAATTCCTGCAATATGAAATAAATCAAAATCTTACCAACAGTTGGTTACGATTGAAAACACTTTGCATTACCGGTATTTGTTTGTTAAGAATCATTGCATTAAAACGTGCCATTGTGCCATTTAACACTCCTTCGTAGCCTCTCTTTCATATGAAAAAAACTATTTTAGAGAACTACGTATATATATACTAATCGCGTTTGAAAATCCGTGTGGGTTCTGGGTTTCTTGGTCGAAAATTGGCCCACAGCGGCGTTAAACTTGTCGGTAAACGTCTACTTAAGAGCGCTCAGAACCTGAGTCAGGTCACCTTGCCAACAGCGCGACAGGGATGGTCAAATTGGATAGCCGGATAAATGCGGGTCGTCAGGCCGGCTATGATGGGGTTGGCTGATCACTAACCATAGTGGTTGAAAAATGTCACGTTTCTCGCACTTTAACGATCCCTGATGTAGATCTAGATCATGACATGAGAAAGATCCGATAGATCTCATGAGTAGGCTATATTGTCCAATGCTACGATATCACCATTTTCCAGTAGCAGTCAAAACTCTCCTCGATTAGCCTGCCCTGTTGATTCCACTACTGTTCATTATTTTATGTTCATGTTATCACCCTTTCATGTTCATCTCCCTACATGAAAACATTCTTTTAAGATAATCATAATTCCCCGGAAAAGTTTTCCTTAATGCTAACTTACTATTTGCAAGTGCAGTCGTTAGGGTTCCTATAGTAGCTTCTTGCTGTGATACTTTGGTTTCAAGGTTCTTTATTGCAGTTTCCAAGTGGTCGAGTCTAGATGACAAGACACCAGGATCCGTCAGTGGTTGTCTGAACTGGAACAAACTGTTCCCGGAAACGACCATAAGAAAAGAAAAAGTAAACGTTTACAAGACTCCATCTTTTGTTTACCGAATGTATTTAAGAACATGACCTCTTTCATTATCTATCAGACCCAGACAATGTAAAATTATGTGCACTTAGGTTTACACTTTACAAGCGATTTAATATCTTTTGGCGATTGGCGAACTATGCCAAATGAGCTAAAGAAAACTAATGCGTGTAAAAGCAAATGTCTATGTTGTTCAAATTTTATATTTCAAATAGGTTGTTCGGTATTTTTAAACATTTTTTTGATGACACAAATATGCCATAAAATGTGCTGTATTTTATACACCACTGTTAAAAATGAATTTGCTTGTGCAAAATTTACGAGTCTTAACCTAATGCAACAAATCACGCTTTCAAACAAAAAAAAAGCACATTACAGTGGTGTCAAATACAGCACACACATTTTGAAACCATTTTTGTGTCGTTTTTAATAGGTGCTTTAGTTCCGTCATATGTCAGACGAATGCAACAAGTACAAATATAAAAAAAAAGGTATAAAACGGTTTAAGAAGGTTAATTTATAAAATAATTTATTAATGCAGTATATTGATATTTCAAGGAGTTACCTCTCATCGGCAGCATTTGAATTGAATCATTGGAAGATCAAAAAAGCAAAAATTTTGAACGAAAAGTACTCAAAGCCAAAAAGCAAACACGGAAGCCGCATCCGCACCGAGGATATCGACCATGTGCAGGACAAGAAAAGAGACCTAAGCTGGTAGTTTAACAATTTTGAATTTAACAGTCGGAAAGGATGGGTTGCGATAAGGCCCCTTTTCAGCCCACCGCGAAAGTCAAAATTAAAATAAAGTAAATCTTTTCACAAATTGTCTTGTTGGAAAGGTTATCATTTCTATTTTTTTAAACGAACATCTGTAGTTGAAAAGCTTATTTTATCTTTTAGTAAATGGTGCTTGAAATGAACCGCCGCAAATGATTTTAAAATTGTGCCTATGGGAAAGTGGCGCAAATGAGAGATATATATCCTTCCCGGAAGTATAGCCTTGCACGCGGAACCAGCTCCATATTTTATTCAAAAACTAGTATTACTAAAACACATCTTTTGTGAAAGTTTCAAGCTGGTTCCGCATGCAAGGCATACTGAAAATTTAAAAAGACTATTATTTTTTAAGTTGTAATCAGTAGTTAAAAAAATTGCAAAATGTCTTCGTTTTCTTCGTTTTTCTTGAGATCAGCGGTCATTTCGATTTCAAAATTGTTGTTTAAAGTAATGTTTATATATGATGAACCTTATATAGAGTTGTCAATGGTGGATTCAAGCATATTAGCACAAAATTTTAATTTATTGAAGCCCTACCATAAAATTTTCTTTAAATCAAGACGAAATTTTCATTCAAAATGGGTCAATTTTGAACCCGATTTTCAAAGCTATGTTCGTGCAAAAGTATTTAAAAGTAGTCTTTTGCAACAGTACAATCATTTTACTGCAAAATAAGATATAAAGTAACAAGCTTTGAAATATTTTATATTTTTCGTCTATAGATGGGCCAAAATAGGGCCTTATCGCAACCCATCCTTTCAATGACCCCCAAAAAATGAAATTTATTAGTAAACTCTTGTCAGACAAGTCTAACTACCAAAATTGTGATCACCCTTGGGTACATTTTGCCTCTGGTCCACCAGCAGGGGATGTCGACCTAGTGGTTTCAAAAAGAAATGTCAAAAACGGGTATAAAACGGTATATTTGAGCATACGGTAAATCGATACATGTATTTAAAGGAGTTATCTCTTTTCTAATCAAAACATTGGAGGATCAAAAACCCAAATTATTGAACGAAAAGGAATCAAAACTAAAAAGTTCTAAAAGGGAAGCAAAATCGAGCACCAAGGATATCGACAATGTCCAATACAAGGAAAGGAACCTGGTTTTGGAACAATTTCGAGTTAAACAATCGGAAATTTCAATGACAAAGAAAATTAGAAATTTATTAGTAAATACATGTCTGACTTCCATGATTGTGATAACCCTTGGGTACATTTTCCCTCTGGTTCACTAGAAGCGGTTATTGACCTAGTGGTTTAAAAAACAAATGCCAAAAACGGGTATTTCACGGTAAATCTGGTCATGCTGTAAACCGATATTTCAAGGAGTAATCTCTCAGGTCCCGTGCGGGGCCGGGGACGCGAATAGGCCCGAATGCAGCAGAACCTAGCTTGTCGAAAGATTCTGACGTCGGGTCAGTGCTCAGCCCAAAGCGACCAAGTGTGTACCCTAAGTGACTGAATAGTGTGGCCCTCGTACACTGGGTTGTCAGATCTATCAATTCGGAAACCCTGATCGCTGACGATAGTAAGCTAATGTGTTTGGAAAGTGCCACGCTTCATGCACGTAAAAGACCCCTTTGTGGACTGCCAAGTATTGCACCACATACACAAAGTTTTCTGATCCTACCCATCTCTCGCCTTTTCCTGTGGTTCTTCAAATTTCCTGTTCCTTTGTTTCCCACCGCACCCCCTTATTTCATTTATCATCATCATTAATTTTCACGTTCATTTTATCACCATTTTCATGTCCATCTCCTTTAAATAACCTATGTAGCGTTGCAATGGCAAACACCAACTCAACCACTCACTCAGCAGCATTTTAATCAACCATTTTAAGATCAAAAACCCAAAGTAGTGAACAAAAAACACTCAAAACAAAAAAGTTCCGACTGGGAAACCAAACCAAGCATGGGGATATCGACCATGTGCAGTACAAGCAAAGAAACCTTGAATTTTGAACAATTTTGAATTTAACAATTTCAAAAATTATCATAAATTATTGATTGGTAAATTCGTGTAAAACAAGTCTGACGACCAGGATTGTTATTATTCTTTGGGACCTCTGGTTCACCAGCAGCTGTTATCAACCTGGTGGTTTAAAGATGTAAATTTACCCCCCAAAAAGGTATAAATCGGTTAATCCATATCGATATATCAAGGAGTAACTTCCCATCAGCAGCATTTGAATCAAACTATTGGACCCAAACGCAAAGTACTCAAAACCAAAAAGTTCGAACAGGGAAGCCAAATCCAGCATCGAGAATATCGAATATTATATATGCAGTACAAGGAAAGAAATCTGGTGTTTTGAACACAATTTTTAATTTAACAATCTAAATTTCAATGACAATGTCGAAGCACCCAAGTTCACTTTCGTTACGACTTCAGGTATCGTTTTTAAAATTTATTGATTTTTAGTTGTTTTTTGTATCTTTGTGTTTTATGTTTTCTGGTTTTTCGTCCTGTGCTATTTCTATTTGATGTTTACTGGTTATGTCTCTGCCTTTTCAGACATTTGACATTCGGATGCCCTATTGGTACCTCTGCTCCATTAACAATAGGAAATTTCAATGACAAAAAATATTAGAAATTTATTGGTCAAGACAAAAACTTGTTAAACAAGTATATCTGCCAAATCAACAAAACATAAATGTCTTGTTAATTGTATATTTTTTTCTACCGTCTTCGAAAACATTAGAAGTTATCATGTACTGAGTTGCCCCCCCCCCCTCTATATATGATTTGTTAAAGTCAATATGACATACGAAAAAAAATACAATATGAAACAATGACTCTTACAAAATATTGATAAAGGAGAGAAAGTCCCTGTGGATGAAGGAGGCAAAGGTGTACCAAAGGGACATTTGAATATCGTTTATCCGAAGAAGAAAAAACAAAGACAAAATCAATACTCATAATTATCACTACAAAACCAAACAAAAACACCCATAACAACCAAACCGCAATCAGCAACATGAACTCAAGTCGTAACAAGAGTAAACACATGTGCTACGGAAGAGTAAAAAGTTCCTGCTTGCTATAGCACACCTGTCATGTTGCCAACAATCGATTTAGAGTGGGACAAATCCCAAAAGAATTACAATATTAACACTCTTTGTCAAACTAACGTCTGCACTAATTTGAGTGATAGAAAAAAGCAGAGGTACCAAATGGGGTATCCGAATATCAAAAGTCCGAAAGGGCAGAGACACAAAACCAGTAAACACCAACAAAACAAGAACGGGACAAAAACATACAACATGTAAAACATGGAAACACAAAATAACTGAATATCAACCAACAACGCGAACTCCAGTCGAAACAAGAGTGAACTCAAGTGCTCCGGAAGAGTAAGCAGTTCCTGACTGCTGTAGCACACCCGTCGCGTTGCCAATAGTCCATTCAGCGTGTCAAATCCGGTAAAGGAAGACAAAAAAAAATCACGTATTTGTCTCCGAGCGGGTGATGTCTTCCGTGGAACTTCTTGAGTGACGGACAAAAACCGGGAAGAAAAGTAACCCTGTCAGCAGCCCCACTCTACTAAGGATGTCTCAATATTCCCTACGAGCTCAGTCTTTAAAAGTAAAATCCATATGCTGTATACTGTGTCATGTGTTTTAAATCTTCAGTGCATTTTTTCATATGGTGATTGTTCTTTTTGTCTGTTTGGTTGTTGTTGTTTTTGTTTTGTTGTTGTTATTTAAATCATTTAACACAGTGTGCATGAAGATAAATTTATTTTGTTTCCTTGTCCAACTTATAGTAGATGAATTCAAAGATTTCACTTTGAGCACACAACACAAAGAACCTGCAGTCCATCTTTGTACGGCGGACATACAAGAGATTCACAACTCATTCCTGTGGAATAAATATCCCGTCCATCGGTAAGCCTATGAGCTCCTGGAACATTCTCAGGATTCGAATCCACACACATAAATTCTGAAGCAGCGTGTGTATACGCCCCCGAAACAATAATACCATCATATTCCTTCTTCCAGTCCGCGAAACACGATTTCCTTGCAGGAATCATAATTGTAGAACTTGTATTTTTACTTCTACAAACGGCACATGGCATATCTTCTTGATAAATGCCATTGCGGATTTTATTATCGTGATATTCCACAGAATATAAAAAGCTGTTTCCTCCAGCAGTTTTGTTAGTAAGTTCAGTAAACACAGCGTGTTTGCAGCCCCGCCATGATAGCTTGAACTATGTTGATATTTTTCGCCTGCTGCATACCCTATAAAAAATATTTATGATATCAATTATGGGAGTCCAATATTCCAAAATGTCACAATGTTAATAATAAAAATTGTTTGTATAACACGTTTCCCTTCACACAAACTCACATGAAGCATCGGTAAAATAATTCCATCTGGTTCAGCCAATCATTTTTTTAATAATTGCATAACGACGGAGGCCATAAAGGGACAAGGGAAAAAATAACTAATCCGAGTAAATATATTCCGTAATCTCGGATTATCAATCTGTTATCTCAGTTTATCAAAACGTGATTCCAGTTTATCAAACTGTGATCTCGGATTAAAAAACCGTGATCTCATTTTAGTAATCCGTGATCTCGGTACAGTAGTCTGTGAAAAATGAGATCATAGATTGTTAATTTTGTTGCTATTTTGTTAATTTTCTCTTGCTCCGAGGGGAAGGTAGAAGTAAGTTGACCTGGTCGCCAGCTGAAGTACCCCATAAGAGGAAAGCAAATACCAGCAAGGCTATGAAAAAGTTTCCTGCCGCTAGGAGCAGAGACCGACGTCGCTTTGACCAGTGGAGGGAAAATGTCGTTTGGAAAGGTACCAGACAACCACACATAAGACGGCAGCACCCAGGACCCACAGCCTATTACTTAAGCTGTGAGGAACAACCAGGCACAGACAGATAACGGTTTAATAATCCGGGAGAAGCAAAGGTGTACCAAAAGGGTAATCAAATTAAATATCATTATACCGACCGACGAATTAACAATCTGTGATCTCAGTTTAGTAATCAAAGATCACAGATTACTAAACCGAGATCACGGATTACTAAACTGGGTAAACTGAGATCAGCTTTTTTTTTAATCCGAGATCGCGGTTTGATAAACTAAGATAACATATTGATAATCCGACTTAACGGAATACTAAACCGAGATCTCCGATTAACTCATTTTTTTTCCTTGTCCCTTCATGGCTTCCGTACATAACCTATAAGATTCTTGGCTATTTTCAATTCTATTATGCAACAACCTGTTTTATTACCAGTCATTAGAATTGAGAAACAGGTCCATGACAGCTAATGCTTAATTCTACATGGTTTTTTTTTCTTATTTGATGTTAATGTGTTATTGAAACTGTTTATATGTTGTATATGTGTTACTCTTTGTATTGCTTGACCCTTATGGGTGTAATTTTGCAATAAAGAATTGTAGAAATTGTATTACTACATCAATTATAGATTGGTTTTGTTTTTTGATTTTAAAACATTGTTTAACTCATCATTTCCTTTAAAATGCCTGAGCCAGGTCAGGACCATTACGATCTTCAATTAATCCGGTATGTCTTCTTTTCTGTGTCTTTTCGTTTGGAGGTTTGATATTGATCCTCCAAGTTCGGAAGTATTGTTGTAACCTTTACTTATCTAAAGAGGGAAGACAATTTTTCATCTAAACAAATATATAGGCGAAAGTCTCTTTGTTGCATATGTTGAATGCTACGGGGGTGAAAATGAGGCAAAAATGGCAATGAATCTACACCTTCTTGATTGTACATGTATTAACAATTATCCTTATTAAAGTGCTATTTTGTGCTAAAACAACCGTCCAACAAAATGCTCCTTTCTTTGCAGTTTGAATGTCGGGCATTATAAGGAAGTTTCAGCGACAATTAGTTACATACCAAAGTAAACCAGCTCCGTGTTATCAGCATCACAAGTTGTCCTTCCCCAGCGAACGTACGTTGATCCTTGATCTGAAACAAAATCGTCAAAATAAAGGGTCCATAACCAGGAGACACGACATAAACACGACATTTTTTGGTAAAACATAGCTACACAGCATTCAGCAACGCTTACTGGTGATTTGATTTCCTTGTCATTACAGAATGCACATGGGAGGTCTCAATAACTTATGTCTTGACAAACAGTTCCATCTCAGTGTTGTGAACATTTTAAAGTTTGCAGAAACATAAAAGCAATTGGACTTACTGTTTGCCGTTGTAAGAGATGCTATAGTGGCTTCTTGGTGGGAAACTTTGGTCTTTAAGTTCTGTATAACAGCCTCCTGTGCTGTGTATTTGGCTAAAATGTCCTGAAGGGAAGTTTCCAAGTGACCTAGTCTTGATGACAAAACATCTGGGTCCGTCAATAGAAGCCGTTTGTGGTTGTCTGAATCTGAACAAACTGTCCCCTGAAAAGAATATAAGAAAAGAAAAAGCAAACGTTTACAAGTCTCCATAGTTTGTTGACCAATTTTATTATGAGTACGTGACCTCTTTCCTTATCAATCTTGTAGACAATGTAGAATTATATGCACTTTATGTCATTCCGTTTGGTGAAATGCGACCTATGGTCACATAAATAGTAACACGGGAAAAAAGCAAAAGTCTAGTTTGTACAAATTGTATGTTTCAAAGGAGTTTGACGTATTTTATCATTTGTTCCACAATTAAAAATGAACTTGCTTACATCTTCTTTGTACAAAAAAATCGCTTTAAAAAAATTCGCTCGCCGCTTAGAAATTTTGCTTCAGGTTCCCAAAGAAAAAAAAAATAATTGTTATGGGTTATTTACAAATGTATAGAAAAAGGATTGAGCAAATTTTAAAGTTTTCTGCATTTATAAAGAGCAGTTTTATAGTTACCCCGCAGATCCATCATTTGACTTTTTCAAAACAAAACAAAAAAACATTAATAAAAAAAACAACACGGATTTAGTAACAACTTAGTCCGATGTCATCCAAGACATATCAAACTCGTCTTAATTGGACAAATGAAATGTTGATTCTATATCATTATCCATTCGTGTTTGTACAATGTGAATTAATGGATCATCATTTCAGACACCATATTATACCTTTTCAGACAATATTAATCTACGCAGATGTCCGAAGCTATTAGTTCATTCCAAGAATATTAATTTCTGATTTCAATTTACCTTTCCCTGGTTGTATTAAACTCCTCTGAATAAAATGAGTAGGAACACAAAGTAAAAATTTACACTGTTATTCGAATTACATAAAATCATAAGTTTTTCCCTGTTTTAATAACATTTTTACGTTTTTGACCCAAAAGATCTTAAAAGATTACTTTTTTTCTGGTCTTAAATAAGATACTGCATACAAAAAATCTTTAAGTATCGGGCATTGTCATTTTTTCACATACCTTGATGCAACCTATTTCTAAAAATATTGATATTTAAGCAAGAGTTTCTGGCTTTCTCTAGCATGCCTAAACCCATACGCTTTTCCTTTGGGGATGGAGGTGCATCTCTGGATCTCAACTTTTATACTGTCAAGTAAATATCACATTTGATAGATAAAAGGTTATTTGCAAGCTAAACATTGTAATTAGTTCTCAATTGCATCATTTGTTTGTCAGTTCACCTTGTCTTTTGCAGAACAAATACAATTGCCTTTCTTGCAAAGAATTTGATATTTTAGTCACAACTTCGTCAGATGTCACACAGGACATATCAAACAAATTATTTTGGACAATCGACAGAATCGTTATCATTATCCATTAATTCCGTGTTTGTGCCATTAAAACTATTGGTTTATTAATTCAGGCACAAAATTATACCGTTGCAGACAATATTAATCTAAGCAGATGTCCATAGCAATTAGTTTTGTCCAAGAATATCAATTTCTTACTTCAATTTCACCTTCCTCTGACCTTATCTCGTTTGATGTTGATTCAAAAAGTAGCTTAAGATCAAAATGTTAGCAATGCAAGGCTCCATGGAAGTAAGATAGACTTCCTATATTACTTCCATGCTCTGTCTTAGACAGCTAAGAAAAGGCTGCTCGTTTGCTTGTTGCATGCAATGATATCTATCTATCTATCTATCTATCTATCTATCTATCTATCTATCTATCTATCTATCTATCTATCTATCTATATATCTATCTATCTCTCTATCTATCTATCTATCTATCTATCTATCTATCTATCTATCTATCTATCTATCTATCTATCTCTATCTATCTATCTCTATCTATCTATCTATCTATCTATCTATCTATCTATCTATCTATCTATCTATCTATCTATCTATCTATCTATCTATCTATCTATCTATCTATCTATCTATCTATCTATCTATCTATCTAATCCTATCCTATCCTATCCTATCTATCTATCTATCTATCTATCTATCTATCTATCTATCTATCTATCTATCTATCTATCTATCTATCTATCTATCTATCTAATCCTATCGATCTATCTATCTATCTATCTATCTATCTATCTATCTATCTATCTATCTATCTATCTATCTATCTATCTATCTATCTATCTATCTATCTATCTATCTAATCCTATCCTATCCTATCCTATCTATCTATCTATCTATCTATCTATCTATCTATCTATCTATCTATCTATCTATCTATCTATCTATCTATCTATCTATCTAATCCTATCTATCTATCTATCTTTCTATCTATCTATCTATCTATCTATCTATCTATCTATCTATCTATCTATCTATCTATCTATCTATCTATCTATCTATCTAATCCTATCCTATCCTATCCTATCTATCTATCTATCTATCTATCTATCTATCTATCTATCTATCTATCTATCTATCTATCTATCTATCCAATCCAATCCAATCCTATCTATCTATCTATCTATCTATCTATCTATCTATCTATCTAATCCTATCCTATCCTATCCTATCCTATCCTATCCTATCCTATCCTATCCTATCCTATCCTATCCTATCTATCTATCTATCTATCTTATCCTATCCTATCCTATCCTATCCTATCCTATCCTATCCTATCCTATCCTATCCTATCCTATCCTATCCTATCCTATCCTATCCTATCCTATCCTATCCTATCCTATCCTATCCTATCCTATCCTATCCTATCCTATCCTATCCTATCTAAAAGCTTAAAGTATACTGTTTGAAATTAGACAGAATTTTCATGAAGTATTTATGAATAATAATTGCCGTTGTTGTAATTTTTGTGGCCTAGTTATCTATAGAGTACTTTACCCTGTCAAACCCTTAAAAATTAATTATATAGCTATTGTTTGAGGGTTGTGTTTGGACGCTGGTTGTTCATTGCAGATTCTACAAAAACATGAAAAAGTTTTTTACAGATATGCATTACTTCATGTTTTCTTTTTATGCTTGACTTGTAATTGAATTTTATCAAGTGCAATGCACAATTCTAAAAACGTCGGTTCAAAATCATGAAATCGTGAAAGGCAAATACTAGTAGTTTCCTTGGCATTCTTCTTCCTGCAAAATTGCAAAATCAAACCAAGAGAAAACCATAAAATGGATAAACCATAAATGGTTTATTGGCATCTATGAACATTGGTAGCAACTGCTAGAGAGAAATTGGATAATTAGTAGAATATCCGATGTTCTGACTATAACAATTATATCGTGAGTCTTTTACGATCTGAGAAGAATTGGAAATTAGTGTGATATTATCTTTCTTGTTCTTTATTAGTGATATTTTCAAGGTTTTCTAAACGGTCAGTGAGAAAGTCCCGGGTGTGTCTTGTGTCGAAATAATTCTTAATGTTTGAAATTATCATGGAAGTAAGATAAACTTCCTACCGCCGACTTTTATACTTCAGTATTAGAAAAAAAAAATAACAGGTACCGGCAGCTTGTTACCAACCCAATTGGTTAACTTATAACCAAGAAGTGAAATAAATATACAGTAACACCGCGAGGTAACCAAGATTTTTTGTACGTTAAATGAGGGGGTGGACAGGGGAGTTCTCTTATCCCGCTCCCCGCCCCCTGCCCCCTCCACCTCCGCTCCCCGCCCCTTTCACCCCCGCTCCCCGCCACCTCAACCCCGGTACCTCCGGCGTCCCCCTTGTCCGCTCCTGTACCCCCGCTCCCCGCCCCTTTTACACCCGCTCCCCACTTCCTCAACCCCCGTTCTCCTGTCCCCCCCCTGTCCGCCCCCTCTTAAATAAGGCTTTGGATTTGCTTGATAGAGGTAATGTCTGGCACAAAAACTGTTATCACAAGGTTATGTTGCTCCTAAGTTGATGTCTTTTTATTTGAGACATTTTATGTACTCGTGGTATTTTGACCTCTCAAGGTTTGTCATGTTTTGGGAATTTAAGGGGGTGGGGCTGGGGGAAAGAAACTGTACT
The DNA here is from genome assembly GCA_963971305.1 of Arcuatula senhousia. Taxonomy (NCBI): domain Eukaryota; kingdom Metazoa; phylum Mollusca; class Bivalvia; order Mytilida; family Mytilidae; genus Arcuatula; species Arcuatula senhousia. The sequence goes on along the minus strand of OZ020307.1, from coordinate 38,187,853 downwards.
ATGAGCGCTTCAAAAGCATCAGGGTTCACTTTTGCTTTAACAGGAGATTACGTTACTAATTGCAGGTTTGTCGTATTTTTTCCCTTTTTACTCCTTTAAATTTGTACATATAAAAAAAAATATTTTTGGCCTACTGAATGAGTTAGAATAGAACTTAACTTCAACCCATCAAAGAAAATGATAGCCTCAGCACAAACAACCTATAACTGAACCAAGAATAGAATGATATATAAAATAGAGTGTAAAATTTCCATTACAATCTGACTTTTTTTCTACTAATTCGCTTTTATGTTTCACAGCTTCATTACATTTCCTTTATTTCAAATATCATTTGTAAATTACGACTTGCGAAAGTAATGAATTTTGCTCCTATTCAAGTGGAATAAGCACACAAATAGCTTATGTTACCAGTTTGTATGCCACAAATCTGATTAAATACCATATAAACCATTAAGTTAATGGATATATAGAGATGAAAATGGTGTTAATAAGTCCTTTTGGGAATTGTGTTAAATATGCATGCGTTGCTAATATCCATTTGAGTATACTAGATTTATCATTACCTATAGGTTAAATGGATCTTTTATCAAATTTGCTGAGACATGGCACTAAATGTGTTTCTAACTGACATGAAGGAATTTGAATAAATGAACACCAAAAGGGTAGTTCACGTTGTTTTTTATATTACTGGTTTTACTATAGCGCGGCTTTATTTCTGTAAACCTACGTCTAAGGGTTTAGATCTGTTAGGATATTCTTAAGATCTGCAACTTAATGCTGTACCATGAACTTTTAATCTCAACTGACAATCATGCTTTTCATAAAAAGAGTAGTTTTTTCTAATTTTCTTTACTCTTGTAATAGCCGAAGTTCATATTGCTTGGTTTTAGCTTCTAATGCTTTTCGTCAGGCAAAGTTGATTTTTATTCCTCAAGTACGAAAGTAGGGGGAAATAAAGTGTTCGGGTCCGTCCGTGCGTCTGATTGTCCCAAATGTTACAAGATGGGGCATTATGTCTTTGGACATACTCCTTGTTTGTACATGCTGTAATTACTTAGTTTCTTTCACATTTAGATAAAAAAAAACAACATTTAGTGGATTTTTGTTTGCTTGTTTGTTTGCTCTTTGCTTTGTTTTGCTTTTTTCACCACACAGTTCAGAACTAAAATATTGAGGCTATGTTTGATGCCAAGAATATTTTATTCTGCTAACGTACAGCATCACACACGTTTTACTTTCAGAATAAAACATTATTTTAAATAAGAGGCTCCCAGGAGCCTGAATTGCTCACCTGGTCTTGATGTCAACCCTATAAAGAAATTTGTAGAGCTAAATAAGCTGAACATTTAAGCAAGCAACAGCTTTTATCTTTCAGCAATAGTTTTCATGTGTGCGTTCAAAGTGTTATTTTAAGGGCCGTCTGAACACTTTGACTCTATAGAGACTTTTGTTAAAAGCTAAATGAACTGAACATTTAAGCAAGCAACCACTTTTCTTTATCTGTTATAGTTTCACTTTGGCCAAAAACATGAAAACATGTTAATTTAGGGGCTGTAATCCCTATAAGGGGTCATCTGACAACTTCAACCCTATGAATGCTTTTGTAGAGCTAAATAAATGAACATTTAAGCAATCAACAGCTTTTCTCTATCTGCTATAGGCCAAAAACACTATCTTTTGCCTTTAAGGGTCTGTAACCCCTATAAGGGGTATCTGACAACTTCAACCTTTTTAAGACTTTTGTAGAGCTAAATGAGCTGAACATTTAAGCAAGCAACAGCTTTCCCTATCTGCAATAGTTTCATTATAAAAGCCAAAAACACTATTTATCGCCTTTAAGGGGCTGTAACCCCTATGAGGGGTCATCTGACAACTTTGACCCTATGACGACTTTTGTAGAGCTAAATGAGCTGAACATTTAAGCAAGCAACAGCTTTTCTCTATCTGCAATAGTTTTCATTATATAGGCCAAAACACTTTTTTGCGTTTAAAGGGCTGTAACCCCTATAAAGGGTCATCTGACAACTTCGATCCTATGTAGACTTTTGTAGAGCTGAACATTTAAGCAAGAAACAGCTTTTCCCTATCTGCAATAGTGTTCATTCTAAAGGCCAAAAACACTATTGTTTGCCTTCAAGGAACTGTTACCCCTATAAGTGGTCATTTGAAAACTTCGACCCTATGAAGACTTTTGTAGAGTTAAATGAGCTGAACATTTAAGCAAGCAACAGCTTTTCCCTTTCTGCAATAGTTTTCATTCTATAAGCCAAAAACATGAACAAACGCTATTTTTCACCTTTAAGGGGATGTTACCCCTATAAGGGATCATCTGACAACTTCCACCAAATGGAGACTTTTGTAGAACTTTTGATGCTGAAGCAGTAGGATGGCATCAGATTTCATCTATCTCTTATACTTTTTGAATTACAATCCAAAAGCAGTAGTCTGATCCCCTGGTCTATTTTTAGAAACGATGGCCATGTTTTTTGACGGATCAAAAATCGAAACCCAAGTTAAGTGCAGGACTCCCTCAGGATCATTCATACAAAGTTTCATTAAATTCTGTTCAGTAGTTTCAGAGGAGAAGATTTTTGAAAAATTGTTAACGGACGACAGACGACGACGGATGCCAAGTGATGGTTGAGCTAAAAATGACTTCTGCAAGAAATCCTCAAAAATATTTTTTTTGCAATTTTAACCTGCAAGGTGTACCACTGAAATAAACCAAACCCATCCTTACATGGTTAGAAACAACGATGTAAAATAACAGAAAGCAGGCAATCAAAAATCAAGGTATGCTGTAAAAACTGACCTAGGGGTTCTAAGGAGCCTGGATCTCTATAATCTATTCTTTACAGTAATTTATAATCTTAAAATGAAAAGTTGTTATAGAGCTTTTGTAGAGCTTTGAAGGACGATCTGCAGTGACATTGGTCTATCTCAAACAAATATTTTAATATTTTTATTCCTTGGTGATATTTCATAACTACATAGTTATAGTGTACTAGCTATATACAAAGTTTTATAAAATTTGGATAAGAAGTCTCAAAGAGATTGCACAATATCCATGCAATATTATTGAGGATTTTCTGTTAAAAAAAATCTTTAAGTTTTAAAGCCGGCCAAATACTCTCAATTTTTTTAGGATAAACATTTCCTGATAAGATGCACAACTGAATATGATGTACTAGCTACAAACTAAGTTTCTTAAAATTTGGTTTCAAAGGAGTTGAAAAGAAGAACTCCGACCGTCCACCAAAGTAAGGAAGGAGACATAATAATTGTTTGCAGATGACAGACGACAACAGATGATGGATGCCAAGTGAGGGCAAAAGTTCACTCTGGTCCATATGACCTAAAAAGTTGCATCTGTTCCCCTTTGGATCCTTGATTTCTAAATAGATAAATAAAATCTGTCAGGCAAAAATGGCCAGATTTCGTTTAACAGGAAGTAAGTGTCTAAGCGACAGATCTAAAATTGAATCCCACGTTTTGGGACCCCACCCTGATGTTGTATTCCAAATATCAAGTGGATACTGAGAAAACTGTTACGAACATCCCCTCCCCCCCTTCCAATAAAAAAAAAAAAAAAACATTCAACATTTTATAATCTAGATTTTTCAACCGTGAAATCCGGCCAAAAATTATCCCAAAAGGGAAAGTGCACATCTTTAATGGGTCTCTACTCACAATGTAAATTTTTAGATAGATTCCATGTATGTTTTTTTAGTTTCAGAATACAAAATAGAGACTGATGGAGTGACCTGACCTCTTGACCCAATTTTGCCTTGGGACCTAAGTAAAAACAAGTAAAGATTTAATAGACAATCTCTGGAAATCAGCAAATGTGTATATGTTTAATAGGCTGAACATCTAAATAAACAACAATCTTTTCTTTCATCAAAGGTTGCAAAATTGTTTGTCTGCTCTTTAATTTTGATGAAAATAAATTTTTGTAGAGAAAGATCTGAATAATTAGGTTTGAAACAGCTTCTTTCCTGAATTTCTCCCTCTCAATGTTCATAGAAGTTTTCATTCCATTCCATCAACCAAAACAGCAGGAAATTTGACATCGTTTTACATATAAAGAACAATAACCACCTTTACTTTCACTATTTCAGTTAATGAACATATGGTCCATAGGATGGGAAATGTCAGTCAGCAGACAAGCAGGTGAAATATTTGCTATAGAGTTTTCTCGGCAACTTAATATCAACACCTTTGATATTTTGTATGCAGCATTAGCAAGGGAAAAATACTTCTTTGCTTCATTCCACAATTTTGAAGATAACAATTTTATTCAGTATCACATATAACATAGGAAAATAACAATAGAGATGTAACTTCAGTGTTTTTTCTTCTTTTTAAACTTTTTCTGTACTCCAAGAGATTCCTCAGTATCCTCTGCATCTTCATCCTTCTTCTGTCGCTTTTTTCCTTTCCCCATGCTTTCATTCAGTTCCTACAACAAATAATTATAGTATAATAATTACTTGCCAATACTTTATACACATGATTGGAAAGGAATCAGACAAGATGTAACAGAATAAGAGGACATTCGACCCCCAGAAGAAGGCAAATTGCCGAAACGTTGAGACATTTTAGCCGATTGTTAAAAAATATTTCTAGTATTATCAATATTTACTTACTGGACACAATGCAAACACTAAAATAAACATGCAAGTTGATTTATCGTTTAAAGAGGTAAAAATTCTGAAAAAATGTTCCCATCCTTGATTTTTCAGCTGTGGTGATCCCTGGTATTAAGTAGTATTCTAGCTAAGGGTCAGACATTGGGCGGCAAATAAAAAAATTTTGTTAACAGCTTTTTTGGCTTTATAGATGAATTTATTTGGATAATTAAAAACAAATTCTAACAAGATTTTTTATTTGAAAATGTATGAATTGCCTACATAATTTTTGACTGGTTATATAGATAAAAATTTGACAGGAAAATTTACCAGCATATTTTTCACTGTACAATTCAACTAAATGATTGTATCTTAAAAAGGCAAAATATTTCAAGCCTGGGCGCCACAAAACTTAAAAAATACTTAAGTCTGAGAATATTCTTAATTTCCATGGGGACTCCGATCATATCTTTCTAATTAGATGACGTCACAATGAGTTGAGAATATTCTCAGACTTAAATAATTTTTCATGTTTTGTGGCGCCAGGGCCAGAACTTTGATAAATCAGAATGTTCTTATACTGGATAGTTATATCAAATTCCATAATCCAGAGTTTGCGTTTTTTTCCTTCATGTGCAACCCTCATGTATGCATTTTGCCTGATTAAGTGGACTAGTACTAAATTCTATTCATGTGCACATACTTTAAACATTCTTTGGTTAAAGGCTATTCCAGAAAATAATTATATTTAGATGGCAGAAGGCACTAGAGTTATAAATTTATGAGATGTGCTATTTTCAGATATATTTCTTATGCAACATACCATATTAAAGGAAAATCATATTAAAAGATTATGCACACTAAGTGGGGGTAAACAGAAATTGCCTTCTAGATGAAAGGAAGATTTCAACCCCTGAATCACCCCTCTAATACCCTACCAATTTAGCATATCTCTGAGCTTCTGTGACTCGTTCCATTAACATCATAACTTCTTGTTCTTCTGTTTTATAAAGTGGTAATTTCTTTCCAATTAAGTGTTCTATCCGTTGGTACAACTCGACATCATACCTGAAACATGGAGTGTATTGTAAGATAATTGATTTCAATAATGAGATAATTTATCTGTTTATACCAAGCATTATAAATACCAAAGGTTTGGAGATTTAAATTTAACCTTGTCAAATTTTATATGTGCCTGTTCTATGCCTTGTCAAAGCTTCTGTTTGTCCCTATGCTTTTTGTGATAATTGTTCTATCTAGAAATGCAGGGTCTTTCAGTGATAATTTGGCAATTGGTATTGAATCTTATGTCTTGTATGTATAGTCCCGGGCCAATGCAAGACAGTGAGCAGCAACTGCTGGTCAGGTTGAAGGCTGCTGGCTGTTTTAAATTGTTGATATTTAAATTGCCATTTGTTATGCAGGCTATCATGTACACTTATTCCACATTTCATTATTGGATTGATTTTGCAGGGGTAATTTTTCACGGTTTTAGGTCAAAAGGCAGGGTTTCCGCTGGCGTGGGCCACTTGGGCCATTGGCCCTATTTTTTCAATTATGGCCCCAAAAATATAATTTTGGCCCAACAAAGTGGCCCAAAATTTTGGTTCCGTATTTTGATCGACAATGTCATTTTCGTGCCATTCAAACTGACAACAAATTTCACTATGAAGCCCTATATATTGATTTATGACCCAAGCTAACACCGTTAATTAACTGTCAATTGTGTAAAGGGGTCAAAATAACAGGTGCTTGACCATCGCTGATTGATTTGGATTAATTGATAGAAATCAATCATGAATGCAATATAATTGACCAATCAGGAGTAAGTTTATTTTTATATCAGCTGATTTAAATGGCAATTCACGTGCACCAAATGATAAATATTCTTGTGTAAATATCAGAAAAACTGGAAGTAAACATAGATGAAAGGATTTACCTTCATGAAATTATTTTATTAAGAACATCCTGTAATCCAAACACATCCCTTTTCATGCATCAAATTCAGATCAGATTAAAGAACTTTGTTTACATATTTACGATCTCTTTCTCCTCTGTAATACCCTCCTTCTGATAGGAGCACCTCCATAACAACGGAGTACTGTGGTTTAGTGGAGTTCCAATGATTGATTTATTTTGTTAAAACAAGTTTTTTTATTACATTTTTTTTTTTTTTGCCCATTATAACAAAAACAAAAAATTCTAGAAAGATCTGCAGTACATTAAAAAAACATTATGACAGTTTGTTAAATCTTTATATGATTAACTATGATCAATTCAACATATTATTGAACATAATAATAACTGTTGTAATCTGTGTGCTTTCCTTGGTACTAAAAATATAATATTAATAATGATTTCCAGCCAAAACTCAAAAATAAATATTGGCCCAATGTCATTTATGTTGGCCCAAAAAATATGCATTTGGCCCAAGGGATGGCCCAAAGAAAAATACACCCAGAGGAAACCCTGCAAAAGGTATGTTAAAATATTTTTCAAATTTTAATGTGGCAGTTTGTGAATGAATTTGTATATGATTTCCATAAGATGGATATTTTTCACAGGATTATTTTTTCGAGATTTTCCTTGAACTGCAAAAATTTAACCACCATGCACAAAAATAACCTGCTGCATGAATATGGTATCAAAAATGGGATATGATATCTTTCTTTAGCAGACATCAATTTCCATGGTTTTACTTTTTAGCAAGTTATTTTTTTATTTTTTCATGTGTATAAACCTCCAAAATATTTTTTTTTGACAAAAGGACTTAAAACTTGTGAAAATTTCAAGTTATATATCTAAAACAAAACTTACTGTGAAACAAATGTAACAGCCTTCCCTGATCTGCCAGCTCTGGCCGTTCTACCCACTCGATGAATGTAGTCTTTAGAATGTGTGGGGATATCTAGGTTTATAACAACATCTACATGTGGTATATCTAAGCCTCTAAAAACAAAATTTAGATATACAAATGTATATAGATAAATTTTGCTTCATACAAAAATCATAAAATTTCATTGGATATTAAAGAAAAGAAATTATGCTATAATCCTTTGTAACTCTGCTTCTAATGATAGGTTGAGCTGTCTGAAGGAGGATATTTATGTAAGTCTTCCTAATACATCACCCTTCTGACTAGAAATGATGATTCAGATTAAAAATAGATTCTAGTTTGACAAAAAATAAAGCAAGCGTCAATGAAAATCAGTGATATTTGTTTTACTTAATTCTAAAGCACTACAAGCATCAAAAGTCTATCCAACAATTTTGACACTGAATTTTTATGTCAATGCCATGTTTAACACTCAATATATCAATTGACTGTCTCACGCAATTAATTTACCTTAATTAATCATTAATCAAATAATTAATTTGTCTTTAGGGTTTTATGATGTTGATTTCCCCTTTGGTACACCCTTGCTTCTTTCAGCATAATAAAGACAATGTCTGGAGAACACTAGATGGGCTAACAGACTGATGGGTCAAAAACATAAAAGCCCCCACGTTTGTATTGCTTGGGTTGTAATAAGTTATTTTGTTGATGTATTTTGAACATGTTGAATTTACCTACCTGCTAGCAACATCTGTGGCAATCAATATAGATCTGTTTTTACTCTTAAACTTGTTTAATGCCCCTAGCCTTTTTGCCTAAAGATAAATAAACAATCATTAGTTTAAATTTATTTATATATCCTGGATTGGAAAACAAGTTTTTTGTGGATTTTTGAATTATCGTTAATAAGTTATGTCACATAATCACATTATATTCTATAATTTATGCTCAAGTAAATCTCTCCCTACTGTCTGTAAAGGGTAGTCTGGAGAATGGAAAAATCAAAAATATTTTTTTCTTAAATAATTTAGCTTTAAATTTTGTACATAATCTTATTAGTATCAAAAAGACGTTGTTAAAAAATAAAACAATTTTACAGAAAGTTCAATACATTTCCTAAATATTCAGATATTTGCAAGCCTATGGGGATTTCCCATTGTAAAAAAATGGCGGGAAAAATTGTCAATTTCTATTGTGAGGTCATATGACGTCAAAGTGCACTCCCAGATGTAAACAAAAACAAGTTGATTACAAAATATCTCTTTAAACTGAATGATATTCTACAAATTTGTACGAAAAAGTAATAATTGACAATTTGGCATCCCCAAATATGGCTGCCATTTACAGTGGAAAAACTAGGGGGCAAAGTGATTTTGCTTCATTTCTCTAAGAGGTAAGCCATTTCTTTACTCTTTCTTGTGAATTTAGTTTTGTTTTCTTGCAAAGATAAAAATGGCAAATATTTCAAAGGTTCTTTCAACAACATGAAGAAAAAAATTAAGAATTTCTGTTCTCCAGACTACCCTTTACAGACAGTAGCTTGCAGTTTGTAAGTATGGCCTTTGTAGCAGTCCCATTGAACTCGTATCAAACTACACAAAGAGTCCTGACTGTGCACAAAGCATTTCTCTCCCTATCTGCATGACAACTTGTTTTCCTCCTTTCTCAAGGACTAACATTATTCCTTCAGATCATCCTCACGAAAAATCATTAAGGTAATATAAAGTGTGTGTGTGTGTGTGTTAAGGTTTAACAACCTTTTCGAAGCACCTAAGCCACTTATTCCACATCTCTTTATCCTTTATTATGATAAGCACTCTTGCCCTACCTGACTCATTTGACCATGTAGGGGTATTGCTGTAAGTCCCAGGTTTCTGAGTAACAAAGCTACTCTCTGTGTATTGGCACATGTACTACAGAAAACCATGAAGGAGTTCCCAGCTAATTCATTCAGTATATATACTAGATATACATCCTGTCAATTGAAAAGAACAAATATTTCTTTATGAATGAATGGACTTCCCATGAACTCAATAACATTAATCATTTAAATTGTGTCAGAATTTTTTAGTGTACTGAATAACATTAATCATTTGAATTGTGTCAGACTTTTTTACTGTACTGAATAACATTAATCATTTGATTTGTGTCAGAATTTTTTAGTGTACTGAATAACATTAATCATTTGATTTGTGTCAGAATTTTTTACTGTACTGAATAACATTAATCATTTGATTTGTGTCAGAATTTTTTACTGTACTGAATAACATTAATCATTTGAATTGTGTCAGACTTTTTTACTGTACTGAATAACATTAATCATTTGAATTGTGTCAGACTTTTTTACTGTACTGAATAACATTAATCATTTGAATTGTGTCGGACTGTTTGACTGTACTGAATAACATTAATCATTTGAATTGTGTCGGACTGTTTGACTGTACTGAATAACATTAATCATTTGAATTGTGTCAGAATTTTTTACTGTACTGAATAACATTAATCATTTGAATTGTGTCAGACTTTTTTACTGTACTGAATAACATTAATCATTTAAATTGTGTCAGACTTTTTTACTGTACTGAATAACATTAATCATTTGAATTGTGTCGGACTTTTTTACTGTACTGAATAACATTAATCATTTGATTTGTGTCAGAATTTTTTACTGTACTGAATAACATTAATCATTTGAATTGTGTCAGACTTTTTTACTGTACTGAATAACATTAATCATTTGAATTGTGTCAGACTTTTTTACTGTACTGAATAACATTAATCATTTGATTTGTGTCAGACTTTTTTACTGTACTGAATAACATTAATCATTTGAATTGTGTCGGACTGTTTGACTGTACTGAATAACATTAATCATTTGAATTGTGTCGGACTGTTTGACTGTACTGAATAACATTAATCATTTGAATTGTGTCAGACTTTTTTACTGTACTGAATAACATTAATCATTTGCATTGTGACAGTTTTTTATAGTGCCCTGAAAAACATTTATCATTAGACATCAGAAACTGATGTTTTTCTTTTTTCTTGGTTTTATGATTTCACAATGGCAGCTACAAAAGGCTTTAACTATTCATTTTGGTAAAAAATTAAAGTAATGCTTATTTTATTATTATTTTTTTCTGAAATGTTTATTTTTACTGATGAAACATGATGCAATCTAGGCTAAATTGATAAATGTGGAAGTAATATTAAATATAAAATATTTACTCTTGCCTAGAGTAATGGTTAGTAAATTATAATCATTTTCATTGTAATGTGAAAAGGTTACTTCAAAGTTGGTTAATCAAATCTCCTTCTTCCAATACCATATTACCGTCTAGTAGTTGCACAAAGCGGTTTAAGCCTAACACACTTCTAAGACACATCTGAACTTACTTTATGCTTTAGAGGTATGAAGAGACATCTGAACTTACTTTATGTTTTAGAGGTATGAAGACACATCTGAACTTACTTTATGGTTTAGAGGTATAAAGAGACATCTGAACTTACTTTATGTTTTAGAGGTATAAAGAGACATCTGAACTTACTTTATGGTTTAGAGGTATAAAGACACATCTGAACTTACTTTATGCTTTAGAGGTATGAAGAGACATCTGAACTTACTTTATGGTTTAGAGGTATAAAGAGACATCTGAACTTACTTTATGCTTTAGAGGTATGAAGACACATCTGAACTTACTTTATGTTTTAGAGGTATGAAGAGACATCTGAACTTACTTTATGTTTTAGAGGTATAAAGAGACATCTGAACTTACTTTATGTTTTAGAGGTATAAAGAGACATCTGAACTTACTTTATGGTTTAGAGGTATAAAGAGACATCTGAACTTACTTTATGGTTTAGAGGTATGAAGAGACATCTGAACTTACTCTATGGTTTAGAGGTATGAAGACACATCTGAACTTACTTTATGTTTTAGAGGTATAAAGAGACATCTGAACTTACTTTATGTTTTAGAGGTATAAAGAGACATCTGAACTTACTTTATGTTTTAGAGGTATAAAGAGACATCTGAACTTACTTTATGTTTTAGAGGTATAAAGACACATCTGAACTTACTTTATGTTTTAGAGGTATGAAGACACATCTGAACTTACTTTATGTTTTAGAGGTATGAAGAGACATCTGAACTTACTTTATGGTTTAGAGGTATAAAGAGACATCTGAACTTACTTTATGTTTTAGAGGTATGAAGACACATCTGAACTTACTTTATGGTTTAGAGGTATGAAGAGACATCTGAACTTACTTTATGTTTTAGAGGTATAAAGAGACATCTGAACTTACTTTATGGTTTAGAGGTATGAAGAGACATCTGAACTTACTTTATGGTTTAGAGGTATAAAGAGACATCTGAACTTACTTTATGTTTTAGAGGTATAAAGAGACATCTGAACTTACTTTATGGTTTAGAGGTATGAAGAGACATCTGAACTTACTTTATGGTTTAGAGGTATGAAGAGACATCTGAACTTACTTTATGGTTTAGAGGTATGAAGAGACATCTGAACTTACTTTATGGTTTAGAGGTATAAAGAGACATCTGAACTTACTTTATGGTTTAGAGGTATAAAGAGACATCTGAACTTACTTTATGGTTTAGAGGTATAAAGAGACATCTGAACTTACTTTATGTTTTAGAGGTATGAAGAGACATCTGAACTTACTTTATGGTTTAGAGGTATGAAGAGACATCTGAACTTACTTTATGGTTTAGAGGTATGAAGAGACATCTGAACTTACTTTATGTTTTAGAGGTATGAAGACACATCTGAACTTACTTTATGTTTTAGAGGTATGAAGAGACATCTGAACTTACTTTATGTTTTAGAGGTATGAAGAGACATCTGAACTTACTTTATGTTTTAGAGGTATGAAGAGACATCTGAACTTACTTTATGCTTTAGAGGTATGAAGAGACATCTGAACTTACTTTATGCTTAAGAGGTATGAAGAGATATGATTGCTGTAATTTGTCCACTGTTTGATATTTAGATGAAACTTCAACTCTCACTGGATCTTGTAATGAGGCTCTCTGTAGTTTGGCAACCTAAAGAATATGGAATAATAAAAGAAACTTTTTTTTATAAGGCCCTGTAAAATAATCATCAGATTCTTAGGGAAGTTTTTTTCTCTCCAAATATTAGTATAAAGATGGGTCTAAAGCTTCTGTTTAAAAAACAAGGAAATGTGTCATGATGACACTGATGCCCCGCTGGCAAATAAAATAAAACTGGTATTTTTACCAAATTTGCTAAGTCCAAGGGCCCTAATTTGGGTAAAAATCAGTGGACCGGAACGAAACTCGAACTTGACCTGTAACTCATCATGGTAGACTCACATACCAAAAATCTTTTGAATATATGCAAGGATGTAGAAAAAAAGTGCGGAAAACTTTTTTTTTACAAAATTTGCTAAGTTCAAGGGCCGTAATTTAGGTCAAAATCAGTGGACCGGAACGAAACTCAAACTTGACCTGTAACTCATCATGGTAGACTCACATACCAAAAATCTTTTGAATATATGCAAGGATGTGGAAAAAAAGTGCGGAAAACTTATTTTTACAAAATTTGCTAAGTTCAAGGGCCGTAATTTAGGTCAAAATCAGTGGACCGGAACGAAACTCGAACTTGACCTGTAACTCATCATGGTAGACTCACATACCAAAAATCTTTTGAATATATGCAAGGATGTCGAAAAAAAGTGCGGAAAACTAAAGTGTGAGTGACGGACGGAAGGACGGACGGACGGTGTGACGGAAGGACGGACGAACGGACCGAAAAACTATATGCCCCCCAACAAAGTTGGCGGGGCATAAAAATAAAACTTTTACTCAAAATTAAGAAAGACAAAACTTGCCTAAACGGGTGAAATTGTTTTTACCCATCATTTTCAAATATGATACAAACAAATGGTCAGAGAATGCAAGTACAACAAATCTGACTTCTAGAAATCAATGACAGAAACAGACTGTAATAAATCTGGATTTTTCTGAATAAAAACCAAAATAATGTGAGTGTTTAGGCCTATGTTTTTACTTTTAGGACAAAGCTTTAAGATAAATGAATCGGGTTGTTTCCAGCAAAATATACAGTATAATCAATACTGTGGATTCATTTATTTTTCATGGGTACCAATTTTCGTGGATTGTTGAAAAAATGCCAGTTCATGGGTTCTTGAATTTGTAGTTTTGAAGTTTCCAGTATGTAAAGCAATATTAATTTTCATTTCCATAAGGAACCAAATTTCGTGGATCAGCCACACCCACATAAACCACGCAAAATTGATACATCACGAAAAATAATGAAACCCCAGTAATAGGAAGAGGAAATTACAATGTTAAAGTATATAAAGTTTAAGTTATGGTTACCAAGAAAACATTCTGCACCTAAAGGAAACAAAAACAGACAACGGACCAAGCAAAAAATTCAATGTTCTGATGCATATTTGCCAGGACATTAATTTACCTTTTTGGTCATTGTTGCTGAATACAGGTAAGTTCGTCTTTCTCTGGGAATCACTTTCAAGATTTTGTCAACCTAAAAAGTATGAATCTATTTTAATATTATAGAGTTTTCTTTTCATTTGTTATTTTGTCAACCTAAAAAGTATGAATCTAGTTTATAATTATAGAGTTTTCCTTTTCTTTTTATTTGTTATATTTATAGAAAAAAAAAAAAAAAAAATTTTCTTTGTATTTTAAAAATAAGAGAAGAGGAAAAGTTAAACACTTGTCACTTGTTTTTCTAAATTACCACTTGTAATGTGAGCTGTGTCGTGTACACTTATTCGGCATCTCATTAATTTCTATTAAAAAAAAAAAAAAATTTTCTTTGTATTTTAAAAATAAGAGAAGAGGAAAAGTTAAACACTTGTCACATTTATTGTTTATAACAACTTCCATTGCGGTTTTTCTAAATTACCACTTGTAATGTGAGCTGTGTCGTGTACACTTATTCGGCATCTCATTAATTTCTATTACAAAATTCAAATTCTAAACTATGTGAAGCATTTCTATGCTATTTCTGTTGGAAACATGTTCAAACATCATTCAAAATGTATAGCAAATTTCAGACATCTTAATTGCCTAACTGTGAATGAGTAGTACTTATTTGAACAATTTTAACACAGAAAATTCCAAGAGATGATATTTTTTTTATACATGTATTTGGGTTTGTCATGTATTGGGTTGTTGCAGTTATACCTCCCCAATTGTATTTTTGTAACAATTGAAAGTTTAACCAATGACGAACTTTTAAATACCTAAGCACTTGAGAAATATTACTACAACTTTAATTCAATATCACATCAAAACACGCCTGATGCTAGTTATGATCCAAAATTGTCCAATCACAAACTTGATTTAATCAGAAAGTCACTACTCTTGGATGATACTGTATTTCATTCAAAGCTAGCACATGTAAAAAATATTTTGGAATACAAATGACAACAAAGTTCGAAAATGATTGGTTCTTAGTGAGCAACTTGGCTTACATGGGGGAAGGAATTATTAAAACAACTCTATAAGTTGTACAATTTCCATGGAAAAATTTTTTACAATACAGCTTATCCATACCTCTTGTTCAAAGTCCATATTGAGAATTCTGTCAGCTTCATCCATCACCTATAATAAAAGAATAACAATATAAGTCAGATGTTACAATCGCAAACTACAACTATGTCAAATGTGAGAAAAGTATTATTCTTGAACATTATGACTCAAAGCTCTTTGTTAAAAATGCAGAAAAGGTCTTACACCTGATTTAGATAATAATGCTTATTAGAAGTGCTGATTTTAGTGCAAATACTGCTTCTGTATAGCAAGTAGCTTGAATAATGGATTGTAAAGAGTGGGAATCGTTTCTAAAACTTCATGTATTAAATAAGTTTTTGAAATATTAAGCTTTTAAAAGCTATACAAGCAAACATGTATCCTACTTATTTTGTTTTGGCACTGGGTAATAATTTGTACATAAAGAAATTTTTGCAAGATTCTTTGTTTCACTTTACTCCCAAGGGCCTCTACATCACCAAAGAAGTAAACTCGCTAAATCTAAAAAATGTAAGTGTACCATAAAAAATCTACATAAATTATCAGAAGACCATAGAAATAAATGCCCAATAAATTTTATTACCCCACTTTTCAATGATTAAAAGACTAAGATATTAACTGCTGCATGATACATGTATCGTTTTTTTGTTTTTTTAAAACCTCTTACCAAGAACTTGAGAGTCCTCAGACTAAATCCCTTTGTATTTTCCAGGTGATCGACCAATCTTCCTGGTGTAGCTATTATGATGTGTGGTTTCTTTGCTAACATTAAGGACTGTGTCATCATATCGATGCCTCCAACTACCACAGCTAAAATATAGATATGGTATATCGAAATTTATTTATTTCAACAAAAGAAGAATATTAATAAATAGTCAGAAAGAGGTGAATCAGTAAAAAGTCAAAGTTTTTTTTAATATTTGATAGATTTACATAAAATTCTAGTAATGTGCACATTAAAATATATTGTAGTAATATATCATATGGTGATGCATTTACATGTACACAAATGTACATTAATGTACCTTTTAAATCACTACTTGACAAAAAAAAAACTTGCAAAAAAAAAATTCAAAAACACACCAGAAATAAAAAAAAAAAGTTTTGATTACCACCCCTTTTGGCCCCTTATTACATAATGAGCGAAAAAGGAGATGATCGCAAAAATTTATTCTCAAATTTGGATTCGCTACTTGACAAGAATAAACTTGCAAAATTTTTTTTCAAAATCGGACCAAAAATAGAAAGTTTCAATTTCGGCCCCTAATGACATAACAGGGAAAAGGGAGGGGCACAAAATTAAATCAGGCCCATTCTTTAATGGTAAGGAACATCCTTGACAAATTTCATACTAATTGGCTAGCTAGGACTAAAGTTATTGTAGGAACAAATAAAATATTTGAATTTTTTGCCCCTTTTGAGCACCTAATTCCCTAACAAAAAAAGGGGGGACCCCCAAAATCAATCCCATCTATCCTTTTAAGGTAAGGAAAATCACTACCAAATTACAAATCGATCGGATAACTAAAACTGAAGTTATCGTGGCAACAAACAAAGAAATAACATTTTTGGCCCCTAATTTCTAAGCAAAAAAGGGGGGACCCCCAAAGTCAATCCCATTCATCAATTCATGGTAAGGAACAACACTGCCAAATTTCATAGCAATTGGATAGCTAGAACTAAAGTAATCGTGTATACACTTAAGTTAACAGACAACGCAGACGCAGACGACTACGAGGACAGCATCATACCATTATATGTCCGCAATTTTTTTGTGGTCGTATAAAAAAAGGGATGGACAGACAGGACAGTGAAAACAAGTAATACTGTGAGCGAGCTCACAAAAGGATACCCCCCGCTTCTTATTGGACTCTGTACTGTAAAAAAAATCTCAAGTCCATTTATCTCCCCTCAATGATAACCAAGAGCAATACAAATTTGTCATGCACATCTACAGATAATGTAAATTTGTTCATTTAAAGTTTCATCAATATCCTTCAAGCGGTTTAGGAGGAGTTGCAATTACAAGGCTCCCGTTGAATAATGTATTTAAAAAGTCTAAGTCCAATTATCTCCCCTGAATGATGTCTGAGTGTGATGAAAATTCTTCATGCACATCTACATATGATGTACTTCCTTCATGTTAAGTTTAAGCAAAATCCTTCAAGTGGTTTAGTAGGAGAAGCCCTTACGAGTTATTTGGATAGACGGACAGACAGGGTGTTTCCTACACATGTATATAGCCCCCAAACTTTGTTTGTGGGGGGTATAATTCAGTCAAAGAAATTAGGAACTGGAGTCTGGTGGACTGAATGCCTATTTTCAATAAATTTGCTAATTTTTCCTATATGTTTAATATAAATAAATGCAAAATTTAACTGGACAGAACCAATTTTTACTGGATATTTCCAGTAAGTACGGCCTAATGATTATAAGATTCGTCAAGGGAACTTCCTCCGTTTTGATGCTGGGCATAAAAATATTCTTTTTTAAAACTTGATTATTTGTGTTTGTATTTGTAATAGTAGTGTGTACTACATGTACCTTTGTGTTGTTTATATGTGTACATGTACATTTCTGCTCTTAATACATAGTTTTTCGACAGAGCATTCATCAATTTAAGAAAGCTTTGGTTAATTAATTTAAAACATTCAGAGTTCAAGAGAGGCAATTCAATACATCAAGGTCAGCTAGATGATTCTCAGCATGTTTATGTGAATGTGGAAGAAAAGTTCTTTTGACTCAATATGGCAAGTCATTCAAAACTTAATATGAAAATATCTTAATTGATCAATGTGAAAGAATAAGTTTTAGGATCAAGTGTGTGGTAGAAATCAACATAACAGTATTTTTCACTTTACAATGTTATCTGAAATTTCTTTAATTCAAAGTAAAGTGTTTGTTTTAATACCATCACTACCTGTTTTTTTTTTCTAGTTGCTTGGACATATCATCAATGATTATCATAATTATTCCAACGTAATGATACATACATGTACATGCACAATGTACAACCACTTACCACATTTGATACCTATTGTTGACCCTAAAGCCTCAAACTGTTCAGAAATCTGGAAGGCCAGTTCTCTTGTTGGCGTTAATACCAAGGCAAATAACCGCTGTGGATTATCTAGTAACGTCTGTAGGATTGGCAAGGCAAAAGATCCTGTCTTTCCTGAACCAGTCTCTGCAAGTCCTATGATGTCTTTTCCTAAAAAAGAGAATATTATCAATAGACCATCAGTTTTATACTCATATTTTTTTTACAGTTGATGCATTGACAACATGATTGATGTTCATATAAAGTATTATTAATGAATTTTAATCAATTAAAGTAACAACCATTTTTTTTACATGTTTAAGTGATGGGACATGCAATTAAACAAGGTACATGTACCCTTTTGAGTCTTTTTACATTTTTGTCTTGCTGAATTCTGTTACCAGAGGCGGATCCAGAGATCCTGAAAAGAGGGGGCCCACTGACTGGCCTAAGAGGGGGGCCGCTTTGGTCATGCTTCATTGATTTCCTATACATTCAACCAAATTTTTTTACCAAAAGGGGGGGCCCGGGCCCCCAGGCCCCCTGGATCCGCCTATGGCTACAATTTGACATTTAGGACAAACATGTACATAAAATTGTCAATAATTGTTCAACAGAAGCAACAGGAGGTAGTGATGAAATATTTCTAAATAAAGCAAAAAAACTATCCTTTTTTTACTTAACAATCAAGAACCCAGTGAAGAAGGGATACATAATGTAGATTGTATACCATTGACATGATTGATCGAACATGACATCCCTGACGTGTTGTTAAATTGGGATGTTAAACATTGAACCAATCTTTAAAATCTAATGTTTATAATTTTACCTTGAAGAGAAACAGGGATAGCTTCTTTTTGAATTTTTGTTGGGGTTTTCCATTTTAGCTGTTCACAGGCTTCACATAAAACATCAACAATCCCCTGAAAAAAAAAATAATGTCAGAACCTGAAATTGTTTCCACAGATTACTTTCAACATACTGTATAATCATTTATTTTCGTGGGGATAAAATTTTGTGGTTAAGGGCACAAAACTAAATTGGTGGGGACAAATTTTTATTTTGAAAACTTGATATGCTTCCGAAGGGGGCAGTAATGGTGAAATGTCAATATTTTTGTAATACTTTGAGCTAAATTTTTCTTCAATGTCCCGTTGGGCACTCTAATATTCCCAAACATTCAACGTCCTTTTAACATTTTTCATTGAAGTTAATAAGTTATGTATATGTCATACAATGCATTTTTACAACTCATTCTCGAACTAATAGTTATCATACTAATTATCAAAAACCTTTTTATTAATTCCAATCAAATAACACAGTACATGTATGTACAATGTAATAATAAATATTTAGTCACACCAGGTTGTTCATCGAAGTTTGCGGCATTCATTGAACGGTTGAGTGATATAGTCTGCTTTTTGGTGCTGATTTCAATGCTATACATTTCTGATGAAAAAACTTTGGGCATCTATCACAC
The DNA here is from genome assembly GCA_963971305.1 of Arcuatula senhousia. Taxonomy (NCBI): domain Eukaryota; kingdom Metazoa; phylum Mollusca; class Bivalvia; order Mytilida; family Mytilidae; genus Arcuatula; species Arcuatula senhousia. The sequence goes on along the minus strand of OZ020307.1, from coordinate 38,168,293 downwards.
TTGATTGACGGTGAAATGTGGACATCGGCGCTTACTCATTAGGGAATCGGTTGCTAGCTTACACATACTCCGCATAGATATTCTGCTGTTGTTTTTCTCGGAGACCTCCTTGTTAAGAAGGTCCATCTGTCCACCATAAATAAATTTTTCATTCTTTGAATATTTATATTTTTTATCAAATACAGGTACGTACGTACATTGTATCATTTGTATCGACATATTCCCAGACTCTTTTATCTTTTCTTTTGTAACCTTTAATCTACCAGCTATGACATGTTCTATGTATTTATGATGAGCAAATGTTTGAGGTTTTGACTTAAATTTAAAGTGCAAAAAATATGGTAAAAGAGAGAAAAAATGAATTTTTCATAAAAGTTTTATAGGCGACATATAACTATTAGCGTGTAAAAATAAGGTGTGCAACAAGTTTCAATTAGTTTAAACATATTTATTTATCCTGGATTGGGAAACAAGCTTAATGCTTATGTAAATCCCTCTCCAGCTAACAGTTTGCGAGTGTGGCCTTTGCAGCGGCCCCCATTGAGTCTACTCTTATCGAACTCTACAAAGGGGTCTTTAACGTGCATGGGGTATTGCTCTTCACATACACGGGACAACCTTTTTTCGTCCCTTCCGAAGGACTAGCATCGTTCCTTGAGACCATCCTCGCAAATGGTGTCAAGAGAGAGTCGGAAAATTGGTTCATGAAATTTTCACCCCGGACGAGGATCGAACCACGAACCTTTTCAATTCCATCACCGTCATTGTGATTTGGTTTTACTTTTCCATGTAAACCTAAGTTTTTGTTATTTTTACACATGTAAATCTAACGTTTTCTTAGGTTTACACAGCCGAGTAAATGTAGCCAGTGCCATCAATATAATTACATTATCTATTTCCACGCCCGAGTGTATTCGCATTTTTCACAATAACGACTTAATTATTTTAGCTAATTTCTTATGTTTAAACAGGACGATTCATATCTCTTTTCAGTTTAATTTTCTCAGCTAGCAGGCAGCTATCTATCACCAAATTATTCAGGACAGTAAACAGCTTAACGATAAACAGGTGCCCGTCTAATGAAACAAAATGGATGTGGCTAACCAGCAAATGACGCTTCTGATCAGTGAAAAAAGTTGTTTTACCAATGATTTAAAAGTCACTCTTTCTTCGTTTTCTTGTAAATCTTGACCCACGTTGTTACTTGTCGACTCAGAATCCATTTTCAATGTTAATAAATTTCTTCACAACCTGAAGTAAAACGTCTATCTCGAAAGCGCACAAAAGATGTGAATGACTTACGGAATATTATTTATTAGTTGACAAAACGAACATATAAAGAAATTATTATAGTTCAATATCTAATCAATTTTTAATCTGTTGAATCTTATATCACATTAAAGTTATTTTATATTTTAAAATTTTTATGCATCAGTCAAACATGAATTAGTAATAAAAAAGTGTAATACAAATTTGCCTAGTTTCGTTTACTTCGCTATTCTATAAATATACGCAAGTTGACGATGGCGAAACATCATCCAGATTTGATATTTTGTAGAAAACAACCAGGTGTAGGTAAGTTGAATGATCCGAGTTATAACAATTAAGACAATAGCAAGATTCCTTTATATTGAGCTGAGTCCAGTCCCAGTAAGTTGGAGTTGGGCTTATACACAGGCCAGGGGCTTTTGTACAGAATTTTTTTATCCCCTATACATGTACATTGTTTACTGTACTCAAGCCCCTGTGCATACACTGCAATCCACTTGTTTTTAAGTACTTGTCTGCCTAAGAATCATGCAAATTAAAAAAATAATGATATACCACCAAACACCGAATACTTCAATATTTTGTTATTATATGTGTTTATATACTAAATAAAGATATTCTCAAGCTTGTAACTCTTTGTTCTGCAGTTTTCATTTTTTTTCACTTACAAAGTTGGCTTCATTTCTCTATCAATCCTTTGTAAAACACTCCATGTTCTGAGCTATTTATTAGGCATGGTAAAGCAAGTTTGGCTTTAAAAGTAGGAATTTTGGAAAGGTTTATCATGACAAATGAAAATAAAAAATAAAAAAAATTGTAGACTTTGCTTACTTTTCCTTTATGGCCAAATGAAACATCTATGGATTTGAACTGCAATCAAAGAGAGATAACTCCATTTCACCAATGGTACATTTTTTTAACTTCAAAAGAGCGTTTTTTTATGGATCTTCATATTCTAAAAAATTTTTAAATCATAAAATGCTAATTTTTACTCAATTTGCAGTACAGATTTAAAAAATTTCCTTATTTCAATAAAATCTACCCCCAAAAAATCTTAGTCATTTGAACTCTTTACTTTGTTGTTTACATTGGATGCACTTCCTGTGTGTGAGATGTGGACTTTCTTTGATGGATTTCTACCCTTTTTACATCTTTTTATATTTTACAATTATAGTGAATGGATGATTTTTTAACCTTTTACACTTTTTATCCCAATATGAATGAGCTGTTTTCATTTTTGGGTTGCTGAAGAACTTTTTTCAATCCAAAATGGCATTTGGACAAAATCAAAAAGCAGACGACATACGTTGCAGCTTTTTAGCGTACAACCCGAATATATCTTGCAGCTCTAGAAATGAGAGATATCCTAGGGAAAATTGTGTATTAACTTTAGCTGATTGTAAGAAAGACGTAGAACAGCATTTGAGGAGCCTGAAGTTAGCTGCCGGAGACATCAGAGATTTGACAGAAGCTGATATTATATGTAGGCGTGTCGGTTTATTTGTTACCAACTATTCTTTAACTGTTTGTCCAGCTCACAGATTTGGACTTGGTATTGATTTTAGGCAGCGGAACATGTGTAAACATCCCAACCATACAGGGAAAGGGAAGATTTTCCGTGGTTTATCACCACAACACAGCCTGTTCCTGATCCAAAACTATGGAATTTTGGTGCCAATTGGAAGTGGTAAGCCTAAGGTCACATGGTTGGGTCAACTATTGGATATAATATTACAAATATCACCTTAGTTTATGTGTAACCCAGTGGTTCTCTGAGGATAGTGAAAGGGGGTGGCTAACATATGCTGACGTACGAGAAACAAAATTTAATTTCACAAAGGATGAATTTTATTGAAATAAGCTTGCACGTTGCAATTGTACCAGTTTTCATGAAACACTGAACAGCACAGCAACACATAAAATAAAAAAATGGAAAAAACATTGCACGAAAATAACCCTTTACCACCCTCTTCTCTACTTTCGAAGACAATAGACGATATTGAGGTGTGGAATAAGTGTATGCGACACAACAAACATATTAAACAAACAGCAATTGAGCAATTCAAAAAATCACAACAGAAAACAGCAAGCAGTATTCAACATGACCAGAGGTCACTGCTTGCCGTCTTGCATTGGCCCAAGCCTTCAGGTGACCCTACTTTCTTTGGGAAAGAAACTGCTGCACCACACACCAGGTTGGGTAATAATTGTATAATGTTCCCATGATTAGAATGAAACAATCAATTTACAAATGTATTGACACCTTAATTTTTGCCAACCATTTGAAAACAAGTAACAATACCAAACTTTTACACAATACATGTAGATACGATACATGGTGTAGCATAACCCTACATCTGGCATTCTGCTACTCTCCTCTTAGGCCCACTAGCTGTAGGCCTTTAAGGATAGAAAAAAATGCTGCCTTTAAATGTTTCAATAATTATATAGATTTCATTTCTTTTATAGGTGTATGCTATAAATGTTACAGACAGTTGTCAACAGAGTCAAAGCCAGTGCCAGTGTATAATACGCATAGTCAAGAAAAGGGTAATAATTTAATTGTATACTCTACACAGTGACACATCATTTACTGCACTTATATTTTTTTTAAATTGGTATGACATATATTAGTTAGATAGTATGACATACTCGTATATTAGTTATGTGCATTTGCTGGATCTGTCCTTTTGTCCAGCACAATGGTTGATCGAAGTAGTTGGCACAGAGTTGGGCAATTGACAGGTACATGTAAAAAATGGCATTTAAAAAACTTGAAATTTACATGTATCAAACAAAAACCTTCTCTCCCCTTTATAATATTCTTGAAAGAAAACATTTTTTAATCAATATTACATACATTATGTTGGTGAAATTTAACCCAAAGTGACAATAAATCTATTAGGATCATTGTTGGCCTGCATGCTCTATACGTAATTGTTCTTAATTGTTTATAGGATTAAACACCGTTGATGATCACGAAACTTTCACAGAGAATGATGGAGCTTCCCAAACCAGTACAGTTGATAAAGATCCTGATTGTTTAAATGTGAGTTTATATCAGATTTGAAGAAAAGATAGGACACATCATGTTGTCAACATTGGGTAATTCCTGCACAAAGATAAAATACATACACGTCACACAAAGCAAGGTAACCTAACAACCAAAAATGAGCATACATGGTCATCCTAAGAAACCAGGGAAAACACAATGCACCTAAGTGAAATGTTCTTATAATTATGTCTAAATATATGGCTTAAGGTGGTTCAGGGGTATAAATTACGAAACAAATGAGCCAATTAAGTTTCAGAAAACCATATTGTTTGACTTACATTCCTTTAATATTAGAAACGTACATTAATATCATTAATATCAATATTCATTTTTTAAGCTCACCTTGCCTAAAAGGCCAAGTGAGCTTTTCTCATCACTTTGCATGATCCGACATCCGTCCGTTAACATTTTAAAAAAATCTTCTGCTCTGAAACCACTAAGCCAATTTTGACGAAACTTTGGTGCAATGTTCCTTTGATGGTCCTCTTTCAAAAGTGTGTCTGATGACCCCACCCTCAAACTAAAATGGTCGCCAGGCTAAAAATAGAAAAAAGGGGGGATGAACTTTGAAAATCTTCTCCTCTAAAACCACAAGGCCAATTGAAGCCAAATTTTACTGAAATTATCATTGCCTGGCCCCTTTTCAAAATTTTGTCTGATGACCCTGACCTCCGATCAATATGGCTGCCAGGCTATAAAATAGAAAAGAGGGGGATGAATTTTGAAAATCTTCTCCTCTGAAACTATCATTTGAATTTTAACCAAACTTTGCTAAAATAATGCCTGGGTAGTCGACTTCCAAAATTGTGTCCGACATTGCAGACCTCTGACCAAGATGTGGGCTACAGCCGAACTTAGTTTAACATAGATCCGTATGGAAAATTTGTTGATTTTTTTTTCTAGATGTACATGTATCAGCAGTTTTTCTTTTACTTCAGGACAGTGAAGTTTCTTCTCAATTTAAACCCAACTCCCAGCCAAATGATGATTTTGATTCCCAGACTCTCAGTTTATCGGTAAGTAATAATATCATTATAACCCTGCAACAGTAAAATGCCTTATCTTTGTTCATTATTCTCTCTGTCTGTCTATGGGTTATCAGATTTAATGGAACATTAACAACAGAAATCAGTGCAACATATGAAGATGTACAATAATTTTAAAAATACTTTTTGTTGCAACAAATTTAAATGTAGTAATTTACGAAGAAATATTCGGCATAATGTTTATAGTCGACCTCATAAATTATATTCTACATCATCCATTAAACATAAATATCACATAAATCATACATATACACAATGTATGTTGTGTGGTAAAATTGTCTACAAAGACAAAATGTATACATGAACATTTTTCTAATTGCAGTCTTCCCAAATATCAAGTTGGACTGATGAAGATAAAGATGATGATATTCCTTTAGGAAAAATAAATGAAGCCTTGTCCATCTTATCTAATGGCTCTCTCAGCCCACTAAAGTTTAAGGTTAGACGTGATATTTCTGATCTTCAGCCTTCTTCTAAGAGATTGCTAAAACGTAAAGCCACCACTGCTATTGAAGCATTATTAGATTGTTTTGCTCCTGGCCAAGCCACAAAATTGATGGAAATTATCGACATGAAGGAGAGACATGAAGATACCAAAACCACTGACTTAAAGTCTACCATCATCAAGCTGTATATAGACTCCAATGACTGCAACATGAAACGACAAATGCTATCTCTTCTAGTCAAAGACCATACCAAGAAACAGCTACAACAAATGATTCCAGGATTGACTATCTACAGTATAGACCAGGCTCGCCTACATGCTTCAGTATATGGAGAAGGTACTTTATAAATCAATGTAGCTAGACTTTACAAATACAACATTTAATGACCAGTAAGGCATAGTTGTGTTATATCTGATAAAAGTCAACCTACTTTTAATTCTTTAATAAGTCATCATATATCTTCAACCAATATACTACACAACGACATACTACACCTTGAATTGTTTTGAATTAAAATTAATCATCAGATTCCAAATAAAAATGTAATGGTCATGTCCCTTCTGCTAAGTACAGAGCAGCTGTTACTGAGGCATTAAACATTTTATGTGTATATACAGTAATTGTATATATATATGACTGTAGTTTAATTTTTTTTTTTCAACAGGTATCCCAGTTCAAAAACCATCAAAACATATTCGTCAAAGACTTGACCAAGGAAAACTTTCCCATGCTTTGGACTTTTTTTTTAGTCCTTTGTTTCATCAGGTAACACATATTACAATAGCAATTATAAATGTTTGCATCTATTAAGTATCATGATTTTATAAAAGATTTTACATTAAAAACGAAAGAATATGGAATATGTGCCAGAAAGACACAATCCACATATTGAAATGATTTTGATGAATGTATAATGCAAAATTTCACTGCTTGTGAAGCATTTTTCTGGATTAACCTTCATCAGACACGCTAGGAGTAAATAACTTGGAAAAACGGTAGAACATTAGATTTGTATAAAAACAGAAGCCAAAAATATTACAACAATGACCAAACAGATAAATTTATTATTTTTTCAAGAAATAGCCAAATGTTGTCAAATTTTGGAAATATGTAAACGTGTCTTTCCAACACATATTCCAGTACTCGAAAATATATAAGAGCATACAACTGAAGCACGGGGAAGCTTTCTACGGCCTCCACACGGCACAAACTGGAGATACAATAGACGATAATGAGATGTGGAATAAGTGTTTGTGGCACATTATGCTCATTAACCTGCAGAGATTTAAAGTCCTCAACGTAAGATAGCAAGCAGCCTTCAATGTAGCCCTAGAGCACTGCCTTTTTTAATGATAAGTAGAGAAAGAATTCAAATATTATTTAATGTTATAGACATTTAGTTTATTAAAACTCTTTAACAACCTATTTTGGAAATTTAATTTTACCATTGTAGGTCAGTTCTTATGGTACAAAAGAAATGAAACTTCAAAACGGAGAAAAGGTTGCAATCCCTGAAGTAGTTCGGACAGTTTGCCATGCCAATCTAGTTTTAATGTATCAGGCATTCTGCAAAGAAACAGATGTAGTACCACTTTCAAGGTCCTCATTGTTTGACATTTTAAGAGTCAGTTCTGCATCAAAAAGGGGAAGTCTGAAGGGATTGGATAACATTGCTGCTGATGGAGCAACAGCATTTGATACTTTGGACCAAGTCATCAAACAGCTAAAGCCTTACATTACTGAGTATGCATAATATTGTTTGGCATTTTTTCTTTTGAAAAATAAATGAATTATCACCACTTAACCTAAAGAAGAATGAGTTAATTGCCACCAAACATTAAATATTTTCCAATTTTAACACATATTGAAAGATTACAAACAAATAATACACTGGTTCGTTATATTGTTAGCCAGAGTTGAAAAAAAACCAACAAGCTTATAATTTGGAACAGGCAGGCTTATCCATTTTTTAGTCAAATCTCTTGTACACTTTGGTTAAGACACAAACTATGATTCTTCTTGTATTTATTACATGCATGTATATGGTTTGCATCAAATTTTTATTATGATTTATTTGTATATTGTAGTTCTGTAATCCAGGATAAGCTAGACATGTTATTTAAAGATCTGCATGCATGCAGACTGTACTTAAAGACTGATTTTAAGCTGCACATATCTTCAAATGACCGTTGCCCAGATCACTGCATTAGTTTTGCACTTTCTGATCCAACAGATGCTAAACTAAGGGTGAAATGTTCCCATCAACATGACATGAAGTGTGATAGGTGTGAGTTGTTTGCTGAATCACTTACCAACCTAAAAATGATGATTTCTTCTAATAAAGGCAAGTATTTTCATTTTACTATTCCAAAGCCTAACAAACATAATGCAAAATTTTACTAAAACATTGAATTCGTATCCTTTTTTCAAAAGGTTTTTAAGCCAGTTTTTTAATTTCCAAAAGGTTGTTTTTGAATTTTTGTGCTTTATAAACTACATAAAAATCAGGATGAGATATTCCTTTAACAATATGGGATTTGATCTCTCAGATGAGTGCCGATGTTGGTTTGTCATAGGGTTTTGTTCTGTCAGGCAGATATTTAATCAATATTAGTACATATTTTTAACCAAAACAGGTTTAATACCCTAAGGAGAGAATATGAATATTTTTTCTCATAATTGTAATCATGCATTATATTTTTGTAGATGTACCAAATGAACTGCAGTCAGAACTTATGAATGACATTGAGGTGTCTGAAGCATATATTCTGGCATGGAAACAACACCTCATTCGCAGCGCAAATCAAGACAGGAGCAGGACAGATTCATTGGACAACCTTCAACCCCATGAAGTTTTTGTTATAATGGACTGGGCGATGAAATTTCTTCCGCTATCATTTCGAGAGAAGCAGTCCGAGTGGTTCGGGCAGAAAGGCATGAATTGGCACATCTGTGTGTGCATTTTTAAAGATCAAGATCAAACCTTGAAGGTATGAGTTTGTCCTTACATATTTTGGGGATTCATAAATCATTATTATTATTTGTAAAACCGTTAACACTTTGTAATTGGCATAGGTAGGGTTTCAATTCAAAATTAAGTTAAAGGATAAGTGCTCATGGGCCATCAGGGGATATACAGCAAAGACATAAAATATGAACCTGTAAATCCTGTGATTATATGCTGCTAGATTTAGTGCAATAGTATTCATTTTTCTACCAGGGGAATACAAACCATGATGACCAAGATAATCAATCAAATTGCAAGATTAAGCCCTTGGGATACATGATTCCCTCTGTCGAACAAACCATTGTGTCTGATCCTTAGAAATAAATGTATAATATAGTATTATGTTTCATTTATGTTTCAACAGATTTCATTCTGTGAGAAAGTAAGGATACATGACAGGGGAATTAAGAAGTCCTATATATCTTTCTTTCATGCCATGTTGGGGATAGTTTTATTTTGAAATGTGACCTCTATGACATGTAAATATTTATAGAATGTAAGTATCTTACTATTTCTATATTTTTATTTTACAGCATCGCACTTATGCACACGTATTTGATCATGTGAAACAGGACTGGTTTGCTGTGATTTCTGTACTTGAGCACACACTGAAAACACTAAAGAGACAAGTGCCAAATATAACCTCAGCATACCTAAGAAGTGATAATGCTGGATGTTACCATTGTGGGAACACATGGTTATCTCTTGAAGGGATTTCCAGCAGAACTGGTAAGAAATTGTCTTATAAAAAGAAAACAACTTGTAAGGGACAACATTAAAAAAATCCTAAATATACAAGACATGCACCAGGATATCTCATTCTGCACACACATGTTTATTTGCAGTTCTTCTGATTTTCATTGTAAAATGCACAATTTAACATCAAATACCATGCAACTTTATTATTTAGGCAGATTAGGATCAAATACACATTCGAAATCAAATTAATAATGTTAATACCGTCTTTGGATGTGGGGATTTTTGATCTGTCAAAAATATAGCAGTGGTTGCTAAAAATAGAACATATAGGGGGTCTCAAAAACCAGAACAGATATGATAAATCTGACAGGATAAAATAGTTCAGAATGTCAAGATCTACCACCTTGCAATTTTGAAGGAAATCTGAAAACGTTAACCCATGTAGGAGTTTTTTCCCTTTTTCATCAATAATTAAAAAAAAAGGTAGTTTCATCTATTATTTCTAAAAATATTACAGATAAAGGTCAGGTGTTAACTGATAAAATGTTTGCCATGACAAGATCTACCCTCCTTGTATTTTTTTTAGGTGGGGGGGGGATTCTCAACCCTATGTAGGAGTTATTGCCTTTCAAATACCCAAAATTTTCAATTTTAACATTTTTCATCTTTCATTGCCTTAATTATCATGACTGTAAGCATGCCCTTCGATTGTGAAGGAAATCCTGAAACCTGTGTAAAATATATTCTAACTTAGCTACTATATATACCAGGTGAGCCTCGGGTTTTCTGTAGTAATGTTTATTTCATCTCTTCAATATCTTCATGATCTGTAGAATACCTTTTAATAAAACCATTGACACATGCAAATATCTTTAGTTTCATGCAGTTAGATACTTTTTGTTTTCAGGAATAACTATTCAACGGTATGACTTCAGCGAGTCCCAGGATGGCAAATCATATTGCGATGCTAAGATTGCCCATTTAAGGGGGAAAATAAGGCAATATGTATCCACTGGACATGATGTCAGAACTGCATTAGAAATGAAGGAAGCTATTGATGCTTTAGGAGGTGTAATTGGTTGCCAGGCTGCATACGTAGAGGTCAACACAGCAAAAAACACAGAGGCTTGCAGTAAAAAGAACATTTGGAGGGGAATCACAAAGATTTCTAACATTCAGTTAGGGTAAATATGGGGATGTTTCAAAATAGCTGTTGTTGAAAAGAAAAAAAAATAAGGGGATATGGAGTATAATAATGTACATGAGACAATATCACAATTTCTCTAGTTCTATCACTGTTATTCCTTTTGCTGACCAGTCTTAGAAATGATTATCTTCCTCTCTGAAACCACTTAGCAAATTCAACCAAACTCAGCCTGAATTATCACAAGGGTATCGGGCTTCTCAAAATTGTGTTCTATTAGTCAGCTGGTCAAACAACATTGCAGCCATTGCAAAAAACAAAATATAGGGGTAAATTGCAATATTTTGCCAATAAATCAAAACCTGTTACAGTTATCAAAAATCTTATAAGGGTAAAATTGTTAAGAATCAAAAGATTGACTTACCATGAATGAAAAGGAAGAAAATACGAAAAATCCATGTAGGAGTTATTGCCCTTTTTCCATGAAGCTTTCAAAGTTTTTACATTAAAAAAAAAATTTCTCCTCTGAAACTGCTCAGCCAATTTGAACCAAACTTGGTGACAAAAATCTGCTCTGAAACAGCTAAGTCAATTGTAATGAAACTTGGTTTCAATAGTCTTTGGGTGTTCCCCTTTAAAAATTGTGTTTGAAATGTCCATTCCTAATCCAAGATGGCTACCAGTGGTTACCATAGATTAACATTCGACCATATGAGAAATGTATTCAAAAGTGAACTCTTTTTAAACTGTTCTATACATATTTCAACCAAATTTTAATACAATGTTGTTTTTTCCAGAAATAAGGAGATTATTGCTTGGAAAGCCTATAAGATTGGAAGTGGGAATGTGATGACGGAGGAACAATTGAAGAAGATGTGTCCAACACCAGTGTCATCAACTGATCTGATTATTCATGAGGATTTTATTGTACCAGTGAAATCTGAGGGTACCATAAAATTTGAGAAGGAAGATGCCGCTTCCATTTCTTCTGAGCATCAAATACCTTGTGAAAGTAGCCAGCAAGAAGATCCGATTCCATCAGGCTATTTTTCTTGCGTTGAGCCAGGGTGTTCCAGAGTTTTTTTGACATATGGAGGTCTAGAAGCCCACATTCTATCGGGTAACCACAAGATGACATTGAACAAAATGTCTTCATTTGACAATATCAAAATACAGTGGAAAGATTCGTGTCATAAAATTGCTGAACACTCATTGTTGTCAAGAGATGCCCGAGTTACGAGTGGCACATCTTCATCCCATATTGGTTGGGCTCTTAAGAAGGACAGGAAAAGTCAACGATTTGGGGACAAAGTAACCACCTATTTAAAAGGTATATTTGAAGCTGGTGAAACAACAGGTAGAAAGGCTACTCCACAAGATGTTTCAAAAAACATGAGGGTGTGTAGAAATGATGATGGTGGGAAGATGTTTAGACCAGACGAATGTCTCCAGCCTAGCCAAATTGCATCTTACTTCTCTCGTTTGAGTGTGTTATCCCATGGTCCAAGGCAACAGACAGTTGAAGATGAAGATTTAGACTCTGTCCTGAATTTGATTGACACTATTGAGGCTATTAATGTTATAAATGACCAATGATAAATACATGTATATATATACACACCCTGTTTTAAGGGAGTTGGGAGGTATCAAAATTTGACATACTAGGATCTTTTTCAAGCTTCTTTAGTAAATTGACGTTGGTAGAAGCATTGAAAATATACAATGAAAACAATAGGTCACTGTACTTATTTTTCAAATAATTGGATTTCAATTAATATAAAATGTATAGGAAAAATTCTCAAAATACATATACCCAAAAAAAATGTATTTTGAAAATCTGACATACAAATTTGTTCAAATTTGTGTAAAATAACATAGATGGAATCTACTTTTGATATCTGTAATCAAAACCAGGGGTCACGGTACTCCTTTTTAAGTTTTTAAGAAAAATTAAATTTTCTAATACTTTTCTTTGTAAAAAATAATCACACAATTTCCCCGCCAATTTATTTATTATCTCCCCTGAAATAAGATTTTTAAAGAAAAAGCTTAAATTCTTTTGAAATGTTTATCTTGTAATATTTCTATTAATAAGCTATAATAAAGAAATACATTTTACATCATTTATGCTGTAACTAGTCTTCTACCTGAAATACGACAGGCTAAAAATTTGCAAGATGACTGAAAAAAGATGCTCAGTTTTATAACCCCCAGCCTCCTTAAGCTTTTTCAAAGGTTGTAGTAATTTGTCAAGTTTTCCAAATTATATGTACATGTATTTCAAAGACTGCAGTTAAGCAAATATAGACAATCTTGATACATGCCATGCATGTATGTATTGAAAAATTTGTGTATTTTTGTTGTTTTCACTGCAGCCATTTTTATTTGTTTCCATGGCAACCATTTATTTTTATATCAAAAGTGTTTAAATGCTGATTTTTTAGAATTCAAAAATAAAATAAAAAAACTGTTTTTGTCATACTAACAATTTCAAATCCATAGAAATTATAACATAAGATTGGTTAATTTGTATGTATTGAAAAAGGTGAAACATACATGTACCTCACATGTGGAACAAAAGTAAGTTTTTACAGGGAAAAAGTTTAAGTCTACAATTTTTTTCAAAAAGTTTTTTTAAATAGACATCTTATTTAACTACCTCAATATAACATGGTTATAATATCACCATTACCAATATTGAAAAATGACTGCTGAAATTCCTTATTTTTGATCATTTTTTGTTAAAGGTGAAAAATGGGGAAAATTGGTTGCCAAGGAAACCATATTTTCTCTATGTGTACATATATTTATTATTGTTTTTTATTAAGAACATAACTTCCATGTTACTTCTATGTAACCATTAATTATAATTTTATTTGTGTATTTTGGTGAAAACTTTGCCAATTATAGGCAATTTTAGTGATTTTTTGGCTCTTATTAAAGGAGTTACAATGGTAGAATGGTAACCATAGCAACGAAATAAAAAAATTGTGTTCTGTTGTTATTTTTTTTAATTTTCCATCATTATAGAACAAATGAACCTAAAAAAATACAAATTTGAAACTATGACTGTATCACCCTTTGCATGATTCTTAGCTGGACAGGTACTTAACTTTTGAATTGCATATTTCCAATCTTAGTGAGGTTGGAGCAAATGCCTGAAAACAGGTATAATACCCGATTTCAGGGATAGCAGACTTTCTAATGGATTTAAAGCTTATTTTATTAATAAAAGTCTTTCTTTTTTATCACAATGCATATAAAAGTGTACTCTTTAACCAATCTTGAATTAATGAAAATAATTTGAATTCAAATTTAGACTTTGATTCCTTTTATCATTTCCTTTTGTGTAAATTGGCCCATTGGACATTCAATTTGTTTTCAAAGAACTTGTCATGATTCCTGTTAACTTGGTCACATGCTATGCCTATTATATCATCAATGGAGAGTGAAATGTGCTCAAGTCACACCTGGTTGCACAGGTGTTAACCATTCAATTAAAGGTCACGTAATACAATAGAAAAAGCTTTGTCACTGCAGTAGGCATTAAACAAGACATCATTTTGGTTTGAAAGATGCTAAAATATGTAGCAATATTATCATTTCTAATGAATGATATATTTAGAGAATGCCTTTATTTTGTTGAAGTTGGAAAAATTGATTCAAAGTTTGCTATCCCCGATTTCAGGGATCACAGTATACCTGATTTCAAGGACTATCCCTGAAATCAGGTATTATACCCGTTTTCAGGCATTTGCTCCAACCAGAACCTGTAAGTGCTTCTTGTGTAGATATTTTCAATTGTTTACGTATAAAACGGGGTGGGTTACACATGTATTTCATTGTATACTCTGTTCTCATTATATTGTGGGTTCCATTTTATCGTAGTATTTAAATTCATTTCAACTAAATATTCAACTATGACGTCAGCGTTTCCATGAAGCTACGTACATTTTACCAGGGTATTACGAGATACCAGCAAACATGTATGTAATAATACATGCATGACATGTATGTCCATCTTGGAAAAAAAAGTTTCTAAGTGTTTTTTTTTTCTGGTAAAACATGTTCATGATCATCAAAAGTTACAAATTTCTATGCGGGATTAGGAAAACTATTTTGCATCTCATTAATGTGTTAGACAAATCAAGCTTTAAACAAAATTAAAAAATGCACATTATGATTTTATTCATTGTTATTATTAATTAATTGTTATTTGAATCATTTCAGCTATTGGAAGATTATGTGAAAAATGTAAGTATTTATTTGATGCTCAGCAAGATGACATGTAATTTATCTTTGACAGAATATATTGAACTGAACATTTTAATCAAGAGTAACTTAGAATCCCAATTGATGATGTTTATACAATGTATGATACAAAGTTGAGCTCGAAGGTTTAAAAAAAATCATTCCTGCAAAATTGGTATAGTGGTTTCAGAGGAGAAAATTTTTGAAATGGTTATAATTATGAGAAATTTACAATATATGTATAATTGACTAAAACTTAGATGCTTAGTGAAAATAAAACCTATAGACCAAGACCACTAACAAATTCTACATGCACATAGAATTAGGAAAAATTTCTTTAAAATACAACAATTTTTTTTGAATCATTAGTGAGATAGGTCTACATTGACATGTGACTCAAAGTCTATTTCTAAGACTCAATCTCAAAACTCAATCTGAATCAAGGAATCTTTTTATGTATAAATCCAGATTTAAACTGTTATCCATGGTAGTAGAAACAAAAACAATTATGATCCATTGATTTTACCTATTTAATAGTACCAATCTCAGACAAAGGAACATAAGAACAAAGCCCATGTAAAATCCTGATGTATATTCACAAGACCAAACCATTAATTGAACTATACATTTAAACTTTGTCCTGTGTAGTTTTATGTTGTGATTTGTGTTGCTAGACACTTAGATCGCAATGGAAGAGTGAGATTTGGCGCCATTAAACCTGGTTCAACCCACCATTTCTTTTGAAATGCCTGTACAAACATGACCAAGTCAGGACCATTGCAATCTTCAATTTCTCTAGTATGTCTTTGCCTCTTTGATATATGAGATTAATCATCCAAGTTCAGTAGTTTTGTTGTTACCTTTATTTAATGGCCGTCAACCAATCTTTCAAATTGTTTATTGATGCTAAATACCGTAACTTTATATCTAGAAAATTGGCCATGTTTATCATTCGTAAATTTGTGATGTGGAGTATTTGTCTTACATCATGTACATTTTGATTTACAATGTTACTTTACACATGCTTTATGTAGATGTTTTAATGACAGGTTTATATCCATAATATACACAAAATATATGAAATTTTTGGTCAACGCTTATTTAATATGATTTAATTATATAATGATTTTTGCTTTCATGTAAGTTTCATAGGATACATGAATATACCAACATCTACATGTAACTCCAAATCCACCTACACTGCCCTCGGCATATATGCATCTGTATGGTCAGTTTACTCTTTGTGTTGACCTCTTACTAAGGCTTTAATTGTATTTATACTTCTCATTGCAGGTGATGGGAAATGTGTCATATGTGATTCCTATGTCAGACCTTGTACACTGGTGAGAATTTGTGACGAGTGTAATTACGGATCGTATCAGGGACGATGTGTCATCTGTGGAGGGCCTGGAGTGTCAGATGCTTACTACTGCAAAGAATGTACAATCATGGAAAAAGATGTAAGTGTAGTGTAAAAAATAGCTTGTTGTTTTAATCATTATTGAGATTCATAGTATTTAGAGTCAAATGTACCAATACTTTGAAAGAGATTATTTAAACCTGTTTTATGCTTGCATATAAACCATATAAACCTTGAAAAAAATAACTTTTATTGTAAACTGCACACACTTGATGCTTGCATATAAATTGTAAGCACAGACTAGTATTTGGTTTAGGTTCAGTTCAATAATGAAGATATTAATAAGAGCTGTAACTCGCTCCTGAGAGGGAAATGGAGTAGTTTGTTACTTTAAGAAAAACATTTCACCTAAAAGTAAATGTTATTTTTATATGTATGTAACCTGAATCAAAGAATTTTTAATAAAACATTTGTTCTATACTTTAGACAATGAAAAACTTGAAAAATATTTGACAAGTACAATAAAAAAATTAAACCCAAAAATGTTGTATAATAATTTTACATACATTGTACAATGACATTACAACTTATGCCTTCACTCTTTTATATAATTTATTATTTTTCAGCATGAGTGTAAAACAAAAGACAAATAATATAAATATTGCCTCTTTTATTTTCATTTCAGAGAGATGGATGTCCTAAAATTGTGAACCTTGGAAGTGCAAAAACAGACTTATTTTATGAACGAAAGAAATATGGATTTAAAAAGAGATAGTGCCTTTCAACATAGAACTTTAGCCATTTCTATTTTATCATCTGTACATACATGACATATGTTTCATAATAAATTTGTAAATTTGATACTATTGTCATTGATAAGGACTGAGAATTCTTTAATTTACTTGAAGAAGGAGGTTTGGCACCATAAAACCTTGTACAACCAACCATCTCTTTGGCGTGGCTTACTGAAAAGTGAGAAATTTACGCGCTGTCTTTTTTCCACGATAGGATGACTGAGTTTTAGTTCACACAGTTTTAAATTTGCGCTGTAATGTTATTGTCCACAGACTACAATCATGACAATGGTAGACAAATATTTTCTTGCAGTTCAATTTTCTGGCTAGCAATGTCAACGCAAAAATTGCAAAAATAAAACTGTCATGAAAATTTCCTCGTTTACAGTATAATATTATTTACTTATTAAGGCTCATGTCTTTTTCTCTTGGACAGTTGAGAATGATCATCCCTGTTTGGTAATTTTGTAATTTGCTTGATTTCACCAAGTGCAAACTTGGGTTCCTTAAATGAAGATTGTCAAGTGTTTTGGCCAGCAGGGAAAATATTTTGTAACATTATGGTTTCATTATTATTAGTTTGGTATCATTTTTGTCTCGCCTGCAGAGCGGGACATAGGTGTTACTTTACCGGCGGCGGCGACGGCGCCGTTAACTTTTTGGAAAAGTTTTATGAGCACCTCCATATCTCAAGAACTATAGGTCCTGGGTTGATGAAACTTGGTATGCATATGCCCCAGTAGTAGCTTAGCACAGTTGCATCCTCATCTTTTGACCTTGACCTTGATTTTCCGGTTGAGTGACTTTGACAATTTTCAATACATATAATAGCAATGGAAAAGTTTTGCGAGCACCTCCATATCTCAAGAACTATAAGTCCTAGGTTGATGAAACTTGGTATGCATATGTCCCAGTAGTAGCTTAGCACAGTTACATCCTCATCTTTTGACCTTGACCTTGATTTTTCGGTTGAGTGACTTTGACAATTTTCAATACATATAATAGCAATCGAAAAGTTTTGTGAGCAACTCCATATCTCAAAAACTATAGGTCCTAGGCTGATGAAACTTGGTATGGGTATGCCCCAGTAGTAGCTCAGCACACTTGCATCCCCACCTTTTGACCTTGACCTTGATTTTTCGGTTGAGTGACTTTGACAATTTTCAATACATATAATAGCAATGGAAAGTTTTGCGAGCATCTCCATATCTCAAGAACTATAAGTCCTAGGTTGATGAAACTTGGTATGCATATGTCCCAGTTGTAGCTTAGCACAGTTACATCCTCATCTTTTGACCTTGACCTTGATTATCCGGTTGAGTGACTTTGATTATTTTTATTGCATATTTTTGCAATGTTTAGGTTCTATAAACATCTTTTGATCCCAGAAACTGAAAATCCATGTAAATTCAAAATATAGTGGAAGTAAGAAAGAATAATTGTATCTGATGGTGCCCGCAGGTGAGACATACTTTAGTGTTGACTCTTGTTACTGGTTTTGTGGGTGGCCTTGACCCACAAATTTTGATACCCCTAGAAAAGGACATTAATCTGTAGCTTGCAGACTTAAGAACCAAGAATTTAAGAATCTACAAACTGATCCTTTTTTATGAAACCTAAAAAAAGTTTGTACCCACGAATTTATCTGAATCCATAGTAGTTTCAGTTCTGTCACTCCTTACATGTTCTTCCAGTTAAAAGAAATCCAAGATTTTTGTCATTGACCCACTATTAACCCACTAGTCCTATTGCCCTCACTTGCAATCCATCCTCTTAGTCTCCGGGATAGCTTTGAAACTTTGCACAATTGCTTAAACTTTCAGCTCATTGAGCTCAACAAAAGTCTCTCTTTGGTTGAAGTTGTAAAATAACCCATTAGAGAGTTAATGGTCCATTAAAGTTGATAAAAGCAGGGTTTTGAATAGTCGCAGAAGGCGAGACATAGGTATTACTATCGGGAAGCGTTAACTTTTTTGATAGACATACATGACATATGTGGAAAATGAATTGCTTGAAAAGTAAAATAGCTAGGCATCTGATATTTGGTATACAGACAGCTCAGGTTATGGTTTACGCAACTGTCACCATGCTAAGTGACCGTGATCCCATTTTAACGCCCCAGTGACTGTGAACTTAGGTCTTTTTTCAGACCGACAAACTTAGAAGTTAGGCGTCTGATATTTAGTATACAGATAGTTCAGTTTATGGTCTACACAACTGTCACCATGCGGTGTGACTTGACCCCATTTTCAAGCTCCAATGACTCTGTGAACTAAGGTCTTTTTCAGGCTGTATATGTCTTTGTAAGACTTTTGTGAAAAAATGAAAAATTTCTTTTTAAAAGTATAATACGAGGCATCTTTAGGATATTGATGAATTAGATAAGGGTTTTTGGGTCTGTCACCATGTCATCTGACCTTGACCTCATTTCTACACCAGTTGACTGTTAATATTGTTTTTTTTTCTTTGTGTTCAGTCTTTTATGTTTAGGGGGTTTTTTACGCGTGCCATTTTTTTAACCTACTTATAATAATATTTTTTTCAGTAAAAAATACCATCCTGCCCTGTTTTAATTCAAAGCACTGTCCTGCCTTTTTATATCTTGATTTTTGCCATCCTGCCTTTTTATTTCAAACTTCACCATAGCCCCCCTAAAAATCAAACTGGTCGTTCCCTTAGTCTATTTCTCAATGACTATGACAACTAGAATCATTTTAGTTGGTCCACAGGAAAATGTTGAGAATGTATAAATAAATAGTCGAATAACTAGGTACTTAAGTGTTAACTCTTTAATATTTGTCATATACAGTATAAATGTCTCCTTAAAGGTGAAAAAATAGTCTTTTTTATCTCATTTTATAAAAAGGTCAAACTTTTAAAGTTTGCTATGTCTGCTTTGGATTGTTATTTTTGCTTCAAAGCTCTTCCAAAGTGTTGTACACGATTTTTACATTGAGGGAATTTAAGCATCGTTAAAGACCAGGTGAGCACTTCAGGCTCCTGGGAGCCTCTAGTAAGTTAACATGAGTTTACTCTAATATGCAGTTACTTTTCTCTTTCCAGTTACTGCAGAGAAAATGTTTGGTTTTTTTCCCTGCGACAAATGTCGCAAAAGGCGAGATTTAGGTATGGTGATGATGGCGACGGCGGCGGCGTCCACATTTGTTAAAGTTTTTGCTTAAGTCTGTTTAATGTGAACAAGTAAAGGTGTACCATGGATATTTGGTGTGCAGTTGCATTACCATCAGAACAGATAAGTTTTAAAAGCATTTCATTTGTATGCTCCTGTACTCACGGTCTATTGACTTAATTCACTAAGCGATTTTATATTGATTTGGCCAATGTGAACTTCTTTCTTACGTCTGTTAAACATGAAGCAGTTGTGGTACACCATTCGTTAATATTTTGTATGCTGTTGTATAAGCATCAGTACAGATAATGCCAAGAGGATTTTATCTGCATGCTTTTGCAGTCACGGTTTAATGACTTTGAAATTTTGTACTGATTTGGCAAATGATAACCTTTTTTAAGTCTGTTTAACATGAAGCAGTACACTATTGATATTTGGTATTCAGTTGCATCAGCATCAATGCAGATCAATTTTAAGGGCATTTTGTCTGTATCAGAAATGCAATCCAAGAAGGGAGTAGAACCATTAAATCAGAAGAAACTGCCGACACAAGGGAAAGTCCAAACTTCATCACCAGATACATTATTAATGGGAACTGGTGAAAAAGTACTGACTTTTGAGAATTCATATTCATTTGGCTAAATATTCAATTTAATGTTTTTTCTTAGTCATTTTATATGAACAAGTAATGGTACAACATTGATATTTGGTGTACAGTTGCATTTGCGTTAACACAGATCAATTTCTTGATTATCTTATAGCAATTGCATTTTTATTTAACTTCATTTTATACTGTGTCCAGCTGCGACAGGCGAGACATATCTCTGTGTGTTAACAATTAAATTGCATTATTTTGTTTGTTTTTTTAAATATTTTAAAACTTTATTCGCCAGTCATTAGAATTGAGAAACGGGTCCTTAAATTCTACTTGATTTTTTTTATGTGATGTTATTGTGTTATTGATACTGTTTGTATGTTGTATGTATAGTAACTCATTGCATTGCCTGATCCTAATGCGGGGTGTAATTTTGTAATAAAGAATATTTATTCCGTCGAAGAAAAACCAAAACTTATTTTCAAAAAGGTTTCTTGCTTGGTTTTTTTTCTCTCTCTTAAAATAGAAGAGGACACAGCAGGCCGTTTTATTAATATAGAAAAAAAACCTTGTATTTTCCCATTACCTCTAATGCTATGAAAAACAACTGTTGAATGGGAGACAGTTCACTAAATTCTGATCAGATTCAAAGAGTTGAAAGATAACATTCTTTAGCCACTAAAATATCTCGGCCTCTTTCATATTCTCACTGATTACTATGGTAAAAAGGCTGATGAAAAAAAACACTCCACAGGAGACCTCCTAGGCAACTCGGTAATAAACGCTGAACAAAGATGCAGCACTCCAGAAAAAAAAATCATCCTGCCAAAAAGAGCATATAAAATTCAAAATGAAAGCAGGAAAAATCTTCGTAATCGATTTATGCACAGGAGATGAAATAGCAAGAAAATGTATACCAAATTTTCTAAATATAGAAAACACAGGCTATGAAAATACAGTTGTTACCGTACAGGAGAGGATAGAAAAATCTGGCTTGCAGACAGACAAAATGACAGATGCATGCTACGAAGTTTTTAAGAAAAAGCAAAATTGATGTATCAGAAACCAGCTAAAATTTGCAATCAATCTATACCATACAACCTGTAAAATAAATGTAAATGGAAGTAGAGTAGATATATTTGTCAACCATGTACATGATATCAAGCTGTGCCAACTCGATCATACAACAAGAAAATACAAAGATAGAAATGTTTAATCGAACTGTGAGTACGTACTTGTCCCTACTTAAGAACTTCCGGTCAGTGACTATCTGAAATGTAATCCAAGAAGGAAGCAGAACCATCAAATCCGAAGAAAATGCAGACTCTGACATCCAGATACAAGCACGGGGACTTGCTCCCCTCTATCAATATTTTGAAAGAGGGGAGCAAGTCCCTATTCTACAAGGGAAAGTCCAGACTTCATCACAAGATACAGTGTTAATGTGAACGGGTGAAAATTTCAACTGTCCACAATGTAATAAATATGTGGAAGAAGGAACAGGATGTGACAGATGTAACCTCTGGTACTCTATACGAAACTAGAAACTTACATGAAACTGAACCAAAAGAAGAATCAGATAATATTTTACATACAATACAACAAAGAACATCAGTAGAAATACAACATAACAGTAGTGATCATTAGACTGTTCCAAAACTATACAGACTAGTAACAACGACATCGACCAGGAGATTACCTGAACTGTTCCGAGTAGACAATTAACTTCAACTGGTAATGAAAAGAATGAGAGATGATGAGACACAAGCTAGTGGTAGAAAACATCAAAGGGTGAACAAAGATGAAATTATAGCAACACAGAAGACACAAATACCTATTACCTAATTAAGAAAATGATGCCAAGCTGATGAAAACTGTACTAGAGACACTGATTAATAAAGAAAAAAAGCAGAAATCAACACATCCTATCAACCAAGAGATGGTAACAACCCACCTGATCAAAACAACCCGGTACAACAAATAAAAGACATGCTAATGGAGAATAGACTACGATCTATAGAACAACAAATGATTCAAAATATGTGCATACAGACTGCCATCACAATACATTTCCCACCTTTAGGACCATAACAAAACCTATATCACAATATGCTCCATCTTCACTATAAAACGCATATATCTCAAGCTCATTAATATTATCAGAATTACAAATACCAAAACGCGGGTATGAACGGTTAATTTGGATATGCTATATATCGATATTTCAAGGAGTAACCTCTCATCAGTAGCATTTAAACCAAAACATTGGAAGATCAAATTCCAAAACAGTTGAAAACGAAAAGTACTCAAAACCAAAACGTTCGAACAATGAAGCCAAATTCAGCACCGAGGATATCGACCATGTGCATTACAAGGAAAGAAACCTGGTGTTTTCATCAATTTTGAATTTAACAATCGGAAATTTCAGCGACAATATATTAGAAATTTTATGGTAATTCGTGTCAGACAAGTCTGACTACCAGGCTTGTGATTACCCTCGGGGACCTCTGGTCCCATCAATTTTGGACCCAACCACCACAAACCCAATAGTTCTTGTCCAGCTCAAAACCTGTCGGACTACAAGAATACCCAAAGGTACAATCAACAACCTATAATAATAACAAAAGATCAGAAAAATATCCAATACTCGGCAAACAAGAAAAACAATGCTTACAACAGTCGGACAGGCACCTCTAGATATAAACATACAGACAACAAAAACAACTTCATTGGCAAACCAAATGTTGGAAGAAACACCCAAAATAGGCATACATGACGCTGAGATACTATCTCAGAATCTTGTAGACAAAACATGTGAAAAAGACCATAGGACAGGAAACAGCAAAAAAAAAACGGAGCATATGCAAAGGAGGCTGAAAACATTAGTAAAGAAAAACCCTCTTACTGATTCAACAGCAAAACAACCCAGTTAACAAGTAGTGAAGTGAGATATAAAGAATATCACCAAAAAAGTCAGTATGAACCAAGTAATGTAAAATCACAACATCTAGCCACAGAAGACAAAACTACAGTCCCAAAGAGATATAAACCACATGCCAGTGGGAAAAGGATGATGAGCAGACCCATTTTCGTCTGGTTAGTCTGAAAGATCAGCCACCAGAAAACATTCAACTGCGGTGCACAATACCAGAGAGAATAAAGAAAATGATATCAGAATAATGACATGCAATATTGAAGGAATCAAAACAAATATTGCATATCTATGCAACATAAATCAAGGTAATACTGAAATATGCACCAGGAACATTTTGTATGGGACTTCCAAAAATGATCTAAAGAAACTATTGCCTGAAATGGACAACCACACGAGATGCTGTGATACTTATGACCCCCTTGATAGTTTTAAACTACCGACAGGAAAGGGTGGAGTTTCAATTCTATGACCGAAACACTTGTCAAATAGAGTAAAAAGAATTTCAGAAAGAAAATGTTTCGTAAACTATTATGAAGATCTCAGTATCCCAAAACCAGAAGAATATAAACCTAAGTGTGCGAGCCTATGCCAAAATCAAACAACATAGCATCACTGAAATCATCAATGAACAAATTAAGGAAACAGATTTATTTACAACCGTAACGGAAGTCGATGCAGCTATAGACAATATCAACTCCAAAAAAAGTCCAGGTGAGTTTGGCCTTACAGCAGAACATATGAAATATGCCAAAACAACACTTTCAAATACACTAGTTGATATCTTCAATAACATTCTTATTACAAAGTCAGTTCCAATGGATAAACTTCTGTATCAAAATATCAATTATACATTTGGAAAATATTGACAGAACTATACAATGGGCTTACCTCTTAAGTGAAGTGGTTAGACAATTTAAGTAGGAGTTTTAGCATAAAGCAGGGAGTCAGACAATCAGGTATATTATCAACCCTTCTACTAGTATTCAACATTTTTGTGGAAGACCTATTGGTAGAACTCGAATCAAATTCGATCGGTTATCAATTAGGGAACATATACATAGGAGCACCTATACGTGTGCAGATGACATTGCCTTTATATCAAACAACAAACATGAAATGCAAATAATGCTAAATGTCCTTGACAGATATGGAAAGGAACACCACTACAGTATCCATCCAACAAAGACACAAATTATTGAATTCTCTAAAACCAAAAGTAACCAAAACTGGAGATTAAACAATACAACATCCCAACAACGGAACATGGTATTCATTAAGGAATTAAAAGAGCTGAATGTAAGGAAAATGATCTCAACACTCAATACCGAATACAAATGACAAGAAGAACCAAGTATGCCCTAATGGGATCGGGAGTGTATGGAACCAATGGACTATATCCAAATACCTCATATAGCATATACAAAACATATGTACGTGTGGATTAGAAGTAATACCCGTTACAAGATCAAATATTGAGCAACTCGAAATGTTTTATAGAAGGACGTTACTACAAATACAGTCACTACCTTCAAAAACAACTTCCAATAGAAGCAGAAATACATAAAAGATCACTCTCTCTACTATACTCCATACTCTCTAGTAATAATACAAAGATGCATCAAATAATGGAAAGACAAATTGCTACAAATTTCGTCAATTACAAAAGTTCCTTTAGCAGAGTTCTACACATCCTTCAATTATATAAACTACCAAGCCTTAAACAACTTCACCAAGCTGTCCACAAAGGAAGAATGGAAATCAACTATCAAAGAAAAACGCAAACATACTGGAATATAGTACTATTAAAGGAAACAGAAAATAAAGCAGTCTCAAATACATGAATACTATAGAAAGAACTTATGTTAAATGTTTTTTTGTCAAGAAGAGGGTCTTTCAGTTTAGCACTTTAGGATTGGGCTTGAATCATATGTTGTTTATTTTCAATCCAGGGTCAATTGAAAAACATCGAGCAACGACCACTGGTCACATTGAAGGCTATATTGTAGGGTGTGCCGCGTACACTGTTCTACAGCTGGATGCTGGAAAAATCCACTTTGTATGGGAAATATAGGTAATCTACCGAGACTTAGAAGCAAGAATTATGACAGGAACATATATCCTACGAATCAACAAACAAAAATTTACACACTTTACAGTTGAGTCAACATGTCAACTATTTGGAGATGAGGACGAGGATCTTGTTCACTTTCTGACTACGTGCTCGGCTATGCTAAGACCTACTAGAGAAGTAGAGTTTACTAAGATTAAACAACTTGCAATGGCTTCGACATCAAAGAAGACATGTTATAATAATTTCAACAACAAAACACCCAGATAAAAGTAGACTGCACAAAATTAAATATAGTAACATCCTTAAAACTGGGAAATTGCTGACAAGACTAGAGGAACAGCCTAGAAACTTTATTTTCCAAATGCATGCTCATACAGAGACAAAAAGCTGCAAGAAATTATTTGTTCAACATAAAATAAATAGTTAAAGTTATATATCAATGAACAATGGAGTGATATCAGATAAATATATAACAGAAATTCCTCTGATGAATTAAGACTATTTAATTGTGTATATCACCTCTAGTAATGTTGGTTCACGACGATCAGGAAAGTCCAGTGAAGGATTCAAGTAAAATGGTATTTGGTGGGTTAAGTTCGTCCCTTTTACGATCGATATTGTTTACTTTACGCACATAAAAGACACACTTAAGCATTGTAAATAAACATAAAGCTATGTTTTATCTAAATTTCTTTATCTCTAACATTTGTGTATTGATTTGAATAAAATGTGGAAGTTTTGTTAATCTATGATTATCTCATTTTCTAGTTTTATGTATATTTATGATAAAAGTATGATAAGCGCATCCCAAATTATCTGTTCACTCTATAAAATAATATGATTAATAGTTCTATTGTCATATAAACATGAAAAATATCAAATAACATGAATAAGACAAATAAACATATAGCAAGTTATGAGACCTCTGCCCTCAGTTCTAATAACTGACAGTCTGTTTAAAAAAGAAGCCAAACATTCTTATATGTTTATGATTTGTTGTAAAGCAAATAGACCATTTTATCTTCATCTGACAAATTAATAAAATTTTAATCATCTGTTCTTAGTAAATTAAAAAGGTTTTCTCTAATATATATTCTATTTAACCCACTCATTCTATATAACCCACTCATACATAATATGATCTCGTTTCCATATACGTATTATAGATTTTAACAGTCTTATTTGTCTTAGATATTACTCTTTTAACTTTGTTTTTATTCTTAACTTTCCCTTTAATTTTTCAATGTTTTACTTTTCATCCCATTATTGAATAATATTTTTGAATTCAAATATAGAAATGCAGTGCCTTTAATATTTTAGAGAAAAATAAAATAAATAGATTTAAAAAGCTGTATACTTTTCATATTTAAGTCTTAATATTGACCTATGTTTGAAATGAAACATAAATGAAATCAAGTCCCCTGTAATAAGTCCAATAAAATATAATAGATTGTACGTCAATGAACGTTGATACTTTCTAAAGTAAAATGAATTAGTAACTCCACGAAGGTGCTCCTACCTACAGGAGGCTAATACTCATGAGAAGAAATATGGCTTCCGAAATATTAATAATTTTTTAACAAAACGAAAATATGGAGAAACTTTTATAGCAGAATAGGTTAATGATTTTTAAATCTTTTTGAATATAGTTATTACAATGTAATTGTCTTTTATTTATAGTTCGCAAATAATGTAAATATGTTTTACAAAAATAGAAATGAAAAAGTTAAATACAAATTTCAAACTTTCGTTTACCTTGCTACTCTATAAATATATGTATACGCAAAGTTGACGATGGCGAAACATCATCCAGATTTGATATTTTGTAGAAAACAACCAGGTGTAGGTAAGTGGAATGATCTAAGAATTATAACAGATAAGACAAAAACCTTGATAACATATTGATTAAAAAGAATCTCTTAAATATTTAGTTACACAGTCATACTGTGTATGCACAGTTACGGGGGGGTGTACAGTTAAAACATATATATCCCCCCTCTATCCTTGAAAAAGGGATACCTATTTTTAACAGCACAAAGGCCCCTGTGGTTTGTGTACTTAAGCAATATATACCCCACTCTATACATGCTACAAGGGGCTAAAGCTACATTGTAATGGAAAGGGGTATACATATATGGCCTAGAAATAGAGGACTCCAGCAAATCGGGGTAACCATCACAAACTCGCTCTTCTGAAATAAGCACATCGATAGTGTTGCAGCAAAGGGTAACAAGACATTAATAGGATTTATTAGAAAAATTGTCCAAGAACCATCAGAGAGACCAGTTATACATCAATAGTAAGACCAACACTAGAATATGCTGCAACTGTATTGGACTCAGCCAGTCAACAAAAGATAAAGTCAATCGAAAATGTGCAAAGAAGAGCAACTCGATACGTCCACATAAATTATACCGACCGTAATCCAGGGTGTGTAACAAGAACTGGGATGGCAGAATCTAGAACAGCGCAGAAAGACCAGCCGACTCTGTATGCTATTTTAGATACACCACCACCTTGTAGACATCGCCAAAGAAGCCTATTGAAAGAGCAATGACCGTAGAACTAGTTGACAAGACAGATTTTCCAGGAGAGGTGTAAAAACGAAACCTACAAAATGGCTTTTTCCAACGAACCATCAAAGACTGGAATAGTCTACCAAGTACAGTCTTCTCCGCTGACACCATCGAGGGCCTCAAGGCCAACCTAGTTGACCTTAGCAGCTGCTAGAGAAACGGCCCACGACATAGTTTTAATTGTGGATAGTAGCAGTAACTGTTTCACTTTTTAACTTTTGAAACACAGATGTGTACGTCTGCCCTGTGCATACACTGCACTCAATTTGTTTTAAACTTTTGACATGCATATGTATATATGGCAAAAAAATATTTGTGATACTGGTTCCCTGACCCTACCTTTTTTTCTTATGCCTATCCCTGGGGCCTACCCTTACATTTGTATTGCTATTTTAGCTTAAGCACCGTTAAACTTCTTCTCTTCTTCCAAAGGACAGGATTCCTTCTGGAATGTATTATGTCCTTCAGGCATGGTGTGACATAGCCGAATCCAAATAGTTGTTATGTACATTGTTAAGTATTAGAATTTGATACCAATGGTTCATTCACCTTGACTATTCTCACAGCAACACACCTTGTAACATTTAACTTTGACAGTTCTATAGTTAAGTTATCTATGTTTATCAATATATGTTTTGTTGTGTGTGTTCTGCATACTTTGTAAACTCTGTCATACTTTTAGTTTTTAATAATACAATGTAGGTACTAGACGTATTTTTGTAAATACTTAAAATACACCACAATTATCTGGCGACGTGGAAAAAGAAAATTCATGAATTCAGCGAACTTCTCCGTTATAATTACTGCGAGACTTTTGTGATTCTTGAATTTATATTATGGCTGGATAAATAGGCAAAAAGACGCTTTTGACGAAATCTTAGTGACATGGGAGTCTTACACAGAGAGACTTGAACAATATTTTAAAGTGAACAAAGTGGATAATGACTTAAAAGTTACTGCATTATTAAGCTTGGTTGGAGAAAATACCTACACGTTATTAAAACCTTACAAGTCCAGATAAACCAGCCGACAAAGCGTATGCCGAAATAGTGAAACTTCTGAAAGATCATTTGTCGCCGGAGCATTTACAAATATCAGAGAGACACCGTTTTATAAAACGAATACAACTTGAAGGAGTCTAGAGAACGTTAACAATTATGTAGCTGCATAAAGGAAATTAGCAGAACATTGTGACTTTCAAGACCTTTATAACACTTTACGTCATCAGTTATTGTGTGGATTACGAAACCAACAAATTAAGAGGAGACTCTTGTCCGAATCGAAACTTACGTTAGCTAAAGCCTTAGAGATAGCCCAAGAAATGGAAACAGCTGCTAAAGACGCCGAAAGAACTAAGAACAAGAGAAAATTCAAACCACTCAGACGTGGCCCGCCAAGAAACAAACCAAGACCAAAACAAGTGTTATCGTTGCAATGGTACAGGTCATCACGCAAATGATTGCCGATTCAAGGAAGCCACATTTTACAAATGTCACAAAATGGGACATCTTCAGAAAGCATGCAGATCAACTAGAAATCGTAAACAGACGCAATATAAAAGGAGACAAGTACACTCGTTGGAAGAAGACGACCGTAAAGTTGAAGAAGATTTTAGTAATTTGGGAATATATAGTGTCCGTGGAGGTCGTAATAATCCAATATGGCTAGAGCAAGAAGTTAACGGCAAAACTATCAGAATTGAATTAGATACCGGATCCGCTCTTTCGGTTATTTCAAAACAGGATTATGTGGCAATAAATCGCCCAATAAGACGTCCGTTACATTAAAACTTATTCAGGCGAAGAGCTTATGCCATTAGGATACGCAAATGTAAAAGTGCATTACAAGGATAAGAATGCCATGTTGAAATTATATGTGTTGGATGAAGGTTGCCATCCGTTGTTTGGTTGCAAGTGATTTCATGAAATTCGGATAGATTGGAAATCTATTAAATCATTGCACAAAATGAGTGATTCTGGTGCGCCGAAATCGTTAAATCAGATGCTGAAAACGTATGAAACCGTATTCAGCGAGGGTCTGGGAAAGGTGGAAGGATTGAAGGCAAAATTCACGTTGTAACGCCTATTGTACCGGTCCTTAAAAAGGATCAAAATAGTGTGCGCCTTTGTGGTGACTTCAAAGTCACAGTTAATCCGCAGCTTACAATGGATCAGTATCCTTTGGCACGAAAAGAGGATATATTTGCTTCTCTTTTCGGAGGTAAAAAGGTCAGTCAAATAGATCTCCAAAACGCATACATTCAACTGGAAGTAGATGAGAAACATCAAGAATGTTTCGGTAGGATTATTCCGTTATACCCGCATGTGCTTTGTGGTAGTATCAGTAACTGCAATCTGGCAGCGCATGATTGATCAAGTTCTAAGTGGATTAAGTGTTGTACAATGCATTCTAGACGACATGATCGTCACAGGTGAAAATGATGAGCAGCATCTGGCTATTTTAGACGGTGTGTTAAAGCGTAAACACTAGTATAATTTGAAAGTTAATTTGGATAAATGTGAATTCTTTCAAGATCGTGTGCAGTGTTGTGGTCATGTTATCATGGTTATTGATGCTGACGGATTACATAAAATGTCAGAAAAAGTTGAAGCAGTTCTGAATACCCCGACCCCGAAAAACGTTGGAGAGTTAAGAGCTTTCGGGATTAATCAACTATTATCATAGATTCTTGGAAAATATATCCACAATTGTGAAACCGACGAGCCGTCTACTCGAGAAAGGCCGCAAATGGATTTGGGATAAAGAATATGAATCTTCGTTTCAGAAAGCTAAAAAATTAGTCACGTCCGATTTAGTGCTATGTCACCATGATCCGAAACGCCCGATTCGTTTAGCCTTCAATGCCTCTCCGTTTGGCGTAGGAGCCGTTACATCACACATAATGGACGACGGAAGCGAAAAACCGATAGCATTTGCAACCCGTACACTTACAAAAACGGAATAAAACCGATCACAAATAGACAAAGAAGCTACCGCTATCACCGTTGGAGTAAAGAAATTTCACACTTATCTTTTTTGGAGACATTTCACGTTGATAACAGATCACCAACCTCTCGTTTCAATCTTTAATCCGAAGAAAGAAATTTCAATGACAACTGCCGCCAGACTACAACGATACACGATGTACCTTACAGAATACAATTATGACATTGAGTACCGTTATACGAAACAACATACAAATGCCAATGCATTGTCGCGACTGCCATATGATTCGACAGAGGACAAGCCCGATTCCGTAGATTTGTTCTATAGCGAGCAAATAGAACAAGCGCCAATCAACAGTGCTACCGTGAATCGCGAAACGCAGAGAGAAAACGTACTAAGCAGCGTGTACGAATACGCTATGAAAGGTTGGACAAAACCAAACGAACAGTTCTTACAGCCGTTTACACGCGCCGTGAAGAATTGACAATTCATCAAGGATGTATTCTTTAGGGTATACGAGTCGTGATTCCGATCAAACTGAGTTAAGAAGTACTAGTATTAGAAATGTTACATTTAGGACACCCCCGAATGGTTAAAATGAAAACTATCGCGATGAGTTACGTGTGGTGGTCTTAAATAGACGCGGACATAGAAACTTTGGCAAAACAGTGTTTGGGATGTCAACCTCATGCAACGAATCCGCTAACCGCGCCGTTACATCCATGGGAATGACCAAGTACACCGTACAAGAGACTACACATCGATTTCGTTGGACCGTTCTTGAACAGTTATAGATGCACATTCAAAATGACCAGAAGTATTTCCGATGCGAACGACAACTACAGGACAGATTGTTGACATTTTACGTTCAGTTTTTACGAGGAATGGTATTCCGAAACAAATAGTCACGGAAAACGGTCCACAGTTCGTTTCAGAAGAATTTCGAAAATTTATCAAACATTTTCGCTCAGCTCCATACCAACCAGTTACTAATGAATTAGCCGAGATATTGGTACAAATTTAAGAGCTATGTCATCTCAGCCGATATCGCTTAACCACAAACTTGCGAACTTTTTGATGACGTTTCGAAATTAACGGCTCATTCTACGACAAAAATGTTTCTTGGACGAAATTTACGTACACGCTAGGATTTTATTAAAGCCTGATGTCAAAACTGTTGTAAATGACAAACAATTCAGTAAATCGTTTACAAACTCAAAGAATAAGCTGAGACAATTTGAACCCGGACAAGGTGTCAATGTACCTGGTTATGTAGAAAATTGCAAACATTGTTGATCGATCAGGACCATTGATATACGAGGTTATGACTCCTGGAGGTGCCTGTTGGAGACGACACACTGATCGAATCCGAAGTACAGAGATGAGACCAACAGCCCAACAACCAGATGTTATCACCGAGAATATAGACATTGAAAATGACAATAACATTAACGAAAATCCGATGCCGGTCATTGACATTAGTAATGAAACTGACACACGCAGATATCCAGAAAGAACGAGACGCAAACCAATTGAAGAAATGTGGCTTTGCTAATTGCTTTTAAATATTTTTATTAGTTTTAGATAAGTGACTGTAAATATGTTCATTCATAGTTTGGATTTTATCACTATATCATAGACACCAATTGCTTCACAAGGTTTTTTAGTATTTAGAAATTGAAATACGATTTAATGCCAATGGTTCATTCATCTTGACTATTCCTACAACAACACATCCTTATCACTTGTCGCTATAACATTTAACTTTGACAGTTCTACATGTGTATAGTATAGTCCATTTGAGTTCTATAAATCCACGAAAATTCTTTTAATTTTTTTTGTCTCTCAAATAAAATTTATTTGTTAAACACAAATAAACTTTTTGTTAGTATACGAACTCTGATAACAAAACCAAGATGTTATCTTTTAAAACAATAAAGTTTTTCATATGGTCTAATGCTAAATATTTCACTAATATTGATAATACCTAAAAAGGTGTGTTTATCTGACGTAACAGCCAGGTGTTGGGCCCACCTGAACATAATGTAAAGGACAACAATAGGAGATTAGATGACCAATTAGCTCCACAAAAGGATTTTTAAAGGTATACGGAGCAAATGCTGTTCCTGATCACTAGGTTGTACTCCCATGGATTTACAAGCCATTTTTCGTTGATTTATAAAACTCAAACATACTGGTACAGTTCTCTATGTTTATCAATTTATGTTTCGTTGTGTGTGTTCTGCAGTTTAATAATACAATGTAGATACTAGACATGTTTTGGTTAATAATACTTAAAATACACCACATACATCTAAAATAGTAATATATACAGACTTAAACTAGGTACAACAACTCGTCTACTGTCTCGAAGGGGGGGGGCTGCACCATAAGTAGATAGTGCAGCCTGGAACACCTCCAGTGTTGGTGAGTCTGTCACTGGCGTTGGTAAGTGGTTATATTCCTGTATTGTTCGAGGTAGAAAGAGAATTTTAGACACTGGAATAGGTTAGTAGTGGCTGGTACAAACGTCAATTTCCTCTTCTTAGCCTGTTATTGAGTTGGACTACGTTGCTTGCATCCATATCTACCAGTTTATGCTGGATATTGTACAGCATTTAGAGACGACGGTTTGTCCTTCTGACTGGTAGGGGTTCCGACTGAAGATCTCTGACCACCCAAGTTACATATCCCGGAGTCTTGTCGTAATAGTTGTGACAGACAAAGCGGGCAGCTCTTCTTTGCACATGGTCGAGACAGTTTAAGTCTTCAGTTGTATCAAGATCCCATTCTGTGGATCTATATTCTAATGTTGGTCTTACAAGTGCTGTGTAGGCTGCATTCCTGGCTTACTTGCTACATTCTCTGAGGTTTAAACGTCTGAGTAAACCAACAGTCTTGTTTGTCTTGTTAGCTGTTTCTTCTGTGTGGTGTTTCCAGCTCAGGTCTTCACTACTTCTGATGTTAACTTCTAGGTACTTGCTAGTTGTTTCTTCTTATTTGTGGCCATGAAGTGAGTACCTAGTTTCTTTCTTGAGTTTGGTGTTGACTTTAATTCCACTATCCATTAACCCAAGGTAAAATAATCTATTTATTTTTTTTCAGGCAAGTAATAAGAAACAAACATATTTTTGTTTGGTCTAATTGTTATAAAGATCTACAAAATCTGTAACAGGGTCGAAGTTATAGGTTCATTCCTTTTGGTAGTTATTCCCCTTTGCTGTGACAAAATTGACCATTTTCACAGTCTTTTTTCATTGTACTAAAATCATTAACTCCTCTAACACCATAAGTTTAATAGCAACCTAACTAAGTATAGTTGTTCCTTGGCACGAGTTAATTAACCAATTGACTGACTAATAAAATAAGTTTAACAATGTTGTCTTATTAAACTAACAGCCCCTTTAATGTCAATAAAAGCATTGAAGTCAGGTGACCGATTCAGGCTCCTTGGAGCCTTTTTAAAAATCTTATTCCTCAATAAATTATGTCAACAAAATGTAGCAACCGTTTTGATATATCTTGCACCGTTAAATATGCACAAACATGTGCTGCTTTAATTCATTGTTATTAAGTAATTAATTCTCATAAATTAATTCATTTCAGCTGTTGGAAGATCTTGTGAAAAATGTAAGTATTTATTTAACGTTCAGCAAGATGTCATTTAATTAAATTATTTCAGAATATATGGAACTGAACATTTTTGATCAAGAACTTAGAATCCATAATTGATCATGTTAATATGATACACAGTTGAGCTCTTAGGTTTTACAAAAAATGTACTTAACTTTAACGTCATAAATCATTCCTGCTAAGTTTAAACCAAATATGTACAATGGTTTCAGAAAAACATTTTTAAATGATTAAAATTATGAGAGAAAATGTTTAAACATTAAACGTTGATATCTAAAATACATGTTAATTCAGTGATTCAAAACTCAATCTGAATCAAGGATTCTTTTGAAATTTAGAATAAACTGTTGTCCATGGTAACCAATAACAATTATTCATTGATTCTAATTATTTAATAACAATGACAGACATACATTTAGGAACCAGAATTTGAGAGCAAAAGGTCCATGTCCTCAGAAGGAGTTACTGTAAATACATGCAAGTCCAAGATTTGTAAAAAGAGTATCAAAGGATCCTGAATAAATACCTCAACCCAGTGCTAATTTGAACCCCCGAGAAACATTAGAATAGAGCCCTCTGGGCAACTTTTCCTTTGTAAACTTCTGAGACATGTACATGTATATTGACTAAACAAAATTTGAACTGAACACCTGTGCTTTGTCCTGCCTAGTTTCGATAGATTTATACTACTAGTATATACCTTTACTGTATTATATATTTGTGATGTGGAATATTTGTCTTACATTTCAAATGACAGTCATGACAGTGACAATGAAATTTTTGGTCAATGCTAATCTATGACTACTTATATCATGTGTATATAAGGGGACGACCATTTGTTTCTAAGGGGGGCTGGCAGTTTCGGTTGAGACAGATTATTTATTTTCAAAATTTTGCGGGCCAGAATATTTATTTTTCGCCGCTACGCGGCAAGAATATTTTTTTTCATACGTCAATAGCTTAATTAAGCAAGGATCTTGGGACAGATCATTTATTTTCTTTCAAACAGAGGCCAGATTATTTATTTCCAACTTTTTCCAGGCCAGAATATTTATTTACAAAACCTGTCAGCCCCCCCTCAAATCAAATGGTCTTCCCCTAACACATGTAACAATTGTAGCTGTAAATTCATTGATTCATGAATATATCAACCAACAGATCCATATATATCAACCTCAGACTATGTATTCATTGTCTCGCGGCGAGGCTTAGGAATGGTGATTCCGACGGCGACGGCGGCGTTGTCCACAATTGTTTAAGTTTTTGCTTAAGTCTGTTTTATTTGCACTAGTTGATATTTGGTATGCAGTTGCAGTAGCATCACTACAGATCAATTTCAAGTTTTTTTTTATCTGTATGCTCCTGCAGTCACGGTCTAGTGACTTTGAGCTTTTATACTAATTGAGCTAAATATTAACCTTTTTTTCATGCGTCTGTTTAACATCAAGTAGTTCGGTACACCATTGATATTGGGTATGCAGTTGCATTATCATAAGTGCAGATCAATTTCAAAAGCATTTCATCTGTATGCTCCTGCAGTCACAGTCTAGTGACTTTGAGATTTTTTACTGATTTAGCTAAATGTTAACTTTTTTCTTAAGTCTGTTTAAAGCAGTTTTGGTACACCATTGTTAGTTGGTGTGCAGTTGCATTAGCATCAGTGCAGATCAGATTTTAAATCATTTCATCTGTATACTTCTGCAGTCATGGTCTACTGACTTTGTGATTTTATACTGATTTGGCAAATGTTAACCTTTCGTCTGTTTAACATGAATTAAGCAGTAATGGTACACCATTGATATTATACGCAGTTCCATTAACATCAGTACAGATCAATTTCAAGGACATTTATAGAATATCTGTTTGCTCCTGCAGTCTAGTGACTTCGAGATTTTATCCTCTTTTTTTTGGGGGGGGCTAAATGTTGATGTTTTTTCTTAATCATTTTTATGTGAACAAATAATGGTAAACCAATGATTGCATTTGCATCACTACAGATCAATTTTATGAATAATTGCTACTACTGTAGTCACTTTGCATTTTTTAACTTTATTTCATACAGTAACCAGCTGCGAAAGGCGAGACATATCTCTGTGTTAACAGTTTATTTTACACGTATTTGCATCTGTTTGGTCGATGTATTCTTTTATCGGTAATCATTATTTTTTTTCTTTTGATGTGTCCCGCTGATAAACCCTGTATCATGAACAGGTGTGTATCACCCTATCTATCGGGTCAGTTGGTGACGTAGCATTATCCATATGTTTTATTAGTATGCACACTAAAAGAGTTCCTTTAAAAAAAACATAAAACAACCTTTTTAACGGAAATGTCACATTTTGTTGCTCGGGGATTACCGATAAAGGGATATAGAACTTTTAAATCTTGAGATCGAGTTTATCACTGGTTTCTGGTTCACTCTTTGGGTTCACCATAAACCAGTGATAAAGTCGATCTCAAGATTCAAAGTCTTATATGTGTTTTATATGTAGCTTTGTGCAAGCTTATCAATAGGGGGAAGGTTGGATCCAAAAAACTAGTTTAACCCCGCCACATTTTATATGTGCCTGTCCTAAGCCAGGAAACTTTGCCAAAGCCTTTGTTTGTCCTTGTCATTCTATGTTAACTGTTTTATGTCAAGAATTGAGTCTTTCGTTGATGATTTAGGGATTGGTTTTGATACTTTTGTATTGTATTATAAGTCTTGGGCCAATGCAAGACGGTAAGCAGTGACCTATGGTCATGTTGAAGACTGCTTGCTGTTTTCCGTTGTGATTTTTTGAATTGCTGTTTGTTTATGTTTGTTGTGTCGCGTACACTTATTCCACATCTCAATATCGTATATCCTATTCTATATGTATTGACTTCTTACTAATGTTATAATATCACATGTTATTGCATAATACCTTCTTATTTCAGGTGATGGTAGATGTGTCATATGTGATTCCTATGTCAGACCGTGTACACTGGTGAGAATTTGTGACGAGTGTAATTACGGATCATATCAGGGACGTTGTGTCATCTGTGGAGGGCCTGGAGTGTCAGATGCTTACTACTGCAAAGAATGTACAATCATGGAAAAAGATGTAAGTGTAAATGTAAACAATACCTTTATGTTTCAAAACTTTCAAACAAATTTTATATAGATCAATCTATCACAAGAGTGAGCACCTATTAACACTGACCTGCATACTATCATCATGATCATGCTAGCGGGCCAGTGCTAATTTGGCACACTGTAACTCGCTGCAGAGGGGCATTACCCTATAGTCACCACTATAAACACCCATCATCATCATCAAAGCTTACTCTGGTGACACATTGGATATTGATAGTACTTGGAGTTCACAAATCTGTGAATGTGATTGTTTAAACCTGGTTTATACATGTAATAGCATACATGTATATAGACCTTACAAAAACAAGTTGTATTGTAAGCTCACCATAATAAGGAAGATACATGTATTAACATTAAGCTGAAGATATGGCCAAAATAAAAATTAAATTTGTTTGCCCAAACTGTACTGTAATTGCATTACGAATATTTATTCCTGATTGGATTATTTATTATCGTCTGATATTTACATCTGTTTAAATAACCACATGTTTTTATTCCTTTGGATGTGTCCCGTATCGCTGTTTTAACGTAACTCCGCCGGGATTACTACACAGGTTTTAGCTGCCTTCTCTCTCTCTCGTCTGATGAAATTAATGTCGACACGTTTCTGGACCGCTCGTGTTTAGGAGTTAATCCTTGCCTACGCACAGTGTAAGACATTTTAAATTATTGTAAATCTTATTGTAAACCTTTCAGCCGTTAATTGTCATGTTTTATTCATCGTTTGAAACATCGTATGTTATTGAAATTCTACTTTCGTTTTTGATAATATTTTCTGGAAATTTACTCGACCTTGACTCTTGTCACCAAATTAACCGATGTAATTATTGATAACTTTATTTAGCTGTGCTTGCTTTTTATAAATGATCTATGTTTCTAGAGTCCGTCTGTTTCGATCTTTGTGTATATCTTTCACGTTTCTAACATTTAATTAACTTTGATTTTGTAACTTTTTACGATTGAATATTTATGCTCGTTTTTATTGTGTTTCAGCAATTTACCTGTTTGTATGTATGTGGATGAATAAATGTGCATTCCCCGGAATTGTCATTTGATTTGCCCCGTATATATTGGTTCGCTATCTGCCGCACGGGCAGAATAGTAAATTGACTACACCTGGCTGGTAAACTTCTTCGGGCCACCGTTGTACGGCTTGCAAGTCAACACAACATCGCCAATCATGGATCTAGCAGACGACCAGATGTCAACCACGTCCAGAACACGGACACTGACACCAAAAGG
This sequence comes from Arcuatula senhousia, assembly GCA_963971305.1. Classification (NCBI taxonomy): domain Eukaryota; kingdom Metazoa; phylum Mollusca; class Bivalvia; order Mytilida; family Mytilidae; genus Arcuatula; species Arcuatula senhousia. Next base: position 38,128,976 of record OZ020307.1, on the reverse strand, counting down.
GGAGGACCAGTACGTCCAGAGGAGAGATAAGCTCACACAAGACGTCGAGCTTCTTTGGTCAATGTGTAACGCCATGTTACAAGAAACAGACAACCCACCAGCGGAGGCTAGAAAATGTCTGGAACTTGAACAAAAGGTTGTTCAAGCCTACACGCGATACAACAGGCTGTGCGAGGAATACCTCGGATTCATAAAAAGCCAAAGAACAACACTGGCCAATCAAGACTTAGACGTCATAGCTCCGGTCATTGACGTACGCCGACGAATGTATGAATCGGCCATAGCCAACCTTCATGAAGTGCTAGGCCAGACCAGCATGGCTAGATCCGTTAAATCCAAACGGTCAAGGACAAACAGCGAGACCAGTTCTCGTATTTCGAACACATCCAGTCTGGCTAGAAGAACACGAGCCAAAGCAGAGGCGGCAAAAGCAGCCATCGCATTTGCCGAAAAACAAGCATTAATGGCTAAGCAAGAAGCCGAAATCCAAGAGAAAGCAGCTCGTGAAGATCGGGAATCCTCCCGTATTAAAGCTCAATTGAAGCGAGAACAGGCCGAAATTAAAGCAGAAATGACCCTTCTGGAGACTCAACGACAAGCAGCCGAGCTAGAGGCCGAAGCCCGAGTTCTAGAACAGGAGGACGACATGGAACAGGAGGTAGAGGATCCGCTTCCGGTTCAGATTGAAGACCCGCTTAAACGGGTACATGACTATGTCCAGCAACACAGTGTTCACAGCGAACAGGATAATCGGTTGCAAGACGTGGGTTACCACGTACCTTCTACACAACCGACCAACACATCTCGTTATGCCCGTTCTGTACACTCGGAACTGGGCCCTTCCGGACACAACATCCAACAACAGCAAGACACGACTAAAGCCGTCACATTTAATCAGCAACCTTCATGTCACTCGCCGATTGGAGATTTTGGACTGCCGTCAGCCGCATCCACGCCAATGAACGAACATGGACATATAAATCCAGCCACCAAAACACCGACTTCCGGTTTATCTGGGCTCAACACCAATGCACCTGCCTTTACGCCCAATCATGACTATCCCATGCATAGTCCAACAGATGTCAAGCAACCCACATCCGGTTTTACGGGTTCCGACCCGACAACTGCTATAACAAAATTTCTACTGAGAAAGGATCTGATATTTTCCCGGCTCAGTACTTTCAATGATAAGGCTGAGTCATACCACATTTGGAAGTCCAGCTTCGACAGCATAATGAAAGAACTGGATGTCTCAGATTCAGAGCAGCTTGACCTACTCGTTAAGTGGTTAGGTACAGAATCATCAAAGCACGCGGTCAGTATCCGCGCATCGAACGCCGACAACCCAGCAAGGGGTCTACAACGTCTTTGGCAAAGATTAGACGAACGATACGGCTGTCCGGAAATGATAGAAGCTTCACTCAAAACGAAATTGGATGATTTCCCGAAGCTCACAAACAAAGACAACATACGTCTCTACGAGCTATCAGACATCCTGTCGGAGATTGAATATGTAAAGGAGAAGCCACAGCTGAGAAATCTACTGGCTTACTTTGACTCCTCCTCAGGGATCAAACCCATCGTTTCAAAACTGCCATTTGGTTTGCAAGAAAAATGGACATCACGGGCTGTAAAGTACAATGAGCAGCACTCAACCTCATTTCCTCCTTTTACGGAGTTTTCCGCATTCATACGGGAGATCAGCAGGATCAAAAACAACCCAGGGTTTATCTACGACTCGGAACCCACAACTTCCACTCAAAAGGGGAATTCGACAAGGTTCACATCTAAGCCCCAACCTCAAATTGGTGTTTACAAAACCGAAACATCTGGCATCAGTGAACTATCAGACAAGCTTGAAAAATGCATTTTGCATGGCACCAACCATTCGTTGAACGACTGCCGTGGATTCCGTTCCAAGCCATTAGAGGAACGCAAAACCCTGCTCAAGGACAACAAAGTTTGTTTTAAGTGTTGCGAGTCAACTAAACATATAAGCCGGGATTGTCCCGTAAATGTTTCATGTCAGCAGTGTGGAAGCAATAAACATAACACAGCTCTTCATTGGGATAAAGACCGGCCCACGTCACAACCCGCACTAAACGACGGCGGGGAGTCGGGTTACACCAACAGTGCTACTACCGTTAACACGGTCAATGCATCCTGCACGGAAATATGTAAAGAATATGGCGGGAAATCTTGTGCAAAAATTCTCCCAGTAAATGTATTTCACAAGGACCACCCAGGTCGCAAAAGGAAAATGTACGCCATAATTGACGACCAGAGCAATAGGTCTTTAGCATCTCCGGAGTTCTTCAAGTATTTCAATGTACGGGAACCTCCCGAATCGTATACACTTTCAACTTGCTCTGGAAAGACCATAACATCCGGAAGACGAGGAAATGGTTTTGTTGTGACAACACTCAATGGTCACAACACATTGGACCTACCTGGTGTAATAGAATGTAACAGCATTCCTGACAACAGGAACGAGATTCCGACACCAGATGTCGCCTACAAACACTCTCACTTGCGAGATATAGCGGAACACCTTTCGCCGTTAGACGAAAACTGCAACGTAATGCTTCTTATCGGACGAGATTTACCGGAAGCACACCATGTGCTCGACCAACGCATTGGACCCTCGAGGGCTCCATACGCTCAACGACTCGAACTTGGCTGGGTCGTAGTGGGCGAGACTTGTTTAGACCAGCGAGAACACCCGTCAGTGTTAATGTCAAAAGTACTCGTGTGTCGACTTCTGGCTACCCTACGGTGACAAAACCGTGCCAAAGCAACTTTGGAATTCAGCAACAGTTCTTCCCGAAGAACACCAGTCGTGACAACAGACAAGACGTCTCTACCAGTAGGTCATACGATGGGAACTACGTCCCAACAAACTTAAATCAGACTGATCCAGGAACCAGTTTCTTTCAGTCTTTTGATATTCAAGACATCAGTTTGCTTCAGGAACCCGGAATGGACAAAGTGATTCGACCCGTCATAAAAGTCGAAACAACTTACAATGCAGACCGCATACCAACTTGCGAGGAACAATTTTCTGACTCTTCGTCATGGTCAAAATTGACTCAATTCACTGCTGCTCTCAAAGCCACTGGCCGCAAACGTAGGTACAAGGCAGCTAAGTGCCATCCAGCTCATACTTACCAGGAAAACTAGGTGCGTGTCATCATAAACGGGAATCCCGCAACAAACACTCGACCGAAAGTCGACATGATTCTACTAGTGTGACTTTCCACATCGAACTTTTTGTGTACAATAACTGTTTTCACCCGTCGGGGTCCATTGCAAGGAACATGTCGTTCCTTCCCACGCCGTGCGTGGCAACGTTGGAGCAACAGATCTACTCTTCCCATTGGGCAACGCTGGAAGCCATACAACGATGGATCTCCAGAACAACAGCCGTTGGATCGTTCTCCGAACTGTACATATATTCTATCCTTTTACTACTTTGGATTTATGTGATATTCATTTATTTCTTCTTTGGATATTGGAATTCTTTTCAATTCATCTGTGTTTTTAAAAGAAAGTTAGAGAAATATCCACGTGGATATTTGGCGGGGAGTGTACTGTAATTGCATTACGAATATTTATTCCTGATTGGATTATTTATTATCGTCTGATATTTACATCTGTTTAAATAACCACATGTTTTTATTCCTTTGGATGTGTCCCGTATCGCTGTTTTAACGTAACTCCGCCGGGATTACTACACAGGTTTTAGCTGCCTTCTCTCTCTCTCGTCTGATGAAATTAATGTCGACACGTTTCTGGACCGCTCGTGTTTAGGAGTTAATCCTTGCCTACGCACAGTGTAAGACATTTTAAATTATTGTAAATCTTATTGTAAACCTTTCAGCCGTTAATTGTCATGTTTTATTCATCGTTTGAAACATCGTATGTTATTGAAATTCTACTTTCGTTTTTGATAATATTTTCTGGAAATTTACTCGACCTTGACTCTTGTCACCAAATTAACCGATGTAATTATTGATAACTTTATTTAGCTGTGCTTGCTTTTTATAAATGATCTATGTTTCTAGAGTCCGTCTGTTTCGATCTTTGTGTATATCTTTCACGTTTCTAACATTTAATTAACTTTGATTTTGTAACTTTTTACGATTGAATATTTATGCTCGTTTTTATTGTGTTTCAGCAATTTACCTGTTTGTATGTATGTGGATGAATAAATGTGCATTCCCCGGAATTGTCATTTGATTTGCCCCGTATATATTGGTTCGCTATCTGCCGCACGGGCAGAATACAAACCCTACCTACCCAAAAAGTTCCTGCCTATCCAAATTCTTTTTTTTTTTTCGATAAAAAGTTATAGAATTGTTTTTTAATATTATCATTCCTTGAGCTATTATTAGGAAAAAAAAATTAGTTTCTGATCTCCCAGAGAGAAAAAAACAAGAACAACCTACCTATACCTTGGTGATATGGGTAAGGTTTGGGCAAACTGAACTATTCTAATCATGGCCCAACTCTTGAGAGTGTGAGCAGGTTGTTACCCTTAATAAAATATTGTCAACTGACTGAGTGAATGTTGATTAATTTTACGATACACGAAGCACTGTGTTAGGTAATTAAAAGCATGATAAATTGATAATTATGCATACAATAACCTTATCACTTATGTTTTCATTTTTATATGGAAATTGTTAATTTTTCACCATGAGCTTCAAAAAAGACACAAATTATTAAAATATGTACGGTTTTTTTTTATTTCAGAGAGATGGATGTCCAAAAATTGTGAATCTTGGAAGTGCAAAAACAGACTTATTTTATGAACGGAAGAAATATGGATTTAAAAAGAGATAGTGCTTTTTATCATAAACTTCAGCCATTTCTACTTTTGTCATCTATACATACATAACATGTATTTCATAATAGATTTGTAAATTTGATAATGTTGTTTATGATAAGGTCCAAAAATACATCTGAGAATTCTTTAGAATTAAAGCTGTCTAATTTGCACATACAAATAAGAAATCCTAATGGAAGAAGAAGGTCTGTTACCAATAAAAACCATGTTCAACCAACTATTTCCCATCTTTGAAATGTATGTACAATTATTATGGCTTATGTTGTTATAAATCTTTTTTTTATGTCCAATCTACAAAAGTCCCGGGCATATAGTGTTCAGGTCAGTGTGTCCGTCTGTCCCAAATGTTGCTAGGTGGGGAATTATGTTTTTGGACACAGAGGCGGATCCAGAGGTCCGTGAAAGGGGGTGTAATTGCTAAAAATGTCAGATTTTGATGAAAATTTGAAGTTGCTGGTCAATTTTATACAGAAAAAATTAAAATTTCTCTATAAAAGGGGGGGGGGCGTTCGTCCCCTCCGCACCCCTCTGAATCCACCACTTATTGGACATATTCTTGAACTTGGACAGACTAGATTGAACATCCTTATTTGGTAGTTTTGTAATTGGCTGGATTTCAAGAAGTGAAAACCTTGGCTTTCAAATCAAGAATGTTGAGTGCTGGGCAGGCAGGGAAATCATTTGTTATAATCACAGTTATGTCACTCTAAACATGTTTCCAGTTTATCCAAGATTTTTAGGCAGAGCCTTATAGAGTCATATAGCTATCTGATTTTCGCATTTTTCCCCCGTCTAGACAGGGTAAATCGGTCAGTCAATATTGCTACCAGAGGATCTATTACAGAACATAAATCGTGTATTGTATTTTAAATGTTATATGGATTGTTTAAAATAAGACGTACATATTATACCACAACATAAAATTTTAATGCTATATGTGCACTACATATTGTGTATCAATACTCGTTGATGTTTACTTAAGCATTGTTGACCTTTGACCTTTGATCAAGTGGGCGGAGCTAAATAACAGATTTCTTAACAAATGTGTAAGCGTGCGGAGCAAACCAACAAAACTGATGTGCTATATTTCACACATGAAACACAGATTGTTCATTATTTTAGTGCTTAGATTTAGCTCTGCCTTTAAACGCTTTAGCGCTTTGATTATTGACCCACTATTAGCTCACCTGACCTGTTGCCTTCACCCTGCATCCATCTTCATAGTTTGTCTTCTTTCTTTGAAACATTGCACACTTCAACTATGGGATGTCCTCTACCAAGATTGCATAAATGGTGACTGCTGACCAAACAAAATACCTGCAGCTGTTAAAAATAAAACAGTGGATATCAGACTTCAGTTTTTGCCTTTTACATACCTGTAGAAAATAAAAGAAAAAAGAAAATCTGATGCAACTACAACAACAATTTGTCCCTTGTCCTCAAGAAAACGAACATTATTTTTGGTTGGACTCTACCATACAAAATATTTTATTTTGCGGAAAATGGTCAAATTTTACAAATGTAACAATTTTCCTGGTACATATTTTTTCACATTTAGGTTTGACTTTGTAACTTTTTTTGGTGGCTAGAGACTTTTTTGTCAAAAGGCTCTGGGGGCTATATTAGACGACCAAGTAAAAAGTGGTTTTTCGTTAGATTTTTACAATATTATTTGTTGATATAGAACAAGTTAACATTTGGCCTAAAAAGTCTGCTGTTCTGTACATCTTTTCGTTTTTTTTCAAAAAGATGCACAACTATTATGCTCCCGTAGCCCATTTTAGCCATGCCTGGTAAAATGGCCAAATCTCCATTTTTGTAATGCTGTAACATGCAAGTGATGACCGAAAGCAAAGTTACAAAAATGTTTTTGTACAGACCATATATCAGTCTTTTGGAAAGATATGTCATATAATAGTCCAACCCTTCATTCATGAAAAATAGTCCCCTAAAGTTGGTCATTTCTGTACATTTCATCAAAATACACAGATATTCCCATCTTTTACCCTTAATCCCCAAGTATATGTCTTTCCCGATCCTTAAATGGTGTTTGTATTGTGATCATCTGTTGTATCAAATGTTCTAAATGTATTTTTGTTTCATAGAAAACACATTCAGAGTTTTAAACTGAATCCTCCAAAAAGTGGATTTTAATATGTAGAATTATCAAAACATTGTTTCCAGGGGCTGTGGCTAGGTCAAAATGTAAAATCCCAGCTTGGCTTGTTGATACATGTTTGTCTTGATATGTTACTGTTTTTTAATTTCTAAAAGATAAGGATGAAAAAGCGTTACCTTGGACAATAAGTACCTTTAAAAATAACAAATTTCAGCATTTTTGAACAGTCTGGAATACTGCCTAAGTCCTACCTAAAGGTACCAGAGGAACCAAAACTATGAATTACGAAAATTGAGGGGGGTAGGACCTTTTTCGGGACACCGGGATTGGCCATATTTAAGTTCGGGATTCCGGGATTTGGACAATTTAAGTTCGGGATTCCGGGATAAAATTATATCATCTTTACCGGGCTTCGGGATTTTCTCATTTTTAAGTCGGGATGACGGGATTTTGTAAAAAATTAGTTCGGGATTCCGGGATCAGACCCCCTCCTACCCCCCCCCCCAAAAAAAAAAAATTGCACTGTATTTGAAAGACAAAACATCACTTTTTCAAAAAAACATTGATACAATTTTAATTCCATCTACGTAGACTGAAAAAAATCACAAATTTTCAAATAAAATTTGAATGGAATAAGCGATAAATCAGATGAAAGCTATATATAGCTATTGAGGCCTGTAGAGCGGCCTTCTTGAATTTTTCGAAAAAAATAATTTGCCTGAATAAGTCTCATAGGATGGTCTTTCAGTTGCAATATACCTTTTACATAATAAAAACCTTGCTACTGGACACAATTTAAATTTTTGCATGGTTTTCTCATGAACAGGCTCTTTAAAACAAGTTGCAAATCTATCTAATATACAGGTCTATGATAAAAAGGTTCAATCATCTGTTGTATCAAATTAGTAAAAGAGATAATACTGATTATGAGGTGGTAAATGGGGGTACTGTGCACGGCTGAACGGCAAATAAAAAGTGGCTTTCTCGATGAACGGAAAATAATTGTTGCTGATCTCGATGCACGATAAATAAAGAAACAAAATATTATTCGTTAATGAAGGAAAATCCCTGAATTTCGCTCAGTTTGTGACAGTTTTGACAGTTGTGTATTCTTGAAACAGTACAACAAATCAAACTTTTATTGTCTTTAAACTTATACAAGTTTGTGACACAAAACGTAATATATACACAAATAACCCACAAATATAGACATATTCACTATATTTAAAATATATTCAAATAAACTTAACTAAGAGTCTCCTATCTTCAGTTCAATTGATCTTTTAAGGAAGGAGGCTAGTTTATTTGCTATTGATGGTGTTGATGGGTTTAAAATTATCTTAAGTTTTAATAAATCATTTTTTATATCAAAATCAGGAATATTTTCTTTATAATTATTTATAAACAGATTTCTAATAGTATCATTCTTTTTGCAATTTAACATAAAATGAGCTTCATCCTCCACTATATTACAAACATTACATAGTCTATTTTCTCTAGGAATTTTAAGATGTCTTCCTTTTTCAATAAGCAAGTTATGGTCACTTATTCTATATTTTGTAATTAATTTGCTGTATTCTGGATTTGGTATATTAAGATAGTTTTCTATTTCAAGATCAGAATTGTCTTTTATGTTCTTATAAATGAAAAGTTTATTCTTTTCAGTAATATTTTCTAATGTATTGTTAGTTAAATCTAAATAATAATTTTTCATGTAGTTCTTAATATTAGATTTTTGAATTTTATCTCCTGTATCTAGGTTAATTTCTAATGATTCCATGATATCTTTTGCATAAGTATACCAAGAATATATTCCCTCCCCATCCAGTTGTTTTGTTAATTGAAAGGTTTCATATAATAAGGAGTTGATATTTTCATTTTGAAGTCTTGATAGATATAATATTGTTTGTGTTTTTATAAAGCTTTCTACTGGTAATCTACCAAGTTCAAGTCTAGTTGCTAAATTACAAGCATTTTTCCTTATCATTAATATATATTTACAAAATAAAAGATGTAAATTTTCAATAGGGGTTTTATCAATAAAGTTAAAGATATTAACATTATTTCCTGATATGTTAGCTCTATGCTTATCCCTATAAAAACTTAAATACGTATCTTGATATATTATTAATCACATAGAATTTCTTTATTTTCATTGGATGAACAATACCACATGGTCATTTTGTATTTCTTTGGGTACATACAAAATTCCTAAAAATAGAATTTTCAAGCGATATTTTTTAATACTGCATATCTATACAGCACGTTACTAAAAATAGATTTTAAAAATTCCAGAAATTGAATCACCATTAGAAATAATTCTTTCAATAGTTTTTTCTATTCAACAAAAACAAATAATAATGGAGAGAAATATTTGAAGTCAAAATATTATAAAGAAAATAGTTTTATTGTATTTCGATAGTAATTTATTTATGTGGAAATTTGTCATACAAAAATCCAGTGAATGAAATATCTATACATCATAACATAACAAACTAAAATATGGTATGTATAAAACATTTGAAAATTCAAATTATCAACAATTTATGATTAATAATATAACAATTATAGCTTTTGGTTCGGTCAATACAAGAATATATCAACCAACAGATCTATGCATATCGACCTCGAACTGCGTTCTCGGTCAATATGGATCTGTTTGATCGATATATTCTTGTATCGACCTCATACTAAAGCTATAATTATATAATATAATTTCTGCATTATAGGTAGCTATAGGTTTGATCAATATATCAAACAGATTACAAGCTACATTTACAGGTAAAGAGTTCAAACTCTCAGTATAGCTCTTAATACTAAAAAGAGCTTTCTTAGCCTTTTTTACCAAATCTTTTGAGCTATTAGACAGATTACCATTGGACTTCAGATTAATTCCCAAGAAAAGATATTCTGATACATTTTCAATCAATGCTTGTTTATAATGTACAAATGGGGGTTCCTTTCTTTTAGTTGTTTTTTTTTAAAAATCATGGTTTTAGTTTTGTTTGTGTTTATTTCTAGTTGCCATTTATCGCAATATTCAGCTAAATTGTTTAAGCTTACTTGAAGACCCTGTTTAGATTCAGAAAGTATAAGTAAATCATCTGCAAATAATAAATTACCAATATTAGAGTTCATAATACTAAGAGGATTAGATTCAGTCTTACTGAAGTTGTCTGTAATATCATTAATAAATATGTTAAATAATGTAGGGCTCAGAGAATCTCCCTGTTTCACTCCTCTGAAGATCTCAAAACCTTCGGAGTGTTCATTTTTATATTTTAAAAATGACCTTGTATTAAGGTATTGATTTTTGATAATCTGATAGAAGAATTTTCCTATCTCCATATTACATAATTTATATAGTAAAGCATCCCTCCAAACTGAGTCAAACGCCTTTCTTAGGTCTACAAAACATGCATAGACCTTCTTTTTATTTTTATTTAGGTATTTATTTAATAATGTTTTAAGTATAAATATGCTGTCAGCAGTTCTGTGGTTCTCCCTAAACCCAAACTGTGATTCACTTAACTTGTTATTTATTGCCTTTGTTAATCTATTATTCAGGATAGCATTAAAAATTTTTGAGAGAGTACACGTTAGGGAAACTCCTCTATAATTATTTGGATCTGTTTTATCCCCATGTTTATGTATGGGTATAATATATGATTCTGTCCATGATTTTGGATAGAATCCTGATTTTAAAATCTTATTAAATATTTTAATGTAGGACTTGTATAGAAATGTAGAAGAATGTATAATGATCTCATTTATTATTCTATCAGGTCCTGCAGATTTCCCTTTCTTTAGTTTATGAATAACTTTTTTTAATTCAGAGTATGTTATTGGTTAGTCCGAGATTGCTCTGACGTCCTCGGCATTTTTACAGCAAGCTGGTGCCGTGGGACGTCAGAGCTCCTTCCATATAAAAAACACGGTATTTTAACGAATGCTTACTAAATGTTAAAATAACTCTTACATCAGTCATTTGTAAAATGGGAGATGTAAAACAAAACTAAATTAATATTTTTTAACTATTAGAAACTGCCTGTAAAATAAGAAAATCCAGTCAAATAAGAAAAAAGTAAGAGCTGATCTTGAACTTTATCAATTTCATCAAGTTCAAGATCAACCAAATAATGTACAAATTTTAGATTATTTTACTTATTCAAGATATTTCTCTTCAAAATATGTTGTATTTTTATTCTTAATAACCAAATGTTTCATTTGAGATCAAAATTTTTATGCAATAATGATGATAAAGTTGCTTAATTTATCTCGGAAGTGCACAACAAAACTGTTGTGCTAAATCCCGTGTTTTTGATATGGAAGGAGCTCTGACGTCCCACGGCACCAACTTGCTGTAAAAATGCCGAGGACGTCAGAGCAATCTCGGACTAGTTATTGGTGAATCAGTATTATCTTTATATTCTAAACTTTATTCTATATCATTCAGTTTATCTTTAATATTCTTCTGAAACATTTTATCTATCTTACAAGGATTTCCTTGATTCTGAAAATGTTTTGCAAGTTTAATGTCATCTTTTAGAATATCAGGAATCTCCTCATCCTCTTCTTTTGTTTTCTGTAATGATTTCAGGACATTCCAGTATTCCTTTGGGTTTTTATCAAGATTTTCATTTAAAGAATTAAATATTTTCAATCTATAATCATTTTTTTTCTTTTTTACCATTTTTTTTCATATTTTTACATAGACTAAAATATTTAGTTTTTGATAAGTTATTATTTGGGTTGTGTTTTATTTTGTGTCCTATGTTTGGTTTCGTATATAACATTATCTGACCATTTATGGTGATATTTCCTTCTTCTCTTTTTCAAAGGTTTATTTGTACATTTACATGACTTATCTGATAATTGGTTTAAAATGTTTGTAAGATTTGATAAAGCCTCATCAACACCATTTTGATTGTCTTTAATATGACTTAACTCCAAGTCAATGATACCATTCTTAATAGATTCTTCCCCTAATGCTTCTACAAGTAGCAATTTTGATTTATCTGACCACTTATATAAATAAGTTTTGGTAGATTTCCATCTGGTTTTATCAAGTTGGCACTCTTTTTCATAGTTTATATTACATCTTAAAAAAAGTTCTATTTGAGCATGGTCAGAGAAACAAGTAAAACTTTTTGTATTGAAAAATTGAACAGAAGACAGAAGACTCTCACTTACAATGGAATAATCAACTGTACTAAAACCATTAGTATAATAACCTAATTTATCTCCAAGAAATCTCCCGTTTAATATTCGGAGCCCTGAGGACAAGCACATATCTAAAAGTTGTACTCCATGAGAGTTTAATACTTCATCTTGATTTATTCTGTTTTTTTCCATATTATCTATATTATACATGGGTGGTAATAAATTTTTACCATCAAATTTATTTATTTCATCTGAATCGTTTTCAATAAAATCACTGTTTTCTTTAGTTCGTGCATTTATATCTCCCCGGCATGAGGATTATTTTACCCTTATTTTATAATAAAGAAATTTTTAGTTCTAATGAAGCAAAGTCATCCTCAAAATGAGGTGATGAGCTTGGAGGCACATAAACTGCACATAAGAATATATCATGTGGTGTTCCAAAGAACTGTTTTTCTAGCTTTATCCATAATCTATTTTGGGATATAGCACTGCAATGATTTCTTGGCGAACAATATTTTGTATAGCATTTTTTGTCTAAAATACCATGAACGAAAAATAATCCATGCAAACTCACGAAACACGAAAAATAGAGTTAAGGTGAACACGATGAACGATGAGCTCCCTATGGGCGGCTGAACGAGAAATTAAAAATTCAGAAATCGATGAACGAAAAATAAAAAATGTCGAGCACGGTGCACGAAAATAACCCTTTATCACCATCTATTATGATATATTATGGGGGGTAGGAGGGGGTCTGATCCCGAAATCCCGAACTATAATTTTTACAAAATCCCGTCATCCCGACTTAAAAATGAGAAAATCCCGAATCCCGGTAAAGTTGATATAATTTTATCCCGGAATGATCCCGAACTTAAATTGTCCAAATCCCAGAATCCCGAGCTTAAATATGGCCAATCCCGGTGTCCCGAAAAAGGTCCTACCCCCCCCCCTTTTCTATTATCGTCAAAACTTATTTTTAAAATGGAAATTTTCAATAAAAATAACGCAACCTAGTACTTTTCCAAGTTTTCCAATTCTACCTAAATCAATTTAAAGTCTTGAGAAGGCTAAACATAAAATTTCGACTTGCTCCATCACGGGTAAATTAATGGGACCCCTTTGTAGCTCCGCCTAATCTAAAAAATGTCTATTAAAGGAGCTAGTTTATGTTGACTATTAAATGAAAATGAAGATGTACGTATTTATTTGCCTAACCCGACAGGATAATGTCAATAAAGTATTCGTTAATCTAAAATAAATATAATGTCAATAAAGTATTCGTTAATCTAAAATAAATAATATATATATAACAGTAAAGTAATTTGTGTCACAAGTTCTGTAGCAAATTTGTGAACAAATAAGGTGTCCTGTAGTCTGTCTTTCTGTTTTTTTTTTTCCGTTTGGGCCTTTTTAGATCGCCAATTGTCAAAAATTATAAAAGGCTCTAAGACAACATAGTTCTCTGGGCTAACTCATAAATTAAAAAGAACTTCAACGACGGCATTATCATAATTATTTGGACTAGTCTACAAGACGTAACCCACAAGTCAGATATTAAAAAAATAATGATATTGTTGTGAATGCCCTCGTGGTACTACTTCTGTCACGAACACACTTATTCCACACAACGGACAAGGGTTAGCAATGAATGTAATAACTATATCAATCAGAATACCTTTCCTTGCTGGATTATAGCCTGCGTTGAGTTAGTCGGATGCTGTTTTGCAGTCGTCTTCTCCAAGCTGGATCTATCTCGCGGGAAACTTCTCCCAGAAGGGTCACACTGCGCAGCCTCCGCAGCCTCCAGCAGTACATCAACCAATCGCTGGTCTTCTTGGTTGGTGCCGACCAATGGACATCGAGCTGACGTCATCCTGACTGGATCGGGATCCCCCTGACGTAACGGGCAACCCCACAACACCCCCCTCCACCTTAAAAAGGAGGACGTTAAGTCCGACAAGGGCCGACACTATGAACACCCCTCTGGGCTGAAGTAACGTCGAAACTGTATATATATATGTGAAAACCACCCACCAAGGACTGGGCACTTAAACTTATCACCCTGGGTATTATAATACATAAAATAACTACTATCAAATCACATGACAAAAAACATCTGAAATCACTCCAGACCACAAATATACAAATAAACGGAATACACATCATAGCCAAAAATAAAGAACAAACTCCTAAATCTCATAGGAAAAAAACTACCAGCTTCGACTGGGTAAACAAACAGCTATGACTATACAAAATAAAACACACATTAGAGCAAATCACTGCTCATACAGTCTAACGCTTATACAACAACAGACGCCAGAGCAAATCACTGCTCGTATCGTCTAACCTTGAGGTTAATGCAATTCATTAGCAAAAAACCCCCCTCAACAGATCTTCTAGTTTTCCCCATACTAAAAGTACAGAAGTGGCAGCAGACATGACCAAATACAAATATCAACTTATTAAAAAATATCAAAACTTTCCTTAGGGGATAGGTAAGGAAACCAAAAACGATCTAAAACTTTCGCCCTAGAGCCCCTAACAAAAACTAGCCTTATCAATCAAAATTGAACCCAACAGCCATCTTGGGATGCTCGCTGTCCCTCTATCTCTCCTGCTGGGTTGTCTGTCACGGGATGCTCAGTGTCCCAGTGACACGGTCATGTTGCTGACTTCAACTTGTATGTACACTTTACAAGGCAGGAGGTGGGGGGTCCAAAAGTTATTATTCTAATTCATTATTATCATCCAATCTCTGGAACATTAATCACTGGGGAATCTCAAAATTATTATAGTTAGTATACATGTTGGCATTGGTACCTCCTGCCAATTAATCATTTTGTCCGTCAGGACATCGCCCCCACACTCCTCCTTTTCTCACACTAGACATTATGAATGTCTCCTTTACGACCAGACGGCCTCCAGTACTAGGCCTGGTGCCCACACATCCTCCAGGGACACGGACACATCCAGGTAGGCACCACCAATCTGGAAAGTCACCCCAGGCTTGCCCGTCCGGCTCTCCACGATCCTAGCAATCTCGGCCAAACTAGAACCGGTCACCATCACCCTCCGGGTCTCCTGCTGTACCGTCACCACTCTGGCCGGTCCAACCTGATTCAACCCCAGCTTGGGGTCCTGCTCCACCACAGCCTCTGGCTTCACTGATCGGGCCACCGCCCCTGACTTCTCTGGTCGGGCCACCGCCCCTGGCTTCTCTGTTCGGGCCACCGCCCCCGGCTTCTCTGACTCCACCAGCCTCATCCCCCTGAACTGGCTGTTAAGGGCTTCCAGTTCCCTCAGGTTCATCTCGCCCTTCGTCTCGTGGAGGTAAAAGCCCTCCAGGGCGACCACATCCTGTTGCTCTTGGGACAGCAAATGCAACAGGGACCCAAACACCCTGGGTACCAACACCACTGTAACGGAGTTAATCTCCCTTGCCGGCGCAATCTTCAGACATCTGGGGAACTCCCACCCCATGGTCCTGGCTACGGCCCTCAGTGGCCCCTCATCTTTGCGGGTCCATGAATCCTGCAAACGGCTCGGCACACTGGCCTTGTTCTGGAGGAACCGCAGGAACTCCTCCGAGGTTACGGTGTCTAGCCCCGTCAGCCACTGCGCCACTGCGATGATTGCCTGCCCCCGGAACCGCTGATCCTGGAAAGTACCATCTTCCGTTCCAGGGGTGAACACTGCAGAAAGGTGTTCGTTCTTCATGTGTCGCCCCATAAACTTAGTGTATACAGGGCAACCTCTCACTGGGCAAGGACGATGCTTCTCAGAATGTGGCCGGCTGGCCTCCCAGCTACCTGACCTGGGGCATTGGTAATCCAGGTCACTTCCTCTAGATGAACTCTGTCTAGCCTCAGGGCCCACCGCCTCGCTCTCCACTGGAGCACCACCAACTGCTCCCTCAGAATCGCCCGTTGCCGGGGTCTTGTCTTTCCCTGCCTGCTGGCCCTCCACAACATGGTCCACTGACTGACCCTCTACCACGGCCTGGTCTTCCTCCACGGCCTGGCCCACTGGCTCACTCCCTGCGGAGGTCTCGCCCTCATCTGCCTGCTGGCTCCCTGGCTGAACCTTGGTCTTGTTCCAAGCTTTGATGGCTGCTACACTGGTTGCATACATCTACAAAACAAAAACAGTTGTCACCAGGGAGTCGCTGCAGGGTCTTCACATGGGATCAGGCGAATAGCCCCTCCCCCCTTTTTTAAAAAACACAGTCCTATCACCAAATAGAATCTCTACACGAATCCCACATCTCATGGAATGCCAAAAAATGAATCTCACATTTAATCACAAACTTTTCAAAATTTCACAAATGAATCACACATTTGAAACTAACTTTATCCCAAAGTTCAAAATTTCCACAAATGCATCGCACATTTGATAACAAACTTAATCACAAAGTTTAAAAATTTTATCAATTTAATCACAAATTTTTTCCACAAGAATTGAAAAATATTACACAATTTCAATTACAAAAATTTCAAAAATTTAACTAAATTTTAATCACAAAAATTTCAAAAAATTTAACTGAATTTTAATCACAAAAATTTCAAAAAATTTAACTGAATTTTAAAATTCACTATATGCACTGAATATGCATATTTCTGAGAGCAGGTCCCGGACCATGCCCTCCTGTCCGACAAAATCTACTGGTCAGGAGCAGCACCTGGAGCCAAGGGCCCCAAAGCACCGTCCATGGCACTTTTGTCCCGATTAAACGGGGTTCTACACACCAGCTGGCAATTCGGACAATGATATATTTCAATATCTTGCACCTCCAGTTCACTTAATTGAATGCAAGATAGGTGGAACCATTCCCTACAATTATCACATTGTACCATCATCTCACCCGTATCTGGGCCCCTGCAAACACAGTACTTAGCCTTTTCGCCCTTGGCCTTCTCTGGGGTTATCACATCTTCGCCCCCCTTGAACTTTTCTTGACACACCCTAAGCCAGCCGGGGATTTTTCTATCAGTGCACAACTTAATTCTATCATGGTTCATGTTGAACACTACCCGCTGGAATTTTATCTTGTACACATAGGATGTAACTTTGGCCACAATAATACCAGGACCCTTCCAAGGTGGACTCAACTTTTTGGCCTTGCCCTTAATAGTTGCTGAGTCAAGCACATATACCAATTGGCCTGGTTCATAGGGCTTTTCTTGAACCCTTAAATCATAGTCCCTTTTCATTCTAACCTAGGTGGTTTTCAAGGCCTTACGGGCTATTTCATGGGCACTTTTTATAGCCTTCTCAAACCCCACAATGTACTCATCTGTACCAGAATAGGTTACTTCATTGGGATTACCAAACATCAGATCGGCGGGGACATTGACTTCTCGCCCTAGCATTAACCTATTCGGGGTGTACCCAGTACTTCTATTAACACTGGCCCTCAGGGCACCACCTAGCTGGCCTATGTGTTCATCCCACTTATCTTGCTGTTGGTTTACAAAACACCTAACAGCGTCCATGAGACTTCTATTCTGCCTCTCAACTTGACCATTGGCAGAGGGGCGATAAGGCGTTGTTCTAGCCTTATGTATGTGGAGGATTTTACAAATAGCGCGAAACAGCGAACTCTCAAAGTTACGGCCCTGATCGGAAAATATCTCGAAAGGATACCCGAAACGTGCAAAAAATTCGTTCACAGCTGCTTGCGCTGTCACCTCTGCCGTCTGGCATGGCAATGGAATACACTCTGTCCACTTTGTGAACTGGTCCACCATCATGAGGATGTCTTCGTTCCCTCGCTCTGTCTTTGGAAATGGACCCATGAAATCAATATGTACCCTCTCCATTGGATACCCTGCATGGTAATTGGTGAGTGGACATCTGCCGTGTCTGTTGGGCTTCTTGTTCTTGTTACATACCTCACAGGTCAGTACAAAGGCCTTAATCTCGCCCGTCATTCCATACCATTGGTACTTTTCTTTCACTTTTGCAGTGGTTCTGGCTACCCCCTGGTGTCCTGAGCTGGGTAAGTCGTGGTTCAGAGCCATCACCTCTTCCTTCAAAGAACTGGGTACAACCAACCTGACGACTCCCTCGTCCTTCTTGGAGTGGCACCTCAGTACCCCATGTGTGTCTAGGAAATATAGCTCCCTGTTCAACCAATGACTCTTGGTAGCTGGTGACGCTGAAAAAAGCTCATTCTGTGTCGGCTCGACACTATCTTGTAACCACAGCAACAAAGGTTTCAACTCAGGGTCCTCACCCTGCTTCTCAGCTAGCTCCGCTGAGCTGAGCTCTACAAAACTAATCCCCATGCCGTCGGCATGGCTGATTGCACACACTGTCACCTCATCAGGTCCACTGACCCTGATCTGAGTCTCATCTCTACCCTGACTTATCTCTATTGACCCATAACATAGTGCTTCTTCTTCGCCTTCTTTTAGATCTAACTGGGAACAAGGTCCCCCTGTGTCAATACCTACTTCCTTCTTTACTTCGACCTCGGCCACGCCCCCTACAACCTTACCCTGGGTCAACGGGATCGCCTCATCTACTTCAGCTAGAAACCTCGCCCAACTGGTATGGGCCCTCCGGCAGTAGTGGCATCCTCCACAAGGTAAACTCTCTACTGGCACGTCTGGCTTGTACTGGCTACACTCAGGCAACTCATCTGGAATACGGGATAGCCCATCAGCGTTACCATGCAGCTTCCCTGGTCTGTGCTGGATCACCATAGAGTACTGGCTCAACTCCTCCAACCACCTAGCTAGCTGTCCCTGGGGCTCCTTGAAGTTAATCAGCCAGATCAGGCTACTGTGATCGGTACGCACCACAAACTGTCGTCCCAACAGGTAATGGCGGAACTGTCTGGTGAATCTTATCACTGCCAGCAACTCCTTCCGGGTCGTACAATAATTTTTCTGCTCTGGGGTCAACACAAAACTTCCATAGGCTATGGTCTTCTCCTGCCCCTCCTGCACTTGGATAAGTTCAGCCCCAATGGCGGTGTGCGACGCATCGGTGTCTAGGATGAACTGGTCCGTGTTGTTTGGTAAAGCCAGGACGGGTGTACTCAATAACTTGTGCTTCAAGTTCTCAAAGGCTGCCTGTCGCTCTTCATTCCACTCAAATGGTTTCTTGCCAGTAACCTCATACAGTGGCGCTGATACCTTGGCGTAGTCCTTTATGAAGGAACGGTGGTAGTTCACAAAACCCAAGAATTTCTCCACGTCCTTGGTACATTTTGGCACTGGCCACTCTTTCACTGGCTCTAGGTGTTGCTGGCCAATCTGTAAACCGTTTTCACTTACTTTCCTGCCCAGGAACTCCACTTGCTTTTGGAACAACTCACACTTCCTAGGCTTCAGTTTCAAACCGTACTGCCTGAAACGGGTAAACACATCACGTAGATTTTTCAAATGGTCGTCTACGGATAATCCAAGCACTAGGATGTCATCAAGGAATGCCAGTACAATCCTCCAAGCAAGGCCTCTCAACACAAGGTTCATTACACGGGCGTAGGTGCCCGGGGCGTTGCACAAACCAAATGCCATTTTTACACACTCAAACAAACCATACTTGGTGATGAATGCCGTCTTCTTTCTGTCTTCAGGCTTGATGTTAACTTGCCAGTACGCACTGTTAGCGTCTAACTTGGAAAACCAGATGTTACCGGTTAAGGTGTCAAGGCACTCGTCTATCAGTGGGAGTGGAAACACGTCCTTGGTTGTCACAGCATTGAGTTGACGGAAATCGATGCACCATCTCAGCCCACCGTCTTTTTTCCGGATAAGGACTGGGGCGGACGCCCACTCAGATGTAGATGGCTGGATCACTTTGGCCTCTAACATCTTAGCTATCTCAGCCTCCTCCTCCTTCACAAAACAGGCTGGAGTTCTCCTCATCCGTTGCTTCACGGGTCTGGCATCGCCTGTTTCGATTTCATGCTGGATGGTGTTGAAACTTCCCAGGTCAAAATCATGGGTGGCAAACACATCCTGGAACTCACACAGCAGGTCTCTTAGTTTTTTCTGCTCTTGGGGGTTCAGCAAGGTACAGGATCGTTCATACAGATCTTTAATATGTACAGGCAGCTCAACCTCAGGCGTACCTACTTTCTCACTTTGGCCCTGAGACATACCCCCTACACTTACTCCTGCTACCTCTTCAATAACCTCCACCGGTTCTACGGTGGCTACCTGTTTACCTTTTGGGATTGTTACCGCTGTGTCGGTAACATTGAGGAAACACATATTAGGGGATTTCCCCTCACTACACACAGCTCTTGGCATGAGCACCGCCAAGTCATTCACTGGTTCAATCACTGAATCCCTGTGTAACTTCTGGGGGGTCACTTCCATACGCACAACCGAGCCTGGTGGAACCACAATAGAACGTGTTAACGTTATTCTGTTCACCTTGGCGTACATACCCGTGAATTGGGACTCACTGCCTTCCACCAGTGGAATCGTCTGTTTGGTCCTCTTATTTGACAAAACGAATTCATCTAGATCCAAAATCCACCTATAACCACGCAGGAAATCATATCCCAGGATCATTTCACAATCTATGGGGGCCACATACAGCGAATGGCTGAACTTCTTGTCCCCAAGTACAATATCGGTTGGATTGGTTAACCGACTTGGTATTGTCATGTCTCTCCCCGCTGCATGGAGCACTGTGTCGCAAACTATGTGTGGTTTGGCTGTTACCGTTTCAAACACATCGTCTCTTATGATAGTCACTTGAGCGCCTGTGTCGACCAACGCTAGTAGATCTTTTCCAAGCAAGTTGATCTTCACTCTTGCCAAGCAGGCTTCCCCTAATGTACCTACGCTGGCTGTGCCTGCTGCACTCTTACTATCTGTATTACCATTGGGTGGGTTCGTCTGACCTGAGCTTGGCCCCTGTCTATTCTGGCCTCCGCTCTTCTTCTTAGGACAACTCCTTGCAAAATGGCCTTGTTCACCACATTTGAAGCATGTCACATCTTGTCGACCACCCTGGTTATCATTAGGCCATTTCTTCTCGAATCGCTTCATGTATGGTTTTGGACTCGCCTTTCTCGGCTCAGCTGGTCCGCTAGGCGATGTTGCTGGTGACGGTCTCTCACTCATTAATATGTCCAGCTTCTCAGTCATACTCTGGATCTCCCTTCTCAGCTCTGGATCCGTATCTGCTGACGTACCTACACCATGGACACTCCTTTTACTTGCTGACTCACCAAGCACAGGAGTTCTACCTGCCTGGACCGCTGTCCTTGAATGCTGGTACCACTTTATGATATCTATAGCCTGCTCCATAGATGTTGGTTTGGATACACAGGCAAACTGACCCGCCTCAGCGTCTACACAATTCTGGCAAAACTTGGAA
The DNA here is from genome assembly GCA_963971305.1 of Arcuatula senhousia. Classification (NCBI taxonomy): domain Eukaryota; kingdom Metazoa; phylum Mollusca; class Bivalvia; order Mytilida; family Mytilidae; genus Arcuatula; species Arcuatula senhousia. The sequence continues at coordinate 38,107,497 of OZ020307.1, read as the reverse complement.
ATGGCTTGCTTCGTCATGACTTGTTCTGGCATTTCGACAAAGGCTTTTGACGCCAACGTGAACACTCTGTCCGCCCAGTCGTCTAACGTCTCATTCCGACTCTGTGAACACGTCTGGAATTGTACCTGCAGGGTGTCTGGCAGCTCTTGTAGTCCAAATCTCTTGGATAGTCTGCTGACCGCCTCATCGTACGTCAACTGGGAATTCTGCTCTCTCAGCAGCGTGTAATAGTCTAGAGCCTTGTCGTCTAGGCACCATGAAAGTTGTGATAACTTCTGTTCTGGTTCTAGCCTCTTTTCCCTACAGTAGTCTTGGAATTTCATGAAGAAGGCCTTCCAGTTACCTTTACCTGTAAACTTTAGGGTCTTACTCAAAAAACTATACTGGAATGCATTGGTATCCCTGTCTGAGACATCTCGTCTTGGTCTGGGACCAAACCTACTGGTATCACTATCTGATCGTCTACCTCTCCCTCTGGACTCGCTGTCAGATTCTGAGTCGTACCGACGTTCTCTCTTTGGTCTAGTAGTTCTTCGTCCTCGGCCTGACGATGGTCTGTCTGACATTTCCGAGTCTGAACTCGCAAAATTCACCCTACTGGAACTTGTCTGCACTTGAGCCGGTGGACTTACATTTACTATTGGCTGTTGGTGTACGCCAAGGTTCATATTTGGCACCATAGGTGTATATCCTGGATGGATAGTGGATTGTGTCTGTCCCCATTGGTTGTATACTGGTTGTGGGACTGGTGGTGGTTGATACCATGATTGAGGTGTTGATTGGAACATCTGACTTCCGATGGAACTTGTATATGTTGGTCCGGTAGTTGTCATTACCGTCACACCTGGAGTAACCTGTGCTTGCATTGGTCTTATCATCTGAGCTGGTATTGTGTTTACCGGCTGGGGTTTTCTATATGTTGGTACTGGCTGAGGTTGGTGAGAACCTTGAAACGCTGGTACGTATTGTGGATTGTAAACTGGACGAGCCACAGGTTGTGAAGTTGGAATGCTGGGTACAGGCTGAGGTCGGTGAGGACCTTGAAACACCGGTACATTTCGTGGGTTATAAGCAGGACGAGTCACAGGTTGTGATGTTGGAATGCTGGGTACAGGCTGAGGTCGGTGAGGACCTTGAAACACCGGTACATTTCGTGGGTTATAAGCAGGACGAGTCACAGGTTGTGATGTTGGAATGCTGGGTGCAGGTGCACTTGTAAAAACTGGCCGGGGCGGTTGAGGTCCCTGCTGTCTTGGAACACCTTGTGGCAAGTGTTGAGGTCGATGAAAACCTGGTGCTGGTGCCCTGTTGAAACTCGGCATTGTGGCCGTCTGATGTTGAAAACTGCCACCCTGTAACTGGTTCGCTGTATTATATTGTTGTGGCTGTGGGGCCACCTGTTTATTATCGTCTGGTCTTATCCTAGCTCCTGGTGGGCTGGGTTGTTCCATCTCTGTCTCTGACTGAGCCTGTAGGTCTCTCATCATTTCTTCCATTATCTCTTGTCTAATGATCTCCCTTTGTTGTTCTGGAGACAAGCTTACTCCTTGCTGGGTGGGCTCACTGGCAGGTATCTGTTGTCGTGGCGATGACTGGGTCTGCCTTCCCAAGTTGTCCAAATATTCGGCATCGCCTGACCAATCGCTCCAATTTTCAGTTTGATGTACGTCCTCTTGTAATGTAGGCAAAGGTACGTAATCTGCTAGGTAATCGTCTGACCTGGACTTATTCGTCTGGCTTGTCTCATGCTGGCCTGTACTGGGTTGAACGGTAGGCTGTTGGCTTGGTTGGTATGTACCACTGAGTTGGTAACTTACCGTCTCTCTGTGTGCTTCACACACACTCTCATACTCATACTCATCACCAGTGATCTCACCTTGAGACATTACGTCGTTCAAATCCCTGGGCGGTGAAGCCTGGCTTTGTTGTGTCTGTGGTGGCACCCCGGTACTGGCAGCTAGTGGTGCTGCGACTGGCTGACTGTACCTCATGTCATGGACTGGTGGTGTCTGTACTACCAACTGTTGTTGTTGTTCTAGCCTAGGGCTAGCTAACTCACGTTCTTGTTGTTGGACTGGTGTAACTGTCCTATCCTGCTGGAACGTCGCTCCCAGTGAGTAGGCGTGTTGGTCCCTACTATTTGCTCCCTCTAGTACTGGGTTCCTACGGCTCATGTCGATGTCTGACGTCTCAAAGTCTGGTTGTGGGAAATTGGACCGCTTCTTGAATTTGCCGGTCTTCTCACTTATCCACTTGGATACCTTGCTAAAGGTTATACCTGGCCATGTTGGCTGTCTCTCTTGTTTGGGCTCTGTATAAGGCCTAGGGCCTTGGTCGGCAAGCCGTTGGTCTGCCTGCTGACCTACGCTGGTGTTAGCTGGTGTTGCACTCTGTGTAATGGGACTGGTGTGTGATGTCGCACCCATAACAGTTGTCACTGTGTCACCCCATGGATATGGTGAAAAAGCAGGGGAAAAATCAATTCGGTCAAGCAACTCACGTGTTAAGACCAACCCTGGTATTGACCGAAGCATATCTACCGTTATGTTGATTTGCTTGTTGCGGTAGCTCATGATTTGCTTTGCATACGCGGGACCTATGCCCGGCAGTGACAACAACTCATCTGGATGGCATGAGTTTATACAAACTTTCTTGCTCCACATTACATAGGCCATCCTACCTTACAACTATCTCTATATTTTAGTGCAACTAACTTGTGTATGTGCTACTCTTTACAGTTGTGTACCTGTGTACACCACAACCTAGCTGGTTCTAAACTATTGTGCAACCTCTGTACACAATAACAACACTGCTTACTTACTATATAACTCAAGCAAGAAAAAATTTTTTTTTTTTTTTTACACAAAGTCAAACTTTGGGGTAAGCAGCAAAAAATTCACTTTATTGAATAATAATTCACACAACAATCAGTTTATTCAATAAACAATACAACAATATTCTCAAAATATCAATCAAACAACCATCGCGGTGTTACAAAGCTTGGAAATTGTAAACTTTACAAATGTAAACAAAAGATCGAACTGTTTACAAAATCACCCGATCACTTCCGGCACGTCACTTTGAGAGTCGCTGAATCACGCGAAAGTCTCGCCCAAGTCTCGTAACTCGTGTATCTCCTTCTCGACTACAATCGAGCTTATAAAAACTTCCTACGATCTTCAAATCGCAGAAAACACACAAGTCAGGACCCTTACAAAACGCAGAACGCAAGGGATTCAATGATATAATCACATTCGACTCAGACAGAAATTTTGTCAAAACTTGACCAGTGTCTGGTCCAAATCAAAATGGCTGATGCGACCCTTGCTCGCAGTCGCCAATGTTGTGAATGCCCTCGTGGTACTACTTCTGTCACGAACACACTTATTCCACACAACGGACAAGGGTTAGCAATGAATGTAATAACTATATCAATCAGAATACCTTTCCTTGCTGGATTATAGCCTGCGTTGAGTTAGTCGGATGCTGTTTTGCAGTCGTCTTCTCCAAGCTGGATCTATCTCGCGGGAAACTTCTCCCAGAAGGGTCACACTGCGCAGCCTCCGCAGCCTCCAGCAGTACATCAACCAATCGCTGGTCTTCTTGGTTGGTGCCGACCAATGGACATCGAGCTGACGTCATCCTGACTGGATCGGGATCCCCCTGACGTAACGGGCAACCCCACAACAATATCAAATACACATTCAAAATTCAGATAGTACAGAGAGCGTGTTGGTTATTCGCTAAAATGAGTTATCTGCCCTTTTTTGTTTAGTTTTAATTAACATTTACTTAATCAATTTATAATTTTGTAGTTCATTATATTTTGTCACGTAATAATTATTATTACACGATTTAAATTGAATAAATCACAATAAAATGTTAATACTTACGAATTTTTGAAAATAATACTTATAGCAAACACCATGGCTATTTTAAACATATCGTATAGTTGGTTCTGTCAAATAACTAGTATGCGGCCATTCGAATGCCCTATTGGTACTTCTTAATTAAAAAACGATTATTTGAAGTCAATCCTAAGAAAATTTAGGATAAAATTAAACAATATAACAAAGAGAGCTGACATCAAAGAAAGTAACAATTCATAGTAACCTTCAGAAACCATCGGGAGCTAGAAGCGCTATACATATAGAGGATTAAAACATATACATTTGTACAGTTGATTGATTACACATAAAATAGTTATACAATTCACTTTGATGTTTTAATGTTCATATGTTGAAAACCCATATATGTATCTAAAATATTAATTTTGTAAAAAATATCTTTATCCAATATAATATTAAATCTGGCAATGGCTGTAAGTATATCAGTGTCCTCATTACTAAGTAGAATATCATCTTTGAATTATTTGATAAACTAGAAAAAAAAATTGGATACTTTTGATAGACTTTTTGTTAGTTTTATTGGATGTTGCTCATCCCTTGTTTTGGACATCCCTGCTTTAATTTGGTCAATAAGATTTTATAGAATATTTCTTTTTGTTTCAAATTTTGAACAAACACATAAAAAGTGTGTTTCATCTTCAGATGTTAGTGTTTGTACAAATGAATGTTTTACGATGTCATAAACGAAAACAATTCCAGCCTTGTAAAAACGGCAAATAATTTTAGCCTTATCTATGTAACGCCTTTGTTTAAACATAACTAATCTATCGATTACGAAGCTAACCTCGTTGTGCAGTATTGTCACTTAGTGGGAATTGACTTTAACTTAAGTAAAGTTCAAAATTTTAAGAACTCAATCCAATCAAAAAGAAGTCACAGCCAGCAGCTGAAGCATGCATCTTGCTAACCATCTCTAGGTGCATCTTAACATATTTTAGTTGATGTTGCACTTGTCAGTAAGCGTGTATGGGTCTTAACCTTTCTTCTGTAAGTGGTCATCCATGCGGTAAATATAGGTCACAGCCAGCATCCGAAGCATGCAGTATCAAAGCTTATGTTTGTATTGAGTCGAATTTATGTTAATTGTTTAATTATTGTCATGAAGAGGATCAAAGCTTTAGTTTGTCTCTGTCAACAATCTGGGTTTTTTTTTTTTGGTTTTTTTTTATGTCCAGAAACGGGTCTTTTGTTGATCATCTAGGGATTTGTTTGAATCTTATGTATAGGTTTTTTTGTGTGATTTTTTTAGTCTTGGGCCAATGCAAGACAGCGAGCAGTGACCTCTGGTCATGTTGAAGACTACTGGCTGTTTACCATTGTGATTTTTTAAATTGTCGTTTCTTTAATGTTGATTGTGTCGCAGACACTTATTCCACATCTCTTTATCGTCTATCTTTCATTTCACTTTATAGGATTGGGCTTGAATACTATGTAGTTTATTTTCAACCCAGGGGCCAATTGAAAAACAGCGAGCAGCGATTGGTGGTCACATTGAAGGTTGCTGGCTGTTTTCCATTGTTGATGTTTTAAATTTACGTTTATATTGTAGGTTGGTTGTGTCGCGCAGACTTATTCCACATCTCATTTTCTTCTAAATTGTGCTTAGCATCACTAGGTGCACCTACCATAGCAATATCATTGATGTGGCACTTGTCAGTAAGCAGGAATGGACTTAAACCATTCTTCTCGGTAAGTGGTCGTCCATGCGGAAAATATAGGTCACAGCCAGCATCCGGAGCATGCGATGATTGTGCTTAGCATCACTAGGTGCACCTACCATAGCAATATCATTGATGTGGTACTTGTCAGTAAGCGGGAATGGACTTTAATTAACCATTATTCTGTAAGTGGTCATCCCCCGGTGGCACGACGGTGACAAGGTTAATTGTTAGATATTATATGTAAATGACTTTATAAAACCCTTACGGGTTCCGCAAATACAAACTGACAAACACAAATATTATCATATACAAATAACATATATGTATACATGTATTATTCTTTGTACTGATTTGTTGTTTTTGTTACAAACTTTTAGTTATTAATGACAATAGAATTTGATTTGTTTGATTTTATTTGATATAGTTTATTTCGCTCAGAGCTTAGTTTGTAAAATTTGTTCGTTTTAATGAACTCACCGCTTCGAGTTATCTGCCCTTTGATGTCTTTTATTTTAATTATTTTTTTATACTCAAATGATATATAATTTTGTAATTTAGCATACGTTTAACTAAATATTTTATATTTCACGATTTTTAAATAAATTAATGACAAAAAACTTTGTTATTGCGTACTTTTCGAGGAAAAAATATTGCTTAATACCATGGCTATTTCAACCAAATAGTGTAATGGGTCTTAGTCAGTCTACTTCTTTAACTGATTCGAATGCCCCTTTGGTACTTCTTAATTAAAAAACGATTATTTGAAGCCAATCCTAAGAAAATTTAGGATAAAATAGAACTCAAAGGCAAAGTAGATAGTGAACCCTTTCGTAATTATGTACATCCACTGACACTTCTCGCCGCGGGTCACCCTGAAAACATCAAACAACAAACAAATAAATTAATTTGTTTCAATATAACATAATTTGGAGCAAGAAATAAGGCAGCATTTTCAGTCCCTTTATTGTGAAATTCATAAAATGATCCCAAAAGGCACAGGGACTTGCTCCCCTCTATCAATATTTTGTTAGAGTCAATGTGCGGTAGGAAAAAAAAACACGTGTTTTTTTCCTACCGCACATTGACTCTAACAAAAGATTGATAGAGGGGAGCAAGTCCCTGTGCAAAAGGGGAGGTGCACATCTTTAATACACATAAACTTTAGAAAGATCTACTGTTTGGTTTTTGATATTCAGATTGCACAAGACATTCACCACAAAAGCTCGATGGATGAACATGGTATCAGATTGATCCTTAGGGTGTCCTGCACAAAAGTTGTCTTGTATTTTGATCTGTCAAAAAACATGGCTGCTGATGCTAAAAATAGACCAGGGCAAACTACTGCTTTTGGCTTGCAAATCAAAGTAGAAGAAATATAAAAACAAGAGGCTCCCAGGAGCCTAGCTGAATCGCTCACCAGGTCTTGATGTCAACCCTATGAAGACTTCTGTAGAGCTGAATGTTTAAGTAAGAAAAAGCTTTTCTCTTTCTGCAATAGTTTTCATTCTATAAGCAAAAAACATTTTTTTCACCTTTTAAGGGATCATCTGCCAATTTGGACCTTATGAAGACTTTTGTAGAGCTTAATAGCAAGCTACAGCTTTTTCTCTATCTGCAATAGTTTTCATTCTATAGGCCAAAAACACTTTTTTTTATCTGTAAGGGGCCGTAACCCCTATAAGGGTTTTTCACATTTACAGTGTAGTCATTTGACAACTTCAACCGTATGGAAACTTTTGAAGAGCTAAATTAGCTGACCATTGAAGCAAGCAACAGCTTTTCTCCTTCAGCAATAGTTTTCATTCTGTAGGCCAAAGAAGCAGATGTACCAATGGGGTATCCGAATATCAAAAGTCCGAAAGGGCAGAGACAAAACCAGTAAACACCAACAGAAACGGGACAAAAACAGACAACATGTAAAACATGGAAACACAAAATAACTGAATATCAATCAACAACGCAAACTCCAGTTGAAACAAGAGTGAACTCAGGTGCCCCGGAAGAGTAAGCAGTTCCTGCTTGCTATAGCACACCCGTCGCGTTGCCAATAGTCCAATCAGCGTGTCAAATCCGCTAAAGGAAGACAAAACAACACCCTATGAAAAACCAACATCTGCACTCATCTGAGAGATCGAAATCCCATACTAGTATTTGTCTATAAGTGCATGATGCCTTCCGTAAAATTTCTTGAGTGAAGACAGCAACCGAGGAGTAACATAACCCTGTGTGAGCAATTTTTGCGTCAGACGTGTCGCTCTGCTAAGGAAATCGATGTAAGTCCCGCACGCTCTGGAGTAACGAATCAATTGAGATACGTAAACTCCATAAGCTGGAGTGGACGGGATGTTGCTACACAAGAAGGGAAAGTTGACGATTGGAAAGTTGAAGTCATCACGTTTGTCATAGAGCCTTGTTGAAAGTCCTTGTGAGTCAATTTCTAGATGTAGATCTAAATATGAAGCAGACTTCCTAGAATCCGTTGTGTTCTTTATCTCAAGCTCCTGGGGATATATGAGATGGAGAAAGTCACCAAATCGAGAAGTGTTTAGTGAAAGGACATCATCAATATAACGGAACGTGAGGTTGAAAGAGAGAGCTAGTCTACGGTCTTTTTTGTCTAGAAGAGATTGTAAGAAGTCTGCTTCATATGAATGAAGAAACAAATCAGCAAGCAAAGGTGCACAATTAGTGCCCATTGGAATCCCTATTGTTTGCTGAAAAACACGTCCACCAAACTGAACAAATATGTTGTCAATAAGAAAGTTGAGCATGTCAATTATTTAGTCTTCTGTAAATTTGTTCTTTTTCTTAGACTCATTGATGACAAAGTAAGTCTTGGTATAATCGACTACAAGAAATTTGTACCTGCGTTTTCCATTCTTTTTGGAAAAGCCAAAACATGTAATATGTTATTTTAGGGGCCGTTTGTTACCCCTATAAGGGAGTCAACTGACAACTTTGAGTCGATGGAGATTTTTAAGAGCTTAATGAACTGAACATTTAAGCAAGCAACCGCTTTTCTCTATCTACTATAGTTTTCATTCTATAGGCCAAAACATGTTCACCTTTAAGGGTTAAGGGGCTGTAACCCCTATAAAGGGTCATCTGACAACTTCGACCCTATGGAAACTGAAGTAGAGCTAAATGAGCTGAACATTTAAGCAAGCAACATTTTTCTATTTGCAATAGTTTTCATTCTATAAGTCAAAAACATGTTCATCTTAAAGGACTGTAACCCCTATAAGGGATAACTGACAACTTCGACCAAATGGAGACTTTTGTAGAACTTTTGATGCTGAAGCAGTATGGTGGCATCAGATTTCATCAATCTCTTATACTTTTTCATTTACAAGCCAAAAACAGTAGTCTGATATCCCCCTGGTCTATTTTTAGTAATAGCGGCCATGTTTTTTGACAGATCAAAAATCGAAACATAAGTTGTGTGCAGGACACCCTAAGGATTATTCATACAAAAGTTCATTAAATTTTGTTCAGTAGTCTCAGAGGAGAAGATTTTTGATAAATTGTTGGCGGACGAAAGAAGACGACGACAGACCATGATGACGACGACGGACGCCAAGTGATGGTAATAGCAGGAACCTTCCTCATATCAAAAGCTGTACTAAAGTCTCCATTTGAAGGTAAAAATAATGCTTTTTCATGTTTTGGCCTATAGAATGAAAACTATTGCAGACAGAGAAAAGCTGTTGCTTGCTTAAACCTTTTGCTAATTAAACTCTTCAAATATCTGCATCAGTTGAAAGGTCTGATGATCCCTTATAGGGGTTCAGGCCCTTTAAAGGTAAAACCAAGTGTGTTTTTTTTTCATGTTTTGGTCCTATAAAATGAACAGTACTGCAGATAGAGAAAAGGTGCCACTTGCTTAAAACTGTAGCTCATTTAGCTCTACAAAAGTCTCTATTGGGTTAAGGTTGTCAGATGACCCTTTTATCAGTTAATAGCTAATTGAAGGGACCCTTATAGTTTAGAGACCAGGTGAGCGATTAAGGCTCCTGGGAGCCCTTCATTTCTTTTTGTTCTTATGTCTCAGATTCTCTCTTGTTGAATTAAACTTCTATCCTTTTGGGTTAACTGTGTGTTGTTTTCATGCTTTTTTATTGATTATCAATAGATTAAATACACATAGTGCATCCCTTTTAAAGTACCAACTTGGGTCACTGTGCTTGTTAAAGGGAAAATTCACGAATTTTGACTTATGGTCTTAAATGATAGAAAATATCATCAAAAACATATATCCAAATTTTTTTCCAAAAATTCTTATTTATAACAGAGATATTTGGCATTTTCTGATTTCAAAAGTAACTCAGTGACGTCAGTGAGATGGTCTTGAGTGCATTGTGGGATATGACCGGATATCTGTGTATTACATCTTTATCCGATTAACACTATACAATCGATATCGATATTGTATTTAATAAAACACAGTAGTGACGCGAGGTCTAATTGGTAAACAAAAGAAAATATTTAATAACGATAAACCGATACGCATTCACATAATGATTATGAAGATTTCTTTCAAAATTATAATATTTTTATCATTATTTGGGAACAAAATTTTTAATTAATGATTTTTTTAAACATCAATATTAAATAATTAAATTATTATAATAATTAAAATTCTACTACATAATTCTAGTCTTATCCATAAATTACTCTATTTTAATTTACATCGTTAAAATGATTTGAAAATTTTACCTTTCATATGATAATCACTCTATTTAAAACAACAAGGTGTCACCTGGCCAGACATCCCAGGTGTTAATTGCAAATTGGCGATTACGTAATTTGCCCCAGGTAAGAATTTTGTATATTCGATGTGAACCTTTCCCCTGGCCTTTTAATCTCATTAGACAGCTATTAAACTGATTAACTGATCATTGAAAGGTTATCAGTTTAACGGATTTATTCAAATTAATTAAGCATGTCTAATTGTCATCTCATAAAGATCAAAGAAGAGACGGTGATCTTTAGCTGGGTATTACCTTTTCTTAGACTCTTTCGTCTCCTGATTGTTAACCGGAGTTTAATAAGGTTTTTTGTTTTGTAAAAGATTAATCGTAATTTCGAGAGAATGAGAAAAATAATTGCTTTATAATATACTTTGCACCAATGTCCCTTCTAAATATTTGTAATGTCTGTGACGTGAGTGACGTGTCTGCTAGCAGCTTTAGTTCTGCAGATTTGGTCGAATTGGGTCAGGAAGGGCATCAACTTGAACCAGAATATACGGAGGAAGAAATTCGGTAGATAGAAGAGTTGGAGATAAATCGCTAGACTGAATTTCAAAGCAACCCAATTTGACACTCAATAGTGCAAATGTTCCGATCGCTGTGTGCCAATGCCCTTGCTCACAGAATGCCTATGCTGCCACGAGTTTACATTATTCACGGATCTCTTCGATCCTGGTGCAACCATGACTTCAAGACAGTTTGTTTAAACCCTGTTGTGTTGAAAACTAGTAGTTATATTAGTTTCTTGTGGTACAAACGCCACCAGAGCACCAGACGGACTATTTAATAGGTATATGAATAGACGTGTACTTTTTTTCAGAGTGATTGCCGAAAATTTCACTGATTGAAAACATTGAGTTTTTCTTGACCCATCAAACAAAAGTTATATATATTCTTAGCCAACAAAAAGTTGGACTATTGTGAAATTAAAAATAAAAAGGCAGGATGTCAAAAATCAAATAAAAAGGCAGGGTAGGATATTGTTTTTGGCTGAAAAATTTATAGTTAGAAAAACATCCAGGCTCCAGTGTTCTCGAAAATAAAAAGGCAGGACGAAGTAAATATATATATCTAAAGCCCCCCCCCCCCTCCCTAAAAAAATCAAATATTCTCTTTTTCATTCGAAACGCAAGATCTAAATTATTAATTTTGTATTGACACTTTTATCTTTACTGTACATTTTGCATTCTCAGTTTACTTTGGAACCGATCTGACATTTTAAATTTTAGAAACGGGCGTCAGACAAAGTTTAGAGTTTGACACGTAGAACTTTTTTACATTGATTTGATAAGTTTATAAGATTCTAAAGTTGTTGGTGTGGTTGTCTATCTTATGCCCCATCTATGAAAGAAGTAGGAGGACATATAGTGTCCGGTTCTGTACGTCCGTTCGTACGTCCTAATGTTTGAAGATCGGGCATTATGTCTTTTGGATATATTATTGTTTGGGCTTCTTATGCAGAGAAATACAAGTGATAAAATATTTATACTTTTTAAAATTAATCTTACGAACACAAGATTGTGGTATATACTCATACGGCTGTCTACATGAAGGAAACACGAAGCGTTTTCTGTATAGTGTGCTTTTTTGTTTTACTTTTTAAAAGAGAAATGTAAAAAAAACCTGAAGAAGAACAATTTCACTATTTTTACACAGATAAATTTGTCGAAAAATCAAAGACACGAGTGATAAATTGTAGGTCTTCCGCTGTACTTTGTAATAAATAATTAACAGAAACAAATGATCTCTTTTTCTGTCATAAACCATTACACTACCACCTGTTAATTACCATCCCCGGGAAGTAAGTAATACCTGGGAGTGTCACAAGTTTAAATACGTTGCCCCCGACTGTGAATTACTATGTTCATATAGGTAAAAATAATATTATCTTCTATATAATGAACGTTAAAGAAATCCTTTTAAGATAAAAAAAAAATACATTTGCGAATTTTTAAGGAATGCATAGGGAATGGATAAAAAAATGAAGAAAAAATTGTTGTCTGTTTTAATATGTATATTTACTTGTTATTAAAAAAATATTCTGAATAAATGCACAGACTCAGTTATAACTGAAGTGATAAAACGCTTATACAAAACAAAAAGATAAGTTTTATTCCGCTTTCGGTTTTATTCTTAATTCAACGCACACCCGCAATAATTCTTTTTCTTTTAAACAAAACTGAGTTTTTTGTCTTGTGGATTTTTATAGCAAAGATTCCGACCGTTACATACTAGCCCTGGCATACTAGGTACTAATCTAACATGTAAGAAACGTTTGACTACAAAAATAATGAAATTATCATTGACGAATATAGATAGATATAAACATTTTTCATGAACAAAAGAACACTTTAGAAAATTGTTTCGTTAGAAATTGATAAATTTATCTGTTTGGTCATTGTTAAAATATTTTTTGACATTTTTTAAATCAAATCTAATATTCTACCGGTTTTCCAAGTTTTCTACCCCTAGCGTGTCTGATGAAGGTTAATCCAGAAAAGCGCTTCACACGCAGTGAAATTTTGCTTTTGTACATTTATTAAAATCATTTCAAATTTTTGGTTGGCAAATCTAAAGACTGGACCCATTTAAGATGCAAGTCTGCCTTTTTCTTTAGGTCATGAAAACGGAATAACACTAAACCGTTACTACGCAGAGTAGAACAACCAACTATCATCATGTTTAAATGGCGATAGAGATGACCATTGCGTGTCGTTATCGTATTGGTACTTTGTGGTTATTGGATATTAGGTGATGGTCACGTGACAATAGGGCCTTCTAGCCGTACAAAATGGCCGCACCCATCGTTCTAATTTATCGATACAAAACGCTCTCATACTCGCTTATTAGTGAAGATTGAAGAGTTTTACATGTATATTTATGTTTAGTAAAATGTGATGAAAAACATATGTAAAAATTATTTTTTTGCGAATTTTCCCTTTAAATTAAAATATTCTTTATCTTTTACTTTACAGTCAGAAAGGTGGTCAGAACGAGACAAAAGAATATGCGCTCTTCAGTAAATAAGGTAGAATTTGATTCGGGATGTTTACGTAGTAACTATGGGCATTAAAAAGTTTATTAGAGCAACTGTTAAAATAAAATGTGATATAAAATATGTAAAATGAAAGTAAACAACACCAAATTTGCCTTGGTTTATTAAATATGCAGCGTGAAAAGAGCACATTTTTCATGTTTAGTGATATTATGGGGTCTGATTTCCTTTGTGACAAATAAAACATCATGCTCCAAAAAATCTGAAAAAAATATATCCAACATATAAGACTCCATTCTTTCTGATAAAAAATTCCTGAACCCGTCGCTATAGCGGTATTGATGAAAATGATTGTCAAAGTTGTGCTAATTTCATAAGTTATTCGTGAACCCCCCTTTCTAAATATAGAAATTTCATTCATAAAATAAATAAACATTGAGAGTATCTCATACCCAGCTAAAAATAGCAATGGTCTACTCGACTTCCTAAAATATTTTTTCTTTAATTCTGCAATATATAAGGCCTTAACTGGTGAAACTGTTTAAATTTTACTTTTTATTAATATAATGCATGTCTTTGTAATAAAATGATAATAAGCAAATGTAAAATGACGTTTTAGAAGGGGGGGGGTTCTATTAAGTGAGGTTTGTTCGATTTGTTAAACTGTAATCGTCTCCCTTCATTTGCCTAGCAACGTTTTAGACTTGCTTGTGACAAAAAAAAACATTTTTCTCCGATTTCCTTAAAATTTTGTCAACAAAACAAGCATAAGATTGGTCGTCATCTGTCAAAGTATGTAACCCGTCGCACTTACCATTATTTTTTAAATTCAACATGTTTATTACCTTTATAGAGTTCCGGTTATTCCTTAGAGATAATAAATTCCTTTTTTTGTCACAAATTATTATTCTATGCGTAAAACATCCTAACTAAGAAAAAAGAACAATATTTTGGCCATTCACTTGTACCCGAACTTGAAAATAACCATGACCTACTTTTTATTAATCAAAAGATTAAGTTGGTGATTTCAGCTCATCGCGTCATTCAAAATGATGTGTTTTTCGAATCATTTAGACATACAAATTATTTACAAGGGAGATAATATTTTGTCACCACCTGTCTGACTGTTTATGCATTGATAATTCTCATTTTCATATGTTTTCACTTCCTTTGTTAAGGTTCATCTGTACCTTTCGTTAAAAATAGGGAAATTTTCTACCTATTTTTAAGTATATGCAGAACAAAAACTACAAATAAAATCATGAAATAAAGCATAGCTGGGTGGTGACTAAAACGAGTAACCCGGGCCCGGGCCCGGGCCAACATACGCTAACCCAAATATTTCAAAATGTTCTAGTAACTTTATTTCTTTATATTTTTCGATGAAATTGGGAAATAATGTGTAAAAGTATAGTATCTTATTGTTTATTTTCGATTTTCTAAATTAATATTCGTAAATTTTAATTTCGAGGCAATTTTCGATTTTAAGGTGACTAAAATGTGTAACCCGACGAAAAGTGGAAATACTCGATTTGCACATCTAAAACACTTATTATACGATAAAGTGGAGATAATAATTGAAGAAATGGATAAAAATGATATAATGGGCAATGAGCTAGTCTAAAATGTATTCGAATTTTCGTTTTAAAGCTATTTTCATACATTTTTACGGACCCGGGCCGCCGATCAGTGGCCCGGATAGAGCTAAAAGACGTACTACAGTACCGATATAAAACAATTTGATTTATAATACTATAGATTTATTTCATTGAATAAAATTATCTAGAAACCATTTTGAAAGTGTTCCCTTTCATGGCGAATTGTTGGTAACAAAAATATACTCCCATTTCGATAGTTAGTACATCAATTATATCGGTTACGCAGGTCATATTTTAGCAACACCCGTTTCATACCATTTCGACAATCGGCGGCCCGGGTCGAGAAAAAACATAGAAAAATCGCTTTTAAAGCAATATTTTACCGTAATTTAAGTTAAAACGTGTACCTTTCCGTCACCGATGTATAACAACTCATCGTTGATAAGTTCTTGTCGGGTTAAAAGGTGTTTTATAGGAGAAAATATGAATTTTCCACTTTTCGTTGGGTTACACATTTTAGTCACCAAAAAATCGAAAATTGCCTTGAAATTAAAATTTACGAATTTTTATTTGGAAAATCAAAAATAAATGATAAGATATTATACTTTTACACATTATTTTCAAATTTCATCAAAAAATATTCACAAATAAAGGTTTGAGAGCATTTTGAAATATTTGGGTTAGCGGATGTTGGCCCGGGCCCGGGCCCGGGTTACTCGTTTTAGTCACCACCCATAGCTGGACCTAGATATGGTATTTTCTGATTCAATTTCTATCAATTTTTTATTTTATGTTCCTTAAAAATAAAGATCTCTTTTTTTTTCCTGTTCAGATTTTAAATTGAAAAAGGACAAACTATCCCTATTGTGCCTCTTACATGAAACGATGTGAACACTTTTAGTTAAATCCCTTATTGAAAGTTGCATGAAATTTGAGGCATCAAGAAAGGGTGAAAGTGATATTAGCCTTAAATCGGGTGTTTTTAAAAGCGGAGAAAAAAGAGATCTCTTAAATAAAGGATTTTTTCGGGATGAATTCATAGAGAAAAGGTAAGAATTTGTAATATCTAGGTCCAGCTACACTTAATATTTCAATTTTATGTGCAGTTTTGGCTGTGCATATACTGAAAATAGATTAAAAATAACGCCATGTTTAAAAGAAAGGTACAGATGAACCTTAATATTAATTTTGTCAATATATTTTACAATCATTCTTTATTTTAAGTTGTAGCAGCTCTACATGGGCGTCATAATTGACATAATAAAATTATTCTATTCTATTCTATTCTATTCAATAGGGTGAAGGTTGGGTTCCAAAAGTCTCTTCTGTCTCTCCAAAGTCCAAAGTAAGATTTTGTCTGGTTTTCTTTTGACCCTTCTTTTTTTCATTATACATGTACATGTATATGTTACAGTAAAAGTGTATAATTAGGAATTATACATAATTCCTGAAATTTCAGTAAATATGTATAATTACTAAATGGGTTAGGAAATATATATAATTCCTAATTCTGACCAGTAATTATACATAATTACTGATTTTTAAAGAAGTTTTTATACAAACTTACTGATTTGATTTCAGTAAATTTGTAGAATAGAGGACAAACATTCCAATACATTGGTACTATAACTGTTAAAATCATTATTCTCTCAAAACAAATTTTATTAGGTTATGCTTCAAAACAACTTTAAGTTTGTTTTAATTCACTCTCTCATCAATTTTCTTTTTTATGTATTAAGCATTTTGATAACTTCTGATATCGAAGACTTATCTTAAACCATAATGATTTATAATAATAGTGAAATCAATTTCAATAAATTCAAAGGTGTATCTTAAATGGAAGAATTGACAAAAATGTAGTAAATTTTCATATTTTTAACAAGAAGTTTTGCTAAATTTTAGTCAGAGGAAAAAATAGCCAAAAAATATTTATTTAGTTTCTATTCAGTTGGCTCATATCTATCAGAAATTGTGTTGAAGAACATAAGGTTCAGGCTCTAATGTTTCTTAGCATTAAACAAATTTGGTTAAGGTCCATATCTTAGGCAACTGTTTATGACCCGTGTGTATTTTGGGTAGTATTGCAGGGTCCTCTTGTCTTAAAGTCAAATAAATGGGCCTACTTTTTCTTCTGAAGTCATGGAAGTCTCTCTGTTAACTTTATTTCTATCAAATATTCCAATATTCTAAAAGTCTATGTTTACATGTAATCGGACTTGCATTTGATAGGTAAAGACAATTTTACATCTTTAAAATTTGAAACAATCAGTGAAAACGATAGAATTGTCACAAATTTAGCAAAAACTGATATATAACAAACAAACGTTCTTGATGAAAAGGCAGTTAAATTTGCAACGTGTTGCCATCTTAACATATCCTTAAATATACGTGCAATAATGTGCCGTACTTGCACAGTGAGAACTGGAGAGATTTCAAAATCCAGTGGGATAAATATATGTAATCAAAAGGGGTTAAAATTCTGTGAAAGGTAATGCTTTGTGCTTATTTTCCTTTGCTTGACATGTTTTTGAACAAATTAGAATAAGTTCAATTCTATTTCATTAGTCTTTTAGGAATTATACATAATTACTGCTCAATATTTTAGTAATTATGCATAATTCCTGAAAATTTCAGTAATTATGTATAATAACTAATGATGTCAGTCATTATACATATTTACTGAAATTTTCAGGAATTATGTATAATTCCTGATTATACACTTTTACTGTAACATATATACTATCAAAGACAGAGACAATTTCTTGACTTAATTAAATGGTGCTGTTTGACTTTACCAGCACTTTCCCTATTACATGCCTGGGAAACTAGCAAGTCGCAACCAAATATTGTTACCTGGAAGTTTATTGGTACTAAGTGAAAGTACACTTTTTGCAAGAATCAGAGAATGTCACTCCATGTGAAATTTTTCACAGATTAAATATACCAAAAATAGAAGTTAAGCCTGCATTTTAAGCCAGAAATCATGTTTATATTGTCAAGGTGATTCTAATAACTAGGACAAGTTTGGATTTAAGAAAAAATGTATTTTAACGTTATTAATTGAACAAAATAAACTGTTTTTGCTTTATTTACAATTATTCAACAAATATACATGGAGTGACATTCTTCAATTTCTCAAATTTATTACATTAAATGTAAATCACAAAATTATGGGTCCCGGAATTTTGGTTGCCACTTTCGAGTTTCCCAGGCGTGTAATAGTAGCAATAAATGTATTTGGGTAGACAGTAAAAACATCAACAGATGACACATTTTTCGTTTGCCTAATACAGATTCTTTAAAACAAGTAGATTGAATAAGAACAAAATGTTCATTTAAAATAATTTATTATTAAAAAGATAATAAAGATGTACATAAAATAACAACAAAAAGAGCATAAATAGACCCATTCAACAAACAGTTAAAAGTACATGTATCATAGTATTTGATCTTTAAAGAGAGTCATTGAAATGCTTTTATCATATTACTTAAAAATCTATTTTAAATAATAAATAGTTTTATGGTTAATATACATGTAATTAAAACACTTGTAAAAGAAAAAGAAAAACATTATAAAGTTGAAATTTCAGCTTTATAGGAACTATTACTACAGGTAGTCTAAAATAAAATTCATATCAGTCGTGGATCCAGAAATTTTGAAAAGAGGGAGCCAATGGCTGGCTACTGTGGTTTCATTATTATTCATGGGGTATCAATTTTCGTGGTTTTCGTGGGTGGCCTTTAAACCACGAAAATTGATACCCCTATAGAAGGAAATTTTACATTGATCTGTAGTCTATAGTCTTCAAAACCATGAATTTAAGAATCCATGAACTGATCCTTTTTCATCAAACTGCGAAAATAAATGAATCCACAGTAAAAGGGGGGGGGGGGTGTCATGCTGCAATGATTTCTTGTATATCCAACAGAGTTTTTCCATCAAAAGGGGGTCCAGGCCCACTCTATATCTGCCACTGCATATTACTTTTATCACATGGAAGGTCTTTGGGCTATTCCATAAATGAATAGGTGGGGGTTGGGTGTTGACTCCAACACCCACACGAATTTATATAAAATTCATAAGGAATAATGGATGTCAACCTAATTTACCCATTACCCATCTAGAAAATATGAAGTGCCTTCCAACCCCCTATCCAATTATTAATGGAATTGGAATAGCGCTTAATGGTAATGCAAGACAAATAAAACTATAAGGTTTCATTCCCCTGTTAACAATTACTTGGGAAAAATTGACTTTTTTATAAGATCCTTTTTTCCAGACTGCACCACATGTACACAAATTTAAATAAAATTTATCACATGGATTAATTGAAGTCGACACAAGTTACCCCATGACCCATCTGAAAAATATAAAGTGCCTTCCAACCCCCTATCTAATAATTAATGGAATAGCCCTTATTATTAAGTACTAAATGAAAATTATTCTATTATATATGGCACTTCAGGAAGCACATAACTTGAACAAAGAATTACTGGACTATGATAACTAATCATATTATAGGTTTGGAGGCATGAATGCATTTGCATGGTTATTGTCTTTGAGCAACATTTATTAATATCATAAAGCACATAGGAGTTTACTGAAAGGGGCAAGCTTAAGTAGATGTAGCAATATATGGTATTTTCTATAAAGAAGAGAATTTGATGATGTAAAAGATTGAAATGAAGGTGAGATATTTTTATAAAAAACATGATAACAAGACAACAGTGTTTTAATTATCAGTAAATAGTGTGATTGTCCTACTTAATATAATTTTGGAATGCAATTTTGATATGCAGTGTCAACAACAACAAAAAACAGCTACATAAACTTGAAATAACAAATGTGCAAATATTTCAAGACATTTTTTTTTTACCTCACAAATAAAAAACAAATCGTTCGTTAAAACTCCATAGGGAATACCCATAATACTCAAATCAAACAAATGCAATAAAATGTTCTTATTAATATTTTCATTTTGCAAGATTATAATATTTAATCAAATAAATGTCAACAGCAAATAAAAAGAGATCACAAATAGCATAAAGTTAACAAATTTTTTTGGGTCGTATAAAAACTGACCAATATACCACATCAATAATAAAGATAAGTACATTCCACCATTTTGATTTAAAATTCATACTTATAAATGCTTAAAAACTTTAGTCTCTATCACAGCTTAAAGATTTACAAGTTACTAGTTACACTCAGCACAGTAATTTTTACACTTGTTCTTCATATTATACAGATTGTTTTGGTGGTCAATAAAGATCACCTTATTGGTACCAGTGAAATAAGGGCGGTTCTATTTTAAAAAAAAAATGTCCTTCTACAAAAAAGTGTTAGGAGGCATTTAAAAAAGTTGAAAAGTTTACAAACATTTAAATATATGGTGCCTTTTTATTTCATTAGCAATATAAATAAATAAAAAAGTGCCTTCTGGGAGGAAAACAAATATGAAAAAAAATGTCCCCAATAGTATTATGGGTAAAAAAATTTAATCTGCCGAAGGTACCCCAAAATTGGTCATTACCACACAATGCACATAACTGTTTTGTGCATAAAATATTTTAATACGACAATAATGTATTATATCACAGTAAATTTCTATTTTGATTTTGTTTGACAATTACATGCCAATAATACATGAATACATGTAACTTTCAACAACTTACTTAAGACTTATTACTTTTCCCTAAAATTTTAAGAAACGCACAATAAATTTGGTCATGTGACACATGGATGAGACAAGTTGTGTACATGTCCTGTCCAACCTATGTCATGATAAGTACCCTGACACATGGGTGGGACACCTTGTATATAAGTATTTCCTGTTGATCTTTGATCATGTGATGTTATAATCATGTGACATATGGATGAGCCACCCTGTATATAAATATTTCCTGTCAATCTTTGATCATGTGATGTTATGTCACACATGGATGAGACACTCTATACTTGAGAATTTCCTGTCCTGCTGAATGCCAGAATATAAAGGCTGCCACTACAATAATGTGCCACCACTGATGACTAGATCCTATAAAATCAAATGTTCCTGTAAAAAAACAAAAGCTTTTTTTAGATATTTAAACAAGATAGATAGAAAAGCAGTCTTCAACTTAATTTCACAGCACAAGCCAAAAGCGCTGTTCATTATTTAATCCAGTAAGCCCTCAGAAAATAAAACAAACCACCCTACAAAATAAATATAGTAAATTTCAAAAAATTTCACAAACCAGGCCAGCATTTAACAACACACATTTTACATGCTCCAAAAGCCTTTTAACAGCCACAGGCGTCGGGCTGGTGGCCAATTTCAAAGACTGGAACAGAGTTTGAGTTTGAGTGTCAATAAGAAACTGGGTTAATAAAAGCTTGTTTCTGAATCGAATCTTCATCTTTATTTTTTTGGGGGAAAAAATGTTTTATATATTTATAAATGAAATATATCTAAACAAACAAAAAATGTTATACCAGCAAAACATCTTTGATATATATTTTTTTAATGGATATCTCTGTGTAGTTTTTCTCCTTGAGATTTTAATTTTACTGTATGACATGTGAATTGTATTTTTGTTAAGTTAGTTTAAAAAAAAAACTTTGTTTATATCTGTATCTTTTTTTTTCAAATACCTTCAGTAAAGGCACAGTCAATTGATTATGATTTTAGTCCACTATATTTTGATACTAACCTGGATAAAATCTCTCAGGAAATTTAGTTAAATACAAAGCTAAGGCCAACATTCCTAATAAATACATAGTGGTTATCTTTGGCACAAATATCTGAAATATTAAGAAGATATAAGTCAAAAAGATGCCAATATTGAACAAATACACACACAAAAATTCAAGACTTACATTTCTTTTTATCTCAAATATTATCTCATTTCAAATATAAAAATTCTTCATTTATAAATTGAAAAATTCTGTCAAAATAAAATATGGCTGGATAATTAAGTGGAGAACAAATAATAAGAGACTACGATAAATACTTAATGAGAAAAATGTTACAAAAACTATTCCAAAAGCATGCCTTAGATTCATCATTTTTATAACCTGGATTTGAAATTTGTGAAATGTGAACAAAAATTAACAATAATATTAAACAAAAATCACATGCAACCTTTTATCTAAAATAAGATTTCTTAAGAAAACTGTAATGGAAATAATGTAATGGATAGGTTAATTGAAAAAAAAAACCCAGACAGACCAGCAATGGTAAAACTGTACACCCACTTTTTTCTTTGAAAATGGAAATTTAACACTTATGAGTGGTGGGAACATATAACCCTATATCCTACTTATCCACCCCTCCCCCCTTAATTACTGTGTGGCGGGTTATTTTCGCGGGGGTAAATTTTAGCGGTTTCTGTCTAAAAAGGTAAGTGAAAATCTTTTGGGGTTTTATTTTTCGCGGCTTTTGTTAATGATTTGTGTTAGAATAATATTTTGGCGATTTTCGTCCACCCATGAAAATAACCCGCTACACGGTAAGCCCATGACAAAGTTGCGTACCTGAACAATTTCAGCAGCTGCTCCCCCATTTAACCAGATCCAATGGGTAGTGGGTATAACACCATACCCTACTAGACCTATGTAAATGATGATTCTCCATCGGTTCATTCTTGGACTAAAATAATGGGGGTGTAACTGGACTACCATCGTCCCTACTGTCAATACTGTTATGGTGATGAGATAGATATCCCTCCATATCTGGAAAAAGAAAAAATATAGAATCATGGAAAATACATTTAATAGTAACCAGTCTGATGATGCCAGTCTTGCTAAACTGAAAAAATAAGAATTGTTTCCCATTTGAAGATGGTATGTTGCAGAAGTTTTATATCATTAATTTAAAGAAGTAATTGACTGTTGTAGAAGCTTTTTCTTTCATGACTAAGCACAAAATTTGTACCACACCACTGAAAAACTTTTAATTTCCTAAAGTCTTTTACTTTTGGTTTTCAATGATTAAAACAGATCTATATTATTATGACAAGATTGACTTTCATTTTATTTTTCTAACAATTCAATCATTATAGCATTGTAAAACTTCATTTTTTTTTAGAACTGCAAACAGACTACTTAATAATGTTGGTAAATGTTTATATTTTTACACCTGTCAAACTTTTTATTTGTATGGTCTCATCCTGATATGTTTTTTAAACAATTTACATACTTACAGAAAGACAATAAAAAGCATAATGTACAGCTGGGAGATAGCATCCTATGACACCTATAGATATACCAGCTAAATCTACAGCTAACCATCGCTTACTGGCTCTTGCAGAATGGCACGAAAACATGTGGAATCCAGCTGAACACAACATACAAAACTACAAAAAATATTTATCAGTATAAAAGAAAATCAAATTGGGATAAAGAGTGAAAAAGAATAGCATATATAATTTTTAATGCCTTGAAACTTTCAAAGTTCTCTACTATAAATAATGTTATAGATATATATCAAATGTTCTGCTTCTTTCAAAAAACATTATTTTTCAAGTATTCAGATATTTTTTTTGCAATTATAAATAAATATGTACATTTACATGCATATAGATATAAATAGCATGATCATATTCAATGTATCATATAAGAAATTTAGCAGGTATGCAGTAAAATTATTAAGAATAATAAATAAATATGTTTAGTTTGTTTTCTATTTTTATTTCTTAAAGACCTTTGTTGTAAAAGTTACTTGTTGTGTATGCCACGACATGCAAAAACAACCTTACAAATACATCATAGATCATGTTGATTTACATGTAGAGTAAATACAAAAAAAAAACCAACTTATAAATACATTGTACACATAATGTTTTACCTGATAACACAACAATCCTAATGAAACAATAACATGATCTGTATAAGAACTGCTTAACCTTGGTATATAGATGATATTGTCATGTAGAATCATATACAGGAATATAAAGAATCCTCCAAGATGTGACCAAACATTTACAGTCTCATTATTCCATTTGAAAATACTGCAATAAAAAATAATCAGTAGCAATTTATTAAATGTATAAATGTAATTAACAGATAAACTTGGATTGCCTTGTCCTCACAGTTTTCAGAATCTGGGTTGTTTCGTACTGATTCCTGTTCAAACCAGGTCATTTCGTACTGCATAATTTTGAACCGAATAATGAGTCGTTTTGACCCTATTTTAGTTGGACTGTCATGACTGTTGTAAATTTAATTTGCATTTTAGCATTAAAATGAACCAAAGACCCCAAAATACATATCAGGTGTATGGTATGAGGGTTTAACTATGTAAACAATTAATCTATATTTTCTATAATATTTATTTTAAAAGGAGAAGAAAAGTTTAGAAAAAATAATTAAGTTAACATAGTTACAGACATAGAAACATGCATTTGGCTGTGTCAGGGTTGGCAAAAACCCGGGTTTTAAGAGTATTTCCCAGCCCAGTGGGAAATACTGGGAAAACCCGGGTTTTACTGGGCAATACTGGGCATTACTGGGTAATACTTGATTTCCTATTATATTATCATTAAAAACCTACAAAGTGATCAGTTTTAATACATGAACTTTTTATAAGTGCAAGGACACTTTTCAGTTAAAACCTAATGAGAACACTATTCAATAACAGATTTAAGAGTGAAAGATATAAAAAAATATGATATATGTTAAAATTTACATGTACTAATGTATCAAATTGCCATAGTGCTTGTGGGTGGGAGTCTACAATTGAACTTATTGATATGGCCTTATATAAGTTCAATGTTGATTTTTTAAATACATGTATGTACAGTATGCCACATTCTAATCAACACAAGCCTGCTGATGGGTATTTATAGTCGCGACTAGGGGAAAGCCCCTCTGCGTTGACTTATACCTCTACAGGTATAGACTCGCTATGTGCCATGGGTCGTCCAGCCCATGACACACCACCGCCAGTGTTAGCTGCTCCAGAGTATCCTTTGTTATCGCTGGAGCAGGGCCCGTCTTCCACCACGGGGAGGTACTGGTCGGAATTCTGGAAGACCAACACAAGCCCTACCTTCATGACCTTATAACTAGACAATAAAAGATGTTTTGATTACTAATCCTTATTTAATCTTTTTATGGTTTCACAAATATATCTTGATTTATAGCCTGGGGTTTTTATCAATAATTAGTATAGACTATAAACTGCATATTGTCCTACCTGTCAAAACTGCAATGACAATGAGTAAAAAAATAGCAAAAAATAGTACAAATATATACATGAATTGTAATGTTATATTTACTGCCTAAAAAAAATGATTCAATTTTTGTAGATGAGGAAAGTGTTTGAAGCATAATTTATTATTAAATAGGATTTTTTTTCATGAATAAATTCTTATTACCCAGTATTGCCCACTTTGACAATTTTAAGGGTATTGCCCAGCCCGGGAAAACCCGGGCGGTCAATACTTTGCCAACCCTGGGCTGTGTACAAAACAACTCACTTATTCACACTTACAGTAAAAAGCAACCAGGTACAAATAGGTCTACATATTAAACAACCAAAGGTATGAACAGGTTTCATTACAAAACAATCAATACCAAGTTTTTTTTTAATTCATATGCTTCACAGCTTCAGAAACAGTTTTGGAGAAAATTTAATACTATTTCAATGATGATGCAAATATGTGAATATGACATCACTTAACAAGCTTTAAGCCAACTATGATCCTATCAATAGGAGTCAATCTCATTTAGTGATTAGTGATGTCATATTCACTAATTTGCATCTCATTTAGGGTCAAATTGGATGGCATTAAACAGTGCAATAAACAAACATCGATTGATAGGATAATGTTCCCAAATTTCAAATCCTTTAACTTTTTTAATTGATAATTGAGATAAAATGGTTCTGCAAACAGTCCTGGAATGAAGAAGTGTACCATAATAAATTTTGAAAATAGGGCTTAAAAAAATAAATTTTCTGCAAAATTGTTTCTGAACCAAGTAGATTTATACACTGCCTGGTAGAAATGTCAAAATTTTAGTTGTACTGTGGACTAAATTTATCTTCAACGTCCTATAGCACGCTTGGTTTACCAAACTTTCAGCATCTTTATATAACTTTTTTCTTTGAAAATTTAAGACGTCAGCAAATGCATGCATTACCCACAAGAAAAGCTAGTTTGTTTATATTTTCTAACCAAAAAAAATGAATAAAATTAGTTGTAACTTCGGGAGCGTTACAGGTTTAACCTGCCTTATATTATTGATAATTTTAAATCAACCAAATTTTCGAATTTTAGAGCGCTACAAAAACTATCTTTTTCATGTTTTTCTGAAAAATTGTAGAACCAAAAGAATAAAAAAATAATTTTTCAATTATCTTGAAAAACAAAGTTATGACAATTTAAAACATGTTTCAACACTGTTCACTTGTATTTTTTCCCTTAACAAATATTCCACAGGTTATAAGCACTGATGTTTCAACGAACATTCCTATTTTTTTGTGTACATGGCAAGCTTATCCTGCTTTTTAAGAGGTGTGAGTGTAGTTTGCTAATTTATCTTTGCAATTATAGTATTTAGGACAATGTCTTGTCATGCTACATCCAAAAATACATGTACATGTACATGTAGAATGAATACACAATATATTTAGTAAATACCTTTTCAGACATAAATTAAATGGGAGAGAAACTCTATAACCGCTAACAACGTATGGATTTCCCTGGAGGAAGTCTGGAATTTCATTGTATTTGAATAGTGGAATCTCTCTATCTGATGCATCACATAGTCCAGAGCTGCAGGCTTCATGCAAATCGGTATCAATGTCAATATCAAGAACGGAATAAGAATTTGAAGTAGGAAGTGTCTGGCGATTCTTCACATTTTCAAGGCTACCAAGTCTTCCCATCATTGGTGAAGGTTGTACTTTAAAGTTTCTTTAAGGGTTGCAGTTTGGTCTTTCGTGCATTTGTGTACAAGAGCAAACATGCGTCCTAAAACTTGTGATTTTTGTAAACAAACAAAAAAACACCTGTGTGTTACCATTGATACCATTTGTACCTTCTGATTGAAGAGTACATTTTACATTCGACCCAAACATCTCGTCCCCTAATAATATGATTTCTAATGGGACTTTTTTCTTCAATGCAATAAGAAAATGTGAACCTAAAACAGTTATCAAATGTATTTGAGTACTGACATTTACTACTTCTTTTTAGCTATGTATGCAGTTTTATCTTTTTTTTTTCTTTTTTTTTGGTGGGGGGGGGGGGCAGGGGGCATTTGAAGTTTTAACAATAATTTGGATCACCAGAAAGATCAATTCGGGATCCCTATTTAATCTATTTATGAACATCAAATGCTTGCATTTTTGTGATTTTTTGTCTTTTAGTTTTACATGCTAGTTTTTATTCTGAAGATTTAATGACAACATCAGCGGCATCACAACAGAACTTTTTTTTTATTATCAGCATTATTTCAACAGCATGTAGAAGCCCATCTTTGAATTTTTTTACTTTAATAACCTCTCCTGCCAAAATATTTTTTTTCCTCCAAAATAATTTTCAAAATATATTTTCAGGAAAAAAACAAGGACCCCTTCAAGTTAAATGGTTGGTCCCTATGTCTTATCTATTAAGAACTCTGTAAAGGCTCATCTTATCATCTGGTCTTAGGTGGTATGCTTTGAGTTGCTTTTCAAGATCAAAAGAACTCTACTCTACTTTTACTCTCACTTCAAAACATTAAGGATTTAGTCATAGAATCATATTTGAACACTGTTGCTCTAGATACTATTTATTTGAGAACATCACCATTTACCAACTGAAGGTTTTTTTTCATTGTATAATTTGTAATACCTGTACCGGTACATTAAACAGTGTGGTCACAGCACACATATGGTGGCCTGTTTTTATTTAATATGGATATTGTGTTGTGTCCTCTTTTTACAATTCCCTGAAATTTACATGGCATAAACTTTTGAACATAACCTAGATTTGACTGTTCTTTGCAAATATTGATGTATTTCAGTAAGCTGTGCCTCAGTTAACTGTTCAATATTTTGAATGGTTCAAGGTTGCTGATGTTAATTTCCACAAAATAAATATTCACATCTTACAGTACTTTAAAACAAACATAATGTGCATTATTTTTATCAATATAGCAATGGTAATCAATTTCCACCTTTGTTAGATGGAAACTCAATGTTAAACATTCACTTTATATAAGTGACTTATACATATACATGTACACGTACATATTATATGTGCCTGGCTTTCTTTGACAAAGCTTTTGTTTGTACTTGTCTTTTTGATGTTTTCTGTTCATTGTTTAAGAAGGGGGTCTATCTGCGACTATTTCAGGACTGGATTTGAATTATATGTATTTAATTTAGACCATGGGCTAATTGCAGAACCGCGAGCAGTGCCAAATGGCCTTGTTGAAGGCTGCTGGCGGTTCTCCATTGTGGTTTTTCTAAATTGCTGCTGAATTGTGGGCTGTGTTGTGTACACTTATTCCACATCTCATTATTTTTCTATATTTCATGTTTCTAACCACATAACTTACCATTGAATGCTTGTAAGGTTTCTGCAAATTGATTGTCACATCAAGCTCAAATATCTGATCTGATTTTGAAATGAAAATGGACAAGTGTGTGTGTAAGTGTTAAACACCCCTTTCAACACACCTGGGCCATATAGGGTGGTCAGTTTCATTAGAATAGAAAACCAGAGTACCAAGAGGTAACCACCGACCTTAGGCAGGTCACTGACATTAATAATCAAAAATTGTTTCTTCTGTAGCATTTTGATGATTATATTTTTATGAATTATTTATCAAGTGAGAATTAGGATCATTTAATATGTATATGATAATTTTGGCATATACATGTAATGGGACTTGAGAATTTGTTCTTTCATAGCTTTATGACATGCTTCAGTAAGATCAAATCTATTTTTGCTAATTTACTCAATTAGAATGTTTATAGATCATGATTGGATTTGAATGACACTGAAATTTAATTATCCAATTATAAACTTAGAGTCTAATTAAATTAAAAATATTATTTAGAACAATCAAGAATTTTCTGACAGTCATGATGTATCTGCATACAAAGTATCATTAAACTAGCATTTCACAGATCTGAAAGTGATCTTATTTTGTGAAATCTGGTCAGAAATCATAAAACACTGGTAGGCACAGTTGGAAATGTGAAGGTGTAATTGTGTTTGCGTAACACAATCTCATTGAATCACACTTTTTTAGGTTGCTTTTAAAGTAGCCTATGATATCAAAATAGTCCAAAGTTTTATTTGTCAACAACATATCAACAAGAAATCAAGGATGACTTCTTGATTGATTGTTGTTTGTTAAATGTCTTGTTGGTGACATCTTATCCTGTTTTGAATAGAAAAGTTGTATTGTCTAAGCATTTTTTCAGCAACTTCTGGTGAGATCAGACACAGATATAGTATTTAATGTTAGAGGGGTGGTTAAAAAATTAGAAAAATATAGAGGAATTTACCAGAAAATCAAGATTATATATGGCAAATAAATAATTTTTTCAAGTTTTAGAGGGCCCACACCAGGTGCGCTCTCCCGTCTGAATCTGCGCCTGAAGATTTTGATATACTGTAGTAGTTGAAAGAAGCAGAGGTACCAATGGGGTATCCGAATATCAAAAGTCGGAAAGGGCAGGGACAAAACCAGCAAACACCAACAGGAACGGGACAAAAACAGACAACATGCAAAACATGGAAACACAAAATAACTGAATATCAATCAACAACGCAAACTCCAGTCGAAACAAGAGTGAACTATGGTTTTTCAAACAAAAAACAAATATAGAATCACAAATTCAATTTAATTGACATGATGACTAAAATGTTAACAATTGATGGGTCAATGGGAGCAAATATTGTTATTCAAAATTCTCTTCGATGATATTTGTCAGGTTCATAATATGATGTGACAACAACTCTGTTGGAAAATTTTCGTCCTGTTAAAGCTTGTTGAGCCTTCTGACAATCTATGATGGAATTAAACTCTACGAAGATCTGAAAAAAGAAAGGAAGATATTCATTGATAACAATATAAAACAACAAACACTGTTAAACACCCCTTTTTATTAAAATCAAAATAAGTATGTTTGTTTGTTAGGGCTTAACGTCTTTTTGGACGCACTGGGCAGTCAGTCTTAATGGTAGAGGAAACCAGAGTACCCAGATGAAACCACAAACCTTTGGCAGGTAACCTCTTATAAAATATGTCAGTCAAAAATTGCTGGATTTTGTTTAACAGCGACAGGCCTTAAATTGAATCCCACATCATGGGACCTCATGCTGATGGTGCATATGAAATATCAAAGATAATTGATATTAGTAGTTGCTAAAAAAAATTTAAGACAATTTTTTCCTTGTTCCGCCACAAGATATTCACAATTTTATGACACTCCAAGAAATCAAGTCAAAAAAATCAAGGAATATCCTTTATCAATAAGTGTTAATCTTTTCACAATTTTTCCCATGCTTAAAATTAAATATATAGCTTCTACAACAAGATCAAGTTGATTATGGAATTTCTAACATCAAGGGAAATAAATTAGATCAATTTAATGGTGAGGCTTGCCAAGCAATTAAAATATCAAATTTATTTCTTGAGATGTTAGAAATTCCATATTCAGTCAGAATTCAGTTATAGAAGTTTTTTCTATTACAGAAGTAATGTTTACAAGAAAAAAATTGCAAAAGGTTGCTCATCAATAGCATGTGCAATTACGCCGAGAACAAAATTTTCTTTAGAGGTGAGAAATATTTTTCCACAACTGATTTAGAGTTTGATTAATTGGATGAAAATTAGAGAAATTACCTTTCCACATCCTGGAACATCAATACCCTTAATTGGTCTTGGAATCTCCAAACTTCTGACCATTCCATATTTACCACATTCTTCTTTCACATCCTCCAGAATATCTACAACACAAAAATCAAAACAGAATCAGAATACAAGTCATTATACAATGTGAGATCAAACACTTTTTGACCTTGTCAAAAAATAAATCATCTTTGTGTTTTTCACCAAGACCATGGATATTCCAGGCAGATATACTTATTAGCTTTTTATGCTTAGAAGCCATTTTTCATTGTCTACTGTAACATCAGTTTAAGCATGATTAAAGTATAGAGATGTTGATTACATGTGGAAGGTTTCCATTTGTAATTAACACTTCCATATACTTTTTATTACAAAATTTTGTAATTTGTAGTTTTTAGACAGATTGATTTAATATTTATTTTGATTTTTTTAAGTATTGACAATATCAGCTGAAACTTGTATATCTAAATGAACAGAAAAATATCAGTCATTTAGTGGGTAAAATACTAATACTGCCTTTAACATGTTTAATAGTCAAAGAGGAAATTTTAACAAATTTTAGAAATAAAGGTATATTTTAAGACAATTTGTGTAATGAATTTATTTGCAATAAAAAGCTTCGCCGAGCGCAGCATGATACGACCGCAACATGTTGAACCCTGTACGGTTTAGGCCCAATATGGATAATCAATTGCTCTGGACATATGCAGCCCATGGTGGACTGACAAAGGTTTTTGACACATGCAGCTTTTGGTGGACTTTCTAAATTCACATTTTAAAAGGAATTATTTTTTTTCCAAAGGAGATCAAAATCAGACCACAAATAAATAAGTTTTGATTTTGGCCCCTAATTTCATAACAGGGGAAAAGGGGGGGTCGCAAAAATTAATTCTCAATTTTGTATCCACTATTTGACAAGAACAAACATGCAAAAAAAATTTTCAAAATTGGATCACAAGTAAAAAAATTTCCATTTTGGTCCCTTTTGGCCCCTAGTTACATAATAAGGGGGAAAAGATGGGGGGAGCAAAAATTAATTCTCAATTTTGCATCTGCTATTTGACAAGAACAAACATGCAAAAAAAAATTTCAAAATCGGTCCACTAATAAAAATGTTTCGATTTTGGCCCCTTTTAGGGCCGTAACCCCTATAAGGGGTCATCTGACAACTTCGACCCTATGGAGACTTTTGTAGAACTAAATGAGCTGAACAATTAAGCAAGCAACAGCTTTTTGCTATCTGCAATAGTTTTCATACTATAGGGCAAAAACATGAAAAAATGCTATTTTTCACCTTTAAGGGGCCGTAACCCCTATAAGGGGTCATCTGACAACTTCGACCATATGGAGACTTTTGTAGAGCTAAATGAGCTAAACAATTAAGCAAGCAACAGCTTTTTGCTATCTGCAATAGTTTTCATACTATAGGGCAAAAACATGAAAAAATGCTATTTTTCACCTTTAAGGGGCCGTAACCCCTATAAGGGGTCATCTGACAACTTCGACCAAATGGAGACTTTTGTAGAACTTTTGATCCTAAAGCAGTAGGGTGGCATCAGATTTCATCTATCTCTTATACTTTTTGAATTACAAGCCAAAAACAGTAGTCTGACCCCCCTGGTCTATTTTTAGCCACAGCGGCCATGTTTTTTGACGAATCAGAACTTGAAACACATCTATAGTGCATGACACCCTATTGATCAATCATACCAAGTTTCATTGAATTCTGTTCAGGAGTTTCAGAGGAAAAGATTTTTGAAAAAGTTATTGTAAGAACAAACTAAAAGTTGCAATTTGGCCCCTTTTGGCCCTTAATTTCTAAACGAAAAAAGGGAGGACTCCCAAAATCAATCCCATCCATCCTTTAATGGTAAGAAATATCATTGTCAAATTTCATTGGATTTGGATAACTAGAACTAAAGTTATCGTGTATACACTAAAGTTAACAGACGACGACGACAACGACAACGACGACAGCATCATACCATTATACGTCCGCAAATTTTTTGC
Source organism: Arcuatula senhousia (assembly GCA_963971305.1). Taxonomy (NCBI): domain Eukaryota; kingdom Metazoa; phylum Mollusca; class Bivalvia; order Mytilida; family Mytilidae; genus Arcuatula; species Arcuatula senhousia. The sequence goes on along the minus strand of OZ020307.1, from coordinate 38,074,736 downwards.
GGTCGTATAAAAATAAAAATAGAATCGAACAGAGATTAATTAAGGTAAATAAAATTTAAGATTTCAAAATAACAAAATGTGAGAAATTTCAACTACACAGAAAAAGCTTGTCTTGAAAGTTTGATTCGGTCCATGTTGAAGACAGCTTGCTATTTTCTATTGCCATTTTTGATAGATTGTGTCCCATGTTCACGTATTCCACAACTTAAAATATCTCTACCAAATTTCATAATCAAGAGAGAAATCTAAGTTTACCTTCATATTCTTCCTCATCCTCTAACTCCTCGGGGGTAATCATATTCATCAGACATAACACTTCAGTAGGAGGTCCAGCTCCCTGGGTAATATTCATACCAGGTACTTGTAATTGTACAGGCTGCAAATATATACTAATATTATTATACAGAGTAAGATAACAGGAATGCATTAACTTTTTTCTTCAGATTTGTCATTTTCTAGATCCTGAATTATTTGAAAGGCCTAAGTAATCATTAGCTTATTCAGAGCTCAGCAAAAGAATCATTTATAAACTGAATTAATTTCAATTCTCAATAAAATTCAGTGATTCCAAAGGGTTGGACCTTCTGACATGTCTGGTAAAAAATGACTCGGTCTGGTAATTTTTTTAAAAGATTTTTTACAATAGAATTAATGCAAATTTTTGTTTATAACAGGTTTGGGTCCAAAAATTTTACTTCCTTTGTGTTAATTACATATAAGGGTAAGAGTATTACAGCCGTAACATTAAATGAGAAAAAATATTTTATTTCTCTCTGATTGAATTAATGCAAACCCTTTTCTTGTCATGCAAAACATACTTACCAACTGAGCATTCATTTTGCCTACACTAGCTCTCTGTACAATGACTTTCTTATCACCAAGCTGCATACCATTCAAACCTGCACAGGCCTGAAAATAGAATTCATGGAATTATAAAGTGTTAAAATGCATTTGATTGTATTCATGCCTAGGTAACCTTGCTCTAAATGGGAGTTTGTCACCATCATTGAGATAAAGTTACTATGGTTATCAATAACTGTGTAAAACCAAATTCTGGTGTAAGAAATCCCCAAAGAAAAAGATTACAAGAACAATTTGCTGTTTAAGTCCATATAAAGATTCAAGAATTACAGACCAAACCCAGAGTGATTGAACTAATGTGTGAATCGTTACTTTGACAGATGAAAACTGCACAAGATTACCTGGTCAGTGATATTGACATCAACATATTCACAGAAAGCATAGCCTTTAGATAACCCAGTGGCACTGTCCTTCACCAAATTAAATGCTTTCAAGGGTCCAAATGATGTCAGTAGTTCCTTTACCTAAAAAAGATAAAAATATTGGTGTTAAAGACTTTCTAGACTATGATGTAAACATTTCTACTTCAGAATTTACAAATTAACTCTTGTAAAAATTTAAATGTTAAAGTTTACGCAAAAGTATGCTTTTTGAATTAATAAATCAACTTTAATTTTGCTTAGCAAAAAATTTTGTTATTGATTTCTTTCAAACAAAAGAGATGTACGTACTTACCTTTGGATTAAAATTTCAGACTAAACTTTTAAATTAAAACAATAATGCATGAATCATTTTAGACATTTCATTTAACATTCCATTGTTACCAAACAGGCTTATTTGATTAAGTAAGGATCAAACTCTAACAGTTAAAGAATCAATTAAAAGCTAACATTTCCCCCTCTGGTATTGGACCAATAATTACCGCAGTCTCATAGACTATAGGACTTTTTTTAAATCAAGGACAGAGGGTAAAACTTGTACTAAGTGACAACATATTAACTTGTCAGATGTACCGACAGAGAGCTTGAATATCTTTCCTATCTATCCTATCAGAATTGGATAGGTCATGAATGGAGTACCTTTTTATCGAGCTGGACAAGATTTGCCATGTAAAATGTACTTGCCTTTCGTTGGCTGTTTCTTAATCATTTATTACCACTCAACCTCTTCCCCTATGCTAGGAACAAAGGGGGAAGAAACAAGAAAAAAGATCAGTATGTGGTTTACTAGCAATTTATTTATAGGTGCCACCTGCTTGCAGCATTCCCCCCCCCCCCCCTGAAAATTGGGGCAATATAAAAATTACTAGATTCTCATCCCCTCCCTCCCCAATATTTTTAGCCATCTGAATAAAAATAAAATGATTTTTTTGTCAATTTCTACTTTCCAATTTTTTTCATAATAGTTAAGAAATATTCACACCCACACATTTTCAAGAAATTTGAATGAAAATCTAGGAATCTGGCCTTAAAGAAATTTTGTTTTGATAACCAACCAAGCCAAAAGCAGGAGGCACAACTCAAAAATCAAACACATACATGTATTTAGAAAAAAAATATATTTTACTGTCAGAAAAATGTTCTCCTTTCAATCTTTTAAAACTTAACCACCAAATGTCGATATTACTGAAAAATCTTGATTACTTTTTTCATATTTGATAACAGTTTTTACGAAAATATGTATAAATTTCCTGCAAAAAAAATTACGCCTGAAAGAAAGTTCCTGTAAAAAGAATGACAAAAATACCTAACACAATATTTCAACGACAAAAAAAAAAAATCAAAATGGCTGAAAGAGAATAGGCCTGAAAAAAATTTACATATAGCCAAAAATTATTCCTAACAAACAGATTGAATTTTGAACAATGTTTGAAATAAATGACGTTTTTTTTATTGGTGGGATACTGGCGAAACCTGTGAAATAAAAGTCCAACAAAATTCTGACAGCTTTTATGTCCCATCTGAGCCCTGTAAAAGTCACCTGTAATTCAAGGTAACATTCCTACATACTACTCATACCTGGTCCTCGTTTAGATAATTGGGTAACCCTCCGATGAAAACTTTGTGTGGAGAATCTTGTACAACTGTAGATACCACTCCTGTAAAACAATAAACATGATAAATACAAAATTGTATATATATCACATTTCCTGAACAAAAGGTCATTTTTGCATGAAAAAACAAGAGGCTCCCAGGAGCCTGAATCGCTCACCTGGTCTGAAGCAACCCTAAAACACTAATCTAGAGCTAAATGAGCTGAACACTTAAGCAAGCAACAGCTTTTCTCTGTCTGCTATAGTTTTCATTCACTAAGCCAAATACATAAAAAAAACGTTATTTTAGGGGCCATATCCCCTATACAGGGTCATCTGACAACTTTGACCCAATGAAAACTTTTGTAGAGCTAAATGAACTGACCATTTAAGCAAGCAACAGCTTTTCTCTATCTGCTATAGTTTTCATTCACTAAGCCAAAAACATGAAAAAACATTATTTTAGGGGACGTAACCCCTATAAGGGGTCATATGACAACTTTGATCCTATGGAGACTTTTGTAGAGCTTTATGAGCTGAACATTTAAGCAAGCAACAGCTTCTCTCTATCTGCTATAGTTTTCATTCACTAAGCCAAAAAAAAAGGAAAAAACGTTATTTTAGGGGCCGTAACCCCTTTAAGGGGTCATCTGACAACTTTGACCCTATGAAGACTTTTGTATAGCCAAATGAACTTAACATTTAAGCAAGCAACAGCTTTTCTCTATCTGCTATAGTTTTCATTCAAAAGACTAAAAACATGGAAAAACGTCATTTAAAAGGGCGCAACCCCTATTAGGGGTCATCTGACAACTTCGATCCTATCAAGACTTTTGTAGAGCTTGATGAGCTGAACATTTAAGCAAGCAACAGCTTCTCTCTATCTGCTATAGTTTTCATTCCATAGGCAAATAAAAAGCTTCGCCGAGCGCAGCATGATACGACCGCAACATATTGAACCCTGTACATTTTAGGCCCAATATGGATAGTCTATTGCTCTGGACACATGCAGCCCATGGTGGACTGACAAAGGTTTTTGACACATGCTGCTCTGGTGGACTTTTGACCCAGGGGGTAAAAATATAAATTTTCAATTTTGTATTCTACTCTTGCAAAAAAATTGTCAAAATCGGACAAGAATTAAAAAAAATCAATTTCGGCCCCTTTTGGCCCCTTATTATGTAACAAGTGAAAAAGGAGTGGGGTTGCAAAAATAATTTCTCAAATTTGGATTCACTACTTGACAAAAATAAACTTGCAAAAAAAAATTTCAAAAACAAACCAGAAACAAAAAAGTTTTGATTACGGCCCCTTTTGGCCCCTAATTACAAAACAAGTGAAAAAGGGGATGGTCACAAAAATAAATTCTCAAATTTGGATTCACTACCTGACAAGAATAAACTTGCAAAATTTTTTTTTTAAATCGGACCACAAATCAAAAAGTTTCGATTTTGGCCCCATTTGGCCCCTAATTACGTAATAGGGGAAAAAGGGGGGGTCGCAAAAACTAATTCTTAATTGTGTAAATGAGCTGAACATTTAAGCAAGCAACAGCTTCTTCTCTCTACCTGCTATAGTTTTCATTTCATAGGCCAAAAACATGAAAAAACATTATTTTAGGGGCTGTAGCCCCTATAAGGGGTCATCTGACCACTTCGACCGTATGGATTTTTTTGTAGAGCTAAATGAGCTGAACAATTAAGCAAGCAACAGCTTTTTGCTATCTGCAATAATTTTCATATTATAGGGCAAAAACATGAAAAAATGCTATTTTTCACCTTTAAGGGGCCGTAAGCCCTATAAGGGGTCTTCTGACAACTTCGACCAAATGGAGACTTTTGTAGAACTTTTGATCCTGAAGCAGTAGGGTGGCATCAGATTTCATCTATCCCTTATACTTTTTGAATTACAAGCCAAAAACAGTAGTTTGACCCCCCTGGTCTATTTTTAGCCACGGCGGCCATGTTTTTTGACGAATCAGAAATTGAAACGTTACTATAGTGCAGGACACCCTAATGATCAATCATACCAAGTTTCATTGAATTCTGTTCAGTAGTTTCAGAGAAGAAGATTTTGAAAAAGTTATTGTAAGAACAAACAAAAAAGTTACAATTTTGGCCCTTTTTGGCCCTTAATTTCCAAACGAAAAAAGAGGGGACTCCCAAAATCAATCCCATTCATCCTTTAATGGTAAGAAATATCATTGTCAAATTTCATTGCATTTGGATAACTAGAACTAAAGTTATCGTGTATACACTAAAGTTAACGGACGACGACGACGACAACGACAACGACGACGACAGCATCATACCATTATACGTCCGCAAATTTTTTGCGGTCGTATAAAAATATGAAAAAACATTATTTTAGGGGCCGAAACCCCTATAAGGGTTCATCTGAAAACTTCGACCCTATGAAGACTTTTGTAGAGCTAAATGAGCTGAACATTTAAGCAAGCAACAGCTTTTCTCTATCTGTAATAGTTTTCATTCTATAGGCCAAAAACATGAAAAAATGCTATTTTTCACATTTAAAGGGCCGTAACTCCTACAAGGGGTCATCTGACAACTTCGACTCAATGGAGACTTTTGTAGAGCTTTTGATGCTGAAGCAGTAGCGTGGCATCAGATTTTATCTATCTCTTATACTTTTTGATTTACAAGCAAAAAACTGTAGTCTAACCCCCTAGTCTATTTTTAGTAACGGCGGCCATGTTGTTTGGACGGCGGTCACCATTTGTGCAATCTTGGTAGAGGACATCCCATAGATGAAGTGTGCAAAGTTTCAAAGCAATCCCTTCAGTAGTTTCAGAGGAGAAGATTTTCAAAGAAAAGTTAACGCCGACGACGGACGACGACGACGGACGCCAAGTGATGGCAATAGCTCACATGGACCTTCGGTCCAGGTGAGCTAAAAAAGAGATTTTCATTCTTCCTTCCTTTTTTGATAACTAACATTTTTTATGGGATTAACATTCATCTAGAGAGGTTTTTGAATTTTTTTATATAGAAAGATAATTTCTTAAATCAAAGAAAAAAAATATTCTGTGAGCCAATGCTCACTCAGTATACCAAATTTCAAGTCAATGTGATAAGTAGTTGCTTAGACAACTTTTACAAAAAATTAAATTGTTGACCACCAATGTGGAAAATTGACTATACATGGCTTCATATTGTTTATACATTTTGTACATACCTGGTACATTAACTGTTGGATTTTCTGACATTCCTGGTAATGGCTGATAATCTCTAGGTCTTCTTATCTTCAGGGACTGGCCTTGAAAGTTAATACCATCAAAAGCCATGGCCTGTGTTGTTTCATCAACTGATCGGAACTAAAAGAAATTAATGGATGATACTTTGTAAATTTGACATCATTTATATTATAAAGCATGAAAATTCTAATTTTTGATGCTCCTTCTAAACATGGTGGATTTTAATTTTTTTTGTTATAATTTTTTATTCTTGAATATATATATATACTTTATTGTCATGTAAATCAATACAATACAAATTGAATGTTTGACATAAAAAAATAAAAACAAAGTTATAAACAAAAAACAAAACATTGACAAAATCATAAATTAGTCTATGAGCCCCCTGTCCTAGTTATAAAGAATCATTGAAAAAATACTGAGATATTAGACTGATTAAAAAAAAACACTTATCATACATGCAATGCTATTTTCCATTGGATTAAAATGTATTCTTTTAGTCAATAGTGACCCCTTTTACCTCTAATTATAACACTCACAAAAATACAGATAAGCTTTTATCTTAATTTGCAGTTAAAGTTGATGATTTTTCCCATTTATTATAGTCAGATTCATATTTAAACTTAACTTTATGTTATTAATTTACCTCTAAAAATGCAAAATTTTTATCCAAGTTGATCTGTACAGCAATAATGGGGTTTCCTTCTGCTTGGGCCAGCCCTGATAACTTCATCTGGTGATTAAAGAAGTCCATCATGGCTTCCTGTGAACAAATAAGTATTGAAAACTTATAAAAGAAGACAAAAAGTCATAGTTACAGACTTGACAGAAATGTTTTCTAACATTTTACATGTCACAGGGATTAGGAAAGCAGGGGGTCATAGGCCATTTGCACATCAAAAATGGAAATGGCCTTCTCTCCTTTCAAAAATCTGTATAGAGTATTAAGAATTGGCCCTTGAAATTTTGAATTTCCAGCAAAAGAGTGGTAAATGGCCCTTTGTTAAAAATTCTTTCCTCGATCCCTGATGTCATAAAAACATTTTAGTATTGTTTCTTTTTAAATCTATTTCTTATGTATGAACTGTTGTATGGTCAACATCAATAAGCATTCAATTTTATATGTAATATAAAGCTATCATATAATAAGTTATCTGTCGTTGAACAATTCAAATACCATGATAGTTAATGATGCATGGGTTCAAATCGTACTCTCATATTTTCCTACACTCTATCATTATGATTTCAAATCAAAAGGATCATTGTGTAGAAGACAAACATGAAAGAGGGACTTACTTCTTATTTGTTCAAAATTGATTCTAAACCATATGTACAGTTGCAATAAATGACACAATTTGATTTTTCAATCTTTTAATTAATCAATAGCTATAGTCTAAGTACTCAAAGAATCTTAAATAAATATTTTTTCTTTTCTTCAATTATTTCAAGACAATTTTATTAATAAAGTAGCCTTTTATGGATCAAATACTTACTTCTGTGACACCAAAGGGCATGTTGCCTACATATAAACGTCTAGCTTGTCGACTTATAGCACTACCAGCGAATGGTACTGTTGTGTTTGTAAGATTAACATTTGGTACAGTAATTGTCTGTGGAATTTGGCCAGCACCTACAATAGAAAGCATGACGTCATGACATGGGGGTCTTTTAAAGACATTTTTAGGATCGGATTTGAATCGTATGCATAATATTTTTGTCTTGGGCCAGTTGTAAATCAACAATCAGCGACCCATGTGACCTGCTGGCTGTTCTCTGTTGTGATTTTTTAAATTTCTATTAATATAAGTAGGATGTGTTGCATACACTTATTCCAAATCTCATAACCTTCTACATATATGTAACTAATTATAAATTTTCACTGATCAAGACTTATTTACTTTAAAATATGTTTATTTTTAGTACATGTACATGTATATATTTGCCCTATTTACATGTAAATTTGTATGTTTGGTTTTTGATGTCTTATTATCCTTCTCTGTCAAGTTGTGTGTATGATAATTATACAAATGTAAGTGGAGCCAACATGTTGTCTAGTACATATTAATTTCTATATCAGAATGGAGTATATCTCTGATTTTTTTCAAAGATTCAATTTTGACTTTTTGCATAACATAATTATCTGTTGGTCAGCTGCAAGAATCTAAGCAATGACCAAGAGTTACATTGAAGGCTGCTGGTTGATTTAATGCAGATTTTTTTTTCAATAGTCATTGTAATATGAAAGCTATGTTATGTACAACTATTCTATCCCTCAATTTTATTCTGTTTATTAAAAATACTTATTGAAAGCAATTGTAATTTTTTACTTAAAAGGATATTGTTTAATATTGTTTCAATCTTTTTTATAAATTCATTAATCTTATATCAATTTTGATGGGTTTTTTTCAAAAGACATAAAATTCTAATTTGGTCTAGCCTTAAAGGAATCTTAGCTATAGTGATATAAACACTTTCATGACTTTATAGAAACTACGGTAATTGATAATTTCATACTCTGCATGGCTTTGTATTGCATAGGCGACATATGCTCAAATCCTGCTGGAGGAACATCCCAATATTTGTATGGTTTCTTCCTTCTGCTTGTTTTCCTTGGAGGAGATCGACTGTAAAATATTTGACAATTTATGTTAGTGATAAGAATCATTTGAAGGAATTTTTAGATGTTTAAACATGGCACCTCAAAATAAACAAAGTAAATTTCTTGCAAAGTAATGACATTTAGTAAAACAAAAAAAAGTTTTTCCCCATTCATAGGAACAATCACACAGTGGTTAAAATTTCTCTAGGGAGAAAAAAGTTTCTTATTCAAAAAAATATTGTAGAATAAATAATTTCTTATCATGAATGATGATGTATTTAATATCTATTTTTTTGTTTTCAACATGCGATGATGCTATCCTTATCAAATAATTTTTAATAAAAATTGAATTGATATTTTGTATCACCTTTTTGATTTCCTTTTCCTGTCCCTTGATCTTGACCTTTTTCTATCACGACTCCTGGAGCGTCGCCTTGGAGATCTGGATCTGGATTTTTTTCTACTTGTACTTTTGTTATTTTCTAATTCTGAAAAAAAAAGATTATTAAACAGACTTGGACAAGTGTGTTATGCATAACCATTCTTGTAATAATTACCTTGTGCTGTCGTAATGAAACAATTCTTTTAGATTGCAACCTGAGATTTCAGCAGCATACAGTTTATGGCTTCATATTGTTTATAATGGTGCTCCAAATATCACAGAAAAAAGCAGATAGCTGCCATGTTTTTCAGAGTGTAGGCAAGAATCTACAAGAACTTTGTCAAAAAAAGAGAAGGAATTTTTTTTATAAACATTTGGCTTTTTAATGGATTGCAAAATCGTTAATCGTTTGACTTGTGTACTTGTTGGAATTATTTCCTTGAACTGGCAATCGACCAACTACCTAGACATCATTAAGGACATAAAGGAACATATCCGTGTGCTATCCAGAAGGGGATTGAAAGTAGTGATCTCATGGACCCCAGGCCATGCTTATATAGCCGGGCATGAGATCGCTGACATGCTTGCCAAACAAGCCGTGTCGGACGCATGCAATATGGAAGGAGAGTACAATTATGTCACAAAATCAGACATACAGATAAGGGTTTAAAAATCTACAAAAAAGAAATGGCAATTCCGTTGGGACAACTGGAACACAGGAAGACTGCTACAGGAATTACGGCCAAAAGTAGGACAACCACCAATGGATCTGAAAAGACCACAGAACATTTTCTGATTGACTGCAAAAAGTACGACACCCAGAGACACAAGCTACAACAGCAAATCAAGGCCCTTTCACCGTGCCTAACCTTGGAAGTCCACCACCTCTTATCAAAGACAGAAAATTCTACCAAGACATTTTAATGCTAGTGGGAGAATATATTACAAACATGAGACGATTTGATACTCCTTGTCTTCCACTACCCTGATCATGAGCCAGCACACTATTTCCCGACAAGTACTGTGAGAAAATTATACTGAGAAAAAAAACCTGCATGAGGGAGACACTAGCGCATTCGGAGATCAGTCGTGTCTGTTTAGACGGCAGGATCAGGATCAATTGTGTACATCACATCACTTGATGTGTACTCACCGACTTTAAAAAATCTGACCTTTTTACCTTTACTCTCAGTCTGTGACCGGTACGGCAGCAGTACTGAGAGTGCTTGGGCACCGGATATAATATTTGAAAGAAAAATAAACATAAAACTTGTTGGACATTTTTTTATTTGAAAGAAAAATAAACATAAAACTTGTTGGACATTTTTTATGTTCTTGGATATATTGTCCCATATAAAGTGATCAAAATATATGGGTGAACTTATAGTCAAGAAAAATGAAAATAAAACAAACAAATTTCACTGTTACAGACACAAAGAAACATTTTGAAGAAAAAAAAAGAACGAAGCCGGCAGGTGCATTTATAAAGTCTAAAAGATCAATAGTTTCTGCTTGTTTCAACACATCCATCTCATAGATAGTAAAACTTTCAATATCTTTTTAAAATTTGTAATTAAGCATCATTTTAAACCTCTATTTTCTGCTAATTGACGCTCAAAATCATCATATTCTTCTGCCATTGCGAACAAGATGGCGACCACACAATTCAAGGGAGATAACTAGGAAATCCTACAAAGATTTAGCCAAGTACCAAAAATCCAACCAAGTGTCACTGCATCTGGTTAAAATACTATCCTATATATGATAAATTAAAAAGGGTTAGTTTCAAATGTTAAAACTTTTTAGCCAGCTATCAAGCTAACACTCTTTAATATGTACCTTAAAAATAATTTAAAAAGTAATCTCTCCTTTAATGCATTCTTAGTTGTTCTTTACTTTAGTCTTTTAGTTTACATAAACTTTATGTAACACAACACTGTTAAGTATACAGGTCTAGTATGAGGCGAGTTAAACCTGTAATGCTCCCGAAGATACAATTAATTTTAATCTGTTTTATGTGTTTTGAAAATAAAAACAAACTAGCCATGCTAGCTTTTCTGGTAGGTTAAATACGCTACTACGTACAACAACATCAGATTCAGAGGTTGGACGGCATGCTATTTTTGGACTTGTTGCCATCCTATCGAAGTATGAGACCTCTTATATTATAGGAGTAAGGCTTAGCTTTTCTGGTAGGTTACGCATGCGTTTGATGGTCGACATCTAAAATTTTCAAAGAAAAAGGCTATTAAAAGACGTTGAAAATTCGCAAGCGTGCTAAACCAGACTTTGAATGAAAATCCAGCTCATAGTACGACTAAAATATTGACATCTCTCACTATTAGCACTCTCTTCGGGAGGGTATTAAGTATACAGGTCTATAGATAAGATAAATTTATTAAGTCCAATTAAGGGCCCAAGAGGGCATGATGACAAAACATAACAATTACAATTAATTGATGATAGAACATGAAACATATAAGTGTATATAAGAAATGCTGACATAATATATTAGACCAAAACAGGTTAACAGTCATGCAAAATGTTCAGATGAGAAAGACACCAAGGACGATGCCTTAAGACTGAGTAGAATGATAATAGGATAATTGTGTGCAGTGGTTGTGGTTGAGAAAGGTACACACAAGATACATGCATAGAAAAATATAAATAATGGAAAAATAAATTTCAAAGCTATCAGTCTTCTTTGTGTCTTAATCAAGTGAACATGTTACATAGCATGTTTATGTTAAATGTTGGTATGTATATAAGGTAATATATGTCAATAGATTGAAGGTGAGTCAGATGGAAAAGACACCATGGGACGATGCATATAGACATGAACAAAAGGATTTTTCTGTTTATATTCGGTTTAAATATATAATATTAACAGACCAGTAGATAATTAATGAATTTAAATATTCCAATTGATATGTCTACCGCATGTCTTAACCATATGACCCAGCCACAACCTAAACATGCTAAACATTTGAGTATTTTATTATGTCACTCATGTCACTAATCAATGAAAGTATATTAATATTTTCATTATTCATTAACCACAAAAATTGATTGTCAAGATTCAATGAAGTAAAATTCTTGCAATATGACTTGGCAGATGCAAAAAGACATGTCCTTAAATCTTTAGTATGATTACATGAAATCAAAAGGTGTCTCTCATCATCTAATTCTCCTAAGTTACATCTTGTACATTTTCTTTCTTCTCTTGGGATGCCCTGATATCTACCTTTCTCAATATTTAATTTATGAGCAGATATTCTTAGTTTTTATATAGTCTATAAATTATATATTGATTGATCGAGGCATCTTGCCTAGCTGCGAGCACAGCTTAATTATTCAATTTAAACTTCATATGAAAGGAAACAAAGAGGACAAAATGTTTAAACTTGATGATCATAACTCTTTTTTTTTAATTTAGATTTAGTTTTAGCAAGTTAACGACACCATGAATTCTATGGTTGATTATGAAAATGGCGCCTACGAGTTTGTGACATTTTGCTTCAAATTTTGAATAATGATGTTGACTACATTTTGTATATTTACTTCATTGATATGCAACATACAAAAATAAATGGACAGCACAAATAAATTATATGTACGTTGCTAGTAAATATTTGCCCCATATTAAAAAATGTCTTTTAAAACACAATATATATTTATAGAAGTGATATTATTAACATTCACGCCTCAGTTGTACGTAAATTTGAGAAGCATATCATGTCAGTATTAGGCAAATTTTTCGCAGGAACTTGCCGTAGAGCTCTACGCTCTCTTACCGGCACTACTATAACAACATCAAACGGATCATATTGGAGACAGACATAGAAATAACAAATTCATAACTTTTATTAAAACTAGAATGATCTTTTGACAAACTTGGTAAACCAGACTTGTAAAGTTTCACGCATTGTAGTCCCCAATATTGTCACAAATTTCTTTGATCTCTAAAATTTTTCCTTTGATCTTTCAATTTGTTGGCAAATCTCAAAAATACGGCTCATAAAACCAGGCCAGCCCTTGTGAACATGTAATATCTAATAATGATTGATGCACTAAAAATGTCCTTATTACACTCTATGGGAAATTAATTCTTCCAATTACAATCCACAGTTAATTAAAAATATCATGAAAATACCCCATTATTCCAACCTCATATGTGACAGATCAGTCAGAAAAAGAGTGTTTGAACTCTGTCAATTGTGCAAGTTAGTTTAGATAGCTGAATCTTTTGGGAGTCCAAAAAGACGTTTATCATGTTTATAATCTTATATTTTTTTCTTCTTCTAGGTAATGGAAAAAGCTTTATATTACTATGAGTGATGGCCACAAACCCATTGGTGTATTCTGGGACATAGAAAATGTCCACATACCACGAGGGAAATCAGCATTCCAGGTTGTTAACGCTATAAGGAAAAGATTCTTTGATGGCCACAAAGAAGCTGAGTTTATTTGTGTATGTGACACAATTAAAGAGAAAAAGACTGTTTTGGAGCAACTAAATGCTGCTCAAGTAAGTACAAAATATTTTTAGTATGGTACAAAAAGGGAAGGGTGCACATAAACTATAAAGCTCCTATCAATAAATTTTAGATAAGTCACTTCAGAGTTCAAACATTTTAAGTTGCTTTAACATTTTTTTTTTTAGTCATACCTCAAAAATAAACCAAATTTATTTGATTGATAAATGCTGTTTTCATAATTGACTAAATAATGTTATTCAGTGAAAAACTGGGAAAAAAATCTGAAGGGAGTTCATGGACTTAGTTCAAATGAAACCATTTCAGAAATGGCTAACTAATGTTTTAATTTTAACTAATTTTTATATAGATGTTTATGCAGAATCAAATAGAATGTTAAATTGCCATCTGGAAGCGTAAGTAATTATACATTTTTTTTTATTCTAAGGCATGCAAAATAACAAGTAACTCTATTTTGTGTATAGTTCTCTCTCATGTAACTTTTCAGGTAACCATTATCCATGTATGTTCTACAAGTAAAAATGCTGCTGACGATAAGTTACGACAGAGTTTACGAAGATTTGCCGATGTATACACAAGCCCTGCTACTGTCATCTTGTTGTCAAGTAAGGACATATGAACTTATCATGCATATACAATGTACAATGTATTTACTGTTATCAGAAAAGGAAAAATTTCAGTTAGAACCTGTACCAAGAACAAGACCAGAATATATGTTAGATTTTATAATATTTAACAATATTTTGACTTCTTCTTCATACAACTTGCAAAATCAAAGTAAAATATGGCTTTTTTTATTGAGCCTTACTAAAATATTTGCAAGTGACAGAAATAGAGACAAATTAAATAAAGAAGCAAAGAGGCACCAATGGGGCATTCGAGTGTCAAAAGTCCGAAAGAGCAAGGACGAAACTGGTAAACACGAACAAGAACAGCACAAAGAAACACACACACAAAATAAACCGAAAGGAAATCAACAACGCGAACTCAAGTTTTAACAAGAGTGCTCCGGAAGAGTAAAAAAAAAATGGATAGTAATTCTTCAAAGTCTACAACTGTAAAAAATTTTCTCAAGTTCATTCGAGTCGAAGCCCTTGATGGGACAATTTTTTTTTAGAAAAATACTTAAGGATTTAAATTGTGTGATAGAAAAAAAAATGTGTGAAATATCCGTCATTTTATGCAGGGTATAACCATGAGCCTCAATTTTTTTTTCGGGTTTTCATGTTTACTTAGATAACAGTTTCTTAAGCTTGTAAATATGCTTAAAACAAATTATTTTTTTAGGTGACATAAATTTTTCCTGCGACCTCTCAGACTTACGACACAGAAAGAAGTTTGATGTTGTTTTGATTCACAATAAAGATGTACACGAGTCTTTAAAAGTGTGTGCTAGTACTACTGTACTATACAATGATTTTATCAATGAAATGGAGCAAACTAAGGAACCAGTTAAGTCTGTAAGTATGAGAAGATTAAGGCCATAATTAAATTATTCCTAGATTCTCATCCTTTATTGAATATTTGGGGCAGGCAGGTGGATTTTATTAATTATTCATTTTGACAAATATTCTCCCTACCATTTGAGAGAAAAAAGTAAATAAATGGACATAATTTGCCAAAAAATCAAAATAAAATTTTTAGGGGCGGCTGAGAAAATTGAGGCGGGAGGGGATGAGAATCTAGGATATTTTTTTATACTGGCCTAATGTATATAGAATGTACTTTGATGTTAATGCACATTTCAAATAATCTTTACAAGTATGAATGGATTCCATTTTGTTTTAATGAGACCCCCTGTAAACAAAGGTTTGGGTATATAGGTATCTATCTGTCTGTTCGTCCATCTGTCTGTCTGTCTGTCTGTCTGTCCATTTACTTTGTAACCCCCAACTCCATCTAAATGGCTTGATGGATGTTGGTAAATCTTATATGAAATTTACTTATAGGAAGAATATCGGAAGTACATCAAATATGTATTTGTGTATTTAAAAAGGCATCCATTTCCCCCTTCGCATATTATAAACAAGTTATTCTGTTAAAAACTTAAAACATTGAAGTAAATAGACTATTGTTTAAATGCTCTGCTACAGTATCCTTTCCTTAACATTCTTTAATATCACATTTTGAAATACCGGTATATCATGTTTCTGTTTGAAAGGAAAACAGACTGACAGACCTAGCCGTTACTGGCTATTCACCAGATATTAAGAAGAGAAGGCTCCAAAACAGATTAAAACAGTTATCAGCTAATTGTGGAGGGAAGGTCATCTGTGTCAAAGGAGATGTTACCTTTGTCAGGTTCCAGAGTAAAAGTGATGCCGTTAGGTAAAGAACTTGTTTTGACAGAATATTTGTTTAATGTCCAAGGCACTGGTTTAAATAACACACTATAATTGATCACTTAAAACAAGGTATTAAATAGAATTTTTTTTTAAATTTTCAATGGTCTCCTTTTAATAATTCAAATTTTGACTTTTTGATAATCTTCATAATGTTTTTAGTAAAAAAATTCTCTTTATTTATACATGTATATACAGCTTATTTAAAAGCTCAAATGTGTGTAGACAAGTCCCACTAATCCAATGCATACATGGACTTAGTTCCACTTACCCCATGTATGCATAGGGTACACATTTAAAATTGATGAAAATACATTGCTTATGTCTGATTATAAACAGACCAAATGTAATAGATTTTCTTATTTTAGTGTTGAATTCCAGTTTTATTTAATACCTTGTTTTATGTCAATATTCAAGCGTTTGAGTCACACACTGTATTTCCTCTTCCATTAAAACTTACTTGTATGACCCATGTGTGTTGAAAAGGGTTAAACGTACACACATATTGAAGATTGTCATTTAGTATACCCGCCACCCACAAACTTTTTAAGCTTTCAAATAAGACGTGTAGAAATCAGTTTGCCAATATGTCAAATTTTATTTCTAGCACAACTTCTTTTATATTGCTTGATGGAATTTAATGAAACGTTAATACAGCAGGAAAGTTCATTATATTGACCAGGATCCCTTATTCAAGCTAGTGAATCACCAAGGAAGAGACTGAAATATTTCATCAAATCATTGGACCTAATTGCATAAAGAGCAAGTTAAAATATAATTCGCATTGTTGATTTCTGTTCGGTTGATTTTGTGTTTAGTGTTTTGTGGTGCTTTTTTTGTTCTCGATTACCAGTTTCGTCGTTGCCCTTTTGGACTTTTGACACTTTAATCCCCCATTGGTGCCTCTTTGCTTCTCTCACCAAAGGACAAAGAGATGACTGTTCTTGTTTTCTGAATTTACTCTTTGTCTGAATATTTTTTGTGTCTGTCTGTGTTCAAGGCAACCTTCAAATTTCTGTCATCAAAGGTTAAAAATGTGTTATACAGTTGAAGGGTTGAACATACAGCCGTTTCCTTGTAAATATCAAAGGTGTCCTTTCGTTTGGGTCACTGGGTACATATTATGCAGTCTATCTGACTAAAAGATAATTTTGATTGGACATTGTGATTTTCTGCTTTAAGATTAGCATTTTTTTGTTGTTTTGATTACTTCCCTTTGAGCATTAAAATCAGAAATTGTTACACTTTTTTGAATAGGGAATAAGCTGAAAATAAAATGACCAAAGAAAGTTGAAAGAACACTACAGAGCTTGGATGATTAATTTCAATGTCTTAAAAGAAAAGACAAATAAAGGAGAAGAAAAACTGAAGAAATTGAAGATCACAATGGTCCTGACTTGGCACAGGCATTTCAAACTATGTTTTATGGTTCCAAATAATAGGGTTCAGTAGTGAAATAAACACAACACAATTGTGAGGTTCAATTCATGTATGTACATTTGTAAAGCAGGTTCCAATTTTAGCTTTATTGAAAAGGTCATCAGTAGTGCGTCAATAAAATCTCACTTGACATTTTCATGAAACCATATACCAGTACAGTGAAACCTGTACAAAACGATAGAAGATAATGAGATGTGGAATAAGTGTACGTGACACAGCCACCATAAACAAGGCCACAATGACCAGACTAGGTGACTTTGAATCTGGATGCATATCAATGGCTAAGGCAGTATAGTAATAAAGGCGTTAATTGGGCTGCTTACACCAAGGTCCATAGTGAGGGTTGAAAATTTTAGGGACCAATTTACCACCTCTCTCGACACTGTTTGCAAAAAAAAAAAACCAATATAAAGCAAGGGAAATAATTAGAAAAAAAAAAGTTATTCCATGGAAAGGAGCATGTTAAACCCTTTGTAGACTTTGATAATAGAAGGCTCAATGGGAGCTGCATATGTACAGTATAAATGAATTATTTTTAAACTACACACAGTGTCACTACTGGGTGCATGCATTGTTGGATGAAGAAGTTAATTTTTTGCAACTCTTTTACCATACGATGCAATGTTTTTAACTGCTTGAAAGGATATTTTGAGTTATTGCCCCTTAATTTGTAAAACAGTATAGGAAGTTTGAAAGAATTGGATTTTTTGCTGCTTTTTAATAATCAGTTGCATTGTCTTTAAGGTTACTAGTCATGCTAGTGTGCAAATGTTTATAATGCATTTTTCCATAGGGGGTACACTTGTATTCAATTTAAAAAAAAAAGTTTTTGGTGATTTTCACTTTCTATAGGACAAAATCTTTCTGTTTACATCCAAACCTTTATTTTTAGCCAATAACAAAGCAATATATGCAGAATTTATGAGCATAATTGGCCGGATTTCACGGAGTGAAAAATCCGGGTTATAAAATGGTGAATGTCGGGCAAGCATGGAGAAATTTTTCGTGACAGTTTTCTCAACAACTACTTATCACAGCCACTTGATATTTGGTATACAGCATCAAATAGGGTCCCATAATGTGGGATTTGATTTTAGGTCTGTTGCTCATCTACTTCCTGTTTACCGACTAAGTTAATTTTTGACATTATTGGTCAAAAGTAGAAAAATTTTGTAGCAGTTTTCTCAGCAACTATCAATGACAATTGATATTTGGTATAAAGCTTCAGAGTGGGGTCCCATAATGTGGGAATCAATTTCAGGCCTGTGGCTCATCTACTTCCTGTTCAACAAAAGCCGACTATTTCTGTATTTGACCCATTTTTAGCTCACCTGGCAAAAGGCCATGTGAGCTTATGCCATCTCTATGCATCCGTAGTCAGTTAACAATTTCAAAAATTCTTCTCTGAAAGCACTGAACAAAATTAACTGAAACTTTGCAGGAATGATGTATGACATGTTGGCAACAAATGATCCTCAATTTAAAATGATTTGATAAAAACATGGCCGCTGTTACTAAAAATAGAACATAGGGTAAAATCACCTTAAATGGCTTATAACTCAGCAACCATAACAGATAGAAAAAATCTGAAGGATTTAAGGTTTTTCAGAATTAAAAGCTCTACAAAAGTCTCCATTCGGTCGAAGTTGACAGATGGCCCTTGATAGGGGTTATGGCCCTTTAAAAGTCAAAAATAGGGTGTGTTTTTTCATGCTTTTGCCCTATAGAATGAAAACTATTGCAGATAGAGAAAAGCTGTTGCTTGCTAAAATGTTCATCTTATTTAGCTCTACAAAAGTCTCCATAGGGTTGACATCAAGACCAGGTGAGCGATTTAGGCTTCTGGGAGCCTCTTGTTTTAGATTAAAAAAGGGGTGTTTCATCAATTTTATTCTAAGGATGTATTCTTCTGAGGGGTCAAAATTTTCCTAAATCAAGTTTTTTCCCAAACCTAAATTTTTTAAATGCTAAGATCCTGAGAAAATCCAATTTACTAAGAAAACAATATGTCTGTGTGCATTTTAGTTCACTGCAGTCATTTAAAAAGGGCCTATTTTGACAATTTTCCCAAAATATCATCATTTTTGGCCTTTTTTGAGGTAATTTTCATTAAAATATCAGGTTTCAAAATCAAGTTTTCTCTCAAAGTTTCAATATTGATGGATACCATGATTCTGAACAAATTTAATTTATAAAAAGTATATGTCCGTGATGATATAAAAAAAGTTTAGTCCCGAAAATGTGCCTTTTTTGGTCATTTTCAAGACACCATAAAACCGGTTAAAATCAACATTTTTTCAAATTTTCTATCATACCAAAACCTCAAAACTCTCCAATTTCATTTGAAATAATTGGACAAATATATCTTTTTGAACTTAGAAAAGAAATTAGATGAATTGCATGAATATTTTGTTGGAAAAATGAATTTTACTACCCCCTACCCTGAAATTGGCTAAATTCAGATTGAGATCAATGGTCAAATTTGGTCAAAAATTAAAATGTTGCATATCTTAAAAACTACTAATCATATCTTCAAAATTTTTTGAAAAAATTTAGATGGATCATCATTTGATATATATCCACCAAAAGTTTTCGATTATAAGGCGATGTTTAAAAATTATTCACAAACAAGATTTCAATGAGACTGAAACCTCAGAAGAATACATCCTTAATGCCCAAATTTTCAAAGATATTTCAACCAATCACGTTCCTTTTTTTATTCTATTCCATGGTTTATCTTGGGGTAAAAAAAAATACTGGTGTCTGATGTTTGCATTTGCCCGTTTGTACCTTAAAGTGCTTAAAGAGATGTTTTGAGTTATTGCCCCTTAGTTTTTAAAACAATGGTCAGTCTTTTACAAATCAATTGCATTGTCTTTATTCACCATACTTGAAATGGATATTTTGAGTTATTGCCCCTTAATTTGTAAATCAGTGTAACAGTGAGTTTAATTAAAATAAATGAATATACATGACATACCTGTAATAACGTGATGGATTTCAGTCAAAACCTCCCTTTCTGCTAAATAAAAATTGTTATAATGGCAGTTTGATTTACTTTAGATATGTTTTGAACGGCTTTATAACCTTCCAGAGAATACAAATTCACTTGCATTGTTATGTTGTCTATTTCTTCGTGCTGTTTTTGTTCATGTTTACTGAGTTTTGTCTTTGCTCTTTCAAAGTATTGACATTCCAATGGTTACCATCTCTGCTTCTTTTGATGTGCAAATGAAACAAGTTTGAATCACTTGTTTTTCATTATGCCTCAATGGCTGATCCATGCAGGGGGTGTCCCCCAGTGCACATGACACACCCCCTATTGGCTAAGGTTTAATAGTATAGTGTCACTTGCACAATTTCTATAATATACTGAGCAATACAAGTAATGCACCACTTCTGTACTATCAGAATTCTTTTGAAAATTTTATGGTTTCTTTTATAACATATTCAATAAAAACAAGCCATTATTTGTGGAATTGGCACTGATGCAGTTATCAGCTTGAACTTCTGTAAAAAAAAGTCTGGGATAGGTCAATGTAAAAATGTGTGTTTACGAAAAACTTGACCAGAATTTGTGAAAATAAATCTTTTTCTTCAATTTTGTATTTACATCCTGGATCTGCTCCTGTGCTTTATATGTGCAAGAAAGTGTAACGTGGTTGCTCCCCTTCGTACATTAATTAGTAGATTTAAATAGCCAGCCTTTATCCCTGAACAAGGGAAGTACTTCTTTGGTTTAGAGGTAGAGTGCCTGACTGTAAACCTAGAGGTCCCGGGTTCGAGTCCCGTTTAGGACATGTCGATTTTGTGAAGTAATTCATGCGCTCCGGTTACATTGGCGCCCAACTAAAAAACCCAGGGTGGTTAGAAGGATTCCTAGCCAGGGTTGTGTTGTGTTAATTAAGAGTCATACATTGAGGTATGATGACTCTTGAGGAGGGGGAAGTGTAACAGGGTTGCTCCCCTTCGTACATTAATTAGTAGATTTAAATAGCCAGCCTTTATCCCTGAACAAGGGAAGTACTTCTTTGGTTCAGAGGAAGAGTGCCTGACTGTAAACCTAGAGGTCCTCAGTTCGAGTCCTGGTCAGGACATGTCGATTTTTTGAAGTAATTCATGCTCTCCTGTTACAAAAGAAAGAAAAAATGTTCTTAGAAATGAGAAATTGTAGTATAAATCAATCTCCTTATAAATGTTATATAAGATTGTTATTCTTACATACTATTTTATCTTTTCAAGAATATTTTGTACTAAATTATTCTTTTATTTTCTTTTATTCATTCATTCATTCTATTTTTCATACATGTACATGTTTTGATTTCTAGTAATTTTCCAGTAGTTTCTACTATTGATATGCAAATGAGCTAATCATTGTCAATTATTACCCAATAGAAAACAGGTTTTTAATGTGTCCATTTTATAAAGACCATTGGTGACCACTTCTCTCTCTTAACTGACAGCATGAAAAGTGTGCACATGTCTTTTCAGGGCAAAAAACAGAATGGAAGGGGAAAATGTTTTTGGAAACAAAATTAAAGTGGAATTAACAGGAAAATCACCTCCTAAAGCAGATAAGCAAGGTAAGAAAGTTCAAATGTACTTTTACTGAACTTTTTTTTTTACTTTGAAAAAAGGTTTATTTCAATTGTTTTAGAAATATTTATTTTCTTCCATCATGTTTGGTGATTTTACTTCTTGTTTTTATGTGCATGGTCCAGTGCTATAATCACAGGGATTTGTGATGAAAAAAAACTATTTAGTTTCATTGTGTTACCACAATAGCTTACAGGTTGAGTGTAATAGTTCATTTGCACTATATAGCTCATTAGATGGTATTTACTATCATTGATAAGTGCACTATATTTTTCATGAAGTAAAAAAAAATTGTTGCATTGTCGCACATGTCCATGGTATGGGCAACATTTTTTGTAAAAGAAGATGTTCTGAAATATTTATGGTTTTCCTGATTGATGCTACAAAAATTTGCAATTTCACATGACTATGCCCAAGAAAAACCATTTAAAATAACTATCATGTTTCGTTACAAAAATTGGTCAGCAAGACAGAAGATTATGTGACAATCAAACGAAAAAATTATAATCTCAAATTAATTTTTTCATTTGATGAAAAATATAGTCCATTTGATTCTAAATACCATAAAATGAGCTAAATAGTGCAAATGAACTATTACACCCAACCTGATGAAACTTAGCAATAATGTTTGTAAACAAACAACAATAAATGGGATTGAATTTTTAGGGTCCCCACTTTTTATACCCCCTCCCCCGCAAACTAAGTTTGGGGGCATTAGGAACCACCCCCTTGTTTGTCATTCCATCACACCTTGTGATAGCAATTCCTCCTCAACCTTTTGACTTTACATGAAGGAAGTATAATGTAGATCTGTATGAATAATTTGTGTCCATGTCAAATATCTTTCAGGGGAGATAATTACACTTAGACTTTTTAAATACAGTATTCAATGGGAAACCTCATAAACACAACTCTTCCTAAACTCTTGGAGGATTTTGATGAAATTTTACATGAAGGAAGTACATTATATGAACATGTAGTTGTGCATGTCAGAATTTTCATAGCTGTTTGATATAATTCAGGGTAGATAATTTGACTTGAATTTTGTAGGGGAATTATAGTCAAATATGAAGCAGGGGGTATCCTGTTGTGAACTTTCACAGTATTTCTTGTTTCATTTAGAATTAGGGCCAAATGAAAAAAAATAGCACTTTTTGCTATCATTTCTCTTGGTCATTTCATGTTCAGTTCATTTTATCATCCTCTTGTCCATTGCCCTTATATAACCTATATAGTGGTAATATAGTGTAAAGCACAAACTCACACATTTTTATACCCCGCCACACGAAGTAGCAGGGTATTATGTTATACCCTCAGTTTTTCGGTGTCCGTCCGTCCGTCCGTCCCCCGAAGGTTTCCGATCAATAACTTGAAAATGCGTCAATGGATTTGAATGTTATTTTGCACAGTTGTTAAGTAAATTAAATACAGGTCAAGTTCGATTTCCAACATGATCCAAAAAATAGTTTTCGAGATAGGCCACTTTGAAAAATCAAATTTCATGAAATTTTGGGTTTCCGACTGATAACTTGAAAACATGTCAAGGGATTCAAATAATATTTTGTATAGCTATTGAGTACAATAAAATACAGGTCAAGTTCGATTTCCAGCTTGATCTTAAAAACGGTTTTCGAGATAGGCCACTTTGAAAAATCAAATTTCATGAATTTTTTAGTTTCCAACTGATAACTTGAAAACACATCAAGGGATTTGAATGATATTTTGCACAGCTGTTTAGTACAATTAAATACAGGTCAAGTTCAATTTCCAGCATGATCTGAAAAATAGTTTTTGAGATTGGCCAATTTGAAAAATCAAATTTTATTAACTTTTGATATTATATTGTGGCGGGGTATCATTTAATGTCCCATTACATGCCCTATTTTTAATTCAGGGGGAAGGACAGGGGGATATACTGTTTTACTCTCGACCATCTGTTCATCAGTCAGTAACAAAATTTCCGTCACAGTTTACTCAGCAACTACATGACCCAGAGGCCAGAGGTCTGATATTTTACATATACCATAGCTTTATCATATGTATAAATGTAGTACCATATGGTGTATACTGATTTTATGCTCCTAGGTCATCTACTTCCTGTTTACCAAATACTTAGGATTTTATGTATAATGTACATACATGCAAAATCTCCATCACAGTTTTCTCAGTAACTACATGACCTACAGGTCTGATATTTTGCATATAGCTTTATCCTATAGTAACATATGGGGATTACAGATTTTACGTTCCTTGGTCATCTACTTCCTGATTGACCATAACTTAGGTTTTTACACATAGCATACATACATGTAAAATTTCAGTCAGTTTTCTCAGTAACTACATGACCCAGAGGTCTGATATTTTGCAGATAGCATTATCCTATAGTACCATATGGTGTATACCGATTTTATGCTCCTAGGTCATACACTTCCTGTTAATGGAACACTTTGTTTTTTTTTCACATAGTGTACATAGATTCAAAATTTCTGCCACAGTTTTCTCAGCAACTACATGGAACTGGGATCTGATATTTTGGACAGCTTCATCCTTTAGTACCATATGTTGTATACAGATTTAATGCCCCTAGTTCATCTACTTCCTGACTATGTAGGTTTTTATGCAAGGGGTATTTTTGGGAGCAGGGGTATCACTAGTGAGCATAAGCTAACAGATTTACTTGTTTGCTTTGGTTTAAATCCAGTGTAAATCAGAATACCAATTTGTCCAAGGATGATTCCAGATTCCTCCAATTTGCTTTGTAACGTATACACCACTCCCAATATCCACCAACTTTGATAGCAAGCATCATAAAAAGTTTTGGCAGTATGACTCATTTCTCAGTGGGTGAAAACTTAGTGTTGATAAAATTAAGAAAATTAGGTAAAAAGTCCTTATTTCAATTTGAGTTATCTCTCTTTGATCAGATTTGAACTAAACATCGCTGGCAATGAATATTGTATTAAAAAAAAATTGAATATTCAATGTATATTGTTTTTATTACTATTCAATTTGTTTACTTTTAGGGAAAGGTTATAAAAGACCAAAAGAAACCACTGGACAACCACCTCCAATTTCTGATACAGGCCAGCAGAGTGGTCCGAAGACTGATGGGCAATTAAACCAAAAGCTGGAGGAAAATAAACAAGAACCAAAGAGCCCACCAGGGAAGTATACAAAAAGTAACACGCCTACCAACAATGGGAAAACTAACAGTAGGACACCTACTCCACCAGGAAGTTACCCTAGGCCTTACTACCAGCCGTATTATAACAACCCGGCTAGCATGTACGCTAAAACGTTGGAAAGTTTTAGTACTAAGAATGTCAAAAATAACAATAACAATGAAAATAGAAGCAATAATAATAATCAGAAAACTTCAAATATACAAATTTTAACCAACAGTAACAGGCAGAGATTAAATAATGATAAAGCGAATTCTAGTGCTACTCCGCAGAATCAAGGGAATGCTGGTACCGAATCTCAGAAAACTGTCTCTCCAGTCCCTCAGAAGAAAGCTAGTCCAACCACTACAAAGAGCAAAAGTCCACCAGTTGCCAAGAAAAACAGCCCCAATGCTGGTAAGAAGTCACCACCAGTGCAACATAAATCTCCAAAACTTCATCCTCAAGTGAAGGTTGAAAATCCAGTAGAAACCAAGAGTAACCAATATCATCAATTAAACACGAGGGAAGAAAATGTGAAAAGGGGTCAAGAGGGCAGTAGAAGCAATACTCCATCCAATATTGATGGCAGAAATAACTTACACGACACAGTCAACAGATTTAATAGGGATGGTAAGGGTTCCACAAGACATGTTCTGATGCTTCAACAGCAGATGTATCAGGAGGAACAACAGCAATACCATAGAGGGCAGCACAACTATCATGGAGGATCCTACACTCCTCCCCCTTATTCTTCTTCCTGGAGCACATGTGACCATCATGAGCCACCTCACATGCAACAGGACATGGCATATGATTCCTATCAGCCTTACCAACATTTTGGAAACAATAGTTATAACTATAGGCCATATTCTTATCCCGGAAACAGTTATGACGACCATTATGGTTGCTATGGAAACAACTCTTGGGACCAACACTATAATACCCAGTACAGAAACCCTAGACCTCCTCCCTGTGGAAGTCCACCAAATTATACAACCATGTGTTCTACAGTTGTCAAACAGAAATGGTCCCATCGATGTAGTCCCTATGAAATGATGGAGGAGGGACCAGGTCCCCATCGTCAGTCCCCTGTCAACATGTTTAGACCCATCTCCACACCTCCACCAGTCCCTGGAGTCTGTAATAGTCCAGCTATGGAGGAAGAGGACCCTGAATGGGATGGAATTACTGGTCCAGTGGAACTTTTGGTCTCTAATCTAGATTATAACATCAGCGCCAAGGAATGGAGAAAAATTCTCTTCACCACATTTCATCCTCATGTTAGGGTAAGTTAAAGCTATAATGCTCACATACAAAATCAAACTTTTGAAGGTTTTGTTTTTAAATAAATCGATATGAATTGTAATAAAATTTAGATATATAAATAATATTTTGGTGACACCATCTCCATAAACAATTGACAATGTAAAAATGCAATTGAAAACAACCAGCACCCTAATATGTGATCAGTAGACACTGCTTTCAAGTTCTAGCAATTGAACCTTGTTGAAATAAGTGTAATCATTCAGAACCTATTCTTTAAGATAAAACAAAAGGTGATCTTCGACATACACAAACAGTGCTATTTTCATGATCCTAGATATCATTGTAAAAACACTGATAAAGATATACATGTACCTATAGCCAAATTTATTATATGTCCTTTGCGGACTTAGAAATTTTTAAACTGGAGGGTATGCAGTTTAAAAAATTGTCTGGGACCTCTTGTTTCATACAGTTCCTAACCAAATTTTCCTGTCAATTGGGACAAGGTGCACCCGGCACACCTGTTCTAAATCCTCCTTTGCATAACCTTTACTACGTGAAGGAGGATTGCTGAAATGTAATTATCTTATTTTTGTACCCATCAGGTTTTAAATGTCCATGTAAAGACTCAGCCAGATAATACCAGTATTGGTATGGTAAAGGTCCCCAACATTGAGGAGGCAAGGTTTGCCATCTCCCAGTTCCACAGGAAAAAGATTGGTTATAAAAGAATTCATGTTACTATCAAACAAGAGGAAATCCAGAGACCAGCTAGTAGTGCAAGGTGAGTCTATCAGCTTGTTTTTTACTGAACGTAAAATCTTGGTATAACTATAACATTTAATGTTTCACAGCAACATTATTAGCAAGTTATTATACCCCTTATACCCCCCGCAAACAAAGTTTGGGGGGGTATATAGGAATCACCCTGTCTGTCTGTCTGTCCGTCCGTCTGTCTGTCCGTCTGTCCGTCTGTCCACATACCTCGTAAGCGCAACTCCTCCTAAACCGCTCAACAGATTTTGATGAAACTTAAAATGAAGGAAGTACATCATATGTAGATGTGCATAAAGAATTTTCATTGCTCTCGGATATCATTCAGGGGAGATAATTGGACTTAGACTTTTTAAATATAGTATTCAATGGGAGACCTCGTAAGCGCAACTCCTCCTAAACTGCTTGACAGATTTTGATGAAACTCAACATGAAGGAAGTACATCATATGTAGATGTGCATGAAGAATTTTCATCGTTCTCAGATATCATTCAGGGGAGATAATTGGACTTAGACTTTTAATATAGTATTCAATGGGAGACCTCGTAAGCGCAACTCCTCCTAAACTGCTTGACAGATTTTGATGAAACTTTATATGAAAAAAGTACATCATATGTAGATGTGCATGAAGATTTTTCATTGCTCTTTGATATCATTGATGGGAGATAATTGGACTTTAGGTATTATTGGCAGTACAAGAGTCCAATATGTAGCGGGGGGTATCCTTTTGTGAGCTCGCTCACAGTATTACTTGTTTTAGGTTGTAAATACATGTAATGCTAAACACATTCAAATAAAAGGAAGAAAAAGAAGCCAATACAGAACTTGATATTTTTCACTTTTGAAGATATCCTAAATGAACTCAACTGTAATTAAACTCCCAGGAAAATTGTTTTTGGGAAAATAAGAATCACCATATCTGCCTGTCCACATATCTGTATGCATAACTTCTCATAAGCTTCATGATGGATTTTGATGAAACTTAACATATATCTAAGATGTGCAAGAAGAGAAATTTCATTGCACTTAAATATCATTTAGGGGAGATAATTGGATTTGAGTTTTCCAATATAGAGTTCGATATGAATTGAGGGGTGTCCTTTTGTGAACAGGATTTCTTGTTTTAATTTGATTGTTTTGTATTTTACAGGGCAGAGGCAATTGCTTTGCTGTCAGAGGCTAAAGATAATGTTCTTCCATTATTCAAGTTTATTGAATTATTTGATAAAAGGTATTATAATAGTTAAACCTCCAAAGTCAAGTTATACTTTGCATGACCAAACAATCTGAGAATTCCCACATTTTCAGTTTTATTGTCTGAAATGTGTATGAGAATAAAAATTTGGGAAAAAGTTTTGTCATGTGTTTATATTTCCTTTTTTCATGATAATTTAAAAATAAAATATTTCCCCCAAGACATTCTCATTATTTCTTATACCGAAATTAGGGGGCTATATTTCAATCAACTTTACTTTTTGTCCATCTGTCTGTTCAAAATTGTTCATAACATATTTATTTCCTTCTACCTTCTACTTCACTGATTTATTTCAAAATTGGTACACAGCTTTATATTACATGATGGTTGACCCTGAGCTGTACTGTGCCTCATCTTTCCAGGTCAGTCAGTCATCTACTGTTTTCTAAGCACAACTTGTTCTTATTGCTTTCATAATTTTGCAATTGCCATTTCTATGTTATAGGTACCATAGAACTATCAGTGTATCTGAGATATACAAGATGAGGGACACAATAGAGATCAGGGACCAAGGAGGAATGGGAAGGATGGTCCACCTGGTCTGTAACACGATGTATCAGTCCTCCCCTAACATCATAACCACTGGTAATATGGAGCAGGACATGTACTATCAACAGCAGGTGGTAAGTAAGCTCATTTGGACAGACGGTCTGTCTGTCTGTCTGTCTGTAACACGATGTATCAGTCCTCCCCTAACATCATTACTACTGGTAATATGGAGCAGGATATGTACTATCAACAGCAAGTGGTAAGTAAGATCATGTGGACAGACGGTCTGTCTGTCTGTCTGTCTGTCTGTCTGTCTGTCTGTCTGTAACACGATGTATCAGTCCTCCCCTAATATCATTACTACTGGTAATATGGAGCAGGATATGTACTATCAACAGCAGGTGGTAAGTAAGCTCATGTGGGCACATGGTCTGTCTGTCTGTAACACCATGTATCAGTTCTCCCCTAACATCATTACTACTGGTAATATGGAGCAGGATATGTACTATCAACAGCAGGTGGTAAGTAAGCTCATGTGGATAGACAGTCTGTCTGTCTGTCTGTCTGTCTGTCTGTAACACGATGTATCAGTCCTCCCCTAACATCATTACTACTGGTAATATGGAGCAGGATATGTACTATCAACAGCAGGTGGTAAGTAAGCTCATGTGGATAGACAGTCTGTCTGTCTGTCTGTCTGTCTGTAACACAATGTATCAGTTCTCCCCTAACATCATTACTACTGGTAATATGGAGCAGGATATGTACTATCAACAGCAGGTGGTAAGTAAGCTCATGTGGATAGACAGTCTGTCTGTCTGTCTGTCTGTCTGTCTGTAACACGATGTATCAGTCCTCCCCTAACATCATTACTACTGGTAATATGGAGCAGGATATGTACTATCAACAGCAGGTGGTAAGTAAGCTCATGTGGGCACATGGTCTGTCTGTCTGTAACACAATGTATCAGTTCTCCCCTAACATCATTACTACTGGTAATATGGAGCAGGATATGTACTATCAACAGCAGGTGGTAAGTAAGCTCATGTGGATAGACAGTCTGTCTGTCTGTCTGTCTGTCTGTCTGTAACACGATGTATCAGTCCTCCCCTAATATCATTACTACTGGTAATATGGAGCAGGATATGTACTATCAACAGCAGGTGGTAAGTAAGCTCATGTGGGCAGACAGTCTGTCTGTCTGTCTGTAACACGATGTATCAGTCCTCCCCTAATATCATTACTACTGGTAATATGGAGCAGGATATGTACTATCAACAGCAGGTGGTAAGTAAGCTCATGTGGGCACATGGTCTGTCTGTCTGTAACACAATGTATCAGTTCTCCCCTAACATCATTACTACTGGTAATATGGAGCAGGATATGGACTATCAACAGCAGGTGGTAAGTAAGCTCATGTGGATAGACAGTCTGTCTGTCTGTCTGTCTGTCTGCCTGTCTGTCTGTCTGTCTGTAACACGATGTATCAGTCCTCCCCTAATATCATTACTACTGGTAATATGGAGCAGGATATGTACTATCAACAGCAGGTGGTAAGTAAGCTCATGTGGATAGACAGTCTGTCTGTCTGTCTGTCTGTCTGTCTGTCTGTCTGTAACACGATGTATCAGTCCTCCCCTAACATCATTAACTACTGGTAATATGGAGCAGGATATGTACTATCAACAGCAAGTGGTAAGTAAGCTCATGTGGACAGACGGTCTGTCTGTCTGTAACACGATGTATCAGTCCTCCCCTAACATCATTACTACTGGTAATATGGAGCAGGATATGTACTATCAACATCAAGTGGTAAGTAAGCTCATGTGGGCACATGGTCTGTCTGTCTGTCTGTCTGTCTGTCTGTCTGTCTGTCTGTAACACAATGTATCAGTTCTCCCCTAACATCATTACTACTGGTAATATGGAGCAGGATATGTACTATCAACAACAAGTGGTAAGTAAGCTCATGTGGACAGACAGTCTGTCTGTCTGTCTGTAACACGATTTATCAGTCCTCCCCTAACTCCATTACTACTGGTAATATGGAGCAGGATATGTACTATCAACAGCAAGTGGTAAGTAAGCTCATGTGGGCACATGGTCCACCTGGTCTGTAACACAATGTATCAGTTCTCCCCTAACATCATTACTACTGGTAATATGGAGCAGGATATGTACTATCAACAGCAAGTGGTAAGGCTAAGTCAAATGAACAAAAGAAAACACAGATTAGTTTAATGAATTTTTATTTCATCAACATCTGTCAAAGAATGACAAGAGTGCCATCACTAATTGTGATTTTGATAAAACTTTCCATGAACAAATAACATCAATAGAGACGTGCATTAAGAAATTTCATTGTTAAGAGATATTATAAAGGGGACATAATTATACTCCTGCTGCGAAGAAGAGGGGGTATACTGCATTACTTTCGTTAATTATCAACATTACTAGTCAATTGTTAAAAATTTTCATAACATATCACATTGACTTGAAATTGGGTATAAGAGTTTAATATGAGGTCCTTTATTGAGAGTACTAAAGTTATGTCTGTCAGATATCTACTTCCTGTTAACCAATATAATTCATTTAGGGGGTAGCAGGGTATACTGAGTGAGCATTAGCTCACAGATTCCTTGTTTGACTTAGTTTATTTCCAAAAATAGAGTCAAATAAAAGAGTGGACGCCCTCCAGTGGCTTGCTCACAGAGTTAGTAATTATTTACCATCATTTGTCAATTTCTTTCAAAATTTTGCACCACTTTCATTTATTTAATTGTCCCCCGCCGCAACGCGTAGCAGGGACTTGGAAATGCCGGTGTCCGTCTGTCCGTCCGTGGGTCCGTCACACTTTTTTTCGTAACATTTTTCTCAGTAACTACTGATCCTAGGGTTCTGAAATTTTGTATGCAGACTCCTATAGGGGTCCCCTAAGGTGTAAGTGATTTTCAGGTCAGTCTGACATCTACTTCCTGTTTAACGACTTAGTCATTTTTAGCTCACCTGACCCGAAGGGTCATGTGAGCTATTGTCATCGTTAGGCGTCCGTCGTCCGTCTGTCTGTCTGTCGTCCGTCGTCCGTCGTCCGTTAACTTTTCTTCAAAGATCTTCTTCTCTGAAACCACTGAAGGGATTGCATTGAAACTTTGTATACTTGATCTTTAGGATGTCCTCTACCAAGTTTGTGAATTATATACACGTTGACCAACCAACATGGCCGCCGTTGCTAAAAATAGAACAGGGGGGTCAGACCATTGTTTTTGGCTTATAACTCGAAAAGTATAATAGATAGAGAAAATCTGAAGCAACCTTCCTTGATCAGCATCAAAAGCTCTACCAATCTCTCCATTGAGTCGAAGTTGTGAAACGACTCCTTATAGGAGTTATTGCCCTTTAATCATCAAAATTGACCATTTTTGCAGTTTTTGGACTATATCTTGAAAACCATTAGTGCTAGAGGAAAAGTTAGCATTGCAGAATTGTTTAGCTCATTGAGATCTACAAAAATGATTTCAGGGTCAAAATTGTCAGATCAGCCGTTTAAGAGTTATTCCCCTTAAACTGTTTTTTCCATTTATTTTAACTGATTTTCAAAAATCTTCTTCTCTGAAACCACTGAAGGGATTGCATTGATACTTTGTATACTTGATCTTTAGGATGTCCTCTACCAAGTTTGTGAATTATATACACGTTGACCAACCAACATGGCCGCCATTGCTAAAAATAGAACAGGGGGGTCAGACCATTCGTCATGTTAATCTTACAGTGATGTATGTCAATATTTTTAAATTGTTGGTAAATTGGGTTTAAAGTTGGTAGTCCAAAATCTTTTGTAAATTGTCTCAGAAATAAGTAGTTTTGAATTTATTGAATGTATGGTTCTTAAACTTGTTGAAAACAACAATTTGTTTTTAACAGACAACCACAATTACATAGAATTAGACCCCCCCCTTTTGTGGAGATAGAACATTGTTAAGAAACAAAGTGGATTTTTTCAAAATCTTGTTAATATTGTCAATGGAGATAGACCATAAATATATAATATCTTTAATATTCGTATTATGACACACCAAAATGTGCTGAAAATCACTGAAAATAAAATGATTTTAAAAGATAGAAACAAATAAGCCTAGAATTTCAAAGATATCTGGCAAAAAAACTTTGAAAGACCAAATAATAAGTAAAAAATTTGGATATACATCAGTCTAACATTGAAACTTTCTTAAACTTTCGGTTTTGGGCTATAAATAAACCCAATGTTAATCCAATGGAACATATGGAGATAGAACAGTCTAGTTCTGAAGAAAACTGTCAAAACTTAAAATATATCAATTTTCATCACTGGTATATCTGTATGAGGGTACAAGGAAGTAAAAAAAATAATTATCTCAATTTTTTTAAAAACTGGAGATATAACACTATAAGATTGACATGACGCATTGTTTTTGGCTTATAACTCGAAAAGTATAATAGATAGAGAAAATCCAAAGCAACCTTACTTGATCAGCATCAAAAGCTCTACCAATCTCTCCATTGAGTCGAAGTTGTGAAACGACTCCTTATAGGAGTTATTGCCCTTTAATCATCAAAATTGACCATTTTTGCAGTTTTTGGACTATATCTTGAAAACCATTAGTGCTAGAGGAAAAGTTAGCATTGCAGAATTGTTTAGCTCATTGAGATCTACAAAAATGATTTCAGGGTCAAAATTGTCAGATCAGCCGTTTAAGAGTTATTCCCCTTAAACTGTTTTTTCCATTTATTTTAACTGATTTTCAAAAATCTTCTTCTCTGAAACCACTGAAGGGATTGCATTGATACTTTGTATACTTGATCTTTAGGATGTCCTCTACCAAGTTTGTGAATTATATACACGTTGACCAACCAACATGGCCGCCATTGCTAAAAATAGAACAGGGGGGTCAGACCATTCGTCATGTTAATCTTATAGTGATGTATGTCAATATTTTTAAATTGTTGGTAAATTGGGTTTAAAGTTGGTAGTCCAAAATCTTTTGTAAATTGTCTCAGAAATAAGTAGTTTTGAATTTATTGAATGTATGGTTCTTAAACTTGTTGAAAACAACAATTTGTTTTTAACAGACAACCACAATTACATAGAATTAGACCCCCCCTTTTGTGGAGATAGAACATTGTTAAGAAACAAAGTGGATTTTTTCAAAATCTTGTTAATATTGTCAATGGAGATAGACCATAAATATATAATATCTTTAATATTCGTATTATGACACACCAAAATGTGCTGAAAATCACTGAAAATAAAATGATTTTAAAAGATAGAAACAAATAAGCCTAGAATTTCAAAGATATCTGGCAAAAAAACTTTGAAAGACCAAATAATAAGTAAAAAATTTGGATATACATCAGTCTAACATTGAAACTTTCTTAAACTTTCGGTTTTGGGCTATAAATAAACCCAATGTTAATCCAATGGAACATATGGAGATAGAACAGTCTAGTTCTGAAGAAAACTGTCAAAACTTAAAATATATCAATTTTCATCACTGGTATATCTGTATGAGGGTACAAGGAAGTAAAAAAAATAATTATCTCAATTTTTTTAAAAACTGGAGATATAACACTATAAGATTGACATGACGCATTGTTTTTGGCTTATAACTCGAAAAGTATAATAGATAGAGAAAATCCAAAGCAACCTTTCTTGATCAGCATCAAAAGCTCTACCAATCTCTCCATTGAGTCGAAGTTGTGAAACGACTCCTTATAGGAGTTATTGCCCTTTAATCATCAAAATTGACCATTTTTGGAGTTTTTGGACTATATCTTGAAAACCATAAGTGCTAGAGGAAAAGTTAGCATTGCAGAATTGTTTAGCTCATTGAGATCTACAAAAATGATTTCAGGGTCAAAATTGTCAGATCAGCCGTTTAAGAGTTATTCCCCTTAAACTGTTTTTTCCATTTGTTTAACTGATTTTCAAAAATCTTCTTCACTGAAACCACTGAAGGGATTGCATTGATACTTGGTATACTTGATCTTTAGGATGTTCTCTACTAAGTTTATGAATTATACACACATCGACCAACCAACATGGCCGCCGTTACTAAAAATAGAACGGGGGGGGGGGCAGACCATTGTTTTTGGCTTATAACTCGAAAAGTATAATAGATAGAGAAAATCCGAAGCAACCTTCCATGTTTAGCATCAAAAGCTCTACAAATCTCTCCATTGAGTTGAAGTTGTGAAACGATGCATTATACATGTAGGAGTTATTGCCCTTTAATTGTCAAAATTGACCATTTTTGCAGTTTTTGGACAATATCTTGAAAACCGTTAGAGCTAGAGGAAAAGTTAACATTGCAGAATTGTTAAGCTCATTGTAATCTTCAAAAATGATTTAAGCCATTTAAGAGTTATTCCCCTTTAACTGTTTTTTTTTCATCAATTTTAACTGATTTTCAAAAATCTTCTTCTCTGAAATCGCTGAAGGGATTGCTTTGAAACTTGATACACTTGATCTTTAGGATGTCCTCTACCAAGTTTGTGAATTAAATATACATCGACCAACCAATATGGCCGCTATTGCTAAAAATAGAACAGGGGGCAGACCATTGTTTTTGGCTGATAACTCGAAAAGAAAAAGAGATAGAGAAAATCTGAAGCAACTTTTCTTGTTCAGCATTAAAAGGTCCTTACAGGAGTTATTGCCCCTTAACTGTTTTTTCTATTAATTTTAATGATTTCCAAAAATCTTTTCTGAAACCGCTGAAGGGATAGTTTTGCAACTTTGTATACTTGAAAGATTGTGAAATTTATTCAAACTTTGGCATAAGAGATCAGGTGAGCGATTCAGGCTCCTGGGAGCCTCTAGTTTCTCCCATAGGCTCAATGGTAAATTTTTCGTAACACTTTTCTCAGTAACTACTAATCCTAGGGTTCTGAAATTTTGTATGCAGACTCCTATAGGGGTCCCCCAAGGTGTAAGTGATTTTCAGGTCAGTCTGACATCTACTTCCTGTTTAACGACTTAGTCATTTTTTCTCCCATAGGCTCAATGGTAAATTTTTCGTAACACTTTTCTCAGTAACTACTAATCCTAGGGTTCTGAAATTTTGTATGCAGACTCCTATAGGGGTCCCCTAAGGTGTAAGTGATTTTCAGGTCAGTCTGACATCTACTTCCTGTTTAACGACTTAGTCATTTTTTCTCCCATAGAACACATTATTATTGGAGTTATGCCCCTTCAACAATATAACGTTCAACGGGCGGGGGACCTGGAATCTGTTCTTGTTTTATATGGATTACATGTTGAAAGAACTTTTTGCATTATACCTTTATTTTTCAGTACAATATGACCAACATGACAAATGTCCCAGAAGTCCTTGAGCAGCCAGCCTGTCCTATTCACTGTCCCGAGGGTAGTATCATGTATGCCGAGGCTGTCAACAATTGTATGCTTCCTAATGTTATGATGACTATCAAGATGTTTGGTCCCCAGGTCCACTCACTTCTACAGTCACATGATGGCAACATGCCACTTATGAGGTAAGATAAAGTATGAAATTATTTTTGAAAAAAAATATTACAGTGTTTTTATATGTATACCACCTGTTAACAGTGTTTTAGGGGCATATATGGGAAT
Source organism: Arcuatula senhousia (assembly GCA_963971305.1). Taxonomy (NCBI): domain Eukaryota; kingdom Metazoa; phylum Mollusca; class Bivalvia; order Mytilida; family Mytilidae; genus Arcuatula; species Arcuatula senhousia. The sequence goes on along the minus strand of OZ020307.1, from coordinate 38,038,259 downwards.
AATCTTGTCTGCCCACTTGTCACTATGTCTTGAAAGACAACTTCTTCTCATTGCTTGGTGGATTTTAATGAAACTTTACATGAAAGAAGTACATCAAATGGATTTGTCATGAAGGAATTTCATTTACTTAAGATGTCTTGCAGATGGGGTTGAACTTGTTAGGTGATTCTTCCATTGACCAAAGATAATTTTATCAATTAATATCTTAAATAAAAGTGTAGAAAAATAACTCTAAAGATTTTTAATAAATCATTGTCATCTTTATCAACAACAATAAATACTTGTAGGTGTTATCATTATCAAATATTTCACTTTTATCATTTTCCTTTAGCTTTGCTATCTGCTTCAGTGCTGAATTTGGATGTTTACCCATTGTTGGAGACAATGGTATTCCCTTGGAACATTTGATCAGCTGCGTTCATGGCATAGAGATACAAGTGTCTCCCTCTGGTGTTAAAAAAGTTCAATGGGCAGAGAACAAACCACTTTCCCCTCCAGGTAGGGATATTGAAGAACCTTTTTTTTGGCTCAGGTGACTAGCAGTAGACAGTAGAAAAGTTAACTTCTTATCACAGCCTGTTAATATTTGGTATGCAGCATAAGCATTGGGCCCCGTATTGTGAAGTATGATTTCAGGTATTTTGCTCACTGACTTTTTGTTTGTTGTTTAACCATTTTACTTTTGAAAAAATAAAACATTTATGATTCACAAGTGAATACCTGCACAAGGTCTGATAGTTCCTGCATACACTGGTTACCTTTTCCTATGAAACTGTTCCCCAAATGAGTCATGTGTGTTTATAGGCTGTTCAACTCCAAGCATCCACAAGGGATAGCCAGTAACTGTTTTTATGCTCCATCTACGAAAGTAGTGGACATATAGATGTTTGGTCTGTTTGTCCATTTGTCTGTCTGTCCCAAATGTTGCAAGATGGGGCATTAAAGGACATACATGTATACTTGTTTTTCATGTAGTTTATACCAATATCCAAGTTTTTATTGCCAGTTTTGTCTATAAAAGGAGAAAAAATTATATTTTCAGCCTTAGTTTCTAGAACTGATTACATGTACAACTTACATATTGTTGACTAGATATTTGACAATTATTACAATTTTTCAATTGTATTTTAGACTCCCCCACTGGAGGAAGTAACCCATTACTAAGCCAGCAACTGAACCAGTTCAGTAGAGAGATGATAGAACTTCTCAAGTCTTGTCCTAAATGTAGGATGCCATTTAGCAGGTTCATACCATCCTACCATCATTACTTCAACAAGCAGTGCAGAGTGGCAGATTACGGCTACAATAGGCTGATAGATTTGTTTGATGCCATACCTCATGCATTACAGGTAGGTACCTCGGTAGTTTATCATAACCTTGTACCATCACAACAAGCAGTGCCGTGTGGCAGATTACGGCTACAATAGGCTGATAGATTTGTTTGATGCAATACCCCATGCATTGCAGGTAGGTACCCCGGTAGTTTATTATACCCTCTTACTATCACTACTTCAACAAGCAGTGCCGTGTGGCAGATTATGGCTACAATAGGCTGATAGATTTGTTTGATGCCATACCCCATGCATTACAGGTACAGTATATAATTAGGTCCATACATGGAGTATATGAGCCCTATAGTTTTGTTTGTTGGTTGATCTGTTTTTCCACAAGTTTTAATAAACACTTGACTCAAACACTGTAATAGGAGTAGATCTGAAATTTTACACAGTTATTTCAGTACAAATATACAATTTAGTTAAGGAAACAGGTAACTTTATACTGGTATGCATCATCATTTTGAACAAACAAAAATGTATGACCATAAAATTGAACTTGCCTCACCAACTTAATGGTTTATTGTTTACAGTGTTTAACCAAGATTTACTTACATGTTTAAGTTGCTTTTCGATAAAGAACCTATATGATCATGAAACTAAATACACATATGCATAGAAATATGAACATTAAAAAATCACCATCCATTTAAAACTGTTTTAAATATTTCGGTTATAAAATCACTTCTTCATTACAAAAGGTCCTTGGAACAGGAGAAAGGAAAGTGTTAACACTAAGCCACAGAGCTCAGATCAGGAGATTTACTGCAGATCTACAGAAAGTCATTAAAGCTCAGTATGGAAAACAACTTCATCTCAGTGCCTTCCCTGAAAGTTATGGTTTGTATGACTGACCAGTCTTTTAATAATGTCACCTGCAACATGTTGCAAAGCGACATATAGGTGTCACTTTGACACTATCCGTCGTCCTGTGTTGTTGTCCTGTGCCGTCACAAAAATTTCCATCTCAGGGCAACTACAACAACAACAACATACAACAACATATCTTTTATTTTTAATCAGGAGCCCACTGGGAGCAAGGAAAAGAACATAATTGATAGATTACACATAAAATACAATAGACAACATGGTGATACAATCAATATACAATGTATAGGATGTTAATGTTGATCAATGTCCATGACACAGCTTCTTGATATTTGGCATGTAGCTTCCTCCTATAGAACTATTTAGATGAAAGCGGTACCTTATCAGACACAGGCCCCATACGTCTTCCATGGAAGACCGCCATTCTAGTATTACTTTACTAATTTCCATATTCCTTGATAAATGAATCAATCTGTTTATTATTTTTTAACACCTATGCACATTGTTTCAAAATGTTATAGGGTATTTTTTAAATTTTTTCATAACATTTATGTATACTGTGGATTCATTTATTTTCGTGGGTTCCAATTTTTGTGGTTTGGTGAAAAGGTATCAGTTCGTGAATTCTTAAATTTGTGGTTCTTTAGTCTGCAGCATACATACCAATGTTAAATTTCCTTTCTTGTTGGATATCAAAAATCGTGGTTAAAGGCAACCCACAAAAAACACAAAAATTGATACCCCTTGAATAATAATGAAACCAAAGTAGATCATTGTAAGGGGGAAATAATCAAGAAAAATATTCATGGTTTTCAGCAAAGATTTAAAAAAATATTAAGAAAGATTTCATAGATTTGTTGGAAAATGTAATAAAACAAATATGAATAAAAATAGAAGCCTGTGCTTGGGGACTTTGTAAACTTCAAATTAAATAGTCCATAGAAGGCAGTAGTACAAATTCTTTGATAATTTTAATAAACCACTTTCAATTATTTATAGCATTGGTTATGAACAAAGAATTTGATGTATTAGACTATGGTATGGCTTGTGTAGAAGACTTGATAAATGATGTTTCTCCAGCCTCTATAATTGTAAGTATGATGTCATAAGTAGACTCAGAGTAATTCTGTTTTGAAGGTGCTTTTAACTCTTACTGTACAATAAAAACAATACACATTACAAATAAAAACAATAAAAAAAAAATTCAGTAAGTCAAATACATTTCATTTAAAAAAGTCTTTTATATGTCAGAGTTTTACATATTTAAAACACTCTTTGGCAATTTTCATGTATGCTGTATTTATTTGACACTTGACATAAAGAGATTATAATCTTTAAAACTACGTGTATAAACATGAATTTTTATGTCTTCTCTATATTTTAGGTTTTACAAGAAGAAACAGATACAATCTTGGCAATTCCAAGAAAAGGTTTATATATTTCATATAAATTAGTGAACAAAATATATATGGTCTTATGATTACAGTCAATGTGAAGTATGAAGCTTAAAAAATCTGGGGACATATTGTAAGATGCTTAACTACATATTCATCTAACCCAATTATATTTAGTGATAGTGATTGAACATACATGTATTTGAAAATAAGTCAATTATATGCTAAACCTATGATGAGCAATGCTACTTTTTAAATGTTTTTTAGGTATAGAAATATTTCAAATACTTTTAGGAACAAATTCAGTCCTAATTATTTTATTTCATGTTTTTAATATTAATACATTGCCAGCTGCTTTGCACTAAATTCCTGTACATTTTATTATTTACAGATCAAACACCAGAGGAAATAGAAAGAACCAAACAATTCTCTTTGGAAGTTGTAGATCTGCTTAAACACAACCCACAATGTAGGATGGCATTCAACAAGTTCATACCGTCCTATCACCACCACTTTGGAAGGCAGTGCCGAGTCTCTGATTATGGGTTCACTAAGCTGTTAGATCTGTTTGAAGCTATTCCACATATTGTGGATGTGAGTATTTATACTTCCTTTAGTTATACCCCCTGCAAATAAAGTTTTTTTTTCGGGGGGAGGGGGGGGGCAAATATGAATCACCATGTCTGCCTGTCTGTTCATCTATCGATATCATATCTCATAACAACAACTCTTATACTGCTTGACAGATTTTGATTAAATTTTACATGATGGAAGTTCATTAAATGAAGAAGAACATAAAGAGTTTTGAGCATCATCTTAGACATATCTAATGATTGAAGGTAACATTGCACTATTTTTGTTTCAGATTGAGGAAGATGGGGAAGAAAAATTAATCCATCTTTCGGAGTCTGAGCTTCGTAAAGTTTTGTCGGACCAGATTGTGGAATTGCTCAGAGGACAGAAGAACCAGAGCCTTCCCTTACACCACATGATGTCTGCCTTCACCTGTCATTTCGGCTTTACCATCACCTTACAAGACTTCCATGTGGAATCTGAGGAGGAGTTGATGAAAAAGTTGAAGCATGTTGTCAAGGTTATTATTTTACAAGATGATAGAAAGATACTTTTTTTAAAGTCAGAAATCCTAACTTTATGAGTTAGTCATATGTCTTGATGAAATAACAACTGGAATATTTCAGAACAGCTTACTCATCTTTTTGTTCACAATATTTGCACCTATTTAGAGAGATTTATTAATAGAACAAACTTCTTAAAACATTTTTCAGTTTTATACATCAATAATCATAGAAATTTCTCAAATATAAAATGCAATTAGTCTGTTTATAAAACCATTGCAAAATTTATTGCCTCATATAAAATGCAGATGCTAAGATCCCTTGACATAAAAATAAATATGTATCAAATGCATGTTTTTATTAGGAGCATAAGAGTAACGAGATTTTTATACGAATCATTGGGTAATATAATATGGATCTGATATTTGGTTGGGTATCTGTATTCTCATCAGTTTATGAGAATGTACAAACTTGTATCGAACATCACAGGCAGAGACTTTTTTCACAGTTAAAACATTAACCGGGGTATTGATCATTTACTTTACTAAAAATGTTAATTTCAAACCTATAAGTCTGTTAGTGAATTTTTCAAACAATGAGGTGATTGATTATTGGATGTGTGCAATTGAGCATTTTTATTTTGAAGTGTACAAATGTTTACATATGGAAACAAATTGCTTGTTTTATGTAGGTGGATATGGTTAACAGATGCAAGTATGTCAGACTTGTAGACCGCCATGGAACACCAGAGTTAGCTCGACAAGTTCTACAACTCTTGATGGACCAGAGCAGTGGTTCACTCCCTTTAATGGAGTTGTGTAGCAGATACAAATCTATATTTGGCAGAGATTGTGACATAGGAAGGCTAAAAGATGAACTCCTTGATTATGTTCAGGTAAATTTAATGTTATATTTTTTAAAAAGATAGAAGGAATATGAAACTAATATGAGTATGGGAGTCTGCAGACACATATAAATTGAGTATTTAGGTATAGACTTGTTTAATTTGGTTAAAACATATAATGCCTTAATTATTAGAAGAGGATAAGTGCAATTATACATGTACAACCATTAAAACATAATGAATTCTTGTTTAAACATGTGTAAAATTAGTATTTGTTTCTTACTTCCATGTATACAAGGTTTCCAGCTACACTGGAGTTAATTAGAATAAGATTTGTCACTCATAAGATTTTCACGGATAATTTCCTAATACATGTATATTTCAACTTGAGTTAATGTCAATATTTTGATACTTGCATTTACAACATCCATTTTACAGGGAAATAAATTACATGTTACAAGAGAGTATTTCTGTTTGTTTAAATATTCTTGCTCAACATTGTAGATAACAGGTGATGATGAATCTGGTGTAATCAGTCTGACATCCCTCCAGGTCTTTGCCAGAGATGTCCGTGTTCTACTACAGAATGGTCTACAGGTCTACGTCTCTGATTTCGAGAGGGTTTACAAAGATCATCATGGTGTAGATTTGAAGCCTACTTTATATGGGTTCCAGACTGTTGAAGCATTGCTAGATGCTATTCCACATGTTATAGAGTTCCATGGCAAACCTCCCAGGAGATATGTACAGCTTTCACATGTACTAGATGGTAAGACATTTTTTATGCTTAGCTAAATTATTTTGATGTCCATACATACTTAGTCTGTAAAGTAGTTGTCAACAATCTCTTCTTAGAAAGAGTGATATTTGGCAACATGATTTCAATTTGACATTTTAATTGTTGTCTTTTTAAAAATAAAACTAAGACTGTAGAAAAATTTCAAATAATCAACCAAATTTTTGATAGAAATTATTAAGTTATATGTTTAAGAAAAAAAATTATGTTTCAGGAAATACACTGGCATCTCCAGAACCAAAGTCAGTCAGCCCACTTCTCTTACTCAGAAATAGTCCTAATTCTGGTAAGCTTATAGAATTATTTGATCTGGTATTTAGTATAACTGCATACTGATATATTAAGCAGAGTTTTTATCTTTCAAGTTTGCCGAAAACAAAAAGTGCTTTAGACTTAAGTTAATATCTGATAACAAAACAAAATTGTTTTGTTTTTAGTTTGTTTGAAGTTTGTTATTTTTACTTCATTTAAAGTATATTTAATAAGACAATAACTTTTATCTGTCAGATCTTGCTAGTTATAGGAGTATCAATATTTAACCTAGTTTGTCCTTCAATTTCAGAAACAGAAAAGTTAAAGAAGATGCTCCCAGGCAGACTTGACTTACTCAGTGAGCCTGTACCCTCTAATGTCCCATCACCAGATCTACAGCCCAGGGAAGAATCTCCTAAAGATCTCATGTCATTTGATCTCAGCAACTATTTTGGTATGAATTTAATCTGAAACTGGGATAATTTTTTTTCTCTTTCAGAGATTTTTGTTACAGAATGTTGCATGCTTATCTGGGTCACCTAACATTTATTTGATTTTATCTCATTTAATTTTATCAATTATTCTATGCTACATTAATGATGCTGCCTCTAGATCTACATTGACACAGAGAGGAGTCTCATTGCGATCTTATCTGATTTTATATCTGCTACTTTTCTTGTACATTATGTAAGGGTTTGATTAACATTTAGCAAATCCACTATGTTATTGACACAACTTTTAGTTAGCCTAGTTAAAAAAAATAATTCATGTAATTTTTGGCCGGATTTCACGGAGTGAAAAATCCGGGTTATAAAATGGTGAATGTCGGGCGGGCGGGCGGGGAAGAAATTTTCGTAACAGTTTTCTCAGCAACTACTTATCACAGCCACTTGATATTTGGTATACAGCATCAGGGTGGGGTCCCTTAACGTGGGATGCGATTTCAAGTCTGTCGCTCACCCACTTCCTGTTTACCGACTTTTTAGTTAATTTTTGACAATAATGTCCAGTAGTAGAAAATTTTCGTAACAGTTTTCTCAGCAACTATAAATCACAGCCACTTGATATTTGGTATACAGCATCAGGGTGAGGTCCCATAACGTGGGATGTGATTTCAAGTCTGTTGCTCACCTACTTCCTGTTTACTGACTTAGTTAATTTTTGACAATAATGTCCAATAGTAGAAAATTTTCGTAACAGTTTTCTTAGCAACTACTAATCACAGCCTCTTGATATTTGGTATGCAGCATCAACATGGGCTCCCATAACGTGGGATGTTATTTCAGGTCTGTCACTCACCTACTTCTTGTTAAACGAAATCTGGCCATTTCTGTCTTTGACCCATTTTTTTGTATAAAATAAAAAAAACAACATCTTAACAAAATCAAAATATTTATTTCTCATTGCTGACACATTCAGTTGCTTCCCCTTGCACTTGATGTTTGGTTAAGTCAGTCTCTACATTAATATTTACAGATCTTGCCGATCAGCTTTGGGGCCTTACTGAAGAAGAAAAGACGGGACTAAAAACACCCCTGTGCATGACCCCAACCTCTGAACTCCTTCAACTGGCTGCTAAGTGCCTGGTTCACCGTCCTCCGGATGTCAAGTCCAAGGATAACATTGATGCCCTCGCAGATATGTTTAGAAATAACAGCTGGTGGAAAAACAACAATGAAAAATGTCAGCTGTCGGAAAGCAAAGGTTCTCCTATGAAGGAGGAAGCAGATGAGAAGTTTACCACTGATATCAATGAGAATATCACAAAGAAGGAGGAAAAGCATGACTTGAGGAGATCTCAAGTTGAAAAGGATAAACTTGAAGAATACAAGTCCATGGTGCATTTGTCCTATGAGGAGATAGCTCACTCACACCTAAAACAAGCTGGTATTGATATGGAGGGGCAGTCTAAGAAGGAATGTCTAAGTAAGGACTCCATTTCATATGAGACCATGTTTAGGAGGGACTTTCCAGTTGAAACCAGTTCTATCCGGTCGGATACTAGTACAATGAGTGACATTTCCCAAGATTCTCCTAAGAAATCACCTAGGAAACCTAGACTTGCTGCCAAGTTTGACATTCCTATTGATGGAAGTCATTGAACATTTGTACGCCGACTAAAAATGTATAAATAGAGGGTAATTTATTATTTAGGGATATATTTATGTATAATGTCAATGTAACATTTGTCTATCTGTAGAAATACAAAATTTCTGTTTAATGCTGATATTAAAAGTGGAAAAACCAGAAAAGTCCTTATTCATTTTGAACTTTGGGTTACATTTCTTGGACAAGACTTAGGCTTGCAATGTTTTTAAAAGTTCATGTTAATATATATACAAACAACAGAACAGTTATCTTTTCAAAATGTAACAGTTTCAAATTAACTAAATTGAAGAAAGATATGAACTTATGTATTTCTACAGATACAACAGATTTAAATTATGATTTGTTTATGCATGTTTTATGTAAAAAGCAAGATATGTTTATGTGTGCACATGTTTAATGTACAAATTAAGATTTATGTTCATGTATGTTAAATGTCTGTCGTTAGTGTCCAATGTGTGTTTCGTTTGTACATTTTGATGTATTGGGATTTTAACTCAAACATATCAAACTGATTTGGGCAACATTTCATGCTTTAAGCCATTGTTTAATCTACCAATGTGTTGTTTAGACATAGGTCTAATATTCATGTAGCAAATACAACAGGCAAATTGTAGAAACATTTAAAATGCATGTGTTAGCTGTTAGATTTAAATATTTTCTTTCCATTGATTTATACGCTTAAACATTATTTTGAATTAGTTTTGAATAATGTAAACCAACTTATATTCCTGACTACTTTTTGTCATGTTTTATTTGTTGGGCCATGGGCCATTTTGGGGCTATTCTTATTCATGAATCTTTGATAGTACAGTTTATAACTTAGAGAATGAATTGATTGATGACTATTTATTTTTGGGAAGTTGCTGGGAATTATTTCCTGCAAAAAGTTGGTTGACACTAATCTATGAAACATTATAAGGAAACCACCATGATTTTATCATACTCTTTTTAACCTGCTTTGAAATTGCACAAATTCTTTCAAAATTTGATAAAGTTAATTGGTACAATGTATATGTACATGTATGTGGTCAACCATGCTGTCACAGTTTATAAGCTGTTGTGTGGTTTAGCCATGTGCATATTATTAACCTTAATGTAAAGATTTCTTATAATGTTAAATCTGGCATATTTAAACAATGTATAGGGCAAAACTCCACTAATACATGCTTTATAACTATATTTCTATTTTTGCAATATAGATTTATCTTTGATGAACATCGAGTAAAATCTATTTAATATATTTTTTTATTCATTCCAAAACACATTGCTATCTCTGAAAGTAAAAGGTCAGGAGGTCATCCAATTTATGTGTACCCTTTCTGGTTCTTTTACACAATGAATGATATCTTAATTAATAATTTACTGTGTAGGTATAATTCTTGGAGGTTACTAAGATGGGTAAGGCACACCACTGAATTCAATTTAAACAAATAAGAAATTTGCATTCAATTCAAGGATGAATTTGTAAAATGCAACATATTTTTCATCGAAGAAAATTCATGGTCATGAATGAAAGAACTTTCACAGTTAAAGATTCCATGTTGAAGGTACACATTCACATTCAATTTCACATCAATTTCATAAGTGGTACAATTGCCCTTGTAAATATAAATGGTACAGTTACACATATAGTAACTTTACCAGAGGTTTAGGTACATTGGCATTGGGAGGTTCAAAGGGTGATGACCTCAGTTATCAGAAATTTTTTTATTTTTATGCATGTATAGGCAAAAATGGGTTTGGAATCCGCTTTTGATCTAGGATTCTTTATAATCTAATTTGAAATTTATTAATATTCCTTATTGATACATGTACATGTATGTTATATGGACAACCATGCAGTCACAGTTTATTTAAGCTGTTGTGTGGTTGGTCCAAATACTAATTTAAGGAAATACCAGTATGAATACTATGACTCACTAAAAATGAATAAGAATACTTATAATATTCCAAACAAGGAGCTAAAATAAATTAGCATGTTGGAGCTTTAACAAGTTTTGAAGTAATTTCTAGCCAGAATGGTTTAAAAAGGATGTTTTCAAATAAACCTATGGCAAATATTTTTGATTGAGTGCTAGCTTTCTCATAATATTTTTTGTCTATTTAAACATTCTAAATTTATCAATAAGAATATTTTTTATGCACTAAAAAACTTCCAACATCATCTATATTATTGTTTTTGCATTTCAGGCATCACATTTAGTGAATTATGTAAGTTTTTTTCCAGCTGTATCCATTCAAAGACCATTCAAGTCCTCAACCATACTGACACAGATATCCTCTGTAGTGTGGTTGTCATCCACCATAAAATGGGGAGTTTATTTTTACAGAGAGAGCTAGCCAATCAGATTTTTCTAAACAAATGCTAGCATTTATAGCCACCATGTAAATAAATTATATCTATAATAAGGATGGATTTAGAATGATTAAGTGTATGTAATTGTTTCAAATATTTCATGCATGTTGGTTATGTATGAAGATTTTAAAGGCATTAGTCTGATATTTTTGCATGCTGATTAATTAATTATCTACCTTGTATGTTATTCTTTGTACAATTTTGTAATGACAAAATGAGTTATTAGTAGTCTAAAATAGCCTTTTTACAAAAAAAAACTTTATATTTCCAAATTTGGAAATTCGGAATGTTTTACAGCTAGGGATTAGATGCAAGGTTTTTTTCTATCAATTATTTTTTTATTTAATTCAAAGTTTAAAGAAATATGTTCTCATTCTGCTTAATAAAGTACTTGGGGTTTTATATTTTTATGGCCCGACCACGTATGTGGATCGGACATATAGTTTTACCCTTGTCCGTCCGTCCGTCCGTCCGTCCGTCCGTACGTCCGTCCGTAACACTTTGGTTAAGTTCTTGGTTAAGGTCCATTACTCGGATACTAGATGTTGGGGGTCAATGATATTTTACCACCAGATGGGTCTTAGGTAGGGCTACACCACCCACTAGAAATTAGGTCACTGTGACCTATATTTTATGCATGAACTACTTCGGTTAATTCTTGGTTAAGGTCCATAACTTGGATACTAGATGTTGGGGGTCAATGATATTTCACTACTAGATGTGTCTTAGGGTAGGTGACACCACCCACTAGAAATTAGGTCACTGTGACCTATATTATACGCATGAATGCCTTTGGTTAAGTTCTTGGTTAAGGTCCATATCTCAGATACTACATGTTAATTGTCAATGGTATTTCACCACTAGATGTGTCTTGGGTAACATGACACCACCCAATAAAAATTAGGTCACTGTGATCTATATTTTATGCATGAACGACTTCCGTTAAGTTCTTGGTTAAGGTCCATAACTTGGATACTAGATGTTGGGGGTCAATGATATTTCACCACTAGATGTGTCTTGGGTAAGGTGACACCATCCATTAGAAATGAGGTCACTGTGACCTATATTTTACGCATGAATGTCTTTGATTAAGTTCTTGGTTAAGGTCCATATCTTGAATACTACATGTTAGGGGTCAATAATATTTCACTACTCGATGAATCTTGGTAACATGGCACCACCCACCAGAAATAAGGTCACAGCGACCTATTTTTACACATGAACACTTTTGATCAATTTCTTGGTAAAGGTCCATATCCCAGGTAATAAACATTGAGGGTCAATGATATTTCAAGAACGGGAGGGCCATCCTGTGGCTCATAGACACATTTTCTAGTTCCTCTTTGTTTTTTTCATCATATCGAATCTGACTTTGGACAACTTTTCTTTATTAAAAATATATTCAATACAAAAAGCTTCCACCTTGTCAAACTTTTGATGTTTATGTGTTTACAAATTCAGAAAGTATTAATTTTGATATATTTTTTTTTTAATTAGGACATTTCCTGAACTGATTAAAAAACTTTTGATAATCCATTGCTTTTAACTATAGAAGGCTTGCTTAAATTTCTATTAAAAATGCATCTACAAGTGTAAGACACAAAAAAAACCAAACAATTGTGAGATTTTTTTAATCAATGTTTCTCTTTGCTGTTTGTATTTTTGCCAAATATGTTTGATTCCTGATACAGATAGACATACCAAGAAGTTTAATTTGCCTATAGAACTTATTGTTTTATGCTATGCTAAAGATTTTTTCCCAGAAAATGTATACTTCATCCATTGCATTTGTTAACTAGATCCTGTCATTATAGTACACTCACTTAATAAAGTATTCAGAAAATGAAGTGTCAATTTTTATTAACTATTTATTGTTCATCTACAGCTTAATTATACCCAACGCAATAAAGTTACAGAGGGTATAATGTTTTATCCATTGACGCTTGTTGTGTGAGCTGTATTCAACATCTCATTACTTTCTATTTGACTTCTCAGTCTGTCAGTCCCAGCTGGTCAGTCCATCATCCCACCAGTCCTTCTGTCAGTGATCAGTTTGTGGAAACAACTCCTCTGTAACCGCTCAACAGAATTAAACAAAACTTGGTATGCAAGAAGTACCCCTATGTTGTCGTGCATATTACCAGAAATTTGTGGGAGTTATGGCCCTTTGGACTTCGAAATTTGCTGTTGTAAAAACAACTCCTCTGAAACTACTGAACAGAAATTAATTAAATTTGGTATGCAAGAAGTATTACATATGAACTTGTGTATGTTATCACAAATTATTTGCAAATTTACAAGCTCAATGTTAATTTTTGTCTCGCCTGCGACGAATAGTCGCGGAAGGCGAGACATAGGTATTACTTTCCGGCAGCGACGTCGTAAACTTTTTTGTAAGACTTTTGTGGACAATGAATTGCTTGAAAAGTATAATAGCTAGGCATCTGATATTTGGTATACAGACAGTTCAGGTTATGGTCTACGCAACTGTCACCATACCATGTGACCCCGACCCCATTTTCACGCTCCAGTGACTCTGTGAACTTAGGTCTTTTTTCAGGCCGTAAACTTTTTTGTAAGACTTTTGTGGACGATGAATTGCTGGAAAAGTATATTAGCTAGGCATCTGATATTTGGTATACAGACAGTTCAGGTTATGGTCTACACAACTGTCACCATGTTTTGTAACCCTGACCCCATTTTCACGCTCCAGAGACTCTGTGAACTTAGGTCTTTTTTCAGGTTGTAAACATTTTTATAGGACTTTTGTGGACGATGAATTGATGGAAAAGTATATTAGCTAGGCATCTGATATTTGGTATACAGACAGTTCAGGTTATGGTCTACTCAACTGTCACCATGCCATGTGACCCTGACCCCATTTTCACGCTCCAGTGACTCTGTGAACTTAGGTCATTTTTCAGGCCGTAAACTTTTTTGTAAGACTTTTGTGGACGATGAATTGCTGGAAAAGTATATTAGCTAGGCATCTGATATTAGGTATACAGACAGTTTAGATTATGGTCTACGCAACTGTTACCATGCCATGTGACCATGGCCCCATTTTCACGCTTTAGTGACTGTGAACTTAGGTCTTTTTCAGGCCAAAAAACTTTTTTGTAATACTTTTATGGACGATGAATTGCCGGAAAGTTATAATAGCTAGGCATCTGATATTGGATAAACAGACAGTTGCAGTTATGGACAACGCAACTGTCACCATGTCATGTGACCATGACCTCATTTTTACGCTCCAGTGACTCTGTGAACTTAGGTCTTTTTTCAGACAGAAAACTTTTTGTAATACTTGTGTAGACAATGGATTGCTTGAATAGTATAATAACTAGGCATCTGTTTTTAGGTATACAGACACTTTTTGTGTTTATATCAAGAAATGAAAGCTTAGGTAGTTGATTTTAGTGATGGTGCCGGCAGGCGAGACATACTTTAAGTGGCCACACTTGTTATAGTCAAATAGGGGAATATGTTCAGTCTTTGCCAGGTAAAATGTACTAGTGCAAGACTGTCTTTGCCCTTTATTCTCTTAGACATTTTGAAAATCACCCTTCAGCTTTCAATCTTCGTGCAGCAGTTAAAGGTATCAATAGCTTACATGTCATTTTCACACATATTCTTGTACATGTATTGTTCAGACAAAGAAGAAATAATCCTTTCCTTCTGTTAACTTCATGGATTCCAAATTACTTTCTAACGTCCCATTTGTCATGTCCTGAAAAATATTGGGAAAAAGTTGATATTAACAATCGTCTACATTGAATATTATATAAATAACATATAGCTGCAATTGCTACCCTTCGAAAAGACATTGTCAACCACTGCTGCACCTCAGTTGACAATGCTTTTCTTGGGGTATCAATCTACTCTATCACCCTCTCAGTTATTTGTTATTTAATTTATTATACTGAATCATTTAAGTACTTTTACGAAAGGATTTTAAAATCTTTATATTTGTTTTGATGAGTTAAACCCAAATTAAATGTTGCCCGATGAAATAACTGAAGAAACACTTTTTTTCTATTTGATTAGGCGTTTGTCTGTTAGATGCATTGATAAATGTTAAAATAAGCACTTTGCACAAAATAGTGATGAATCTAAATACAATCGATTAAGAATGTCATATTGAGGCTGTGCACGAGCTCGGCCCACGAGAGGGTGATAGATTAAAACAATATCACCCGCGAGGGTGATATATAAAAAAATAACACCCGCTGGGTTTTGTTTTTGAAATAAATTTAATGATAGATTGAATTGTTTAATTTCGTTTTGTTAGGAAAAAATCTTATGAAGTATAATATCATTACATATCCCATTTTATTCTAAATATACTTCAACTAAACTTTTAATTAAGTGATTTGTTTGGGTTTTTTTGTTGATATTTCATTGCTACAAATAAGTACTGTAAAGTAGATAAAACGAGAAGTTACATATCTCTTATTTATCCATAAAATTTCTGTCATAATACCAAGTTTCTAATTGTTTGATGAATGCACATTGATGCACACTATATTAAAATTTTGTGCGCTTTGTTATTTTCCCTATTTCTATGTCACCTGCAACATGTTGCAGAAGCGACATATACGGGTTACTTTGTCCTGCGGCGTCACAATTATTTCCGTAGCAGTTTTCCAGGAAACTACAAGTCACAATTTCTTGATATTTGGTATGTAGCTTCCTCCTATGGTACTATATGATGTAAAGCGATTTTACGCCCGTAACTCATCTACTTCCTGTTTACCGAATAATTAAAGACACAGGCGACATATGTCTTCTATGGAAGATCGCCATTCTAGTTTTTAAAGTTATTAATGTTACTGATATTTTATTGCTAACAACAATCAAAGTGCCTTCACTCTGGGCCTTAGAATTTCTGAAATCAGTTTTACACCCATTATGAGTGAAGGGAAAAAAATTCAACTGATCGGAAGAGAAAAGAAAAGCACAGTAAGTGAAAATTTTCATTTATTTAAAAATTAAATATCCTGTGTAATTTGAAATTTTTATTTAAATAAATGTTTTTTTCTTCTTTCTGAAGCAGATACCTATTGTCTGAAGTTGCTATAATTGATGAATTTGAAAATACAATTTTTTAGTTGGAGTAGCTATTGGATAAACTAGCTACTCCAATTAAATATTTTAATGGTCATATTCATCCATGATAGCAATTTAAAATGCTAGGTATCTGCTTCAGAAACAGGAATATACAGAGTACAGATTTGTTAGAGTTACAGCACTGTGGCGGTTGTTAGCAATAAAATTTCAGAAAAATTCTTTAAAAAGTAGAGAAAATAGTAAAACACACACAATTTAAATTTGGCGTGCATCAACATGCATTTATCAAATAATTTGAAACTTGGTATTTTGACAGAAATTGCATTGACAAATAAGGGGGATACCACATCTCATTTCATCTCAGTTAGGATCACCATGCATTAATTTTAGGAATTAAGTATCTACAATATAACAAAACTCTCAATGAAATGTTATGTTGGAGTAAATAGATATACTTTTTGTCATGGTCAAAGGGACATAATCCCATTAAAGATCTTTTACTGAAAAAATTCTGTCTGTCCAAAGTTATTATAGAAACAAAAACAGTGTATGAAAATAAAGACTATTAAGAGCAGGAATTATTTACAAGGGAGTAACGGACATCTTAAGACTATAGGACAAAAATCACCCTGTTTTGACTAAAATAGTTATAAGGCAATGATAAAATAATTCCTAGATTAATATATAGATCTAGATGAAATATCTTAATTTCCATGTTAAATAAATTTTACGGAGTGAATTACAGCATTTATCTAACTCGAGTGCGAATTTATTTAACCCTCAAGAAATTTCCCACAAAAAATATGTAACTTGGATTAGAACGCAATACAAAATTCATGGATCAATGATTTATTTCCTTTTCATTATTCTAATGATTTATTTGCAAGTTTATTCAAATAATATATACAATAAATAGTCTAACTTATTCATGGTGAAACTTATTCATGGTGACGAATATCATTTTTAATGTCACTTGTGTAGAAAAGCGATTGGTGATTTAACTCATGCACAGAGCACTTGTCGAATCCTGGTGTATTTTGACACTTGTGACATTTAATTTGATATTCGCCCCCCTTCATTGGTTATACTATAATTCTCATCCATTTTGATCAAATATGCTTCCATTTTAAAAGAAATTGACTACAATCAACACAAAATGCCCCCAATTTTTTTTTTTTTTCAAGGGACTGAAAAAATCAGGACAGGAGGGAATAAGAAGCTAGGATGTTTTTAAGGCCAAAAAAAAAGTAGCTGTGTTAACTGTCACCCGACCCTACCTAATTTTTTAACCCCTACCCTAAAGTTTTTTTGAGCATTTTCCATCAAGCACTGTTAAAGTCACAAAGCTGCCCCCATAGACTCAAGGTAAAAAAAAAAAAATTCCTACCTACTAACCCTAATTTTTTTCAGCATGTGACAGTTAACACACATACTTTTTTGTTTGGCCTAAACAAATAAAATACACTGCAAAAGATGAATATGATATTCATCTATAAATGTCCAGCAAACTCATTACATGTACTTATTGTTAAACTCCTCACCAGCTTGACACAAATAACTAAAGGAGGTGTTGCCTTGGTATAGTGAATTATTGGGATTATAGGCTTGAGCTTTTCCTACAAGGAAAACACAAATATAGATTTAGATAACAGAAATGCAACTCAATATTTTCATGAAAAACTGTTGTGTTAATATCAAAAGATTTCCAGATTTGCAGATATTAAGATTTTTTTTTTAAATTTTAGCATAATTTTTGTTTGTTTGAAAAAAAATGTCTTTTTTTTTCTGCTGCATATTAGCTAGCTTCATTAGATCAACATAGAATGCAATTCTATCATGATTTCTAAGTTTATAACCCTCATACATTTTCATTGATTGGTCATCAGCTCACAAAAAGATAGTCCCTGTTTATAATAGAGTCTTTATTGCAAAAATACTCATGTCCTATCATCTACCCTGAATGATATCTGAGAACAACCAAATTTCTCTATGACCATCTAAATACATCTTTGCTAGCCAAGGGTTACGATCCGCTATCTCTCATCTTGAAGATGAGAGATAGCGGATTGAAGATGAGAGATAGCGGATTGAAGATGAGAGATAGCGGATCGTAACCCTTGGCTAGCGAAGATGATCTAAATATCATGTAAAGTTACATTGAAATCCATTATGCAGAGGAGAAATTGTGCTTGTGAGATTTCAACTGAACACTATTTTCTAAAAGATCTTTGATAATCTCCCCTTTATGGTATTTAACAGTGATGACAATTCTTTATGCTCATCTCCATATAATGTAATTCCTTCAAGTAAAGTGTCATCAAAATCCATCAAGTGGTTTGATGAAGTTACACTTATACAGTATGTGAACAGTCAGGAGGATAGATGGACGGACGGGCAGACAGACAGGGCAATTCCTATACACACCATCAAACTTTGTTTGCGATGGTATATTAATTTTTGCCAAAGTGATTATGTTAAAGAATATATAAGTCTTATTTTGACTGACATGAACTAAATCGAAATTATGATGGAAAATAAAACCTTACCTTAGAATATTCATAAGTGTAGTATCCTTTATCAATTTTCTTTTTGTCAACATCACAAAATACTTTTACCTGCATTAAAGTAAATAATCATTAGCAAGATTAAGAATTAACAATGGGTTGCACTTAGTAATTACAAATACCAAAAAGCGGGTATAAACGGTTAATTTGGATATGCTATATATCAATATTTCAAGTAGTAACCTCTCATCAGTAGCATTTAAATCAAAACATTGGAAGGCCAAATCCAAACTGTTGAAAACGAAAAGTACTCAAAACCAAAACATTCGAACAAGGAAGCCAAATCCAGCACCAAGGATATCGACCATGTGCATTAAAAGGAAAGAAACCTGGTGTTTTAAACAATTTTGAATTTTAAAATCGGAAATTTCAGCAACAAAAATATTAGAAATTTCATGGTAAATCGTGTTAAGGTTAATGCTATGGATACCCCTACTCAACCATTCTGAAAATAGGAAGTTTATGTCTGACTGACCTGGAAAGGGGAGGCACAGTACAACTTATCATGCTAAAGCTGTGTACCAAATTTAATCAATCCCTCAAGTGGAAGCTAAGAAATCTGTTACGAAAGTTTGTAAGGGACGGACAGACAGACAGACAAGGTGATTGAAATATAGCCCCCTCTCTTACGAGTGGGGATATAATACGAATTCAGTAATGTGGTTTTCCAAGTATTCATGGGGTACCAATTTCAAGGCTTTTGTGGGTAACAGTCAATGACAACAATAAACAAAAGTTTGATATTTACACCGATTCCTATGAACAACATGAACAAATAACAAAATTAAAAATCCAACAAAATGTCTTTTTTTTGTAAAACAGATACCCAAGAAAATAAATGAATCTCCAGCATATCTTCATAAGACCTTTTCACAAAATGACCACAAACCACTAGGAACCAGCTGTGATTCCATAAGATGCCTGGTTGCTATCAATCCCTTATTGAAAGCAACCAAGAATTTTCATGTATCTCACTCAATTGACTGTAGAAATAGGATGCAGCTCATTATAGATTCCATTCATCTATAAAGTGGAGACTTTAATAGACTCTACATTGGGAAAAACCTGTGTTGAAAGATCTCCCCCTAAATGCTTTCTGAGTGAAAACATTGCAAGATACTCCTACATCCTATTTTAATTGGTAAAAAAATCTAAATAATTAACCCTTAACAGTTAATTCTTAAGGTCATTTGTTCGAAACAAATGTCGAGTAAAAATTGGTTCAGTCCTGTAATATATTCAGGAACTTTAATCATTTTGAAATATCAGCAAAAGCCTGCATACATATATGTTCCTTCGAGAAAAACCAAAAACACCTTTGGAATCACTGCCTTAATGATATCCAACAATGATGTAATTCCTTCAAGCAAATCTCTATATGATTTACGTTCTTTGTTAACAGTTTATAAAATTTTATAAAAGAATTTTTTAATACAACCTTTTTAAACACGTCTCCCTGACTGAAAATTTCTACTACAGTGTAAGGGTGTCATGCGCAATTACACAACATCCTTTTAATAAGTGATATACCTTATTCTGATGGACTTCTGTTAATGATCTAAAGAATTTTCTTCCTTGTTTGCCAGCATTCCAAATAGTAAAAGACTCCAAGTTACACAGAACATTGTCTTGAAAATGTTTCAATCTTAAAGTCCATAATGTTGCCCTGTAAAATAAATATGCAAGACTTATAAGTACCACTCAAACTCAATAAAATAACTAGTTTACCCCCCCCCCCCCATCCCCATTTTAAATGTGCCTGTCCTTAGCCAGGAATCTTTATCAAAGCTTATGTTTGTATTTCCTCAAACTTATGTTAATTGTTTTTTTTTTTTTGTTAAGAAGAGGGTCTTTCACTTTAGGATTGGGCATCACATGAATCACAAGTAGTTTATTTTCAGTCCAGGTCCAATTGAAAAAACAGCGACCACTAGATTATTCCATTGTGGATTATTTTAAATTGACATTTATATTGTAGGTTGTGTCCTGTACACTTTTTCTACATCTCATTATCTTCTATCAATAACAATAATAATTCATGGTAAGAAAGAAGCAGAAAGATACATGTACAAATGGGGCATTAATATGACAAAAGTCTAAAGGGCAATGACAGAACCAGTTACACAAATGAGCACAGAGCACAAGGAACAGACAAAGTATAAGCATAAAAAACCCTGAATATCAATCAACAATGCAAACTCAAGTTGAACTGAGGTGCTCCAGAAAGAAAAGCAATATCTGTTTTTTTAACACACTTACAAAGTTGATGACAGTCAGTTAACCATGTCTAATTGGGAAAAGGATTTAAGAAGGTTTAATAAATAATCAATAATTTATTAAATAAGACATATTACATTATATTTTATTGACCGGGCTGGTCATGGGTCAATTATTTCGGGATTCTACGTTTAAATCTTACCTAAAAGACTGAGAAATTTAAGCTCCGCCCAACCTTGTGAATAAAATAGAGTAATAAATGCCTATGCCATGTTAGGCAAAGCTAATCTTGTACTTATTTAAAGGGAATTTACCTTACAGATTAATTTGTAATGCATGGTTTTGTGTTTTATTCTTTATAAAGGGTTATTTCCCCTGTTTGTGATTTTTTAGAATGCATTAAGTATATTTCCTTAAAAATACATCTTTTTAGACACATTAAAATACCAACTTTATGATCCTTTGAATTGAATTGTATTTAAAATATATAAGCCTTTTATTCAATAACTGAATTTTTTTTGACAATTTTGACAATACTATTGAATTTGCCATCCTTCAAAGCCCCAAGATATCAATTTTCGTTAAAATCAGAGCAATAAATAACATTAAGATCAAAAGTTTGACCATTGAACCAAATATGAATTATTAAAATATGTATTGTGAGACAGAAATTAAAATTTTTTGCTGATCAAAAGACCATATGATCAATTGTTTACGTTGCCAATGCACACAAAATACTTATATATTATATGCCAATAATAAGTGAAGGATATAAACATTTAACAAGAGATTCAGAAACAGTTATACCCTGCTTTAAAACAAGTGTGGCCACTAAAAGTATGTCTCGCCTGCTGGCACCATCACTAAAATCAACTACCTAAGCTTTCATTTCTTGATATAAACACAAAAAGTGTCTGTATACCTAAAAACAGATGCCTAGTTATTATACTATTCAAGCAATCCATTGTCCACACAAGTATTACAAAAAGTTTTCTGTCTGAAAAAAAGACCTAAGTTCGAAGAGTCACTGGAGCGTAAAAATGAGGTCATGGTCACATGGCATGGTGACAGTTGCGTTGTCCATAACCACAACTGTCTGTTTACCTAATATCAGATGCCTAGCTATTATAACTTTCCAGCAATTCATCGTCCATAAAAGTCTTACAAAAAAGTTTTTTGGCCTGAAAAAAGACCTAAGTTCACAGTCACTAAAGCGTGAAAATGGGGCCATGGTCACATGGCATGGTAACAGTTGCGTAGACAATAACCTAAACTGTCTGTATACCTAATATCAGATGCCTAGCTAATATACTTTTCCAGCAATTCATCGTCCACAAAAGTCTTACAAAAAAGTTTACGGCCTGAAAAATGACCTAAGTTCACAGAGTCACTGGAGCGTGAAAATGGGGTCAGGGTCACATGGCATGGTGACAGTTGCGTAGACCATAACCTGAACTGTCTGTATACCAAATATCAGATGTCTAGCTAATATACTTTTCCATCAATTCATCGTCCACAAAAGTCTTACAAAAATTTTCTGTCTGAAAAAAGACCTAAGTTCACAGAGTCACTGGAGCGTGAAAATGGGGTCAGGGTTACAAAACATGGTGACAGTTGTGTAGACCATATACTGAACTGTCTGTATACCAAATATCAGATGCCTAGCTAATATACTTTTCCAGCAATTCATCATCCACAAAAGTCTTACAAAAAAGTTTACGGCCTGAAAAAAGACCTAAATTCACAGAGTCACTGGAGCGTGAAAATGGGGTCAGGGTCACATGGCATGGTGACAGTTGCGTAGACCATAACCTGAACTGTCTGTATACCAAATATCAGATGCCTAGCTATTATACTTTTCAAGCAATTCATTGTCCACAAAAGTCTTACAAAAAAGTTTACGACGCCACCGCCGTCGCCGCCGCCGCCGCCAGAAAGTAATACCTATGTCTTGCCTTCCGCGACTATTCGTCGCAGGCGAGACAAAAATCAGGTTAAGACAATGCAAGCTAATCATGCTAATTGGATTTATGTTTGTGTGAATTTAAAACTTTAATTCAGTTTGTAACAAAACTCAAGTTGTATTATTTTTTTTTAAAGTGAAAGTTGTTTTCAGTTTGAGCAATGATGTAAAAATAAACTATTTCAACAAAATGGCTATTAGAACAAACTGAAGACTTTGGTTAACAATAACACATTATATTAATTAAAAAGTCTGTCAAAGTCAAATATGGCCAGATTTCATTTAAACAGGAAGTACCCATGCAAGTCAAAAAATCCACTCAACAAATCGCAGAAACAAATCGAGAACAAATCTGTAATTTGTATGCGATTTGTATGCGATGTAAATTCACATGCAAATGAGCTAACAAATCGCATTTAATAAATCGCAAACAAATTATGAACAAATTGTGAACAAATCGACAAATGAATCGTAAGCAAATCAAAAATCCTAGAAGTGAATTGTAAACAAATCAAATTAATAAATCGATAACAAATCGATTATCCTTCTAGTAAATCGTTTATAAATCAAATAAATGAATCGAAAACAAATCGAATATCCTGTAAACGTAAGTGTGCGAAACTTATACACCAAAATGTAATTCTTTTAGCTACTATTCTGAGTATATAGAGTTTACATCCCACATTGAATTATAAGATTCTTAGATAAAAATAGGAAACATATTTCTATTTCAAGAAAAACATACATTTAATGTAGGGTTGACTTAAATTTTTGTCATGCAAAATTATGAATAGGAAATTTATTATCTATTTTACTTTTATATAGAAATAAATGTTATATTAAATTAATTAAATGTTTTTGCTCTACATGTATATATTTGACTTCCCATTTATTCATATAAATGCAATCCTTATACTTTGTCCATATGAAGAATAATGGTACATAGGTGCATGTTCAGAAATTCTGATTCTTATAGATTGACTGAACTTCAGAGCTCTTTTAAATCATTTTCAGTTTTATTTAAAAATAAAAATTATCAATTAAAGAAAATTAAATAATTGTCTTACAATTTAGAGCTTCCAAATTGGATATAGTCCACAGTTTTTCAAAGAATAATTTCACTTTACATCCTAAAGAAAAATTCCATGACCTCTTCCTTCTCTTTGAAATTCAAATAATGTAGGATAAACACAAGAGCCAATAAGATTATCATGTACAAAGAGGTTCCTATGGGAAGATTTATAAAACCAAAAGTCCAATGAATTACAAACAAATCGCATATATATTCACATTGTAGTACTATAAGTTAAACAAATCGAAATGTAAAAGGACAAAGTTAAATGAATTGTTTACAAATCAAATAATGAAAAGAACTAAGCTTAACAAATTGTAAGCAAATTAATTTTCAGTGAAGTAGACTCCAAATGAATTGTGTTCAAATAAAAAATATGCAACAAATTGTATTCAAATCAAAATGCCAAATATGTCACAATTTGATTTACTTACAATTTGTTACATGAATCGCATACAAATCGCATTAACAAATCACATATTCTTGATTTGAAAGCAATTTGTTATCGATTTGTTTGCAATTTATTAAAAAAAATTTGACTTGGGATATATACAGGTGAGCAACAGACCAGTCACCTGAAATCAAATCCCACATTATGGGACCCCACCCTCATGCTGTATACAAAATATCAAGTGGCTGTGATAAGTAGTTTCTGAGAAAACTGTTAAACAGATTTCTTCCCCGCCCAACCGCCCGCCGCCCTACATTCACCAGTTTATAACCCTGATTTTTCACTCTGTGAAATCCGGCCAAAAAGATATTTGAAGAGAATGACAATACACAATACAATCAGTAAGCAAAGTTCCAAAGTTCTCTGAAATCGAGTACTTGGAAGTTACACATGAACTAAACCTTTCCAATGTAGATTGGTGAGTTCCTTTTGTGATAAAACAGTTTATTCAAAGTTATATAAGTGAAATTTATCCACTTTTTTGTAGAAACTATGGATTCCACATGTGGTGTGTGCCTGCAAGACAATATTACCTCAGCCCAATCTATATGGTGTCCCCAATGTGAAGAACTCTTGTGCCAGACATGTAGCAATTATCATAAACAGGCCAAATGTTCAAGAGACCACCAGGTCATACCGTTTGAAGATTACCAAAAGCTACCACCATTTATTGTAAATACTAAAGTCTATTGCATGGAACATAAAGATAAAATCTCGGAGTTCTGTAGAATGCATGATAAACCAATATGTGTAAAATGTCATGAAAAAAATCATAAGAAATGTCAAGATGTCGTCAAAATTGATGACATTGTAAAAGATGTAAAAACTTCTGTAGCATTTAGGACGTTTTAACGGAGATGGAAAGTATTTGTGGAACATTATCAAATATAGCAAAGCATTGTAATCAAAACTTGCAAGAACTTAAAAGTATGCGCCAAAATATACAAAAGAGCTTGGAACAGAAAATTGATAATATCATAAACCATCTTAAAAAGCTAAAAGTAAACATGCTTTCGAAAATTGACACTTGTTCTTCCGAGATAACCAAGGGCATATCTAAAGAGTCACTGATAGCCCAAACAAAAGAAAAGATACTGTGAAGCATACTTAACCAGACTGACGCAATTAGAAAGTTTGCTTCAAACTACCAAACTTTCATCGGGATCAAGGAAATGGAGAAACTAGTCCATGAAACAGATATAATGATAAATAAACTCAATAACTCAGAAAAGTTAAGACATTACAATATGAAAATTGAACTTGACAATACATTGGATGAGGTGGTTTGCGGAATTAAATCTCTTGGAGAAATTACTGTCACAAAGACTCCATTCTAGATTCTCTTCATATCAGTAAACCAACAGAGGGTCAGAAGGAGGTTTGTTTTGTTTGATAATTACATTTTAATTTATAACGACAATTTCGATTGGAAAATAATGAAGTTTTATTTCTCTATAAAACTCACTAGCACATGCCACCTTAACAAGGACTTGCGGGGAGTAATTTAAAATAAGATAAACCATGCATTTTGTGCAATTTTCTGTGCAAACATTTTATATACTTTACCAGAATGTAATTATATACATTGAATGCAATATTTTTTTAGTTTTATTGGTGTGTAAAAGCATGGACCTTTGCACACATTTTCAACATGAAGTGGGGTACATTTGTACTACCTTGCTTCATTAAAAATGAGCTTAGGTCCACACTTTTACATGTTTTACTCACCAATAAAACTCAAAAATATTGCATTCAATGTATAAGTATTTGTGAACAGTATTTTTAAACTTTTATCATTATATCAAACTCCATTTTAATTTTTCTTTTGATTGTTACATGTAGGTGTAACAAGACAATGAATTTTTTTTATGACAATAAAACACCTTTTGTGAATGTCTTATAAAACACCTAAGCTTTCATTTCTTTATATAAACACAAAAAGTATCTGTATACTCAAAATCAGTTACAAAGCTATAATACTTTTTAAAAACAATTCATTGTCCACAAAAGTCTTACAAAAAAGTTTTCGGTCAGAAAAAAGACCTAGGTTCACAGATTCACTGGCGCATGAAAATGGGGTCAGGGTCACATGGCATGGTAACAGTTGTGTAGACCATAACCTCAACTGTCTGTATATCAGATGCCTAGCTATTTTCCTTTTTAAGCAATTCATTGTCCACAAGTCTTACAAAAACATTTAAGGCCTAAAAAAAGACCTTAGTTCACAGAGTCACTGGAGCATGAAAATGGGGTCAGAGTTACAGGGCATGGTGACAGTTGTGTAGACCATAAAATCAACTGTCTGTTAACCCAATACCATATGCCTAGCTATTATACTTTTCAAGCAATTCACTTTCCACAGAAGTCTTACAAAAAAGTTTACACTGCTGTCGCCGTTGAAGCCGGAAAGTAATACCTATGGCTCCCCTTCTGCCACTATTTGTCAGAGGCAGGTCAGACAAAAACTATACTTCTAGATACTCCAAACAAAAGATCTCAATAAACAATTTGTTAATTTGTTTAAAAGACTCAAATTAATCCTGTTTAACTTCAATTCATTTGATTTTTTAAAACATATGTTCATTTTTGGTCAATTTTCATAAAATGGCAGAATATTTCATCAAAATGGACAACAAAAGGCTCCCAGGAGCCTGAATCGCTCACCTGAACTACACAGATACACATATTTTGTAGATATTATTGCGCAAAATGCAATTTAAATTTCTGAAATATCTTATTTAGTTTTCAAGATATAGGGCTTAATAAGTGCAAAATTTGACAAAAATTACAAAAAAGGGCAATAACTCCCACTTCTGCAGTATGATCTTTTTCAAAATTTCAAGACATGTAGATCTTAATATGCTGATCACTTTGATTCTTGCACAATGTTGATTTCTAAAACCATTTTTGAGTAATTAGCAAAAAACTGCAATTTACCCCTATGTTCTGTTTATAGCCATGGCGGCCATGTTTTTTGACAAATCAAAAATCTGAACGATAGAGTTGTAGCACTATATATGCTATTAAACAAGTGTGCCAAGTTAAAGGCAGTTGGTCTTACGGTGTCAGACAAGTAAATCTTTGAAATTCAGGGGAAAAAGTATTGAAAAATGGTGAATTTTGACGCTTTAAGGGCCATAACTCTAAAAAAGAATGGTTCTACATCTTTGACCTAATTACATGAATTGAGATCTTTATGCTCGTAATCATATGCAATTTAAATTTTTGCAATATCTTGTATAGTTTTCAAGATATAGGGCTAAATAAGTGCAAAATTTTGAAAAAAAAACAGGAAAAGGGCAAAAGCTCCTACAATGGTTGTTGGATCTTCTTGAAAATTTCTGGGCAGGTAGATCTTAAGGTGCTGATCACTTTAACCCTGCCAGAATTTTGATATCTGTTACCGTTTTTGAGTTGTTAGCAAAAAACTGCAGTTTACCTTATGTCCTATTTTTTAGCCACGGCGGCCATGTTTTTTAACAAATCAAAAATCCAAACGATTATTATGAAGCACATATGCCAATAAACAACTGTATAAAGTTTGGTTGCAATTGGACCCATGGTGTAGAGGAGTTAACGCTTGAAAAAAAGCTAACAGACGACGAATGGACGACGGACGCCAAGTGATGGCAATGGCTCACATGAACCTTCGGGTCAGGTGAGCTAAAAAAGAAATATATAAAATCTAACTGCCCACCCAGTATATTTTCAAAAAATTATTATCATGGCCTAATGCATTTTCTTTCAGAATGCCAAATTTCAAATTGATTGAATGCACATTCAGATGCATGTCAAATTATAATTTAATGAGTTTTTTTATACTAAAAGCTTTCCCCTAGTAATTCTTTTTTATTTTTAAATTGAACCTGTAATTCCTTTTTTTTCATACAGGTACATGGTCCTGTGACACTGCAGCTTAAGCAGAAAATAACCTTAGATGGAAAATGTTCAATCAATGACTGTTGTATCTTACCAAGTGGTATAATAGTACTGACAGATTGTGAAAGTGTCAAAGTATGGATATACAAGCCTGACGGAACTTTGAAATCATCAATTAAGTTCACAGAGGATGAAGAAGTTGGTGGAGTTACAGTCATAGATGATCATCAGGTTGCAGTGTCCCATGTGGAACCTGAGTCAATCTCAATCATAAACATTGATAAAGGGAAGGTTGTTAAGTCATTGAGCATTGACGAGTATATGCATATGGGTGGGATGTGCTGTATGGGTAGAGATATCCTGGGTTGTGTAATATTCAGGGGCTTAGTGAGAGTGAACATTGACAGTGAGAAAGTAGAATTTGTAGTAAAGAGTGATCGATTTACCCTCGATTCAAAGGTAGCAGCAGTTAAGGATCTGATCTGCTACACATGTTCAGGTACTACAAACACAGTGACTGTAATGGATTCAAAATTCAATGTTCTTTTAACATACAACATGTACAATGAAGAGATACTTTATGGACCCAATGGTGTTACGATAGATGAACACAGAAACATATACCTTACGGCAAAATTAACAAAAAATTTAGTCGTAATTTCCCCTGATGGCAAATCATGTCATCAATTGTTGAGGAAAGAAGATGGAATCACACATCCTTCTGCTGTACACTATGAGCCTAGTTCTAGGAGGATGATAATTGTTAATGAAGAGGGTCCTGCATTTGTATATTCTGTTAAGTAAATAAGAATCTAATGCACTGTTCCCACTGGGAACTTTTTTCAGTTTGCCATCCTGGCAATGTTGTTGGTTGGTTGTTTAGTGTTTTATACTCTTTTCATGTCAATATTTCTAGATAGATCCATCAGTTTAAACGGAATAGGAAACTTATGGGTTAAGAGATAAACATACAATTTGGAAAGGAAGCTAACAATCCTAATACCATAAATCTGGGGTTTTTTTTGTGTGTCTCTAAATTTTGCTATGTTCGCAATTAATAAAAATCCATGATCATTAAAAACAGCAAAAATTTCACATAAAAGTTATTGTTTCTGTTCCTTTACCTGAACAAACACAGTCAGCTGTCTTTCTTTTTAGCAGAGTTCGTGAAATGTGTCGGACCTGTCAGACCTGACTGGTAAAATTTAAGCAGGTCCGGCTTTTTAAACATACTTAGTGGACCCATGACTGGTAGATTTTTGTAATATCTTTGGAAGTTGTAATAGACAGGACCAGTAAAAAAAAATTTAGGTCCGACCAAAGATTCCAGTTTGATGGACCTATGTCTGACAAAGAAATTTTAAGTTTCGCTAACTCTGTTTTTAGGAGTTCTAATTCATGCTAATTAGTTTACTCTGGCATGGATGACAAACAACAAATTACAGGTCATTTAATTGTGTAATTGACAGACATTGACAATTTGCTTATTGCTTTAAT
The DNA here is from genome assembly GCA_963971305.1 of Arcuatula senhousia. NCBI lineage: Eukaryota > Metazoa > Mollusca > Bivalvia > Mytilida > Mytilidae > Arcuatula > Arcuatula senhousia. The sequence continues at coordinate 38,008,557 of OZ020307.1, read as the reverse complement.
TGTTGTTACAATAATAAAAAAAAATTGACATTTTGAAGGGCCATTACTGTAAAGCTGGGAGGTTTTAGCGATAGAACGACTGAATTTTAGTTTGTGCAGTTTTAAATTCGCGCTGTTATATCATTGTCCATATTTTACAATGGAAGACAAATATATTCACTGTTTAATTTTTGCGATAGCAATGTCAACATGAAAATGGTGAAAATAAAACTGTCGCAAAGTTTCTCAGTTTATAGTAAATACTTAACAAAGCAATGCAAGCAAATAAGTCCCCAAAACATATGTCCTATTTCAGACTTATTTGCCGAAGCTGTAAAAACAGTTTAATTGATACGTGTAGAATTGCTTTATTTGATTTTCAATAATAAAGGTCATGCATTGTTTAACTTTGATTTTCCTTCAATGATTTGAAGGCTGTCAAAATTGCTATGGGTGTGCCAGTGTTGGGATTAAACACTGTTCTTGGTGCAAAAAGACCATATATATATATATAAGATGGTAGCTTTTAATTTTAATGGTGGGCAAACCAGAGTACCCTGAGAAACTCAACCTTAGACAGGTTTAGTTTGAACATATTTATCTATCCTGGATTGGGAAACAAGCTTAATGCTTCTATAAATCCCTCTCCAGCTAGCAGTTTGCGAACGTGGCACTTGTAGACGGCCCAGTGAGCCTACTCTTTATGGAACTCTACAAAGGGGTCTTTAACGCGCATATAGCATTGATCTCGCCAAACACAGGACAACCTTTTATCGTCCTTTAGGCAGGTAACTGATTAACCTAATTACAGACTGGAGTACAAACTCTGTTTGTGTGAATTACAAATGTAGACTTGAAGTATCACAAGGACATGCAGCAACCCAAGTTTCTACTACTTTTGTATATGAATTAATAAAGAAATTTGCATATGGGTTAAAAAAGATAGTCAATACATTTTGTCTTGGACTTCTGGAAATGTTTATTGAACAAAAAGCATGTGAAACAAACTGAAAAATGCAATATTGTACCAATGGGACAACTGAATGTCATATGTCTGAAAATTGCTGCCAAGACAAAACTGGTAGACATAAAATCTTCACAAAAACATAATGACAACATTGACCCTACCTGAAAAATAATGCTACATGTTGTAAATAAATCAGCAAAAAATGTTATGCCCCTTGCTTTTTTATTTTGATTCTTTATTTTAGCCCATATTTCCTGTTTGAAAATGTTAAGTTTCAAGCTTAGTCTGAAACTTGAGCACTAATAAGTGGTTGTTTTAGCACTAATATTTACACCAACAAGAATATGTCCAAAAGACATATTGTTCCATCTAAAAACATTACATGCAGACGTACAAACGTGCCTGAACACTGTATGTCCCCTATTTGCATAGATGGGACATAAAAACCTCACTGAAACATTAGGCCTTTTGTTACAACAATAAATCTTTCTCCTCTAATGTAATTCACAGTAACTGACATAGAGTTAAAATTACCTACTCCTTGATAGAAAATGTTGTTGATGTTGTGTGGTAGCGGTACATCAATAAATCTTCGTCCACTCGCGTAACCAACCCTCCAAGGTCAAGATGCTTGTAAAAAAATATTAAGTCTTCTGGGACGCCCTGAAGTGAAAAAACACAAATAAATAATAGAACATAAGTGTTGTACCTTAATATAGAAACATTCAAGAAACATACAACCCGTCCGATTTAACTATGGACTTTCGATTGAAGCGTGCAAACACAACAATGAAAATTTACGTCGTCATGAACAAGCCAATCGGTAACAAAAACCGCAAAACTACACAGTAAGAAAGACAACATCAGCCGACTATTCATCAATATCCAATCAGATTTAATGTTTGCACGACCCATTCATTCAATCAATGTATTTTTATGTAATCAAATGTAACGATTTGTGGTTTTTGTAAACGTTTGGCTTTGTTCATGATGACGTAAATTTTCATTGTTGTGTTTGCACAATTCTCTTTAGGCTACAATCGAAAGTCCATAGTTAAATCGGACAGGTTGTACATGTAGCCTGAAAAAAAGCAGATAAAAAGATCACCCAAATGTTGACACAGAAAATTCAAATATGTACAATCAAACATGTATAAAATCTGTCAGAGTGAAAAATGACCTAATTTCATTAAACAGGTAGTAGGTGAGTGACAGATCTGAGATGGGACCCCATCCTGATGCTGTATACAAAATATCAAGCAGCTGCGACACTGAGAAATTTTCTTCCTTGCTGGCCCGCTCGCCCACCATCCAACATTCACCATGTTAAAACCTGTTTTTTTCACTCCCTGAAATCTGTCCAAAAGAGACAGAAGTCCATCTAGCATGTTCTTGTCTCGTTTGTAACCTTTTTTTTCCCTAAGCCATTAATACTTACTTCCTTCTCCACAAAGCAAATATGTATGCTTTTTAGATCAGGTATCAAAGGAAAAATAAAACAGATTTATCAGAAATATCTAAGAATAGAAAATAATGAGATGTGGAATAAGTGTACATGACACAGCTCATATAACAAGTGGTAATTTAGAACAACCACAATGGAACCGCCAGCAGCCTTCAGACAACGCCAGTAGGCGCTGCTTGCCTTTCTGCAATTGGCCTATTGTCTCTATAAGAAGTCTTGCATCAATTTTTCATGGTTTTTGAAGGTATTGCCATCCCGTGAAATTTGTTTTCTCATGTAAAGGAAATTTAACATTGCTTTGTAAACTGTACATTTTAGATCAATAAATTCAAGAACCAACAAGCTAACACTTTTCATCAATCCAGGAAAATTGTTACCCATGAAAATGTCAGAATTAATCCACAGTAATTCTAGCATAAATTTAATTGTGTGTGTGTTGGTGTTTAACACCCTTTAGCGACACACCTGGGCCATGTAGGGTGGTCAGTTTTAATGGTTAAGGAAACTGAAGTACCCGGAGGAAACAACCGACCTTGGGCAGGTAACTGACACATAAATGTTATTAGAATTTTAAAATGCAAAAACATGTATATTGCTTTTGTAAAAAACTCTTTTACCTGTCCACCTTCGTCAAATCCACCAACCCTATCAAACACACCTCGAGAACAAAACCATGTTGGCATGACAACAGTGGGACCATTCATTGTGTAAATCTGCAAAAGATCATAAGATTATAACACACTGAAGACAAATACTGTGGATTCGTTTTTTTCCAGGGTACCAATTTTGTGGGTTGATGTAAAAGGAGCAGTTCATAGATTTTTAAATTTGTGGTTCTGAAGACTGTCGCATTTATATCAATGTTAAATTTCCTTTTCGTGTGGTTTCATATAGAGCAAGCCCACCCACGAATATTGATATCCCACAAATTATAATGAAACCACAGCAATTTATCATTTATGAAATAAAATTTCCTCGTAATAATAAGATAAAGACCAACAATTTTATACAGTATCAAACACTATGAACTTTCTGTCTGTCCATTTCTAAACTGAACCACTGGAAGCCATAAGGATGTGTTGCAACAGGTAGGAACTGCTTACTGTGTTCAAGAGCATCTGAGTTTACTCTTGTTTTGATGTGAGTTTGAGATGCTAATTGTAACTAAATTTTGCTGTATTGTTTTCAACTTTTCCTGTTTTTTCTTCATCTATTTTTTAGCCTGAGAATATCAATACCCAATTGGTACAAATGTATTTATTTGGTCTTTTTTTCTCTTCAATACATTTTGTGTATAAGTTCAAAACAATTCTTACTTGTGTTGTGAGTTTGTCTTGTGGGAGAGTATTAGCCCATCTGGTAAATCTCTCAGTTGATCCAGCAGGCTCTCTGTGAAACTTACAACCAACAATCTAAAATGGTTATTATACACCAATTAAATCTAGATTATTTTTCTATTTTTCATTGGCTGAAGCTTGTTTAAAAATTTGAAAATAGATCATTCCAGTACAGTTGCATGGATAGTTTATGTTATAGTAGGTACAGTGGTCTAATTCTGAGCATGTTTTCTGAGCATGTGACTAATTTTATGCAAAGGCATTATCATTGCTATTTAAGCGTATAGAGGTTGTTACTGTGATCAATTATGAGGGAAAAAAATAAGTTGAAATAAAACCTAACTTTAATATTCATTTTTTAACATTTCCCTACTTTTTTCAAGGGAGATAATTTGACCCTCAACCTATTCCAAAATTTCTAGAAATGAAAGAACCTTACTGAGCATGCTCACATAACCACCTGTCCACATTTTGTACTGAGATTATCTATTTTGAGTTAAGAATCAAAAGTCAGAGTTGTTGTCTTTCCAAGTCAGCTGGTTAAACAGGAAGCATATGATCAACAGACCTGAAAATGTGTCCCACAATATGGGACCCATTCTTTAAAGTACATATCAAATATCAAAAGCCTATGATTAATAGTTACTGAGATATCTGTTACGAAAGTTTTCAACCCAAAAATAAGTGTAAAAAAAATTGGCATGTATGATCCACAGACTTGAATACATATCCCATCATATGTGACCTCTACCTGAAGCTATATACCAAATATCTAAAGCCTACTATCAATAGTTGCTGAGAAATCTGTTACAAGAATTTTCAACCCTGAAATTCAGTGAAAAAAGTTTAAGTCAACTTTTTTAACAGTTCGAAGTAGATGATCCACAGACCCGAAAACATATCCCACCATATCGGACCCTATCTAAAGCTACATATCAAATATCAAAAGCCTATGATTAATAGTTTCTTAGATATCTGTTTTATCACAGACAGATGGGCTGACGCACAGACCGACTAGTCAAAAATATAATAGCGAGCACAGCTCCCAAGCGGGCACAAAGTGCCCGCTCGAGCGGAGAGCTCTACGGTATTTGTTCCCGCGAAAAATTTGCCTAATGCTGATATTGATTTTTCATGGTCCGGAAAGGCTCTGAAATTTTTACAGGAACGGAGTGAATTTGAAAATAATTACCCATTTTGCTAGTCGCATTCCAAAAATTATCTATTTAATAATGTAAAAAGAGAAAAATATTCTGATTACGACGATTTGCTACATTTTTTTAAGTAACCAAGGATCTTGTCCCAAATTGAACGTTCTAGAAAATTAACCAAAACAAAAATAACTACGATGGATTCAGATCTTATTTGACTGCATCGATTCGAAATCAATTTTTTTTATTGAACAGAATTATGCTGTGCAAGCATTTAGGCACTGCCTATTTCATATTACCCTTTGCAACTTTGTTGCATGGGGTAAAATAATACAAACCACATTATCCTGAGAAAGAGCTGTCTGATACTGTTTGAGTAGTCTATCTTTATGCATAACATCATCCTGAAAAAGTAATTCATCACTACATTTCATATTTCATGGAGAGATATTTTGGGTTTCACAAAATTCTTTTTACATAACATGGATCAAACAGTATGGTCAGTTATACATCTTAAACCATGGTTTCAATGTACATGAGCAGGGGCCAATTTCTCCAAAATGGCAAATCAAATTTGAGTTAAATTGGTGTTTAGATGTTTTCTGGCATATTGAAATTTGAAGATTGTAGTTGCAAGGTGAATCTTGTTTGAAAGAAACTTGTTGACATTCCTAACACAATCTTTTCTAGTTCAATTTTGATCTTGTGTGTAAAAACTCAGCAACTTTGTTCAATTAAAAGGCAATTTAGATTTGCAGATTGAGTTCAGAGTTAACTACATCAGGCCCCAGTTTTATAAAACATCTCAAATTTGAGATTTCATCGAATCTGTCCTCAACTTAAATATTTACCAATGAAATTGCAAGAAATATCAAGAAATCTCAGTTGAGGAAGGATTTGAGGAAATCTCAAATTTGAGATGTTTTATGAAACTGGGCCCTGGAATGGTTAGCCTAAGAACATTTATACTATTCTATACACAAAAATGTTAAGAAAATTATGTAAACAATGGCTTTTAGTCTACTAATTTACAGATAGTAATGAGGTGTGGAGTAAATTACTTTAACTTCAAATCAGTGTTAATTCAAAACTTATAATGAAAATACATGTTTGCAAACAATACTGTTGTACCTACAATATCTAAGAAACACAGGAACTCTCCTTTGCTGAATTTGACTGCTTGATTTTTAGCATACCCAACTGAAAAAAAAATCATTTATATCTTTTATAATTTATCTTATTTCATATCTAAATTAAAACTATTAAGATTATGCTCCTTAAATTTATATCAAAATTCAATATAAGAATTTTGACTTCATTTATATATTATACATATATATAGCCTAAGATAAAATGTACTGTGGTTTTATTATTTTTTTGTGGGGAACCAATTTTCATGGTCTTTTTCCGAGGCAGTCAAAAACAAAATTATAAATTCAACAAAATCTTAAACTAATATATACTTTTTGTAGAACACCAAATCCAACTTTTTTGGGGGAGGACCACAAAAATTAATCCCTCAGATCACCATTCTTTACACTGCTTTTAGGCAAAATTTAAGGAATCATTGTTGATACAGAGGAACAGCTTAGTCTTCCTACACATTTAGTTTTATCTCATTCTACAAAGATTTAAAATTGGTTAAGTTGTGTCTTTCTTTGTTGAGTTACTCATCAGGTGCTCCTTGTTGTTTTTTAAATTTAGACTTCTAACTATGGGCACGTTCGACATTCCCTCCCTAGGCAGCCTGGGTGGATTATTTTTCCCGGGTTGAAATATAAAACAGAACGCTGGTGACCTCTGTTTTGTATGGGTCAATGATCTTTGTAACAAATAAAAGTGTACATTCGGTACAACCTAGGTTACATATTACAAAATGTATATTACTACATCATTACCCAGGTTGTTCTCGTTCTGCCCCATGTCAGGGACATTTTCCTACCGGAGACTCCCTGGGTTTGAATGAGAAACGCAAGCTACATTTGCCCCTTTTGTATTTCTTTGCTTCTCTCTTACCTCCCCTTGGTGAGGGGTCTTGATGTCCATTAACTAACAGATCAACATTTCTCTCCTGTAAAGGTTTACGCCATTTCTTTATCAACTCAACAGTATCATCCTAAAATATCAAAGAAATATATATATTAAAGTTTCACTGAAAAGAGATTTCTGAATCAGAATATATAAACACTCACCTAAAATGTAAAAAAAACAGCAGTTATGCAATAGGCAATGTCCAATCAGGGTGTGATGAGATTGAACTAAATGGTGCTTTAGAAGTGTAAACAGTTCCTATTTGTTGCGACACACCTATGTTGCAAATAATGTTCACTGTATGCCTGGTACAAGAAAAACAGCATAAATTTTCAGTTAATTCTCTCTTTATTCACAAAGATACATGTATTTTACCACTCTATATAAATATTTTTTCATTTACTCTGGATTCATTAATTTTTGTGGGTATCAATTTTTGTGGTTTGATGAGAGAGGATCAATGTGTGGATGTTCTGAAGTCTTCAAAATATAAACCAATGTCAACATTCTCTTTTCTTGGGGAATCAAATTTCATAGGTCAAGCCCACTTACAAAAAACCAGGAAAATTAATTCTCAGAGTAATAATGAAAAAAAAATTACAACAAAGAATCAGACAATAATTTTTTTTTACCCTTGACAGGCATTTTGTCTATTCAAGATATAGACTCATCAGAGGTGCTGTACCCAAAATATTGAAAAAGCCAAACCGTCACAGCGCATTTAAGGCAGTATAGGACTGTATTCGGCCATAAACCTGTTTTCATCAACCAGATGTGAAATTTGACCCCTAAAGATCAATTCAATAATTCATGTGAAAATGATAGATATTTTTGTTATATTGATATGGGCCGAAATATCTAAGGGACGAAAGTTTCGACTCAAAAATTCTGGGGCAAGCCGGGTCACAGCTTCAAAATTTTTATCTAAAAACAATTGCCATATTATATTCTAACGGAATATTGCCATGCCAACAGTGTGTTTGGTATACAAATAATATTTTTACCATAAATTGTCACCAGGTGGGCTCGGACTTGCTAATATAAACAATAAATACTATTTTTGTCCAAAAATGTTTATGCAATAGATCAAGGCACGGCAATATTCCATTATAAAATAATTTGGCTATCATTTGAAGACAAAAATTTTGAAAATGTGACCCCGGCTTGCCCCAGAACTTTTTCTTCAAAAAATTTCGTCCCAGGATTTTGCCTCTTTCGCCCCTAAAATATTTTGGCCCATCTCAATGTAACACAAATATCTATAACTTTAACATAAATTACTAAATTGATTTTGATGGGTTATATTTCACATGTGGTTCAAATAATGACTTTAATGGCCGAATACAGTCATATTCTGCCTTAAATGCGCTGTGGTACATCCAGATTATGAAGAGTTATAAGCATGATTACCGGTATAATTATTTTGGTTTATCATGTCATACATACATGTTTTTCCACATGTAAATTCAGGACTGGCAAGACACTTACATAGTATACCATTACATGCATGTGATTTTTTCTAGATGTACCTTACTACCATCATCAAAAACTGAAACCTCAAACTTTTCTGTTAAGGTCTGGTCAACTATGGGTTTAAAGCATTCATCAACCCATTTGGATCCATTGTAAACAGGAATGATTATAGACTGAAAAAAAAACAACTTTACATTGGAAAAATGTTCATTAAGGCAGTTGTTGTATAATATTTTTTTGGCTTGTTGGACCTAAACACAAATATATCATTTAATGAATCTGCCGGATCAGAGTAAAATTTGCTTCTTCTTTTTTTTTTGGCTAGTCAGGTCCAGCCAACTTGTATATTTCCGAAAGACTGTTTTAGCACATATATCTTATCTAAACAAATGAATGTTTTCGGCAATGTACATGTACATTATAAAATGATAAAAAGGATCATTTTATCAATTCATCAATCAGCTCATGTAAGGTACATAGAGTACATGTACATTTAAGATAGGTACAGCATGGACAGTAGTCCTCTATTCTACATGTACAATATTTTCTTAAATGTCAAATTTGGCGACCAAATTTAGCATTTATCATATCTTGTCCTTTCATATCTCATTAAGTGCACACATGAGGACATGTCAGCCTGGGACAACTCTGGCCATATTTTAAGACAAGTCAGCCTCTGCCCAAATTTTATAAAATGAATTATTAATATGGGACGCAGTCCCACATATGTAGAAACTAATGGTTTGGTTTTTTTTCCAAACCGGATGTGCCGAGTGTGAGCAAGCACACTAGGCACAAATTTCTATGGGGCCAGAAATTTGATGCTTTTTTTGGAATAAATTTTAAAATTGACAGATTTAATAACAACAGTTAAATTTCTTTTTAAAATAGACAGGAGTATACGGATGGAAAGTCAAAACTAACTCTCTAAATATATTTTTCAAGGAAACTCTCGTTGTCAAAATGTCAAAGAGATAAAATGATCTCGCCAAGTTCTCGTCGGAATGGTCATTGTAAACAGGTGCGTTAGGAACAATTGTGATTAGTGATTGTTTACCAGTAATTCAACCAATTTATGGCGTTTTTTAAGACAATAACAATTAAATATAAGGCTTTACAACACTGAATAGTAAAAAAGAAGGTCTTACCTTAGGCTTAGCTGATCATGGAGATTTTTGAATCAATCCTGTGCATGTGCATGTTCCAGTGTTTTTTTTCCAAACCTGATTAAAACAAGTCGTCATTATCTGCCAGGTTTTTATATCGATCTTCTCCACCCAATACTTCTAAATAGATATATTGGTATACAGAAAATCACCCAAAACCTGGCAGAAAACAAGGTTGCTTTGTTTACTTCTGCTGGAGCGCGAAATACTCTGACCGGGAAATGACGTCATGATTAAAGTAACACCAAAAGAAGGTTATTTCGTCCTGTCAACGTCATCCTATTATATTTTGATACTATTTTAGAATGTTACAAATATTTGTCATTTGCACAAATAATTCGATATTTGTAATCAATGACATTTTTTGATAAATATTTCTAAAGCTGCGTCCCATTTTAGGTTGCACCTATTATCATATTATCAACCGTATTAATTCACTACACTACAAACTTTTAAAAGTCTGAACGGTATAGTATTTGTACTCGATCGTACTTATTTGTACTCGACAATTCAGAAAAAGTCTGAAATGTACTCGACTCTACTCGACAGTGTCTGAAATTTACTCGACCATTTTGAACCTCTTTACAAAAATCTGAACTCTACTCGACCTATTCTTAAATGTGCTCGACCAGTCTAAATTGAACTCGACCAGTCTGAATTGTACTCGACCTAGTCTAAATCATACTTGACCTAATTAGCACAATTTTCACCTAAATAATTGAGTTATTTCCCTTAGATTAATAAGGATTTAATAATCAGAAATAAAATAGTTCATGTAAGATTCTATTACCTTTTATTTATAATGTAACAGCAAATAATAAAAACAATCATAGTAAAATTCATAGTAATATCAGAATATATGACAAATGTGAAACTACTAATTCATAAACAAATTATATTAATATAATTTATATAGTTATATAAAGTTATAGTTATATAAAACATAAAACAAAACAATGTATGAGATTGCTCATATAAAGGTTTTTTAACAAAACATTTGCAAAATAAGTAATTCTAATCATTAACTATGAGATAAAAAAAAATATACATAAGATATAAAATTCTTATGTCAAAATTTCAGTTATTATCTTCATGTATTTCTGTGTTCAAATATCATCAAAGTCTTGCCAAAAAGTATGAACTTGCAAAATTCTTTGATTTAATTTAAAGAAAATAAAACAGAAATATAATTTAAACCATAAACCGTTATAAGTTTACAGTAGCTTGAGAATAAAACATTTTTTTATTTGCATGGGAAAATATATCACAAAAAATCAGGACAATACAAGTTACAACAGCACATAATTATATAAATATGCCATTTGACTAAATAACATTAATAAATTGAATAGTCATAAACATGTATGTTAGCAGTTGTACACTTAATTGTAAATTTGTTTTGAAGTTGAACAAGAGGTTATAAGAAGTGGACAAATGCAAACCGAACATAACCATTCATGGGAAGTAAATTACTGACTTACTAGTATCTAGAAAGTGGAGGCACAGTACAACTTAAGTAGCTGTGTACTAAATTAAAATTATTTTTTTTGGTGTTTTTTTGTAAAGTTGAGAAATCCTTTTAAAAAATTCCTTATAAATAATAGTCTTAGTTGGCTCAAAAAGTAGATAACTGACTGATGTGGAAAAAAAAAGAGACTAAGTACACAGCTCACCTTACTTAAGCTGTGTACCGAATTTAAAACAATTACTTTAGGCCATAATAATACAATTCCTAGATTCGACTACAAATGTCTTGAAATATGGGAAGGGTAGGTGAATTTTATGTTTTTGATAAAATATTCTGCCATTTTAAAGGAAATTGACCAAAAATAAACATAAATTGCAAAGTAACCATGCCTGCAGGAGCATATTACAGATGAAATGTGTTTAAACCTGATCTGCACTGATGCTAATAAATACCAAACTTGTTCACACAAAACAAGACTTTTAAGCAACAAAATTGTTGACAAAGCAACTGTCGGAATCACCATACCTACAATGTAAGTCTCCCCTTTTCACTTAAGTTACAGTCATGGCAGGCTAGACAAAAACTTAAGAGGAAACACCATAACCAACCAACCATAAGTAAAGCGAGTTCACATAAAAGTAGTTGTGGTAAGATTTTCATGCAATCATAAAATAAACCCCCAACATGTGTAGACATGATTCCGAACCTGTTATTTTTTTCTAAACTGGATCAAACAATACTCATTAAATGGCTTACCAAAACTACCTTAACATGAACTCTTGGTTAAAGATTTACTATAAAACACTTATTAACTCCCCTATGTGAAAAAATACCAGCAACATGTATTGTAGCCTTCAGAATTAAAGCAATATTTTACAACTTATGCTTAGAATGATAAAAAGGAAATATTCTAAAACAATCTTCACTAGGACAATAAATGTTGACTCCTTTTAATTTTTATCACAAGTATGAACAACAAAAAATACTGTAAGCATGCTCACAAAAAGATACCCACTTCTTAATATTGGACTCTTAAAAATCTGAAGTCAAATTAACTCCTGAATAATATTTGAGTGTAATGAAATTTCTTCATGTACATCTTCATGTGATGTTATTCCTTCATGTAAAATTTCAGTTAAATCCATCAAGTGGTTTTGGAGGAGTAGTGCTTACCAGGTCTTTCATTGAACACTATATATATTTAATAAATAGCTTCTCAGAGTGAATCATGATACGACCGCAGCATGTTGAACCCTGTACGTTTTAGGCCCAATATGAATAGTCAATTGTTCTGGACACATGCAGCCCATGGTGGACTGACAAAGATTTTTTGACACATGTAGCTTATGGTGATTTTCCACTAACATTTTAAAAGCCTATTGTGGATTGATGAGTTTTGGTTACTGGAATTTTTTGGTGAGGTTTGAACGAGTAAAAAAGTTTCAATTTTGGCCCCTTATTACATAGAAGGTGAGAAAAAAGGGGTCACAAAAATTATTCTCAATTTTGTATCCGCTATTTGACAAGAACATGTAAAATAAATTTTCAAAAGGGACCACCAGTAAAAAAGTATCGATTCTAGTCCCTTTTGGCCCCTAATTACCTAATAGTGGAAAAAGGGAGGGGTCGCAAAAACATGCAAAAAAAGGTTAAAAAAAGGTTAAAAATCGTACACCATAAAAAAATTTCAATTTTGGCCCCTAATTACGTAATGGGGGGGGGGAAAGGGGGGTCACAAAAATTAATTCTTAATTTTGTAATTGCTATTTGAAATGTTTGACAAGAACAATCAAGCCGAAAAAAAATTAAAAAATCGGAACCATCATTAAAAAAGTTTTGATTTTGGCCCCTTTTGACCCCAAATTATATAACAGGGGAAAGGAGGGGTGCGAAAATTCATCAGGTTCAATCTTTTATTATAAGAAACATTCTTGACAAATTTCACAACAATAGGCCCCTGATTTTGAAAGAAAAAAGGGGGACCCCCAAAATCAATCCCATTCATCTTTTTATGGTAAGGAACATAATTGCCAAATTACAAAGAAATGGGATAACTAGAACTAAAGTGATTGTGCCAACAAACATAAAAGTAGCTTTTTTGGCCCCTAATTTTGAAACAAAAAATGAGGGGACCCCCAAAATCAATTCCATTCATCCTTTTATGGTAGGAACATCATTGTCAAATTTCAGAGCAATCAGATAACTGGAACTTAAGTTAATTGCACCAACACTAAAAAGTTACAAGGAAAAAAAACGTCATTTTAGGGGTCGTTTCCCCTTTAAGAGATCAACATTGTAAAATTTCATAGCAATCAGATAACTAGAACTTAAGTTATTGTGGGAACACTTCTGGACAACAACACAGACGACGACAGCATCGTTCCATTATACGTCCACAAATCTTTTTCGGTCGTATAAAAAGGACAAGTCTAATTATCTGTACTGAATAATATCTGACAGCAATGAATTTAAGTTTTTTATGTACATCTCTATAAAATGTACCTCTTTTACATAAAGTTTCATAAAAATCCATCGAGCGTTTAGGACCAGTTGTGGAGATTGTGAGGTATTAGACAGACAGAAAGACAGACAGAGGGTGATCCCTACAAATTTTATATACCCCCTTTGTTCGCTGGGATAAAAAAAATAAAACTGAAAGACTTTTAACCTACAGTCTTTAGCTTTTTATATACTGTACACACATGACACAGAAGACAAAACAATATGCAACATCAACTACATAAATTTTGTACATCACAAAAACTGTTCTTCTTCATAGACCATATATATACATGTACATGTCCTTAAGCATTAAGAAACCAAATAGTGTTACCATCAACAGCTGTAATCAAAGGGTTGCTAACATCTCTCAACAAACACAGTTTGGATTGAACACTTACATTGTCTGAACACCAGAAGGATCCAACAGATTCTGCCACTGGAAAAAGATCCACTAACAACCATGGGAAACTTCTATCTCGAAGTGTGTGCTTATAAATTTTTCTTATTTGACCAAATGAAGCCTCTTGATTCAATCTAATAATACTGTCACAAGACCTTGAGTTTGTTTGATGCTCATCTGTAGCAAAGTACACATCTCTTCTTCGTACGTTATCATATCTTTGAATCCACTTTACAGACTGCACATTGGAGTCGATCTCATGCTTTGCAATTCCATCATCGTTTAATATTATCTTGTAGACATCTAACATAATCATTGTTTGGTCAAATGTCAACATCTTCAAACTTCCCAGACTGATGGTGTCATTTTCTTTCCTTTCGTCAATGGTGTCTTCGTTTTGCACCATTTCAGCAACTTTGTGTAGAGTATTTTGTCGTCTACTACAAGATTTCACTGTTCCTTCCAGCAAATTAAAAACGCTCCAATCATAAATCTATTTAAAAAAAGAATAATTTAAAACTAGAATACTGACAAAGTCAGAAAGGGCCCCACGGCAAAAAATCTAAGTGTTTTCAAAATCATACGCACTTTGATTTTAACCACTAAGGCATGCTCAATAGAATGTGTATGAAACTTCAGAGCTGTATTGTTAATAGCATTTGAGTTTTATTGTTAAAAAATTCCAATTCTAAAAATTTGTGATTTTCCATCAAAAATGAAGTTTTTTTGAAAAATTATTATACAGATTTGCACGAAATGTAATATGCAAATCATGACATGCTACTTAGCAGCTGTACAACATTTCAAAACTGTATTGTTAATAGTTTTTGAGTTTTTATACGACCGCAAAAAATTTGCGGACGTATTATGGTATGATGCTGTCGTTGTCGTCGTCGTCGTCGTTGTCGGTGTCTGTTAACTTTTTAGTGTTTCCACAATAACTTTTGTTCCAGTTATCCGATTGCTATGAAACTTTACAATGATGTTCCTTACCATAAAAGGATGAATGGGATTGATTTTGGGGGTCCCCCCATTTTTCGTTTAGAAATTAGGGGCCAAAAAAGGGCCAAAAATACTACTTTTTTGTTTGTTTCCACAATAACTTTAGTTCTAGTTATCCAATTGCTATGAAATTTGACAGTGATGTTCCTTACCATACAAGAATGAATGGGATTGATTTTGGGGGTCCCCCCTTTTTTTGTTTCGAAATTAGGGGCCCAAAAGGGGGAAAAAAATCAAATATTTTACTTGTTTCCACCATAACTTTGGTCCTAGTTGGCCTATTGCTGTGAAATTTGTCAAGAATGTTTCTTACAATAAAAGAATGAACCTGATGAATTTTTGCACCCCCTTTTTTCTCCGTTGTGTAATTAGGGGCCATAAGGGGCCAAAATAAAAACTTTTTTATTTGTGGTCCGATTTTGAAAACTTTTTTTGCATGTTTGTTCTTGTCAAATAGCGGATACAAAATTAAGAGTTAATTTTTGCGACCCCCCTTTTTCCCCCTATTACGTAATTAGGGGCCAAATGGGGCCAAAATCGAAACTTTTTTATTTGTGGTCCGATTTTGAATTTTTTTTTTGCAAGTTTATTTTTGTCAAGAAGCGAATCCAAATTTGAGAATTTATTTTTGCGACCCCCACCCCTTTTTCATCTGTTACGTAATAAGGGGCCAAAAGGGGCCGAAATTGAAACTTTTTAAATTCTTGTCAGATTTTGATAATTTTTTTTGCAAGTTTATTCTTGTCAAGTAGCAGATATATTTTTGTGTCCCCTTTTTTTACTGTTACCTTATTAGGGACCAAAAGGGGCCAAAATTGTAACTTTTTTATTTCTGGTCCGATTTTGAAAATTTTTTTTGCATGTTTGTTCTTGTCAAATAGCAAATACAAAATTAAGAATTAATTTTTGCGACCCCCCTTTTTTCCCCCATTACGTAATTAGGGGCCAAATGGGGCTTTTTTATTTGTGGTCCGAATTTGAAATTTTTTTTTGCAAATTTATTCTTGTCAGGTAGCGATTCTAAATTTAAGAATAATTTTTTTGGGCTGTAATCATAATTTAAAAAAAATTCTGGTTCAATTTTTTAATTTTTTCCCAAACATTATTCTTTTAAAGAGTAGAATACAACATTCAAAATTTATATTTTTTCCCCCTGGGTCGAAAGTCCATCAGAGAAGCATGTGTCAAAAACCTTTGTCAGTCCACCATGGGCTGCATGTGTCCAGAACAATAGACTATCCATATTAGGCCTAAAACGTACAGGGTTCAACATGTTGCGGTCGTATCATGCTGCGCTCGGCGAAGCTTTTTATTTTAGTGTTCACAAAATCAAATTCTCAAAATCTGTGATTTTCAAAATGTGTCACAGATTTGCACAAAATTTAATATGCAAATCATGGCATGCAACTTGGCAACTGTACAAAGTTTCAGAACTGTATTGTTAATAGTTTTTGCGTTATGGTGTTCACAAAGTCGAATTTTCAAAATCTGTGATTTTCGTTAAAACATGAAGTTTTTTTCAAAAAATAATTCACATGCTTGCATAAAAATGAAATTTGCAAATTATGACATGCTACTAAGTAGCTGTACAAAATTTCAGAACTGTGCTGTTAATAGTTTTTGAGTTTAAGTGTTCACAAAGTCCAATTCTCAAAATCAGTGATTTTCAATAAAAAATGAAGTTTTTTCCAAAAATATTTCAGGTTTTTACAAGTTAATAGTTTTTGAGTTTTAGTGTTCACAAGAATTGTTGACGGACGGACGGACAAACGGGATGGAAGGACGGACAGACAGACAAAGTGAAAACTATAGGGCATCCCCATCTTTGATGTGGGGCCCTAAATATTGACTCAATTTGACTTGTTAAGCACATATAACTTGAAGGATTACTGAAGAAATGTGAAATGTGAAAGATGCATTAGTAACAAACTTACACTGTATGTTTGCATCACTGTGGCTTCTTCATGGCCATGCTGTATTATTTGTCTAGTGATCCAGCTATTAGCTCGTTCTAATGGATACAACCATCTGTCATACAGTGGTCCAAAATCTTTAAATCCTTCTGGTATGTGGTGTAACAAGTGAGTGGTTAAATTCTAGAATAGATATTTAAAAGAACTTACATAAGCATGCACAGTTACTGAAGAAGCCAAGGAAATGAAAGATATTTTTTTTAAACATGTATTCCATTAAGTTTGTTTGTTGTTATTCTTTATTTTCATTTTGTGAATACTAAATATGTTCATAGATCTGTATATTGAAAATAAACCAATTGCCAGTTGAAAGTTATGGATGTTAGAACACACATAATATCGTCAACGAAACAAAGTGGAACAATGGAGGTCTAATGTTTATCAACTTAATTCAAGGAAATTTAAAAGATAATTAATTAGTTAGTCCCGTTGGATTAATAAATATGGGTTCAAAATATATGAAAGTAAATTTTATTTCATACAGATTAATACTATGAACCAAATATCCATGATTTCATTCAACAACAAAATTGAACCAGTTTTTTTTTACTAGCCTTTGAAGTGGAGCAGGACATAGGTGTTACTTTACTGGCGGCAAGGTTAACTTTCAATGTTAAAGTTTTATGAGCACCTCCATATCTCAACAATTTTAGGTCCTAAGTTGATGAAACTTTGTATGCATATGCCCCAGTAGTAAGGGGGGGGGGTAGCACAGTTGCATTCTTTTCTTATGACCTTTATCTTGATTTTCTGGTTAAGTGACTTTGACCATTTTCAATACATATAATATAAAAAATTAAGGTTTTAACTCAGAAACTATAAGTTCTAGGTTAATGAAACTTGATATGTTGTTGTGTCAGATCTAGAATGTTATATCTGCATTCTCATTTTTTAAACTTGACGTTGGGTTTTTGATTGAGCAACTATTTTGAAAAATGTGAGAGTTTAAGTTTGAATATTATCAAAACAGTTTATGAATGATGAAAATTTTAAAAAAATAAAGGGGAATTAACAAGGAATCTATATTTCTGGTGTCTGTAGCCGAAACATACTTTAGAGTTAACTCTTGCTTTACCAAATACAGGGTAAAATGGTGGATAAAATGAGATAAGATAAGATAATTTTGTTAAGTCCAATTAAGGGCCCAAGAGGGCATGATGACAAAACATAACAATTACAATTGATTTTATTGTTTAATGTTCTATGTCCAGAAATGGGTCTTTCGTTGATAATTTAGGGATCGGTTTTGAAACTTATGTATTGTATTTCTAGTCTTGGGCCAATGCTAGACGGCGAGCAGCAACCTATGGTCATGTTGAAGACTGCTGGTTGTTTTCCATTGTGATTTTTTAAATTCCCATTTTTTTATGTTGGTAACTTATTCCACATCTCTTTATCGTCTATAAATGCAGTATAAACATGCATTACATATCATGTATAAATACACCAGTTAATGTTTCCTTAAGCATTGTTGACCTTTGACCTTTGATCAAGAGGGCGGAGTCAAATTACAGATTTCTTAACAAATGTGTAAGTGTGCGGAACAAACAAACAAACAAAATTGATGTGCTATGTTTCAAGTTTATGAAACACAGATCGTTATGAATTTTTTTTTCTTTGAATTTCCACCAAAAGTTTATTTTTCAACAAAATTAAATGAAACTTTAATTTTATTCTCATTCACTTCATAAAAAGGAAAATAAGGAGTGAGAAAAATAAACCAACTCTCATTACTGGACAATTAACAATAGAAAAAGTTGTCACTCTTAGTAATCTATTATACATGTCTATTAATTTGTTAACGATGCAAAATAACTTTAAAATTATTTGAGCAATAATCATAATGATCAATATAGGAAATTGCAAAATGTTCACAATATTAAAAGAAAGTAAATTCAACATTGTTGTGTGTTTTGAAAGCAATATCCAATTTTAAATGATAAGAAAAAAATGTTATGCAAGGCCTCTATACAGTCCTAATTGATGTTAATTAACTGTTGACAATCCATCAGTATATATATTCCTCACAAAACAGAGATAACAAGGATGTGTTATTATTTGCTTGAGATAAATTGTTTTGTATGATAACTAATTTGACTTTTCATGATAATATGGTGAATATTATATCATGAATACAATATATCATGCAGTACAAGACCATTTACAAATGGTATGTAAAGAAAATACATTTAGATTTTTTAAATTGCTTATGATCATGTCTAAGGCCCCCCTTGCTTTGTTTTTTTCAAATTACCTGAAGAGCTAGTGGAAAATCTCTCTCAAGTAAAGCCACTGCTATGTGAGTGTCTTCAACAAGTTCTTTTATTTCCTCTTCCAGGTAGGTAGGCTTGATTAATCTCTTCAGCACATCAAAGAGTAGAAATAGTGTCTTCTCTTGCTGTTTTCCCAGCAATCCTCTCAAACACCATGCAGCAACATTATGGGAAACAAACTGCAATGTAAAATTTAAAAAAAAATCTTTTTATATTCATGATATTTGCATGGTGATAAAAAATTTAAAAAACCCACTTGTATAAAAATCTACCCAGAGAGCAGCATATTACAAACGCATCTTTAACTCTGTACATTTGATGCCAAAATTGATAGTCAGTTTCTTTGGACAAATGCAGTTCATAGTGGACTTAAAAGCTTTTGGACACGTCAAGCATTCTTTGATGAATTTTTAATGCATATTGAAATATATATGTTATTTAATACATCAATTAATATAAGACGAAAAATGCATTTGTCCAGACAAACTCTTTTGTTAACTAAAAATGTAAATTCTTTTATTTCCCATTTTCCACATAACAGTGAGAGATTTTGAAAACCTGATTGAAAATGCAAGGTGGTTTTTTTATGTGCATTCCAATGATGAACAAATTTTGAAATTGACCAAAATTTTGTCCCTCAAACCCTAATTTCATAGGCCAGCATTTAATGGTAAGGATAATCATTGTCAAATTTTATAGTTATTGGTCTACAAAAACAAATGTGATTTTAAGATAATTTTTTTAAAACAAATGCATTGCCTTTTTGGGGCCCTAATTTCTAAACAAACAAAAAAACATCAAAATAAATCCCTTTCATCCTTTCATTGTAGTATGTTCACTGAAATAATCCATAGTAGGGCCGTCCTTAAAAAATTGTTGGTTTGCTGTTTTTCGACCGACTCAAAAAATTTTATCACCCTCTCTGGGAATATTTTTTTTTATTCTATTTTTAGCATACTTTCTTTAAAAATAAGGACCTTTATTGCTTTTTCAGAAAAAAAAAATAATTGACCTACCTACCTACTCACATTGAAAAATGTGAATAGGTAAACAGCAAACAAATAATTTTTTAAAGATGGCCTAATGAGATAACCAGAACTAAAGTTGATGCAGCAACACTAAAGTAAACAGACACTGATTTAATACATGTAATATGTCCACAATGGTTTTGCAGTCATATATTAAATACATTAATGATAAAATACCCACAGCACCTCAAAAGTCATTCAAATAAACTTTTACAACATGTACAATAGCTGGTGTTAATCTACATTAATATCATTGTAGATTTTTAGGATGAGTGTAAGCTGGAAGCACACACATACATTTCGAAATTGGAATAAATTACACAATTAGTATTTAAATCAGTAACAGGCCCATTTAACTTGAAGGGGGGGGGGGGCTTGGTTTTTTGTTTTGGCCAGAAAGTTTTTTTTTTCGAAGGTGTCACGACAGAGTTTCTTTTTTCATTATTTTATTTTGCAGAAATCCTTCTTCAGAATATTTTTTTTACCCTCTGCTGCCAAAATATTTTTTTATACCAAAAATAAATTTCAGAATTTTTTTTAGAAAAAAAACAACCCCCTCCTCCCTTTTAAGTTAAATGGTTGGTCTCTAAACTGTTTTAGCATTCATACCTGTTGTTTCCCATGCATAGTTCTTAGTGTCCACTGTCTGGAAAAATGGTCAGATGGAGTATAATCAAAGCCTTTGGGATACTTGATTGACTTCGCTCTGTTGTCTGCAATCTTCAAAGATGCACTTGTTAGTGACCAAGGGGCCTTTGGAAGTTTATCTGAGCTGTTTTCAACGTCATTGTTGGTTGAAGTGGTTATTGGTTTACCTCGTTTCTTCTTTGGACCATTAGTAGTTTGTGTGTTGGGAGGAGGTTGATTTTCTACTTCCCTCACTGATTCTTTCACCCAAGTTTCCTTAAATCTGTCATGTCGTTTCTCACAATTTCTAACTTTGGCAGTATCAGTTTTGCCACTTACAAGGTCTAAAACATTGCCTATGACATCTGATATTGTGTGCATACCATCAGTCTGCATTTGCTTCAACCGATCATAATAAGGCAAAGAGCTTAAAGGATGCATACCACGAAATCCTGTTTCTTTCTGGAAATTGGTCTTTTGGTGTTTGTTTGGTCTTGCATCAAATTCTCTTCGTGCTTCAAGCTCTTGGTCTTTGGTGTAGAAACCAGGCCTTCCAGATTGTGTTGCAGATTTAATTGCAAAGTTAAGAGGGTCCTTTCTAAGCTCAGAATCTTGTGGCAGGAATTGGCGATTTGAAATATGGATGGTTTTTCCAAGGGAATTACATCTGATGCCTACCTCTTTACAAAACATGCAAGAACGTAATGCAGCTTGTCCAGATAAATGAAGTAGCTTCCCAAAGGCTGGAATGTCACACAAGTACTGAAGCAATGCTACTTTTACAGTCACGGGAGCTTCCTTGTAAGAGTCGAACAACTCACACTCCATATTGGATAACAATTCTTCTACTAAAATCATTATATATGGATCTAATGACTTTGGTTCCTTCCTGCCATTCCCTGGAACAATGCCAACCAGTAACATGGGACCCAGCAAGTACCTTATCTCTTGAGGCAAGGTTATCCATGTCAGAATTATTGGCCACATAGACTTTTGAACTGCTGTGTTTTTGTTGGGGTTGACACCATCAGTAAACAATGCCAGGGGAACACAGTTTGCTTTGTCAGTCTCTTTAAACACGCCAGTTATGAGATGTTCTTTATAAATACTTCCATCTGTATAATCAGTGATTCTACCATTTGTACTGAGCTGGTTGGAATGAAGAATCTTTGCAAGGTTTTTAGTCCCATACCATCTAGCAAGTCTAGGAGTGATAGGCATATAACTAAATGTTTTGATGCATCGATTACTATCACCTTTCATTAAACTTTCATTACAAATTGTACAATTTCTAACTTCATCATTAATCAAGAAAATCTTGCAGTCATTTACACAGCATTTATATTTTCTAAGAGGAATTAGAAGTGGTTTAATTATCCGTAATGCTTCATTATAAGTTGAAGGAAAAATATTAGGCTGTGGCAACGTACTTTTTTCATAAGTTAAGCATTCTGTTAGAGCAGCTTTTGACATTCCACTATTTGTTGCAAAAATAAGGAAATGGGATGAAATGGCATCGTATAGTGTTCTTGATGACCCCTCATATAAAGGTGACTGAAGAGCTCCATTGTTGAGTTGAGATTTTTCTTTCCTGTCTGTGGCATACCTCTGACTTGATGTTAACTTGGTATGTTCTTGTATAGTCTTTCTGCTGTGGTGATGGAATGTATGGCGGTTGACTAGCTTTCCATTACAGCTTGAACACATGCACATTTTTTTGCTGGAAGAAGCCATTTTCTTCTTTCATCATGTTTATGTTGTAATTAAGATATCCCTGAAAAACATTAACAATGACTGAATAAATAATACTATCAAATAATATGTTAAAATGTTTTGCCTAATGATCATGTGTTTTAGTGGTCTTTTTTTATTGCAAAGTAATACAATAAATACACCATTCTACTTAAAGTATAGACACAGGAAAAGAGCTTTCAAAATAAACATGCATGGGTTGAACATGTATATATACAAAAAAAAGCTTTGCCTAACACATCATAGACGGACATAGTTTTTTTCAGGGTTCCCACTTTTTTCATAACTAAAATTTCAAAGTTTTTTCCAGGACTTTTCAAGGGTATTTTATATAGTCATTTTCAAGGATGAAAAGCTCGGGCGTGCCTATGAAAGTCCAAGAGAACAATTATTTAGGTTTTATGTTTAAAAAATTAAAACTATCTACACCCTGCACGAGGCTCGGGCGTGCCTATGATATTCAATTTCCATCTCCGTTATTCGACAATTTATTGCTGATATTCTATAATAACTATTTACGGTCGTTTTATTATTTTTTGCACCATTGACCAACATTTCAATGTTAATAAAGGTAATGGCCAAACTGCGGATCTGGTATAATTAATCATGGCCTAAAATCTAAGAAGAAAAGTCAATATAAGGTAAATGCAAATAAATGGAAAGATGTAAAGGTGCATCAACGTTGTAAGCCGAAAAAGGACAAGATAATCTCGAAAGACAAGAAATCATCACAAAATCCATATTACTATTCAAGACTGCAATGGTCCTGACTTAATCGGTACAGTCATTTGAAACCAAATAGAAGGTTCAACCATCAAACCTCACTCTTTCTTTGAAAATCTGTCTTGTTTTATCAACACAAATCAGTTTAGCTGACCGAGATATAGAATATCTGTTTTTATAGCAATAAAACTTTCAAAAACATTTTTTACGTTTTAATTTTCATTTCATCTCAACCATTTGATTTTTTTTTAATTAATAAAAAGGCAGGACGGTGTTTTTGGCTGAAAAAAAAAATTATAGCAGCTTTAAAAAAAAATTGCGCGCCCGGGCACACACACAAAAATCCAGCCTCGGCTTTTTCCAAAAAATAAAAAGGCAGGACGAAGAAAATCACCATAGCCCCCTATAAAAATCAAATGGTTGATCCCTAACCATTTTAACAAATACATGTAATAAAAATTTTTAAAAATTGACAAATAACAAAACTTAAATATTTGACAAATAAAAAAAAAATGTTATGCTATTTTATATTATTTGTAACATTTGATTAAGAATTTAAAAAAAAACTTATAAAAAAAAATATATATTTTTTTAAAATGTGATATTGATTTTTTAAGGCTTTGCTTATTTATAAAGAATCGGCACTATGTGCAATACGAAATAATATGCCTTAAAGTTTTAGTAGGTAATTGATACGGACGGCACACGCTAGGTTTTGGTAATCGAGACATCAAAGGATGACCGGTTTTGGGGCGTATATGAAAAGTTCAGTTATGTCTTAACTCATTTTAGGTAAATTTATGAAGAGTTGAAGTAGTTTGAAAATTAGTAAAAATACAGGGCCGATTTGAGGCATTCGTGGCTCTACTCCTTTGATCCCTACTGATGCTAATGCAACTGCATACCAGATATCAAAGGTGTAACATAACTAGTTCACATAAAACAGACTTATGCAAAAACTTTAACCAATTGTGGCAGCCGCCGTCGCTGCCCTGGGAATCACCATACCTAAGTCTTGCCTTTTGCGACATTTGTGGCAGGTGAGACAAAAATGTTTTTGCTTTATAAGTCTTGTCATGTAATGGATAGAATTGACAGATATTTTTTCTTGAACCCCCCTCTTTTTCTCTGAGTAGAAATTAGAGGTCCAAAAAGGGAACAACTAAGGTATCTTGTTTCTGGTCCGAGTTTGGATTTTATATACATGATATATATATGACATATATAATAATATGTAGTTCTTTCTTGTCATTTCAGGCCCGTACACATGGGGGGGTGCGAGGGGTGCGATCGCACCCCCCTTTAAAAACCAATAAGCACTATTAAAAACGGCGTTTTGATTCAACTGTGACTATTAAACTTGACATTTTGTATGAAAAAGTCTATTTCGCACCCCCCTTGGGAAAATCCTGTGTACGAGCTTGCATTTAGTGAATACTAACATTGACTAAAATAAAGCGGGTAAAAAATAGTTCTAGTTCTTTAATTTATTGGCAGTTTAGAATTGCTTAAGCTGTACAATAACGGTGCGTCTTTTTACCACAGAACACCACAGAACACAGCAGAATACCACAGAATGCTATTAAAACACCACAAAACAGTTAAATAAACAGTTAGATAAATAGAAAATAAACAAAAACTAATAAAATTCTAAATGGGTTCACATTTTGCTTCAATCATTTAACGTTTTGATAAGTTATGGGCAATACACAAGTACCACAGAACACCTTACCGCTATACTACCATTGTCTTGATTAAATTTCAGATCTGAGTCAGTTTTTCTTCTTTTTATTTGAATTTTATTGCATTTTTGTAAGTAATCTTTCATAAATATGGATAAATAAGATTTTTTGCTATTTTTTGTTACTTCTTAGTAATCATTGTAGTATGTAGTTGACTTGTAAGATGTATAGACCTACGTATTGGATAAAGAAGTCGACTGTAAAAAAAATCAAACATTTTTGTTTAAAATGTGAAAATTTTACGATAATTTATGTAATATTTTATGTTTTATACAAGTCCTTAACTTATTCTATGATTAATTATTGTTCTGTGG
The DNA here is from genome assembly GCA_963971305.1 of Arcuatula senhousia. Lineage (NCBI taxonomy): Eukaryota > Metazoa > Mollusca > Bivalvia > Mytilida > Mytilidae > Arcuatula > Arcuatula senhousia. The sequence continues at coordinate 37,983,184 of OZ020307.1, read as the reverse complement.
TGTTCTGTGGTATTCTGTGGTGTTCTGTGGTAAAAAGACGCACCCGTACAATAACCAATGATATAAAGTTACTGAATTTGTTTTGTATGAATATGTACATGCTTAACTATAACTTAATTAATGGGAATATGTGTTTCTCAGGAATACTATATAGAATAAAATTCCTCGGTTTACATAAAACATGTAAAAAGTTGAGATAAATTCCTCAATTGTGTATAATATTTTTATATCAAAAATACCAAATTAAAATTATATTAAAACATGTTAAACATATAACAAAACACTCTTTTAATGTAAAACACACAGGGGGTATACTATAGAACACTTGGCAGTTATTATCATGTCATTGTGACATGTAAACAAATGATACTATCTTGGGCAATATAAGGTTGACTCTGTAATCAAATATACAAGTCAGCATGTCTCTTATAACACTTGTTGTGATTTAGATAGTGTGTCATAAATTATAACATTTCTTTAATTATCTCTACTTTAATGTTAATCATAAATGCATGGAAACATATTTATTATATATGATGCAAGATCCTAAAGGGTTTTATAGTATATGGAAAATAATTTATTATTAGTAAAAAATATATTTACCACAGTATTATATAATCTTATCTATGGGTATAAAAAACAGATGTTCTATTTTCAATATAATACTATGAGACAAGACAAATTACATGAATCAAGGCTGGCCAATTTAAATATTTGAAAGAAAAATACTTAATTTTCATTGTACAGTATAATGCAAAGCAACGATTGTAAAACAAGTAACTCTGCATGTAGAGCAGAGCTAGGAAAACTTCCTTTATGGTCAAAAATTTCCTTTTCTTGTATCAAATATTATAATCATTTATTATCAAATAATGAGACATTGGCACATAAAATCTTTGTCGAGCGCTACAAAAAGTTCCAATCAATGGACCAAAAAGTTATATTAATAATCTTCTCAATAAATTGGGGTTTTCATATGTAGTTAATGCAAATGATCCAGTAAAACACATTCTTGGGTCCATTAAACAAAGAATTGAAGACCAAGCGTCCCAGTTACAACAATCGAGTATACTGAATTCCTCAAAATTATGTTTTTTTTAGAAAAAATTGTAATGGTCAGAGACCACCTTACGTTGATATTCTTTCGAATAAGTCCGACAGGGCAAACATTTGTAGACTTAGGTTGTGCTCACACAACTTGGCAATAGAAACGGGAAGACATCATTCTATTCCAGTTGAAAATAGAAAATGCACCTCATGTGATAATGGACCAATTGAAGACGAAGAGCACTTTGTGCTACAATGTGAGAAATATAAAGGACTTCGGCTAAATTTTGAAAACAGTATTAATAATATTTTTCAAAATACTAAATGGAAAAATTCTCCTTCTTTTTTAAAGTCCTGTTTTTATAGTAAATCATTTCGTGTTCTAAAACTACTGTCTTCATTTATAGGTCAATGTTTTTTGAATAGAAAATAGTAATTGTTACAATAACTATTTCACATTCATTATGTTTATATTGCTAAATACCATCATCATTGTTCATCTATTGTATTATTTTTATTATGGGTCGTAACCAATTGTATTGATTGTGTTTGTGCCAATAAAATATTGTCTATTGTCTATTGTATTTGGGTTTAATTTGTTGTCCATACTTTGGGTAAAATTAAGCCTACTTTTTAATCAGTGGTGTGGTTAGTCAAAGCATCAGGCTACTACATCATGTACATGTTAACACTATTTAAAAGGTTAATCATTGTTCATAGTTTATAAAAAAAAATCATGTCTAATATTTCGACTCTCTCAAAAATGACACCAATATTTAAATGGTCACAAGGAACCTTATGCAGAGAGCAACACCACATGCACATATAAGATCCATTTGACATTCTGATTGTAGGCTAAATGGGGGCCACTAAAAAAGACCACATTATCAGACTGCAAGCTGGACAGGGATTACCAAAACATATTTAGCTTTATAATTTTAAGCCTATTAAGTGTTCAAGACCTATTCAATGTACAATCGACATGTACCATCTTAATTTGAGTAATATTATAAATTAATGCTTTGTACATGGGGCCAAAATAGCATCAAATCAAAATGTAAAGGACTTTTAAACAACATTCTTATGATTTTACTGCTTACATTGTTCTGAGGAACTAAACAACTTAAAGCATGAACATAATGTAAAGATGAGTTGAATTCTGAGATAATTCAGCACATATTTCAAAATTATAAATCTTTTCATTATTCAAAATTAAGCTGAATTTTTTGGGTCTCATTATTTAACATACATTGAGATACATGTATTGGGTCATGGTTGCAACAAATTGTATTTTACAACAGACAATAATAAGACAGCTATTTATTTGCATAAACATGTTTACATTAAATGGTTATCATGGTTATAGCACAAAGAATAAGCAAAAATGTCCTTAAACAGTTTATAATTACAAACATAGCAATATTATTATGGTGTGACAGCTAGCATGGCTAGTGGTACTAATCTATTTAATATTATGTCTTTTAATTGTGTATTCTCATCTGCCAGGATTCTTGTGGAAATCTAATTAAAAAAATTAATGATTGGATAGGATATGTTATCAAGAAAGTTAATTTCTTTCATTGTTAAAGTATGAGGAAACAGATGTCCTTTATCATATTTAAGGGAAGAGGGGGATAAGAATTCAAGGTTATGGACCTCTTATCTGTGTATGACACATGTTATTACCTCCATCGGTCCATTTTTCAAAAGATATATGGCATTTTAATTTTAATTTAAAATGAAAGTAAATGAATGAAATTGGTCTGCACTACTTGTGATGGATAGTATTTGTTTTTCATATATACTCGAGATATAAAATACATGTACATTTCCAGACATTCTAAAACCTATTTGTCTAATATAGTTCCTTTTAGGAAGTATTTTCCGGACGGGCTGACCTGAGAAATCTTTTAATTATTCACTACAGGTTTACAACTTCCGGGTCGGCCCCACCATTAAAAATATGTTGAAATTTTAAAACTTAATTCATCAACTTGTTATAACATTCTATATCTGTTTGCCAAAGTCTTAAACTGATTAAACATGCGTTAACATCTAAGACTTCCCTCTAAACTAGTTTATTTGAACCAGGAAGGGGAAATTACAGCAAAAACTGATGGGGATAAAGAGCTCCGCTTTGATCACACCATAGGGCAGACCCACAAAGGGAAACTACTCTTTCAAAAATGAAAATAAAAGAATTGGAATCAGAATTCCGGTTGACTTTTTGAAAAGGGCTATACTAAAACAATCTGATTTAGTCCGTATCTCTAAAATACGCCTAGTTAAACTAGAGGCTCCCAGGAGCCTGAATCGCTCACCTGATCTCTTATGCCAAAGTTTGAATAAATTTCACAAACTTTCAAGTATACAAAGTTGCAAAACAATCCTTTCAGTGGTTTCAGAGAAGATTTTTGGAAATCAGTTTAAATTAATAGAAAAAACAGTTAAAGGGCAATAACTACTGTAAGGACCTTTTGATGCTGAACAAAAAAATTTGCTTCCGATTTTTTTTATCTCTAAAACTTTTTTGAGTTATAAGCCAAAAACAATAGTTTGACCCCCCTGTTCTATTTTTAGCAAAGCGGCCATGTTGGTTGGTCGACATGTATATAATTCACAAACTTGGTAGAGGACATCCTAAAGATCATGTATACCAAGTATCAATGCAATCCCTTCAGTGGTTTAAGAGCAGAAGATTTTTGAAAATCAGTGTAAATTAATGAAAAAAAAAACAGTTAAAGGAGAATAACTCTTAAACGGCTGATCTGACAATTTAGACCCTGAAATCATTTTTGTAGATCTCAATGAGCTAAACAATTCTGCAATGCTAACTTTTCCTCTAGCTCTAAAGGTTTTCAAGATATTGTCCAAAAACTGCAAAAATGGTCAAATTTGATGATTAAAGGACAATAACTCCTATAAGGAGTCGTTTCACAACTTCCAAGGGAGAGATTCGTAGAGCTTTTGATGCTGAACAAGGTAAGTTGCTTCGGATTTTCTCTATCTCTTATACTTTTTGAGTTATAAGCCAAAAACAATGGTCTGACCCCCCTGTTCTATTTTTAGCAACGGCGGCCATGTTGGTTGGTTGACATGTATATAATTCACAAACTTGGTAGAGGACATCCTAAAGATCATGTATACCAAGTATCAATGCAATCCCTTCAGTAGTTTTAGAGAAGAAGATTTTTGAAAAACAGTGTAAATTCATGGAAAAAACAGTTAAAGGGGAATAACTCTTAAACGGCTGATCTGACAATTTAGACCCTGAAATCATTTTTGTAGATCTCAATGAGCTCAACAATTCTGCAATGCTAACTTTTCCTCTAGCTCTAATGGTTTTCAAGATATTGTCCAAAAACTGCAAAAATGGTCAAATTTGATGATTTAAGGGCAATAACTCCTATAAGGAGTCGTTTCACAACTTCGGCTCAATGGAGAGATTCGTAGAGCTTTCGATGCTGAACAAGGAAGGTTGCTTCAGATTTTCTCTATCTTTTATACTTTTTGAGTTATAAGCCAAAAACAATGGTCTGACCCCCCTATTCTATTTTTAGCAACGGCGGCCATGTTGGTTGGTCGACATGTATATAATTCACAAACTTGGTAGAGGACATCCTAAAGATCATGTATACCAAGTATCAATGCAATCCCTTCAGTAGTTTCAGAGAAGAAGATTTTTGAAAATCAGTGTAAATTCATGGAAAAAACAGTTAAAGGGGAATAACTCTTAAACGGCTGATCTGACAATTTAGACCCTGAAATCATTTTTGTAGATCTCAATGAGCTAAACAATTCTGCAATGCTAACTTTTCCTGTAGCTCTAACGGTTGTCAAGATATTGTCCAAAAACTGCAAAAATGGTCAAATTTGATGATTAAAGGGCATTAACTCCTATAAGGAGTCATTTCACAACTTCGACTCAATGGAGAGATTCGTAGAGCTTTTGATGCTGAACAAGGAAGGTTGCTTCGGATTTTCTCTATCTCTTATACTTTTTGAGTTATAAGCCAAAAACAATGGTCTGACCCCCCTGTTCTATTTTTAGCAACGGCGGCCATCTTGGTTGGTCCACATGTATATAATTCACAAACTTGGTAGAGGACATCCTAAAGATCATGTATACCAAGTATCAATGCAATCCCTTCAGTGGTTTCAGAGAAGAAGATCTTTGAAGAAAAGTTAACGGACGACGGACGACAGACGACGGACGGACGACGGACGCTTAACGATGACAATAGCTCACATGACCCTTCGGGTCAGGTGAGCTAAAAATTAGTCTGTTTCAATGATACAGAAGCTCTATAGTTTTAACTTTGTCTATCTGTAAGTCTATCCAAAAATTTGCTTACATGCAATATGAACACTAAAACTCTCTTTAACACAGAGATATTGTACCATTTTAATAGGATTTGTATCTCAAATCTTTATTTAAATCCATGAAATATATTATTTATAGAATACTCTCTTTAGAGAAAGTTGCTGTGAACCTTGGAGAAAAATTCCTCTGAATTTTCCAGACAAATTAGTGATTTTTTTAACCAATTGCTTCCTTTCTAATATTCATTACAAAAAGCTTCCAATTATTTTGTTTGATTTCAAAAATTGTATCAAGATAACAAGAAAAACTTCAAATAAAGATCATTGCTGTTCAAGTTGTTGACAATAAATTTTTCATACACTGGCCTTTTAAATTGTTTTCTAAAATTATATTTTATTATATTACACATGTCTATCATGTTTTGGTTGAACAAAATGTTAAATATTAATTCTTTATATTATTATTATTTTCTAAGTAAAATCTTAATAAATTCAGAACATTTTTGGCAGGATATACATGGCAATTGCTTGCATAGACAAATTAGCAATAAAAATATTTTTGACAATTACAAATTCAGATAATTAGAATATTCTTTTTCATTTGTTAATTGCCAGTTTGTATAAGACTGGCCAATCAAATTGGTCAGCTGTTTAATAAATTAATGTTATCTTGAATCAGAATTAATATAAGTTGGAGTTAATTTTAAGATATTTATAATTTAAAAATGGATTACCACAGTTTAAATCAGTCAAGTTTTGTATCTCCAAATTCTTATGCATCGTCTCCAAGTTATGCAAATTTGCAGCCATCGTATCAACAACAGAGTATTAACCAGCACCACAATTCCAATCAGATGAACAACTTTACAAATAACCCTGTTTGCAACTTTAACTGTAAATGCTGTGAAATGTTTCAAGTCACTGGTATTTTGTGTCCATGTAACCAAATAGTTTTGAAGAACACCACTGCAACCCAGACAAACTCAGCACAGATGAACTTTAAGAAAGAAGATTACTTCATGACAAAGACATCAGCATATCAGCTTTTACAGGTAATTAGCAATTTACAGATTTAGTTGTTTTTTTTTCAAATTAAGGATAAAAAGCAACCCAGACAAAAAGATGACCATGGTATTTCATGGTTCATGATGGTTGACCATGAACTACCATGGTCAGCAATGATTGACCATGATTATAACCATGGTCAACCATATACTGACCATGGTCAAAAACTCTGCATCATGGTTGACCATATGCATGGTCAGTGTCGGTTGACCAATCCAGTTTTTTACCATGGTCAGTATATGGTTGACCATGGTCAAAATCACGGTCAATCATTGCCGACCATGGTAGTTTGGTTTCATGGTCACAAACGACTTAACATGGTTGACCATGGTCCACAAAAAATTAAATGTGCATTTTTTAAAAATAAAATAACATAATATTTTTTTATTGTCAGGAATATCAAACCTGGGGTGACTTTATTTCACTCATATAAATGTAAGGCTAATTGACTTGCACGTTTGTTTTCAGCTACCCGACTGGTGTTTGTTTTTAATGTTCTATTGACATTTTTAACAAGACCTAATAAAGTCTTGATTGCTGCACATTTAGCTGACTTGATAACAATTAAATAATTAAATTTGCTTACATTTCACCTACCAGTATCAATCATCATGATCATGAATGGCAGAATTGTGGTTTATCATGGTGTGACCATGTTCTGACCATGGTAGACAATTATCTTCCTTTGTTTTTAACCAATAATATATATTTTAATTTGAAATGGGTTTACAAGTAGTGTTACTTCTTGAGATTTATTTCTTTTTTGTTTTGTTTAAAAACTTATCTGGGTAAAAAGTAATCATATTCCTTATATTTGTGCACTTAAAACGTGTCAGTTTGAGACCTTTTGAAGCATTTTACAGAAATGGTTCCACATATACAGATATATAAGTTTTAATAACTTCCATTGCATAATGATATTGCCATAGTTCTTGACAAAAACTTGTAATTTATAGATATGATAGACTTGATTGTGAATTTCATGATACATGCTTTCTTTAATATTCCATTCTTATTCTTTTGAGAGAGATACAAATTTTTCTAGTTAAACATTGTTAAATTATGCTAAAATTATTTGGTTTAAAAAAAAAAGACAATGCTGAGTTGGTCAGTCCATAATTTTACTACAGTCCAGATGGACAAATTTACAGACTTGTTCTAAACTGAAATATCACTCGCACACTCCGTTGCTAATGTACTAAATATTAACCTCTCAGAAGAAGAAGGTGTTTGTTGTTACTGGTTAAACAGATGGAATTTGTTGCCTTCTGCTACAAATTTAAAATCCAAAATAAAAATAGATGAATAAGTTACATTCCCATGGCAAAAATAAAGTAATTAACCTTGGCCTAACCATTTTAACAAGCACTCAAGTTCAACATCTCATCACCAGCATCTTTTAAAAAGAAAACTCTAAATTAAATATGTAGATTCTGCCCCTGCCATCCTGACATAAATTTATTTAAATCAAAATCATAAATATTTATGAATTAAAGTAATTCTCTAAACCTGTTTCAATATAATAAGACAAATTTCTTCTTAAGTCTTTTTTGTACAGTTATTTTTTTCTTGTTGGTTGGGGGGGGGGGCTTTTAAAAAACCATTTGGGACCAAGATCGATTTTAAATTCTTATTTTGCTCTCTCCATCTCATAATCTGAATGACATCAATAGAACCATCGCACATACCTTTAAGGTTTATTGATGGTCTCGGGATTGAGGTTATACATGTTTAATTTGATAAAATCCCTTTACCCCACCCTAAAACACAGGAAAGGAAATTCTAGCCCCCTGTGCCCTATAAGTGAGAAAATGACCTCCCCTAAGTTCAGCTTTTGTCACTTGTGGCTTGTGCATGATGTGTATGAACTATACGTCATTTTCGAGTTCATTGCTTTTCCGGAAAAATCCCTCAATTACACAGAAATTATCACGTGACTTTACCAGTTTGTGAGTCAAACTGGTTTGCTGCCATGTAGACTTATTCAAAAGTGATTGTGAGATCATCAAAACAATAACATCTCTATGAAAGGTAAATACTTCAATTGAATGAAGAAATATTCTTACGTGCACAGAAATATTGTCAAAATTGAAGATTCTGTCTTTAATAAACAACAAGCAATATTTATTTTGATCTATTGCTCTTAATTGCACCGGAAGTCGTCATGCCTAGAAAAATATATAATAAAAGAACCTTTTCCGGATTCCCCAGCCATTCCGCAATAACCCGAAATTGACGTATTACATGTATATTCAGACTTGGTGCACAGCTAGTATCATGTATTTAGAATAGTTTTCTTTTACCAAATCAAGGCCCACTTGGGGTTAATGACATAACAATACAATAATAAAACAGCAACATTACAGTTCTCAGAGTAACACTGAGAAAATAATTATTAAAAATCTCAGAGTAACAGTTATGCAGATCCTTCACAGAACTTTTAAATCTCCTGGGCTGTTGTGAAATCTGTACATTTTAAAATGCACTTCTACAAAAATGTTAATGATTTTAGCTGGCAGCTTCTAAAAGATATTTTACTTTACATTACATAGGTCCCAGTATGATTTTAGGATTTACCTAATATTTTTACATGAATTTCATCAATGATCATGATGATAAATGAACATCAGCACTTTTATGATTTGTGCAAATTTCATTGTTTTAGTTTTAATTGATCTTCTGCATTTTAAGAGAACAGTTATTATTATTTTTTTTAAGTAATTTATTACTAACTGGCCGTTTAAGCAAGGTAAAGAAATTAAAATTTTCATTTATTTATTCTAGATTAATGCTTAATCACAGGTTATTGTACAACCTTCATTTTCCTTTTGAAAAGTAATTATATATATTCTTCAATCTGATTCTGGAAAAATTCTCATCATGTTCATTCTTCACAAACTTTTAAAAATATCATGAATATGAAAAAAAGAAAAATATCTACTCACCAAATATGTTTTCCTCTAAATTGAATATTTAATTTATTATAAAAACTGATATTACACTACTGTTATAAATCCTTAAGTGTCATTATTTTTGAATGTACTAACAGCTAGCACATAGATCTGTAAGATAATTTCTACATGCATAAAAGGTCTACCAGGTATAAATAATGAACCTGACAGTACAGTTTGTCATTTTAAAGCAGACATTATATAATAGACTTTACCTTTTTCCAATTTGTCTTTGAAAATTAATTATATGTGATATTTAAATTTAGACCTTAGTGGTAATTAGAAACAGAATTCTGGACACATAAATTAGGTGTTTTCTTATTTTACACCTGAGCATATTATATCAGCATCAAAGGGTTGTCCCACCTGACAACAAAATAATAATTGCATAAGGCCTCCTAATGATGCAAGATTCCTTTTTAGAGATGTTGATAAGATAATAGATACAAAATATACTTGTATTTGTTTTTTGTTTTCATGGTTTGGTAATACTAATTAATAAAATATTGATAATAATATGAGATTAACTACAAAGCTAAAGGACAATAAATGGAATCAGATGTCTTTTAAAGTTATATAATCTTTTTCAAATAACGTTACAATTTTGTTTGCTGCTGGCAATAGTTCTAAGCATATACAAGTTTTAAAAGTGTGGGTCAGTTGTCATGGTTTTTGAAATATTTAGATTTTGAGATTTTTTACTGTTAAAAATATTATGTATTTTATTCTTCCAGCAACCATATATTATCTTAATTATGTAATTCATATAATTATTTTAATGTTTATCTAAGTTCCATTTCCTAAAAAATCTAATTTTTATAGATTGTACGAACTTAACGGTAAATATTTAAAGAATTTTTATTACGTTTCTGAAAAACTTAGTATAAATTTTATTTGTGTACGTTCTTTTAATTTTTATCTAGTAATTATTCAGTTAAAGGCAAGTAAACTTATATTTGTTTTTTTTATGATTTATAAGCACATATAAAACTTTTTTTTTATATATTCATTTCATCTTTTTTAATATTTATTTTTCATGTATTTTATTTTTGAAGTAATTGTATATATGCTACAGAGTCTCATACACCCCTGCTTTTTTTTATACATTGCATAGTTTATATGATTTATATACGTTTTAAGTGTCTCGTAGGTCAATATTGGCCGGACATCATTTTTTATCATTATGATGAAGATTATTGTGATTTTATATGTTGTATATATCTGATGTGTGACACTATAATAAAATAAATTATTCATTCATTCATATTATCTTAACCAATTAATACAAATCAGTAAGCTTCTGAATTTATTGTACAATTTATTGCATTTTTTTTCATACTTGACTCTTGCAAAATTTCACAGTTTTCTAAGAAACTACATGACATAGAAGTCTGATCTTTTGTATACAGCTTTATCTTATATAGTACCATATGGTGTATACAGAGTTTATGCTCCTAGGTCATCTAACTTGGGTTTTTATGCAAGTTATTTGGGGAGCTGGGGTACCATTAGTAAGCATAAGCTCATAGATTTTTTTGTTTCTTTTGAAAATAAGGGGCCCAGAAGGGGACACAATTTGTTTAAATCTTGTCCAATTTGGATTTTTTTTTGCAAGTTACAGACCCTTAAAGGCAAAAATAGTGTTTTTGGCTTAAAGAATGAAAACTATTGCAGATAGAGAAAAGCTGTTGCTTGCTTAAATGTTCAGCTCATTTAGCTCTACAAAAGTCTCCATAGGGTTGAAGTTGTCTGATAATCCCTTATAGGGGTTACAGCCCCTTAAAAGTTGAATAATAGTGTTTTTTGATTATTAAGAATGAAAACTTAAGCACCAAATGCAGATAGAGAAAAGCTTTTTCATGCTTAAACGTTCAGCTCATTTAGCTATACAAAAGTCTTCATAGGGTTGACATCAAGACCAGGTGAGCGATTTAGGCTCCTGGGAGCCTCTTGTTTTCATTATAAAAATGTATTAGCCAAAAGGTGCAAAATTTACACTTTTTAGGTTCTTGTCTGATTTTGAAAATTCTCTTTTTCTAAAATAATTCTTGCCAGATAGTGGATACAATATTGGGTAATAAATTTCTGGACAATTTCCGTTTATTAGGGGCCATTATAAGGGGCCAAAATACAACTGTGTTATTTTTTTTTGTCTGATTTTGAAATTATTTTTTCAAATTTATTTTTTGTCATAAATAACAGATACAAAATGGTAGCAAAATTATTGCAAACAATCCTTTTTTCTTGTAGAAATTAGGGTCCAAAAGGGGGACTATTTTTGTAACCAAATTATAAATACATGTGCTTGAAAGGCAACAATTTCTATTGCTTGACAAAATATGGATGGAACATCTACAAAAGAATGCATGTGTCAAAAATTTTGTGAGTCCACAATGGGCTGCATTTTTCCAAACCTTGACAACCCATATTGTGCAGTCTGTGCCACACACATACTATGGTCAACATGTTGCTGTTGTATCATGCGCTTGGCTCGGCTAAGCTTCCCCACCCTTAAAAGTTTTGAGGGTATTTAGGAATCACCCTGTCTATCTCTTTTATGGATTATATGAAGGAAGTACACGTACAACATTTGGAGATTGGCATAAGAAATAACTTTTGGGGGAGATAATAAAATAAAGTTTTTTTGTGTGTTGGTGTTTAACACCCCTTATTGACGACGGTGGCCATGTAGGGCGGTCAGTTTCAATGATGGAGGAAAGCGGAGGAAACCACCGACCTAGGGCAGGTAACTGACAAACCTAATCACATACAGTTAGAGAAAAGTCCCTTTTTGTAAATTACAAACGGGACTCAAACCCCAGCTGAGAGGTCATCGGCTAGTGATCAATAGTGTTGTATTTAAACCAGTGCATTAGATCACCTGGTCATCCAGGCCCTCTTTCCAATAAAGAGTTCCATATTAAGTGGGGTACCCTTTTTGTAAGCTTTAATTGTCACGGTATTCCTATTAACATGATTAAGGCAAACATGTTTTGTCCAAGCAAGCCCTTAAATTTTTATGTTTTCAAATTTTAAAATGTATGAGTTAGAGGAATTAGCCAAGCAAGCAATGATTATTTTCTTCATTTCTGTTTGTATTAAAATTGTGCATTTACATAATGTTAAGGTTGTATTCCCAAAGAATTAAACAACCCAACAACAGCATTCTAGCCAAATGATGTAAATTACAATGTAATTCCACTATAATCTAAATCAGGCATACAAAGTACTAAAAAAATAAGAAAGAACTGCGATAAGACAGTCAAGTCCAGATTTGGAGGAACGAAATAAAAAAGAAATTGAAGTTTTTTATCGGACTTCATCAAAATATATGTGATAAATTTTTACTAAATTATTTGTTAGATTTAAAGACAGCACTGCCCCTTTTTAATCTACAATATTTTGTTCATGTTTGTAGTATATGTCACAGTAAACCTACAAATTTAAAATAAGGACCAAGAAATAAACATATTGGTCATTTAATTACTACTGCCATAATTCATTAGCATATCACTTAGTGAAACAAAACATAAAAGGGTGTTAATTAAATTACCAGCTATTAATTAAGTTTGTTATCACAGTGGTATTTATTGGTACAGTCAATTGACAGGGTGTCAATACATAGTCATTCCATAATTGTTTTAAAATGAAACTGAGGGTACTCAAAAAATCAAAATCTGTTTGTCAGATGATTGTCAGGGTTGAAATTTAAACATAGTTTGATTATATACTAGACATTCATATATATTTTGTAAAAAGGGATATACATTCATGTCACTAATAATAGATATAACAGGGAAAGATTCTTACTTTATCAGACAGTTTGCACTTTCTTGCTAAGACTAATTGATATCCGTACAAATATTTTTGTTATATGTAAACATTCATATGACTTACTCTGAAATATTATTGTAGTGTAAAGTCCAACTAAAACCCCTAAGTTTTATATTCATTTTTTCATGCAGTGATTATTTTTTTTTCTTTTTTAGGCAGAGATAAATAGAATGGTGACTGACAGAAAGTTTAAAAGTGCAACAGATGATGGTTTTGAAACAGCTGTTACAGACATCATGTACTACTTCCATGACCTTCATGACACACCAAAAACCAGAGACTTGGTCAGACAAAGGCTGAAGAAAAGAATTTATAACCAGAATGGATATGAAAAAATAAAGTGAGTTTTTTATAAACAATAAAGTCTGAACATGAGTTCACAATTAGCAAGAAGCAGAGGTACCAATCATGCCAATGGGCATCCAAATGTTAAAAGTTAAAAAGGGCCGAGACAAACACAGTTAACACCAATGAGAACGAGACAAAAGCAGACAGCATGTAAAACACGGAAACACAAAAATCACTGAATATCAACACAAACTCCAGTCGTAACGAGAGTGAATTCAGGTGCTTGCTATAGCACACTCGTCCCATTGCCAACAGTCAATTCGGTGTCATCTGGTAAAGACAAAACAAAACCCTATAACAAACCAACATCTGCACTCATCTGAGAGATCGAAATCCCATTTTTGTCTCACCTGCAAAGCGGAGCGGGAAATAGGTGGTACTTTACTGGCGGCAGGGACGGTTGATTAAACTTGGTATGCATATGCCCTGGTGTGAGTTCTACTCAAGTTTTTGCAAGTTCTACGATTCAACATTAATTCTTTTAAAAATCCTGTTTGAAATTAACGACGTCAGAGGGCATATACTGTATATGCATTTATTTAAAAAAAAAAAAAACATTACTGAGGTATAATAATTTGAAACTATTGACTGGTCAATGGTTCGGTGCATGCAAAACAGAAAAAAAATAGTTAAAATATTCTATATGCATTTATTGAAGAAAAACTTGACTGAGGTATAATAAATATTATTATATCTCAGTAATGATTTTCTTTAATAAATGCATATACAATAGTTTCACTATTTTTTTCGTTTGCTAGCTTTGAACTATTGACCGGTCAATGGTTTCCGAACTATTGCCCTCACCACAACTATTTGCCCTCTGACGTCGTTAAGCCCCGCCTTAAGCCAATTGTTTTCATTGTTTAATTATAGATAGTTAATTGCACAAGTTTCCCATGCAAAACTTTTAAGTACATCCATGCATCTTTTTAGTACGCTTGAAGTTTAATGAATATTTTAATTATTACAGTTTGGATTTTTAAATAGATAAAGTTAAAAACCTTTTTGTTTGATGTTTCTTTCGGTATAATAAAACACTTCGGGAAATAGATACATTATTTTCCCTCAGAGACAACTATTGCCTTTGGCTACGCCTCAGGCAATAGTTGCACCTCAGGGAAAATAATCTACCTATTTCCCTCATACCCAGTCAATAAGTATAAATTATTAAATGTTTTTTTCATTACCCTTTTACGCATAATAAGCATAACAACCTACTGAAAACAAAATAGACAAGTTATTTAGCCAGGAATTTTAGAAGGCCAAAGTACATACTAGATGAACATATAGTAATACTTAAAAGCAAAGAAGTATCAATATGACATTTAAGTGTTGTATGTCTGGAAAGGCCAAGACATGGCTAGTTCACACAAAAGATAACAGCACAACATTGTGCCCCACATTCATAATAAAAGATGTTATTTAATGCAATATACTCTAATAAGATATAAAATAAAATAAACAACTTTTTAAAACAACATACCTTTTTTTTCTTTCAGGAAGTTAGCAGATCTAAATGGAGTGGGACCTAGAAAGGTTCAGTATGCTGCTGTGAAGAGGTCGCTGAGTGTGCAGTTGGAGACTACTGCACCAAAGCAGCCAAGATACACATCACCGTCTCCTCCACCGGTTGAACTTAACTCATCTCCGAATACTTCATTAGAGGATCTGCAGGATTCTGAACCAGAAGCTTCTCCAGGTCCAGTTAGGGTCCAAACCACCACCAAGCACAAGAATGTTTCTGGAGTGACATTTTCAGTTGGGGACATAGTTTGCATTGCAAGAAGCAAGACATTATGTGACTATGCTGAGCTCAACAATGTTTGGAACACCACGGCAGACATTACATACATGAAAAAAAATGCAAAGGGCCTAAAAACTTGGTTATTAGATGGCAATAGGCCGTACACAGACAGTGTCCACATCAACACCATTGTATATTCATTTAGAATGGAAGAGTTTGGCCAAGAGACCCACCGGAAAGTAAAAGAACTTCTAAGTCAACTTTTTTAAACAAGTTCACTTGTATTTCTTTGTGACTGCAATTTATTATGACCCAACCATGTATGAGGATCGGACATATAGTTATACCCTTGTTTGTCTATCTGTCCGTCCGCCCGTCTGTTTGTCTGTATGTCTTTACGTGCATAACACTTTGGTTAACTTCTTGGTTGAAGTCCATGACTTGGATGTTAGATGGAGGTCAATAATATTTTACCACTAGTGTGTCTTGGGTAGTGCTACATCAGCCACTAGAAAGTAGGTCACTGTGACCTATTTTTTATGCATGAATGATTTGTTTAAGTTCTTGGTTAAGGCTAGATGTAGGGGTCAAAAATATTTCACCACTAGGTCTGTCTTGGGTAGCGCTACATCACCCACTAGAAATTAGGCCAGTGTGACATATTTTTCATATGGACGACTTTAATAAATTTTGGTTTAGATCCATATCTCAGGTAATACAGGGGGGAGGGTCCATGATATTTAAAGAACGAGAGGAACATCTGTGGCTAATTTTTTTCTAGTCAATATTCATGTTTATTAAACCCTGAAAATATGACATAATTTATTCTGGACATTGTGGGAAAAATTCTGTATGTTTAGCAATGATGATTGTTAATTTAATCTGTTTATTGTTTGCCTGGATTAATCTTCAAAAATAATTCTGTTGTCTATCTTTCTTCAAAAATCACACATTTTTTCAACCCAAGTTTTTTTGTGTCACTCAGACTAAAACATAGTAAAAGTAATATTAGAATACACATGTATATATATTACCAAATTTGCCTTAAACTTGGTTATATCCCTCAATATTACACGACCATGCTGTTTGATTATTAATTTACCTGTCCAATATATTTTTAGTAATTTTCACTCAGTCATCAACCAAGATCTCATTTTTTTGTTTCCGAAGACTTTCAGTTTTTGATATGATAAGATTAAACAATTTCAATGTGAACTAGCTATCACATTTTCATTGCCATATAGATTTCTTAAGGAGCTAAAACTGCGAGAAAAAGCTACATTATTGGCTGCATGTATTAACTAGTAAATTTTATTAACAAAAATAAATTAAGTGTACATGCTTAAGGCGGAATTAGAGCTTATGAATTTTTGCAAAGCTTTACAATTATTAATAATGATATTGTTTTTCCATTTTTAGATTTAATAGGGCATGCCAACTATATTTTTAATGTTCATATGTTTAAAAATAGATAAATCTGACAAAGTTTGGTGAATTTTCAATAAAATTTTATTTTTTTAGGAAATATGCCTTGACATGCCTTTAATGTTATTGTTTTTATTTGAAATGTCCAATGTTATCTCACAGAGTTTGAAATCAATTTTCCATTTTACTTACCTTCAGCATTGTGAATAATTGTATATAGTATCATTTTATATTATACATCATTTATTATTTATTGTAAAAACATTAACAATGTTTAAGTTATTTTCAATTTTAGAATTGAGTAAATAAAGTGTTAAACATCATCATTGAATTATTTTATTCTTAAAAAAGAAAAAAACAAAAACAAAAAAAAAGGACACATTTTATTATGAAGGGAGATAACTCTATTTGGAAACTTATACAATAAACCAAGGTTTTTTTACAGACAAGAATTTTAAAGCAATTACATATTGTCGAGTACATTTTAGACATTGTCGAGTATGATTCAGACTGGTCGAGTTCATTTGAGACTGGTCGAGTACATTTAAGACTGGTTGAGTACATTTGAGACCTGGTCAAGTACATTTTAGACTTGGTCGAGTACAATTTAGACTTTGTCGAGTACATTTAAGAATTTAACCAAATGTCGAGTAATAATTCAGACTTTGTCGAGTATTGATTCAGACTTATTTTTATATTGAAGAAAAGGGTTAAGCACAAGTTAGTACTATCGAGTAAGTTTCAGACACTGTCGAGTAGAGTCGAGTACATTTCAGACTTTTTCTGAATTGTCGAGTACAAATAAGTACGATCGAGTACAAATACTATACCGTTCAGACTTTTAAAAGTTTGTAGTGCTACATTTTTTTGTACCTGACACCTGTACCATGGTATTTCATTCTGTACACAAACATTAGTTTTGCCTATTTTATTTCACTTTTCATGAAATAAGTATAACCAAGTCCTACATTATACATATTTATATCTTTGTAGGTTACATCTTTAGCAGTTAGCAGTTAAACATGTTAAATTTCTCTTGTTTGTAACTTCTGGACTATAACAGGTTTAACCTGCCTCAATGCCCACAGGGACACGTATCTATGATTATTTAGGGTAAATATATGTGTGAAGGTCGAAAAATTGGGGTTAGAGTGTAAATAAGGCGCCTTATTTACACTCTAACCCCAATTTTTCGACCTTCACACATATATTTACCCTAAATAATCATAGATACGCGCCTTATTTACACTCTAACCCCAATTTTTCGACCTTCACACATATATTTACCCTAAATAATCATAGATACGTGTCCCTGTGCAATGCCCTGATTTGAAAGGGATTTTCCCCCAAGTTGCATCAATTTTGGCAGGCTCTGTATTTACTCACTATGATCGATCTTGAATTTCCTTTGAAAGTCTGCATCAGTCTAGACAACATCAATAAAAAAAGATTGCATCTTTAAGATAAATTTTTAGTCTAAAGTTTGCTAGTTTTTGTGTGCATTTTTTTTGTATTGGGGATGTTTTACAGCAGGGAACGAAATGAACTTATCGGTGAATGAAGTTGCCTAAATTGGGAACCTTTCAACCGTACCCATACCAAAATGAAAAATGACTAGTACGTGCTCATTTTTATTTTCGGCAATCATCATATCAAAGCAGATTTTAAGTCAAGAGGTTTCAATGCGCCTAAATGTTTTACTTGAATTCTAATAATTTTGTCTTTGGATCCGAACTTTGAAGTTGCTTGAAATTAAAATGAATTAAGTCTAAATAATTTAAGAAAGGATATGGAGTAATTCAAATGACAACAAAGTTCCAGACATTAAATTTTGCTACGCCTGACGCGCGTTTCGTCTATTCAAGACTCATCAAATGCGCTCTACCAAAAATATTGAAAAAAAACAAAAACATATGATTATGAAGAGCATAGAACAATGAAACCCAAAATACCGAAATGGGGAACCAAATTGGAATTAAGATGGTTAACCTATGTCTGGGGTAGGAAGAACCTTAGGTTTAGACAATTTTGTAATTTAAACGGATAATTTTAAGCTTTGATGTGTTCTCCAACACAAAGGTGTTGTTGCCGGAGCAGGCTAACGGGCTCGGGGAATTAAAACTCCACCAGCAGCGCTAACCTTCACGGGTGTTATAAATTCAAATGACAACAAAGTTCCAGACATTAAATTTTGCTACGCCTGACGCGCGTTTCGTCTATTCAAGACTCACCATAGGCGCTCTACCAAAAATATTGAAAAAAACAAAAACATATGATTATGAAGAGCATAGAACAATGAAGCCCAAAATACCGAAATGGGGAACCAAATTAGAACTAAGATGGTCAACCTATGTTTGGGGTAGGAAGAACCTTAGGTTTAGACAATTTTGAAATTCAAACGGATAATTTTACTCTTTGATGACTGTGTTCTCCAACACAAAAGTGTTGGTGCCGGAGCGGGCTAACCTCGGGGAATTAAAACTCCACCAGCAGCGCTAACCTTCACGGGTGTTAGAAATTCAAATGACAACAAAGTTTCAGACATTAAATTTTGCTACGCCTGCAGCGCGTTTCGTCTATTCAAGACTCATCAAAGGCGCTCTACCAAAAATATTGAAAAAAAAAAACAAAAACATATGAATATGAAGAGCATAGAACAATGAAACCCAAAATACCGAAATGGAGAACCAAATTGGAACTAAGATGGTCAATCTATGTTTGGGGTAGGAAGAAACTTAGGTTTAGACAATTTTGAAATTTAAACGGATAATTTTAAGCTTTGATGAAATAAACTCTCTAATTACCAGTTTGGATTTCGTTCTAGCCATAGAACATCAGACAGTATTTTTGTTCTTAAAACTTTAGTCACAAAATATTTAAAGAAGCAAAAACAAAAAAAAATATTTGCTTGTTTTGTGGATTTAAAAGCCGCTTTTGATTCTGTCTGGCACAATGGTCTATTATATAAATTAGTAAATGAAAACATAGGTGAAAAATTGTACAAACCATAAAAAAAATATGTACAGTTTGACTCAGTCTGCACTTAGAAATGGAAAACAACATTCTATTTTTTTCCTACACACAGAGGGGTTCGACAAGGAGTCTTATCCCTACTTTATTTAACTGTTTCATTAATGATTTGTATACAATTTTTGATACAAATTGTTATCCCCCATGCCTTGAAAAATCAAAAATTCAAACTCTTAGCTACGAAGATGACTTGGTTATATTATCCGAGACACATGAAGGCCTACAGAATGCCCTACATAAACTTCGACAATATTGCAGTAAATGGCAATTAACTGTCAACACTAGCAAAACAAAAATTATGATATTTTCAAAATGGAAATGCAGAATCAACTCCATTTTCTTATAACGGGAATATTTTATCAGAAGTAAAGGACTTTAAGTTCCTTGGAAATGTTATAAACGCTAAAGGTAGTTTTACAAGAACATCAGAAGAACTCTCTCAAAATGTTCAAAAGTGTTATTATTACTTAGAAAGTGTATGTCAAATTTTAACTTTGTACCTACTAGCTTATCATGTAAGCTTTGTAATATTCTGATCAGACCAATTTTAGCATAAAATGCAGAAATTTGGTTAATGGATAATTTTAATTCAACATTTAAGGCGCTCAATAGAGCAGAAGCTTACAATTCACTCTGTGATGTCCTGTCACTGAGCGAAAAATATTCTTTTGAAAAAATTCACTCAAAATTTTGTAAAGCTGTCCTAGGTTTGAAAAAGACAGCTTCTAACATAGGTGCAAGAAGCGAGTTATGCAGATTCACACTAGATTCTTTTATAAAACGACAATCTTTAGTTTATCTACATAGGATTAGTTCTAATAATGTAAACCCTCTTGTGACTGAATCTCTTAAAGTTAATAAAACGCTGCACAATGAAGGTATTTATTCGTGGTATTCTTATGTAGACAGAGTATCGAAGGATGTAAATTTAAATGTTGAAGACCCTAATTCTACTACACTTACATTTAAAAGTCATGCAAAGAAGTTAGTAGAAGATACTTATGAAAAGCTTACCCTAGATAAAATATCCAAACTAGATACTTCATCGAAACTTTATCTTTACGGAAAGATTAAACACAGTTTGAATTCCGATAATTACTTAAAACATAATAATTTTAATTATAGAAGATTAATTTCCAAATTTCGACTTAGTGATCATTCTTTAGGTATAGAAGTTGGCAGATATATGAAAATACATCGAGAGCAAAGACTCTGCAAAAAGTGTAAAAGTTTGGATGATGAGCAACATTTCTTTTTTGAATGTGAAATAAATTCAGCCATTCGCTCAGATTTTTTAAAAGTTCTAAATGATAAACTGTCTTCCATTGGATGTCACGATACATTAAATAAACTGCTGATCATTTTAAACCCAATCCCGAACTTGTTTGTCATATTGGAGGCTTTATTAAACAGTCTATAGAACTCAGGGCTTCAGATCCTTGTCAGGCAGGTTCATAACATGTGTGTGTGTGTTTGCTTGTTTGTTTGGTTTTTGTTTTAATTTGCTGTCTAATCATGTTTTATGTTACGCTATTGTATGATATGTTGTATTGTTTTGTATTCTATATATTGTTCTAAATATCTACAATGTATGTTGATTTGACCCTTAAGGGTGTAATTTCATCAATAAAGATTACTGTGTTCTCCAACACAAAAGTGTTGGTGCCGGAGCGGGCTAACCTCGGGGAATTAAAACTCCTCCAGCAGCGCCGCTTACCTTCACGGGTGTTATAGATTCAAATGACAACAAAGTTTCAGACATTAAATTTTGCTACGCCTGACGCGCGTTTCGTCTATTCAAGACTCATCAAAGGCGCTCTACCAAAAATATTGAAAAAAACAAAAACATATGATTATGAAGAGCATATAGAACAATGAAACCCAAAATACCGAAATGGGGAACCAAATTGGAACTAAGATGGTCAACCTATGTCTGGGGTAGGAAGAACCTTAGGTTTAGACAATTTTGAAATTTAAACGGATAATTTTAAGCTTTGATGACTGAGTTCTCAAACATAAAAGTGTTGGTGCCGGAGCGGGCTAACGGGCTCGGGGAATTAAAACTCCACCAGCAGCGCTAACCTTCATTCAAATGACAACATAGTTCCAGACATTAAATTTTGCTACGCCTGACGCGCGTTTCGTCTATTCAAGACTCACCATAGGCGCTCTACCAAAAATATTGAAAAAAACAAAAACATATGATTATGAAGAGCATAGAACAATGAAACCCAAAATACCGAAATGGGGAGCCAAATTAGAACTAAGATGGTCAACCTATGTTTGGGGTAGGAAGCAGTGGCGGGTCCAGGTGGGGGCGTAAGGGGCGTACGCCCCCCTTGAGTTTCCAAAAAAAAAAAAAAAATGGGGGAACTAGCAAGGGGACAGAAAGCGAGAGGAAGAATAACTGGCGTATATAATTCGTGACGTCGCCCGGAGTTCTGCCAAAAGTATGCAAGAGTTTATGTTTTTGCATCACGAGCATTCCGTTATCTTTTCAGCTTCATTCCGTAATTTGGTTAAAGTTAACTAATACTCATATGATAACGTTCTTATTAAAGTAAACAATGTCGCAGAAAAAACGTATCAAATCCTCGAACCGCCAGGGCGTTTTGGGCAGCTTTATCCAACCCAAACGGTAAGTCAAGTTAAATAGTGACAATAGTCGTGTCTAACTCCTATACAACTTCAATCAATAGTGCAAAGTTACAGGGGTCGTCGTTAGACATAGTTGAAGGCTACAGGATGATCAATGATGTAAAGTTAATCATAGAACAAACCCGTGCAGATGATAATGAGTTCGAAGTTGTTTATGAAAGTCAAGCAGATAAACCAGACACAATTACCGCTACCTTGAAGGATTCCAGAGCGTGCACGACATTATTCCCAAATATAATGAAAATTCTCTTCCTGCTTTCATTGACCAGCGTCACATCAAGTTCCACTGAAAGAGCCAACTCGACCCTCAAACTGATCAAGAGCGATTTGCGCAGCACAATGAAGGAAGATCGTCTGAATGCTCTTCTACTTCTATATATTCATAGAGACATCGCGCTGGATTATGACAAAATAATAGACTCTTATGCAATGAAAAACCCACGTAAAATGGTTCTCACGAATCCAGTTTAAATTAAACTTATGTCGGAAACCAAAAAACCAAAAAAATAAGCATTTGATTGAATGTTCCTTCATTCAAAGATGGAAATGAACTAGGACATTTTCATTATCTTTTTTTTTTCAAGTAGTTTACTCGTTATATTGAAAACAAAACCATTTATAACTGTCGTCCAAATATTTTTTGTTGTTGCGGGATATGCCATAAGTTTTCAGTTTGTTCGTTTGTCACACTTTGCGTTTTTGTTTGATTTCAAACTACAAACTCACATCTTCAATCATCATGAAATTTTGTACACTAGTCTACTTCATAATAAGTTTATTAAGGGCTGAACATTGCAGCAATAAAATTAAATGACTCTTTAATTATTTTGCTTTGCCTGAGCAACAAAGCTGCAATGGGGGTACCTGTGTCATTCAGTGTGACAAATTCCCTCAGTTTTAGTTAATTCAAAATATTTTGGCTGAAAAGAATGGTGCCTACCCCTGGAACCCCCTAGCTGTATCTGTCAATATTGTGGGTTACCCGTGTTATGTGATTGTAATTCGTTACTGTTAATAATAATCGTTATCAGCATTGTCATTTTAAAATGCAAATTCCTTATAAGGTACAATCTGGAAACCTCATAATTCAATGTTAAAAACGCTAAAATCCAGGAGCTTCCGGGGGGCTTCGCCCCCCTGGACCCCCTACCAGGGCACTGCCCTGGACCCGCTGGGGACCTTAAGCGGTCCCCAGACCCCTTGCCGTATTTTACGCCCCTCCTTCGCAAAATCCTGGACCCGCCCCTGGGAAGAACCTTAGGTTTAGACAATTTTGAAATTCAAACGGATAATTTTAAGCTTTGATGACTGTGTTCTCCAACACAAAAGTGTTGGTGCCGGAGCGGGCTAACCCCGGGGAATTAAAACTCCACCAGCAGCGCTAACCTTCACGGGTGTTAGAAATTCAAATGACAACAAAGTTTCAGACATTAAATTTTGCTACGCCTGAAGCGCGTTTCGTCTATTCAAGACTCATCAAAGGCGCTCTACCAAAAATATTGAGAAAAAAACAAAAAAACATATGATTATGAAGAGCATATAGAACAATGAAACCCAAAATACCGAAATGGGGAACCAAATTGGAACTAAGATGGTCAACCTATGTCTGGGGTAGGAAGAACCTTAGGTTTAGACAATTTTGAAAATTAAACGGATAATTTTAAGCTTTGATGACTGCGTTCTCAAACATAAAAGTGTTGGTGCCGGAGCGGGCTAACCTCGGTGAATTAAAGCTCCACCAGCAGAGTAAATGAACATGAGATCACAACACATCTGTTCACTCCAACTGCAATTAATTTTATGAGCTGTATGGCCATTTCGGAAAATCATTGATTATTCCTCATCAGCAGCACTTGAACCCAAACAAAGGAAATCTATAATTCAAAAGATGTTCAAAATGCATTGAGCCAAACAAAATCCAAATATATATAGCTTAGGGCAAAACTACGATGGAGGTGGTTTTGTAAGATTTTATAATGTCCCTCATTTTATTATGTCCTCCAGACAATTCAAAATGGAATATATTGTCCATGGACATAATTTTGTTATAAAATTGTGTCCTGGACACTTTAAATCTATAAAATTATGTCCATAGCTATGAAACATTGTCCGTCATATTAAATGCAGGAATAGACAAATATTTTCTGTAATCATACATAATACTTATTCAACAATATAATAATTCATCATTTTATGATAATATTATGACGTACTAAAATGGAAAACATTATTTAATCTAAAACCTGAATCTGTGAAATTATGTCCAGGTCTATGAAAATGTGTCCATCATACATGTTATAATGCGGGAATATTCAGTTGACTGAGATTTTTTCCCCTATATTGATATTAGTGTATAAATTTAGTAACATTTTCAATATAAATAACTGCACTCAAAAAGTAAACATTGAATAATTGAAGGTTATTTTCTAACACTAATTAACTTTTCTATATAAAATCAAGTATTAAATTACGCTGTCGTTTCTTCATTACTGGCATATTTTTCATTTTGAAGTTAACAATATAATTCTGTTTTCAAATGCATTGTTTGGAGCAATATAATTATCATATTTAGTTATACAATCACTAATATTGAGTTTTAGAAAGAATACTGTTAATATTACATAATGTCCACTGGCGCTGTCTTCTTTAAATGGACAATTCTACATGGCATAAGAAGATAAAAGATGTCCTACCAATGGACACTATTTAATAGCAGGGGACACATGAAAATAGCAACTTTTCTGGAAAATATTGTCCTCCCGGACACTTTATCACAGGACACTTTTTTGCCTTACAGTTTAACCTTAGGTTTTAGAATTTACATAAATTTATATAGTGGTTAAAAACAAAATGTACACATGAGAAGTAATCTCATGTACAAGTACACCATATTTAAAAAAATAAAGAGCATACATCTTAAACACGGGGAAATGTTCTACTATAGTTTCCAATTCAAAATAATCAAAGAATATATCATAGATATAGTTTGCTCATTTATTACGACGTATAAAAAAATTATAATTATAGTTTCTTACCGTAAAATTATCGTTGATCATGTTTATCCTGTCGGCATTTGAAATCATTACAAACCACACAGTTTTCAAACTCTGGTAATTTTTTGTTGTGCGCATGCTTACATCTTTCAACAAACTTAAAAACTTCGCGTGTGAAACCGCCAAGAAAATACTTTATATTTAATTTGAATTTTCATACACATTTTACATGTAAATCAGATTGAAAATATCAAATTGAAAAATAACACAAACTTTTATTGTTTGATATGATATTTTAAAAAATAAATGATTTTTAAAAGACTAAAATTTCACGGAATACTGTAAGAAATTTCGACGCCTCCCCCAATGAATCCTTCCCATAGCATGCATTAGTACAGATGTCCAAAAATACTTGATAGAGATGCGTCCTTTCCTGTTCATGTGTTGGGATTATTATAACTTGCCCATGCAACACAAGCCGCGTGATAATTCTAAACGTGTCTGAACTCTAAACATGTTTAGATTATTTTAATTTGACATTTAGTATCCCGTTTAGTATCTAAACGTGTTTAGCACTAAACACGTTTTCATTAGTACACGTTTAGATTTTAAACATAATCCTAAACGCGTTTAGATCTTAGCGTCATTTTTACAGTGTATATAACGCCACACGGCATAAAAGACAAAATCCGTTTTGCTTAATCAAGTTCATACCTTTTAGCAATTGGACTCGTCTAAAGGGCATAATAGGTCAAAAATAAGTACCGTATGTTTACAATAGAAAATTTTTAAAAGTTGAAATAAAACTTCTTATATGTCTAAATTTACAAAAAGGTTTCAAAATAAATTACCGAAGATACCCGTTTTCACTTTTATAAAAGAGATTTGCCACTAAACACCCTATGAGGAAAGATATTTATGAAAACGCGCAGAGACTGTCCTTTTTGCAATGGACTTTAATAAATAATTTTAGAAAGGATATGGAGTAAATGAACATAAGACCACAACACATAAAAGTATTTCTCATCATCAGCACTAGAACCAAAACAAAGGAAATCCACAATGCAAAAGATGTTCAAAATGCATTGAGCCAAACGAAATCCAAATATATATAGCTAAAATAAGCAATCCCAAGCTTTCAGTCTTTTTTGTAATTATCAAATAAAAAACAACACCGGAACCACCATTTGCATGTGAAGAATTTTCGTTCCCAATTCATAATTGTGGAAATTTGAACACGATCAGCATGTTAATTACTTAATTGAAGTGTGATTAAATGTTGAAGTAACAGGTGTCATTGATGACTTCTAAATTGCCGCTTAATTGTTATGTGGGCTGTGTCGCGTGCATTTACTCCACATCTCATTATTATTATGATGATGAAAAAGATCGTAGTTGTAATAGTGACTTTTGTTCCATGTTTGGAAGAGAGAAAGAGAGAGAGAGAGAGAGAGAGAAAGAGAGAGAGAGATAGAGAGAGAGAGAGAGAGAGAGAGAGAGAGAGAGAGAGAGAGAGAGAGAGAGAGAGAGAGAGAGAGAGAGAGAGAGAGAGAGAGAGAGAGAGAGAGAGAGAGAAACAACGGCAATCCTACCACAACATATACTTGGGCACATAAACAGGTGAGGTTAGCCAGCTCCGGCATTATAGTACTTTGGTGTTTTAGAACACATCAAGGCCTATGTTTCTTAGAAAGTTTGTTATCCATGTTAACTTCAAAATTGTTTAAGGTTCTTCCTATCCCAGACATAGATTGATCTTGGTATTCATAATTTGGTTTGTATAGTTCGGTATATCTGGCTAATTTTTCTATGCTTTTCTTATTCAAGACTATATTCTATAGTGTTTGGCATTATCAAACTTTTTGATAGAGTGCGAATTTCATACTTTGGGGTTTTTATTTTCATGGATAAACATATTTAAATGTATACTTTATTTTTTGTTTTCTAAAAAAAATACAATATATTTTTCTGCATAATATTTGACTTGGTTAGAAAATAGATCAAAGGGATTTAAATTTATGATTTATTAGTGCATCCTTGAACAGACAAGAATATACACATGTAACATGTTCTAGTTCAGGTAGATATTAAAATACTTTTTAAAGCGTCTTGACATTTCTTTTGCAGACGATAAACACGGTCACGTGGATACCACTGGTGAACCGTAATATTTACATTTTCGTGGATTACGCGTGTCAGTCTTGATTACTATTGGCTCACGGCTGACGGCTTGGTGTTCAGCCACTTGTCACTCTAGTGGAGTAAACATTTTGTTTTGGAATATACCGTGTACGCATTGTAATATTAAAGTCATGTAAAAATTTACATTTGGAAAAAATGGCCAATGCAGGTCTAAATTTGACAATAATTTTACTAAATGTGTTAACTTTTTCAACAAGTGCTTATAATATTTGCGAAACATGCGATTGTGCAATTAGGTAAGTTATTTTTATATATATTTTTTTTATTGAAGTAATCTTGCTAACATAGCTTTTTCTATTTTTTTTTGCATTTTCTTCGTACTATATCTAAATTAACTTATTCGTTTATTTTCTGAATAATTTGCATTGGCTGTTTTTGGCTGAACTTGTGGTGTTTTGTTTTTTTTGTTTTTGCTTTAATCTGAAATTTTACATTTTATTTTGCAAAAGCGTAGGTGTACCATAAAGGTTTTGAAACAATATTGCTAACTTACAAAATCTAATAATATTTCATTAAACAGTTATAAACATATTTTATATAACTAGTACATATAGAATACCATAAATAATATGATTTGTGATTGATATGCCCTAATGGGCCCTATGATTAATAATAATAATAATAAATCTTTATTTCCAATCATAGGGCCCTATATAGAGCATGACAATCACAATGTATATCAATGATTACAATGAAACAAAACATAAAAAATACACAAGTATTGTAACAAAAGACAATTAATGTTAAATTACACATACATCTCTATTTGTTAATGTTATCTCTTTTTTCATATAATATTTGTAAAAATTCAGCCAGTTTATAGTTAAAATCATAGTCTTCGTTTGTCATTATCCAACAGAATAAGCTAATAGAGTTAAGCGATATCAATGAAGGGAATTTATTTTGTAAAGTGTTTAGAAAATCTGATCTCAAACTAGAGTATAAAGGACATGTTAACAAAAAATGAATTTCATCTTCTATATTTCCTGTATTACAATAAAGACAAATTCTGTCTGTTCTTGCTAATTTTTCTAATTTTCCAGAATTAATGTTTAGTCTTCGTTCGTGTCTACCAAGCTCAATACGTAGTTTATGATTGCTTAATCTGAATCTAGTAATAATTTTTCTTTTATCAAAATTACTTATATTTAAATATTCTTCAAAGGAAAAAATACTTTTGAATCCAAAATAAGTATCTAGTTTTCCAGAATCATTTATGGTACTGTTCCTTATATTATTCCAACTACACAAAAAATTATTCCTTAAACATTTTAATAGTGATAATTTAAATTTATTTTTACTCATTTCTCTACATACATTTAAATCCAGGTTAAGTTTATTACAATATAATAATAATGTGGAGTACCAGCTACTACCTGTCTTAAGATTGTTTTTGTACTCATTGTATGCAGATTGTAGTAACTCACTGGGGTTGTGTTCTAGCTTATACCAATATACCAAAAAATGTTTGATAATATCTACATATAAGGGGTATTTTCCTAACTCACTTAAAACACCAATATTTGTACATTGTTTTGAAACCCCTAAAACATATTTGCAGAATTTTATATTTAGCTTTTCTGCTTCCCAGTCTTTAAAAATGTCATACAATGATAAGGATTTCCTTTTTTCAGTTACATTTACAACACCCCAATTTTCACAACCATACAGCAAAATAGGTTTAATACAATGGTCAAATAAATGAAGATAAAGTTTAACATTGGAAGTAGCAGATTTTAAATCACTGTACATTTTAAAACATGCCTTCATACCTTTCTTATAAAGTTGTTTTCTGGCTTCATTAAATTTCCCTGTGTTTTCAATAATTAAACCAAGGTATTTATACTCTTTAACACATTCAATAAAATTGTCTCCTATACGGAAACTATCTTTTATAACTTTTCCATTATTATTGAATATTATGACTTTAGATTTAGTAAAGTTAATTTCTAGGCACCATTCTTTACAATATTCATTCAATAAATCTAGTTTGCTCTGTAGACCATCTTTTGTATCTGACAGAAGCACTAAATCATCCGCGTATAACAAACAGGGAATCTTTTTATTGTCTATCAATATAGAGTTTGTGTTTCGCTCTAGCTCAAAAGGTAAATCGTTCAAGAAAAATTTAAACAGGTTGGGTCTAAGAACATCACCTTGCCTCACCCCTACTTTTGAGGAGAAAAAATTTGTTATTTTATCACCTATTTTTACACACAGCATATCTTTGGAATACATAGATTTTATGATGTTATAAAATTTGCTATTAATTTTATTCAGTAAAAGTTTGTAAAAAATCCCTGAATGAATAACTGTGTCAAATGCTTTGCGAAAGTCTACAAAGCATGCGAAGAGTTTCTTACTACCAATCTTTAGGTATTTTTCTATTATACATCTTAAAACAAATATATGGTCAGCTGTGCTTGCCTTTTTACAAAAGCCAATTTGAGTCTCATGAATAAGATTATTTTCTTCTATATATTCATTAAATCGATTATTTAATACTATATTAAATAGTTTTCCTAGACTATTATTTATAGCTATTCCACGATAATTTTCTGGTTTCAATTTATCTCCTGACTTGAAGATTGGTCTTATATAGCTACAAGACCAAAGATCAGGATATAAACCTGATGTAAATACAGCATTAAATAATTTTAAAATTGATCCCTGTAAGACTGGTTTTGATGTTATCAGCATTTCGTTACTGATGCTGTCTAATCCAGAACTCTTGCCATTTTTTAGTTTCTTAAGAGCCTTATCCAGTTCTTGGTTAGATATTTTTCTGTCAAGAAGTGAATTAATAATCTCTTTATTTTGTAGAGATTTTATTTTTTCTTCTATTTCTGTAAGTTTAGTATCAAAGTTTGGTTTAACACTTGCCAGATTGGAAAAGTATTCAAACCATTCTTTTCCTTCTATATTATTCTCTGGTGTTTCCTTAGAGTTGTTTCGCAGATGATTCACAAGAGTCCAATATTCTTTTGGATTATTTGAATTCATCGTTTCAAGACGCTGCATTATTTGTGTTTTAAATTCCCTTTTTTTAGTTTTTCTTAATTTTGCATATTTCTTGTTCAATTTAAAGAAAGACCCTCTAACCAGTGGATCTTTAGGATATTTGTTCATGAGTTTTGCTTTATCATCTACCATTTTTTTCATTTTTTCTAAATCAGAGTCAAACCATTCTTTATTTGCTGTTTTATTTTTCAACTTTTTCTTTGACTTTTTTCGAAGAGATAGTTTACATACATTATCTAGAATATTTTGAATTTTATTTGCTGCTTGAGTAATGCTTGTCTCATCTGGGTTGATTTCAGTATTTAAGAAAGATTTAATATCATTTTGAATAACAGGATGATTTAGTGATTCTTGAAATTTTTGAATTGATTCACTGTTCCAAATATAGCGACTTGGAAAATCTTGCATGTCGTTGTCCGTATTTTTGTTATATTCAAAACTAGCTAAAATTTTAAATGAAAGTTTGCAGTGACAATCTGAAAAGTTTGCTTTGAAATCTGAAACAGACATGTATAAAATATTAGATAACAAACATCATATTTCCTATGATTAGGAAATAAAGATTTATTTATTTGTATATATATTTTTTCGAAAACGTTTTGCCTTTAAATAGACATGAATACTCTTTGATATATGCACAACTTAATTCCGACAATTACAGTACATGTAGTAACCAGTTGAAGAAATAGTACATGTATTGCCTGATTCAAGGAAAGTCCTTGTAAAATCGCATTATAAAGTAGTCTTTAGTAATATATGTAAGGCTTTAAACATATATCTTTTAGGATTTTAGGTTTCAATTACATACCTCGGTAATCAAAGTCATTTTATCTTGTCATACCTTTCCATTGATATGCACAAACTGCAGTATATTACGTTTTATGAATAACATCTATACTACTAAAATAACGAAGCGTTTTTTGTTAGCCGGGTTGCAGCCTAAACATCAAATGTTACGACTTAGCTTCATGTATCAAAAATAGAGGATGGTTGTGCCCTTTGATAATTTTATTAGCACATATGCAATTATGTCTGCAGTTTGCTAATTAACCTAATTAATTGATCCGGAAACGGTATAGCCGTAATCGTTCCGGAATTACACTCCGACGGTCTTACTAAAAAGTGATAGGAAGCGTCCGAGCAGGTATTTGGCGCCTGAGACTAACAGTTTATTCTTATCTGAAAATGAAAAATAATGGGTTACATGTTTTTAATTGTTACAGAATTATTTAATCAATCGATATATGACAATTATGAACCTAAAAAAATACAAAAAACTAGAAGTACCTGTACCTGTACATGTAGAGGAAAAATAAAAAAAAGAAATCTCATCGCCATGATATTAGATCTATATTGTTCATCACGCAACAAATTAATTTAGGTAGAATGCAGCGATCTGATTGACCGAGAAATTTATTATATTTTCCAATAGACCGAAAAAAAAACAGAATAACCGCTTGAAAATTGACTCCACGCAAGATACTCCGTCTTAATGTGATGTTTTTAACAGAGAATTTTATGCTTAATGATTGTTTTATAAAATTAATTTACAAATGTATAAGAAATGAATGTAAACTATTTTGTTTATTGGGGTATAACCTTAATTTTCGCGTAGCACATTTAAAAAAGTCTGCGGTAAGAAATGTGAATTTATATGATCAAATATATCTTCAGTGCCGGTTCGGTGTTTTGTCCCCCTTTTTAAAAAAAAAATCCCACAAAACTCTTCCATTAATTATGCTTAATATTTAAGCTTATTTGTAAACATGGATTACTTTAAATGACCTTTGTACTTAGGCACATGTACTTTAATCTTGGAAACGAGTTGTCTTTTTATATAATAGATTATATTGGTAAGTGTACTACATGTATAAAATGAATGCAAAAATGATTTACCGTCAAAAATGGTAACTTGATAAAAAAAATAAAAACAATTTAACAATTCAAAATTTATCTTATTGTAGTTTTTTTTCCTACGTGTAAAATTAGCCTCAACGATGTCAATAAATTGAAAAAATTGCGATTGATTGAAACTTATCCTGACACTGGACATTTGTTTAATTTACACGTGGGGTAGCACACTATAAAAGATTATTATAGAAAATAATAAGATGTCGAATAAGTGTACGCGACACAGCTCACATAACAAGCGGTAATTTAGAAAAAACCACAATGAAAAACTGCCAGTAACCAAAAACTTTTTAGAGTTAAATTATACCGTAGAACCTTTAGTTTGCGATAAGCACAACCATGCAAGATCACGCAAATGCAATGTTTTATTGTGTGGTATATTTTGTAAAGCAACCAACGATTGATTTTCCCGCCAATTCGCGGGTTTTTCCTAGTTATATATGAAATTTCATGCATTAGTTGAAGAAAAAAATATATACCAAACGAAATGCTACGTATATGTAAAAAGAACAGCATCCGTGATTCGACCCACCATTTTACAAACAAATTTATGCAAAAAGCAAATTTCATTTTAAGGTGGGATATCTCTTTTCGTGTTAAATTGAGAAGAAATTATTCAATGTAAAGATAATCAAGCTTAAAGTAATGAACCATATCTATTAGATGTAACTTATAACAAGATAGTTTACACGGTTTAATGGCGTAGAATTGAAATTAGATAAAAAGCAACAAGTCGGCGCCGTCTTCAAGATGGGATATTGTGCTTGACTTTTATTTTGCCCTGATGCTACGGGTACAAAACTTCTACTGTAATGGATATATGAGATTGGGTATGAG
Source organism: Arcuatula senhousia (assembly GCA_963971305.1). NCBI lineage: Eukaryota > Metazoa > Mollusca > Bivalvia > Mytilida > Mytilidae > Arcuatula > Arcuatula senhousia. Next base: position 37,949,795 of record OZ020307.1, on the reverse strand, counting down.
TGGACATGAAAAAGCATACTAATTGTAAGAAAGAAATACAATCAGCACTCAACCGTGAGTCTTTTTTCAGGGGCGGATCAAGATGGGAGCACAGGGGCTATGGGCTCCTCTTTTGTCGAATATATATAGCAAATCATTCAAGCCAGTCAGTCCCACTTTTTTTCTAAATTTCTGTATCCGCCACTGTTCTTGAAAAGTTTTTTAATCAGACAAACAATTTCTAGGTTATTTTCTTTGTCTTTGAAACCTTATCAATTAGATATATATTAAATGTTCGTGACACTTTTAAACCATCCATAAAACAGCAACTCAAGAACTGCAATTAAAATGTATTTGGTTGCACGTTCAAACACTATGAGACATAGTTTTATAATTGGTCTTTAACCTATACATATTTATGAAAGAATAAGTTCCTTTACTTCAAACTAATTACTTTTATGTTAATAAGGCTGATAACGAACGCTTAGATGGCGCACTTCAAATCATTTTCTAATTTTAAAAGAATGTCCAAGGTAAATGGCAAAAGAGATAATGATAAGAATACAAAAAGTTTGAATGAATCATTCGAATATATACAAAACCTCGCGAGATCAAACAAGAGCGTTGAAAGGGTAAATCTATAGAAAAAAGGGAAACAAAAGTAAATGATATCCGAGGTGAAATTGATCAGGACATATAAAAGAAAGTTTTAAACACCTTCTTTATTGTTTGTAGATAGGTTCATAATCACCAGAAAACACGAAATTCTTCTTTTATGATTTATTTTTGTCATGAAATAGACCAAACTATCGTATTAGATCTTTTTAACAATATGACCACCCAGTAAAACCGAAGATATAATACCCCTCAATGATACGGTTATAGAAGTACCATGAAAACAAGCAAATTTCAATTTAATGGTCTTTATTGGTCTTCGGTTTAGGTCTATTTCACCTTAAAAAGTGTTATGGGCATTAAAAAGTAATCCGATTTTCTAACAAAATACAATCATATTGGAGTAAACTAAGCTTAGAAATGGCAGGATATGAAGACAATTTGTAAAAATCGTGGTTAATATCTTAGATTTTGTAATGAAAGGAAAGAGATAGTAAATTGTAAAGAATTGCTTGCAACTCCTCGACAACAGAGGTATAGGAGATTTAAAAAGTTCCCTGGTGTCTAAGCTTTATCTAATTTATTTTTCACAGCAGGGTAAACGAGCACGGGTAAAGGATCTGTTATCGCACTAAACTTTGTCTCTATTTGCTCATTATGAATGTTATCAGTTTTATGTTGACATTTCCTCGTCTCTTTCGTAATAGATATAAAATTTTGACCAAAATACATGTTTATGCTGCATCATGCACTTGTTTGTCCGATAAGGGTATTTTATGTCTGTGAATGGGCGGGTCTGTTAAGCACGCAGGTAATCGTTTCTGTGTCGGTTCATGTAAAAAGGTTATCGTATGTCCGTCTATGTGCAGGTGAACTGAGTGAGTTGGTCATTCTTCTACCCGTTAAAATTTGCCCCCTTAAATACGTCTGTGCTGCATCTTCCACTTTTTTCACGGTCCCCGTTTTTTTGTGATCGTTAATGAGCTGGTCCGTGAAAGATTTTTTTGCAATAAAACAAGTATCTTTTTGCTGAATATTATACAATTAGTTTGAATTTATATCCACTTAATTATTGTGATAGAAATTTGCAATTGCCATGTACATATGAAAATACAATCGTGAAACTTCATTAAAATTTGCATAAGTTGCATATAAGTTTGAAGATGCTTGATTTTTTGGTTGTTGCCATGCTTTCAATTTTCCCTTTGTTATCCGTGAAAATTAGGTCTACGATTTTTTATGCTTTAATTTTCTCGCCTTATTATTACATGTATTTAAATATGATAATTTGTGTCGTCTTGTTTTGTAGGGAAGAGTCATCAGATGTTAGAGCTGTAAGAAAATTCACCCCAGGATGCAATGAGGGCACTTTTAAATGGTTCAACCTATATGGCGGCGCAGTAAGAATAAACTTTGCTCCAATATTTACCGGTCCATTCCAGTTGTGTTTTGTAGTCGAAATGGAAAATACAAGAATTCAAGTTTCACAGGAACTTTCTCAAAAGCCGATGACCCGTCGTGTTATAGGCAGGCCACCAACACTTAAACCAATAGTATCAGCAAACGAACGAACAGACGAAATTTGTATACCCTCATATGGAGAAAGTATACATTTATTCTTTGAATCAGAACGAACAGTAAAATCAGTTGGATCCAATTTTGTTAAAATTTACTATGTTATGGAGAAAAGGAACGATGCACTATTTTTTGACCCACTTGAAGGTAGGTACATGTATAGCCTATATTGCCATTTTGAATATACATGTATGTGTACTGTTTACGAGAGCAACTGAAGACCACCTTGGTCCTGACATGTTGCAGGTATTTCAAAAGAAGTATAGTAAATATTAAGAAATAATTGAGAATATGTATATCATCTATGAAGGATATCGTCGCTGGGATTCCAAAATGTCGTATATGTCAATTTGGCAGTTTTGAGATTATTACACTTTTAGAATCTGCGGGCCAAACATCATATGATTTCTAATTGTCGTATCACTTCTCCAATCAAAAGTGTTCTTTTTAAACATATGACAAAATATCAAAACATCATATTAGCTACAAAATTAGGATTCGAAAAGGTCGTATATTTTATAAGCTGTGTCAAATTAAATACTTTTGAAAGTTTCTTTATTTCATATAATTTGTTGTTCATCAAATAATTGTATATGTATCAAAATAATAGTGTACTTTATGCCTTTAAAGAACATAATTCAGACAGAAAAAAGTTATACGACATTTGTCACTCCCATCATAATTATTTACAAATTGTCGTAAGTAAGTAATTATACGACATTTTGTTCCAACCTGGAAAATATAAAAGGATCGAAATTTAAGGATCTATATGAGTTGGTCAATATTTATAGCTCATTTTAAGTTAAATAATGTCATAGATATCGAAGTTTCTTTTAGTTGCATTTTTGGGGTTGTTCGTGCATTAGTATTGCTATCCGGTCTTGTGTCAAAATGTCGTATACCGCAAACAAAATTTCATATGTGCAGTAGAGTCTTTGTGAAACATAGAAATCAAGATAAACTATAATGATATCAATGCATTCACCAAAAACTGCTGCAATTAAAAAAAGCACAAACTAGTTTTGCACAGGGAGTAAACAAATCTGTTTTTTTTGTTTCTCCTGAAAAACTTGTAATTTCCTCATACGACATTTTGGAATCCCAGCAACGATATGTAATTATATCACTGTTCTGTCTTTTCATTTAAACGTGTGAGACTAATTGATCTTCCCAGTTCGGTAGTTTGTTGATGCCTTTATTTATACTCATGGACTCGGTTGAGAATGCCTTTTAAGTAATTGTTCTGATAAACTAGTATTTACCGAAACCGTAGGTCGAGGTAATAAAGTTTTTTTTGCTGTGAAAGGTATATATTGAGAAATTCAGTGTTTTACATAACATTTTCCATTTCAGCATATTTGTATAGAAGCTAGTGTATTCTTTATTTGTAAAGCCCAACATCGAGGAATTAATCATACTTTTAACTTTTAAGCACATTTTTGTTCCAATGATTTATTCGTCAAGTGTATGCCTTTGTCACTACTCTCTGATTGATTATTCTTTAGTTAAAATATGGAAGCTATGTGCAAACATCTTTTCAATTTCTATTCTTTATTTCATAAATACCTTTAATTATTAAAGGTACGCATATATAAGCTAAGAAAAGTAAACATTCCATCAAATAACGGGAATAACGGCTCGGTTTGTCATGCAGGTTTGCTAATAGATTGAAAAATTGAAATTAGTTATGGTCAACAATACCCTTTTTAATTAAAAATAGTAGAGGGTATTTGAACAAGAGGCTGTGGACGTCCTTTGTCAATGTCAGTGTAACGATGTGTTGATACACGTCTTACCAACAAAAGAAAGATGGTCTTCAACGAGTGTTTAACCAGATGTATTGTTGGTTTGACTAACATAATCTTCGCTTTATATTTGAGAAGAAACAACTTCAGAACAACCAATTGAGTTTAAATCTCCATTACAAGAAAACGTATTAAATTCCAACAATACCCCGTAAATGAGCTATCACTATTCTCTATGGAAAACCCATTCCGGTGAATATTTTTATTTCAAATAACTTTCAATGCAACCGAATTAGATTTTTATATTATTCAATTAAGATTTGACGGAGTTGCATGCTTTGGTATACATACGAACGCATTAAGTCCAAAGAAAAGTGCTGATGCGAGCACATTGATAACACGGTCCGCAACAGTTACAACTTCGATTGAATGGGCTACACTAATAAACCACCGAAACACGACTGGCAATACCTTATTTCGACTTAATGGAACGCGTCGAGAAACTGCGGTCTACTTACTATAGGCACAAGTTATACATACAAAGTTTTTAAAACATACTTAGTGCATTAAGAAAACTTTATTATTATTACTTTATAAGGCCTTAACGGCCATGCAGAGAAATGTAATGAGTATAATGCGTGGCGTACTTTGAGTTTAAGAAGCATGCAGCGTATTAAAATTAAAAAAACTTAACTTGAAATGCCCATATTTGATAAAATTAAGATCTTTATGAGTAACATACATAAAAAGAGCAAGAAGGTTGATATTCACTAAAATTAATAATCAAATAATCTGTCTCAGTCAAAAGTGTCCGGATTTCGTTATACAGGAAGTAGATGAGAAACACACATGAAATCGAACTCCTTGGCTATGGAACGCAATCCTGATGCTATATACCAGATAATCTGCTCTGAAAAGAAGTTGCTGAGGAAATGGGTCCGAACATATTGTTCTGAACTCTTGAAAAGGACCCCTTTCCTTTTGAAAATATCTTAATCTACCCCTACTTAAGTATAAGCTTTTTGGTAAAAGTTTGTCTGGGTGGTGGCATATAATTGTTGGTCTTCCGAAACACAGAAATTTAAACATATTCTTTCCACCTTTAATCAAATTAGAATTAAATCCCTGTAAAATAAATTATAGTGTAGTACAAATAAAAAATACAGAAAAAACACCAATATCAATGCTTGTGTCTTCCTAATGAATATAAGTATACAGGACTTATCTTGTTAAATTTTAAATTTGTATGCGTTGTCACCCTAAGGTAGCAATGCAATTATATGGTTGACATTGAGACCTTCAAATCGGATCTTATAATGATTCCCAGCAGTTAAATTGTCAAATTTGACTAATATGCTGTTTTTCAAAAACTAAGATAATCTAAAATCGATTTTTACAAGGAGAATCTTTTATGCTTGAACATACCCTTCATTTATGTTTTATGTCATACCAAAATAATTGTATGATAAAACACTTTAAAATTGACTTCTTTTGAGAAAAAGTTTCACGGAACAATATAATTTATTCAGATTATTCCAAAATGAAAAATTCAGATAATTTGTCACGGTCATAGTTTATGTCAGAGCTAACACCTAATAAAATTGTCTCCGTATTAAAAAGAAGACGTAGCGTGTTATTAAAAAAAATCCGTCACATAGAAATGTTACAATGCAATAAAAATGACGGGTTTTCTATTTTAAATGCAAAGGGACATGCGATAGTCTTTTCTGTTAAGCTTGAATTTCAAGATGACCCCGGTGATAAAAGATATTAAAACAAAATTGAACAAAAGCGTATTTACAGGTGAGATGGGATATCTATTTACATCGTATAGATATTGTATCTTCTTCCGAGATGGACTTTCTGATAGCAGGATACATAAACTGACCCTGTCGTAATATTCTCGGGTTTATCCCCTCTGACAAGGAAGATACTTTGCATTCTTTAACGGTTGTAGATTCCAACTGTTTATCATGTTTGTTGCAGTTCACACGAATATCGAGTACAATATGAGAATGTTGAAAATAAGTTTTTTAATTTATTTTAGAAGAACTGACTGCATGTAAAGCAGCATAAGCAGAAAATTTGTCATAACTAGCTAACTAAATTCTTTATTCAACGAAGGTAACTCATTTAACAATACAATATGTTAATCTCACTAGAGGCCTTCAAATGACAAATAGCAGATATTTTTTCTAATGATAAACTTATATCATTGAAGATCATTTTAAGTTATTTTATGTTAATATCTAGATTCCGTGGCACCACAAGCAACCCCTAAATACTTCTATGTACTGGATATTAAAATTACATAAAAAGGTCAATATAAATCTCATGTACTAACATCATCTGGATTCTAGATGAAGTTTTCTGGATAGCAGCACACATAAACTGACTGCCGTAATATTCACGGGTTTATCCTTTTCTGAAAAGAAAGATGTTTTCCATTCTTTAACGTGTGTTAATCATTTTTGTTGCAAGTAGACCACCATTTTAGTTCTAATTACAACCGAATATTATTGAAGATGATTTTTGAAGAGTTTAGTCAATATCTACATTCTGTTAGCACCACAAGCAGCCCCTTTAATGCACAATAAACTTTTGACTATGTACATCACTACTTGATCCTAAAATTACATAAAAAGGTCAATAGAAATCTTGATTTAAAAAATACATTATCTCTCTGTTCATTAGATTTTGTTCACATAAGATGTTTTTCCTGCTTCCAGGCTTTGGAAATTGGGTAGTAGGCAAGGAAGAAAATTAAAAAGTCATGTGTCTGTCCGGCAGGCTATATCATAACATAAATATAGCATTAAGGACGAAAAGTGTTTGTCGGGAAGCAAAATTACAGACATCTTCTTTATTTGGTCTTATTTAAAGCTTTGAAAGTAGAAAATAGCTGAGCATACAACAACTTTTCGCGAAAAATGAAATGTACCATGTAGACACGTTTGTTTAAAGGGGTCAAGACAGACTTGTCATTCAATAATGCAAGGCATCACTGAATATTTTCATTCACTGTCTTTTGTTTTTCACTACTTGCATACATTAAATTTAAAACGTGTGTCTCTCTTTCAGAGTGTCGACCATGCACAGACATAGAGCTCATAGATGCATACTGTTCCCATGATATTGGTGAGTGTTCATTCTATATTTATACCCTCGCAAACATTCTGTCTGTCTACTGACATATCCCATAAGCACAACTCAACCTAAGTTGCTTGATGGATTTAAATGAAACTATACACCAAGGAAGTACATTATATGAGGATGTGAATGGGGAAATTTCATTGTTCAGGGAGAATTAAGTTTTTCCCAAAACAAAAATCAAAAGTAATCGGGGGTATCTTTTAGTGAGCTCGCCTAGTAATTGGGGGTACCTTTTAGTGAGCTCGCCTAGTAATTGGAGGGAATCTTTTAGTGAGCTCACAAACAGTCCTAGCTAGTATACCTATTTTGTTGTATTTAAAACATTGTGTTAATGTTAAAAAATATGTAAGTCACAACTTATCTAGTGGAACACGTGATTTTTTATGTTCGATTTCTAATTTTGTAGTATATTGAAAAAGGTTCCCATGGAAAACTTACATCAGAAAACCCCTTGACATCATGTCGAACATTAAAAATGCATTAATGGGAAAATTTCGTGAGCTAATGAGTTTTCATCTAGGCTATATTTACTCTAATACCTACCATTTTACTATTTTATTACATTAGAAATGTTGTTACATGACTCCTTACAAGAAATCGTGCAAACATTTGCTAAAGGGTACATTTTTTCAGTCATCTCAATTTTTCTAGCTATAAATATGATTCTTTTGACCTCTTAACCTGGCGTCGTTTGTCAAAATGTTTTACACGGAATTATTACAAGATTATACTGTGATTGAATGAGATACATAAAACTAGTAGACATATGATATGATAGGCAATTCATAAGAAATCAGGATTTTGGATGATGAAACATTTTTTTTCATTTAATATTTTACCAAGCAAGCCACCAAGAAAATCTTATGCGTTCAACATGGACTTGCCCCCTTTTCTATCAAAAATTTTGTCAAATAAATACAATAAACATAGGCGGATCCATGGGTGGGGCTGGGGGCCCGGGTCCCCCTTTTGGCGGAAAAATTTTGTTGAATATATAGGAAATCGTTGAAGCGTGACCAAACCGGACCCCCTCTTTTCAGAATTTCTGGATCCGCCACTGATTCGTATATAGCCATTTTTGTTGTTGTTGATGTTCAGATGTTTGGTATAAATATATATATAAATGAACTAGCATATGGAACATTGAAAAGGGAGCAAGCAAGCTTTTCTGTTTTGTTGATCACAAACTCTAGAATACTAGATTGAAACCGCATTTTATTAATAAGATATTTAATTTATTTGCCCTTTTCAGTACTAGCTGGATCTATGGCGGACGTACGAACCTTAGGAAACCAGACCAATATTGACATTCAGATTTTAGATACCATACGTAAACGCCGATTCTATTGGGAGCCGATCGAAAAAGTCCCGTCTTTGACAGAGACAATGACCCGCCACAAAAAATGTCAGGTCGGTAAAGGACCGGGGACGTTTTTGTTCACGGGAAAACGACGTTTAGGAACGTTGAAATTAACATGCTCTCCTTACTTGAACGATTGGAACATTGTGGCTAGGCAAGCCATGCAGTCTGGTAGTATGAAATGTCCTCTCAAGTGATAAGTTTAGGTGGAAGTATAGCATCTCCTGATTTGGTGGTCAATGTTAGCTCAATAGGAGAGCTGCATTTGGCACTTTAAAATGATGCTGGTTGAAGTGGGGCCAAAATGGAGAGAGAACTTTTAGAAAGAGAGAAAAGACGGACACGCAGAGAAAGGATGTAAAGATAAAGTAACATTAGAGTGCATAGATGCAAAGAAAGATGCTCCGCATTCAAACTTAACTGTGATATTTTTCAAGGTGCAATGTATCTGACACTATAACGACTTTGTTACTTAATTTCAGAGTTTACGACTTTGTTATGATCTCAGGTGGTGATAGGATTTCACTCTGTCATTGTATATAGATTTCATTTTTCACACCATGGATGGCTGTGACAATTAGTTAAAATAGGGCATATCTAGAACTGGGTGGAGTTGGTACCTTCTCCAGTAACTAAAATTATATCTGGTCAGATTTCACAATTTATACCTGTTGGCATATCTACTATAAAATGTAAAGAAAGCACACCTGTTTCAGCTTTTAATGTTTCTCTATTATAATATATTTTAGTATATTTTATGGTAATTTTTAGTTCATTTCAGTCCAGTTGCTAAGAAGAAGCAATATGTACTTGAAGCACTTCTACACAACACTGACATTTTTATGTTTGTATATAGAAAAGAGTTTTATGCATACATTAATACTTGTTTTTTTAATTCATATTTATTATTTGCATAATAATTCTTGGTATTTAAATTGTAGATATGAAAATCTCATTTTTCTTCTTCTATCTAGTACACAGAAAATTAATTTACATTGAAATTGTAGATTTTTTTCACAGTCATATTTTATCTTATTCAAGCACAGCAAGTAAATAATGAGATAGGTATAGGCTTAAAGTACACTGGGCTATCTAAGTAGGACAAATAAAATCATTTTTCAGTATCTTTTGACCAATTAAACTTTTGAAAACAATAATTAAACTAAATTAAACAATATAGTTAGATATGAGTTAAATTTCTTAACCAATTACATTTTGTCACAGTTTTTGGAAAGTAAAAGTTCCTTGTCCCATTTACAGGGGTAGATCAAGAGAGGGGGTCAGGGATCTGCCCCCCCCCCCTTTTTGGCAGAAAAATTTGGTTAGATATATAGGAAATCATTGAAGCATGACCAAAGTTGACCCTTCCCCAAGTCAGTCAACGGGCCCCCCTTTTTTGAAAATTCATGTATCCGCCACAGATTTACAGTTATTTAAGCCATCAGATTTTACTTCATCTTCAAAATAATTTTTATTTGTCACTTCTTTATTATGTTTTTGTGTAATTACTTGTACATATCATTCCCATTATATCTTGTTATGTTAAAAAGGTCCAAAATAGAAGATATCTTTTAAGATCTCCCAAATTATTGTTATGTGTTCAAATGACATACAGATTATTAAAATGTCTAAAACTTTTTTTCTACTTGTCAAACAACATGTTTTGTATGTAGCTGTAGTACTTCTATGGTTATAGTACTTAATACAATAGTTGCTTCACTGCTTAATACACATAAGAGCAACTGATGTTGTCCAGTATCCCATCCCAGTGAAAGTGAAAGTTGGGAAACAGCTGATCTTTGTACAGAAGGAAATATAGAGCAAATATGCAAGACACAAATCTCAACTAAAATTTATTTTGATATTATATTGAATTGAAAAGGGCACATGAGGCAAATAAACAGCCTGTTATAATTAAATGAGAATGGAGTTCTTGCTCCCTAGTTAAAGGTGATGTTTTCTATTTGATATTCTGATTTGTTTGAAATTATAAAATGCAGCATAAAAACATTAAAAATCTGCATACAAAGTTTCAAAATCTTATGACTAATGAATTCATTACTTGCTTTTGTATATGTCAATTAATTTCTCATATATATGTGGCTATTAACTCCTTAACTTACATCTATGCAGTTTTATGAAAGACACTGCAGGCACAGTTTTTTTATAAGTACTCCTAATGGTCACCAACCATGTTTGAATAGGTGATGTGCATGAATTCTTTAAAACCATTTAATTAAAGTAAAAGTGCATAAACCATACACAAGTACAAAATGTGCATGAATAAACAAAAGAGCAATAAGGACAAAATAACTAAAAACTGCTATTTATCAGTGTCAAATTTCACTAAATTAGAGATTAGTTCAAAAACATTTGGAGTGGATACACACTGCTCTCATGACTGTTGGAATGTTATGGATAATATGAAAAGTGCTTCGAAAGTATTAACTACATGGTTTTTGCTTTTCTTTAATCCTTGGGTAAACTGAAGTTTAAGTGGAGATTTAAAGAGAAACGCACGCCTACCTTGATTAATTAGGGGTCGTAGATAAAACATTTTTGTTTAACCATTGTCAAGGTAAAGAAGGTTCTTAAGAAAAGGACCTGTTGTTTTGTATGTAATCCCTGGTGCGTACGCCAAAGGGTAAGTGATACCGTCCATGGGTCACTAGATTCACGTCTTAATATTGGGTTGCTAGTTTATTGTTTCTCTACCTTGATTGCACCTTTGATAAAACAGTTAAACAATTATTGAAAACCATACTGCTTGAAAATGAAGAGAAGTGCCAGACATGGTATTAGGGTGATAAAGACAGCCATTGTTTAAGACGATCAAAAGAAAATGGTTTTGCCTCATCTCATAGGTCGACAAGTTTCTAATTTCTCGACATAGAATTAAATTACAGTAATCTAGCTCGTTTTGTTCCTTGATAAGTTGATTTAATTTAAACAAAAGGCTCAACTACATGGCCAATTTAGGTTGTTATTGTACATTACTCGAGCATATAGAAGCTTTCAATTATAATGTTTCAAGACTTCAAGTAAAACTGAGACAAGACTTTCCAAATTGTGCACTTTTTAAATGCACTTATTCTACCTTCTCAGTTTTGAACAAATGTTTCTTGAATAAATAGGATGGGCAAATGTTATGTTAAGTACACAAGTACTCAGAGCAGAGAGCAAATTACTGCACAAACAAGAACTCTCAAAATATGGCATGTAAAGTAAATACTTAATATAATCACAGTTTTGCTGCTTTTAATATAAAACCATATATTTAATGCATAAACTATATTGCACAAAAAATCTAATTTTAAAATTCATAAAAACAACAATATTTTGTTTATGGTTTATCATGCTTCTGACAAGCTATTAATACCAATTTTTTTTGAGTTTCTAATTACTCACAAGTACATGCACTAAATTCTCTAACAAAAACTCATGAAGTTTAATTTGTTAAGTGGCTCTTCAAAAGAAAATACAGACTTTCTCCTATGGACACCATATGGTTAGCACTTGTTGAACAATAAACTTCAAAAAGGCTCAAGTACTAAAAGCAGACATTCATTAAGAATATGTTTTAAGTTTAGTACCATTGTATTATTTTCCTAAAATTATAGAATAAAATAATAACTGGTATTAAAAAACTAACAAAAAGGCAAAACAGTACATTTAGTGCAATAGCAAGATACATGTAAGGGCCCCCTACTGTGATTTATCATCTTGGCAGGGGAGGCATTAACAAGGGTTTCTTTAAAAATAATAATTAGGTTTTATTCAAGCTATTTACAGCTAAGAGTGTAAAAGAAGTTGTTTGAGTATTTAAAAATAATTTCAAAAACTTTGAAGAGTAAAATCTATATATAAAAAACTTGATCCAATCACTTTTGATTTTAATGAGAGGAAATGACAATAAAACGTAAATAAAAACATTTATCTTTAAATGCCTGAATCCATTTTATATCTATTTTTGGGATAAAAAGATTTAAATCTATAATGATTTCATGTACATGAATTGTGTGGTGACAAAAATGTCTTTATTAGGAACTAAATGAACATAACAGTTTGAAGACATCAGAAGGGCAACTGCAGGATGGAGAACAGCAAACACCAGCACAAATTAAAGGCTAATGATATTTTTCACTGCTGGTTTTAAAAATTGCTGTATTTATTCTGGATGTTTTGTCATGTTTCAGATCTCATTTTTTTCTATATTTGTTAAAGTAGCAACTTTTTTTTTCATTTCTGCTTGTTTGTGTGGGTTAAACACCCTTTTTGATGCACCTGGACCATATAGGGCAGTCAGGTTTAATGATGGAGGAAACCGAAGTACCCAGATGAAACCAAGACCATTGACAGCTAACTGACAAACCTAATCACATACAGGAGGTAAAGTCCCTTTCTGGTAAATTACAAGCGGGACTCAAACACAATCTGAGAGGTGACCAGCTAGTGATCAATAGTGTGGTATTTAAACCACTGCCTCTGACAACTGGGCCACCCAGGCCCCCTCCTTTTTTCTGAACTAGAATGACAGTCTTCCATGGAGGACGTTTGTCACTTGCGTTTTAAAATATTCAGTAAACAGGAAGTAGATGAGTTATGGGCATAAAATTTCTTTACACCATGTAGTATAGAAACTACATACCAAATATCAAAATGATGTGACATGTAGTTGACTGGAAAACTGCGATGGACACCGCAGGATGTAGAAAATTTTGGTATGATGAACATAATGGAATGGTGTAGAAATACAGGCAAGTAAAATCCCAACAAATAAAGGATTGATCTTTGACCAGATGAGCTCAAAACAGCCTTCTATAAGAAATTTATGAAAGATCAAAGGGTTAAATAATTATTTCTTTTGGGGTTTTTTTTTTTATCACTGAACATCATCCAAATTGGTCTTCTCTTCATATTTTCAAATGTTAATTTATAAACAGTTTGACCTATAATTTACTATTTCTTTAAATGTTAAGGACTTAAAAAAAAAGAGCTTTTAACACATGATAGAAATCTTCATAATTTTCAAAATTATAGTTTTGATATAATTTGATTTTTACAGGTGTTTTTTTTTCTATTCTTATCACAACATTGAATCCATTCAAAAAAAAAAAATTCATAAAAAAATCCAAGATTTGAAAAAAAAATAACATTGAATTTACCAATACAAAGAAAAAATGTTGTGGCTACTAATTTTCAAAAATAGCCTTGAAACTTGCAAATAGCATCAGACAGTAGCTACTTGTTAACACTCTCCCGTTAAATGAAAAGCTAAAAAATCGTAATGATAGGTATTCAACCTTATTAACACAATGATATATTGTAATTTTATTTTGAACTAGATTTTTGAACTTCCAACTATTGAAACACACCTTAAGCAGAACAAAAGCTTCTTAAAGAGTTCCCCATAGTAACTAAATGTATGCACTATGTAAATAAAATACTTGAAAATCATGGCAAAATACAAGTTCAATCACAGTCGCTGAAAACAACAATCACGCTAAAAACAGCCACCTGTCCTGGCTGATCATCCTAAAGAAGGATATTTTGAAAAATACCTAATCTATCCAAAATATTTAAAGGGTCCTATATTTCAACTGATAGCATTGACAAATGTTTTGAACATCTTACAAAATATCAAATATGGACATGCTTTTGATGATAACATGAATCACGTTTTTAACATCTTAAAAATACTACGTATACAATTTTTTAAAGAGACGTTTTTAAAAAGAAAGATAGTATTGAAAAATGTTTTGAAGATGTCGTATTTGTCTTTCCCACCGAGTTTGTCACCGGGGTACAGAGATATGATAACAATTACGTAAGCACTTGTGTAAACATTTTTGTCGTTGATGTCCCCAATATTATCAGAAGCATTTAATCCTCGGCAAATAGCAAAAGTGGAATGTTAAGCCATCTGTCAACTTAAAACTCTTATTTTCTCTCCTATACAAACGTAACCAAAAAGAACAAGAGTTAACACTAAAGTATGTCTCGCCTGCCGGCACCATCAGAAACAATTATTCTTTCTTACTTCCACTATATTTTGAATTTACATGGATTTTCAGTTTCTGAGATCAAAAGATGTTTATAGAACTTAAACATTGCAAATATATGCAATAAAAATAATCAAAGTCACTCAACCGGAAAATCAAGGTCAAGGTCGAAAGATGGGGATGCAACTGTGCTAAGCTACTACTGGGGCATATGCATACCAAGTTTCATCAACCTAGGACCTATAGTATTTGAGATATGGAGGTGCTCGCAAAACTTTTTCATTGCTATTATATGTATTGAAAATTGTCAAAGTCACTCAACCGAAAAATCAAGGTCAAGGTCAAAAGATGGGGATGCAACTGTGCTAAGCTACTACTGAGGCATATGCATACCAAGTTTCATCAACCTAGGACCTATAGTTCTTGAGATATGGAGGTGCTCGCAAAACTTTTTCATTGCTATTATATGGATTGAAAATTGTCAAAGTCACTCAACCGGAAAATCAAGGTCAAGGTCAAAAGGTGGGGATGCAACTGTGCTAAGCTACTACTGGGGCATATGCATACCAAGTTTCATCAACCCAGGACCTATAGTTCTTGAGATATGGAGGTGCTCACAAAACTTTTTCATTGCTATTATATGTATTGAAAATTGTCAAAGTCACTCAACTGGAAAATCAAGGTCAAGGTCAAAAGATGGGGATGCAACTGTGCTAAGCTACTACTGGGGCATATGCATACCAAGTTTCATCAACCCAGGACCTATAGTTCTTGAGATATGGAGGTGCTCGCAAAACTTTTTCATTGCTATTATATGTATTGAAAATTGTCAAAGTCACTCAAGCGGAAAATCAAGGTCAAGGTCAAAAGATGGGGATGCAACTGTGCTAAGCTACTACTGGGGCATATGCATACCAAGTTTCATCAACCCAGGACCTATAGTTCTTGAGATATGGAGGTGCTCATAAAACTTTTTCAAAAAGTTAACGCCGCCGTCGCCGCCGCCGCCGCCGCCGGTAAAGTAACACCTATGTCAACCCAGGACCTATAGTTCTTGAGATATGGAGGTGCTCATAAAACTTTTTCAAAAAGTTAACGCCGCCGTCGCCGCCGCCGGTAAAGTAACACCTATGTCCCGCTCTGCTTCGCAGGCGAGACAAAAATTACAAATGAAGATTGCCCCCTATTTCATTTATAATAGGATGTATGTAATTATTTTATATTCTATCAATTTTTAGTCCTGAATAGAAATATTCAATATTTGAATTCTCTTTTATCAAAAGTGAAAGAGGAAACCTCAATCTAATTTAAGAGAATATTGATTCACTTAATACAAATAATACTTCATATTAATCTTATTTGCTATTTTTATTTGTATTTTTGCAAAGAAAATTTTGCATATTACATTCATATTATATAATATTACAGTGTTAAAATAGCATAAATAAACATATTAAACAAAACAATAAATAAAATTTTAACAAAGCACTTTCCTTTCAAATCATACAAACTAAATTCCATTCAATTATATAAAATTAATAATCATAAAACATTCATAAAAGACTTATTAAAATAATAACTACTTGTAAAAGCTAATAACTTATACATAAAAACATCTCTTCAGGCATACTCTAAAACACATAGTGGAGATCAGAAATGGATTCAAGATGCAATTGAAAGGATAGTTGCAATATCCCTTCCAGTCAATGCATAGGGTGTTTCAACATATGCCATTTGTGGTTTATCATGCTTGCGTTCGACATTCAAACCCAGGGAGTCTCAGGTAGGAAAAATGTCGCTCACATGGGGCAGAATGAGGACAACCTGGGTAATGACGTAGTAATATAATATGTAACCTAGGTTGTTCCAAATGTACACTTTTATTTGTTACAAAGATCATTGACAGAACAGAGGTCACCCGCATTCTGTTATATATTTCAATCCGGGAAAAAATAATCTACCCAGGCTGCCTAGGAAGGGAATGTTGAACGCAACCCATGTCACCGTAGCACATAAAAATCTCAATATTCCGTGAGTTATATGGTAAAATATCAGTCTATTGAAAAAAGATAAAATAAATAGCTAAAAAATACATACACATACGAATATTAAAAGGACTTCATAGAATTGCACAAGCATTATTTGAGCATATACATGATATGACATAAACAAATCAAATGACGCAAAAAATCGTTAACAGAGAGTCATGAAAATCTCTCCATTAACCTTTAATATATACCTGATACAGTGGCAGATCCACACAGGGGTTCTGGGGTTTGGAACCCCCCTTTCCAGAAAATTTAGCGGTCTGTGCACAAAGGGTAAATCCCCTTTAAAAAATTCTGAATCAGCCCCATGTGACAGTGTACATATGTATTTTGATTTTCTAAATAAGCAATAAACAAAGGGAAACTACCCAAAGTAAAATTGTAAAACAATCCAATAAATTTGAAGTCTAAAACTGGTGCAACAGCTATTTCTCAATTATTAACTTCAATTACTTTCATTTCTAACTTAAAAAAAAACAATAATATTACATATCACTAACACTTAAATAAAATTCTCTTTTTGTTTGTGAGAGAAGTTGTAAAAAAAAAATAACAACATATTGAACTTGCTATGGCAGTGATGTTGAATTTTGAAGCAACTCAAATTTCAGTCAAGCTACCTTCCCATTAACATAACTACATACATGTAGAGGCTATGTGTATTTTCTTATTACATCCTTTTATTAACTTTATCTTACATTTATGAGACAGTAATTATAGCCATTTACAATTTAAATGTAGCTGTTTTTTTTATAATAACTAAATAGGACAAAAACATATACACCATTCATATATTTTTCGGCTAGTGTCAGAAAATGAAAACTATATAAGGCATTCACATTTGCCCTGTTTCAGATCTTGATGAAAAACCAATAGCCAAAGTCATTTCAGAACTTCAGCAAGATCTTCAACTATGTCAGTGTTTTTTCTGCTTATCACTTACAGCCATTTGTAACTTTTCTGTCAGAATAAGACATTCCCATTTTAAACTTAGAAAAGTACACAATTTTCAGCTATTCAACTTTTTTTCTGCTTTGAGATCTTGATAGAAGTGGAATAAAACTATGATGTGTAATATTTATCAGCTATTCAAATTTTTCCTGTTAGATACCTAGAAAGGAGCGGCACGCCGAGAGTATTATGAAGCACAATATGTATCAGCCATGTAAGTTTTTCCTGCTTGGAGATTGCCAAAGAAGTGGGCCAGTACTACGATGTGTTATGTTTATCAGCTACTCAAGTTTTTCCTGCTTGGAGATCTAGAAAGGAGAGGTACAGTACTATGATGTGAGACCTCTATATCGACTGGTGATGATTGTTCCCAAGGTTCACCGTCCACCTGCATGGGGACTGATCCATTCAGCAGGCTTATCTAAAAAGATTAACTAATATATAAAATGGTTCAACATAAAAGTATATGCTTTTTATAGACTGAAAGTTGGGGGAGGGGGCATCTAATAAGGTATATGATGAATTTTTGCCCTTAAGAGCTGTAACTGAACAAGCACGCCAATTGAGACCCAACTGGCAAAACTTGTGACCTTGACCTTTGACCTATTGATTGAGATCGAAAACAATACGCTGCTTCTTTACCATTCTAAGGTTGAATGTTTGTAAGTTTCAAAATACCGCAAAAGCATTCAAATGTTATGCTTTAAACCAATTCAACAGTTTTCAAAAAAAGACCAGAGCTACGAACCCCTTTATATGGCCCTGTATTGGCTGTAAATACGCAAATATCAAAATTGGTTTGTTATACTCGAAAATTTGTTTATTTAAAGCTGGATAGCATCGTTAAATGATAAATGAATTGTTTTTGGTGCATTGATCAATTAATTAGCAACCTGAGGCTTCAAAAATTGTCTCAATTAGTGATTTTTCACTTTTAAGCCAAAATGGGCAATTTTTCGATTACAATTACCGGTATGTGATTTTCTATGTGGTGCCACCCCTTGTCCATCGAAATTTTTGTTGGAACATAGAGAAAATAATGTGTTTGTAAAATTTCAGCAAAAATATTTATGACAAGGGGTGGCACCACTGTCATTTTCACAAAGAACTAAGTGGAATATGGCCAAATTCTGCTGAAATTAGCATATTTTCAATTTTAGTATCGCAATATGATATCATTACAATGTCTTAAATGCAGACAACTTCAAAATTGGTTTTGATTTGTAACAAGCAATTATTCTAGACTAATTAGCCACCATAGTCTTATCTGAAAAATGAATTTGAAAATATGACCTGATTTAGGGCCAAAAAGGCAGTTTGTGAACCTACTCCTTTGTGACCTTTGCCGTTGGACAAAAATAAAGAAGGAATGTGTCCATGGGACACAGATGCCCCCGCTATGCCCCAAACAGGAAGTTGATGTCTGACAGACCTGAAAGTCACTAAGGACACACAGTTTGTGATAATGAACCATCCTACCAAGTTTCAAATCATTCTCATGTACGGTTCCTGAGAAAAGCTTGACGGAAATTTTCAATGTCATGTTCACACATTTTCACATCAGCCTAAGTCCCAAACAGGAAGTAGATGTCCAACCGGTCTGAAAATTGCTTAGGACGTATAGTTTGTCTTACTAAACCATCCTACCAAGTTTCAAGTCATTCTCATGTACAATTCCTGAGAAAAGCTTGACGGAAATTTTCATAGTCATGTTCACATATTTTAAAATTGGCCTAAGTCCCAAACAGGAAGTAGATGCTCGACAGGTCTCAAAATTGCTTAGGACATATAGTATGTCATATTCAACCATCCAACTAAGTTTCAAATCATTCTCATGTATGGTTCCTGAGAAAAGCTTGACGGAAATTTTCATATAATGTTCAAATACTTTAAAATTTACTATGAAAATTTCCGTCAAGCTTTTCTCAGGTCTCAAAATTGCTTAGGACATATAGTTTGTCATATTCAACCATCCAACTAAGTTTCAAATCATTCTCATGTATGGTTCCTGAGAAAAGCTTGACGGAAATTCGTACGGACGTACGTACGTACGGACGGACGGACATGAGTAAAACTTAATGCCCCCCGACATGTCATTGCGGGGGCATAATAAAAATATTGTTATTTCATTTTAAGCTCCTGTCCAACAGAAGCAGTGGGGAAAGTATTAGTTCAATCTGAACAGTTATTTTTTTTTTCCTAATGGGTTTTTCTCATAGTGTCATTAAGAAGTATTTCTCTATAATATGAATTGTATCTTTTTATAGGATAAATTAATCACAAACTTATATTCTAAAAACAGCATGTTAAATTTTATATAATGATACATAACACAGAATGACCTGTACACAATGCATAAAGAAGAATAATTGCTTAATTCTTTGATCTTTAACACTATTGTTTATTACGGGTGTAACTGTAACCCAGTAACCAGTAACCTTTTATAATCATCTTGTGCAAGTCTTTTCAAGAGTAAATTCATCATCAGATACATTTTTAGACAACATGTAAAGTTTTATGATGATACATTAAATATAATTAATAACTGTGGATTCATTTATTTTCTTGGTAAACAGACATTTCATTAGATTCTTAATTTTGTGGTTTGTTAGGAATCAATGTAAAAATAAGATCTCATTGGGTTCTTTATTTGAACTCACTGTTACCCATAAAAACCATGAATATTGGTACCCAACCAATAATAATGAACAGTACTTAATTACCTTAACTCTCCTTGCTTGACCAAGCCTTAAAGGTTGTGCTAGTCCAACTTGAAGCTGGGCGATATGGAATGAGGAGTATAAACCCATCACTTCTAATAAACCATCATTATAACTAAAATAGAGAGAGAGTAAGCTATATAACAGTTCAAAATGTGTGGCATTGGGTCAGGCCCATCAACAGCTTTCTGGGAAGGGGGTGCGGGGGAGGATCTGGGAGGTGGACGTCTCCCATATGGAGATAATTTTCTAAAATTGGACCCATTTTGGTGGGTTTTGAGGCATTCCTAGAGAGTTCTTCATTATACATGTATTCAAAAAGGGGTGTGTGATAACACCCAATGCACCCATCCTTCCAACGGCCCTGCGAGTATTTTATTATTGCAGGTCCAGAGGGGGAGGGGTGTTGTGGGGATGTAAAGACATGTGTTCTCAAAGATTTTAAGATTTTTTGTGTAAATTTTTGGCAAAATTGGTCTTTAACTGACTTAAGGTCTTCCAAACTTTCAATTCTGATCCTTAATTAGCTCATTCTTCTTTAGCCAGTCCTTTTTCAGAAAAACTAACTTTTTTCAGCATATTATTTAAAAACCTATGGGTTTGTTAAGATATAGAAAGCTCACAGTACAAGAGATTCTTTGGTGACAAATATTAAATGAAAACGTTTTTGATGAAATTAACAATGTTTGGTAAAGCCAGGATCTTAAAAAGGAATTCGAAATTCAACCTCGCATTCTGAAGGTATTTTATTGACATTTGAATTTAAATGAGCTGAGATGAAACATTATTTACACTTTTAAAAGTCAAAGGTTTTACAAACAAGAAATAAAATCTAAATGACATTATGTATAAATATTGTCAGCTTTTAAGAAGAAATTCTTGAAGGCTTTGTCAGCATGAAAGTATGTTTTTCTTTTCAACATCTTATCCCTTTCAATATGACAAAAAGATTTATGGTGTAAAAAAAACTTCTTGAGTAATGCAGACAAATTTATACAAGTTACAGAGATTAGTGATGCATTTTAGTTGAATGCAATTTACAAAAGTTTCAAAGCATTATGTTAAACTATAGTATGCCTTATTATATAAAGCATCGTTATATTAAAATGAAATTTACAAATTTAAAGTAAAATCTCTACACTCAGTGATGGTGATAAATCACTTTTTTATTATTCTTATGTGTTGCATGTCCATAGGAAGCTACTCAGTAAAACATGTGTTAATTGACTAAAACATAGGCTAGATCAAGATTAAGATCTCTGACAAGCCAAGAAAAAATTGATATAGATACAACCTTAAAACTTAATCTGATAAACTCAGGCTGGCATAAAAAGTCCCAGCAAACATAAACACACTAATAAATATCCATTTTAACCCTACAAATGTCAAGTCGCATAATAAAAATAATCAAAGTTATTCAATTACTGAAAAACACTTATTGACCCTCAAATTGCATTTAAAATGGCATACTGTAAAACATGGTATGGTACAGTGGTATGGTACGTGGTATGGTACCATGGTATGGTATAAATTTTGCCATACCATGGTACGGTGGTATGGTATGGTGGTATGGTATCATGGTATGGTACGAATTTTCATACCATGGTATAAAGTCTATGGTATGGTATGGATTTGAAATTTCTTTTTTCTTAATTAAATGCATGTTATAAAAATATCTTTTTTCATTAACATTATGTTAAACTATAGTATGCCTTATTATATAAAGCATCGTTATATTAAAATGAAATTTACAAATTTAAAGTAAAATCTCTACACTCAGTGATGGTGATAAATCACTTTTTTATTATTCTTATGTGTTGCATGTCCATAGGAAGCTACTCAGTAAAACATGTGTTAATTGACTAAAACATAGGCTAGATCAAGATTAAGATCTACTTTCGGTTTGTTTGTTTTTCATCATAACAGATTTATTGTAAAGTAATCCTGTATTCTGCTAAATCACCATCAAGCTTAATTCCAACAATAAAAATGTCAACTCAATTTAAAAATAAACTTTTTTGCTTTGTGTTGCTGATAATACTGTGCTAGATAATTGCTTAAATGAAACAAATGTAAAATAAATCCTCTGGAGACTTCTCTTTTGATAAATAGTGTATTGACTACAATCACATTTTAACAAAAATGTATTCAAAACATAATTTAATAATCATTCTTATCTTAAAGTTAATTATATTCTGAATCTAAAATATAACACAATTTTCTATAATGCTTGGATCAAGAAATAATTGAAAAGGGGGGGGGGGGGGGTTCCATTGAGAACGAAATGGGTATTCCAGTCCAATTTTGTCAAAATCAACACCTAAATAACAAATTCTTCTGAGGTTCCCAAGGAACACCCTCTTTGTGTGCTTAATCTGTATTATAGTCAAACAATATTATTATAAACATGTAATTTAATTTACTATTTCATTTCTAAAAAGTTTTGAAATCCATACCATACCATATGGTATACCCAACTCTATACCATGGTATGAAAATTCATACCATACCATGATACCATACCATTGTACCATACCACCGTACCATGGTATGACAAAATTTATACCATACCATCGTACCATACCATGTACCATACCGCCGTACCATACCATGTTTTACAGTATGCCATTTAAAATGCATTTTCTCATAGTAGATTCCTGGGAATGGAGGACTATAAAAACTCTAATGGTTCATAATGGCAGATTTAAAGTAGCTTTTGACTGAAATTTGTTTATAATTAGATTATACTATATCTCAAATTCCACAGGAATAGTGGCTTTTCTTGTTTAGAGAACAATTTAAGAAGTGGGTGATTGTATTATGTCATTCAGCATGCTATACTTTGGGGGTGTCATTTTTTTCTTCTTTTGTTTATATTTTCTGATATAAAAACTTGCATATGGGAAACCAGAAATAAATTAACCCAAGTTAAACTTAACAATGTTCAGGGCACATGGTTTATAATAATCAATGTCAAATTGGTACTTTAGAGAAAAAGTCAGAGGTTCAAATTAGCACTGGGTCAAGGTCAAGAAAAATAAAAAATAAATCAGAATAAAAGGGGGAGGTCGTCTTTCCCCTCAGATCCAACTCCTCTGGATTCCTAATTGATAAGTCATATGGATTATGAGGTATTTAAGAAAATAAAATATATTTTCATACACACAACAAACTAGAATACTGACAAAGTCAGAAAGGGTCCTGCGGCAAAATATCTAAGTGTTTTTAAAATCATACGAACTTAAATTATAACCACTAAGGCATTTTCCATGGACTACAGATCTGTATTGTTAATAGCCTTTGAGTTTCATTGTTCACAAAGTCCAATTCTCAAAATCTGTGATTTTCGATAAAAAATGAAGTTTTTTCCAAAAATATTAATCAGATTTGCACGAAATTTTAATATGCAAAATAGGACATGCTACTTAGCAGCTGAACAAAGTTTCAGAACTGTTTTGTTAACAGTTTTTGAGTTTAAGTGTTCACAAAGTCCAATTCTCAAAATCTGTGATTTTTGATAAAAAATGAAGTTTTTTCCAAAAATATTAAACAGATTTGCATGAAATTTTAATATGCACATCATGACATGGTACTTAGCACCTGAAGAAAGTTTCAGAACTGTATTGTTAACAGTTTTTGAGTTTTAGTGTTCACAAAGTCCAATTCTCAAAATCTGTGATTTTCGTTAAAAAATGATTTTTTTTTCAAAAATATTAATCAGATTTGCACGAAATTTTAATATGCACATCATGACATGCTACTTAGCAGCTGTGCAAAGTTTCAGAACTGTATTGTTAACAGTTTTTGAGTTTTAGTGTTCACAAA
Source organism: Arcuatula senhousia (assembly GCA_963971305.1). NCBI lineage: Eukaryota > Metazoa > Mollusca > Bivalvia > Mytilida > Mytilidae > Arcuatula > Arcuatula senhousia. The sequence continues at coordinate 37,925,822 of OZ020307.1, read as the reverse complement.
GTCCAATTCTCAAAATCTGTGATTTTCGATAAAAAGTGAAGATTTTTTACAAAAATTTTGATCAGATTTGCACAAAATTTTAATATGCACATCATGACATGCTACTTAGCAGCTGTGCAAAGTTTCAGAACTGTGGTGTTAATAGTTTTTGAGTTTTAGTGTTCACAAGAATTGTTGACGGACGGACAGACGGACGGACGGACAAAGTGAAAACTATAGGGCGTCCGCATCTTCGATGCGGGGCCCTAATTACATGCACGCTTCATAAGTTCTTGTGTATATATGAACTTACCTAGGAGCTGTAAATCTACCATTTTCTGTCTCATTGCCCCAGGGTTGACATCCTCCTCCCCAACTTGGTATATTGAGTATGACAACACCCTCTAAATCTGGTAATGATATTGGTCTTCCATCAAGTTCTACCTAAATTTTTAAAATTTAATGTTGTAAAACACTATAGAATGGTCTTTTAAACATAATACTACAATATTATTTTTCATTTTTTTGCAACAAACATTTCAAACTACATGTATATTTATGTCAAAGTCAAAGTTTATTGACGGATGTCAAGGGAGCAGTGTCACATGCAAAAAAAATTCTACTTTGAATGTTCAAATATTCAGCAGGCCTTGATCAACAAGCACCTCAGCGACAACACTTTGTTATGTCAACTGTAGTAACTCAAATAAGTACTAAACATGACAAAAATTAACTCAATATATATAGTAAGACTGAACTTGATCTTCACACGTTAAAATAATTTAAGAAAATAGATTTTATTTCATTAACTTTTCCATTCTCTATAAAAAAAAATTAACCACATCTTTATTATTTTATTTTTGTCAGATTAACCCTCAAGACATTATGCCCTTAACCTATTTGCAAGAAATGCATGAGAAACCAAATGTACACAATTTCAAAAATAATTAAACTTTTTTAAATTCTCATATTTCGGAAATTAGCTCAAGTATTTACAAATGAGCAGTACATTTCAAGTCGTAAATTAAGTTAAGTGGCTCATTAACGAGTAACAATTTAACATAAATCTTACTATAATTTATAATAAATCTTATAAACAACTTTTTGAAACCAAAAGTTCAAGTTTTACCACAACTTTTCAAAGTAACATTTTCTTAATTTCCCATGCTTCCATTGAAAACAGATTTTGGTCTTAAATAAATCCACATTGTTCTCATGCTCCAGAGAAAATATTAAGGATGATTCTAATATTTCAAATAACATACTCCTTAAAATAATAAAAATCTGTCAAAGTCAAAAATGGCAGAATTTCGTTAAACAGGAAGAAGCTTAAGGTGAGCAACATACCTGAAATCGTATCCCACGTTATGGGACCCCACCCTGATGTTGTATACCAAATATCAAGTGGCTGTGATTAGTAGTTTCTGAGAAAACTGTTACGAAAATTTCTTCCCCGCCCGCCCGAATTCACCATTTTATAACCCGGATTTTTCACTCCGTGAAATCCGGCCAAAAATTGATTTAATGAAATTTTTTGAAACTAGGAACAAGAGGCTCCCAGGAGCCTGAATCGTTCACCTGGTCTTGATGTCAACCCTATGAAGACTTTTGTATAGCTAAATGAGCTGAATGTTTAAGCATGAAAAATCATTTCTCTATCTGCAATAGTTTTCATTCTAAATAATCAAAATTTTGATTAAAAAAACACTATTATTCAACTTTTAAGGGGCTGTAACCCCTATAAGGGGTCATCTGACAACTTCAACCCTATGAAGACTTTTGTAGAGCTAAATGAGCTGAACATTTAAGCAAGCAACAGCTTTTCTCTATCTGCAATAGTTTTCATTCTATAGGCCAAAAACACTATTTTTCGCCTATAAAGGGCTTTAACCCCTATAAAGGGTCATCTGACAACTTTGACCCCATGGAGACTTTTGTAGAGCTAAATGAGCTGAACATTTTAGCAAGCAACAGCTTTTCTCTATCTGCAATAGTTTTATTCTATAGGCCAAAAAACATGCAAAATGCTATTTTTCACCATTAAGGGGCTGCAACCCCTATAAGGGATCATCTGACAACTTTAACCTTATGGAGACTTTTGTAGAGCTAAATGAGCTGAACATTTAAGCAAGCAACAGCTTTTCTCTATCTGCAATAGTTTTCATTCTATAGGCCAAAAACACTATTTTTCGCCTTTAAGGGGCTGTAACCCCTACAAGGGGTCATCTGACAACTTTGACCCTATGGAGACTTTTGTAGAGCTAAATGAGCTGAACATCTAAGCAAGCAACAGCTTTTCTCTATCTACAATAATTTTCATTCTATAAGCCAAAAACATGCAAAAACGCTATTTTTCACCTTTAAGGGGCTGTAACCCCTATAAGGGATCATCTGACAACTTTGACTAAATGGAGACTTTTGTAGCAGTAGGGTGGCATCAGATTTCATCTATCTCTTATACTTTTTGATTTACGAGCCAAAAACAGTAGTCTGAACCCCCTGGTCTATTTTTAGTAACGGTGGCCATGTTTTTTGACGGATCAAAAATCGAAACACAAGTTTGGTGCAGGACACCCTAAGGATCATTCATACCAAGTTTCATTAAATTCTGTTCAGTAGTTTCAGAGGAGAAGATTTTTGAAAAATTGTTAACAGACGACGACGACGACAGACGACGACGACGACGGACGCCAAGTGATGGTAATAGCTCACATGGACCTTCGGTCCAGGTGAGCTAAAAAGCTATGATTTTTTTCTAGGTCAGGAGCAAAGTTTTTAGAAACTTTCCTATTTCAAAATCTAATGACTTACATAATTCTTTCTACAATAATTTGCTTTAAAATGCTTAAAGTTTAATTAAAAAATAAAATCACTTAAGGAACATTTTCTTACAAAAGTTTGTAAAAGTAGGTAAAATAGCTAATGTAATAAAAAGCTTCGCCGAGCGCAGCATGATACGACCGCAACATGTTGAACCCTGTACGTTTTAGGCCCAATAGGGATTCTCAATTGCTCTGGACATATGCAGCCCATGGTGGACTGACAAAGGTTTTTGACACATGCAGCTTTTGGTGGACTTTCTAAATTCACATTTTAAAAGGAATTATTTTTTTTTCCAAAGGAGATCAAAATCAGACCACAAATAAATAAGTTTTGATTTTGGCCCCTAATTTCATAACAGGGGGAAAAGGGGGGGTCGCAAAAATTAATTCTCAATTTTGTATCCACTATTTGACAAGAACAAACATGCAAAAAAAAATTTCAAAATTGGATCACAAGTAAAAAAAATTCCATTTTGGTCCCTTTTGGCCCCTAATTACATAATAAGGGGGAAAAGATGGGGGTAGCAAAAATTAATTCTCAATTTTGCATCCGCTATTTGACAAGAACAAACATGCAAAAAAAATTTTCAAAATCGGTCCACTAATAAAAATGTATCGATTTTGGCCCCTTTTGGGGCTGTAACCCCTATAAGGGGTCATCTGACAACTTCGACCCTATGGAGACTTTTGTAGAGCTAAATGAGCTGAACAATTAAGCAAGCAACAGCTTTTTGCTATCTGCAATAGTTTTCATACTATAGGGCAAAAACATGAAAAAATGCTACTTTTCACCTTTAAGGGGCCGTAACCCCTATAAGGGGGCATCTGACAACTTCGACCGAATGGAGACTTTTGTAGAACTTTTGATCCTGAAGCAGTAGGGTGGCATCAGATTTCATCTATCTCTTATACTTTTTGAATTACAAGCCAAAAACAGTAGTCTGACCCTGCTGGTCTATTTTTAGCCACGCCGGTTTTTTTTTTTGACGAATCAGAACTTGAAACACATCTAAAGAGCTGGACACCCTATTGATCAATCATACCAAGTTTCATTGAATTCTGTTCAGAAAAGATTTTTGAAAAAGTTGTTGTAAGAACAAACTAAAAGTTGCAATTTGGCCCCTTTTGGCCCTTAATTTCTAAACGAAAAAAGAAGGGACTCCCAAAATCAATCCCATCCATCCTTTAATGGTAAGAAATATCATTGTCAAATTTCAATGCATTTGGATAACTAGAACTAAAGTTATCGTGTATACACTAAAGTTAACAGACGACGACGACGACGACGACGACGACAACGACAACGACAACGACGACAGCATCATACCATTATACGTCCGCAAATTTTTTGCGGTCGTATAATAAAAACTGTCTACATTTAAAATTGGCATTTTATTACAAGAACAGAATACCTGAGTGCCCGCCAAGCTTAAAAAATTCTAAGTCCACTCGCTAAACAGGAAGTAGGAAAGCAACAGATCTGAAACCACATCCCACTATATGAGACCCCTTTCAAAAGCTGCATACCAAATATAAAAAGCCTAAGTAGCTGGGAAATCTGCTACGAAAATTTTTCATATTTGACCCTAAAAAATTCTAAGTCGACTCGTTAAACAGGAAGTAGGTAAGAGACAGACCTAAAACGCATCCATCTATATGAGACTCCTACCTGAAGCTGAATACCAAATCTCAAAAGTCAAGGATCAATAGGAACTCAGAAATCTGTTACGAAAAAAGTGTGAGGGAAGGACGCACAAATGCACGGACACCCGCATTTCTATATCCCAGCTCGGCGTTGCAGCGGGGGATAAAAATATAATTAAATCTAAATATTTGTAAAATAACCAAAATATACGATATTGAGATGTGGAATAAGTGTACGCGACACAACAAACATAAACAAACAGCAATTCAAAAAATCACAACGGAAAACAGCAAGCAGTCTTCAACATGACCATAGGTCACTGCTTACCGTCTTGCAAAACTTACTCTGATTTTCTTTTGCAGATTACAGCATTCCCTTCCAACAACATCCTTTGTGCCAAAAGCTAAATAACATAACTGAAAATATAATCATAGAAAATGTGTCAAAGTAAAATCTGTCCGGATTTCCTAAACAGGAAGTAGATGAGCAAAACACAAGAAATTGATTGGTACAATATGGAAGCTTGGGCTGATGGTGTATTCCAAATAACAAGAGATGCAATAAGAAGTTCCTGAGATTAAACTGTTACAATTTTTTTTGCCAATATGACATTTACCATTTAATAAAACCAAATTTACACACTGTGAAATTTTGCAAACATGCGAGGAAAAAATATCTCACCCATTTGGCACCAACAATTGTATTCAAGGGGCCCTGGGATTTTATCCTTAGCTTTTTTTTAAACAAACATAAAATAAGTTTTAATTTCATTTTATGCTTAAAACTGTATGCAGGGCAATGAAAATTATTTTTTATCCCATCAATGCTTTAATGAAATGATTGATATCTTTATATTTGAAACAATGTTGAATTCTTTAAATTTTAATATCCTCACATCCTTAAATTATTTTTGCCAGCATTTTTTGCCCATTTCAAAGCTTTCAAAACACCCTTTTTATTTATTTATTTTATTTTTTTACATGATAAAAATCTTATCTTGTTAATAAAATGAAATGTAAACACAATTTATCATGAAAATCAACATGCATTTTTTTTACATCTACTTGTCAGTTTATTCCACAGCTTTCTTATACAAATAATCTACACAAAGAGGAGAAATGACATGTCAGACTCCAAAGGTCTGAGATACTATAGAGTTCAAAGACTTAAAAAAACATAACTGGCCTACTGTATCTTTCAAAGGTAAAATTTCAAAGGGGGGGGGGGGGGGCAGATTGCAAGATTTCACATAATTTCACCGTCAGAGTTCACTATTTCTGTTAAATTAAACAATGATAATGATCTTACAAGTATTTTTCCCAATAATTGAATTTGTCTTGTTTTAACAAGAGTGCATTACTAAAATTTATCAGAACTGACATCAACTGACATTTTTGAGAATATTCAAGGTCACAATTTTTACGGTCTCAATATTGGAGACTTACTTCTTTATTTTTGTTTGTTTGAGTACACGTGGCATAAATTGACATTTTTTAGGAGAGGTCACATTTTTATTACCTAGATATTGGACACATTTGTTTATTTGTTCACCTATAAGTACATGTTAACCTTGAGTCAGACTTGTGAGAATGTGGTATTCCAGCTGTGTGGCACCTCAGAGAAAGAACATGGTATAGTAATTAGATAGAATCAGTTAGGGTGTTGGTCTCCATCAAAACAGCTTGTTTGACAATAACTTTCACAATTACTTAGTAAGATAGCTGACAGCTAGGGTGTCCATAATGTTCATATATACAGTTTTATGTACAAATGGATCAACATTAATTACTTTTCCAAATTACTGTAAACTTGTATAATTAATGTAAAATACCTGTCAAGTTTTTAGACAGTAAAAAGCAATTTTTGTTACAATGATAAAGATCTAACAAAGATTTTTTTCCCAAATAATTGTCTTGAAAAATTATAATCATGCTGGTCAACAAAATGTCAAGTCAACTTGGCTCTGTTTAGTTGCACATATTTAGAAGTCCCCCTTTAAATAAATTTACATGATTACATGTTTTTCTTGCACCAAAGCAATAATGTGTATGAGGATGATAGAATTTCAAGTTTTTGTTTTGGATAAGTTGAAATAGAAGATTTATAGATAGGACAGGTGGCTGGGCTCCTTTTTGAAAAAAAAACAAGGAATCTGTGAGCTACTGCTCACTCAGTTTACCCCCACTACCCCCAAAATTAACTATGTCCGTAAACAGGAAGAAGACATCCGACAGATCTAATTTCAACATGAACATTACAATAAAGAATCTCATATTGAATCTGTTGGCTACTGCTCACTCAGTAAACCCCCGCTACCCCCAAAATTAACTATGTCAGTAAACAGGAAGAAGACATCCGACAGATCTAATTTCAACATTAACATTGCATTAAGTCACTGTGATATGTAGTTGCTGAAAAAAATGTTATGAAAATTTTCAACAATTGACCAATAATGTTGAAAATAGACTAAGATGGTAAACAGGAAGTAGATATCTGACAGACCTAATTTCAATACACTCAATAAAGGACCTCATATTGAAGCAATATACCAAATTATAAGTCACTGTAAAATGTAGTTGTTGAGAAAAATGTTACGAACATTTCATCAATTGACCAGTCATGTTGAAAATTGACTAAGTCGGTAAACAGGAAGTAGATACTGGACAGACCTTTTTTCAATACCTCATAATAAAGTCATATACTACACGTTAATATCAAGTCACTGTGATATGTAATTGCTGAGAAAAATGTTACGGAAATTTTCAACAATTGACTAGTAATGTTGAAAATTGACTAAGTCTGTAAACAGGAAGTACATGTCCGACATACCTAATTTCCATACTTGCGATAAAGGACCTCATACTAAAGCCATATGCAAATTTCAAGTTACTGTGATATGTAGTTGCTTAGAAAACTATTAAGAAAGTTATGTTGTGGACAGACGGAAGGACGGACAGAGGTAAACCAGTATACCCCCTCTTCTTCGAAGCAGGGGTAAAAAAATGGTTGAATATACATGTATGTACATGTCTTCGCAATCATTGTCTATTTATCGAAACCGGGCGATACAAGAAAATTCCTAGACCAGAAAAACTCTGTAAATGTTGCAACATCCTTGAAGATGAATTTCACTTTTTTCTTAATTGTACATATAATGATAATCTAAGAAATCTTTTTTCGATAACATAAAAAATTGCTATAACAACCAATTCCCCAACTTAAGCCTTATCAATAAAATTAAATTTCTGTTAGTCCCAACAAATGAGTTATTGGCTGATATGTGTGACTTTCTTCAACAGTCATTAGAATTGAGAAACAGGTGCATGTCAGCTAATGCTTAATTCTACTTGATTTTTTTTTCTTATGTGATGTTAATGTGTTATTGAAACTGTTTGTATGTTGTATTTTTGGTTACTCTATGTATTGCTTGACCCTTATGGGTGTAATTTTGCAATAAAGTATTTTAAAAATGTAATATATTACAGTGAAATCTATAGTCTCAGTCACATTTCAATTTCAATAAATACATGTTTGGTAAAATTCCAGTCGTCAAATATTTAATTCTCATAGAACCATATGGTAGGGCAACTTAAATTGCCAAAAATCATAAGTTAAAACCCTGATTATTACTACCATCAAAAAGAAGCAATTAAAATTAGATAAGCCACATAATAAGAAAAGACCATTACTGTAAGCCAACCTATTTTCGCAAGCGATTTGTATTCACGGATTTTCAGAGAAACAGAAATTTGCAAAAATAAATCCTCACCAACTAACTCATTTTCATAGTTATTTAATTGTTTTTACGACAACTTGTGAAAAATAAATAGCCGCAAAATAGCTCTATGACACTAAAACGTGAAATATTGTAGTCGCAAAAATAAATTGGATTACCATATTCCATCACAAAACAGCAGTGAAATGGACACCAGCAGAGAGAAAGATAGAAATAGAGGACCCTTTAGAGAAATATGTCAAAGTCACATAGACAGAGGGATCAAAAAGATTAGAGATTACAGTAGACATACCCTAAAAGGTAACAACTGGTTTCAGCCTTATGTGCCACCAGTTATGAAGATGATAGATGGGTTAGTTGGTACATAGTACCATGCATCCACTTCATAATACCTGCATTTTTAACATTTTAACAGTAAAAGGGGAATAACTCAAATTTTATTCTAGCTATTTCATAATATTAGCACTAACATTGACTAAGTTTTAAAATCGTTAAAACTTAATTTGAATGTTTGTACAACTAAAAAATTTATTTGAAAATACCCTTTCAATGGGCATTGTTTAAATTTCTAGCCATCAGTTTTGCCAATTTGAGCAGTTCATGTTCATTTGAGTTTGTTGGTTTATGATGAGGTAATTTTGATAACACATGTTGAACTGTTGTTTATACAAGAATGGAATTCCAGGGTCCCCCGCCGGTGAAGCAAAAATTATCGAACACATCTGATTTTTAAACTTGACCAAGGTATTAGTGGTTTAAACATTTGGTATAAATTTCATGAAAATCCGTCAACATCTGTAGGGATGAGAGCGCTTACAAGGTCTGTTTTACAAACAAGAGGCTCCCAGGAGCCTGAATCGCTCACCTGGTCTTGATGTTGACCCTATACTTTTGTAGAGCTAAATAAGCTGAACATTTAAGCAAGCAACAGCTTTTCTCTACCTGCAATAGTTTTCATTCTATAGGCCAAAAACACCATTTTTCACCTATAAGGGGCCATAACCCCTATAAGGAGTCATCTGACAACTTCGACCCTGTGGAGACTTTTGTAGAGCTAAATGAGCTGGACATTTAAGCAAGCAACAGCTAATCTCTATCTGCAATAGTTTTCATTCTGTAGGCCAAAAACATGAATATTCGCTTTTTTCAGGGGCCGTAACCCCTATAAGGGGTCATCTGACAACTTTGACCCTTGGAGAATTTTGTAGAGCTAAATGAGCTGAACATTTAAGCAAGCAACAGCTAATCTCTATCTGCAATAGTTTTCATTCTGTAGGCCAAAAACATGAAAAATGGCTTTTTTTTCAGGGGCCGTAACCCCTATAAGGGGTCATCTGACAACTTTGACCCTATGGAGAATTTTGTAGAGCTAAATGAGCTAAACATTTAAGCAAGCAACAGCTAATCTCTATCTGCAATAGTTTTCATTCTGTAGGACAAAAATATGAAAAATCGCTATTTTTCAGGGGCCATAACCCCTACAAGGGGTTATCTGACAACTTTGACCCTATGGAGAATTTTGTAAAGCTAAATGAGCTGAACATTTAAGCAAGCAACAGCTAATCTCTATCTGCAATAGTTTTCATTCTGTAGGCCAAAAACATGAAAAAATGCCATTTTTCAGGGGTCGTAACCCCTATAAGGGATTATCTGACAACTTCGATCCTATGGAGACTTTCATAGAGCTAAATGAGCTAAACATTTTAGCAAGCAACAGCTAATCTCTATCTGCAATAGTTTTCATTCTGTAGGCCAAAAACATGAAAAATGGTTATTTTTCACCTTTAAGGGGTCGTAACCCCTATAAGGGGTCATCTGACAACTTCGACCCTATGGAGACTTTTGTAGAGTTAAATGAGCTGAACATTTAAGCAAGCAACAGCTAATCTCTATCTGCAATAGTATTCATTCTGTAGGCCAAAAACATGAAAAAATGCTATTTTTCACCTTTAAGGGGCCGTAACCCCTATAAGGGGTCATCTGACAACTTTGACCAAATGGAGACTTTTGTAGAGCTTTTGATGCTGAATCAGTAGCGTGGCCTCAGATTTCCTCTATCTCTTATACTTTTTGATTTATAAGCCAAAAACAGTAGTCTGACCCCCCTAGTCTATTTTTAGTAACGGCGGCCATGTTTTTTAACGAATCAAAAATCAAAACACAAGTTTGGTGCAGGACACTCTAAGGATCATTCATACCAAGTTTCATTAAATTCTGATTGGTAGTTTCAGAGGAGAAGATTTTTGAAAAATTGTTAACAGACGACGACGACAGACGACGACGACGGACGCCAAGTGATGGTAATAGCTCACATGGACCTTCGGTCCAGGTGAGCTAAAAAACAGAGTCGTTTTTATGGTCAAAGTCCCTTAACTCCTACAAAAATTATCAAAAAATGCTGATTGTCAAACTTGACCAAGGTATTAGTGATAGAAACATTTGGTATAAATTTCATGAAAAGCCGTCATTATCTGTAGGGATGAGAGCGCTTACAAGGTTTGTTTTACAAAAAAACAGAGTCGTTTTTACACAGATACATATATTTGTAGGTATTATTGTGCTTAACCATATGTGATTTAAATTTATGAAATATCTTGGTTAGTTTTCAAGATAATGGGCTTAATAAGTGCAAATTTGGCAAAAATTAGGAAAAAGAACAATAACTCCCTCATCAGCAGCAAATTTCAAGACAGGTAGATCTTAATATGTTGATCACTTTTGATTCTTGCACAATTTTGATATCTGAAACCAGTTTTGAGTTATTAGCAAAAAAATGAAATTTGCCCCTATGTTCTATTCTTAGCCATGGTGGCCATGTTTTTTTACGAATCAAAAATCTGAACGATAGAGTTGTAGCATATAAGCTATCAAACAGTGTGCCATGTTAAGATGCAGTTGGTCTTACCGTTTCAGACAAGTCAGGGGAAAAGTAATGAACAATGGTAAATATTGACGCTTTAAGGGCCATAACTCCTAAAAGAAATGGTTCTACAGCTTTGACCTAATTACATGAATTGTAGATCTTGATGTGCTTAATCATATGCAATTTGAATTTTTAAAATATCTTGTATAGTTTTCAAGATATAGGGCTAAATAAGTGAAACAAGAGGCTCCCAGGAGCCTGAATCGCTCACCTGGTTTAATGTCAACCCTTTGAAGACTTTTGTATAGCTAAATGAGCTGAATGTTTAAGCAATAAAAAGCTTTTCTCTATCTGCAATAGTTTTCATTCCAATGCAAAAAACACTATTTTTCACCTTTAAAGGGGTCATCTGACAACTTCGACCATATGGAGACTTTTGTAGAGCTAAATGAGCTGAACATTTAAGCAAAAAACAGCTTTTCTCTAGCTGCAATAGTATTCATTCTATAGGCCAAAAACTCTATTTTTTGCCTAAAAGGGGCCATAACCCCTATAAGGGGTCATCTGACAACTTTGACCTTATGGAGACTTTTGTAGAGCTAAATGAGCTGAACATTTAAGCAAGAAACAGCTTTTCTCTATCTGCAATAGTTTTCATTCTATAGGCCAAAAACACTATTTTTTGCCTTTAAGGGGCCGAAACCCCTATAAGGGGTCATCTGACAACTTCGACCCTATGGAGGCTTGTGTAGAGCTAAATGAGCTGAACATTTAAGCAAGCAACAGCTTTTCTCTATCTGCAATAGTTTTCATTCTATAGGCCAAAAACTCTATTTTTTGCCTTTAAGGGGCCATAACCCCTATAAGGGGTCATCTGACAACTTTGACCTTATGGAGACTTTTGTAGAGCTTAATGAGCTGAACATTTAAGCAAGCAACAGCTTCTCTCTATCTGCAATAGTTTTCATTCTATAGGCCAAAAACACTATTTTTTGCCTTTAAGGGGCCGTAACCCCTATAAGGGGTCATCTGACAACTTCGACCCTATGGAGGCTTGTGTAGAGCTAAATGAGCTGAACATTTAAGCAAGCAACAGCTTTTCTCTATCTGCAATAGTTTTCATTCTATAGGCCAAAAACTCTATTTTTTGCCTTTAAGGGGCCGTAACCCCTATAAGGGGTCATCTGACAACTTTGACCTTATGGAGACTTTTGTAGAGCTTAATGAGCTGAACATTTAAGCAAGCAACAGCTTCTCTCTATCTGCAATAGTTTTCATTCCATAGGCCAAAAACATGAAAAAATGCTATTTTTTACCTTTAAGGGGCCGTAACTCCCATAAGGCATCATCTGACAACTTCGACTCAATGAAGACTTTTGAGAGCTTTTGATGCTGAAGCAGTAGCGTGGCATCAGATTTCATCTATCTGTTATACTTTTTGATTTACAAGCCAAAAACAGTAGTCTGACCCCCCTGGTCTATTTTTAGCAACGGCGGCCATGTTTTTCGACAAATCAAAAATCCCCACATCAGTTCTGTGGGGGATACCCTAAAGTACCACCAGACCAAATTTGGTTTGAATCTGTGCAGCCGTTTCAGAGGAGAAGAAGTTTGAAGAAAAGTTAACGACGACGACGACGGACGACGACGACGACGACGGACGCCAAGTGATGGCAATAGCTCACATGGCCTTTGGCCAGGTGAGCTAATAAAAAGCTACGCCGAGCGCAGCATGATACGACCGCAACATGTTGAGCCCTGTACGCTGGAGGCCCAATATGGATAGTCTATTGCTTTGGTCAAATGCAGCCCATGGTGGACTTATAAAGATTTTTGACACATGCAACCTGTGGTGGACTTTAAAATGCATATTTGACACATTTATATTCAGATCAATATCTTATTGAAAGGGTCTGCTATTAATTGACATATTTGGTCCTTTTGGACCCCTATTTTTTAAAAAAACAGTAAGAATTATTGCAAATCTGATTGAAAAATACGAGCAGGGATTCTCACAAGGATTCAAATGAAAAAAAATAATTGAAAATCAGACCAAAAATAAAAAGTTGATTTTATGGGCGTGGCATGTCTATGGCCCCCTGTAGCAATGTAAAGCTGCAATATATTTTAAAACCATTGACACATTAAGTTGACAAAATTCAATGAGCAATTCAACGAAAAAAGAATTTTCAAAATTGAATGAATAATAAAATTTCTAAAAGTTTTGTCAATGCACCCATTTTAGCCTCTTTTGGTCCTTTTTTTCTAAAACGGTAGGGGCCACAAACCCCAATTACATTACCAACCTTCCTTCAGTGGATAAAACCTTCATATTAAAACTTCACAACAATTGTCTGGTCCACCTCAGCTTAATTTATTTACATGGACAAACTTCTCAAAAATGGTTAGAGATATTATAAATCTGATTGAAAAATGCAGGCAGGGATTTTCACAAGGATTCTAATGGAAAAAAGATTTTCAAAATCGGACCACAAATAAAAAAGTTGAATTTTTGGGTGTGGCCCGTGTTTGACCCCCTGTAGCAATGTAACGGTGGAATACATATCAAAACCAATGACACATTTAGTTGACAGAATTTAATGAGGAATTAAATAAAAAAAGAATGATCAAAATCAGATAAAAAATAAACATTCTACAGAAGTTTTGTCACAACAACCATTCTAGCCCCTTTTGGCCCTTTTTTCTAAAACCGAAGGGGCCAGAAACCCCAAATGCAATACCAACCTTCCTTTAGTGAATAGAAACATCATATCAAAATTTCATAACAATTGGTCAATATTTACTCAAGTTATCGCACGGAAACCAAATGTCCCCAGACGACGCAGACGCAGACGACATCGCCATAACATTATACAACCACAAATTTTTTGCGGTCGTATAAAAAAATTTAAAAATCCAGACAAGAGGCTCCCAGGAGCCTGAATCGCTCACCTGGTCTTGATGTCAACCCTATGAAGACTTTTGTATAGCTAAATGAGCTGAATGTTTAAGCATGAAAAAGCTTTTCTCTATCTGCAATAGTTTTCATTTTAGATAATCAAAAATACTATTATTCAACTTTTAAGGGGCTGTAACCCCTATAAGGGGTTATCAGACAACTTCAACCCTATGGAGACTTTTGTAGAGCTAAATGAGCTGAACATTTAAGCAAGCAACAGCTTTTCTCTATTTGCAATAGTTTTCATTCTTTAGGCCAAAAACACTATTTTTCGCCTTTAAGGGGCTTTAACCCCTATAAGGGGTCATCTCACAACTTTGACCCCTGGAGACTTTTGTAGAGCTAAATGAGCTGAACATTTTAGCAAGCAACAGCTTTTCTCTATCTGCAATAGTTTTCATTCTATAGGCCAAAAACATGCAAAAACGCTATTTTTCACCTTTAAGGTGCTGTAACCCCTATAAGGGATCATCTGACAACTTCGACCAAATGGAGACTTTTGAAGAACTTTTGATGCTGAAGCAGTAGCGTGGCATCAGATTTCATCTATCTCTTATACTTTTTGATTTACAAGCCAAAAACAGTAGTTTGACCCCCCTGGTCTATTTTTAGTAACAGTGGCCATGTTTTTGGATGGATCAAAAATTGAAACACAAGTTTGGTGCAGGACACCCTAAGGATCATTCATACCAAGTTTCATTAAATTCTGTTCAGTAGTTTCAGAGGAGAAGATTTTTGAACAAGAGGCTCCCAAGAGCCTGAATCGCTCACCTGAACTACACAGATATATATATTTGTAGATATTATTGTGCTTAACCATATGCCATTTAAATTTCTGAAATATCTTGGTTAGTTTTTAAGATATTGGGCTTAATAAGTGCAAATTTGGCGAAAATTAGGAAAAAGAACAATAACTCCCACATCAGCAGTAAGATCTTTTTTGAAATTTCAGGACAGGTAAATCTTAACATGCTGATCACTTTTGATTCTTGCACAATTTTGATATCTGAAACCATTTTGGAGTTATTAGCAAAAAAAAGCAATTTACCCCTATGTTCTATTTTTACCCATGGTGGCCATGTTTTTTTACGAATAAAAAATCTGACAATAGAGTTGTAGCATATAAGCTATTAAACAATGGAAAATGGTAAATTTTGACGCTTTAAGGGCAATTACTCCTAAAAGAAATGGTTTTACAGCTTTGACCTAATAACAAGAAATGTAGATCTTGATGTGCTTAATCATATGCAATTTGAATTTTTAAAATATCTTGTGTAGTTTTCAAGATATAGGGCTAAATAAGTGCAAAATTTTCAAAAAACCCAGAAAAAGGGCAATAACTCCTATGTCGATTGTTGGATCTTCTTGAAAATTTCAGAGCAGGTAGATCTTGAGATGCTGATCACTTTCCTCTCCCATCAGAATTTTGATATCTGTAACTATTTTTGAGTAATTAGCAAAAAACTGCAATTTACCCCCATGTTCTGTTTTTAGCCATGGCGGCCATATTTTTTTACGAATCAAAAATCCGAAGCATAGAATTGTAGCAATTATGCTATTAAGCAACTGTGCCAAGTTTGGTTGAAGTTGGATGTATGGTGTTAGACAAGTTCATCTTTGAAATTCAGGGGAAAAGTAATGAAAACTGGTAAATTTTGACACTTTAAGGGCCTTAACTCCTAAACGAAATGGTTCTACAGCTTTGACCTATTTACATGAAACGTAGATCTTGACGTGCTTAATCATATGCAATTTGAATTTTTAAATTATCTTGTATAGTTTTCAAGCTATAGGGCTAAATAAGTGCAAAATTTTGAAAAAAAAACAGAAAAAGGGCAATAACTCCTATGTCGATTGTTGGATCTTCTTGAAAATTTCAGAGCAGGTAGATCTTGAGATGCTGATCACTTTTGTTCTCATAAAAATTTTGATATCTGTAACTATTTTTGAGTAATTAGCAAAAAACTGCAATTTACCCCTATGTTATATTTTTAGCCATGGGCCGTGGCGGCCATATTTTTTGAAGAATCAAAAATCCGAAGCATAGAATTGTAGCAATTATGCTATTAAGCAACTGTGCCAAGTTTGGTTGAAGTTGGATGTTTGGTGTCAGACAAGTTCATTTTTAAAATTCAGGGGAAAAGTAATGAAAAATGGTAAATTTTGACGCTTTAAGGGCCATAACTCCTAAAAGACATGGTTCTACAGCTTTGACCTAATTACATGAAACATAGATCTTGACGTGCTTAATCATATGCAATTTGAATTTTTAAAATATCTTGTATAGTTTTCAAGATATAGAGCTAAATAAGTGCAAAATTTTGAAAAAAATCCAGAAAAAGGGCAACAACTCCTACATCGATTGTTGGATCTTTTTGAAAATTTCTGGGCTGGTAGATCTTGAGGTGCTGATCACTTTTACCCTTGCCAGAATTTTGATATCTGAGACCGTTTTTGAGTTATTTGCAAAAAACTGTATTTGACCCCCCTATTCTATTTTAGTAACAGCGGCCATGTTTTTTGACGTATCAAAAATCCCAACGCAAACTTTTTGCACAATACCCTAAGGAACAACCATATCAAGTTTGGCTGCATTTGGCCAATCAGTTTCAGAGAAGAAGATGTTTGAAAAAAGCTAACAGACGACGGACGACGGACGCAAAGTGATGGCAATAGCTCAGATGACCCTTTGGGTCAGGTGAGCTAAAAATTGTTAACAGACAACGACGACGACGGACGCCAAGTGATGGTAATAGCTCACATGGACCTTCGGTCCAGGTGAGCTAAAAAAGGGCAATAACTTCTATGTCGTTTGTTGGATCTTCTTGAAAATTTCAGAGCAGGTAGATCTTGATATGCTAATCACTTTTGTCTCCCATCAGAATTTTGATATCTGTTACTGTTTTTGAGTTATTTGCAAAATAAGAGGCTCCAAGGAGCCTGAATCGCTCACCTGGTCTTAATGTCAACCCTATGAAGACTTTTGTATAGCTAAATGAGCTGAATGTTTAAGCATGAAAAAGCTTTTCTCTATCTGCAATAGTTTTCATTTTAGATAATCAAAAATACTATTATTCAACTTTTAAGGGGCTGTAACCCCTATAAGGGGTTATCAGACAACTTCAACCCTATGGAGACTTTTGTAGAGCTAAATGAGCTGAACATTTAAGCAAGCAACAGCTTTTCTCTATTTGCAATAGTTTTCATTCTTTAGGCCAAAAACACTATTTTTCGCCTTTAAGGGGCTTTAACCCCTATAAGGGGTCATCTCACAACTTTGACCCCTGGAGACTTTTGTAGAGCTAAATGAGCTGAACATTTTAGCAAGCAACAGCTTTTCTCTATCTGCAATAGTTTTCATTCTATAGGCCAAAAACATGCAAAAACGCTATTTTTCACCTTTAAGGTGCTGTAACCCCTATAAGGGATCATCTGACAACTTCGACCAAATGGAGACTTTTGAAGAACTTTTGATGCTGAAGCAGTAGCCTGGCATCAGATTTCATCTATCTCTTATACTTTTTGATTTACAAGCCAAAAACAGTAGTTTGACCCCCCTGGTCTATTTTTAGTAACAGTGGCCATGTTTTTGGACGGATCAAAAATTGAAACACAAGTTTGGTGCAGGACACCCTAAGGATCATTCATACCAAGTTTCATTAAATTCTGTTCAGTAGTTTCAGAGGAGAAGATTTTTGAACAAGAGGCTCCCAAGAGCCTGAATCGCTCACCTGAACTACACAGATATATATATTTGTAGATATTATTGTGCTTAACCATATGCCATTTAAATTTCTGAAATATCTTGGTTAGTTTTTAAGATATTGGGCTTAATAAGTGCAAATTTGGCGAAAATTAGGAAAAAGAACAATAACTCCCACATCAGCAGTCAGATCTTTTTTGAAATTTCAGGACAGGTAAATCTTAACATGCTGATCACTTTTGATTCTTGCACAATTTTGATATCTGAAACCATTTTGGAGTTATTAGCAAAAAAAAGCAATTTACCCCTATGTTCTATTTTTACCCATGGTGGCCATGTTTTTTTACGAATAAAAAATCTGACAATAGAGTTGTAGCATATAAGCTATTAAACAATGGAAAATGGTAAATTTTGACGCTTTAAGGGCAATTACTCCTAAAAGAAATGGTTTTACAGCTTTGACCTAATAACAAGAAATGTAGATCTTGATGTGCTTAATCATATGCAATTTGAATTTTTAAAATATCTTGTGTAGTTTTCAAGATATAGGGCTAAATAAGTGCAAAATTTTCAAAAAACCCAGAAAAAGGGCAATAACTCCTATGTCGATTGTTGGATCTTCTTGAAAATTTCAGAGCAGGTAGATCTTGAGATGCTGATCACTTTCCTCTCCCATCAGAATTTTGATATCTGTAACTATTTTTGAGTAATTAGCAAAAAACTGCAATTTACCCCCATGTTCTGTTTTTAGCCATTGCGGCCATATTTTTTTACGAATCAAAAATCCGAAGCATAGAATTGTAGCAATTATGCTATTAAGCAACTGTGCCAAGTTTGGTTGAAGTTGGATGTATGGTGTTAGACAAGTTCATCTTTGAAATTCAGGGGAAAAGTAATGAAAACTGGTAAATTTTGACACTTTAAGGGCCTTAACTCCTAAACGAAATGGTTCTACAGCTTTGACCTATTTACATGAAACGTAGATCTTGACGTGCTTAATCATATGCAATTTGAATTTTTAAATTATCTTGTATAGTTTTCAAGCTATAGGGCTAAATAAGTGCAAAATTTTGAAAAAAAAACAGAAAAAGGGCAATAACTCCTATGTCGATTGTTGGATCTTCTTGAAAATTTCAGAGCAGGTAGATCTTGAGATGCTGATCACTTTTGTTCTCATAAAAATTTTGATATCTGTAACTATTTTTGAGTAATTAGCAAAAAACTGCAATTTACCCCTATGTTATATTTTTAGCCATGGCGGCCATATTTTTTGAAGAATCAAAAATCCGAAGCATAGAATTGTAGCAATTATGCTATTAAGCAACTGTGCCAAGTTTGGTTGAAGTTGGATGTTTGGTGTCAGACAAGTTCATTTTTGAAATTCAGGGGAAAAGTAATGAAAAATGGTAAATTTTGACGCTTTAAGGGCCATAACTCCTAAAAGAAATGGTTCTACAGCTTTGACCTAATTACATGAAACATAGATCTTGACGTGCTTAATCATATGCAATTTGAATTTTTAAAATATCTTGTATAGTTTTCAAGATATAGAGCTAAATAAGTGCAAAATTTTGAAAAAAATCCAGAAAAAGGGCAACAACTCCTACATCGATTGTTGGATCTTTTTGAAAATTTCTGGGCTGGTAGATCTTGAGGTGCTGATCACTTTTACCCTTGCCAGAATTTTGATATCTGAGACCGTTTTTGAGTTATTTGCAAAAAACTGTATTTGACCCCCCTATTCTATTTTAGTAACAGCGGCCATGTTTTTTGACGTATCAAAAATCCCAACGCAAACTTTTTGCACAATACCCTAAGGAACAACCATATCAAGTTTGGCTGCATTTGGCCAATCAGTTTCAGAGAAGAAGATGTTTGAAAAAAGCTAACAGACGACGGACGACGGACGCAAAGTGATGGCAATAGCTCAGATGACCCTTTGGGTCAGGTGAGCTAAAAATTGTTAACAGACAACGACGACGACGGACGCCAAGTGATGGTAATAGCTCACATGGACCTTCGGTCCAGGTGAGCTAAAAAAGGGCAATAACTTCTATGTCGTTTGTTGGATCTTCTTGAAAATTTCAGAGCAGGTAGATCTTGAGATGCTAATCACTTTTGTCTCCCATCAGAATTTTGATATCTGTTACTGTTTTTGAGTTATTTGCAAAACAAGAGGCTCCAAGGAGCCTGAATCGCTCACCTGGTCTTAATGTCAACCCTTTGAAGACTTTTGTATAGCTAAATTAGCTGAATGTTTAAGCAATAAAAAGCTTTTCTCTATCTGCAATAGTTTTCATTCCAAAGCAAAAAACACTATTTTCACCTTTAAAGGGCCATAACCCCTTAAAGGGGTCATCTGACAACTTCGACCCTAAAAGACTTTTGTAGAGCTAATTAAGCTGAACATTTAAGCAAGCAATATCTTTTCTCTATCTGCAAAAGTTTTCTTTCTTTAGGCCAAAAACACTATTTTTTGCCTTTAAGGGGCCGTAACCACTATAAGGGGTCATCTGGCAACTTTGACCCTATGGAAACTTTTGTAAAGCTAAATGAGCTGGAAACTTTTGTAGAGCTAAATGAGCTGAACATTTAAGCAAGCAACAACTTTTCTCTATCTGCAATTATAGTTTTCATTCCATAGGCCAAAAACACTATTTTTTGCCTTTAAGGGGCTGTAACCCCTGTAAGGGGTCATCTGACAACTTCGACCCTATGGAGACTTTTGTAGAGCTAAATGAGCTGAACATTTAAGCAAGCAACAGCTTTTCTCTATCTGCAATAGTTTTCATTCTATAGGCCAAAAACTCTATTTTTTGCCTTTAAGGGGCCATAACCCCTATAAGGGGTCATCTGACAACTTTAACCCTATGGAGACTTTTGTAGAGCTAAATGAGCTGAACATTTAAGCAAGCAACAGCTTTTCTCTATCTGCAATAGTTTTCATTCTATAGGCCAAAAACACAATTTTTTGCCTTTAAGGGGCCGTAACCCCTATAAGGGTGACAACTTCGACCCTATGGAGACTTTTGTAGAGCTAAATGAGCTGAACATTTAAGCAAGCAACAGCTTCTCTCTATCTGCAATGGTTTTCATTCTATAGGCCAAAAACATGAAAAAATGCTATTTTTCACCTTTAAGGGGCCGTAACTCCGATAAGGGGTCATCTGACAACTTCGACTCAAAGGAGACTTTTGTAGAGCTTTTGATGCTGAAGCAGTAGCGTGGCATCAGATTTCATCTATCTCTTATACTTTTTGATTTACAAGCCAAAAACAGTAGTCTGACCCCCCTGGTCTATTTTTAGCAACGGCGGCCATGTTTTTCGACAAATCAAAAATCCCCACATCAGTTCTGTGGGGGATACCCTAAAGTACCACCAGACCAAATTTGGTTTGAATCTGTGCAACCGTTTCAGAGGAGAAGAAGTTTGAAGAAAAGTTAACGACGACGACGACAACGGACGACGACGACGGACGACGACGACGACGGACGCCAAGTGATGGCAATAGCTCACATGGCCTTTGGCCAGGTGAGCTAAAAACTGTAATTTGACCCCTATGTTCTATTTTAAGCCATGGAGGCCATATTTTTTGACGAATCAAAAATCCTAACGATAGAATTGTAGCATTAATGTTATGATACAACTGTGCCAAGTTTGGTTGAAGTTGGATGTATGGTGTCAGACAAGTTAATCTTTGAAATTCAGGGTAAAAGTAATGAAAAATGGTTCTACAGCTTTGACCTAATTACATGAAATGTAGATCTTGATGTGCTTAATCATATGCAATTTGAATTTTTAAAATATCTTGTATAGTTTACAAGATAAAGGGCTCAATAAGTGCAAAATTTTGAAAAAATCCAGGAAAAGGGCAATAATTCCTACATCGGTTGTTGGATCTTCTTGAAAATTTCTGGGCAGGTAGATCTTGAGGTGCTGATCACTTTTACCCAAGCCAGAATTTTGATATCTGTAACCGTTTTTGAGTTATTTGCAAAAAACTGCAATTTACCCCTATGTTCTATTTTTAGCCATGGCGGCCATGTTTTTCAACGAATCAAAAATCCCCACGCTAGTTTTATACTACCTATGCTAATTAACAACTGTGCCAAATTTAAAAGCCATTGGACTTATGGTGTTGAGGAGTTAACGTTTGAAAAATGTTAACGACGATGGACGACTGACGACAGACGACGACGGACCCCAAGTGATGGCAATTGCTCACAAACAGAGTCGTTTTTATGGTCAAAGTCCCCTAACTCCTACAAAAATTATCGAAAAATGCTGATTGTCAAACCTGACCAAGGTATTAGTGGTTTAAACAGTTGGTATAAATTTCAAGAAAATCGGTCAACATCTGTAGGGATGAGAGCGCTTACAAGGTCTGTTTTACCAAAAAACAGAGTCGTTTTTATGGTCAAAGTCCCATTACTCCTACAAAAATTATCGAAAAATGCTGATTATGGAACTTGTTCAAGGTATTAGTGATATA
Source organism: Arcuatula senhousia (assembly GCA_963971305.1). NCBI lineage: Eukaryota > Metazoa > Mollusca > Bivalvia > Mytilida > Mytilidae > Arcuatula > Arcuatula senhousia. The sequence goes on along the minus strand of OZ020307.1, from coordinate 37,903,622 downwards.
AACATTTGGAATAAATTTCATGAAAATCTGTCAACATCTTAAGGGATGAGAGCGCTTACAAGGTCTGTTTTGCCGAAAAACAGTCTTTTTTATGGTCAAAGTCCCATAACTCCTACAAAAATTATCGTAAAATGCTGATTTTTGATCTTGACCAAGGTATTAGTGATATAAACATTTGGTATAAATTTCACGAAAATCCAACAAAATTTGTAGCCTTGAGAGTGCTTACAAAAAGTGTGACGGACGGATGGATGGACGGACACCCGGCATTTCTATGTCCCCACTCCGCGTTGCGGCGGGGGACAAAAATATTTTTACCTATCATGACAATAATTTTGATTTACATCTACAAACATCTATCAGTTTAAAACAATTTAAACTTGTGAAAATTTAAGATTTTCATATTTAATCTAAAGGGCAATAACTCAATAATTAATTCATTAATACATATTCAAACACTCTTGTTGTCTACAGATTCTTACTATTGTCGATAAATGATGAGCACCCTAAGTTGTAATGGACAGACCCACATGCAGACACCCTTATCATTATATACCCCATCCCCAATTCAAGCAGGATGTACAATTGGGGTTTTCAGTACAAACTGTAAGCCAATTTATTTTCACCAATACAATATTTCATGTTTTGGTGTCATAGGGCTATTTGGCAGCTATTTATTTTCATAATTTGTCGTAAAGACAATTAAATTGCTATGAAAATGGGTTTATTTGTGACATTTATTTTTGTGAATTTCTGTTCCTCGCGAAATCTGAGAATATAGATCGCTAGTGAAAATAAGTTTGTTTACATTATACCCAATGTACTGATGGTAAATTAAAGCTGTTAGTCAATATTTCACAACATGTGGCAGCTTACTTCTACAACATGCAATGGCATGATTGTAAGATTTGCTCAAGCTTTGACTTTGTATGAATTTTTGGCAACCTATAATGGAGCGCAAGATAACAATTCAGCAGCAAATATATATGGTACGAGTTCACGATTAATGCCCTTGGTTTTTTGTTGACTATGAATATAGTTCCAATTCCAAATAGTGCTTAAGAAAAGAAATTGTTTCAATGTGTTCTCTTTAATTTTCTCTTCATGACTTTGATTTATCTTTCTATTTATAAACTGATTAGATTTGTTTTTCTTTAGTTTGTCAACACATTTGGAACTTGTCATTATTACTCCAGTATTTCTGGCTACTTTTAATACTGGCAAAACTGAGGAGAGTTAAAAAAAACATTTTCCTGTGCATGACTTTCTAGAAATTAAGGACAATAGGAAAAAAGGTAAAACAGCAGTCTAATCCTAGTTTGTGTCTTTTTGTATGACATTCGTTGATGCCCTACATGCCTCCAGTCCAGAAATAAGGGCAGTAAGTAAGTAGGCAAAAATATGTTGCCTGTGTATAACTTAAGACCACATTTAGGGCTATTCCAGCAAAAAATGTATGGGGGGGTTGGAAGGCACTTTTTTTTTTACCCCATCATCCATTCAATAAAATTTCTTTCTGGACCAATCACCCATACAATTGAATTTTACCTTGATACCACCACCCATCAAAATTGATAAAAATTTTGACGATTCGGTCCAGCTTATTTAATATGTTGTATTACATGTGTATGCTGTTTCTATGTATATATTTACAGAAAAATATCACTTTTATCACCAGAGAAAACATATTTGAAGAAAAATGACCAAAGCAAAATCACAGAAGAACATTTACCTATATCATGTATATTGTCAAAGCAACATTTTAATAATAAAATTTAGTTCATGTTCATTTCTTGACGTTATTTTACTTTAATGCCAACAACCCTTAATTTTCAATGAGATGTGGACTTTAGTCATACAGCTATCATTTTAATACTAATTTCAGCAGACTGTTTGAATTTTAAAAATGACATTAATACATTAGCTACTGTCATATGTACACAAGGGTCCAATTCCTTCTCCAGGCCGATTAGAATGTGATATGCTGTTGCAAGACAGGTAGATTGCCTGGTGGTGTCCAAATGCAGCAGTGATTTTCTTGATGTATTTTTTTTTTATATTTGAGTTTGACTTTCATGTTAATTATACATTCTATAAATAAAGTTCATCTAATCAGTATGTCAGAAAAGGAGAAACGAACATTTCCATTTTGGCCACACAATGCTGCTCGAAGTTGACATCTTGAAATGCAAAATTCACATTCTCAGAAACCAAACAATATGTCCACAAGTTAAAATGGACATATTTTCTATTGGTCATACTATTCCTGATTTGAAACAGGTATAAAATATTGTGGTAGGGTTAAACCTAAGTTTTATAGTGTCAATAAACACACAGTGAAAAATCAAGGGTTCCAATTCACTAGTCTCGATCACCCAGACGCTTATCAATAGATGATAAGAGTCTGGAACAGTCCCATTACCTATTTTGTTATGTGTACGTTCGGAGTACTTTCAGGCTTTATCATAGTGTTTGACGAAAATCACTCAACCGTATGTTCAGAATTCCGTGCCTATGGTTCAGTGAATTTATGCAAATGCAACAGCGAGATAACTTCTCGAATTGATGTGAATTGTTCTCTTATAACATAGCATTTCTTATTTTATAATAAGACATCATATTTTACATTTTTGAACACAAGTTGGTTTTGTTAACAATAAAAAAAAATCGTTTTATCGTTAAATTGTACTCACGGGCGTCTACCTGGTTTTGGAAATTGTTTATGTTTATTGGAGTTAAAAATTGGGACATTCTTGATTACAGAACCATACACGTTTGACCAATCCGATTCTCGATTTTGCAGAACCAGATGTCAAAAACCACGGAAGACCAATGAAACGTTGAGTTTTTAAAGTTGGTTCATTTCAGATTGAAATGAATCTTGTATGCTAAACACGTCATATACACACGTGGTAAAGGTTAAAAGGTATAACGATCGCCACCTAGTGGTTACGAGAAATCAATAGGTGTTTTCCCAGACTCACTACCTTGGTAGTATGAGTTTGGGTTCGAGACTACCAATTCACAGGATATTTATCTTTATTTTATAAGTTGTCTTTCTCTATACCTGAAGCATTACCAGATATTTGAAAGCAAGTCATTCGGATACCCATTGGCCATTGGTACCTCTTCGTGAATTATCAACTGACTGATGGGTTTTTAACGTCGTGACTATAGGCTGAAAAGCCTCTGCAGCGACGTTTCAACACAAGGTTGAAAAGTGATACATGCTTACAGAACTTTCGGCATGCAACCGCCAGCGTTGGCCGGTACAGACATCAGGGACGGCGATGCGTTTAATGAACTGCAACGTTGCCCCACTCTCACCACCATCAACAACAAGAAGGAGTACTATTTTATATTCTTGGTTTTATAATATCAAGGTGAATAATGAAACCATTAAATACAAACTAGAGGCTCCCAGGAGCCTGAATCGCTCACCTGATCTCTTACGCCAAAGTTTAAATTAATTACACAACCTTTCAAGAATACAAAGTTGCAAAACAATCCTTTCAGTAGTTTCAGAGAAGATTTTTAGAAATCAGTTTAAATAAATAGAAAAAAAACAGTTAAAGGGCAATAACTCCTATAAGTACCATAGCAATGGCGGCCTTGTTGGTTGGTCGACATGTATATAATTCACAAACTTGGTAGAGGACATCCTAAAGATCAAGTGTACCAAGTTTCAAAGCAATCCCTTCAGTGGTCTCAAAGAAGAAGATTTTTGAAAATCAGTGTAAATTAATGGAAAAAAAAACAGTTAAAGGGGAATAACTCTTAAACGGTTGATCTGACAATTTTGACCCTGAAATCATTTTCGTAGATCTCAATGAGCTTAACAATTCTACAATGCTAACTTTTCCTGTCTAGCTCTAACGTTTTTCAAGATATAGTCCAAAAACTGAAAAAATGGTCAATTTTGATGATTAAAGGGCAATAACTTCTATAAGGAGTGTTTCACAACTTCGACTCAATGGAGAGATTTGCAGAGCTTTTGATGCTGAACAAGGAAGGTTGCTTCGGATTTTCTCTCTCTTATACTTTTCGAGTTATAAGCCAAAAACAATGGTCTGACCCCCCTGTTCTATTTTTAGCAACGGCGGCCATGTTGGTTGGTCAACGTGTATATAATTCACAAACTTGGTAGATGACATCCTAAAGATCAAGTATACCAAGTATCAATGCAATCCCTTCAGTGGTTTCAGAGAAGAAGATTTTTGAAAATCAGTGTACATTAATGGAAAAAACAGTTAAAGGGGAATAACTCTTAAACGATTGATCTGACAATTTTGACCCTGAAATCATTTTCGTAGATCTCAATGAGCTTAACAATTCTGCAATGCTAACTTTTCCTCTAGCTCTAACCGTTTTCAAGATATAGTCCAAAAATAGGGCATGTAATGGGACATTAAATGATACCCCGCCACGATATAATATCAAAAGTTCATAAAATTTGATTTCAAAGTGGCCTATCTCAAAAACTGTTTTTCGGATTATGCTGGAAATTGAACTTGACCTGTATTTTATTGTACTAAACAGCTGTACAAAATATCATTTGAATCCCATGATGCGTTTTCAAGTTATTGGTCGGAAACTAAAAATTTCATGAAATTTGATTTTTCAAAGTGGCCTATCTCGAAAACTATTTTTTGGATCATGCTGGAAATCGAACTTGACCTGTATTTTATTGTACATAACAGCTGTGCAAAATATCATCCAAATCCTTTGACATGTTTTCAAGTTATTGGTCGGAAACTCAAAATTTCATGAAATTTGAATTTTCAAAGTGGCCTATCTCGAAAACTATTTTTTGGATCATGCTGGAAATCGAACTTGACCTGTATTTTATTGTACTAAACAGCTGTGCAAAATATCATTCAAATCCTTTGACGCGTTTTCAAGTTATTGGTCGGAAACCTTCGGGGGACGGACAGACAGACGGACAGACAGACGGACAGACAGACGGACAGACAGACGGACAGACAGACGGACGGACGGACAGACACCGAAAAAAACTGAGGGTATAACATAATACCCTGCCACTTCGTGTGGCGGGGTATAAAAACTGAAAAAATGGTCAATTTTGATGATTAAAGGGCAATAACTCCTATAAGGAGTCATTTCACAACTTCGACTCAATGGAGAGATTTGTAGAGCTTTTGATGCTGAACAAGGAATATTGCTTCGGATTTTCTCTATCTCTTATACTTTTCAAGTTATAAGCCAAAAACAATGGTCTGACCCCCCTGTTCTATTTTTAGCAACGGCGGCCATGTTGGTTGATCAACGTGTATATAATTCACAAACTTGGTAGAGGACATCCTAAAGATCAAGTATACCAAGTATCAATGCAATCCCTTCAGTGGTTTCAGAGAAGAAGATCTTTGAAGAAAAGTTAATGGACGGACGGACAGACGGACGACGGACGGACGACGGACGACGGACGCTTAACGATGACAATAGCTCACATGACCCTTCGGGTCAGGTGAGCTAAAAATAATATTTTATATATTTTTTTCCCCAAATAATTTCTTTTATATAGCTTTGATATGTTACTGGAGTAATTAAATATAAAAAAAAAAGAGAAAATAATTTTTGTGAAAAACTCCCATTTTTATAAATTTTATATTTTAAGGGGAAATAACTGAGTTCCTCATTTCAAGTCTGAGATTTTGTTTTATAAATTTGTCAAAATTAATGTCTAATTTATTCTGCCCTTGGGGTGTCTAATTAAAGGAATTAACATCTATGCATTTGACATTTATCACTGACAGCTTGGTATGGCTTAATTAATTTGCTTGGGGACAGGTGGACTGGTTGAAAATGTGGCCACCGTGAAATGTTAAGCATGAATCGGCGAGAACAGGAGGGTTAACATCTCTGAAATTAGAAAATTTATATGAGAGGTGCTGGCCAGAATTCATTCATACATGCCATGAATCATACACCACTCAGTTCGATAGTAACCTTGATGTTTTTCAGGGGACAATTTTTCTGTCCCTTTTTCCTTGAAGCTGCCACCTTAAGTTTGAACACATATAGTTCCGACATTTTAATAGAATCCTTTTCTTAATGAATAAGTTGCCATAAAATCAATTTCCTCTGAAGAACACCAACAGAATAGGAGACCATGTATGTGTTTTATTTTAATATCATAACCTGCAGTGTTATTTTCGTAACTACCCTTTCCTGCACAAGTCAAGTACCACGCTTACACTGGCTAATAGTTGTTTTTTTTTCTATAAAATGAATGTCAAATACCAAATAGTTTGTTTACATTTGTCACGTATTTGTTTTATTTAGTTCCTTGTTTTGGGGGTTGTATGTATGCCTTATCCATGATCAACAAGTTTTAATTCTAAAAAAGTCTTGGGCATTGTCAAGCCCGATTGTTTTCAGCCATAGGCAAACACAATCAACACTCCAGGCCCTAGGATTTGTCTCTTCCGTGAGAAGAGAAGAGAAGATCTTTATCTGGTCACCGAAAAATAGGCAACCAGTTTCCATTCGGAAACGCTCGGGAATTTAGGTTCGCGCTAACGTTTCATAGAGCGGAACCATGCGAACTTCTCGGGCCTCTACATAACTTCAATTCGCAGATAATAAACAAAATTGCCGGTTTCAGATTTGAATTAAAATATTGCATTCCAGCTGTAAAAAAGTGATCATAGTAAATTTTTAAAAGTCAATTTACAACCACCCATACAATTTTATTTTCTAAGACCACAGCCACCCATAGAAATGTATTTACTAGAACAACCACCACCCACAAGAAAAAATATCGAGTGCCGTCCAACCCCCCCATACATTTTTTGCTGGAATAGCCCTTTAAATAATTCCTAGATTCTCATCCAAATGTTTTGAAATAATGGGGCAGGCGAGTGAATTCTTTTTTTAAATTTTAATCCATTTTTATAAAAAATATTCTGCCATTTTTAAAGAAATTGACCAAATATGAACATGATTTGCCAAAAATCCAGAATAAAATGTTTTGAAGCAGCTGAAAAAAATCAGAACGGGAGGGAATTAGAAAGTAGGATATTTATATATTGGCATAATATTAAACCTACCTTATTAATAAGTCGATGTGTAAACAGCCATGGTCTACTTTCTCTTTGTCTGTGAAAGTTCAAGGTTACAAGGGCATCAACTCCAACTGATGCATAATTATTCATGGTAAACTGAAATAAATTTTCAAAAATATCAAAAAGGCAAATATTGGCATTTTTATAATAAGCTCCCGCACAGCGGGAGCTAAATTGACTGAGTATGATGCCTTAAACCGGAAGACGTATAAGCTAGTCAGAAAACTGCACCCAATAACACGGAATGCAAAATTAAATTTCTTTTTTGGAATTTTCAATTTAAAAAAATAATAAACATAGTTATTGTATTAATATAAATTATTTCAAGTATTTCCTGCTATGAAATGCTTTAAAGGTAAAGAATTTGAATAAAAAATTAGGACTTCAGGCGTTGTTTTAATTATTGGCATCTATTCTATCACTAGAGGTCGCTTCCATCAAAACAAAATGACAGAAGCGCGGGAACCTGTCATTCTAATTTTCGCGAAACAAGACCCCCCAAATAAAAGCGGTCCATTGTCAACCTAACAAATAACTTGAATATTTCAGGGGGAGGGTAGGAGGGGGTATGATCCCAAAGTCCCGGCAAATAAAACAAGAAATCCCAGATTCCCGCGAAAATAAATGTGTGATTCCCGCATCCCGAAAAATGAAAATGTCTAAATCCTGTTCCCGTTAAGGGTTTTCCCGAATTCCCGTTGAAATAAATGGGCTTTCCCACTGTCCCACAAAAGGTCCTACTGACCCTCATTTCAGGGGACAAATTTCTTTGCAATAGAAAATGAAAGTAGAAATATTCTTGAAAAAGGGTGCGTTCTGCGAGGTCAGCGTTCGAAGCAATTTACTTCCTTGTTCTGTTTGCAGGTTCATTATTTTTTCAAAATTATGGGTATGAGGCACCATATATTATATAAGAAAGTTGTTTTATCTGCAGGAGCTTATCAGGTTTAACCTGTATCATATTATAATTTTCAATTGAATCTATATTAATATTACTATTTATTCCAGTAAACAAGATTGTGCTGGTTATATATTAACTTAAATATACTTTTCAAAATTCACTACATTAGAATGAAATCAAGGTCAAGTATTTCTGGGTCAATAACAAGAAGAGAATCTTGTAGTTTTCTAAACGAAACAAGAGGTTGCACTAAGTTGTGCTAAGGATAACCCTTCTTGACTATTTAAAAACAAGAAGTAGATGACCAACTAACCTGGAAAGGAGAGGAACTTAATGACTCCTTGTATTTAAGCTGTGTACTAAATTTAAAATCATTCCCATGGTAGAAGCTGAGAAATCTGTTAGGAAAGTATGTTTCGAAGTGACAGACAGACAGACAGACGGACGAGGTGGTTGCAACATAGTTCTCTCTTAAAGTAAGGATACAATATAAAGAGAAGCTATGACACTTTGTCCTGTGTAATGTTCATAATGTCTGTGATTTACCATATAATGTCAGGTAGAAAGAAATTTAGGTTTTCACTTAAACCATATGGGGCAGTTAGTTTTTAAAAAGGTGGATGTCAGAATAGGGGTCTATATTTCAATCCCTTGTCTCATGTTTGTTTTGATATCAGGTTTATAGAAAGGCCACAAATTTGCTTTAACTTACCTTTTTATTTTTGGCTAATACTGGGTATTTTCTTCTACTTGTGATTTGTACATTCCATCTAAAAACAAATACATTACAAAAATAATGATGCATTTAAGACTGTATTATCATAACAATAAACCTATGATATTCTACTAATTTTAGTCCATCTGTACACATGCATGTGAGAGCAAGATTCATTAAAGACTGACTTTAAAATCAGTTTCACAAAATATCGAAAATAAAATACAAAATTTAAGTTTATTCAAATGATTGTTATCTTAATATTTTGATCTTTCAAATGAATACAGATGCTTGTCTATGATATAATTTTTGTATTGTCCTCCTTCTACTGAATAACACAATCCTTAATAATCATTGGCAGCATTAAGTATGCTTCTATTATCATGAACCTCTATCACTTCCGAGGCATGTCAGTTCCCTTCTATTTATATAACGTTCATGTTGCAGGTTAATCATGTTTATGTTTTTTTCAAAACATTGTCTTCAGATATCTTGGGTTTTCCTTTGTTTTTCATGATTCTAATCTCCATATGTCAGTTCCAATAAGCATACTGTAAAGCATTTTTTTTTGCAACTACTTATATTTCACCTTTCTGTGTTAAAGGGCAATTTTGTAGCTATTAATTTTTGCCCTTCTTCATAAAAACAATACTATGACTATGAAAATACCGGTAAGGTACAATGTAATTGGTCATGATTAATTTTCCCTGAATATAAATTGCTCACGAAATTTAGTTGGTTTACAGTAAGTCTGAGGTCTTGGACCCTCAATTTTTTATGCAGGACCTTTATAATTTTATTGACAAAGGTCCTGGGCATGTCAGTATTTACAAGAAGTCTTATAGAGGACTTGATCATTTCTTTTAGTTAATCCAGGACTCCAAAAAGTCCTGGACCTTTTGCCCCTTAAAATATGAATTTGAACGCCTGATTTTTTTGGGTATATTTTGCTACATGTTAAGACCATCTTACCTGTCCAACATGTCAGGCTCAGCATTTTCCACCTTATGTAGAATCGTGTGAATTGCAACATCATCCATTGTATGACCCTCGCCCCAGCCAAGCACCCGTGACAAATCATTTCCAGTGCCCAATGGTAAAATTGATATTAGTGGAGGATTCTGTAATTATAAAATTTTAAGACTGCAAATTAAACTAAGAGTTTTCTCTTCCAATAACATTAAATTTTTTCGGCTTAGATGTGTTTATATCAAGACAATTCCAATTGTTAAATCTTACACCACATCTCTCATCCTAGGAAACCATGAGGTTCTTCTATTGCTTACTCATTCATCACCCCTGGGTTATTTCGTATGATTTTGTTTATTTGCGTGTTCTTGATCTGATCTTGAACTTCATAAAATTCAAATATAGAAACATGTAAAATCACATTAGAAACATGTTAAATCACATTAGAAAAATGTAAATGCCACCAATCAGTAGGCTTCATACAAAACTATCAATAACGAGGTATTTCATGTGTAATGCCTTTAGGGGTGTGAGAGATGGACCCCTAAGTTTCAAAGGATGCACATCTCATTGATTAATTTTTTTTGTACTGGCCTGGCTATGCAAAAGGTCTAAAATTTGATTACAAAAAAGAAAGATACATACACTTCATCATCTAATATATATTGAGTGAAAACAGCTGAAAATGTGAGAAAGTGTGATAGATTAACAGAAGCAGGTAATTCAGTACCTCTTCTACTTCAAAGCACAGGGATAAGAAGCCTGAAGCAAACCTTTAATTGAAGATGATTTATGGCATTTAGCACCCAACCAACAGATCCATCACCTCCACAAACAAGAACACGAAAAGTTACATCAGGAAGTAGATGGCACCACTCTAAACCATTCTCAGGAGGAACATCATTTAAATCTATAACCTGCCAAAATAAAAATAGCAATAAAATTACTGTAATAGAGATTTTTTGGCATTTTCTATTTTGAAATGTGTTTTTGGAGTTAAATTTTAGACCAAGTGTCAGATCTTGTATTTGCATATAACATGGAAATAAAACTTTGTCTGGTTTAGATTTTTTCAATTTAGATGGTGATGCAAAATTTGCACAAATAAATTAATGCCCTCATGTACATAGATAACAAATTGGTTGAATAATTTTAGAAGTTTTAACCTACACCAGTTATCTTTGTTTTCAACAAAAATCTATTAATATTTTAGTATTAATTTTATATTTAATCAATAACTTTTGGTGTCAGAAACAATGGCATGCATACATGTACATGTATTTAAAATTGTTATGTACATGTACATTGTGTACTATGAAAATAATTAAATTCAAAGACATCAATTTTCACGCATTGGAAAAAATTAAGTTGTTTTAAAAAAAGCAGATTCATGAATTTATCATAAAATGAATTCATTATAGAAGTCAATATGAGATTTCTTTGTTGAACATGTTTTATACTCTTACCTGTGTTGGATTCAGTATAGATCTGAATTCTCTGAGGATTAACTCCCCTTCATTGTTTCCACTTTTTCTGTTCCCTACCACAATAACAGGGGACCAGTTCTTGTAACCAGGATGTCTAACGGAGTCCACAACTAGATGTTTTCTCCCCTTAATACCTCGCCACGTCAATTTGACACAGTGTGGTGGCACTATAGAGGATTTGAATTCCCCCATGTCACACTCTTCTTTCATGAACACACAATTTTCGTGTGCTGATCTACTACACCAGGCACACCTAACGTCAGATATGTGTGGAAGTATACCGCAGTCTTCGTTACACACAAAACATTTACTATAAAGTGGTAAATTCCCCTGAATCCAATGGTGGTGTGTGACAGGACCCGGTTCCGTCAGGGGCTTGCAAGGGAACTTTTTGTCAGCTGCTTTCATGTGGCCATCGTCCACACAAAGGCCACATGAATCACATCGTGCACCATGCTTGATTCTCTCATGACTTATGCTGCTGTATGTTTGCTCAGGAAACATATCGACCATATACCACCTGTGGCCTTTCTTGACATCGCGAGCAGGAACTTCATAGTGCTGTAGTCTATACCGTCTATAGATACGCATCAAGATAAACGCTAGCACCAAAAATGACATCATGAATACCATAGAAAAGTATGGATCCATCTGAAATATAAATAAGTCTAAGTCAGACATATATATGATTATAAGCTGGCCTATTGAAAATTCAAATATAAATTTGCATGATAAGTTTGTTATAATTTTGCAATCTAAAAAAGAGTTTCTGAATCTGATAGTTTTATTATACTAACAATCTGCTGATAAAAGCATGCATATACAGGTAGTTCATGTATGTACATATAAAATGTGCACTTTTTAAAGTTAAGTTTACCCCTTTTTGTTATTACTTGATGTTACTAACCCAATCCTTTTCCATTGTGTTTGTAAGTATGATACCCAAGTACAGTAAAATACATGAGTAATGTACATCCCTGAGCATGTTGAGCTCCAATAAAATATTTTCAAATAAATAAATTAAAATGATTACAAAATGTATCTAAGCTAAAATATCAAATTAGATTTATATTTAGAAAAACACAGGATACTATTTTTGGCAAACAAACAACACATGCAACAATAGTCTATTTATAAATTAAGGTTTATAAACATTGATTTATATCCTGATTTAGTCAATAATAATTCAATATTTAATATATCATTTCAACAGGAACTAAATGTCCTTTGCTTGATATAATAATTTTTTAACTACAAAGATACTGCAGCAGTAAGATGATGTAGCATAATGTCACATTGTGTATTATGCGAGCGAAGCGAAGCTCACTATTGTACAGAGTCTGCCAAATTGCACGAGACTCAAAATACTATGGTTGAAAATAAATTCTGTCTCGCTACTCGGAATGCATTGGGAATTTACGAATATACCGGGTCTCGCATTATTGAGATTCTTTATTTACAAACGGAAACAAAACAAAACCTTTTCTTGTTGTTAATGACAATAACTTTCTCAATAAATTATAACTATCTAACGAACGAACACTAGTTGTTTTGTTTTTACAGAAATATGGCTTTCTCTGGCCAGAATTCGTGACCTTTTACCCATAGTGGGTCTTGTTTAGGGGGGTACCAATATCCCATATCCCCGTAAATTTTTCATCAAATATTCCATATCCCAAAAAGTGTTTTTCCAGTATCCCATATCCCTGTAACTAAAATGGACTTAAATAGCCCATATCCCAGTAAGTTTAGCCTCAAATATCCCGTATACCATGAAAAAATTGTGTGAATATCCCATATCCCAATATACCCTAAACAAGCCTCCATAGTGCACAGTCATGCGCAGAAAAATGGTTGGAGTTCTGTCAATCAATTTTCGGAACTTTTCATAACACAGATTCATTAAAATAAAGTGATCAGCATATGTATAATAATTTGGTCCTACAATGTACCTGATCTGAAAATAAAATCCTAATCCATCCTTATCCTATGTGGTCCCTCAAACTGACAAAGTTAAATGATCATTTGGATACATCGTCATTTTCCACCAAGTTTCTAAATCAATTTTTTTGCAGACAGTACTTGGCAATTATAGATACGGGTATACAAAAAATACATCAAAACTTGGCAGAAGAGCGGTGACATTTTGATGTCGTCTGCTTGTTGAATGATATGATGTGACTAAAGGATCGATTAAGTTATGGATGATGTTGTCCGGTCGCAAACAATATTTTGGCGTTTTTACGGATAATACATTTTTTTTCAAATAAATTATTAAATTTTTATCCAAAAGTGGACCCTCTTAGCTATTGATCCAGCCGAGGGTATTTTGACATTTTTTCCAGACCCAATTAAGGTTAAACCTAGTTTTGTTTGCACCTATTATATTGATTTTGTATCTTCGCAAGCTTTTAGGGCAGAGCAATTATCATATTAGTGTTACATGTACAATCAGAGTTGGGAATTATAGCCCAAACCTGAGTCGAAGACTGGCAATTTTTTGGCAAGGAAATTGCGTAATTAATTTAAATTAGGATAAAATTTTAAAGATTTTTCAAGGGCACTTTTTAAAGAACATTTATAAATAATTCCTTTATTTAAAACTGACGACTTTAAACAGTATTTTTTCTGAAAATTACTATCAAAATTAAAAGAAAATTAGTCTATTGATGCAGCAGGATTTCCTCTATCCAATGATATGAATATTTTACATGTCCGATTTATAATTAAAGTGTTTACCCTCGAACCATTATACGTTTAAACAGAGAATATGACGACAATTATTGTCAATATCGAAAATCATGCATAGACCTTGTTATTTTTAACTTATCGGGAGAGACTTACAATGTATCTCTTTAGTTTAATTATCTCAGATGTAGGAGAATATAAGCTTATGAGTTACATTTTGCAACCATGCAGGATACAGATGAAAAGGAAAATCATTTTGTATTTCAAAGTTGTATGAATACGTTAAATTTACAAAAAGTAATGTAAACATGGTAAAGAGACAAATAAATCATTTTGAAAGGAGTGGTTGAAATTCTTGCCAAGATGGTGCCTTTCCTCTCTTGTGGGAATTATATAGCAGGGGGTTGATATTCAAGTCGATTTAAATGACCAAAATTTATTCAAGCCCCTGTGGTACAGGGCTGTCAAGTTTTTATGAGTGCATGCATGAGATTCTACAAAAAAATGAAAGATCAAAGGAAAAAATTCAAAGATCAAAGAAATTTGCCGCCAAATTGCAGACAAGAAGCGGGAGTTTAGTGACACTTGACAGGTCTGGTGGTACAACTGTATGTAACATAAAATAGTGTCCACTATGAAATATTGTCCAGAGTGGTATTCATTCCAATGATAAAGTCCAAGGACGGAATAAAACGCATAAGAGATATGAATGTCCTCTGGATTTTTCAGTGTTAAGCATAGCAGGGTGTAGTCCAAATAATTATGCCGTCTTGGAAGGCTATTTTATTTTTTTTCTGGTACGTCTCTGGGGATCTAAAAAATGTCCAAATGACAAAAAAACCCAGAAAGACGTCATGATTATCTGGACTAAGCAGGGTGGACACAATTTCATAGGACATTATTTTGCTTTACATGTACACTAAGTGTAAAATGGCAATGCTTATTGCTTAGGCTGCTAGACATGTATGGTTTGAAGCAACGTAAGATGTAATCTAGTAAATGTGCATGCAAACATATGCTAATTTTAAATATAAAGTAGCGGTGGCATGATGATGGAAAACATGTGATAGCACATTTTGAAATTTGTAAATAAATTAAAATCTTAAGATTTTCGTTTTTACCACCGCCTCTTTCATTACAGGGTACTGTTTTAGCAGTTCCTTGTTTATGTCTGTAATCTTCATGTTTTCTCATCGCTAAATATAAGCATGACAACGACAACTTGTATAGCTGAAGGGTGGATTTCTAGAACGTGCATAACGACATGATCACTGTTTTGGTAGGAAATGATCAATGGGAGATAACTACGTTTGTACTTTATCATTTCCCGCCATTATTTTTGGATTAACAAAAAGGCTGGAGTTTTAATGTAAGTTATTATAATTTATAACAAAACAAAATAACGAATTTAATAATAATATAGATAAAATTAAGTATATTCTAACCCCATCAACACCATCCCAGATACATCTAGGTTCCTTTTTAAAACAGTCAAATGTACTGAGGGCAGTTGGATCCTTGCTGGTTTACTACTGGCATTGAAATACAGCCATATGGAACTGAGATTTCAACTGATTAAGTATCTGTCTTTCTAAGAATCATGCAGGGAATATGATAATGGTGATTTATGGTAAAAATAACACATGGGTTTCTTTACATTTTCTGAATCAGGAACGTATAAAGAGATATATACGTTCCTGTCTAAATCAAGATACATGATTGTATATTGTTTTTTGATTTTCCTTTTTTTTGGGGGGGGGGTGTTATTTTCGTATTATCTTTGCTGCTGTTGTTGTTGTTTTTGTTTGTTTTTTAATGTTAGTTTGTCTGTTTGTTATTTGTTTTTTTTTTCTAACGAACTATAGAAATTTTGAGTAAATGGCATTAAATACTGTTCATGATCTGAGGTAGTTATACCAACTTTCTCTTTTGGCTTCTCAACTTCTTTGGTTTCATCTATGAAAAGGTCTGGGTCAATTTTGCCATTATATAATAAAATCTTCACAAAACATATAACACAATTTTCCGTACGTATTTCAATCGGAAAGAGCAGTGGCGTACCACAATGTAAGTGATGGAGGCAGTTGCTTCCATTTCATGGATTTCGCAAAAAAAAAGAAAAGAAAATGGTCCCCGAAAAGTTATCATGGCACACTTTGCTGTTTTCCCGGTTGGTCTTTGTCTCCGGCATCACACTTCTTATACTGCATCATTATTCCGTGTTCATTTTATCCCCCCTATCGTGTTCATCTCCATATGTTCATTGCTTGGGATTAAAACTAAAATAGTTTTAGCATAAACCCCAACCATTCATTTTGGTGCGGGTCTTGCAAAAAGAATATGCATTCAGCAGCACTTACGATTTTACTTTAAGGTGGGCGACTTAAGATTGCCTATAACCGGCGTTTTGAACTTTTATACGGGTATGTTTTATATGCGACGGGTCTGCATGTTAATGGTGTTGGTAAGCTGATGAGAACAAAAAAATACCACTCCTTTTGAAAAGATGTAAAATCGCTCTTTCGGAATGTTAAGCAATTAAACCGGCATAGCTATAGGTAATACATCAATTTCAAAGCTCACATCATTAGCGTTATTAATATTGTCACCAAGCGGGAATTGACTTGACCCTTTTAAAGTTTTAAGTGCTCATCTAGGCAGAAAAAAGGCCACAGCCATCGTTTTAACCATGCATCTTGCATCCCTAGATGCACATACCATACCATTTGGTTGATGTGGTACTTGCTTGTTAGCAGAAATGGAACCATTCTTTTGTAAGTGGTCACCCTTGCTAAAGATATAGGTCACAGCCAGCATCAGAAGCATGCATTGTGTCTTGCATCTCTAAGTGCGCCTATCATACCGATATGGCTGATGTTTCACTTAAATTGTCAGTAAGTGGGTATGGACTTTAACCATTCTTCTGTAAGTGGTCATCCATGTGGAAAATGTAGGTCACAGCCAGCATCCGAACCCGGCTTGCATTGTGCTAAACATCACTAGATGCATTTACCATACCAATATGATTGATGTGGCACTTGACAGTAATTGTGCATGGACCTTAACCACTCTTCTGTTAGTTGACCCGCCGGGATGCCGACTCCGACGCTCAGGGTATGCCATATTTGAATTCTTATTTCAATCAGCTTTGAAAACACTTGGAAATATTTACAAAAGACTTAAACGAATGTTTAATTATTTTGTCGTACTCATTTGCTAGTGTGTGTGTGTGTTTGTTTGATTTTATGTTTATAAAAAGTTTAGGAATTGGTTGTTTTATATTTTTCCTTTGGTTGATTATGTAATTTGCATTCGGTTTTTTACCCAGTGATAGATATCTAAAACATTCTGCAGTTCATTGATCAAAAATCTATCTACGACGGCTTGATGATTTCATATGACTCTTTATAAATCTTTTAAAAGTAAATCATATTTTATATACATTTACACGTACAAGTAACTTAACAACTCATAATACACTCCAAAAAAGGACCAGGTAAATATTTAACACCTACTCCAAATTATTATTTTTTTCTCTACATTATAGAAAGTAGGGTATAGTAGCGGTGAACATTAAACATTAATAAGTTCATATAGTCTGAATATTAATTTCATATTTTAATCTTTAAATGGCATTTGTTTGTTGTATTAAAACGATGAACGTAAATCTTTGTAATACTTTATTCAAACAAGTTTAACTAATCAGACTGTGATTTAAGGAATTAGAAGGATTTAACTAACTTATAATTTGTTCTATATGGTAACAAAAAAGACGAGACGCGAGCAATAAAAATGACGTTTTATATTCTATAAATGTGTTTTTCACTTTCAAATTTTCTATGGAAAAGGAAAAATCTCTTTCACAGACTTTACAGACACGAAATATTCCAGTATGTTGGGATTTATTACAAAAGAAACGAAATGATAATACGGGACGGAGACGAAATCTTCCTCTAGCGACACTAGTCCGGATTCGTGGACCTCCAAAAGTTGTGGATGGATTCAATAATTTCAATTTGAACAAGTCCGAGGCATATCCGAGCGTATGTACTCAAATAGACATAGGCACATTATCTCCTAGAGGCGAAAACAAAAAGAAAGATTCGAAACCGAAGCCGATTCTCCTCCAGAGCCGGCAAGTGCTGGGAAGATATTTCCCAAAACCGGCTTTCCCTGAGGATACTAGAGGAGGAATGTTTGTTTGGAAGAATCCTGTTGGGTTGGAGCAAACTTTAAGCAAGAATAGTGCCATGAAACCATATGATTTGAGACCAAAGCGGAGTTACCATGGCCCTAAAACCAGCCAGTCTCTCCGTAGTAATACATGTAGCACCAGAAGCATAGCTTCTGTGGACAATAAACTTAGATGTTATAGTGAAACAACAAAACGACAAGTGACTTTTCCAGTCAAGAGAAATGCTCTAGTTGGATTTTTATCAGGAACACCAAAACAAATCCATTTTAGACAATCAAGCTTTTTGGGTGTCGAAGAGGGTATTAAAAATGAATTTCTTGAAAGTAAACTGGTCGCCGTTTCCGCGTGTTAAAACGGCTGTTTGGAAGTTAAGTCTTTATATATAGGCTAAAAAGAAAACATTGTTTATTATTTTGTTTCTTTTCATGTTATTTGTGCTTAAAGTTTAGAAATTTCGCACTTTTCGATTGGTTCTAAACCGCATGTATTGGTCATGGTACCACTTTAAAGATAATCTTTTTTTTACATTATATGTATAATTAACAATATTTAAGTTATTAAATTGTTTCTCAATTTCAAGCTTTTTGATTATAATCATGGAATTGATTTTCATTTTAAGTCATGTAATTCATGTATCTAGCTATAAACAAGGAATATTGTGAGTGAGCTCATGAAGGGATAACCCCTCTTTATACTGGGAAACTGTATTGATGAAAAAGCCCAATTACCTCCCCTGAATGATATCCGACATCAATGAACATTCTTTATGCATATCCATATGATGCTTCCTTCATGTATTATTGCATTAATTCCATTGAGCGGTTAAGGAGGAGTTGCGCTTACAATGTATGTGGGTAGACGGACAGACAGACAGGTTGACTCCTATATACCCCGCCCCAAAAAAGTGACAAACAAACAACAAAAACACTTTTGCTTGAGGGGTTTAAAATAACTTATTAAAGCATGCAGGATACAGAATCACAACATTAAAAACACAAAAGTAAGGAGATGGGTACGTGTTGTGCAACAAACGGGAGATTCTAACCCTTCCGTAGAACCTTAATTCATTATCGATTTTACGAAGTAATTCACACTGCTGCTTGCGGTTTTAGTTGTGATGTGTGTGTGTGCGTTTCCTTGTGACATCCTGGGTTTGAACTTTGAGGATCGAATGTTTCTTCTGGTGTTTAGTTTTTCTCCTTCCCTCAAAATAACCAAAATATAGTGTCATTTAAGATAATTTAAAAGCTTGAAGGTGCAAAGGTTTAAGTTTTTCTGCACTATTTTTGAAGTGATCAGTTGGTTTATTTAGAATCATAGGCGTTTGGGTCCAGGATTTTATTTTATTATATAATAAATAACGTGTATATAAAAAATTTTCATCTCGTCTATATACTATTTTCACATAGACGAGATGAAAACTTTTATATACACGTTATTTATTAAAAAAAACTCTAACACAGTTTTCGACGTTTCGGCCAACCGGCCTTCTTCATGAAATTTATTTTGGAATGACAACATGTTTTGGAAACTAGAACGTCATAAAAATAGCATTATGTAGCTTATGAAACAATGCTATTTTTATGACGTTCTAGTTTCCAAAACATGTTGTCATTCCAAAATAAATTTCATGAAGAAGGCCGGTTGGCCGAAACGTCGAAAACTGTGTTAGAGTTTTTTTAGTATATGATATACAACCAGAGATTTTAAACACGTTATTTATTATATAATAAAATAAAATCCTGGACCCAAACGCCTGTGGTCTGGCGTCCAATGTAGGGAAACTCTTGTGTGAGATAAACTATCATTTCATATGACATGCCCTATTCATTTCCAGAGTCTTCTGAGCAGGATGGTAGCCATATCTTGTTGGTTACTGGCCTCGAGTAAGTCATTGCTGCTGATGGTTCTTGGCCAGGAGATTCTTAGTATTCTTCTCAGACACTTTGTATGAAAAGTTGATAGTTTAGCTTGGTCAGCTGCCGTCATTCTTCAGCATTCAGAGCCGTATAAGAGTGTTGAAAGTAAGCAGCTCTGGTATAAATTCAGCTTGGTGGTGTTGCTGTACTGACTTCCAGATGTTGTTAAGTGAAACGAATACATTTCGTGCCTTTCCAATTCTGTTTTTGATGTCATTACCCGCACCTCCATCATTTCAAACAGTGTTTCCAAGGTAAGTGAAGCTGTCATTGGGAGGTCTTTATTGTAGACTGTTGAATGGTGTTAAGCGGGGGTGTCACAGCCCCGCCCCCGGAATACCGAATACCGTTTAAAAAAGAACAGAATGCCGTTAACAAGAGGCTCCCAGGAGCCTAAATCGCTCACCTGGTCTTGATGTCAACCCTATATTTTGTAGAGCTAAATGAGCTGAACATTTAAGTAAGCAACAGTTTTTTCTTTATCTACTATAGTTTTCATTCTATATGCCAAAAACACGAAAAACCGTTATTTTAGGGGCCGTAACCACTATAAGGAGTCATCTGACAACTTCAACCCTATGGAGACTTTTGTAGAGCTTTATGCGCTGAACATTTCAGCAAGCAACAGCTTTTCTCTATCTTCTATAGTTTTCATTCTAAAGGCCAAAAACATGATAAGGTTATTTTAAGGGCTGTAACCCATATTAAGGGTCATCTGACAACTTCAATCCTATTGAGACTTTAGTAGAGCTTTATGCGCTGAACATTTAAGCAAGCAACAGCTTTTCTCTATCTGCTATAGTTTTCATTTTAAAGGCCAAAAACATGAAAAAGGTTATTTTAAGGGCTGTAACCCCTATTAAGGGTCATCTGACAACTTCAATCCTATTGAGACTTTAGTATAGCTAAATAAACTGAACGTTTAAGCAAGCAACAGCTTTTCTCTATCTGCTATAGTTTTCATTCTATAGGCCAAAAACATGAAAAAGGTTATTTTAGGGGCCGTAACCCCTATTAAGGGTCATCAGACGACTTCGATCCTATGGAGACTTTTGTAGAGCTAAATGAGCTGAACATTTAAGCAAGCAACAGCTTTTCTCTATCTGCTATAGTTTTCTTTCTATAGGCCAAAAACAAAACATCATTTTAGGGGCCCTGACCCCTATAAGGGGTCATCTGACAACTTCGACCCTATGGAGACTTTTGTACAGCTAAATTAGCTGAACATTTAAGCAAGCAACAGCTTCTCTCTATCTGCAATAGTTTTTATTCCATAGGCCAAAAACATGAAAAAATATTATTTCAGGGGCCGTAACCCCTATAAGGGGTCATCTGACAATTTCAACCCTATGGAGACTTTTGTAGAGCTAAATGAGCTGAACATTTAAGCAAGCAACAGCTTTTCTCTTTCTGCAATAGTTTTCATACTATAGGGCAAAAACATGAAAAAACGCTATTTTTCACCTTTAAGGGGCTGTAACCCCTATAAGGAGTCATCTGACAACTTGGACCAAATAGAGACTTTTGTAGAGCTTTTAATGCTGAAGCAGTAAGGTGGCATCAGATTTCATTTATCTCTTATACTTTTTGATTTACAAGCCAAAAATAGTAGTCTGACCCCCCTGGTCTATTTTTAGCAACGATGGCCATGTTTTTCGACGAATCAAAAATCCCCACATCAGTTCTGTGGGGGATACCCTAAGGTACCATCACTCAGACCAAATTTGGCCAACCATCGTCGCCCGTTTTGCAGAGACACAAAATATAAATTGATTAAAGATGAAATGTTTTATACCACTTTTCTTATTAATATTTTTATTAATATATTGTCGTGTCGGTGACTTGCCAACATAGAATAAGATATAATTTAAAGACTGTCAAACAAAGTTTACAACAACTACTTCTTTATTTAAAAAAACACATAAGTGATGACTGCATTTTTAGGCAAGCGTTAGCTGCCTTATGTAGTCATAAGGTTACTTCTGGCTTTCGGGGTTTTTTTTTCTGTCTAGACGGAGTAATCTGCCTACTGTAATTCTTTATCTTCTATATTTCTTTTTAAAATATGATCTTATATGTTTCAATTTAATGCATTTTTTAAAAATCTCCATTTTTAAACGACACACAAGTTTTATTAATTCCTTTTCAATTTACAAAACGGACTATCTTATGATCGGCTCAAGAACATACATGAATATTTATCTGTAACTCGATTGGTCGTGCACTCTACCTTCAAATATTGCTGTTATTTCATTGGTTTAGTGTAAGATAATTTCTGATTCATTCATAAAATTCAATACACAATTAATACGCTATTAATACATGCTGGACGAGTTCATTTTTATCGAAGGGGGTTTGAATCGATACAATTTGTGTACAACACAATGCTTTTCGCGCGAAAGTTTATATAATTTTAATTTAAGATATGATTGGTTATAGATTGAATAATCTTCTGTGCCAAAGAGGGGGACTAGAATGTTCATTAACTTTTAAAATATCTGCTATTTTAGTGCTTACATATTTCGCTTGCCTTTTAACGCTGTAGCGCTTTGATTTTTTATTTCAAGTATGCAGAAACATCAATATCTGTGCTTAGATCGTATAAATATCACAACCTCATCTCTATTTTATTAGTTTAGTGTGATAATGTCACATTTCATATTTCTTACAGCCACACATGTTAGACGTCATTTTACTTGTACACAATTTTAGCACAGATCTGAATTTTCTGTCAAAAACACTGTATATAATGGGATTCAGAGCAGAGTTGATAAAATAACTTCTGAGAAAAAATATGTATGCAGCACGACCAGAGGCATCCAATGAAACTACAAATGTCGAAACAAATTTGTCAATACTAACAAGAATCAAATGTGGTAAATATGAAAAAATAAATGAAAAAGTAACGAGAAACATTAAATAAGTGGTATTTCTCGACAGTTTTCGCTTTCTTCGAATTTGATCCAGTTGCGTTGATGAAGGTTGGTGTATGCTCTTTCTTCGTACAGGTGCCTCTTTCCTAATGCTCTCTGTATCCATCGGAATCTCATCGTGTAATCCGTCCTCCAAAGTCATATCAGTACTGTTTTCTCTGGACCTTGTGACATATTCATGCGATCGTACTATTACATTACTCCGCTGCAAGTTGACGAGTCCGCTATTTTTACTCTCTAAGTCCATGCTCTCGTTTGTATTAGAAAGACCACGTGACTGCTCTTGTTTAAATACGAAAAACCTTACCCTTCTTCCTATCAAAGCATACAAGATTATTAGCGAAATTAGAGCGACAACGAAAAGGGTGAAGAAACTGATCACATACATTCGAAGGTAAATCGAATTTTTGAACGAGTCATTAACGGAGCACTTATGTCCAATAAATTGTATTCCTTGCTCAGTTATAACTGACTTTTTTACTCCATAAGTCACTAACGGAGGCCAGGTTAAGGCGATAGATATGACTAAAAGTATGACACAAAGCTTAAATGTTAATTCTTTTGATATCTGAAAGCCATGAGGGCGACAAATCTTGGTAAACCTATCCACTGCTATTGCCAGTAATATACCACTGCTGGAGAGACTGGTGAAAACGTTCAGCATTCTCGAAGTTTTACACAAATATGGCATATCAAACTGGTACTGGTTCACCAGGCTGATGATTTCCAAGGGAATATTCACTAAACATGTTAAAAGATCTACGACAGTCAAACATATAAAGAATATCCGAGAATTTGTCTGTTTGTAAAGAAACCCATAGACGTAGCAGACAACACCATTTCCTATCGCGCCAACCACTCCGATGAGACCTAGGAACACTGCCGTCGGGATTTGTCTGTAGGCCTCCTCTTTGTTAAGTTGGGAAATTATATCCGAGTCGTTGGTCAAATTCATTTCTGGGTCTAGACGGGAATTATATCAAACATACTGACAATCCATGTCTAAAATTACTAAAAATCCGGTGTATCACATCTTAAGGACCTTAATCCTGTGTTGCAGGATACAACATGATATCGGTTTTAACCATCATAATTATTCAAAACATTATTTTCAATACAAATACAACTATTTTGCCCTCTTTTGGACATGCTTTTCCATTCATATTCTAATTATAGGTTATTCGGAGAAACTATGAGCTAGGTTTTTAATTAGCAGCAATGAAAGACCCTTCCGGCTGATTTTTTTTTCAAATCAAAATTATATTAGCTGAAACTTCATGGTCGATAAATCTCACCAGTTCATCAGCGGTAAACGCGTCGGGCTTTTAACACCAAAGTTCTATTCTCGTCAGGGGTGGGATAATAAAAACGTTTAAATTAAATAGATAAAAAAAACTTCTCAAAAATATGTTTAATTTCTTAATAAGAAACACTTGTCGAAAGTCTTACAAAAAAGTTTACGCCGCCGCCGCCGCCGCCGCCGGAAAGTAATACCTATGTCTCGCCTTTCGTGACTATTCGTCGCAGGCGAGACAATAAAAACTATATATACTCTTCAAAAAAAGTTACGCATAGATAGAAAATTCCCCGTACGTTTAATGCAAATCTAAACAATTTCAAAACAACATTGCCGAGCTGTTCTGCAACCGATTTTCATGAAACAAAATCCAGTAAAAAGAAAACAAAACAAAGATTGTTTTATAACTTCAAGGTTTTTTAAGATATTGTGAGTAGAACACGACCAATGTTTTTCACGAAACATTTTGCATTGATTTAAACGGGAAATTGATGCGTAAAATGTACACTTGAGTTCTACTTGCAATATCTTAAAAAGCAGCGAGGTAACGATTTTGCACAAAATTAAACAAATAACATTCTTTCATTTTTCTTTTGATTGTTTTTTCTTTCATGAAAATCGGCCTATTGACGGCTTGGTAATATTGTTTTGAAATTATGTGGGTTTGTATTAAACATATAGGAAATTTTCTACCTATGCGTAACTTTTTTTGAAGAGTATATATGATTTATATACTATAAAAAAATGTTAAAGATTTCTTCTGTAGTTTTATTATTTAATAGATAATTTATTATTATGAAACTCGTTACATTTATAAATAGTCATCACTTTAATCAAAAACATCCTTTCTTCATCAGAAGCTTTAAAATTGCCAAAATCGATATCAATATTAATTGTAAATATTAAATATACCTCTATACCACCCATTAAAATGGGCGTTTCGGTAATTTTAATGGACATTTCGGTAATTCTAAAGGCATTTCGGTAGTTACTGGAATTTCGGTAATTCGAAGTACCGCATATAAGGGGGTGTCACAGCCCCCGCCCCCGGAACACCGAATACCGTTTAAAAAAGGACAGAATACCGTTAAAAAGACTTGAATACCGTTAAAAAGACTGGAATATCGAATACTCTAAAGATCACGGCGTACGCGTACCAAAAGCCTAAAATTTCGGAACATATTTCTTGCATATGCTGATGTGTATGAGCTAGTTGCCAGAAATACAGTTTTAATATTTTTGGTGTGTATCGGTGCATGGAGAAATAGAAAGCATCTTAACTTACTTAAACTGATGCATATAGAGCCATTTTATGACATTTCCCTAAAAATAACTCAACTTAAAATTACTTAAAGGCCTCGCTAATGCTCGCGTCACATGCATATGCAACTCGGAAAATCTTTTTTTAGTTAAAATTTTGATTTTTCTTCCAAAGAAGCAGCGACTGTCAAAAGTCCAAAATGGATATGCTATGAAGTTTTGGGGTATGTTATGGACTTTAGGTATGAGTGGAATGTAATGGATTTCAGATTTCTTAATCAGGTATGTTATGGATTTTTAATGGGTGTGATGAATATAAAGTGATGTGGCTAAATTCACAAGTTTATCCTGTTTGTAGTCAAATATCTAAAAAGGCTGTATTATTAAAAAAAACATATCATATATCTAGAAAATTATCATGAGAATTCTCAATTTAAAAAAAAATATCATAAATTCATGGGTCCCCCGCCGAGTGGCAAAAATTCTAAGCCAGCCAGCTTAATGTGAAGTAGAAAGGTGACGGACCTGACAACGCATCCCATCACATGAGACCCCTACCCATAGCTGTATACCAAATATCAAAAGACTACAAATAGTAATAGCTGAGAAATCTGTTAAGAAAATTTTTAATCTTTGACCCTTAAAAATTCTAAGTCGGCTCGTTAAACAGGAAGTAGGCAAGCTACAGACCTGGAAACGCATCCCACCATATGGGACCCCTACCTCAAGCTGCATACCAAATATAAAAAGCCTACGGTTAATTTTCTGAGAAATCTGTTACGAAAAAAAAGTGTGACGGACTGACGGACACAGGCATTTCTATGTTCCCGCCTCCGCGTTGCAGCGGGAAAAAGGAAAACGGTTGAATGTGTTCATTTTTCTATGTTCTTAAAATATACGATATACAAAGTATGATATGACTGTTTTCATATCATATCTCATATCTCTCTCGACTTATATCATGTTAGCTAATGGATACGAGAATTTTGATATGAAAACAGCCATTCGATATTCTATATGTTCATCAAATATCCAAAAAGGTTGCATTATTTAGTAAATATTTGATATGCTCTTTCTTAGTATTTAGATCCGAGTTTTAGCGATTGGTGACCTTGTGTGAGGAAAATAAGGAAATTTTTGTTCAACTTTAATTTAGTTCTATTAAGAAATTTCGGATATATAATTCTTTCTTAGCATTAAGATACGAGTTTTTGCCATTGGTGACCTTGTGTGAGGAAAATAAGGAAATTTTTGTTCAACTATAATTTAGTTCTAAGAAAATCGGATATATTTATTTTTACAAAATTTTAATTGTTGTAATAACATCTAAGCATTGTTATGTAGTTTTCAAGGATACTACACACTAGGAAACTGTACTAGTGGCTGGTGCTGATGACGAGGAAATTATAATCCTAATTT
Organism: Arcuatula senhousia; assembly: GCA_963971305.1. NCBI lineage: Eukaryota > Metazoa > Mollusca > Bivalvia > Mytilida > Mytilidae > Arcuatula > Arcuatula senhousia. The sequence continues at coordinate 37,876,754 of OZ020307.1, read as the reverse complement.
TATAGGCGACAAGAGCGAAATATTTGTTTCCATAAAATATACCGAAATGTTCCATTAACATTCATGTACCCCCCAAATAAAATAATATATAAAAATATACAAATCAAATATATACTAGTATATTTATTTATAAACACATATACAGTCGCTAGCACGAGCGACCTCAAAAACATATTTCATTAATAATAGTTATGACATTTTAGGAAAGTAACAATTAAAAAAAGGTTCAGCCTCAAATTGATTTTAAATTTATAAATGCGGAAGATTTTACTCAAAGGATGAGTACTAAACACATGAAATATCTTCTTCGAAACTTTTGGAAGTTTTATCTGTAAATTTTAAGTAACGCTAGATATGTAATGCAGTGTATGAAAAATGGCTTTATCAAAACCATGTTCTAAAGCTCAGAATATCGTTAACTGTGAACTATGCGAAACAAATCCAAAGCTTCATCGAAAATGTTTGGAATGCGATCTGTTAATGTGCAAAACTTGCTTTGAAAAAGTTCATCCAAAATTCCTTAATGCTGACGAACACCACGTTATTGGCATTAAGGATATTGGTAATATTGAAAACCGAGCTATACGAAGGAATCTCGAATCATCCAATGCAAGAAGCATGTTTCGAATAAGTGTTGTTTTTTCTGTACCATGTGCAACCAACTTGTATGCCCAAGTTGTTATAAGGTGGATTTCAATAAAAGAAAGTGTTTTGCTAGATTTAGAGTAAGCAACCATCAACTTAAAGTAGAATTAGGAAGACATTCTAATCCTTCCATTCCACTTAATCTTAGAATTTGTGATAAATGTAACTTGAATAAAGTGGAAGATGAGATTCATTATTTTTCTGAATGTCCTAAATTTGTCAATGATAGAAAATTACTTTTTGATATTGTTAAAAAGTCCAATGACAATTTTGTTAATCTATCTGCTTTTGATAAACTTTTCTGGTGTTTCACTTGTGAAAATTTTGAAATTATTCATCATTTGAGTGTCTTTCTACAGGAATCAAACATAACTTGATAATTATATATGTAATTATTGAACTTAGGAACGTCCTGCTATATTATTTGTTGTTCTTGAATCACTCTGATATCACTTATAATCATATATGTTGTAATGTCTTTGCCCCTTGAGGGCCCTTAATTGGCCAATAAACTTATTTGTAATTTTTTGTATTTTGGTGGACCATTCCGGGCATGACGTGATAGAAATCCAAAGTCGCCATGAGATGATTTTAAAAGAAATAACTACAACGATAGAAAAAATAGAAGAACGAGAAAAGGAGATCAATGAGGAAGAAAAAAATGTAGAGAAAATTAAATCCAGCAAATTAAGGCGGTTTGAAAGTCTCGCTCGCCAAATAAGAAAAAATCGCGATACTTTGAAAGCAAACATCGACCACCATGCAGACAAACTATTAAAAACTGTCGAAAGCAGGCATGTCGATGTAGAATCGACAACAGCTGAATATTCTTTGGGAATTCAAAAAACAAAGACCGAAATTATAAATAAGAAGGAAGATTACAAGTCGTTGCTAGCTACTGGCAGTGTTTCTGAGATTTTTGAAAAATATAAGACTTGGAGGATTCCCATTATTCCTCCGATCAAACAGTTAAAACTACCATCACTTCCACAACTTCTTTCACGTACAGTTGAATTTGACCCGGATGTTGTAGGAGAGCTATACGAATCAGAAACCGCGGACCATAGGAACGCTGAGCTGAAAAGGGAGATATATACACTGAGGAAGACTATAAAATAGAGTATGGCTTAATTTCTGTTAATCTTATAAGGACATTTACAACCCAACTCTCTGCGTGTTTAGATATGAAATACAGCCCCGATGGCAGTTTGTGGTTACGAGGCAATTCTACAATTCAAAATGGCGTTCCACGTAAGGACAATAGTACTTTCCGAGCAGACATTTCTGTTGAAGTTCAAAATTTGAAAGATTTTGCAGTTGTCTCTTCTGAAAAAATTTTGATCGCAGACATGACTTCAAACGTTAAAGTATTATCCAAGAAAGGTGGCACCGTTACAAATTCAATCATAAATGTCGAGTCTTTGTTCGTGATTGCAGTTCACATTGCAGACCAAAATATGATTCTTTTAGGAGCCCGGAGTACAACGTATTCATTTCCAGTAAAAGGTAGACGTGCAGTTTTGGTAATGGGCAAAGATGGTCGACAAAAAATGGCATGGGAATTTGACCAGCTTATTAACAATGAACGGCTTTTCTCTGATCCAAGATGTATTACAAGTTCCGGTGAAGATAGAATCTAAGTTTTAGACGCGACAACAGAACAAACTGCACGAATTGTAGTTCTGAATCAGTACGGACAAATAGTAAGCATCTATAATGGACACCCTGATATCAACTCTGACAAAAAACCGTTTAATCCCACGCAAATACAAACAACACCAAGAGGGCGTTTCTTTGTTTGTGACCGTACAAACGGTGCGTTGCACTACCTGAACAGAGATGGAATTTTTCTTGGTTATATTCTTAGATCTCTGCATCTTGTTGGAATACGGTTTCCATATTGCTTAACATACAGTGGTGATCTTAAAATTTTGATAGGATCAAAGAAATCAGATAATGAAGATGAGAAAGCAAAGGTTTACAAACTGAAACTAACCGCCGATTAACATAGATCAGACTGACTCGGCGACGAACTCCGAGCCGAAAAAAGTTAAAATATTATGTGCAGTGGGATATCGATCGAGAGACAAAATAAATTAGGATGTACAGAAATCTGAATGCAATCAATCTTCCTTACCAAAGATTAATTGATGCCAATAAAACTATGTTTCAATACTTGTTCATATATTTTTCTTATCAAAAGGAGAAACTTCTGCCCACGAATTAGTCAATTTCTTACTTCAAGTTTATGAGTCAGGGGCTTGCATTTGATTTTTGGTCTATATATTTATCAATAAAAACTTCGCCGAGTGCAGCATGATACGACCACAACATGTTCATTGGTAAATAAGAACCTTAAAATATTTCTAGCCTTGCTTCACTCGGCTCAACAGTTCAAACAAATATAAATCATTTATTTCCTGTACCTGCATTGTGATATACAAGCTATTTTTGTATATTTTTATAGATTATGAATGTATGTATTTAAAAACAAATACAGAAGATAACAAGGAATCTGTGAGCTACTGCTCACTCAGTATACTCTGCTACCCCCTAAATGAACTATTTCAGTATACAGGAAGTAGATATCATACAGACCTAATTTCAATACTTGCAATAAAGGATCTCACACTGAACTCATATACGAAATTTCAAGTCACTGTGATATGTAGTTGCTGAGAAAAATGTTACGATTTTTTAAAACAATTGACTAGGAATGTTGAAAATTGGTAATCAGGAGGTAGATATCCAACAGACCTTATGTCAGTTCGTATACCAAATTTTAAGTCACTGTAATATGTAGTTGCTGAGAAAACTGTTACGATAGTTATGTTGCGGACGGATGGACAAAGGGAAACCAGTATACACCCCTCGTCTTCGAAGCGGGGTTATAATAAAACAGAAACAAAAACTGCATAAATATGCCTTTTTTAGGCATGTCCTTTAATGCCCTATCCCTCAGACAAATATGATCTACTAAAAGCCCCCCTTTTTTTAAACTAAATCCACTTGAAGGACTGTTACATGGAACTACGGTCTACCTTTAATTGTCTTCACTTCTTTGATTTTTAGAATCCTTTTGCATTATTTTTTGTTTTCAACAGTTTGGGTCTAGGGTTTTATTTCTGAATTATTGCGCTTTAATATATAAAAAAATTGACACTCGCTATATTACTAAATGTATTTCGGGAAAAAGTAGTATATCGAGGTTCAAAATTTATCTATACCAACAATAAATAGATATAAAAAATAAAAATCCTAGACCCAAACGCCTGTGATTTTGTTGTTGCCTTTAGGTTTAGAAAAAGTTTTTAAAAAAACTCATGAAAACTTCACACATATTTTATAAAGCTAAATTTAACAAAAAAAAACCCAGAAATGCTAAATGGAAATTTGAATGTCAAGTCTGAAAGGAAAAAACCAAAAATTGACAGGAATCAGAGCAACACAAAGAAACAAATGATATAAAACACACAAATTAAAAAACAACTGAAAAGCAATCAACATTAAAATTTCAAAATTTATATAAAGGAAAGCATGATTAACAAACATCTATTAAGAGAGAAGCAAAGAGGAACCAATAGGACATTCGAGTGTCAAAGGTCCGAAAGGGCAACGAAAAATCAGTAAGAACGAAGAAAGACAAAACAAAAAACACAAAATCAACCCAACAGAAATCAACAACGCGAATACAAGACGTAACAAAAGTGAACTCAGATGCCCCGAAGAGTATAGAAATTTCTGCTTGCTATAGCACACCTGTCGCCTGCAAGTGTCAAACCAGCATCTGCACTCATTTGAGAGATAGAAATCTCATATTTGTCTATGAAATCATGACGTCTTCCGTCAAATTAATTGAGTGAAGAGAGGCTATATAACACTGTAAGCAATTTTTGTCTCGCCTGCGACGAATAGTCGCGGAAGGCGAGACATAGATATTACTTTCCGTGCGGCGGCGGTGTAAACTTTTATGTAAGACCTGTGTGGACAATGAATTGCTTGAAAGTATAAAATATTGGGTATACAAACAGTTCAGGTTATGGTCTATGCAACTGTTATCATGCCTTGTGACCCTGAACCCATTTTCACACTCCAGTGACTCTGTGAACTAATGTCTTTTTTAAGGCCGAAATTTTTGTAAGACTTGTGGACAATGAATTGCTAGAAAAGGATAATAGCTAGGCATCTGATATTGGGTATACAGACAGTTAAGGTTATGGTCTACGCAACTGTCACTCTAAAGATCACGGCGTACGCGTACCAAAAGCCTAAAATTTCGGAACATATTTCTTGCATATGCTGATGTGTATGAGCTAGTTGCCAGAAATACAGTTTTAATATTTTTGGTGTGTATCGGTGCATGGAGAAATAGAAAGCATCTTAACTTACTTAAACTGATGCATATAGAGCCATTTTATGACATTTCCCTAAAAATAACTCAACTTAAAATTACTTAAAGGCCTCGCTAATGCTCGCGTCACATGCATATGCAACTCGGAAAATCTTTTTTTAGTTAAAATTTTGATTTTTCTTCCAAAGAAGCAGCGACTGTCAAAAGTCCAAAATGGATATGCTATGAAGTTTTGGGGTATGTTATGGACTTTAGGTATGAGTGGAATGTAATGGATTTCAGATTTCTTAATCAGGTATGTTATGGATTTTTAATGGGTGTGATGAATATAAAGTGATGTGGCTAAATTCACAAGTTTATCCTGTTTGTAGTCAAATATCTAAAAAGGCTGTATTATTAAAAAAAACATATCATATATCTAGAAAATTATCATGAGAATTCTCAATTTAAAAAAAAATATCATAAATTCATGGGTCCCCCGCCGAGTGGCAAAAATTCTAAGCCAGCCAGCTTAATGTGAAGTAGAAAGGTGACGGACCTGACAACGCATCCCATCACATGAGACCCCTACCCATAGCTGTATACCAAATATCAAAAGACTACAAATAGTAATAGCTGAGAAATCTGTTAAGAAAATTTTTAATCTTTGACCCTTAAAAATTCTAAGTCGGCTCGTTAAACAGGAAGTAGGCAAGCTACAGACCTGGAAACGCATCCCACCATATGGGACCCCTACCTCAAGCTGCATACCAAATATAAAAAGCCTACGGTTAATTTTCTGAGAAATCTGTTACGAAAAAAAAGTGTGACGGACTGACGGACACAGGCATTTCTATGTTCCCGCCTCCGCGTTGCAGCGGGAAAAAGGAAAACGGTTGAATGTGTTCATTTTTCTATGTTCTTAAAATATACGATATACAAAGTATGATATGACTGTTTTCATATCATATCTCATATCTCTCTCGACTTATATCATGTTAGCTAATGGATACGAGAATTTTGATATGAAAACAGCCATTCGATATTCTATATGTTCATCAAATATCCAAAAAGGTTGCATTATTTAGTAAATATTTGATATGCTCTTTCTTAGTATTTAGATCCGAGTTTTAGCGATTGGTGACCTTGTGTGAGGAAAATAAGGAAATTTTTGTTCAACTTTAATTTAGTTCTATTAAGAAATTTCGGATATATAATTCTTTCTTAGCATTAAGATACGAGTTTTTGCCATTGGTGACCTTGTGTGAGGAAAATAAGGAAATTTTTGTTCAACTATAATTTAGTTCTAAGAAAATCGGATATATTTATTTTTACAAAATTTTAATTGTTGTAATAACATCTAAGCATTGTTATGTAGTTTTCAAGGATACTACACACTAGGAAACTGTACTAGTGGCTGGTGCTGATGACGAGGAAATTATAATCCTAATTTTATAGGCGACAAGAGCGAAATATTTGTTTCCATAAAATATACCGAAATGTTCCATTAACATTCATGTACCCCCCAAATAAAATAATATATAAAAATATACAAATCAAATATATACTAGTATATTTATTTATAAACACATATACAGTCGCTAGCACGAGCGACCTCAAAAACATATTTCATTAATAATAGTTATGACATTTTAGGAAAGTAACAATTAAAAAAAGGTTCAGCCTCAAATTGATTTTAAATTTATAAATGCGGAAGATTTTACTCAAAGGATGAGTACTAAACACATGAAATATCTTCTTCGAAACTTTTGGAAGTTTTATCTGTAAATTTTAAGTAACGCTAGATATGTAATGCAGTGTATGAAAAATGGCTTTATCAAAACCATGTTCTAAAGCTCAGAATATCGTTAACTGTGAACTATGCGAAACAAATCCAAAGCTTCATCGAAAATGTTTGGAATGCGATCTGTTAATGTGCAAAACTTGCTTTGAAAAAGTTCATCCAAAATTCCTTAATGCTGACGAACACCACGTTATTGGCATTAAGGATATTGGTAATATTGAAAACCGAGCTATACGAAGGAATCTCGAATCATCCAATGCAAGAAGCATGTTTCGAATAAGTGTTGTTTTTTCTGTACCATGTGCAACCAACTTGTATGCCCAAGTTGTTATAAGGTGGATTTCAATAAAAGAAAGTGTTTTGCTAGATTTAGAGTAAGCAACCATCAACTTAAAGTAGAATTAGGAAGACATTCTAATCCTTCCATTCCACTTAATCTTAGAATTTGTGATAAATGTAACTTGAATAAAGTGGAAGATGAGATTCATTATTTTTCTGAATGTCCTAAATTTGTCAATGATAGAAAATTACTTTTTGATATTGTTAAAAAGTCCAATGACAATTTTGTTAATCTATCTGCTTTTGATAAACTTTTCTGGTGTTTCACTTGTGAAAATTTTGAAATTATTCATCATTTGAGTGTCTTTCTACAGGAATCAAACATAACTTGATAATTATATATGTAATTATTGAACTTAGGAACGTCCTGCTATATTATTTGTTGTTCTTGAATCACTCTGATATCACTTATAATCATATATGTTGTAATGTCTTTGCCCCTTGAGGGCCCTTAATTGGCCAATAAACTTATTTGTAATTTTTTGTATTTTGGTGGACCATTCCGGGCATGACGTGATAGAAATCCAAAGTCGCCATGAGATGATTTTAAAAGAAATAACTACAACGATAGAAAAAATAGAAGAACGAGAAAAGGAGATCAATGAGGAAGAAAAAAATGTAGAGAAAATTAAATCCAGCAAATTAAGGCGGTTTGAAAGTCTCGCTCGCCAAATAAGAAAAAATCGCGATACTTTGAAAGCAAACATCGACCACCATGCAGACAAACTATTAAAAACTGTCGAAAGCAGGCATGTCGATGTAGAATCGACAACAGCTGAATATTCTTTGGGAATTCAAAAAACAAAGACCGAAATTATAAATAAGAAGGAAGATTACAAGTCGTTGCTAGCTACTGGCAGTGTTTCTGAGATTTTTGAAAAATATAAGACTTGGAGGATTCCCATTATTCCTCCGATCAAACAGTTAAAACTACCATCACTTCCACAACTTCTTTCACGTACAGTTGAATTTGACCCGGATGTTGTAGGAGAGCTATACGAATCAGAAACCGCGGACCATAGGAACGCTGAGCTGAAAAGGGAGATATATACACTGAGGAAGACTATAAAATAGAGTATGGCTTAATTTCTGTTAATCTTATAAGGACATTTACAACCCAACTCTCTGCGTGTTTAGATATGAAATACAGCCCCGATGGCAGTTTGTGGTTACGAGGCAATTCTACAATTCAAAATGGCGTTCCACGTAAGGACAATAGTACTTTCCGAGCAGACATTTCTGTTGAAGTTCAAAATTTGAAAGATTTTGCAGTTGTCTCTTCTGAAAAAATTTTGATCGCAGACATGACTTCAAACGTTAAAGTATTATCCAAGAAAGGTGGCACCGTTACAAATTCAATCATAAATGTCGAGTCTTTGTTCGTGATTGCAGTTCACATTGCAGACCAAAATATGATTCTTTTAGGAGCCCGGAGTACAACGTATTCATTTCCAGTAAAAGGTAGACGTGCAGTTTTGGTAATGGGCAAAGATGGTCGACAAAAAATGGCATGGGAATTTGACCAGCTTATTAACAATGAACGGCTTTTCTCTGATCCAAGATGTATTACAAGTTCCGGTGAAGATAGAATCTAAGTTTTAGACGCGACAACAGAACAAACTGCACGAATTGTAGTTCTGAATCAGTACGGACAAATAGTAAGCATCTATAATGGACACCCTGATATCAACTCTGACAAAAAACCGTTTAATCCCACGCAAATACAAACAACACCAAGAGGGCGTTTCTTTGTTTGTGACCGTACAAACGGTGCGTTGCACTACCTGAACAGAGATGGAATTTTTCTTGGTTATATTCTTAGATCTCTGCATCTTGTTGGAATACGGTTTCCATATTGCTTAACATACAGTGGTGATCTTAAAATTTTGATAGGATCAAAGAAATCAGATAATGAAGATGAGAAAGCAAAGGTTTACAAACTGAAACTAACCGCCGATTAACATAGATCAGACTGACTCGGCGACGAACTCCGAGCCGAAAAAAGTTAAAATATTATGTGCAGTGGGATATCGATCGAGAGACAAAATAAATTAGGATGTACAGAAATCTGAATGCAATCAATCTTCCTTACCAAAGATTAATTGATGCCAATAAAACTATGTTTCAATACTTGTTCATATATTTTTCTTATCAAAAGGAGAAACTTCTGCCCACGAATTAGTCAATTTCTTACTTCAAGTTTATGAGTCAGGGGCTTGCATTTGATTTTTGGTCTATATATTTATCAATAAAAACTTCGCCGAGTGCAGCATGATACGACCACAACATGTTCATTGGTAAATAAGAACCTTAAAATATTTCTAGCCTTGCTTCACTCGGCTCAACAGTTCAAACAAATATAAATCATTTATTTCCTGTACCTGCATTGTGATATACAAGCTATTTTTGTATATTTTTATAGATTATGAATGTATGTATTTAAAAACAAATACAGAAGATAACAAGGAATCTGTGAGCTACTGCTCACTCAGTATACTCTGCTACCCCCTAAATGAACTATTTCAGTATACAGGAAGTAGATATCATACAGACCTAATTTCAATACTTGCAATAAAGGATCTCACACTGAACTCATATACGAAATTTCAAGTCACTGTGATATGTAGTTGCTGAGAAAAATGTTACGATTTTTTAAAACAATTGACTAGGAATGTTGAAAATTGGTAATCAGGAGGTAGATATCCAACAGACCTTATGTCAGTTCGTATACCAAATTTTAAGTCACTGTAATATGTAGTTGCTGAGAAAACTGTTACGATAGTTATGTTGCGGACGGATGGACAAAGGGAAACCAGTATACACCCCTCGTCTTCGAAGCGGGGTTATAATAAAACAGAAACAAAAACTGCATAAATATGCCTTTTTTAGGCATGTCCTTTAATGCCCTATCCCTCAGACAAATATGATCTACTAAAAGCCCCCCTTTTTTTAAACTAAATCCACTTGAAGGACTGTTACATGGAACTACGGTCTACCTTTAATTGTCTTCACTTCTTTGATTTTTAGAATCCTTTTGCATTATTTTTTGTTTTCAACAGTTTGGGTCTAGGGTTTTATTTCTGAATTATTGCGCTTTAATATATAAAAAAATTGACACTCGCTATATTACTAAATGTATTTCGGGAAAAAGTAGTATATCGAGGTTCAAAATTTATCTATACCAACAATAAATAGATATAAAAAATAAAAATCCTAGACCCAAACGCCTGTGATTTTGTTGTTGCCTTTAGGTTTAGAAAAAGTTTTTAAAAAAACTCATGAAAACTTCACACATATTTTATAAAGCTAAATTTAACAAAAAAAAACCCAGAAATGCTAAATGGAAATTTGAATGTCAAGTCTGAAAGGAAAAAACCAAAAATTGACAGGAATCAGAGCAACACAAAGAAACAAATGATATAAAACACACAAATTAAAAAACAACTGAAAAGCAATCAACATTAAAATTTCAAAATTTATATAAAGGAAAGCATGATTAACAAACATCTATTAAGAGAGAAGCAAAGAGGAACCAATAGGACATTCGAGTGTCAAAGGTCCGAAAGGGCAACGAAAAATCAGTAAGAACGAAGAAAGACAAAACAAAAAACACAAAATCAACCCAACAGAAATCAACAACGCGAATACAAGACGTAACAAAAGTGAACTCAGATGCCCCGAAGAGTATAGAAATTTCTGCTTGCTATAGCACACCTGTCGCCTGCAAGTGTCAAACCAGCATCTGCACTCATTTGAGAGATAGAAATCTCATATTTGTCTATGAAATCATGACGTCTTCCGTCAAATTAATTGAGTGAAGAGAGGCTATATAACACTGTAAGCAATTTTTGTCTCGCCTGCGACGAATAGTCGCGGAAGGCGAGACATAGATATTACTTTCCGTGCGGCGGCGGTGTAAACTTTTATGTAAGACCTGTGTGGACAATGAATTGCTTGAAAGTATAAAATATTGGGTATACAAACAGTTCAGGTTATGGTCTATGCAACTGTTATCATGCCTTGTGACCCTGAACCCATTTTCACACTCCAGTGACTCTGTGAACTAATGTCTTTTTTAAGGCCGAAATTTTTGTAAGACTTGTGGACAATGAATTGCTAGAAAAGGATAATAGCTAGGCATCTGATATTGGGTATACAGACAGTTAAGGTTATGGTCTACGCAACTGTCACCGTGACTGGTGACCATGACCTCATTTTTACGCTCCAGTGACTCTGTGAACTTAAGTCTTTGTTCAGGCAGTAATACTTGTGGAGACAATGAATAGCTAGGCATCTGATATTGGGTATACGGACACTTTTTGTGTTTATATCAAGAAATGAAAGCTTAGGTAGTTGTTTTTAGTGACGGTGCCAACAGGCGAGACATACTTTTAGTGGCCACACTTGTGTCAGACGTGACGCTCTGCCAAGAAAATCGATGTAATTCACACAAGCTCTGGAGTAACGAATCAATTGTAATACGTAAACTACATAAGCTGGAGTGGATGGAATGTTGCTATAGTACAAGAAAGGAAAGTTGACGATTGGAAACTGGAAGTCATCACATTTGTCATAGAGTTTTGTTGAAAGTTTTCATTGACAGTCTATATCGAGATGTAGATTTAAATATGAAGCAGACTTCATAGAATCTGTTGTGTCCTTTATTTCAAGTTCCTTAGGATATATGAGATGAATAAAGTAACCAAATCGAGTATTGTTCAGCGGAAGGACATCATCAATATAACGGAAAGTAGGGTTAAAAGAGAGAGTTAGTCTACGATATTTTTGTCAAGAAGAGATTGCAAGAAGTCTGCTTCATATGAATGAACACACAAATCAGCAGGCAAAGGTGCACAATTAGTGACCATTAGAATTCCTATTGTTTGCTGAAGAACACGTCCACCAAACTGATCAAATATGTTGTCTATAGATTAAGAAATTGGGAATATCAAACAAAATAAATGAATATAAATTGTGTTCATTACAACTTATCATTTAAGCAAGTGTAGCAGCTTAAAGTATGTCACTCTGTCAGCAGCCCCATAAAACGCATTCACAGTCTATCTGTATTAAATAGTCCAACCCCCCCCCAAAAAAAAGACCTAAGTTCATATAGTCATCGAAGCGTGAAAATGGGACCCAAGTCACATGGCATGGTACAAGTTGAACAACTCAAATTGTCTGTATACTAAATATCAGATGGCTACGTATTGAACTTTAATTTTTGACAAAAAATCTGACAAAGAACTATATGAACTGATAAAAGACCTAAGTTCACAGAGTCATTGAATCATGACAATTGGGTCAAGGTCACATGGTATGGTACCAGTTGCAAATCTAAGTGTCTGTGTACCAAGTATCAGATGCCTAGTTATTATACCTTTTAAGTGATTAATTTTCCACAAGTCTTACAAAGAAGTTTACAACCCTCATAAAGTCCTTATTTCACAGAGTCATTGAAGCATGAAAATGGGTCAGGGCACTCTCAAAAAGTAGATAATGTAAATCCTGTTATTTTCAAGTACTAGTCCATGTACCTGCTAAATTCTGTAAAGACCTTAATTAACAGAAAACCTTGTAAAAACTTAATTTTGAAGGTACAAGAAAATATGTTCAACCTAAAAACTTCAATGTACTGCTTATACAATGTACACTCACACATACAATGGCATCATTCATTATATCCAGCAAAGTCAATAAAATATCATTACTCCAATAAAATTTGGGTAAATCAACATGGCATTGCAATATAACATGCACTACATATCATGACAAAAAATCTCACAAAAAACGCAGCAAAATCCATTTAGCAGTCTCTTAGTTGCACCTACAAATTGTTCCTTTGACTATTTAAGTTGAGCAAAGTTGAAAAAGTCCCATACCTCCAATAAAAATTTGTTAAATCAAAATGGTGTTGTTATATGGTCAACTACATGTGATTACAAACAATCTTAAAAAATTTCATCAAAATCTGATAATTGGTTTCAGATCAGTTGTGTCCACAAAAGTGTGATGGAGAGACAAAGACCATCTCTAGGTTCCCCCATTACATTAAAACCAATACAATAAATATACAAAATTTCATGAAAATATGACTTGCTGTTTCCAGGAAATCACCAGAAGTGCAAACCTTAACCTGATGTAGAAATATGAACTGAACATCAATCAATCAAGAACTTTAGAAGTTGGTCATAGGAACTCCATTTCAACTCAACAACACCTTAAAACTAAGAATTCAGAACTTATTTCTTTTTTCTTTTATTAAGTCACATCATTATCAAACATTGAAAATATTTCTTCATCTAAAGTATCACAAAGTTCTGCTGTATGACATGATGAAGTCGACTGGGTGTTAATTGTACTCTTTAATCCTTTGTTTAGGTTTTCTGAGACTTTGGATTTTATTTTTGTAAATTTGGTCACTTTACTGTCTTCTGATGAAGTTATCATCTGCTTGAGATTTTCCAAAAATCTGAAAAAAGAAAAATTAAAATGCTCATAAATCACATAGAAAATATACATAATTAGACTGCAAATGTGTTTCCTCGTGACTTGCCCAACTCATTTATCGTGGAATGGCATTATGTTCCTGCAATGTATAAGCCTTGGCATGGTCAATGAGTATACAAAATTTCATGAAGATGGGTTTGTGATTTTTGAGAGAACCAAAGGTATTCGATTGTTAAACAAAAACAAAACAAAAAACAATGTTCTGCAACTTCTACATAAAATGGATACGATTTCTACAAAAATCTATGTCTGAACAAACAAACAAAACATCCTAGATTCTTAACCCCTTTGTCCAGATTTTTTCACCAACATGAAAAAAAATATTTTTAATTTTTTGGCAAATTATGTTAATTAAAATGGTTCAACATGGAATCAAAATAAAAATAACATAACCTGCCTGCCTGTCCAATATTACAACCCGTCTGATTTAACTATGGACTTTCGATTGTAGCGTAAAGTGAAGTGTGCAAACACAACAATGAAAATTTACGTCGTCATGAACAAAGCCAATCGTTAACAAAAACCACAAATCGTTTCATTTTATTACATAAAAAAACATTGATTGAATGAATGGGTCGTGCAAAAATCTGATTGGATATTGATGAAAAGTCTGGCTGACATTGGTTTTTCTTACTGTGACGATTTGCGGTTTTTGTTACCGATTGGCTTGTTCATGACGACGTAAATTTTCATTGTTGTGTTTGCACGCTTCAATCGAAAGTCCATAGTTAAATCGGACGGGTTGTAACAAGAAATGTGGATGAGAATCTTTTTATCATGGCCTGATTGGTAATGTTTATTTTACTAAAACCTCAATTTAACCAAATATTTAAAGAATTAGCTCATATTTTGTATGTGAATAGATTTATAATTTTCAAAAAAATAAGCATTTCTAGTTTCTGGTTGATTTCAAGCAGAATTAACTACCTCAATAATCTTTAAAAATAAAAAGAGAGATAACTGTTAGTTACTGTAATGCTTAATTTAGATGTGACTATAAACATGTTTAAAAATGTCCAGTTTGATAGAGCATAGTGGTAAATGACCATGGTTCAATAACACACTGAATGTTTTAACTGTTAGTTATAACAATGTGTGAACAAAAGTAAAAACCACAGGGATAGAAATTAAAATTATTTTCAAGGAGCAAAAAAAATTGCTTGTTTGAACAAAAGTTAGAAGCAGACTTGAAAAATTGAGGCAGAATTTATTTTAACTTTTTTCTTGTGGCAAGAAATTCTAAAAGGAATAATTTGCCTCTGGCAAAATTTTAAGAAACAACACTAGAAAAACAGGAGCATTTTGTTTCTTAGATTGTGCCAAATTCAAACCTAAAATCATTGCCAAAACTTTGTTAAAATGTTAGTATGCTCTTGTTACTATGTAATTTGTTTTATTTTAATTTGATTAGAAACACAAAACAGAAGAAAAATACATGATTGTTCTATGATACATTTTAAAAGCAAACTACAACAAACCTCTCAATCCTTCTAAAGTTCTCCTCCATCTTGTTGTTGGCGAGTTCAGTTAAAAATTCAACATACTGAAAATAAACAAAGAAAGGTTCAATTCATTTCTATCATTTGTCTATATTTTCTAGAAAATGGAATAGCACAAACTTAAAACTGTGAGAAAGCTCACGTAGGATATCATTTTTATGGAAAACTAAATTGGGAACAATGTAAATCCAATAACACTATC
The DNA here is from genome assembly GCA_963971305.1 of Arcuatula senhousia. Lineage (NCBI taxonomy): Eukaryota > Metazoa > Mollusca > Bivalvia > Mytilida > Mytilidae > Arcuatula > Arcuatula senhousia. Next base: position 37,861,425 of record OZ020307.1, on the reverse strand, counting down.
TTCATTCGATGATAACTGAGAGAAATGAAATTTTTGTGTGCATATGATATGCCCCTCTTCATGTAAAGTTTCATCAAAATCAAACAGATTATCTCAGAGAATTTGTAGTTGAAAGATATTAGGACTGATTTATACAGAGTAATTCCAATGTACTTCTTTGTTAGGAAAGGAAACAAAAATCTATAAGAATATATCCTTCTTCAAGAGTTTTTTTAAAGGGGGGGTTAAATTACACATACATCTTAACAAACCTATAAACCATTTGATCTTTAAAATCTAACAAACTTATTAAAACAATTTTTTGGATACAAACAACAAAAATTTACGATTGAACATTTACACAATTACCTCAGTTGAAACCAGAACATGGCCACCTTTTGACAAGGGCACCTCCATAGCATGAGTACTTCTAACTCCCTGAAAAAAAATTCTCAATAATTACCTGAATATAGAACAAAAGCATTTGGTTAAACTATGTTAACTTCTTATGAGTTTTACAATAAACATTATTTTCATGAATGACAGATTTTTGTCTTCTACATGTATGTATTTAATCTAAGCATTTTTGTTAATTTCCTATTTCCAAATATTTTCTATCTTTTAGCAACTGCTTATGAGTCCATCTACCCCTTATTTTTTTAAGAATTTTTCTTCAATAATCTTTGGCTATAAAAATAGTCTAATCACAAGGCAGTGATACAATCTAATCCATATCTGATTCATGTTAAAATTAATAATTGTTTATATTTTTGTGTATTAATCTACACATTGTAATACATCCGTTTCACAATAGTGCGGAATGGTTGGTGAACTCGGAGAAAATTCTTTCATTTTAATTTTTTCTGGGCATGACAACTGTAGGTGCAAGAAAGAGCAATTGATCACAATAAATACTGCTTTGTTGTTTATTAACAATGGAATCTTCAATTCTAGAAATATTTCTACACATGTAAGAACATTTTTCATTCAATTGAAGTATTGACCGTTTATAAAGATATTACTGTTTTCATACTGTTGTGTAATCCCACAAACACCGTTGCATATAAGTCTATGGGGCAACAAACCAGTTTGACTCACAAACTGGTAAAGAACGTGATAATTTCTGCTAATTGAGGGTTTTTTTCAGGAAAAGTAATGAAATCGAAAAAGGATGTATTGTACTTACAACAACGAATTTTCCTTTCTTCCCTAAACTAATTCCAGAGTTTCTAAAACCTGACTGAACAGCACACTGGAGCTAAAAAAGATTAAATAACATAAGCGAAAAAAAAAAATCATCATTACATTTCAAATAAAATTTGAAATACAACATACTGTAAATGTGGAAATTTTACATTAGCATGTTTTACCACTAAAAAAAAAATTATATATTTGTTTTGATTACGATATTGATTTCTGGACATATTAAGTATTTTTCTGACTAACTCCTTGTGGGAGAAATTTTCTCAAATATCTTGAGACTGCATCATAAAAATACTTATGTCCAGAAATCACTACCGAATCAAAACAAATATATAATTTTTTTGCAATACAAAATGTCTGTTTCAAAACAAAGTAAAAATATTATGAATATGAATTTCTTCATGCATATCTCAACATAATGAAATATCTTTATTTTATGTCTGACAGATTAAATCTAGTGGTTAAGAGAAAAGATGAGCTTCAAACTTATTTCTTAGCACAGTGGTTGCGAAATTTGTTCTTGGCTTGTAAGAACAAACCAAACCAACTTAACATTGCAATTGTAAATTTATAACAATTACGTTGGACCACAGTAAAATTTTTCCATTTTTTGCTCGTCAGGTCTGGCCCACCAGCACATTTCGGGAAATTGATAGCATTTAATTGCAGTCTTGTTTTGCCCTAAGTTTGAATGCCAATATCGATTGCAGTTGGGTTGTTTATTTGTAATTATGTTGCCTGTAACATGTTGCAGACATACAGGAGTAATTTTGGCACTATATATCCTCATGGGTTGTCCTGGAGCATCACAAAAACTTTCATTGCAACTTTCTGCAAAACTACTGGTACATGCCACAACATTGATATTTGGCATGTAGGTTTTTCCTACAGTCCTATATGATGTCAACCAATATTATGGCTTTATCTCTTCTTCCTGTTTACCAAAGATGACACCTTTCTAGTTTTTGTTATGTTATGCATTCCTAACTTTTTAATCTGTCTCGTCTTTTGTGTCAACTGATTTTATCTTGTTTTTTTTGGTTTTTTTATTTGGGGGGGGGGGGGGGGTGGGGCTTATGAAATTTGAATGACCATTGGCACTGCTTTGTCTCTTAAATTTATGGATTTGCAACTTTTAAATATAATGTTCACAATGGATACAAACCAATGACTGAGCATGTTCTAAGGTTCTACACTGGACATGTAGTACAAATGGTTCAAACTTAAATACACAATCACCAGTTACTTCTGTCAGGACTGGGGTCTGAAAATATAAAAAAATCAATGTTCAATATTAATTCAAAACAGACATATGATGAATCCTGTTCCTGATTCAAAGAACGATGCTATCCATTCGGAAGGTGTCCCGTGTATGCGGAGAGCAATACCCCATGCACGTTAAAGACCCCTTTGTAGATTTCAATAAGAGTAGGCTCAATGGGGGCTGCTTCAAAAGGCCACACTCGCAAACTGCTAGCTGGAGAGGGATTTACATAAGCATCAAGCTTGTTTCCCGACAGTAATGCTATTAACCTTGGTTGTTTTTATACACAAATTACATGTGCATGTAGGTTTTGGGATTTTGGGATTGGTTTTGATACTTTTGTATTGTATTATAAGTCTTGGGCCATTGCAATACAGTAAGCAGTGACCTATGGTCATGTTGAAGACTGCTTGCTGTTTTCTGTTGTGATTTTTTGAATTGCTATTTTTTTATGTTTGTTGTGTCGCGTACACTTATTCCACATCTCAATATCGTTTATTGTGAGGAATGTATGTATAAAATGAAAACTGTACAGGTGGTTACCACCACATTAACAAGTTGAACTTAAATTACAATTGCAATGTCCTTAAAATGAGAAATGAGAAGCGCTTGTACAGTGATAATGGATTTATAATACAATTTCTTTTTAATCTGTAAATATATTAACCAAAAGTAGTAAATAAGTAATAGGGATTTGGAAAAATGTTCATGACCTTAAAGTCATGAAGAGCAGCAATGCTAAAAATCATAAGTTTATATGTACATGTTGTAAATGATTATTTGTTAATCTTACCACTCACAAAAACTTAGCTTGCTGTCACTTGAATGTGGAGGTCAAAAAAAAATTCCTCCCTAATCCCGACCCTAACTACATGTACATCTATACATGTATCATTTTTCATGGTGTTACCCCTCAAACACATTTTTTTATCTTTGGCGTTGTTAAATTACAAAAGATTACCTACAAGTTGTGATGCTTCAAATATTTCATCTTTGGCCAATTAAGTTACAAAAGATTACCTACAAGTTGTGCAAGTTGTGATGCTTCAAATATTTCATCTTTGGTCAATTAAGTTACAAAAGATTACCTACAAGTTGTGATGCTTCAAATATTTCATCTTTGGTCAATTAAGTTACAAAAGATTACCTACATGTACAATCTGTGATGCTTCACATATTTTATTTTATCTTTGGTCAATTAAGTTACAAAAGATTACCTACAAGTTGTGATGCTTCACATAATTTATCTTTGGCCAATTAAGTAACAAAAGATTACCTACAAGTTGTAATGCTTCACATATTTTATCTTTGGCCAATTAAGTAACAAAAGATTACCTACAAGTTGTAATGCTTCACATATTTTATCTTTGGCCAATAAAGTTACAAAAGATTACCTACAAGTTGTAATGCTTCACATATTTTATCTTTGGCCAATCTAAGTTACAAAAGATTACCTACAACTAACAAGTTGTGATGCTTCACATGTTTTATCTTTGGCCAATCTAAGTTACAAAAGTTTACCTACAAGTTGTGATGCTTCACATATTTCATGACTGGTGAACAACCACTGACATCCTTGTTTCTTGGTAACTTTTCCAACTTTTCCTTCTATCTGAAAAATAAATCTATCTATTGCATACTCTATTTAGTCTACTGACAAATAAATCTAAATGCATTTTGATTGTTGTTTATAACAGATACACAGTTAAATTATACATGTACATTTTGTAGGTAAAAATCATACATGTAAGCCCAGGTGACCTTTCAAGGAAGTTAGGTAAGGTGGCAAACATTTTTTTTACCAACTGAAGCAAGGCATAAATGTTTTTTTAGTGTTTTTTACATGGATTTATGCAAAAAACACAATTTTTGCCAGTTTAAGGGAATGAACACCCTCCTTTTATCATCCAGATATGTACATGTGTAGCTACAAATTGAAAAATGAAGAAATGTAACCAGGTGACAACTTTGATTGGGTGTACATGTAGCTACAATGCAGTTCCATTCCTCCTAATGGGACACAGGGCACTCTTCCATTCATAAGAATTTATGTTTGGTACTTTTACCACGGCTACCAATTTTCTGGTTTTTGCAGGGTTTCCCTTACTTTTCTGTCATTATTTTATAATGAACTGAATAAGAAACATAACAGATATACTAAAATATCAAATTCAAAATTTTAGAAGTTGGCAGCCCGGTTGTACAATGTAGCTAGTTGAAATAGGTCAATATAAATTTCAATTCGTCAAAAATAGTAAACAGAGAAAATAATTTTAGGGTGCAATCAAAATTTACTAACTACTGATTTACATGGTTCATTTAAGAAAAAGTATTGTAACGGGGTTGCTCCCCTTCGTACATTAATAAGTAGGTTTAATAGCCAGCCTTTATCCCTGAACAAGGGAAGTACTTCTTTGGTTCAGAGGTAGAGCGCCTCACTGTAAACCTAGAGGTCCCGGGTTCGAGTCCTGGTCAGGACATGTCAAATTTGTGAAGTAAATGCTCTCCGGTTACAGTATAAATGGAAAGTTTAATATTATAATTGAATATAAATAAAGTAATCTACAATGTATGTTTACAAATACAATTACATTGTCATCAAATAAAATAATTCGACCAGAACATGAGCTAGTGGTGAAAAAATCAGGTAAGTTGTTTATGAAAACAATCAAGTCATATATTTTGCTATCTATAGATCCTTTTCGACTAAAGTCAATTCCAGAAACAGCCTGTGATTTTTGTTTGTCAAAATTTTCCATTCCAGTTTTGGGTATGTTTTGACTCGGGGAATGAAACGTGAATATTTTTAACAGACCAATAAAACGGATATCCACAGATTGGTCCGATGATACGATTAATGAGCAACTTTTAAAATAACAAACCCATGACAAGTTGTATTAAATTTATTCCTTTTTAAATCTACTTGACAAGTTATTAGCAAGTATCGGGAGCGCCTGATGGGGGTCCTGATCACGGTTCACGGAAAATAAAGATTGGATTTCACAGTTCACAGGAAATAAGAAAAATTCTCAAATCACATTTAATATTTACATGAAATATTGCCACTGTGGAGATCCGTGGAGGCATCAATTACAGATCACGGAAAATTATTTTAGCGGAGAACGGTTCACAGACAATGCCTTCATCACAGTTCTCGAACAATGGTTTGCCTAAATCACAGTTCACAGAAAATTCAAATGACTCAAATGGAAGTCACGCATCACAAAATTACCCCATCGCCCCCTCAAGTCCCTCTTTTTATATATAGTGAGTTATCTCCAATTTGCAGATTTATTTTCTCTTTCCAGAAGGTACTTTAAACTAGTTACTGTGGGGAATTTTAAGTTCATCTGCATTTATTTTTTAGTTGGTCCCAAAAATTCTAAAAGTTAGTTATAATAGTTATTTTCATAATGTATTTAACATGTTTTCCTAACCTAAATAGGTCCAATAAGTCCATTAAATAATTCATGAAAAATAAAAACATAATTTTTTCCCCTTCATTGCAATGTAATATACCTACCGTAATGGAGAATAATTCTTGCAAATGGGAGATAACTCACTAATTACGAAAATAGGGAATAGCTAAACATGAAAAATAAAAAATATAAAAAATATGTACGTTGCAAATAATTAAAATAGAATAATAAAAATTGCAGTAACTTTCTAATGACTTGTCAAGTACTCTTCAGAATGACCAGGTTTATTTAGAATAACCAGTTTTCACTAATTATTTAGAATGACCTGCTTTTAACTAAGATTATTACATAACTGCGTCTGCAGAATTTTTGTTGATTATACCATAGACCTGTATATTTAATATACACCCAATAAACACACGACGTGCTCACAACGTTGGGGATTCGTGCTCAGAACGTAACATTGTATTAGTACGTCGTCACAACGTCGTAAAAACGTCAAATCACAACGTAATACTTGTTACGTGGAAATAACGTTGTGAAAATACGTTATAATAACGTGATATTATTACCATCAGATAACGTTGGTTTATTACGTAGTACCAACGTAATTAGCACGTGCGATAATTACGGATGAAATTAGCCCTTGATCAAACAAACGGTTTTTTATTTCATGACCATGCATTATGTTTTCATTTTGAAAACATTTGCAAATTATATTAGGTAAGTCATTTAGGCTTCTGTTAATTGCCGTGTCATATCTACTATCGTTTTGTGTATGGAAAGCGTTTTTTTTATTGTGTTTTTTTTTATTAAGTTTAATTGAATTAATATATTGATAAAATTTGTAAGATATAATTTTATTTTTCCGTAAACAATCGATACATTTTCTTTATGTGTATATACTTAAAATAAGATAAAGTTATTATGGATGTTTTATCGTATTATCATCGTAGATAATACACAGCAAGTAATTAAAAAGCAATTAACTCCTCATATGCGTTGTGTACACAATCAAGTTTAATCAGCAAGGGGAAATGGTGTATCGTATTTCTTTGGCGGGATTATTATCTCTGAGAAAGAAGGTCAACAGACGCGTGGGATGTGTGTGCGCGTTTTGAAAATTAAATTAAGTATTTGGATAGAATTAAATGTTTAAATGTGCTATATTAAAAAGGTAAGCTTTTTATTTATGTTATTTATTTAATATCATTAAGGTAAATAAAGGTAATAACAAAACTACCGAACTTGAATGATCAATCTCATAGTCCAGAGAAAATGACAAAAACGAATCAGTCATACCGGAGAACTGGTGGATCGCAATGGTCCTGACTTGGTACAGGCATTTCAAACGAAATGGTGGGTTAAACCAGGTTTTATGGCGCCAAACCTCCCTCTTCCATTGCGATCTTAGGATCCGGTAATGACCATAGAACACAACATAGTTGTGAGACACAATAGGGATATTGAGGTGATCATCTCAGTACAGCAAACCAGTCAAACACTAATTAAAACAATTAACTATCATATCTTTTAACTCAATTTTGAACTTTTCTACTAGTGGCTGATAATGAAGAAAGAATTTTTTTAGTGATCGTATGAGACGTATTTTCTTATAGCCCTGCTTCAAAAGTCGGTCACGAAGAAACCGGTGTCTGATAAAAAAATCTGTGAAATGTGTGCAAGCTCTGGCATATCGAATAAGTTGAGAAATATAAACACCGTATGCAGGAGAAGTAGGTATGTTGCTCTGTAGATTAGGAAAATTAATAATTTGAAAATTAAAATCGTCTCGTTTATCGTAAATTTTTGTACTGAGATGACCACCTGGGTCAAATTCGAGGTGCAAATCCAAGAAAGACGTGAAGCAATTAGATTCGGTGGTCTCTTGATGGCGAGATGTTATGATCTGTTGTATCAAAATTACAAATCTTAAAGTTATTTTGTGTACCTAAGATAAATGTCGATATTTAAGGTACATGTGGTCTACTTTTTTAGGTTAAGCTTTGTGAAAACCTATTATAGAATGCATGATATTCTATTTCGCTGATATTGTTACTTAAAAAGTTAAAATATATAATTAATGCTCTCTTTCGGGTAAATAATAATTTTTCTGATTTAATTTTAAACAGCTTTTCACTAATCTTTTAAATGTGTGTATTCAGTTGAACATGGTTTTATAGGGACATTCTAAATGGTTACGTCCGTAACTGTCATGGAAATGGTCAGATTTTGATGTGTGTTCAGAGTCAGGTCAGATCATTTCTAAGATAGGAAAATGGAACATTCTTCTGACTTTTTAGTAACAACCAGGAAAAAAATAAAGGTGAGGACAGGAGATAAGATTAATATTTTTCCGTACATATCTTTAAAAGTAATTAATTCTATGAAAACCTAATTAACAACGGTCTGCTTTTGTCGGCTGTTGGTCTTTTCTAAGGTCATAAATTACGTTGTCACGACGTTGTCTGGATGGTCGCCGGACGGTGCTGGGGAGTCTACTAAATTACGTTGTGGGTACGTAAAATTCTAACGTTGTCACGACGTAAATCCCAACGTACTGACAACGTTAGGACGACGTCATATTGTTTACTGGGCAGATCTGTGATTATACTTACGAAGGACATACGAATGTCCGAAATATCTATCATAGTATTTTTAAAAATTATTTAACATACATTACCTTATCAAATATTATCTGGGACTATATTTAAGGTGTCACAAAAAGTTTATAAGACACAGGCACTTGTTTCTATCAATAATGGGGGGGGGTCGAGTATGTATAAAATAAGTTATTTTATACATACTCGACCCCCATTATTGATAGAAACAAGTGCCTGTGTTATAAGATTGGTATCTGACTTATTTCATGACGTAAAGAAGATACTCTATAGTTTTCTCTTATTTAAAAACATTTGATTCACGAACATCTAGACTCTTGAAGATGAATTAAAAAACCGTATCTGGATACGATATTTAATTGTGAGATTTCTAAAGTAAAGTGTATCTTTATTTAAATGAGTAAATAAGACATCTTGTTTTCTTTACACTTATTTTACTATCTTATAAAACTTTAATTTCTTTTCTCATATTGAATGTGCAACAATGATGAACAAAGGAAGCAATCAGCATCACAAAAACATGGTTAATAGATATTTTGAATGCTTTAACATTTCAGACGCTTTCATTTGAAACAATTTCTAAAACAAGAAGCCACTCACGTGATTTTGTAATCGGTTGATTTCAATCTTAAGACATTTTCATTATGTTTTTTTTCTGTTTTGGTTGTCAACTAAATACTATGAATTCATGAAAATGTATTATGCTTACATATCCTTAATCATACTGTGGTATAATTCTGTAAGCAATGTAATGATATGTAATTGAAATGTAATTGGCATTACATGCAAAATATGAAAAGTAATGCAATACTTTCAATTACAAGTAATTAAAATTTGCCTCAATTACACATTATTTTCAATTACATGGAAAACTTGTAATTAATTACAGCTAATTTCAATTACTTTTTTAATTACCCCAGGTCTGTTGGTTGTGGTTTTCGATCCATTATGATAACCGTTTTGTAACGTCAGGGTTGAATCTCTTTTAGGTTCGCCAAAGACACGCCGGGTATTCGGACACATAGAACCGACTTGAACACAATAGACCGGGTGAGCCGGAAAAAAAACCCATCGTGTTCATGTAGGTGTGGTATTTTCTTTATGAACGTATTGAAAAGGGATAACGGACAATTATAAGTTTATACAGCCGTTTGAATGTCCATTTACTACTAGTACAGAAAGTTTTGTCTGTTTTTTACAGGAAATTAAAATCCACAGGAATGCCTTGAACAACGAAATTACTCCCCAAAATGTAAACTTCCAACTTTCATGGACTGTAACTTATCGCGAAATGCAAGTTGAAAACTTTTTTTTGAACAGATTATAGGTCCCCCGCCCGTTTGGTGGGAAAAAAATCTGAGTCGGCTCGTCACAGTAAACAAGAAGTAGATGAGAGACGCATCCCACCATATGGGAAGCTGCATACCAAATATCGAAAGCCTGTGATTAATAGTTGCTGAGAAAACTGTTACGGAAAAAAAGTGTGACGGAAGGACGGACGGACACCGGCATTTCTATGTCCCCACTCCGCCTTGCGGCGGGGGACAAAAATGGTATAACAATTCACTAAGTACATTTGTACGATAATCAAAATTTTAAGAAAAGATGATATGTCAAATTTGCAAGTTCACCAAAATAAATATAACTGAACAAAATTTATCAATGTGTGATAAACCTTGTGATTTGTCCATACGTATCACATGTTTCTATATCTTCTGTTTAGATATATCATAAGTTTATGTAACTGATAGGCCAATCTTCTCTGGACAGCCATGGGGAAAGGATCTGCTGTGTTGGCAGCAAGCTTCTTCGGCTGTTTAGCCGTTGTTTCTGGTTTATTCACGGAATGCAGACCTCCATTAAAGGACGTTTATGGCTTCACAGCTATGGATGTTCTTCAGACTAAGAACATCAGCTTGTCCCAGTTTAGAGACAAGGTCTTAGTGATCACAAATGTTGCAACATACTGAGGAATGACACCCGCCCACTACATGGGCTATAATGCACTCAAAGCCAAATTTCAGGGGCAACCCTTCGAGATCCTGGCTTTCCCAAGCAATGTCTTCGAGCTTGTAAGTATATGCACTTTTATTTCTCTGTTTTCTTTATTTCATAAAGTTAATACAGTGAAACCTGTAAATAAAGGCAGCCATGGGACGACAAAATTATGTTCTTAATAAGCAGGTGATCTTTATATAAAAGTTGATTTTGGCTGTAATGTTCATATATGGGACATTTTTTATGTGCTCTTTAACGGCAGTGATTTGCTATATACAGGTGCATACCTTTTAAAGCAGGTTTGACCGTATGTTCTCATAAATGAATCATTCCATCAGTACGCGAACAATTGCAATAAAATGATAGCATAATGCTTTCAAAACGCTTTTGGACTCTATTGCTCTGGGTACTTGACAGAAATTCACATCTGGTGCTTGCTCTCTCTCTCTCTATATGTACAGCTATTTCAAAGCTTGGATATAAACTTTTCATCTGAATCATTTGAACAAAATACATAATGCAAGTAAGTCGCTATGACGTATATACTGCGTCAAATCACGTTTGTAAATTTCCAAATCTTCTTTTACAGCAACAACCAGAAGACACAGGAACTGAAATCCTAAACGGAATCAAATATGTTCGTCCTGGGAATGGGTACGTTCCAAACTTCGTCATGTTTGAAAAGACGGACGTCAATGGAGCCAAGGAGCATCCACTATTTACATATTTGAAGGTCAGTATAACACACCGATACGACAATTTAAGTAGTATTCTAAATTAGGGAACCACCATTTAACTTGAATTGATGCTTTGGTATTTTATCTGGTAAGAACGCGGTAAGAATATTTATCTTTTAAGGCAACATATGAACAAATATTATGTTTCATTATTTGATACGACAAAATCCTTTATTTTTTAATCCCTGATGCCAGAATAGTTTTATACCCCCACTCGTAAGAGAGAGGGGCAATATTACAATCCCCTTGACCATCTGTTCGTCTGTTACAAAGTTTTGATACAGATTTCTCGGCTTCTACTGAAGGAATTGGTTTCAAATTTGGTATACAGCTTTAGAATAATGACTTGTACCGTGCCCCCCCTTTCCATGTCAAAGTCACATCTTCTCCCTGTTTTCTGAGCTGACTTTGACTTTTTAAGGGTAGAAATAAGAATGTTTTTCGAAACGCGTTCTCGGCTTCTCCTGAAGAAATTGATTTCAAATGTAGTATACAGCTTAAGCATGATGAGTTGTACCGTGCATCCCATTTCCATGTCAAAGTCGCATCTTCTCCAGGTTTTCTGAGCTGACTGGCTTGTTAGGGTAAAAATAAGAAAGTTTTTCGTCACGCTTTTCTCGGCTTCTCCTGAAGAAATTGATTTCAAATTTAGTATACAGCTTTAGCATGATGAGTTGTACCGTGCCTCCCTTTCCATGTGAAAGTCGCATCTTCTCCCTGTTTTCTGAGCTGACTTTGACTTTTTAAGGGTAAAAATAAGAAAGTTTTTTTTCAATTGCGTTTCTCGGCTTCTCCTGAAGAAATTGATTAAAATTTGATATACAGCTTTAGCCGATAATGAGTTGTGCCGTGCCTACATTTCCAGGCCAGGTGCTTATGCACTTCCTGTTTTCTGAATGGTCGAGTAGGAGTATCCTTATCACAACAAAGTGAAACCCCTTGTTTTCATTACAAATCAGATTTAAAATATTTTTTTAGGAAAAAAAAAACATTCAAGCCCCCTTTCAAGTTAAATAGTCGGTCTCTGAGGATCGGGCATTTGGCGGCATTAATTTTATACAAATAAAAAGTCCTTCAAGATTTTCCTGAACATACCGATACGTGTTAATTTCCTGGCTTATTTAGGGAAATATAAGGGAAAATTTTTCCAAGATTTTTTACTGTACAATTCAACTTAATTTCAGAAGATAATATTATATTTTAAAAAGGCAAATAATCGAAAACTTTAATCCGTGGCTAGTTTTATCAAAGAAGCAAAGGGGGCGGCACCAATGGGGCATTCGAGTGTCAAAAGTCCAAAAGGGCAACGACGAAACCGGTAAACACGAACAAAACAGCACGAAGAAACACGAAACACAAAATTAACCGAACGGAAATTAACAACGCGAACTCAAGTCGTAACAAGAAAATTCCATGATCAAAAGCGTATTTTTCCGTCATATGCCACCACATCTTTGTAAATTGCAGGATTCTTACATAAACTGATACTTATTAATACTAGAACCGAACAAGTAGTAAAAAGTACGTTTCACATGCATCGATCACGATACAATCAAGAAAATATCATCTACCAACAGTCAAGAAAAGATTTGAATCGGACGCGCATTATGTTAAATGAACAACTATTAATGTGGGACTATTTCATGACCACAACACACAAGCAAACTAAGAAACCGACCATTTAACTTGCAATGGGACTGGGTTTTGTCCTTAAAATATATAGAATCGGATTTTTTGGCAGCAGAGGTTGATAAATATATTCTGAGTAAGGATCTCTTCAATATAAAATAATGCTATTAATGAAAAAAAATGTTTTGACGCATTTTAAAAAAAATCTGACCAAAATAAAAAACCAAACCCTCCCCCTTCAAGTTAAAGTTTTATATCAGAAAATCTATTGTTTTGACATCAAACCACTTGTTGGCATCATAAAACATATATTTAAAGAAATTTAAAGACAATATATAAACCGCTAGTGCTAGTTAAAGTACCTTTTGCGATTGCAAGATAGATCATATAATTTACTATATTCATGGTTTTTGTCACTTTAAACTTTTTTGCAACTTTGATTTTTTCATCGCATATAGAAATGACCTTTTTTGTTTTATACAGACGTATTGTCCACCAGTAGCAGACCAGTTTGAAGATGGACTATTTTATTCCCCTCTGAAGAACGAAGACATTCGTTGGAATTTTGAGCAGTTTGTCATAGACAAAACCGGAAAACCAGTTCTTCGTTTCAGTTCCGACACCTCACCCACCTCATATATTAGCGTCATTCAGAAATATTTGAATATGTAAATAGATCTCATTGTTTTGTATTGTTTTGCTTGTATTTTATCTTGTTTATATACAAATGATAACATTGTTGATATGTCATAGATGAGGAAGCATTATGAAGCAACTCCATCAAATCACTGAAGCGTGGAGTTGCGGATTTGGTACAGTACACTCATTGAGGTTTGTGCATTAACCTTGGTGTTTGGAGGTACCGGCTTTGGACATCTTTGACATAAAAACGATTCGTATTTTGTAATAGTTATTAAAGATAAAAATTGTGTCTTGTCATTCTTCATAGCTGTATGTTTTTTTTTCAAAAGGAGGTGACGGAAATACAAATAAAAACATCTAGGACAGCCTTCCATCAATCAAAACAAAAGATTTAAACAAAAAACGTGCTAAAAAGCCATAGAAAAAAAAAACAAAAAACAAAAAACAGCCACGACAAAATAATGCAACACAAAAGTCACACTGAATGGTTTGGTAGACAGCTTAATACTTTCTTTTTGTAGTCGCAATACATTGGGTATTTTAAAAGACTAAACACTAAGGCAAATTATATGCAATGCAAGTCTAAGTAATCACAAAAAACTGTCCCTACTTAGTAATGCAACAAAAAAGAAATCGTGAACTGCTTGCAAGACTGCTAAACACTCTCGTTGCTGTCGGGATAGAGTTGGCAATAAATACCAATAAATTAATTTGTGTGATCGACGATGTCTTTATGTCAGTTCATGTACATAGTTAGAACCAGTATTTGCTCACCCTGTATTGCGTTAATAAACTATTTGAAAATAATTGAACTTCTCACAACTTTCATTTATCAACAGCAATATAAAACTCTTCAATGACAAACACCCCTCAATGTATTCAAATTCGACATCTTGCAGGTAACAAATATATAATACATATAATTCAATATCAATATCACTATATGTTTTGGTTAACAACCATGCACTGGTAAAGAGAAAAAAGTTAATATTCATAATACAAAAAGTTTGCTTATTATAAGCAATACAAATTAAGGTTCAAAATACAAGAGTCCAAATTTAGTCCAATCAACATTTAAAAGAACTGTTATGGAATTACATTAAAGAATGCCAAAATCCAACGGCTAAAACCACAACAGTTTCATAATTTTGTAAATTCGTGTTTTGCAAGTTTCATTTTTCTTGGTTACATATGAAAGAAAGAAACATGGAGTAATATGCACAGCATAAAATCACATCATAAAATGAAGAAAAAAACAACCTCTGCAAAGAATTGTGCTTCTTAACGGTTAACCCCCGAATGCCTTTATACGAATGTTTTCTTCTGTGTACTTTACTTAACTTTACAAACTGGTCAATACCTTTGTCGTCTTCATATTCTACTCTCTTAGCTTTTTAACTGTTACCAATAGCTTCTGGTGAGACTCATGCGCACCAGAGACAAACCAGATTTAAACATTTTGATTGTCTTCTATTTGCTTACGAGCAGCATAATAAAACAGCTCAACTCAGAACTCAAATCTTTGTGTTGTTCTCTTTGTGTTGTGTGGTGACTGATTTTGTCTTTGGCTTTTCGGTCATTCGAATAGGCCATAGGTATCTCCGCTTCTTCCAAATCCTAACGGTTTTAAAGCGTAAAAATCTCTGGCATATTTATAGAAGGAAAAGTAACTGTTTCAAAACGCTGAAAGTTGTTTTGATCATAACTAATTATGTCACCAATAACGGAAAATTTAGAAAGTCGTTTTATTTTAATGTTCGATGATGAATTCTTAATCGTTGTCAACAAGCCCCAGTGGGTTTACAATGGAACGTATTAAAATCAATGTCAAATCGTTATTTTACCTGAAAATTGCTTTCATTAATCAATAAGACTTTAATTGTTATGTTTATTTTGATTGATTTTAACATTAGGCACCGAGAATCAGATATATTGGAGTATTAAAACCGGAACGTAATTTTGATGATCGCGTTTGATTTGATTTTTCTAGACACTTTTAACGGCATTATTCTTTGCGAGTTGCTATGGGATCACAGTTTGAGTACCATATGAAGTATTGAAAATCCGAATGATTATACATTCCAACAAGGATAAAATGAAACAATAGGTTTGCATTAAGCATCAAAGGAATTCATGCACGCAAATCGTTTGTTTTCAAAACATTTAGGGCAAATTCTGGACCAAAGTCGAAGTTATTCTATTGCGACAACAGTTGGGAAGACATTTACAAGAAATATAGATTATGTTTGCAAACAGTAAACGTCAATGAGTAAACACATTATATTTTGCTAATATTTTAGATCACAAGTTTTTATCGACTTGAATGTGTACTTTTTGAAGAGTTTGCGATGTATTTTATTTTGGGGCGATATTCTTCTTAAGACGTGTCAAAAGACTATCTGAAGGCTCGACACCGTCTAAGTCATAATTGTTCTCAAACGAACTTAAACTTATTGGTACATTTGGTTCTTCAAAACGTAAATTTCATGTAAAAATATCTGTATATAACATAAAGACTTATTTGTCATCATGAATCAAATAAAAGAAAAAAATGAAAAGAAAAGATTTTCATTTTTAATTTCTAATTTTTAATTATTTTAAATGAAATCTCAAATACATTACAGTAACGTTTCATGAAGATATTTAGTCATTTATATAAGAGGATGTCTAATCATAACCCAGGCAATAGCTGGCACATGACAAATTTTGTTTTTCAAAAAAATTTATTGATTTCACATCAGGTTAACACCCAATCCACCCCCCCAAATGCAGATATTTGGTTTATTGAAGTGATAACTAAGATATAATTTATATAGAATGCATTAAAAAGGTGAGATAACTCTTGCATATTTGCAAAACTTGGTTGCTTTGTTCATGAACTTTAAGGCTGAATCACAATTCATCCATTTTGCTTTCAAATCATCCTGGTGATTTTTGCTTTACAATACAATACATTAAAACAATAAATTTGTTGGGATAAAATTCTTCATGTGCCAGATTCTGTTGGCTTTTGCCTGATTTCTACATGGACAGCCTCATAAAACGCCAAAATAAAAGATGTGTAAAAGATGGCTCCAAGCAACATGGTTTAGGATTGTACAAAAGTGGTCCAATCTCCATTTTGTAAGAACCCCATCTGACATTTTTTTTACTCTTTACATGTATGTTCGAAATTCGAAAATTGACTAATTCGGTAAACATGCAGGAAAAAGATATCTTACAAACAAAAATGGTATTTGTTATAAAGGACATTATTTTGGTGTCATTTATAAATTTCAAGTCGCCGCTATAGAACACTGTTATGCTGCGGACGGAAGAAAGGACGGAGAGAGCAAAACCTGTATACCCCTTATAAACTTGGGCATACTAAATTAAAAAAAAAGTAAAAAGTAAACAAAATCGTTGAATTTGTATTAATGGAAAAAAATAGAAAAAACGGTTTTTCTAAAGATGCAAATATACGTTCAATATCAGATTATTTTGGTCGACTTAAGCTATGGACCACCGGTAGGATAAAAAGTTTCTTAAAGTTTTAAGAAGTCTAAACCATCAGAAAAAAGTTACATTTAACCTTGATGACACAGTATTATTTGAAGACTGTTTTCAGTTTAAAATGGCTGTTCCGTTCCGAATGAAAGCTCATGTATCTAAATATATATTTTTTCAAAACATGGCCTCTTTAAAAACAATACGGCATATGGCATGGAACCGGTAATCTTTGTATCAGAACATAACAGAATCCAATTTACATAAATCTTTAACATTGTCCTGATATACTTAACAACATTTTTAAAACTCGAATTTAAAAATATTTTCTGCGTCAAACCGTTAAAGCAGAAATTCATTTCAATAGTTTCAAAGAAATGCCATTGGAACCATTTAGATTTGGGAATCGGGCGGTAAGTAATTAATGAGGAAACTCTTGATATTTATGTTGCAGACGGAAGGACGAAAGGAGTGAGCTTCACTAGTATTCCCCCATCTTCTTTGAAACGGGGTTATACTAAATAAAAATGTAAAAGGGAAAAAATCGTTGAATTCGTATTAATGGACAAAATAAAATAAAAAAAAAAAATAATTCTAAATGTTTGATCGACCTTAGCTATCGATACCCTGTAAGATAGGAATTCTCTTAAAGCTTTAAAAGTCTTAAAAAGGAAAAAGTTACTTCTAACCTTGTTGACACAGTGCTTTTTGAAGAGTTTTCAGTTTAAAATGGCTGGTCCGTTCCGAATGAAAGCTCATGTATCTAAATACATATTTTTCAAAACATGACCTCTTTAAAACAATACGGCATATGGCATGGAACCGGTTATCTTTGTCTAAGAACATAACAGATTCCAATTTACATCAATCTTTAACATTGTTCTGGTTTATTTCACAACTTTTTCAAAACTTGATTAAAAAAGATTTTCTGCGTCTAACCGTTAAAGCAGAAATTCATTTCAATAGTTTCAAAGAAGATATATTTGGGAATCGGGCGATAAGTAATTAATGAGGAAACTGTTATGTTGCAGACAGAAGGACAGAGCTAAACCAGTATACCCCCTCTTCTTCGAAAAGGGGTTATACTAAAATAAAAAAAGGTTAAAAAGTAAAAAAAAATCGTTGAATACGTATCTATGAAAGAAAAAAAGAAACGAAGATGCAAATAGACGTTCAGTGTCGGATCATTTGATCGACTTAAGCTATGGACCACCGTTAGGATATAAAGGTTTCATGAAGCTTTTAAAAGTCCATATCACCAGAAAAAAAAAACAAACTTTTAACTTTGTTGACACAGTGCTATTTGAAGAGTTTTCAGTTTAAAATGCATCTAAATATATATTTTTCAAAACATGGCCTCTTTAAAACAATACGGCATATGGTATGGAACCGACAATCTTTGTCTAAGTACATTACAGATTCCAACTAACATCAATCTTTAACATTGTTCTGGAATATTTCACAACATTTTTAAAACTCGATTTAAAAAGATTTTCTGCGTCAAACCGTTAAAGCAGAAATTCATTTCAATAGTTTCAAAGAAATGCCATTGGAACCATATAGATTTTGGAATCGTTAAATTGACAAACTGAATAAAGCCGTATTGACAGACTTCCGTCATGACCAAAGTTTCATTGGTTGTTTAATTGATCTATTTCACGTTGAATAAAATTGCAATTGATTTTACCTATTCAGAATATGCAAGACTATAGGAATGAGAAGTCATGAAAAATAAATTTGGATTTTATATATTAATTTTTGTAAGTAATATTGTATTTATGATTGGTTTAAATGAGTTTTAAGTTATCCCTAGCGAATGTATTTCTTGGATTGTGTTAATTGTTAAATGACTATTTTGACTTTAAAAATGTATTTATTTTGTTTTCAAACAATTGAATATTCAATTTAATTCAGAGATACAAAGAAACACGAAAAGACTTGAACATAATGCCATTAAATAAAAAAAATAAAAATGCCAAAGAAAGGAGTCAATAATTAAATACAGATTATAAGTCGGAAACAACAATCACAACGGTCCTGACTTGGTAGCAGCGATTCAAAGCAAGACGCAATACCTTTTTTTACACAAAATTTGCCAAAAAAATAAGAATTTTACGCATATTAAATTACATGTATTTCCAACTGGCGATGTTAAAATTATGTAAAATGTCCGACTTTTCTTTGAATACGTGCAACATATCATAATATAGAACTTATTTCAATTTTCATTTTAGGTTGCGTTTGTTGATGTTTTAAATTGTGGTGAGTACAGTTTGTCCTCATAGCATTGTAAATCTTTTAATGATAAAAATAATCAAATTCAAAACCGGCGATTTATCTTCATAGGTCTAAGGAAACAGCAAAGAGCTAGACAGAGTAAAAAAAAACTTCATTTACATTTCATCTTACATAAGTAATTTTACACAAAGTCAATTGACTAAGTAATAGATGAAATTTGTAAATGTTAAAAATGTAAAATTTAACAAGATAACATCTAGTTTTTCCCAGTTAGCACTATCACGTTGATACAACGTTTAAAACGTTCTGAAATAATTTAGAAACTTGTTAACAAATATTTGATATTGACAATCTAAAACCAACTAAATTCGATCTTATGTGATGAAAATAAGGTGACATGTATTTCGGAATAAAATTGCAATATAAACTGAAGGATCAAAATATTTTTAATAATAGTCAGTTCAGTTTTTGACCGGATATATGCTACAATGGGAATAACAAAATGTCTAGAACATTTTAAAAGGGGAAAAACGCGATCTCTAGCAGAAACATAGGTGTACTGAGGTTTTCCGGAGGGGTGTATCTCGAATTTATCTAATATCTGTTTTCATTTGATTTTACAGTTGTTAATGGATTAGGATGTTACAAAGAAAACAAACGATGGAGATATTTTAGAAGGAACCCTGGAGACTTCGACCCAAATAGTATAACACCAAACATATGCGCAGCGAAATGTGGAAGCTTCAAGTTCCAATACGCCGCCATAGCAGAAGGTATGATGAACATTTTATTTCTATTTATTTTAAATTGTCAAACAGTAAGATAAAACTATTTGAATTGAACCAGTTCATGTTACACCAAATTTTAACATTTGTAGAAATTACATTTAGTACGTTGTCTTTAATGAAACCTTAACACAATGAAATTAAATCAAGTATCTTTGCGTGCGCGGAAACAAACTCATAAATATCTACTTGAAAATGAATTTAATATTACGTTGAAATATTGAAATACATGTAAGTCGAACCAGCGACCATACTTTTTATTTCATATCACTCAAAATTATTTAAAAGTAGAACAAGTAAACGATTGATAACCATTTTTATCACTGAGACGACATAAGAAGCATAATTTCTTTATGATAATTTCACTATTCTATTAACAAAATTATGATTCAAAAGTATAATAGGGGTACTCTATACACCAAGAATTATGTTTTGTTAAAAATCTCTCGACTATAGGACGTTTCTGCTTCTGTGGTGACGAGCTTCCAGACAGCTCACTGATTGACAACACCAAATGCACAGACAAATGTTCCGGAAATTCTGCTATTGACTGCGGAAGTAAAGATTATGTCAGCGTTTTCACGGCAGCGCCACCAATACTTGGACTCACTGTTACGTCATCGGCTGGTAGCAGTGTTGTTGTGCTTCACAATGGTGTCACATTTACTCCCAGTTTGACATCAGGAGGAGCCCAGTTAGCCTTTAAGTTAGATTATGACGACGGAGCAGGAAAAACGGACCAAAATGCAACCAATATGTGGCAGAGGACATACAACATCCCAGGGCACTACAGGGTTTCCTTGTTTGGAAACGATCAAATGGAGTCTCTCATGGTAGGTTTAGTGTCCCTTTTAATATACCCCCATTCATGTCTCTTTCTTGTTTGTCCCCGTGCGTTATATATTAAGAATTAAGTATACCTGGTCCACCAACTACAGGCACAAAACCAAGTCAACATTTAATACATGTATATTTGCACGTGCTTTTCATAGGTCCAAAATTGTATTGGTCGGACAATGTTTGTCAAAGGCTAATCAACCTCCAATTGAATTAAACTTCAAGTAATAGTCGTTAGCATGTTCAGAAAATGTGTTTAAGAAATGTATTTGTTTATCATATCAATGCAGATTCATTATATATATAACTTATACAATTTTACAAGACCAACTTGGTGATCGAGCTCCTTATCATTTTGCTTTCATTCTTCCCACAAATCTTTTTAAGGAGAAGGAAGCCACGACAACAGTAATGGTTGACGCCCCTGTTAAGCCTATCAAGCTGGTTTGCCCCCAATTCACAGCGACACATGAGAAAGATTACTGTACAGCCAGCGTCTTGGAGGGTTCAAATTTGTTTTTGGAATTCTATGAGAATAGTGTTCTCAAAACAGCTTTTTCAATTGCAGGTAATGAGTTAAATCATCTTATTATTTTTCATAGATTGTTGGCGACGAAATAATTTTATAAATCATAATAAGTCAAAGGATATTCACTCAAATCAATAATTAAATTAGTTAACTACTGTATCAGTAAGACTAAATAACAAATGTTTTTATTTGTTACGGCAAATATTTTTTCACAAGTTTTGAATGGCTAGATATCCGTTGAATATATGTACCTGTATTTAACAGAAAGCTTAACGTACTCTTTTTGTACAACTGGATCCAGCTATATATCTATCCAAGATATTTGAAATACACATTCAGTAAAATTGTCACGCTTTCGTCTATCTGATCTTAATGATTTTATCCATAATTTAAGATCCGCCAATATACATCACTGGTCCGGCCATACCTAATAAAGGAGGCTCTTCACTGTTGGCGGGAGAAGCGGCTACAATAGTTGTTATGCCAGCATCAGAGTTTACACATAAGAGTGTCATCATCGGATTTGAGTTATATGCAGAAGTTGCTGGCGCTATAGATATCTTGGTAAGTTAATTTCATAATGATGATGATATAGAATAAAAATTTCAAGTTTAATATGTACCATTTTCATCACAAAAGAAAGGATTGCTTCATATCTGAAAGATCCTGTAAAAGACTTTGTGTTAACAGCTTTATTTTGTTTATATGTTATTTTTTTACTTGTCTTTGGTGTATCTTTTGTCTATTAAAATTATGTTTAAAAACTAAACTATCAAAAATTTTGAATTACATTTAAGATTCTTTCCCCTGCTTGTGGAACACCAGCATACTGTTTTGACACAAATAGTTGTATGAGTGGGTGTTCTGGAATTCATGAAAGATCTTGTACGTCCAATGAGTTCTGTCCTTCGGCAATGTCGTGCTGGACATCCGGTTCCGGTACATGTGACAGCACACCAACGAGATATGATGGAACACAGCGAACCAACCTGGCCGTTGTAAGGACGATAACACACACAATTGCAAGTGTTGGTTATGAGTACATAAGTATCGATACAGACACTGATTACATCCAAGTCAGTAACGGGTATGTACTTGGATACAAACCAACAGCTGGCAAACTTAACGCAATATCCACAACGTCTGCGGAGAGTGACGTCCAAACGACAGACGTAACCAACAAAGCTACTGCAACTGCGTTTGGAACTCCTAAACGTCATTTACTTAGGGCAATTTCATCTGGTGGTAGTAAAGCACATGTTCCAGTAATGTTCACAACAGCAGGCGTCAAAGACATAAGCGTGACCATCAGCAATAAGCGCATTACCGGAACGGAAACGAACAGCACACAGATCAACGTTATGGAAGGAGTTGACAAAGCGATCCCCAATCTTCCACAGTATATCCAAAAAGGACAGACTACCACATTCCAACTGCAACCACACACTGGTAAGTCATGTATTCACATCATTTAACTGAGCACCGTTCTTGAGTGTAACATATTAATGTAATATTTTGAATTTATAGCACGTGGGATTTAATAAAATGTTTCGAGTACTAAGAAAATTGTAGAAATGTAATGTAATGTCTTTTACTAAAATAATGAGTTGTTGATTATAATCAAATTTCAAATCATGAAATTTAAGATGTTAGAACAACATATACACATGATACATTCGCTTCTGTTGTAACTTTTAGGTACTAATGTAACGTACACTTGGGACTTTGGTGATGGCTCAGCTTCGATTAACACCACGGATCCCACATATGACTATACCTATTCCGCAGTCGGTGAATACACCGTGTCTGTCACGGCATTTAACCCCATGAGTAGCAAGAGCAATACAACTGTAGTCCAAGTAGAAGAACTAATCACAGGGTTATCGTTAGCTAATGATGTAGTTGTGGTTGGAGAAGTCACGTCCATACCCACTGGAATGAGTGCTGGTTCTAATTATACATGCACGTGGAAGAAAGATGGTGTCCTCATAGCAACAACAGATGACGTAACATCACCAGTCGGTGGTTCTTTTGATTACACCTTTCCGGACCAAGGAAGTTACGTCGTTTCAGCAACATGCGCAAACCACCTAGGCCAGTCAACGTCTTCTGCAACAATCGAGACTGAATACAAAATAACAAACTTGCAACTGGTTAAAACGGGTGCTCTAAAGAACGTACCATACTCTATAAACTGGACATGGACGGACGGTACGAACCCAAACTTTATTCTAACCTTTGACTCCGTTGAAAGAACTTTTACTAAAGACACATACTTTAATCTCGCCTATTCTGAATGGTTTCCATCTGAAAACACAGTTGTTCAATTCCCTGTAAACCTTACAGCATATAACCGAGTCAGCAACGAACAGATAGTAACTACATTTGGAATTGAGGAAGAAATTACAAACCCTACAATCACCTGCAGTGTAACCATAGATACGGTCAAAGGTTACGGTTTTATTGCCAATGGTGATTCTGTGACATTCACAGCTACAGCAACTGGTGGAACAACCGTTACGGTTGAATGGAATTATGACGATGGTAGTACTCTGGAAACGGTCTCTCTGCCAACATGGTCCGGACCTCAGATAAAGTCTCATACTTTCAATACCCTGGGCTTTTTTGATGTCGAAGTCAAGATATACAATTCATACAACAGCAAGTCTGAAATTTTCAGACTTTTAGCTATTGCTCAAGTACAGAATATAAATATGGTAACATCACCAACACAGGCATTATTTCTGCCTCCTGCAACAGTTGCAATAAGTTTCACTAAAGCTCCCGCAGATGACGATCCAAATGAAGCAACCATGGTTATCAACTACGGCGATTCCGTCACAGAAACTGTTGCATTCGACGTAAATACCGTCTACTACCACGAATACCGAGAATGCGCCGGGGCAAACACATATTCTTTGTCAGCAAATATATCGAATCCCATTAGTTCTTTGATTGTCACTGGAAGTGTACAGATAATTGAGAAGATTGAAGGAATTGAGATACTACCAGATCCACCAAATGCACCGAAGGGAGATCCAGTAAATATAAACGTAAGGGTTCAACGAGCTGGCACAGGAGCCGACGTGTCCATCGAGTGGAACTATGGAGATGGTTCTGCGGTAGCAAACGCTCAAAGAACTGGTAAGTTTTTTTTTCACTTTCATTTCTTGTAACCGTTTTTAATGGATTTCAGATGGTCATACTGTCACTCATTTGTTCCTGATGTTGTCCATGTATTTTCTAAATAAATAGATTAGCAAATATTTATTTTTTAAAATGAGGTGTACATTCATGCTTTATGACTAAATGTTACTCTTATTAACTTGCAATTTGATCATCTTTAAACCATTAAGCAACAGTTCCACAAATTCACGCAGAACTTTATATTTTTAATACAAATAAAACGAATGAATATACTTCAGGTACCAGTCCGAATGGAATAGATACACAAGTACATACATATAATGCTGTTGGTTCATACACAATTACTGTGAAAGTCACAAGTGCCATGGAAACTGTAACACAGACAAAGACCATCGTATGCCAAGACAAGGTCACCCGCGATTTGACACTAACAACCAATCACCCACAAGACTTCACGGGTTCAGGTAATTTGTGTAAAAAGTGTAGATAGTTTTATTGTGAAATAAAAAAAAAAAATTCTCAAGAGAGTATTTTTAACAAAACGATTGTTTTGTTCCAATTAGACGGAAGTTTGTAAAAAAAACATGTCAGTAACCATTTGTTTCTATAACAAGAATGGCACACTGAAAAGAAATAATGTTAACTATTTAGTAGGGATGGCAAACTGGTCAAAATATACTAACCGATTAATCGTAAGATCTTCCGATCGATTAACCGGTTAACCGGGTGATACATGTAACTTCAAACAAGAGGCTCCCAGGAGCCTGAATCGCTCACCTGACATATGTGCCTGAAGTAAAGGTTATAAGGCAAAATCTATTTAACGTTGAAAGGGTCATAAGATTAATAAGGGGGTCATCTGACAATATGGTGGATCTAAAGGTGCTGATCACTTTTGTTCTCAATCAAAATCTAAAAATCTGTCACCCTTTTTGAGTTATTTGCAAAAAAATGCAGTTTAACCTAATGTTCTATTTTTAGCCACAGCGGCCATGTTTTACAACCAATCAAAAATCCCCACAACAGTTCTATACACCTAATAATAATAAACAATAATACCAAGTTTGGTTCCATTTGGACTTAAAGTGTCAGAGCAGTTAACATTTTCAATATAAGGAAATGCAGTTAAAATGCTCAATTTTGACGTTCCAAGGGCAATAACTCCTCAAAGGAAAGGTCCTACAACGTTGACCCAGTTACAAATTTTATAGATCTTGATGCGCTTAACAATATGCAATTTATATTTCTCAAATATCTTGTATAGTTTTCAAGATATTGATCTTAACAGGTGCAAAATTTGCAAAAAATCCACAAAAAGGGCAATAACTCCTACATGGGTTGTTGGATTTTCTTCAAAATTTCAGAGCTGGTAGATCTTGAGGTGCTGATCACTTTTGTTCCCAATCAAAATTTTGAAATCTGTCACCGTTTTAGAGTTATTTGCAAAAAACTGCCATTTACCCCTACGCTCTATTTTTAGCCACAGCGGCCATGTTTTACAACCAATCAAAAATCCCCAAATCAGTTCTATACACCCTATGCTAATAAACAACTATACCAAGTTTGGTTCCATTTGGACTTAAAGTGTCAGAGGAGTTAACGTTTTCAATGTAATGAGGAAATGCTGTTAAAATGCTAAATTTTGACGTTCTAAGGGCAATAACTCCTAAAAGGAAAGGTCCTACAACGTTGACCCTATTACATATTTTGTAGATCTTGATGTGCTTAACAATATGCAATTTAAATTTCTCAAATATCTAGTATAGTTTTCAAAATATTGAGCTAAACAGGTGCAAAATTTGCAAAAAATCCACAAAAAGGGCAATAACTCCCACATGGGTTGTTGGATTTTCTTCAAAATATCAGAGCTGGTAGATCTTGAGGTGCTGATCACTTTTGTTCCCAATCAAAATTTTGAAATCTGTCACCGTTTTAAAGTTATTTGCAAAAAACTGCCATTTACCCCTATGTTCTATTTTTAGCCACAGCGGCCATGTTTTACGACGAATCAAAAATCCCCACATCAGTTCTATACACCTAATGCTAATAAACAACTATACCAAGTTTGGTTCCATTTGGACTTAAAGTGTCAGAGGAGTTAACGTTTTCAATGTA
Organism: Arcuatula senhousia; assembly: GCA_963971305.1. NCBI lineage: Eukaryota > Metazoa > Mollusca > Bivalvia > Mytilida > Mytilidae > Arcuatula > Arcuatula senhousia. The sequence goes on along the minus strand of OZ020307.1, from coordinate 37,834,796 downwards.
ATGAGGAAATGCTGTTAAAATGCTAAATTTTGACGTTCTAAGGGCAATAACTCCTAAAAGGAAAGGTCCTACAACGTTGACCCTGTTACATATCTTGTAGATCTTGATGTGCTTAACAATATGCAATTTAAATTTCTCAAATATCTAGTATAGTTTTCAAGATATTGAGCTAAACAGGTGCAAAATTTGCAAAAAATCCACAAAAAGGGCAATAACTCCTACATGGGTCGTTGGATTTTCTTCAAAATTTCAGGGTAGGTAGATCTTGAGGTGCTGATCACTTTTACCCTATGCCAGAATTTTGATATCTGTAGCCGTTTTTGAGTTATTTGCAAAAAACTGCATTTTACCCCTATGTTCTATTTTTAGCCATGGCGGCCATGTTTTACGACGAATCAAAAATCCCCACATCAGTTCTAAGCATCGAATGCTAATGAACAACCATACCAAGTTTGGTTGCAATTGGACTTATGGTGTCAGAGGAGTTAACGTTTTAAAAAGTTTACGGACGACGGACGACGGACGGACGACGGACGACGGACGGACGACGGACGCCAAGTGATGACAATAGCTCACATGACCCTTCGGGTCAGGTGAGCTAAAAAGTCATAAAGTCGAGAAAAAAAATTGCAGAAAAAAATGTTAAATTGTTACATGTAGCCATTCTGTTAATGCAAGTCAAAGTAAAAAAATGAACATTTATAAACTTTGAATCGGTGTAAAGTTGGAATAAAAGGATCAACTGCATGATTACTCTTAAAATGCAAAAAAATGCACAAATGAGTACCAAATGGGACAAATATAATAGACAAAGAGGGACAAGACAAGAAGAAAAAAAAACCTGAAGCAAACAACGTTAAAACAAAATCAGTCTTACCAAAACAAATAAACTGTTAACACAGAGACATGTCTCGCCTGTCGCAACTGGACACAGTATAAAATGAAGTAAAAATCCTCCTTAAACTGATCTAAACTGATGCTTAAGCAGCAGCATACCAAATATCAATGGTGAACCATAACTGCTTTATATAAAACACTCATGACATAAGTAAAAAGTTAAAAAGTGTAAAATCGCAAAGTCAGTAGACTGTGACTGCAGGATCATACAGATAAAATACTTTTGAAATTGATCTGTACTAATGCTGATGCAAGTGCATACCCAATATCAATGGTGAACCATAACTGCTTCATGTTAAACAGACTTAAGAAAAAAGGTTAACCTCGGCCAAATCAGTGTAAAATTTCAAAGTCAGTAGACCGTGACTGCAGGAGCATACAGGTGAAATCCTTTTGAAACTGATCTGTACTGATGCTGATGCAACTGCATACCAAATATCAATGGTGTAACATAACTGCTTCATGTTAAACAGACTTAAGAAAAAAGGTTAACCTCGGCCAAATCAGTGTAAAATTTCAAAGTCAGTAGACCGTGACTGCAGGAGCATACAGGTTAAATCCTTTTAAAACTGATCTGTACTGATGCTGGTGCAACTGCATACCAAATATCAATGGTGTAACATAACTGATTCATGTTAAACAGACTTAAGAAAAAACTTTAACCAATAGTGGACGCCGCCGCCGTCGCCGTCGCCGCCGGAATCACCATACCTAAGTCTCGCCTTTTGCGACATTCGTCGCAGGCGAGACAAAAATCCAATTAAACTGCAATCATTCTTAAATGGTTTTATTACTACATGTATATCAACAATTTTGTTCTAAGTAATACGCTAATTTTCAATCTCCAATCAAATCATTAGTTTCTTTGTGTTACTGATTATTATTTAAGTCCTTAATTAAGTTTTGAAATGTGCAATGAAAAAGTAACAAAATAATAAGTTTTCTGTTTATTTTTAACGATTACTCGGTTACTGAAATTTGTAACCGGTTACTAACTTTCCGACAGAATAACCGGTTAACCGGTTAATCGTTGTCATCCCTACTATTTAGACTACCTCAAAAAGTTTTTAAGGGATAAAATTTTATATCCTATTTAAATTCAGAAATAACAAATCAATTGATTAATTACAAATGTCCCGAAAAGAATTTTTTTGCCCTAAACTGATTGATATTTTTCCAAATCTCAAAATTTTGGGGATAAGGAACATACATTCGAATTGCGCTATCGTAATCGCTGTCACATCCTCACAATTTACCAAGTTTAAGATAAAGTTTCAGGGTTCCTGTTTTAAAGCCTATCGACTTTGCGACTACAAAATACTTGTCGAACGGGTGTTGAAACTCTCACAGAGCTTCTGTTGTCTGTTGACTTGTGTTCATGTCCTCGAAAAAATTATTTACTTCCGATGTCAAATAAATCTTCCCTTTTTCTTAAATATTGTTTCAGGTGGTGCGATTGTGTTTAATTTTCTTTACGCTGGCTCACCTGTACCTACATTACCATCTGTCCTTGTCAACTATGGTGATGGAAGTGCCCAAGAAACAAAGCCAGCAACTTGGTTGACGGCACCTTCTCAGCAGACGTGGACTCATACATATTCAGCAGATGGGGACTACGTCACAACTGTGACCTTGTCTAACCTGGTATCGTCCGAGGTGTTCCAAATATCGGTAAGATCATTATTGTCACTGATAAAACACAAGTGAGTCACTTGTAATGCTCAACGCAAAGAATAATGAAAAATGTCGATTTTGAATCTAAAAAAATAGAGAAAATGAAATTCAGTTTAACAGTTAGAAAAACAATTCAAAGACAAGTTATGAAGAGATGAAATAAAATACTTTTTATTTAGAACTTATATGTGTTTACATTGTCAAGACTTTTAGAGCTTTTGACTGGGCACAGATGAAGACCTGAGCATCGAGTCAAAAGCTCTAGTTTTAAATAAATTCGAGTTTTTGTACTTTCATCACAATAATAAACCAGCAAATAATAAATTTGTTTTTTATAGAGCGGTGTTTACAAGAATTTTGTCGGTCTGTCTGTAACACCTAAATACAAACCTTTTATACCTATCAATGGACCGGATGTTGATGGGTTCGGACCAAATAAAGACATTTTCCCATTAGATACACCAGTCAAGTTTCATATTGCCAGAACAAACGGTGAGTTATGTGATATTCTTTGGAAAACCTTGGGTACAGGCAATAAAACATATAATGAAAAAAGAGATTATAAAAACGATTGGTATGATATATTCAACGATGTTTAAACCATTTTAATGACGTCATTCTATTTTTTAAAGTGTGGATTATTTTTTACGAATTCACTGCGCTGTCTATTGTTCATGATCAGTGTTCCATGAACTTTTCACGGTCCACTGATCACAAACCTTCAGGGCAAACACTGGGTTCAGATTACCGACCGGGAGTGATTATAGTCCATTTGACAGTGGTTTTCCAAGGGAAAATAGTTGATTAAAATTCGGAAGTTCAGTCTATACAGAAAACATTTGCACAGAAAATAATTAAATATGAATACATATTAGGCCTGAATTTCCCGTGCAACAAATCTATCAATTAAAAAAATTTTCCATTACCCTTAATGGTACTGAAATGACAATTTTAACAGGTAAACGTGTAGGAGTAAGAACATTTAAAACAAGAGCGCCATGTTCTCAAATATAACTGACCTAGTATTGTAAATGCATTGACCGGTCTTTAAAGAGATCAAACTATCCATTCAAGAACATTTAATTGAATCAAAAGATGAGACAATCCAATTGAATAAGAAAAGAATTGCTACCTGTAAAGCTTTTAATTCTATTCAGTTGCACTCCAGGCATGAAATCAGTAAAAATTTACTATTAAGGTCTATGGAAAACTTTTTTGTTTTTTAATCATGCAAAATGGGAAATTTTGACAAGATATGTATAAGTATTTGATAATGTTCTGTGTAATTACTTTTTGCATAAACAAATCAAGTGATTTTTAATTTGCCATTTTCCCTTGGTAAACGGCTATCAAACGGACTATAGTTTTCAAGAAAGTTACCCTTTTAAAGGGTCACAAAAATGCATGGAATACAGGAATCAAGTTTTATTCAACTAAAAAATAAATAAAATCACTTTAAGATAACAAAAAATGAAGTTATTCCATGCGTTAAAAAATCTCAAATTTCCGATGATGAATTACTCCATTTTGTCCAAAACGTAATCCATCTTAATCAACGTTTTCAAAGCGTCTCAAAAGTGCACATGAATATTTATCTTAATAGTTGTCCAAACACATAAAACAATCCTGACATTATGAATTTTTTGCTCGTTCATGATTGGCGACAATAGTGGTATGACCATAACAGTTCGTTGTTCTCCACATTAAGATGTTCATCTATAGCGCTTCTTTTGAGCAAGTGATTGGTAGTAAATCTAGAAAAAAAATAAAACAATTTTACTTCGAATAAATATAAGACGTTTGTTGATTGCAAATTTGTTTGTATGCTTTTTTTTCTTCTACACGGTGGCCGGCTATCGATAACCGCTGAAAATCTGAAGACAGCCTAAAATATACCGTGTGTGTTTTTTTTATCAGAGAAGAAGACAATAAACTAGAGTTGACACTAAAGTACATCTCGCCTGTCGGCACCATCACAGAACTCATTGAAGGTCTAGCTGGGCCTTCAGAAAAGTTAAGGTCGAAGTCATGTGACATGTGACAGAATTCCATTTAACCATCACAAAAATGTCTGAAGTGTGTTCTAGATACCATAGTTATTGAGAAACAAAAAAAGTCATTCAACAATGAAAATGGGGTCAAAGTCGCATTACGTCATGGTGATGTCAGTTGTGTATACCATTATCCCAAAATATCAGATGCCTAGCTATAATTTTATACTTTTCCCTTAACTCATTTTCCACCCAAATATCATCTAAGTTCACAAAGTCGCTGAACCATGAAAATGGGGTCATGGTCACACAACATGGTGTCAGTTGTGTAGACCAAAACCCCAAATGTCTGTATACCAAATATCATATACCTACCTATTATACTTTGCTTGGAATTCATTTTCCACAAAAGTCTTACAAAAAAGTTTACGCCGTCGCCGCCGCCGCCGCCGGAAAGTAATACCTATGTCTCGCCTTCAGCGACTAAAGTCGCATGCGAGACAAAAAATGGTACACAACATGCTAGGATTAGACTTTTGTCTACCATTTTCTCGATTTCCCTTTTCGATGATAGAATTTATGCAGGGGTATTTTTTTACTGTCTTCAGAACTATTCAGTGTTAACGATAGCCGGTACATGTAACGACCCGTGTTCTAAGGAATGAGGAAAATAAATAATAAAGCAAATAATTTTTCCTTGTGGAGTGATCATTGCAATTCGATTTTGTTTTTTACAGGTAAGCGTATAGCTGTAATTGTACATATTAAATCTGATAAAACCCACCGATTGTACAAAAATTTGTGTCAATAAGTGCTCTATACGTTTCAATTTGCCGTCGTTTTCTTTTCAAATAGCAAGGTATCTAATCGTTAATGGTACAGAAACGAAATAATGCTGTTCACCGTGTCTTTTTTCTGACTTGAAAATGAATAATCCACTGCTTTATTTATAAATTTTTGCTGTGTTCATAGGCATTGGACTTAATCAAACTGATGGATATCTAATAAATCTTTTTAGGGAATGTTCTGATTTTTTAAAAAGTCGAGTGAGAACGAGGTTACAGACAATTTCTGTCGAAAATATGCACAAAACTATAATAAATTTTCAATTGAAAGGGGGGTTCAAAACCCCGGAATTCCCCTTCTGGATTCACAACTGAAAGTGACCGATAATAAACATCAATGAATAAATTTTTCAGTTGTAAAATCATTTTAAGCAGCAAACATTTCAAATGTGTTTGACTTTATCAAAAGGGAAACATAAAAACACATGAATTTTCTTTGTGAAGAGTCATGTGTCAAAATGATATCTTTTGCATTGTAATTCTTATTTCTACCCAAATTCTAAGTAACCGTTACGTTATTTAAAACATCTTACCTTTTGCCTGCTTCTGTATTTTATTCCCGAGAACGAAAAATAAATCCATTGTTAAAAATTTCAAATAATCCATGATGAATTTCAAAATTTAAATCCATTGACAAAAACACGACTGATCCGTCTTGTCCATTATAAAACATGTTAAAAGTACTCACAATCTACTCACGATAAAATTGAATAAGGCGGGAAAATTTATCAACATTATGAAGGATCGGATGGGATGTCGGAACTACGTTTTTTTAATAAGTTTTCATCAAATACAGATGCTATTAATGTTAAATCATATTTATACATTTTATATATTGTTTTCCTCGGTGTAAAATGGTTTAAGTAGGAGAATGTATGGTTTACTATAGATTCGTAAAAATAATTCACTCGCGCCTGGCGGCGATCGTGAATTATTTTTTATGAATCTACAGTAAACCATACATTCTCCTATACATAATCAACCTGTTTTGAACATGTTTTATAATGAAATCCATATGATGAACAGATTTCATTTTTTTATCAAATCACTTTTTAATTAGATGTTAACAAATAGTGATAAAAGTGATATTTTTTCTAACGTTTACAAATTCCTAAAGAATAATTTTAGATTTGAAAGCAGTTCAACTATAATTTTTCAAAGAAAAAAATATCTTCGACTTTGGTAGATCATTGTTTAAAAAATGAATTATTATAGTATTAACGAAAGCTAAAAACATTTTATAAACAAAATGAATATAAATGGCCTCTCTGTCTTATGCAGGAACATTCGTGTATTATGATGTAATGGCATCAAATGGTGGAGATGTCATAGTTTGTAATAAAACCACAGAAGCTGTGTTCGAGTTATGGTTAAATCAGGTACAGTGATTAGCAATGATTGTGAAAAAGTTAAGACAATAGTTGAAAGTTTCCACGTGCATTTCATAATATCAGTTTAAAAAATGTCAAAAATCAAAATTGCACACCATTTAACTGTTTAACATTTCCTATCTGACTTTCGTTTTATTTTAGGTATTAAAACTTGTATTATTTAGATTTAACACAAAACAAGCTATATCAAGATTTCAATATTTGTGAAAATTATAGATAAAGTAAATGGTATTTGAGACAGCCCAAGTTTCTGGCTTTGCTAACATGGCAACGGTAATGAAATAACAGAGAACTGATCTTAAGGTTCAATTTGTTAAAAAATCATTACAAACCTAAAAATTTCAAAAGCTTCGAAGATGAAGAATCTATTGATTATAGCTCTTATCTATTTGACAGACAGGAACATACTCCATACAAATAACAGCTAAAAATCCAATGTACAGCCAAACAGTTTCCACATCTGTAATAATGATGAAGAAAGTCATCGGGGCAAAACTGCAAAATGATGGTGCCCCTACTACTGTTGGTCAGACCAAGACATTCACAACGACCTTTGAAGACGAGGGAAGCTCTACCTGTGTTGCAGTGGAGTACGGCGATGGAGCTATAGATTTGTATGGTGACTCAGCAACTTGTAGCGGAAGTAGTTACGCCGTGCAGGGAAGCTACGTTGGTGTTCTAAGTGGTACAACCCTTATATCAAGCCACACTTATAATACAATGAACACATATGCAGTCCAGGTTCATGCTTTTAATGCATATTCATCGTCTGAATCCTCGATAAGTCACGTAGTGTCGTCACTCGATTGTTCTCAACCGCATATTGACATCAAAGATAAAACAGTTGAGTTTTGGCAACCAACAAAAATTGAAAAGAGTAAAAGAGTGCGCGTTATAGGTGTAACAAGCATCAACTGCGGTCAGATCATCGAAAACATCAAAGAATGGAAAATTGAATCAGTTGATGCTGACCTCGGTACTGAATTATCTTCAATCGACATATCAGCCCAGGACTCTAGATTTAAGGCCGAGCTAGATCTTCCACCACTGTACCTTGCAGTAGGTCTATACAAAGTGACATACACGATGGAAATGAAAGCTACAGAGTTTACTAACAATGAATCATTTAGCTCAGCTGTTTCAACTTATATCAGCATCGTTCCATCGAAATTGGTTGTTAGGATTTTCTCTGGTGGGATGGCAAAGATCCAAAGAGGATGGGATGAAATTATCACAATTGACCCACTATCTAATTCATACGACCCTGACCTTCCAGCCGGAAGTATACAGGTAATATTATAGAATTTGTCAAATCACATTCGCGCAAGGAAATCTGAATGAGTTAATGGTGACTTCTTTAGTCATATGATAAAATCTGTAATCGAATATTGAACAGAAAATAAATCTGTAAAAAATGCACAAAAAACTTCTTTTGTGATCTCCAGTTTAAAAGTTAAGCTCCGTGATTTTTCGATTTTCGATTATTAATGACATTAAACATTCTGTGATAATCCCAAACGCCTTCTTGTAGAGTTTCTCCAGCTTTACTTGGCTTTGTCGAGAGGTGGGAGAAGCATGGCCTGTGACAGACTCTCCCTCATCGCCCTACAGCTCTGCTGATCTTGATGCTGGTGTAGTCGATAATGGCGGGTGCTTCAAACAAGGCCCAGGACGTATCAACATCAATAGTGGTTCCTTGACCTTTGACACCCGAAACATGAACATAAATAAAACCTACGAGTTCAAGGTCACGGCTTCTAAAACAGGGCATGATCCAGGAGAGACCTCGGCTTTTCTGGAAATTGTTGATGGAAGTCCTCCACATCTTGAAATCAGGTACATTTGCTTTCATGGGGCATCTATTTTCTATGCCCACTACTAAATAAGATTAGATAAATGTAAAATACTAAAACCACACTTTCTCGATTTACCTTATATCCGCCATCAAAATGTTTTAAGTGCATTTTGCCTTATTATGGACCAGAAATGGGGATAAGAGAAAACAATATAATGATAGATTTATGAGGATCTATGAGGCACAGCGCCAATTTGACGTCGTTCTTTTGCGCCACAACTTATCCTAGTTTATTTTTCCAATAGGTTAAAGTTTTTGACTTGCCTTTCAGGTGTGTTAATGAGAAACTATGTCAACCGTTGTTGACTGGAGTGATGATATCACCATCTGCTAGTCTTGGTTTGCTTGGGGCATGTTCGTCAGGTTGTGATGGGTCAACTAAGTACAGATGGAGATTTTATTCCAAAGATCACCAATATACATGGAAAGAATTAAAGAAACTAACAGACCACTCTGATGGTAAGATTTTTAATATTGATGGTTCATTCCAGGTATGTTACGGTTTTGTTAAGTACAGGGAGGTTTTTGCGCTTTTTAATAATTTTTGATATTGTATAATTTGTTTCCTTTCAAGCATAAAAAATACTGCAGTGAAAATTTCCAGGAAAATAATACTTACTACTTGCATATTTGGCCATTAAATATTTGATGAATTTATTACAATACTAATAAAATATCTAATTCCTTTTATCCATGCTTTCTTTTTTTGCCTTACCATTGCTGCATTGCGCGCATATGGCCACTGATTGAAATATTGCTATAAAACTGCAGGTGTCTATGGTAAGATGTTTATTAGGTCGCCAGCAAAAAATAGTTCGCTTACTCTAGAAGATCACTGCGTATGAAAAGCTTACTAGATCACCCCTGGTAATACTACTTGGGATAATTTCCAACAAGTTCACTTTAAATTTATTCGGGGATTCAGAGGGGTGAAGGAGTGATTGGTTGCCATTTTGTCATATTCGTTTATTTTTTTTTGGGTGTAAACTTTGAATTTCTGGGTCCAGTTTAGTTTTTTTTTAATTAAAAAAGGTCTAATTTTCATTCATTAAAGAAATAAACTAGTTTGAATTATTAAGACTCGAATATTTTCTTCATTGCTTTTACAATCGTTCCGCGATATTACCGTACTAAAATTATCTTTGTGCTGAAATTGAATTACCAGGGGTGTTAGAGTATAATAAATAGTAACTAGCGCTGCAAACCGCTTGTGCTCTCATGGCTATTATCAGAAAGTTGGAATTGCAGCTTTTACAAATGTACTTGATAGAATAAACAGGAAAAATATAGCTGATTGTTTAAGTAGTACTAGTATTATAGCGAAAATAAATTTTTAAGCCTTTTTGCTAGTTAGATGATTTATTTATTATATTTATTTACTATATTGATATTGTGGGTTTTTTTTCAGAAATTTATAAATATTTTTCACTTATTTAATTTATGAATAATTTATTTCGTATTAGTAACGAAAATGCTAGGAAGACGCAAACATGTAGAGAAACAACATACATTATATGTAAAATAGCGCTCCGGTGATATTCCATAATAGATTGAAAGGTATTTCACAATCAATAATTTATTACTGAAAATCAGATTTGCCCTTCCCCCTTTAAGCATTGGTACAAGTTTGCTTTTATCTAAATTTTGGATTAATTTGAGCTTTATTCAAATGCTAAGGACCTATTCAGAAATTCAACTTCTGTCCTAGTTAACGTCGCTTACCGCACTCGTAAATAACGTTATGACCAATCGACAACATTGAGAACAATAATAATTCCACAATGCATCATAATTTCTGAAAAGGTCCATTGACGCAACAATTAAGCTTCTTCCTTCCTCGGTTCTAATGCCTGTTTGAAGAAAGAGGCAATTATTTTGACTTCTTCAGTTGTTAAGGAGTTAAAAATAAGTTTTAGTTTTTCTTTTTGAATTCCAGACTTTAAACTAAAATATTATATTTATTATTTAGACAGTGGATCAAATGCGGTGTGATAGACAATGCCATATTCATTACACACAAGGTAGTGCGTCAATGAACATATCCTTACTTTGTACTGTGATATGCATAAAATGTATTTCAATCCTAAGAAGTGGCAGCATACTCACTAATGTTGAAATAAAAGAGACTCATTTTATGCCAAGCTAAACTGAAATGAGAATAAAAAAGAAATTTCAGACAAAATTATTGACGACTTGCACGTAATCATTGCACGTAATGAAACGTGAAACACACGTTATTACGTAACTATGTAGTATTTATATTTGCTTTTGACGTCGTTTATAACTTATGCTTATGTAGTTTAGATGAGTATAGTAGATACAAAGATATTATAGTCTATTTGGCATTTGTGGTTCATGAGTATACATTATTTTTCTACAATAAAATACAAAAAGATTGAACTTTTAGAAAGAAAATCTTTAACTTTAAAATATGTTCAGCAAAGACAGCCTATAATCAGGACAAACCAAGTGAGCTTAGATACCTAATTGGTTTTGAGTACTTTTCGTTAAATACTTTTGGTTATTTGACCTTCCAATATTTTGATGTAAATGCTGCTCATGAGAGGTTACTCCTTGAAATATGCATGCAGCATACCAAAAATTATCCGTTGTTATACCCGTTTTGGTATTTGTATTTTACACATTTTAAAATTTTTTTTCGGTACAATTGTTTTCCGTTCAGATTGTAGTGTGTATACGGACAAAATATCCCTTTTGCACCTCTCAAATGACATATTAGGTTCTTTTCAGTTGACCTACTTTAGTAAACCCTAGTAGAGTTAATTTCTATTAATAGTTACGTAGAGTCATGCGCACTATATTTGTCAACTGAACAAGTTACGGTAGTATCAGGTTGATTCGTGTATTTTTTTGTCAATGGAACGGGATACTTTTTTACAGAGTTGACAATATTATAACAAATTCCAGTCAGAATTTCGCAGGTAAACTCTACTCATGACGTCATGTACTCTACCAACCCTGCTTTGGCCGGAGTTGAACTCGGGAAGGGATTTAAGGCCGTTGAGGTTAACCAGAGTACGAACTCTAGTCGTTTATTTGTAACTCGAGTTAACTCTAGTTAAGTTAACTTGAGTAGGTCAACTGAAAACAGCCCATGTTAACATTTTTACTTTTAGTAAAATAATAATAAAATGTAGCATGAAAGGGTGTACATGTAAATAAAATAAAGGTAACAAAAAAAAACTAACATGAATCAATCTAATACCGATATGTAAGAAGAAAATACAAAACAAGGCAAAAGACAGCAATGGTCCTGAATCGGTACAGACATATGGAAAGAATTTTTGGGTTAAACCGGGTTTTATGGAGCCAAACCTCTGTATTAAATTGCGATCCTAAGGTCCGGTTAAACAAAAAACAACAGGGTTGTGAGACATTATACGGAAAAAAAACATTACTTAAAAATAATAGAAAAAAATCATGAAAAAATCATCATACGAATTTATCATATTAAAGGGATTTTAACGTTAAATTTTGCACTGCAGTCTTTGTTGTACATATACTTGTAAAAAGACCTAAAAAGTAAACCTTTTTAAAAGAATGACAAGGATGAACTTAAAATTCAGCAAAGACAAAATTCCTGTACAACATATTAAACAATAAATTAACAACGAAAATCTTAAATAAATCGGTTTGGAGCTAGGAACATGTACTAAACTTTCGGTTTTCATAATTAACACTATCTAGTACTCACTTTTTCAAACAATTTTTAGGTGTTAAGTCCAAGAGTATATCCATTCACGAGACAGCATTTCAACTGCTCCCTACCATAAACGACTACCAGGTAACAGTGACAGCAACGTCTGCATCCGGTCAAGCAACCGCGTATTTCAACTTGGCGATAAACCGGCCACCTAGCGGAGGGACATGTTCAATAACTCCTAATGTGGGAATTGTTTGGCGGACTCAGTTTAGTATAGTTTGTTCTGGATGGGCTGACGATGATGGGATTGCAGAATATCAGATGTATTGTACGTTTTCATCATTTACCTGTAATTTGTAAAAAAAAAGTGACTGTACACTGTATGTGATGGATTTTTCATGATATTACTTTTAAACTTTCACTTATGTCTAGCTCAATTGCTTTCATTCGGTTTTTATCATTATTTCAATTTTGAATTAAATGCATTCATTTGACTTTAAAAGCAGACTAAGAGCAACTTTAACATCTGAAAATCTAAAAGATGCCTAGATATATTTTGACCGATTATTTTGAGGAAGAATGGCGGGAAATGTATTCCCATGATATTCCTCATACAATCTAAATAAATTTTTGACAAAATGTGATTGTCTATAAAGAGTTTTTTATTCAATTCAATATGTACTACGTTTTTCATGGTTTCCGCATGATTCTTAAAAAAAAACTAGTATCTAAATAACGTTTCGCAATTGAAGACTACATTTATGTTGACAATTAAAAAGGCAAATCCTATCTCAATTTTCTCAGGCAAGTTCGGAAATGGAGATGATATCTTGAAGCAGATATATTTTGGAACTGAAAGCAGATACGATGGTTTCCTCCCACTTGGCCCTGATTACAACGATTACAAAATGTCATGTGATGTAAGAGTAAAAGATTCAACAGGATCTTTCAGCGTTGCACCACTTGGAGATGTTCAGGTATAACACCTTCAAGTAAATCCTGATCAAATACTTGTTACGATCAAGCGAATATTACTTTTCAACGACTTTTAACACAATATCTATGTCTCAAAATTATAGGAACCATTGGATATGAATTTTGAGAAAGCTTAACTTCTTGCTTACAACATATACAATACATTTCTAATGTTTTTAACATATTAAGTTATAAGAAGAACTCATGATTCAATTCTTTTATTATATTAAAATGCTAAATTGAATTTATATTATAGGTCAACCCTGTACCAGTCGAGAATGCAACCCAACTTTTCAGTGACATGGAGACGAACTTTGCTGATAGCTTCGACAAGGTAGCCGCCGAGGGCGATATCAATGCCATCAGCAGTTTAGCCCTTACCTACAGCACCCTGCTAAGTATGGCAACAGCAAATGATTATATAGGTGTGCATTGCATGAGTTTGCTTCTTTATATTATTAACACGCGGTTGGTATGTTGTATTGAATAATTCATATACATTGATATTTCAGGTTACCATATATTTGACTATAAAGTTCAAGATTAATGATAAATGTGTTTTAAGTTGTTCCACAGCTTATACCGGAGGTAATGTATTAATACAAAGTTCAAGATTAAAAAAATGTTTTTGTGAGCTTTTCAACATTTTTATGGTGTTGTGAGAACAATTAACAATGAGAGCTGTATGTGTGAGATTGAATAACACGCTAGAATTCATGAGAGAATTTATTATCAAATAGTGATTATCTTCTATGAAAAAAATGGTTAAGAATGGTCATTTCGTTCTGGAACTTTTAATATCATGGCTGAATAAATGAATTGCGCTGATATTTGTTTATACTTTTACTTAATAACAATACGAAATGAAAAAAATGTCTTGTGCTCTTTGCGATCCTAAGAAAAACCATAAAGTAGTAAACAACAAGAATATGTCCAAAAGACATAATGCCCCATCTCGAAACATTTTTTTTCCCACAATCACTAAAGCATCAACATGGGTGTTATTAAAGCACTTGTCAGTCAGAAGGGATGGACTTTAACTTGACCATAAGTGGTCATTCATGCAAAAAATATAGGTCACTGGCAGCATCCCAAGCATGCATTGTGCTAAGCATCAATAGGTGCACCTACCATACCAATATAGTTGATGTGGCACATGTCAGTAAAAAAGGAATGGTCTTTATCCATTCTTCTATAAGTGGTCATTCATGCAGAAAATATAGGTCACAGCCAGCATCCGAAGCATGCATTGTGCTTAGCATCACTAGATGCACCTATCATAACAATAGAGTAGATGTGGCACATGTCAGTAAGTGGGAATTGACTTTAACCAGTCTTCTTTAAGAGGCCATCCATGTGAAAAATATAGGTCACATACAGCATCCGAAGCATGCATTGTGCTAAGCATCACTAGGTGCACCTACCATACCAATTTGGTTACTATGGCATTTGTCAGTAAGAAGGAATGGACTTTAACCATTTTTCTATAAGTGGTCATTCATGCAGAAAATATAGGTCACTGCCAGCATCCGAAGCATTTATTGTGCTAAGCATCACTAGGTGCACATACCATACCAATATGGTTGATGTAGCACTTGTCAGTTAGAGGGAATATACTTTAACCATTTTTCTGTACATGATCATTCATGCAGATAATATAGGTCACATCCAGCATCCGAAGCATGCAATGTTCTTATCATCACTAGATGCACCTACCATATACCAATATGATTGATGTGGCATTTGTCAGTAAGTGCAAATTTGGAAATATGGGATTTGGGACGGACATCCAAACGGACGGACGAACAGACCCGAACACTATATGCCCCTCTACTTTGGTAGATGGGGCATAAAAATTAATTGGTGTTTTGTGGTTCATAAAATATAATTATGACAAAAAGGTTGAGGTCAGTGTGAAAACATTTGTAAAATCTTGAAATGTTTCAAAATTTAACTGAAATTTTTAAATACTAAGCGTGACCACCCTTAACATAAGAGAACTACACACACATGTTTTTTTGAGGGAACCTTCTACATTTTTATGGTATCCAAGGGTATTTATGAATACATTTCGATTAGGCATGATTACTATAAATATTAATCCTATATGGAAAGTATATTAAATGGCATGGTTTACAACTTTGGCATGTAAATTCACTTTGAATGCATATCATCTTGGGTGCACACACTATAAACAGCATGATGATACACTTAACACGTTTGTCAAGGATGTTTCACCATGTTGCATGATTCACAGTTGTGATTCACATTTTATTGTCTTCACATTTTTCACAATATGCATGTAAATCACTGAATGCACATTTAACTTGTACAATTTATAACAAAATGGTTATTTTATAATCTTATGACGGGTATTTTGTTGCACTTTGTAAGTATATTTTGCAACAATTATAACAGCATACAAATATATCACTTATATTTGAATTATTATTTGAAGTAGGGCAAATAGAAAAAAAAACAATTAAAGCAAGAATACGTAACTATTATTTTTACACTATGGAAAGCAGTTTTTATGTACACAAGTCTGGTTATACTTACAAATTGAAAATCTTAAGAAACTCGAATAATACCATCTAACTTGCCTTCGAGACCTATCACTCCACCATTTGTGAAATTGTTTATATGGCTTTATTCCATGAGTGCACCTGATTTCAAAAAGTAGTGAATAACTTGTGGAGTGGGTGTTTTGTAGAATATGACGGACTTGATATAGCAGGCAGATTGACTTCCACAGGCATGGGGCCTGATTACACAAATCGTACATCAGCTTTCACAACTGTAAGTAAACAAAATATATTTGTATTACATGAAGTGTTAATGAATAAAACATAAATATATTTATTGGCGAACTCATGGTAAATCTATAGCTTTTTAAAATAGTATGAGATTTTTATCCTTATTACGGAGAAACTACACAACAAAATCATCTCAACAACGAAAAAAAAAAAACTGATTATACCCTGCTTAAATTATTTCCAAAAGAATACCCCCCAAAAATTATTTGAATAATGATTTTTATAAGTAGAGGTATTGTTGAATGTTTTATGCTATATTACATTTACATGCAGACAGAGATGGATCCAGAAGTAGAAAAACAGTTGAAACAAGAATATGAAGAAAAACGAAATACAAGATCAGAGGTATAGAAATCAAATATAATACCATACAAATATAGTTACAAAACGTTCAACAAAAGGGAAAAAGTATATGTAGGAATGAAATAGTATTGATAAAAGTAGTCCAAAAAATGTTTTAATACTGTAAATAACAATTTTGCTAATTTCTTTGGTTGATTTTGGTTTCTTAATTTTATAGACAATTCGAAATATAAAAAAATGCACATTTTGTTGTTACAGATATTTTTTTTATTCATGTGAAGCATTTTAATATCACAACTGAAAGAGGCCAAGCAACTTCACAATCTATGTAACGTCATATTGGACCTGAACCTATTAGACGCCATTCAGTGAACTACCTTTTGCATTAATGATTATAGACTGAATAATTACAAGGAATTCAAAAAAGTTTTAACAAACAACAAACAAATACCTTAAATATTTTAAGACTTTTGTATTTTGTGTTACTATTGTAGTTAACCAATCAAATCATGAGCGCATTAGAAAACTGCACCATATCGACTACGAGCGCCATAGCTATCACTGGAAGTGCAATGGCGGAGTTGACACAGTTTTCTGAAAACTGTGCAAGACCTTGTCAGGTAATGTTTAATTTCAGCCGTTTTCATGAAACGTAACCTTATTTTGCCGTTCTCTAAAAGCATGAAAAGTTGTTCACTGCCGTATGATAATTTTGTTTTTTCTTTTTATTTGATAAAGAAAGTTCATTTTTAACGCAAATAAAAATACTTCTAAACTGGTCGAATTCTTTGTTAATAAACAACTTGAATCCAGTACTTCGTTTTCATATGGACTGTTTTGAGCTTCCCGATTTTTGTCTGTTTTTTTACTATGCGTTCTGAAATTTATTTCTCATTGTATGGTTACTTGGCGTCAATTTCAAACAACAAATGTCATCATATTGCAACAAATGTTTTCTTATAAATAAAACATTATGTTTTACTGTGTAAAATATGATAAATTTCTCTCTGAAAATATAATTTGTGAGTTTAAATCATACGTATATTATTTGAAACAGGAACGAGCAGCAAATTTAGCTAAAAGTATGACCAACAAACTTGAGGAGCTGTCTGAAACAAGTAGCAAAGAGGATATAGTGGAAGCAGCCAAAGGGGTTCTTGCTGCATTAGGAAATGTCGAAGAGGTGAGTTTCTAGAGAATTTCTTCTTTATTTTGAGCAATGTTAAAAGAGGGAAGTTAACAATAAAAAAACCTTTACTACAATAGCAACGTTGATAATGGTTTCTTTTGCATATTGCAATGTGAACAAGGTGAGTTATAATGGATCACTTTGTTGGACTTCGTTGGAAGATGTATAAATAAGAAACCTTTTGTTTCATTCTATTATCAGTATTTTGAAGAAATAGGAAACAAAATACATGAAGGCTCTATATGCATTTTGCAACGTGTAAATTTAAGTAAAAAAAATTGTTTCAATGAATTAAATCAGAGATTTGTTATAAAGGGTATAATTGGGTAAAATATGACAATGTTTGTGAGCTACCCAAAAAAGTTTTTTCGTTCACTATAGCCTGACCAAATTTTTCAATTAATGACTTTGATATTTTGACCCAAGACTTTTCATATTATTTTGAAAAAGAGACAAACGAAGATGCCTTAAAGGCTCAGGTGTGTACATCCTTCGTTCAGTGTGCGTCCTTCGTTCAATTGATTTTTTTTTTACATTTTTAACAGTTTCTTAAGTTTGACAACTGTTTCATTTTGTCATTGATAGAAAGGACTTTGATGTAAATATTTTTGTCTTTAACTTTTATTTTACATTTAATAAGGCCGGTATTACACATAAATCCAATCCTACAATAGGCGACAAGGAAAGCGTTGAACCATTCGCACAGTACGATGTTGACTTAGAATCACCAGAAAAAGGTACCTTAACATTTATAAACAAATATCAGTTATATTTTAAATGTGTATTTTTACAAAAATGTAAGCCTTCTTCATTTTTGTTTTTATTTTTGGATCACTTAATTTCGATACAAGTATAAGATGTTTTTGGTCGAATTTAGCAAAACAAATTTGATATTTTTCTTTGGTACCTTGAATGTTGTATAACTGTAAAAAATAGTTTGAAAGACAAAGTCAAGATACAGATAATCTTTCACATTTTTAGTTTGAAAAGTAATTATATATTGAAACAAACAAAAGTGACCTAGAGAATATGCTATTTGAATTAACAATAAGCTGCTTTGGTAAAATAAATATATGTTTTGTTTTTTTGTGTTTAATCATTTTTAGGACTACTGCATCATGCTGCATTACCAAGTAGCTATTTAAAACTTCTTTCAAATGTAAATGTTATTTTTAAGCTATGCCAAATGAAATAACAGATTTTACTGCCGGTGGAGATATCCTGTTAGTTTATACCAATGAGAACTTCCAAGAAAAAACGGTAATTTAATTATTTGCATTGACAAATGACGGTTAATATCCCAAATTGACTAAAGGGAATAAATTTTATGTTTTTAGAAATGTTCTACTTCAAAGTCCAATTTGACTTACTTAAAACTTTCCTTGAAAAAAACACAACGTGATTTCATGCTAGGTTTGATGTTGTACTCGTACATACAACATATGTATAAGTAATATTGATAATCTGAATTAATTTGAATCTACCTGTATTTTGTTATATGATATATGGGAGATGCCAGCTAAAAACGAAATAACGGCTATTTTTTCCCCAATCTTTTAGACTGCCAACACTGAATCGTCTAAAGGACGAGTGCTTGACATACTTCGAAATGTACTCGATAAAGCTTTGGTCCCAGGCGAAAAGCCTGTTGTTATAAATACTCCAAAGATGACGATACAGTTTGAAAAGCAGGAGGCTGACCAGATCGTGAACAAAACTTTGGAAATAGGGAATGGCAAAGTTGACCTACCTTCATGGTGTGACTTACAACCAGTTGGCTCATGTAATCCATCAGAAACTGTCATGTTGCAGGTAAAGGCATCACCATTACCCATACTGTAGTTCTTCTAAACGCTGAAAAATTTCAAAAGGATTTTGTACAAAATTAGAAAGGCCAAAACGCGGGTATAAACGGTTAATTTTGATATGGTATATATCGATATTTCAGGGAGTAACCTCTCATCAGTAGCATTTAAACCAACACATTGGAAGGTCAAAATCCAAAAACAGTTGAAAACGAAAAGTACTCAAAACCAAAACGTTCGAACAAGGAAGCCAAATCCAGCACCGAGGATATCGACCATGTGCATTACAAGGAAAGAAACGTGATGTTTTTATCAATTTTGAATTTAACAATTAAAGCATTCTTACAACTATCAAACAGAGGCTAAGATTTGAGGAAAATGCATTTATTACAAACAAAGAGTAGAATAATTTTAATGTTGATTGATCGAATGATAAAACAAGTCAGCTTTATTGACTTGAACTACAACTAAATGGTATTTTATTTTGTTTTAGAGTACATTTTCGACTTATCCACCATATCAAGATGCTGGATCGGCATCCCAAAACTCTCCAAGAGCCGGTTCGATCAGTTTAGACTTGTATGATTCGTCTGGTAACCCAATAACCATTAAGAACACAGCGCAGCCTATCGTACTGTACGTACCACTGGATAAACTAACAGAGATGCCGGTGGCAGAAGAGGTTACGCCTTTCATCCCAGATAGAGAAAATGAATTCTTCCAATACCATAACACCGAAATCAATTACGACAGAGGTTCTCTTCATGTCATTTTTGATATTGATGACCCAACCGTACAGTTTTTGGTTCTGATTAGACGTGGTGCGTTCCCAAACATAACATCTGGAGAGTTTGACTTTACTTGTCTTGTTGGGCCGGCTGCAGGACAACATTCAGGTTAGTGGGAGCTTTAGCAATCCATATAAGTCCTCCCTACAGGTGTAAGTTTTTTTTACTTTTATGGATTAAAAATCAAAATATATTTTTGCCCTTTTAAACGTGATTTATGGTTATTCTTTATTCTACATTTTAATCATAAAGGAGGATAAAGGTGTAATTAGGTGTTTGTAAAACATGGAGAATGAATAGCTAATGGCCCTGTCACACTATAACGTTTAACGGTGAACGACCACAAAGCGTCAGACTAACTACTTGCAACGCACGACAAACTTATTCAAAACTTATCTATAGCGTTTGTCCGGCGTACTTGACGTTTGCCTAGCGCATGTGTGACGCCTGCAAAACGCATTGATAGCGTTAGTCTAACTTATATTTTTTTCTCTCGGTGGAGAGACCTAGGATTTCTGTTCTTTTCTTTGGTATTTTTTTTACTTTGTTCATTGTTTTTTTGTAAAAAGATTTTTTTTTCAGGTTTGAATTAGGGACGGACCATTTAACTTGAAGGTGGGGCCTTGGTTTTTTATTTTGATCAGAAAATTTTTTTCTTCGCAGAGCGCGGACAAAATATTTATTTTTCAAAGGCGTCGCGACAGAATATTTTTTTCATTATCAGCATTATTTTTTATAGCATAAATTCATCTTCAGAATATTTTTTTTCTGACCCTCAGCTGCCAAAATATTTTTTTCATCAAAAATAATTTTCAGAATATTTTTTTAGGAAAAAACCAAGCCCCCCCCTACAAGTTAAATGGTCGGTCCCTTAGTATTTGAAGCTTTTGAAATTGGCTTTTCCCCTTGTAACTCAATCTAACGTATAAAATTCTGGGGTTGATACGCTACTCTTTCGTTACAATGACGCTCTGTGCGCTCTGTACACGTTTTAGACACGTTGAATAGGTTTCTTGGTCGTTAGACTGACTCTTGACGTGCGCTGCATTATCGCTAGACACGCTCGTTGTTTCCATTTAGCTTAGCGTTCGTCAAACGCATTTCAACGTGCACACAACGACCACATAGCGTACACCAGCGTGTGTATAATGTCCTTCTAACTCATGCCTAGCGTTTGAATAATTTATTTCTAACACGTTTGCGAACGTCGGAAATTTTAAGCATGTTGAAAAATTTGCGACGCACTCGACGTTCACCAACGCACGCTGACGTTCGCTAACGTGTTTGAAGCGTGTTCATAACGTATATAAAACTTATGCAACGCACACCAGCGTGTTGAAAATATATTCTAAAACGTCGGCACACGTTGGCTAAAACGTTATAGTGTGAAAGGGCCATTAGAGACTGAAAATTGCCGGTGTTCATAAAATAGCAACCGAAAAGAGGGTCTAGGATTGAGTGCCTGTCATACAAAATTATCCCATTTTTCCGCACAACAAAAATGAAATACTTACTCGGTCAGGTGATAGCCACTCACGGCCGGCTTCAACAAACGACATTTTCCCCAAAATAAGAAGCCTATTCCGTCTTTCAATCTCGTCTGTTTTGTACGAGACGTTAATGGAAACAAAAGAAATATCGAGATGTAACTTTTAATTAATATATAGATATCTCATACCAAGTAACTTTTAATTAGATGTGACTATTCCTTTCCATCTGACATTGACTTGTATTGATTTTTAGTGGCTGACGGGTCATTGACAAATGTCTGTTACGTCAGCAGTGACGACATTGACGGTTACAAGGGGAAAGTTTATATTGCTGTCCGTCAAATACAACCATACGAACATGAGCGATACCGTACCAACAGTCTGGTTCCCACTTCGTTCAGTAAAGTAAATGAAGGGTTTACGACCAACTATACCGTAACAACTTTATCAGCATCCTGTAACTATTACCACCCACCAACAAGAAGCTGGAAATCAGATGGATGCAACGTATGTTTAATAATAATTAGTTCTTTATGATTTTTGATGCCCCATCTACGAAAGTATTTGCACATAGTGATAGGATCCGTTCGTCCGTCTGTTGGACATATTCTTGTTTTTTAAAAATTGATATATTTCAGTCAAGTATAATTTTCCATGTCCCTTTTATCAGCGAAAATCTAAATTACAAGTAACCGCAAAGACATGGCTAACTGAACATGTTTTTGAAGACATTTAGTATACACTATTAGTATTTAAGCTTTCAGAAGTATAGCCCTATAGTTTTTTTTTGCTCGACCATTCACTATATTAAAAAAAATTAAGATTTTTGCTGATTAGGTGCTTTTTGCGAAGATAGATAAGCATTATAACTTTATGTCTGTAGTTAAAAGTTCTTAATGCAATAGAGTAAACAGACGAAATGTACATACCTTTCTTCACAGGTTGGACCTGAGACCGGTACTGGCTTCATACAATGTATATGTAACCACGCAACAACTTTCTCTGGTGGTTGGGTGGTTGTTCCTAACACTATCGACTGGAACTTCGTCTTCAGCAATGCAGACTTTATGCAGAATCCCACATTGTACGCTACAATGATTACAATAGGTGTTGTTTATTTGATAACTGTGGTATGGGCAAGACGACAGGACAAGAGAGATGTAGAAAGGGTAAATGCAGAAAAATAGTGGATCATACATTGTAGTTAAATTTTGTATATGGTCCATTCAAATTAAGATAATTTCACATCAGAATATGACAATTCTACACAAAGTTCACTCCTAAACCACCATGGACTGTATTGATGTAATAAAAGACTCATTTTGGCTTGTAAATAATAGTTACAACATGTGCACAAGTTAATTACTTGAAAATATGAAGAAAAAAACATTTTCGTACAATTGTATTGATTAGAATTGTATTCTAAATGCTTTTGTTTTGTAGCTTGGGTTGGCACCACTTGCAGACAATGACAAGAAGGACAAATATTTCTACGAGATTGTTGTCGTTACTGGAATGAGAAGAAAAGCTGGTACAGATTCCAAGGTATCTAGATATTAAATACGATATTAAGGTGTGATTTGTATTAAAATATTTTCTATCAAAACATAAGAAATCGCTTTATTACAGCACATATTCAAACAAACACTATCGACTGATGTGAGTATACAAAGCATCAGTTTACAATTTGTATGATATGCAATTAAAAGGGATGGGATAAAATTATTTTACTATAATATTTAGGTTCAGTTTATATTGAGTGGTGAAGACGATGAGACAGATGTACGGACATTATCGGATTCCAAACGAAAGATTCTCAGAAGAGGAGGTGTTGATGGTTTTCTTATGGCAACACCAAGGTATAACACATGAACGAGGAAATAGTGATAAAATTAATCTCATAGCTAACAATTGGCTCAACATCTTGTTCCTAGTGTGAAAACCTTTAAACTATTTTTTTAAATAGTAAATAACACTATTCCCGTTTTCCAAAAACATTGTATTATTATAAAACATTTAATCTTGTTCACTCAACTATAAACAAATGTTTTCAACTCAATAGAAGTATATATTTTTTGCATATAC